>CM028132.1:1375225000-1376475000 GCA_016271365.2 Neoceratodus forsteri | reverse complement strand
TGTGTGACCTGCCTGGTATGAGCCTGTGTTGTGTGTCAGTGCATGTGAGAACCATCACAGGCATGTGTACTAGGACTATCATTGGCAGTGTGCTGCATCTGCCCTGTCACCTCTGTCATATCGCCCACAACATGACAACCAGTACGCCTTGCACTACTACCCACCCCAAGGCACCATCCCCCACATGCTGACCATCCCAGAGCCCCCACCACCACCCCAACACATGAACTGCCACTGTAGAGTATGTTTTCCAGTGTGCAGCCCTGGAGCTGTAGACCACTGCTGATACCAAAGCTGTGCACCATGGCATAGTGTCATGTGTGCAGTGGTATCTCTCAGGAGTATGCAGGGTTGTGCCCCTCACCCCATACGTAGTGACACACAGATGCCCACCTGACAGCCACCCACTGTATCCAGTGCCTCATTGCACCATGTCTCCCATTGGGGTAGGTTAGATAGTGGTACCAGCATACCACAGCCCCATCACCTGCTGCAGGCATTGTTGCCTTGGTGGTTCCTTCTGATGTTGTGGTATGCCCCTCAAGTGTCCTGGGGAGTATATCCACCCTCCAAGGTCCACCCTGGGTAGCACATCACACACTCAGAGGAGAATCCCAGAACACAGAGAGCACCCCACCCCCCCCCAGTTACACAGGTCCCTGGGACACTTCTTGCACCCCACTATGTGTCCACACCTGCTCCTTGTGCGATGGATGTATGGGCCAACACTATAACCAATAGCTGCGTACCATGCCACATGCCTACCATATACATCCCTTGCTATGCTACTGTGTATCCACCTTGTGAGCCAACGCAGGCAGTGCAATGATGGCCATTCATTGACCAGCGCTGTCCTTGCATGTTGTCCCCATCCACTACACTGCCTGTAGACTGAAGCAACACATTGCCACTGCTGTGCAATGGCAGGAGCATACGGCTCCTCTGATGCTACCACACATGTGATAGTGGACCCCATCCCCCATCCCTGTGGCCACATGCACTGCACCAGTCTGGCATCGACCTCAGAGGACAGGTCACTGAGCCAGTCCAGCCAGTCCACATTTCTCATGGTGCACTGTTACCCACGACAGAGACACCTGTCCTGGTACACACTTCACTGTGGCTTTCTGCATGCCTCCATCCTGTACGTACAGTGCAGTGTGCAAGGAGTGCCACACTCTTCCACAAGTGTGCCACACTGCCTCAGCGGACATCACCCACAGTGGCCCTCCATGCCACTCACAGGCCCCTCAACATCACTGTCTCCTGCAGTTCTGCAGTGCTGCATTCTCCTGGTTCCATTGACTGCCAAGGTATTCACACCCACAGGTGTCACTGTATGGTGGCCCTGCCCATGGTTAGGGGCTTAAAAGGGGGCACGCTCCAGAACGCCAACATGTATTCTGCCACAACACACTGTGACCCATCTGTCATCTGGGAAAACCTCTCCTGCACTGTATGTCACATACCCCTTGCAATTTACCTGGAGCCCCTTCCACCCCCAGAAGATAGGCAGCAGGTGGCATGTCCACCACATCTTACTGCATGTCTGGACATATCCATGTATCCATGAAGCTGCCCTCCTGTTACATGGCCATCCAGAGCCACCACCATGTCCCCCAACCAGGGCCCTTCATTGGCACATTACTGCAGCTGGCCAGTGGTGCCTCAGCAGATGTACTTCACACGTGCTGCATAACTTGGGACAAGGAGGAACCAGGCAACTACAGGCCGGTGAGCTTATCATCAGTGGTGGGAAAGTTCATTGAGAAACTGCTCAAAAAGAGAATCTCAAGCTACTTGGAGACCAATGGTCTTCGGGACCAGTGGTAACACAGTTTTATTGAGGGAAGATCGTGTCAAACGAACTTGATAGAGTTCTTTGACTGGGTCACCAGGGTACTGGATCAAGGGGGATCTATACACATTGTGTATCTCAACTTCAATAAGGCGTTTGATTCTGTGCTGCACACGAGACTACTGCACAAAATGAGATGCCTTGGGCTGGGGCTGCTAGTGGTTAGGAGGGTGCAAAATTGGCTGGGGAGCAGAAGGCAGAGGGTAATTGTTAGTGGGGTACCATCAAGGAAAGGTAAGGTCACCAGTGGGGTACCTCAGGGGTCAGTACTGGGGCCACTCCTTTTCAATATATTTATAAGGGACATAGTGGAGGGGCTAGAGGGAAGAGTGCATCTGTTCACAGATGACACGAAGTTCTGCAATAGAGTAGATACACCTGAGGGGGTTGAGAGTATGGGCAGGGATCTGGAGAAGCTGGAGGAATGGTCCAGGGAAGGCAATTGACCTTCAACACTAAAAAATGCAAAATCATGCATTTAGGCAAAAATAATCAGGACACGAAATACAGTATGGGAGGGCAAGCCCTAGAGGTTACCGAGCTGTAAAGAGAACTTGGCATATACATTTCACGGGACCTGAAAGTGGCGAAGCAATATGAGAGGGCAGTGGCAAGGGCCAGTAGGATGCTGGGTTGTATCCGCAGGGGAATAACTAGCAGGAGGAGGAAGGTCATAATGCCATTGTACAGGCAACTTGTCAGGCCACATCTTGAGTATGGAGTCTAGTTCTGGAGGCCATACCTTAGGAAGGATGTGGAGAGGGTGGAGAGCATTCAGAGATGGGTGACAAAAATGGTAGGCGGACTCAGGCATCTGTCACACAAGGAAAGGTTGAAGGACCTTAACATGTACTTCCATGAACAGAAGAGGGAAAGGGGGGACATGATTGAGAAGTTTAAGTATATCAAGGGTTTCGACAAGGTATCGGCAGGGGATATCTTCCAGCTAAAGGAAAAATCAAAAACAAGGAGACACAATATGCAGATAGTAGGGGAGAGATTCAGTGGGAACATCAGAAAATTCTACTTTACAGAGAGGGTGGTGGATGGCTGGAACTGACTCCCAGGAGAGGTGGTGGAGGCAGGAACTGTGGGGGGTTTCAAGAGAGTGTAGGACAGATACAAGGAACTGGCAGCTTAAGGAAGGGGCAGGTAGAAGGAAGTCCTAGCAGTTTGCTAGGCATACTGGGCAGACTGGGTGGGCCTGGCGGTCCTTTCTGCTGCAAGATCTATGTTTCTATGTAACCCTCACGGGCACCTCAAAAGCAGGATGGTTACCCAAACATGACGCCATCCTGCCATGGTACTGCACATATCAATTCATGTGCTACCCTCCACCATCCTCTCAGGACCACATTTGGCCACAGGACATGTGGTACATAGCATTCCCTTGTGGCTCAGTGGTGGCCTTCCTCACACAGGGTTGCCCACTGTCACCAACTGTGCTCCATTGTGCCCCCGCACACAGACACGCTGAGGACGACTGTCCGCCCCTGTGACATATTTGGGGTGGGCCTTTACATACTGTGTAGATTACAACTGCTGCATCTCTGAGTTCCACTACCATCACTGCAGCAGTAGTGTTGTCACAACACCTGCCATGGGCATACCCCAACATGGCACCCCTGATCTGCAATGCCACAAGGTACATGATGCTGTCTAGCTCTACCTGACACACATCACAGATTGCACAACTGCTGTGGGCACACCCCACACATGGTACTTATATTGATAGCTGCCTTGTCCTCCCTCCTTCTGCACTGACAGGGGCTCCTGTCTGGACCCTGACACCTCCTGTTCCTCACCCTAGGTACTGGGATTGTCTGTGATAGACACATGCACAAGCACAAGTATATGTTCTCTTTGTGGGGGAAGGCATTGGATGGTTCATGCAGCATTACACTAAATTTACCTACCTCTAGTATGCCTGTGACCTCCCCTCATAGTGATCTCTGCCTCCCTCACCATGTCCTACAGGTACTGCATGTAGGTGGGATTCCTAAGCTGCTGGTCATTCCACCTGTGCTTCACCTGCCTGGTGGTCCTCATCACCCCATATAGGTGACGGAGTTTCTATGATGGAATGCACCATACCCTGTCTCTTTCATTGGGGGATGTGGTGTTTGTTGCCAGGTGGCATCAACGCTTGGGCCCCCTGCTAGATTGAGCTCACAAGGAGGGCCATTTTCTCTTCAGTGAAATTGGGAGCTTGCCTCTGTCATCCAACCGTGTCACACAGCAATGTGATTGGAGCCCTCCAACAGGTAACAATAGTAGTGAAGACTATGCCAACTAAAGCCCTGTCCTTAGTTCTTCTTCACAGCAGCACACCATGTGCTCTCCTATGTTGACTTCCACATTCAGCATCTGCGTCACTATGTCACACAGTTTGCATTCATTTTCCCCTTGCACAAACTGCAGCATTATATTTGTTAAAATTAACACTGTTTGCATCAATTTATGGTAACCATGCTGCAATTGTTCCACGTCCCTCTCCCATACCGCAGCCTGTGACAATACTTGAAGCTACCCACCCCAACCCCCTTCCCCCACCCCATGGCTCCTTGTGTAATCCTCCTGCGTATCCAGTATGCACACTGCTCTCTGTTGCTACCTCCCTTAGTTCCCAACCCACAAGCTGTGTAGGGCACCTGGCTCAGGACTGGTGCATGCTCCAATGGCCCTGTTGCCCCACCTCCAGTCACCCTTACAGCTCCGGGTCCACTATTCCGAGGGTAGCCGTAAGACACCTGGTGCCATGCTAGCATATCCCCTACATACTGGATGTCACACATGTACAACACACGCCACCCTACTTTGTACCCCCCTAATAATTCCCAAGTGCTGTCCCACTTACACTCGGACATCACTGTGCCCCTGTCCATGCCTGCCACGCATATCACACACCTTGAAATGTGGCAATCCCCATACTGTATGTTGCATGTGCTGCAAGCCCACAGCATAATGACAGGGAGACTCACATACATTCCACCACTGGCATCATGAGGCTACCACACGTAACCACCACAGTGCGCACCACAGTCATACACATGCCACCCTTTCACCACCCCCTCCCCAGTGTTCTGTGTGTGGTCTTTCCCTCCCAATCCAAACAGCTCTTATATTCCCCCTGTGCCTTGGGCTCCATCGTGTGCTATCACAGGACTAGAGACAAGCAGCCCACCTGCCCCTACTGAGTCAATGCTTCCCAGAATGCCCTGGGTAGTAAAGACCCATACCGCCTATCACCATGGTGTCGTAAGATGCTGGCTCCAGGGCACACATGATACCACATCCAGGCTGCACTCCTTATAATCCTACACAGTCACCTTCTCTGCTGTATCTCCTATATCTGTGTGGGCAATGACGCCTGCTGCCGCATGCATCACGAGGACTACATGCCATTAGCCTTCACTCCCTGCAGAATGCCTGTGCAGGATGCAGATGTTGCACAGCTCCTCACTGGGGGAAACCACCTGGCACTGGGCGCACTGACATCATAGGTGCTTCCACTTATGGTTGCCTGCCCCAGGCAATGGGATCTGTGTCTATGAAATCGCCTGGGCACATGTCATGTGGTTGCCATCTTCCCGACTCAGTTCACTTGCTGCTTCTGCCACTGTACCATCTGTCCACTGTGATCTACTGCAGTGTGGCCAGTTGCTACCATGGTGGTACCTTCAGCTTATCAATGGTCATGTGTGTGTGCACTGCCTTCCTCCTGGAAGCACACACAACATGATGGTCTTTCCTGTCACTCCCCCTCTTTTCCCCTTCGTCCAGTGACATCATTCAAGAGGGCCCTGTTATTATGTACTGTGTGGCGTCTTCAGGTGAAGTGACTCGTAATGAGGTCTAAACTGGCATGATACCCTGCTGCTGCAGTGCCTACTCTCCCAGTCACTTGCCCAGATACAGGGTCCCCGAGGCTTTCACCATTGTCCTCCTTCTCCTCCTTATCAGGCTGGTCGATCGTGTCTGGCATGATGACGTGGTGTGCCAGTGCCTTGTTGTGCAGTGTGCAACAAGCAACAAATGTTTGACAGATCATCGTGAGTGTGTACTGTAGCATTCCTCCTGACCAGTCTGGGCAGCAAAATCTAATTTTTAGCAGAACAAATGTGTGCTCGATGACAGACCTGGTAGCTTTGTGTCACTCATTGTATCAGACCTCTGCCTCTGTTTCTGGGTGCCTTACTGGAGTCATAAGTGAGCCGCAGCTGCTGTCACCTGCAGAAATGAAAAGGCATAGATAGCCACATGGTGACACCTCTGTCTGCCCTACCATCCCATGCCCCCCAAAGCAGTTCCCCTGTGCCAGTGCCCCCTCCCCACTTCCCATAGACCAAGGGTTATATCACTCCCACACAGTGGCCACTTGCAGCTCCATTGACCTTCCAATCACCCATAAGTGCACATGACTAACAAGCCAGGTAGTTCAGTACTGCATCAGTGCCTCCTGTTCCACGGCCTACATTGCCCCCTCCTCTGGGGATCCAACTATAGACCATTTGGGGGGTAGCTCTTGCAGCAAAACCAAAAAGGCTTTTTACCACACAACCTCATATATGTGGGGAAAACAGAAAGACCATTGAAACAACAGTTGCAAGAATATGTTAGCTCCATTTTACATGCAAACAATGACATACCAGTAGGTACACATTCTGCTGTGCATTATGGACCATCACTAGACAGTCTGAGATTTATGGGCATTGATTGGATACCTCCATAAACAATAGGAGGGGACAGAGCAAACATTACTGCAGAAAGAAAGCATGTGGACATTCAAACAGAATAGTGTTAAACCGAATGGTCTTAGCAATAGCTGGGATATTAAACCTTTTCTCAAGTAACTTAGGTTTCTCCTCATTGTTTTGTATTAAGTGATGGAGCTCCCCAACAGTTCTCCTAGAAACTGCAATGTTATTTTGACCCTTTTATGGTCTAAAAATGATATATAAATGTGTGCCTTTATATTTAGTGAAGCTTTAATAGATATCATATGTGCTTTGCTTTTTTCACTCCCTTATGCTAATCTGTTTTTTTATTTTTTTTATTTTCTGAGTAGCACCTCCTTTTTTGGACTCTTAACTACCCGGTAGGCACATGCCATTTGGAGATCTGAATTTGGCAGACTTATTTTTCAGACTAAGTAAAGTATAAGTTAATTTAAAAATATAATGAGGAACTTTGTTGTATAATGATTTAAGTTCTTGAAAATTATTTTTATGTTTGCTTGCAACGTGCAAGAAACATAGTGCCATCATCGGTTTTCGGTATGTCACCCTCTTCCATTCAGTCAGTGTGTTGGCGGAGTGCGCCCCAGTCCACCACGTATGCTGAGCTGTTCATAGCTCCAAATGCAGTGGCGTACAGTTGAAAGGGGAGCTACGCCAGTGAGCAGAGATCAGATATCACCTGCTCTGCGCGAGCTCCCCTCACACACACAATACGCATGCATACCGCGTGCTTCCCCCGCACACTGTATAGCCAACGGGGTGCCCAATCCCCTGTCGGCTGTGCTGCGCTCCCCCCCAAAGCCTTCCACATGCCACGCTGGGTGCCCAGCCCAGCATGGCAAGTTATCATATAGCTGACGGGGGTGCCCAATCCCCCATCAGCTGGACTGTCCCCCCCCCGAGAGTACTAGGTGCCACACTGGGAGCCCACCCCAGCGTGGCAACTGATGCTATGGCCGACGGGGGTGCCCAATCCCCATTGGCTCCACGCCCCCCAACCAGTCGTCCTTGTGCCACACTGGGAGCCCACCCCAGCATGACAAATGTTCCTCATCATCAGTTTAAAAAACAAGAAACCTGTAAATAAAAAATTGTCCTCAGCCTCTCCTGCCCTCCCACAACCCGCACTCCACCCACTGCGCACCCTGCCTTCCCACACCCCCCTCACCCCATACTTACCTCCGGACTCTGGCGCAACAATCTTCGGTGGACTGGGAACACGTCTGCACTTTTCAAAGCCGACCTTGAGTTGAGGAAATGCTGGTAAGCTGTATAATGGAATAGATAGGGTTTTTTCAACTTTGTTGCGTATCTCAGGCATTTTTTGGAATTTTTGCACCAAATTTTCAACATGGGGTTTTTGGGACCCCTTCTCATGAATGATGTCACTGTCATGACATTATTTGGGCCCGAAGGGTGATTTCACAGTCACTGCACGAAATCACATTTCGGGCCCGATTAACAAACCACACTGCCAGCGTTCGTAAGGTGGGCTCTCAAGATGACTATTTTGAAAATTTGGTGGAAAAATTTCAAAAAATGACTGTTTTACGAGCATGTGTTGTGCAGTTCCCACACAGGCTCGTAAGTTCGTGAATTTTCAATATTTTCACTCCAGATTATTGCTGTGTGGAAGACACAATTGCTGGTGTGCAGGATGCCATTACTGTTGGCCTTCAGGGTGTATGAGCCCATGGAACAGAGCAGACTGCTGTTCTGGAGGGCCTACAGGGCAGGCACTTGTAGAGCAACAGACAGCTAAACTAGACTGTCTGTCACTCGTTCTGGACAGGGTGCCAGCCACGCAGGAGGAGCTAGCCCAGATCCTCATGGTGGCACTGCATGGCATTGCACAGAGCATGAGGTGGCACCAGCAGGACAATTTGGGGATGAGTCTCACCAGAGTGGCAGTATGCATGAATAGTTGTGCAGTGTCATGTGTGGTAGGCAGAATGGCACCAACACCAGAACTGTGCAACTTGGCGCATATACATCAGTGGGGGGTGTTCCCCATGCCCCCGACACACAAAGTTCATTGCCTGCCAGGGGTGAACCCAGCCAGGGTGACAGTTGGGCTACATAGATTGCTCCTCAGGTCACCGCAGAGGAGGTAGAACAACATTCAGTGGTCAGGGCTATGGTGTGGACAGCATGGGGCATGTCTCTCGACCATGGCCAATGCAACAGCATGGCTTGAAATGTGCTGCCATAACAGCTGGGCTATGCCACAACATCAGTGACACTCAGGCCCATATCCAGGAGGGCAGACAATGTGACAGCGTCCATACTCAACTGGTTGCAGTGGTGGAGCCCGAGAGCTCCTTGCCTTCACCGAGCGTCATGACAGTGTCCTGCGACTCCACAGCACCCTGAAGTATTATGAAACAGCAGGCATCACCCCCATGGAATGGCACCAATGATGTCACCACCTACCATGTAGACACAACTGTCAGCACTGTGCAGGCTGTAGACACAGCGCAGCAGGATAGGATGGTGCTGCCTTCCACCATATCCCCACCCCAGGACACCATGCTGTGCAGCACTGTAGAATGGAATGTGGTTGCCATGAGGGGCACATGCACATCGGAGTTACCTGGATGCACCGCCATATTATTTCCTGCAGGTACACAACACTAGTTGCCTGAGTTCCCTGCTGGGAGTAGTGAGGGTGACACAAACATGCCTGTCCCCCACCACAGTATGCGGCACCAATGGTGCTTCTGCTGTGAGGGCAGCAGGAGGCATGATGTCTGGGGCCCCAATTAGGTCATCACAGAAACCCCAACAACAGAGAGGACAGAGGCCACAGTACCCAGGGGATATAGTGGATCAGGTTGTAACTCCATGCAGGGCATCATGGCACCAATGAAGAGATCTGCACGTGCAACAGGGAGGTGCCCTATGGCTCACCAAGGAGATCGTCCAGTCCAATTGGCAGGTGTGAGCACCATGGGCGCAGGTGGCAGATAGGTATCCAGAGGTGAGAGGCAGAATAGGTGGCTGAGAAGTACAACTTCATGAAAGAAGGTGGGGGGGGCAGGAGGGGGCCACTGATGCCCACCTCAAGGCTTGCAGGGTTGTTGCATCAATGTCTGCTACAGTACAAGAGGTTGTCCACGTGGCCACATGTGTTCAACAGCATGCACCAAACCTGTGCAGTGCCCCTGGATATGGATGAAAGGCATAACACTGTGCAGGGATACCCACACATCAGAGCAGGGAAAAATTACTGGGGCAGGGGAGAAGTGGCATGTTACCCTGGTGGATGCCATGGGGCATGCAGTGGGGAAGCCAGGCTACAGGGCACGTAAGGGTACCACAAGTGTCACACCTGGGTGGGGAAGATGGGAGTTTGGGTGGTGCTTTCCCTATATGTGTCAATGATGGTGTTAGCCTGCAAAGCTCCATAGCGGCATTAAACACGTGCATGCCTCAGGACCTCCCTGCAAATGAGCTGTGTTCAAAGGAGCGTTTGTAATACAAATAAATAAATGAATAAATATGTTGTATGTCTGCTTGTTACTATTTCATAAAAGCAGTACAAAACCAATGGAAGCATGCCACAGTACATCACACATGTGCAGCACCATGGTTGTGTGTCCACATTGCTGATAACCAAGTTCATAGGTAGTGCATGTACCCACTCCCACTGTATGCTGGCTGTATAGAAAGACCCAGTGGACAGCACGGCATGGAAGTTGAGGATTGATGGCCTACAGAGGCTGAGTATGCTGGAAGACATTGGCTCCAAGCCGTGGGAGTGAAGAGGGCACAAGTACTACTGGTGTAGGAACAGCAACATAAGCCTCTTGCTGGTCTGCAATGTGTAGTCTTGTCATGATCCACCACAGGAATGGCATGCAGAGGCCCACCTCAATGCACAGCACCCCATGTACAGTTTAAGGTGACGTGTTAAGGAGGTGGGGTCACACAGGGCGTGCTGTAACCACATAGAATGGTGGGCCATGGTGGCTGGACACTGAGGGCACTGCTGTCTCCCTGCAGAGGTGTGACTCAGGCACCTCTGAGGTCACATATTACACCACTGTGATGCCTCCTGGGCAACAGACCTGCAATCCAGCTGGAAAGGGGCTTGAGAGGTGTTGCAGTAGGGGTACAGCAGTACCGGAGGCGGCATGGAACAGGTCACCCAAGCGATATGCACCACAGTGGGGTAATCCATGGAAACATAGAAACATAGTATTTGACAGCAGATAAGGACCGCTTGGCCCACCTAGTCTGCCCATTTGCCTACCTAACAGATAAGCTGCAGATCCTAGTTAACCAACAGCTTACTTCCTCCTACCCCCCCCCACTAGGACTGCCGTATGTCTGTTCCATGCATTCTTGAATTCCCCCACTGTTCTTGACTTCATGACCTCCTCAGGGAGGCTGTTCCATGCATCCACAACCCTTTCTGTGAAAAAATACTTCCTTAGATTACCTCTGAGCTGTCCCTCCTCTATCTTCAAATTGTGCCCCCTTGTTCTTGCACATTTCTTTTTCTGAAAGATACTACCCTCTTGGACTTTGTTGATTCCCTTGAGGTACTTGAAAGTTTCTATCATGTCCCCTCTCTCCCTTCTTTCCTCTAGAGTATACATATTAAGCTCCTGCAGTCTTTCTTCATATGTCTTCTGGTGCAGACCCTGCACCGTTTTGGTTGCCCTCCTCTAGACAGCCTCCACTCTGTCTATGTCTTTGCGGAAATGGGGTCTCCAGAACTGCACACAGTACTCCATATGGGGTCTCACCAACTGTCTGTACAGAGGGATAACAACTTCCTGTTTTCTACAATTGATGCCTCCCCCATGCATCCCAGTATCCCCCCAGCCTTCCTTACTGCCTTCTCGCATTGCTTGCCCACCTTTAGGTCATCTGATATAATTACTCCCAGGTCCCTTTCCATTTTTAAAATGGCACACACAACATGCTGTCTCCGAGGCTCCCTTAACCCTTGAACCCCAGTCACACCCTTTATAACTACAGCATCACCCATTGCAATGACCCACATGGATCGCAGAGAGGTAAAGGGTAAACAAGGCTGTGATAACAAAATCAAGCCACATATGAACGTTAACAAAACGCATACTAACAGGAACCATGATGAATTATATACAGGCAAATGTCATGACTACCAGCAGGGAAACTCAACAATCGTAACTATTTACAAGGTGAACCCTAACAAGAAACATACTAACACGAACCATGGAGAACTAGATACAGGAGAAATATCTGGAATAACACCTGGCAAACTCAGCAACGAAAACTACAAATGCAACAACTAAAAGTATTTACAAGATGTGCACTCTGTAGGGAGCAATGTGGCCAGGCACAGGTGCCCATTATTGAGCAAACTCCCTAAGTGCCTCCAACATGAGTTGTACCCTGCATTCTACTTATGTTGGTGGTGAGGGCCTCCAGGCCGGTTGTCATGATCCTGACAAAGTGTGTAAGTCTGTCTTGCAGAGGTTGGCCCACCTCTGCAGCCATGCCCCTGAGGGGGAAATCCTCAGCCCAGGCTTGGGCCTCTTCAGCCCTTTCAACAGGCTCTGCATCATCCACCTCTGCAGTGCCCAGGTCTGGGACCACACTGTCAGGTGGTGGTGGTGTGTCTTCCTCTGGTTGGGGGTTGGGGTTCTGCCTCTGACTGCTGCACCGGGGCAGGTAGCTGCTGCTGTTCAAGTGCCTCAGTGGGCTGCTGCACTCCCGTATGCCTCTCCTCTTTAGTGGTGTCTGAGGACCTCTCCTCCTCCGTGTCCTATGTGGATGCAGTCACGCTTGCTGCTGCCAAGTCGCCTGTGGGTCCATAGAAACCTAGACTTTGACGGCAGATAAGGACTGCTAGGCCCACCTAGTCTGCCCATTTCCTTACCTACAGGATAGGCTGCAGATCCTAGTTAACCAACAGCCTATTTCTTCCTACCCCCCACAAGAACTGCCTTATGTCTGTCCCATACATGCTTGAATTCTCCCACAGTTTTAGACCCCACAACCTCCTCAGGAAGGCTGTTCCATGCATCCACTACCCTCTCTGCGAAAAAATACTTCCTCACGTTGCCCCGGAACCACCCCCCCATCTTTAAATTGTGTCCCCTTGTTCTTGCACATCTCTTTTTCTGAAAGATGCTACCCTCTTGGACTTTGTTGATTCCACTGAGGTACTTAAAAGTTTCTATCATGTCCCCCCTCTCCCTTCTTTCCTCAAGGGTATACATATTAAGCTCCTTTAGTCTCCCCTCATATGGCTTCTCTTGCAGACCCTGCACCATTTTAGTTGCCCTCCCCTGGACTGCCTCTATCCTGTCTATGTCTTTACGGAGATGGGGTCTCCCGAACTGAGTGGTAGAGCCAAGTCCAGCAGGAGCCTCAGCATTAGGCTGGGTGGGGGAAAGGGGCTATCACTGGAGCCACGGGGTGCATGCTTACCTTCGTGGGGATGCACGACCGTGTTCTTGGGCCCTGGGAATAGGGGAAAAAACACCATAAAAATGCTATGTCTCCCCAATGCTGAAGCAGGCAGGAGGCAGCAACGGGGAGCAAAAAGCTGTATGGAAAAAACCAAAAGCATGTGTACACTAGCTGTATGCCATGCAAGGACGTACCATCTACCACAATGCATGGCACTAGTGATGCCACTGTCATGCTACTGCTATCGGATGGTGATGATGGAACACCCCCCCCACCCCAGGACATGATAGTACCATAATCTGGGCAGCCACCCACTGGGTTGAACATCCTAGGTTGAGCAACACCTGGAGAGAACCCTGGAGTTGGGTGGAGGTGGAAAGGGGGGTAGAAAAAACATCAGGGGGCTGGGAAGTTCTGCCACAGACATGCCCAGGTAAGCATCACAGCTCTATCTGACAGGGGAGCTACAGGATAGGTATTTAAGGCCATGAGGCACAGTGGTGCTGCACCGTAAGTACAGGCCTGGACCCCAGGTGGTGGTCAACTCTGTCAGCAATGCAGATGTCATATGAAGGGATTCAATGCTGATAAGAGTATATTAGCTGGCCTGCTGAGGGATGCACCTCTGGTAAGGGGAGAGGGGGGCAAAATTTAACAAGGGCATTGCAGACATTTCGCACATACAAGGAATGTTGCGGCTTATGCAACTGGTATCTGGGGTCCCCCACACAGGCACACAACTACCCATCAACAGGTGTGGGCGAGGACTGGGCAGCAGGACATCACACCTCCCACACGATGGTCTGTGTGACCTGCCTGGTATGAGCCTGTGTTGTGTGTCAGTGCATGTGAGAACCATCACAGGCATGTGTACTAGGACTTCCACTGGCAGTGTGCTGCATCTGCCCTGTCACCTTTATTATATCACACACAACATGACAACCAGTATGCCTTGCACTACTACCCACCCCAAGGCACCATCCCTAACATGCTGACCATCCCAGAGCCACCACCACCACCCCAACACATGAACTGCCCCTGTAGGGTATGTTTTCCAGTGTGCAGACCTGGATCTGCAGACCACTGCTGATACCAAAGTTGTGCACCATGCCATAGTGTCATGTGTGCAGTGGTATCTCTCAGGAGTATGCAGGGTTGTGTCCCTCACCCCATACGTAGTGACACACAGATGCCCACCTGACAGCCACCCACTGTATCCAGTGCCTCATTGCACCATGTCTCCCTTTGGGGTAGGTTAGATAGTGGTACCAGCATACCACAGCCCCATCACCTGCTGCAGGCATTGTTGCCTTGGTGGTTCCTTCTGATGTTGTGGTATGCCCCTCAAGTGTCCTGGGGAGTATATCCACCCTCCAAGGTCCACCCTGGGTAGCACACCACACACTCAGAGTAGAATCTCAGAACACAGAGAGCACCCCCCCCCCCAGTTATACAGATCCCTGGGGCACTTCTTGCACCCAACTATGTGGACACACCTGCTCCTTGTGTGATGGTTGTATGGGCCAATACCATAACCAATATTTGCGTACCATGCCACATGCCTACCATATACATCCCCTGTTATGCTACTGTGCATCCATCCTGTGAGCCAATGCAGGCAGTGCAATGATGGCCATACATTGAACAGCGCTGTCCTTGCATGTTGCCCCCATCCCTTACACTGCCTGTAGACTGAAGCAACACATTGCAATGACAGGGGCATACAGCTCCTCTGATGCTGCCACACATGTGATAGTGGACCCCATCCCCCATCCCTGTGGCCACATGCACTGCACCAGTCTGGCATCGACCTCAGAGGACAGGTCACTGAGCCAGTCCAGCCAGTCCACATTTCTCATGGTGCACTGTTACCCATGACAGAGACACCTGTGCTGGTACACACTTCACTGTGGGTTTCTGCATGCCTCCATCCTGTACGTACAGTGCAGTGTGCAAGGAGTGCCACACTCTTCCACAAGTGTGCCACACTGCCTCAGCGGACATCACCCACAGTGGCCCTCCATGCCACTCACAGGCCCCTCAACATCACTGTCTCCTGCAGTTCTGCAGTGCTGCATTCTCCTGGTTCCGTTGACTGCCAAGGTATTCACACCCACAGGTGTCAATGTATGGTGGCCCTGCCCATGGTTAGGGGCTTAAGGGGGGCACGCTCCAGAACACCAACATGTATTCTGCCACAACACACTGTGACCCATCTGTCATCTGGAAGACCTCTCCTGCACTGTATGTCACATACCCCTTGCAATTTACCTGGAACCCCCTCCACCCCCAGAAGATAGGCAGCAGGTGGCATGTCCACCACGTCTTACTGCATGTCCGGATGTATCCATGTATCCACGACGCTGCCCTCCTGTTACATGGCCATCCAGAGCCACCGCCATGTCCCCCAAACCAAGGCCCTTCATTAGCACATTACTGCAGCTGGCCAGTGGTGCCTCAGCAGATGTACTTCACACATGCTGCATAACCCGGGACAAGGAGGAACCAGGCAACTACAGGCCAGTGAGCTTAACATCGGTGGTAGGAAAGTTTATTGAGAAACTGCTCAAAAAGAGAATTTCAAGCTACTTGGAGACCAGTGGTCTTCTGGACCAGTGGTAATACAGTTTTATTGAGGGAAGGTCATGTCAAACGAACTTGATGGAGTTCTTTGACTGGGTCACCAGGGTACTGGATCAAGGGGGATCTATAGACATTGTGTATCTCAACTTCAGTTAGACGTTTGATTCTGTGCTGCGCACGAGACTACTGCACAAAATGAGATGCCTTGGGCTGGGGCTGCTAGTGGTTAGGAGGGTGCAAAATTGGCTGGGAAGCAGAAGGCAGAGGGTAATTGTTAGTGGGGTACCATCAAGGGAAGGTAAGGTCACCAGTGGGGTACCTCAAGGGTCAGTACTGGGGCACTCCTTTTCAATATATTTATAAGGGACATAGTGGAGGGGCTAGAGGGAAGAGTGCATCTGTTCACAGATGACACAAAGGTCTACAATAGAGTAGATACACCTGAGGGGGTTGAGAGTATGGGCAGGGATCTGGAGAAGCTGGAGGAATGGTCCAGGGAAGGCAATTGACCTTCAACACTAAAAAATGCAAAATCGTGCATTTAGGCAAAAATAATCAGGACACAAAATACAGTATGGGAGGGCAAGCCCTAGAGGTTACTGAGCTGGAAAGAGAACTTGGCATATACATTTCAGGGGACCTGAAAGTGGCGAAGCAATATGAGAGGGCAGTGGCAAGGGCCAGTAGGATGCTGGGTTGTATCCGCAGGGGAATAACTAGCAGGAGGAGGAAGGTCATAATGCCATTGTACAGGCAACTTGTCAGGCCACATCTTGAGTATGGAGTCTAGTTCTGGAGGCCATACCTTAGGAAGGATGTGGAGAGGGCGGAGAGCATTCAGAGATGGGTGACAAAAATGGTAGGCGGACTCAGGCATCTGTCATACAAGGAACGGTTGAAGGACCTTAACATGTACTTCCATGAACAGAAGAGGGAAAGGGGGGACATGATTGAGAAGTTTAAGTATATCAAGGGTTTCGACAAGGTATCGGCAGGGGATATCTTCCAGCTAAAGGAAAAATCAAAAACAAGGAGACACAATATGCAGATAGTAGGGGAGAGATTCAGTGGGAACATCAGAAAATTCTACTTTACAGAGAGGGTGGTGGATGGCTGGAACTGACTCCCAGGAGAGGTGGTGGAGGCAGGAACTGTGGGGGGTTTCAAGAGAGTGTAGGACAGATACAAGGAACTGGCAGCTTAAGGGAAGGGGGCAGGTAGAAGGGAAGTCCTAGCAGTTTGCTAGGCATACTGGGCAGACTGGGTGGGCCTGGCGGTCCTTTTCTGCTGGCAAGATCTATGTTTCTATGTAACCCTCACGGGCACCTCAAAAGCAGGATGGTTACCCCAAACATGACGCCATCCTGCCATGGTACTGCACATATCAATTCATGTGCTACCCCTCCACCATCCTCTCAGGACCACATTTGGCCACACAGGACATGTGGTACATAGCATTCCCTTGTGGCTCAGTGGTGGCCTTCCTCGCACAGGGTTGCCCACTGTCACCAACTGTGCTCCATTGTGCCCCGCACACAGACACGCGAGGACGACTGTCCGTCCCCTGTGACATATTTGGGGTGGGCCTTTTACATACTGTGTGCATTACAACTGCTGCATCTCTGAGTTCCACTACCATCACTGCAGCAGTAGTGTTGTCACAACACCTGCCATGGGCATACCCCAACATGGCACCCCTGATCTGCAATGCCACAAGGTACATGATGCTGTCTAGCTCTACCTGACACACATCACAGATTGCACAACTGCTGTGGGCACACCCCACACATGGTACTTATATTGATAGCTGCCTTGTCCTCCCTCCTTCTGCACTGACAGGGGCTCCTGTCTGGACCCTGACACCTCCTGTTCCTCACCCTGGGTACTGGGATTGTCTGTGATAGACACATGCACAAGCACAAGTATATGTTCTCTTTGTGGGTGAAGGCATTGGATGGTTCATGCAGCGTTACTCTAAATTCACCTACCTCTGGTATGCCTGTGACCTCCTCTCATAGTGATCTCTGCCTCCCTCACCATGTCCTACAGGTACTGCATGTAGGTGGGATTCCTAAGCTGCTGGTCATTCCACCTGTGCTTCACCTGCCTGGTGGTCCTCATCACGCCATATAGGTGACGGAGTTTCTATGATGGAATGCACCATACCCTGTCTCTTTCATTGGGGGATGTGGTGTTTGTTGCCAGGTGGCATCAACGCTTGGGCCCCCTGCTAGATTGAGCTCACAAGGAGGGCCATTTTCTCTTCAGTGAAATTGGGAGCTTGTCTCTGTCATCCAACCATGTCACACAGCAATGTGATTGGAGCCCTCCAACAGGTAACAATAGTAGTGAAGACTATGCCAACTAAAGCCCTGTCCTTAGTTCTTATTCACCGCAGCACACCATGTGCTCTCCTATGTTTACTTCCACATTCAGCATCTGCGTCACTATGTCACACAGTTTGCATTCATTTTCCCCTTGCCACAAACTGCAGCATTATATTTGTTAAAATTAACACTGTTTGCATCAGTTTATGGTAACCATGCTGCAATTGTTCCACGTCCCTCTCCCATACCGCAGCCTGTGACAGTACTTGAAGCTACCCACCCCAACCCCCTTCCCCCACCCCATGGCTCCTTGTGTAATCCTCCTGCGTATCCAGTATGCACACTGCTCTCTGTTGCTACCCCTCCCTTAGTTCCCGACCCACAAGCTCTGTAAGGTACCTGGCTCAGGACTGGTGCATGCCTCCAATGGCCCTGTTGCCCCACCTCCAGTCACCCTTACAGCTCCGGGTCCACTATTCCGAGGGTAGCCGTAAGACACCTGGTGCCATGCTAGCATATCCCCTCCATACTGGATGTCACACATGTACAACACACGCCTCCCTACTTTGTACCCCCCTAATAATCCCCAAGTGCCGTCCCTCTTACACTCGGACATCACTGTGGTCCCTGTCCATGCCTGCCACACATATCACACACCTTGAAATGTGGCAATCCCCAGACTGTATGTTGCATGTGCTGCAAGCCCACAGCATAATGACAGGGAGACTCACATACATTCCACCACTGGCATCATGAGGCTACCACACGTAACCACCACAGTGCGCACCACAGTCATACACATGCCACCCTTTCACCACCCCCTCCCCAGTGTTCTGTGTGTGGTCTTTCCCTCCCAATCCAAACAGCTCTTATAGTCCCCCTGTGCCTTGGGATCCACCATGTGCTGTTACAGGACTAGAGACAAGCAGCCCACCTGCCCCTACTGAGTCAATGCTTCCCAGAATGCCCTGGGTAGTAAAGACCCATACCGCCTGTCACCATGGTGTCGTAAGATGCTGGCTCCAGGGCACACATGACACCACATCCAGGCTGCACTCCTTATAATCCTACACAGTCACCTTCTCTGCTGTATCTCCTATATCTGTGTGGGCAATGACGCCTGCTGCCACATGCATCACGAGGACTACATGCCATTAGCCTTCACTCCCTGCAGAATGCCTGTGCAGGATGCAGATGTTGCACAGCTCCTCACTGGGGGAAACCACCTGGCACTGGGCACACTGACATCATAGGTGCTTCCACTTATGGTTGCCTGCCCCAGGCAATGGGATCTGTGTCTATGAAATCGCCTGGGCACATGTCATGTGGTTGCCATCTTCCCGACTCAGTTCACTTGCTGCTTCTGCCACTGTACCATCTGTCCACTGTGATCTACTGCAGTGTGGCCAGTTGCTACCATGGTGGTACCTTCAGCTGTCACTGATCATGTGTGTGTGCACTGCCTCCCTCCTGGAAGCACACACAACATGATGGTCTTTCCTGTCACTCCCCCCTTCTTTTCCCCTTCGTCCAGTGACATCATTCAAGAGGGCCCTGTTATTATGTACTGTGTGGCGTCTTCAGGTGAAGTGACTCGTAATGAGGTCTAAACTGGCATGATACCTGCTGCTGCAGTGCCTACTCTCCCAGTCACTTGCCCAGATACAGGGTCCCGAGGCTTTCACCATTGTCCTCCTTCTCCTCCTTATCAGGCTGGTCGATCGTGTCTGGCATGATGACGTGGTGTGCCAGTGCCTTGTTGTGCAGTGTGCAACAAGCAACAAATATTTGACAGATCATCGTGAGTGTGTACTGTAGCATTCCTCCTGACCAGTCTGGGCAGCAAAATCTCATTTTTAGCAGAACAAATGTGTGCTCGATGACAGACCTGGTAGCTTTGTGTCACTCATTGTATCAGACCTCTGCCTCTGTTTCTGGGTGCCTTACTGGAGTCATAAGTGAGCCGCAGCTGCTGTCACCTGCTGAAATGAAAAAGCATAGATAGCCACATGGTGACAGCTCTGTCTGCCCTACCATCCCATGCCCCCCAAAGCAGTTCCCCTGTGCCAGTGCCCCCTTCCCGCTTCCCACAGACCAAGGGTTATATCACTCCCACACAGTGGCCACTTGCAGCTCCATTGACCTTCCAATCGCCCATAAGTGCACATGACTAACATGCCAGGTAGGTCAGTACTGCATCAGTGCCTCCTGTGCCACGGCCTACATTGCCCCCTCCCCTGGGGATCCAACTATAGACCATTTGGGGGGTAGCTCTTGTAGCAAAACCAAAAAGGCTTTTTACCACACAACCTCATATATGTGGGGAAAACAGAAAGACCATTGAAACAACAGTTGCAAGAATATGTTAGATCCATTTTACATGCAAAAATGACATACCAGTAAGTACACATTCTGCTGTGCATGATGGACCATCACTAGACAGTCTACGATTTATGGGCATTGATTGGATACCTCATAAACAATAGGAGGGACAGAGCAAACATTATTGCAGAAAGAAAGCATGTGGATATTCAAACTGAATAGCGTTAAACCGAATGGTCTTAGCAATAGCTGGGATATTAAACCTTTTCTCAAGTAACTTGGGTTTCTCCTCATTGTTTTGTATTAAGTGATGGAGCGCCCCAACAGTTCTCCTAGAAACTGCAATGTTATTTTGATCCTTTTATGGTCTAAAAATGATATATAAATGTGTGCCTTTATATTTAGTCAAGCTTTAATAGATATTATATGTGCTTTGCTTTTTTCACTCCCTTATGCTAATCTGTTGTTTTTTTTTTTTTATTTTCAGAGGAGCACCTCCTTTTTTGGACTCTTAACTACCCGGTAGGCACATGCCATTTGGAGATCTGAATTTGGCAGACTTATTTTTTCACTAAGTAAAAGTATAAGTTAATTTAAAAATATAATGAGGAACTTTGTTTTACATAATTATTTAAGTTCTTGAAAATTATTTTTATGTTTGCTTGCACGCACGTGCAAGAAACATAGTGCCATCATCCGAGTTTTCGGAGGTATGTCACCCCCTCTTCCAATTCAGTCAGTGTGTTGGCAGGTGCGGCCCCAGTCCACCAATGCATGCTGGAGCTGTCTATGACAGCTCCAAAATGCAGTGGCGTACAGTTGAAAGGGGGAGCTACGCCTCAGTGAGCAGAGATCAGATATCACCTGCCTCATGCGCAGCTCCCTCACACACATAACGTGATGCATACTGCGTGCTTCCCCCGCACACTGTATAGCCAACGGGGTGCCCAATCCCCTGTCGGCTGTGCTGCGCCCCCTAAAGCTTTCCACATGCCACGCTGGGTGCCCACCCCAGCATGGCAAGTTATCATATATTGACGGGGTGCCCAACTGGCCGGCTGGACTGTCCCCTGAGAGTACTAGGTGCCACACTGGGAGCCCACCCCAGCATGGCAACTGATGCTATGGCCGACGGGGTGCCCAACCCATTGGCTCCACGCCCCTTAACCAGTCGTCCCCAGCCACACTGGGAGCCACCCCAGCGTGACAAATGTCCCGTCATCAGTTTAAAAACAAGAAACCTGTAAATAAAAATTGTCCCTCAGCACTTCTCCTGCCCCCTCCACAACCCGCACTCCACCCACTGCGCACCCTGCCTCCCCACACCCCTCACCCCATACTTACTCTCGACCTGCACAACAATCTTCGGTGGACTGGGAACACGCCTGCACTTTTCAAAGCGACCTTGAGTTGAGGAAATGCTGGTAAGCTGTATAATGGGATAGATAGGTTTTTCAACTTTGTTGCATATCTCAGGCATTTCTTGGAATTTTTGCACCAAATTTTCAACATGGGGTTTTTGGGACACCTTCTCATGAATGATGTCACTGTCATGGCGTTATTTGGGCCCGAACGGTGATTTCGCAGTCACTGCATGAAATCACATTTCGGGCCCGATTAACAAACCACACTGCCAGCATTCGTAAGGTGGGCTCTCAAGATGCCTATTTTGAAAATTTGGTGGAAAAATTCCAAAAAATGACTGTTTTACGAGCATGTGTTGTGCAGTTCCTACGCAGGCTTGTACATTCGTGAATTTTCAATATTTTCACTCCAGATTTTCAACATTGCCATTTTACCACACCTTCTTATGAGTAGTACAGCTGTCATTTTTCCCATCTCACCCTAAAAACGGTTTCACTTATGTAGCACACAATGGCATTCATGTAAAGTAAATCAATGTACAGAATAAATTAAGAAAATCACAGTAACACTGTTCATGAGCAGAGGTCTTAAAATGGCTATGTTGAAAATTTGGTGAAAAATTCCTAAAATGACTGTTTTACAAGCGTGCGATGCGAAGTTCCTACACATGCTCGTAAGTTCGTGAATTTTCAATATTTTCACCCATATTTTCAACATTGCCATTTTACCACACCTCCTTATGAGCAGTACAGCTGTCATTTTTCACATCCTGCCCAAAATGTGTTTCCGCCCATGTAGCGCACAATGGCGCAGTCGGTGTGTGAAATCAATGTATGGGACACATTAAGAAAATCACAGTGACACTGTTCATGAGCAGAGGTCTTAAAATGGCTATGTTGAAAATTTGGTGAAAAAATCCCTAAAAATGACTGTTTTACGAGCGTGTGTTGTGCAGTTCCTATGCACTCTTGTAAGTATGCAAATTTTCAATATTTTCACTCCATATTTTCAACATTGCCATTTTACCACACCTCCTTATGAGCAGTACAGCTGTCAGTTTTCACTTCTTGCCCAAAATGTGTTTCCACCCATGTAGCGAACAATGGCGTAGTTGGTGTGCAAAATCAATCTATGGGACACATTAAGAAAATCAAAGTGACACTGTTCATGAGCAGAGGTCTTACAATGGCTTTGTTAAAAATTTGGTGAAAACATTCCTAAAAATGACTTTTACGAGCGTGCGTTGCGCGGTTCCTACACACGCTTGTAAGTTTGTGAATTTTCAATATTTACTCTCCAGATTTTCAACATTGCCATTGTATAACACTTCCTTATGAACAGTACAGCTGCCATTTTTCACATGTTGCCCAAAATGTGTTTTCGAACATGTAGAGCACAATGGTGCAGTCAGTGTGCGAAAGCAAAGTTTGAGACAGATTAAGAAAATCACAGTTACCCTTTTCATGAGCAGAGGTCTTAAAATGGCTATGTTGAAAATTTGCTGACAAAAGTCCATAAAATGACTGTGTTACGAGTGAGCAATGCGCAGTTTCCACGCACCCTCGTAAGTTCATAACTGTAATATTTTCAGTCCAGATTTTCACCAGTGGCATTTTTCCACACTTCCTTATGAACAATACAGCTGTCATTTTTCACAACATGGCTGAAATGTGTTTTCACACTTTTAGCGCAGAGATGTATGTTCATTGTGGGAAATCATTGTTCGGGACAGATAAAGTAAATCACAGTGACACTGTTCATTATTGGAGGCACCAAAATGCCTCTGTTGACACTCTGCTGTAAAAAATTCCCAAACTAATTACATTACGGGTGTGCGTTGCACAGTTTCTATGCACGCTCGTGACTTCACCATTTTTTTAAATATTTTTACTAAAGATTTGCAACATTGCCATTTTTTACACCTCCCCATAAACAGTACAGCTGTCATTTTTTACATCCTGCTCGGAATGTGTTTGCACCTGTGGTGCTAAATGCCGTAGTTGCTGTGCATAAGCAGCTTTTGGCTAACAAACTGATATTGCCACTGTTCATGAGGTGGGATCACACAAAAAACATGTTGAAAATTTGGAGTGAAAATACCAACAAATGCCTGAGGTATTACAGTTTCCGACCATAATGCCCAACCCTGTGGAGAATAACAGGCATCAGGGATGTGACTTGGGATTCTTGCCTGCAATGCTCATACCATTCCACACCCTGCAGCCAGTGAGAGGCATCGAGGTATGCCTTGGACTCTTTGGCCCCAAAGTTCATCCCATTCTCCTATATCACACCCATCTCACCGTATTTCCTGATGGAATGGAGTGCGCATAAATGCCAAAGACCCCAAGGCACACCGTGACACTTGTCAGTGTCTGCAGGGTTGGGTGTGGTGAAATGGTGTGGCCGATATGCCTGACGACCCAAAGGCACACCCCAATGCCTGTCACTCTCTGCAGGGTGGTGGTGGGGTTGGCTTCAGTTCAATACTTCGCTGCCATTCCTGTTACGCAGCTCTGTAACTTCTACACTACCACTGCCAATGCCAGCAAGCAAACATTTGGCATTGACAAATGCTTGTTTATACTGCATTTATCTCTCCTGGTAAGTCTATTTAATGCTGTTTTTTTTTACTATTTAAATACAAAAGGTGAAGGTTTTTTACATAAATTAGCACATTATTCTGCTTGTTTATATGAAACAGTAATTTTGAGACTGCCCTGTTACTTTAAGTTAATGCCTAACAGTGATGTCAGAACTGTGATCCAATGAGAGAAAGCATAATTGTGATCCGATGAAATGTGCTTAAACTGTATCTGGTCTCAGTATTCTCACCCCCTTGAAGACTCATACAGGAGTCGAGGTGCTAGGGGTACTGCCTGAGAAGCTTCTTTAATTCTGGCAAACAAGTAAAAAAACACACTGGTGTTTTAAACCTCAGATCTTTGCCTTTTTCTTTATTTGCACACCATATGCCTGTTTGAATTGGATAGCTCTTATACCACTGCCTATAGAGGCTATCCTGCATCACCACTAATGCACTTACCTAATAGCCAGCCTCCCTGTAGGTATCCACGTGCAAAGACCTAACACAGCTTACTGCGTTGAAATATGTAAGAGTCCTGGCAGGAGCCAGGGTACTGGGCAACCACATCGAGGATCCAACACTGGATGTAGCACACAAACCTGGACATTTATCGAATGGAATCCCTTCCTGTTGACATAGATTTCTATATCCACAGTAGGTGCATGTATTGCCACATGCATGCAGTCCAAAGCACCAAGTACATGGGGGAACTGTGTGATGGCATAAAAGCCCTGCTTTACAGCAAGTTGTTGCTGTGCATCCCATGGGAAAGTGATGTATTTGTCTGTCCTGCATAGCAGAGCTTCCAGGAACTGCTTCAAACACTTTGACATTGTGGACTCCCAGATGCCCCCAGTGTCACCCGTGGGGGTCTGAGAGGTTCCTGTTGCCAGGAAGCATAGTGCTGCAGACATCTTCAGTTCTACAGGAATTGGATGGATGCCCCTCCAGCTTCAGCTAGGCAGATCCCACCAGAGCTCCTCATATAGCTCCTGTATGGCATCATGGGGTAGGCAGTATCGTTCTGAGCACTGCTGTGGTCAGGTCATAGAATGATACTCACCTCCTGCACACTCTCACTGGGTACCTCTGCTACTGTCTACCCTCCCTCTCAGATGAGGCTTCATGCTGTACCTGATATGACTGCCACCATGTAAACTGATGCCATCTATGCATAGCCTGCCAGATGGCTAGAAGGGCTGCTAGCCCAGGCATTCTCTGTTGTCACCCTCTGGTGCTTGAGGTGCTGCAGTAGCTTCTCAGTGATGACTCACATTCCACCTTCCTAGCATGGCCCTATTTATATGCAGTAGTCTGACTTACACCAGCTCCACCCTGGTCTAACAGGTGTTTCAAATACTTGACACAAATCTGGGAGCTTCACTGTCAAAAATTCAAAAAAAGGGGATATGGCAGCTATTTTGTGGCACAATCTGCTTTGCGACATGGCACACCACTTTTTTGACACAACCTAGATGCAAGGAACTTCGACACAGCCACATCTCATTTTGACGCAAGCTACAATACAAAATTGCAATCGACACAAAATTTGATGCAAGTCCCACCTTGCATGAATTTTTTTTGATGCAACTCCCCTGCATCAGTCCAAGTCCTTTGGAAACCGGCCCCCATGTATTCATGCAAATTTACTTTGCAATTAATAATAGGAAGTAGAACTCTATAGAAACTATAAGGAACACAAGCTAAATTGTGCCTAA
Source organism: Neoceratodus forsteri (assembly GCA_016271365.2). Taxonomy (NCBI): domain Eukaryota; kingdom Metazoa; phylum Chordata; order Ceratodontiformes; family Ceratodontidae; genus Neoceratodus; species Neoceratodus forsteri. The sequence goes on along the minus strand of CM028132.1, from coordinate 1,376,449,090 downwards.
ATATTATGTTTTTCAGAGTTTTCCTTGAGGCATCAGCAGCTCTGTAAGGGGTTAATGCTAAACCTGGGATCAAGGTTCTGAAAAGTTTTTCTGGAATGCCAGCAATGGAGATCCTATTATTACAATGTGTTTTTGCTTGGTGACTGTGTGTCTAGGTACCAGTTATACCAAATTTGCCCATTGGTTAAGAGGTTTCTTGGGCAATATTTCTCACCCACTATGGAAATATAAGTAGGGTCTTCAGCCCACCAAAAAGTATGTTCCTGTGGTTCACTAGTACAGGTTACCAGTGTGAGTATCCAGTTCCAGTTAGCACCTCTGTGTGTGCTTCACTGGCTGCGGCCAGCTGGAGGGAGCCTGTGGTCCCAGAAATTGCGGCAGGGTTCCTGGGTTCAGATAGCACCAACTCTCTTTGGTTCAGGTATCCAGAAGCTCTTGCTGTGACCGGGGTCAAAGACTGGGGACAGCAGAGGCCTGTTGAAGATGCATCTTCAAGGAGAGACTCCTGATGACTTCTAAACCATCTGTCCCTGGTATCTGAAATGGTGGAGAAGTTGCACATGAGAGTTCTGAACCGGTATGGGCCTATGGCTTAGACAAACCAGTGTTCATTGGAACATTAGCACAGTTGGCAACAAGGATCTGGACCTCAGGGGAAGGGATGGAACCAATATCTAGTAAAGGTAAGTCACTGTATTCTGTGACCCTTAAGTGCTGACTGTGCCCAGGGGGCTAGAGGCAGATCAACTGAGGTAGCCATATAGTGTACCTCATTAGTCATTGGCCAGATATCTTTAAGCTAATCTCCTCCGATCGCCCATCCAATCGCCCATCCAGTATATTCCCCCAACACCACCCTGTGACCATCAGATCTTTCCACTAGAAGAATAGGTCACCTCCTTGGTGGCTCCCACTTAGGTTTCTGCACCATAGACTAACTTTCTAGGCCAAAAAATATCTCACTGTAGTGCTTGGCAAGTCCAGAGCAAGCAGTGATAAGCTTGACCTCAAACTCGACAAGCTAATCCTTGATAGTATCCTCATCCCCCTAACCAAAATTCTAAACCTATCTCTCACAATTGGTAAATTCCCCAGGGTTTGGAAAGCTGCTGTGGTCACCCCAGTCCAAAATCAAGTGACAGAGCTTCCCACTCAGATTACAGACCGATCTCAATAATCCCCCCCCCCTCAAAAGCCCTCAAGCGCATAGTATCGCATCAATTAACGGAACACATCGACAAATACCAACTACAGTGCAGACAACAACATGGATTCTGGAAGCTGCACAGCACTATCACCACCCTAGTAGAATTCACAAGCTATATTCAAATACTCTAGATCATGGGCTCTTGGTGGGGGCAACCTACATTGACCTCACCAAGGTCTTCGACACCGTTAATCGTGAACTGCTATTTAACCAACTCTCCAGCACAGGCTTATCCACAGAGTCTACATCCTGGTTCAGGAGCTACCTCACTGGGAGAGTGCAAAGCATGAAAATTCAAAATGTCTTCTCTGACAGTCGGCCTGTGATTACAGGAGTGCCTCAAGGATCAATCCTTGGTCCTTTTCTCTTTAATCTGTTTCTCAACCACCTCCCTCTCACTTCAAAAGACAACGTTCTACTGTATGCAGACAACGCCATACTTTTTTCAAGCCACCATGACCCCTCCACACTAGAACGACTAATGCAAACTAATTTCTCTGCGGTGGAGCAATGGTTTCTTAACTCCAGATTGCTACTAAATTACAAAAAAACAATAAACATGTTATTCGCTTCAGCCCACAATAAACATAGGTCCCACCAGCTAAAAATCTGCAACAATCTTAACTCCCACCTTGAAATGGTACAAAGCTTCAAATATCTTGGGGTTACACTGGACAGTACTCTGTCATACTCTCTACACATTAACTCAGTGCTAAGACAGCCAATGCTAAACTAGGGTTGCTCTACTAAAACAAACCTTGCTTAACCAGCAAAGCTCTAAAAATTGCAGTTACAAGCTCTGTGCTGTCTACCATTGATTATGGATTAGTGGTATATGGTGTGGCAACTCCGTAGGCCCTCAAGTGTATCAAGATAACACTCAACAAGGCATGTAGACTTGTGATAGGTGCTGATCATCTGACACACATGTGTCACCTGTATGCACAGACTGGGTGGCTTAACCTAGACAGTAGAACACATTATCAGACATGCGTACTGGCAAAGAAAGCTTCCCTTGGCCTTGCCCCACCCCGGCAAGGGGAGCCTCATCCCAGTATCTAACCCCTCCAGAAGTACCAGGGGCCTAAACAACCAGTCTCTAAAAATCCCCTTTCATCGAACCTCACAAGGTCAGCGGTCTTTTGAATGCCGTGCGCCTCTCTGGCTAAATTCTCTTGGGGTAGATCTACAGAATGAATGGAAACTTGGACCGTTCAAAGCGAAACTCAGGGCCATGCTAGCATCAAACAGAGGATGCAACTGCATGATCTGACATTCTGTAACACTCCCCCTCCCTAGTTGAATGCTCTAATTCCTCCTGCTCCATCCTCATTCTGTACCACTTCCCCTCCCTAATCTGACGTTATACTCTGCTCTATCTACCCCAACTCTTCCACACCCCTGTGTATTTACCTGCTCCCAAATATGTCTTTACATGACTGACTGCCCTCCCCCTGGGTCTTGCCCCTCTAAGCACTCTTTTTCTGTCTTCAAGGCTAAAACCTGCTGTATTATCCTCATAGTACTTTGACAAAAGAACCATTTCAATACATGTTCTGGCTATGACCATGTTACCTATTTGATGTACTTAGTACCTTAGTTTGTTCTGTAATGTTCACATTGCTGTATCCCAATTGTTATGTTACCATTTGTCTATGCCTGTCTGTGCCTAAGATGTGGAACCTCTGCAAAAGAGCCTCTGGCTCAAAGGTCTTTCTGAAAATTTCTTTCTATTTGAAATTTTCAATTTTTCTACTTCTTCATTTCTCAGTTCCTTCAACTCTGTCCAGTGACCAACAATGGAGTGGTAGCCTGTGACATTGGCGACCATGATTAAGTGCTTTCAAAAAGGGCGACTCAATCATGATGCCTGTCGACAGGGCTACCAAGCAGGGAAAGCGACCGGATGGGGGATCCACGATTATAGCAACAGAATGATGCTACATATATGTATACACGCATGGGGGGGGGAAGCATGCTGAACAACGGGCAGAAGGAGAGGGAGGGTTTGTGTGGCATGTTGCGGTGGTGGGCTGCTAAGTTGGCCCCATGGCGTGGTTGTTGGGTGGCAGGCCAGGGTTGTGAGGGTGCCGGGTTCTGGTCTGGGTGCGCGTACATTTTGTTGCACCTGGCCTGACTTTTTTTTTTTCCTGGATTTGCACCCCCACCGACATTCACCCCCCACATAAACAAAACAAAATTAAGTCCCCGGCACCCTTTTGCTGTGTGCCAGGAGTGTACATCGCCAAAACTGATTTTTGATGATGTACACTTGCTTTAACGGTGATCGCCTTTCCCCGATCGCTGTTATCATATGGAACCCAATGGAGTAATGAAAGCCAAGTTTCAAATTTTATGTGCAGTGCCAGCAAAAGATGTCAGTCACTGATCTGCACGACATGTACGTGTACTGCCTGGGTGGGCAATTTGACATGAATGGATTTGTTCTGTGCAAATGCATGCTTCCCGAGTCTCTCAAGGACAGGAAGCTTCAGCTCTTGCTGGGTTGGCCTTTGGAGCAGGATCCAAAGAAAAACCCTAAAGGCCACAAGAAAGCCTCAAGTGTGGCCAGATTAGCTGAACAGCTTGTGGCCCTTGAGGCAGAAGCAGCAGTTGCTGTGGAGGGCACCTCCCCGGTCTCACGATGTTCCATGGGGTCGGTGTCAGAGGGTCTTTCAGAGGAGAATTCTGTCAAATGTGTTTGTCCTTCCAGACCTTGGGGAGAGCCCTGCTCATCATGGTGTTAAAAGTAAGTGCTGCCAGTGCCGGTCATAGGACCAGGAATGATCAAGGTCCTCCTGGTCCCTCGAATTGCCCGACCACTCTACACCTGTTGAGTGCCCCTTGACTGAGAGACAGGTCAAGGGCACGTTTTGGTTTCCTTGTTGAGCCAGTCAGCTTTGCCTCTGGTCAAGCATGCCACAAAGATTTTTCTCAAACCTGTCAACCAGCTGTCAGATGAGGTTCAGGATTCCATCTCACATACCCCAATGCTCCTGGTCCTCACCCAGGAGGACATGGTCCAGTCGGTGTCCCCATCTGGTCCTTGATGGGAATGGCTTCTATCTGAGGTCGTGTCTACTGTGCCTGTGTTGCTGAACATGGGTGGGTATGTGGTATACATCAACCAGCTGGAAGGAACTTCTCACCATCGATTGGCCAGTTGAGGTCAAGGTCATTGTTGAGGCATTCCTGCTCACAATCCCGCTCAACTGGGAGGCATCGCTGTCGATGTTCCTTGATATTGTCATCCTTGGGTGGGGAAAGGCACCCTTACAATATGCATCAGTGCTACAAAGAGCTATTCTGGCAACAGTGGGCCATTGCAGGGCAAGGTAGGGTCCCACCCCCTTGACCCTTGGTCTTCTGACCACTGCTAGTGGCACCCCCAATGGTTCACACCATGGAGGTGCACACTGCGCTTTCTTCTCCATCTCTTTGTGTGGAACTGCCACCACCAGAGCTGAAGGTGGGCACTCCGACTAAGGAGGCCTGCCACTCGGCCGCCAGCTTGCCAGGCTAGTTGTCAGTGAGGATCTCCCTGGAAGTGCATTTCCAGAAGGTCCATGGAAAGAAATGGCCAAGGGCTGTTTTCAAGGCGTCATCGGACAACTCAGATCAGGAATCCATGGCCTCTTCTGGGACTCCTCTCTTTGACCGCAGTTTGGTGGAGGAGCTCACCACCAAGCATGGCCTAGTATCCTTCAGGGCTCTTTTCTGCCTCATCTCAGAGCCCATGTCTGTCCTACTTGAGCCTGTCCAAAAGAGTGCTAAGTACCCCCTCATGTACTTTATGAACCTGGATGAATACTCTGGGGTTGCCTTTCCTGTGACTGAGGCCATTTTGGGACTATCTCTGGAGCTTTGGCAATATCTAGCCTCCAGCACTGCACCTTCTGCCCACATGGTCTGCAAGTATGCAGTTCCCATGGGTTCCCTATCAGGATTTTTGGACCACCCTTCCATGGAGGAGGGGGTAGTCATGGATTTGGTGTTCTGTATATCTGGACACCAGGGAGACCTGGACCAGCCTCCAGACAAGAAGTCTGGTAAGATTGATCACTCCTCTAAAAAGTTGTATGCTGCAGCAACTCAGGGTCTCCAACAAGCTAGTTATGCCATCATGATGGCCAAGTTTGGTCACTTCCTGATGGGAATTTTTGATGTACCGCCCTTCCATGGTGGGAGAAATCATGGATTTGGTGTTCTGTAAATCTGGACAACAGGGAGACATGGACCAACCTCCAGACAAGAATTCTGGTAAGATTGACCAGTCCTCTAAATAGGTGTATGCTGCAGCAGCTCAGGGTCTCAGACAAGCTAGTTATGCCATGATGATGGCCAAGTTTGGTCACTTCCTGATGGAAGTTTTTGATGTAGTCCTCCCCCTCCTCCCTGTTGAACAACAGTTATCAGTAAAACTCATCAAAGACTAGGGTCAATCGCTGGCTAAACACCAGCTCCAGACAGCCTTCAACATTGGTGATTCATGCGGCCATGCTGTGGCAGCAGCCATCTCCATGCATCAGAGGGTTTGGCTGTGTTTCTCCACCTTCATGGCAGACACCCAGCACAAGCTGGCCAATGTCCCTTTCTTGAGCATGGACCTATTTGGTCCTGAGATGGAAGGACATCTCACCTTCAGTGAAGTCCAGTACCACCCTAGACTCTGTGACATCATCCCAGAATGACCAGAAGAAGAAGCCTAAGAAACAGACATTCCATTACTGATCCTTTCAGTCATAGCCTCCCTAGCAGCAGCCCCAATAGGGGCATTACCAGGCCTGGCAATCAAAGTCCAAGTCTAGGGCCCAGGGTGAAAAGAAAGGGGGGGGCAGGGGTAGTAGTGCCCCTTTGACAGCAGTCACTGATGTCCTCACAGAAGCTGCCCAGTTATGGATTGGAGGGGCATTGTCCCTCCACTTGTCCCACCCTTGCCTTCTCTCCCAGTTGGAGGCTGGCTATGTCACTTCTTGCCACATTAGTCCATTATCACTGTGGACAAGTGAGTGTTGGACACAGTGGTCAGAGAATTGCCTCTGGACTTTGAGGCTCTTCCACCTTACCACCTCCATGCACCACGAGAATCTGGGGTGTCACAGTAAACATTTCTGCCCTAAGGGAAGACACTGCTCAGCTCTTTGTGAAAGGGGCAACTGCCTGTGTCCCAGATGGCCTGACCAGTCAGGGTTAAAAGTCCAGGTACTTTCCGGTTCTAAAATGGATAGGAGAGTTGGTGCCCTATATTGGATCTGCATGATTTGAACCAGTTCATACAGAGCACAAGTTCAGGATGGTCACTCTGAACCAAATTATACCATCCCTAGAGCACGGCATGTAGTATTGCTCCCTGGACCTTCAGGATGCTTGTTTTCACATTCCCGTCCACCCATTCCACTGCCAGTACCTCTGGTTCTGAGAGAAAAGGGTGCTATACTAGTTCCAGGTCATGCCCTTCAGCCTCTTCTCAGCAACCAGGGACTTCACCAAATGCATGGCAGTGGTGAAGGCTCATCTGCAGCATCTCAGGGTTGGAGTGTATCCCTACCTGGAAGACTGGCTGTTAGCCAGTCCATCCAGAGGCCGTGGAGAGGTCCCGAGATCTGGCTTTCCAGACTTGGGCCTGTTACTCACCCCAGACAAGTCTGAGCTATTACTGAAGCAAGTGATCAAGTTCACCAAGCAGAACTAGACTCCTTGTGGGTCAAGGCCCATTCTCCTGCAGACCAGGAATTGGATTGTACCTCCTTTGCTTGATCATTTTAGGTTGGTCTCTCATGACCTGCCTGGGATTTCTTGAAGCTGCTGGGACACATGGCATCCTGCACCTGCAAAGTCCTTTGGGACCCCTGGCAGATGCACCACCTCCAGTGGGAGCTGGGCCACCAGTGGTCCCAGTACCTGGGCCACTTGGACCAGCTGGTCTTGGTGACCTAGTCAATGTGGGATGCCATCCAGTGGGGCTGATCCTAGAACACCTTGATGAAGGAATTCCATTTGTCTGCCCAGAACCAACTGTCACACTCACAATAGACACATCTCTAGTGGGGTGGGGAGAACATCTGGGAGACCACAGAGTCCACAGGGTTCTGATTACCTCAGGAATCCATCACTACATTGACCTGCTGGAACTCCATGCATAGCTTTTGGTTCTGATGGAATTCACTCTGCCAGATGGATAACACCACAACCATGTTCTACCTGAAAAGGCAGGGAGGAATTCACTCCCTTCTCTTGTGTTGGGAGGCCCGCCACATCTGGACACTTATGCAAAGCCTGGGTGCTGATCTCCTGGCAATCTAGGCTGTAGGAGAGAAGAATCAGCTGGTGGATGCTCCCAGCAAGGTAGAAGAGATGTCCCATGAGTGGCGCTTGTACCAGGAACTGGTGAACCACCTGTTCTCCCATTGGCCCACACCTTTAGAGAATCTGTTTGCCTCCTGGGAGAATGCTAATCTGAGGCCGTTTTGTGCCATAGACCTAAAAGGGTATTCAGTAAAAGCAATCACAATGAAAAAGGGCAGACTGGATGGGCCAAGTGGCCCTTATCTGTTGTCACTTTCTGTGTTATGTTTCTATGTGCCTATCTTCCACAGTCTGGGACACTGCTTGGGGATACCTTCATTAAGCCCTGGACTCCAGGCCTCATATATGCCTTGATCCACAAGGTGGTGATCAAGGCCCAGAGGGACACGATGTGGATGATCCTGATAGCTCCAGAGTGGCCATGGCAGTTCTGGTACATACTGTGAAAAAAACGGGCATGCACCTCCACATTAAGCGCAGACATCGCAGAAAAGTTTCAAATGCTTTATTAGGTGGTCATAACATAAAAATTGCTCGCCTAGCGCATTTTGCAAAACTCAGTGCCTGACTCCCGAAGGATGCAAAAGCCACATTAAATTGGTGTATTATATTTAAAAGTTAGAGAGAGAAAGAGGTTAGCATATTTCAAGGTTTCCAAATTGTGAATTAATTTCCAGTTTGATGTATGCATATATTTGTCTCCAATTGCTTGATGAGAGAAGTTTGGACTGAGAATATTTTTATGTTTAAAAAACTTTATGTTGCTTTACAGATAAATGGCATCATGCAGCAATAGGATACATGAAAAGTGGCATAGATGATTCATTAAAAATGAAAAAAGAAGTACTAGTGTTCTAGGGCAAGCATGAATATAAGGGAAACAAAGAATTTCAAATGTGGCATATTAAAATCACTAAATATTTTAGTTATGAACATATATTAAAATGGCTGTATTTTGTATATATTTATAGGAGCATAAGATATATGAGAAGCTATATTTTCGGTTTATAACAGCAAGGGGATTAATTTGTGAGCATGTCTCTAATGGATTCAATATTACAATAGTTAATTAATATTAAAATTAAAAACTAGATTTAATATGAGATATATGTTGTATTTTGCAGATATGGTACTGTACTGATGAAGGTTGATTCCGAAATGTTTACACAGTACTATGTTTTAGTACTTGGTACTATATCATATGAATTTTTGAAAAAATTAAAAATCAAAGTTTAATACACGGGGTGAGTTGGCCATCATTTACCAATCTGTATCTTTATTATTATATGTTTTATGATTGGTATTGGCTCCTCCCTTAAAGAAAGTTTTTCTTATTTTTATTTTATACTGAGGTGGCTGTGCTGGACCCTTTCTTTGTACATGTATAATGGCATACCCATGTTGATTGGCAGCAATGCCCACATGTTTGGCTGCCAAGCACAGTTGTGCCAAGAGAGACAGCATAAAAAGTGTAGTAGAGCATTGCAAATTCATGCTGTGGAGAAAAAAGCCTACAAGCTGCAAATGCAACCAAAAGGATGAGCCTGTGGGAGTAGTATGGAGAAAAGACCCTTCTGCTATCGCACTTCCACCAAACGCTGAATGTAGCATTAGTGGAGAAATTTGGCTGTGAAAAGATGTGACTAACCAAATACTCATGCTGGATACTCCTGAAGAAGGTAATTTGCCTGAGGGGCTATTGATCAAGCCTAGCGTACTCCCTGCACGAGCCCATGCTTACATGCAGTGAGTTGTTGTCCAAGTACAGAGTGTCACTGGCAGAGACATAGACGCCCATACAGGATGCACCCTGACCAAAGTCTACTGTGCTGACACTGCCATACTGCCTTCTGGAAAGAGAAAGGAGAAGATGGTGAAGTTTCTGCAGATATGTTTGATTTCGGAGATTCACCCATTCCAGATGGTTGAAGAGCCCAAATCAGCCAAAAGCTGGCTCAAAGAACTAAAATTTTCTTCTTTAAAGAGTGGGATGTAGGATGTGTTACTGGTGCAGAGCATCACAACCGGCTGCATGATGAATGCCCATTCCATGAGAGATCTCGAAAACTAGCACCTGCTGACATAGGCAACGTGAGGCATCACCTGCAAGAGATGCTGGCTGCTGGAATAATACAAGAGTCTTGAAATCCTTATGCATCTCCAGTTGTGGTGGTAAGGAAGAAAAAAGGAGTAGTGAAAATGTGTGTGGACTACAGAACACTAAATAAAAGAACCATCCCAGACTAGTACACTATGTATGCATACAAGATGCGCTGGACTGCTTGACTGGGAGCAAGTGGTTTTCCGTTCTAGATTTACACAGTGGGTACTGTCAAATCCCAATGGCCCCTGAAGATAGGGAGAAGAATACTTTTATTTGTCCCTTATGATTTTATGAGTTCCTTAGGATACTACAGGGAATATCGGCTGCTCCCGCAACATTTCAAAGACTCATGGAACAAGCAGTGGCTGGTATACTTTGATGATGTCATAGTCTTTGGCAAGATACTAGAAGAACATGAAAATCACCGATTCAGAGTACTTGACTGACTGGAAGAATTTGGCCTTAAGCTGTCCATAGACAAATGTAAATTTTTCCAGAGTTCAGTAAAGTGTGTGGGCTATATTGTGTCTCCACAAGGTATTCAGACTGACCCTAGCAAGGTAGAAGCCTTAACTGACTGGCCAAAGCCCAACAATCTGAAAGAACTACAAAGATGCCCGGGGTTTTGTGGTTACTACCGTAGATCTGTTAAGAACTATACCAAGGTAGTGCGCCCTCTTCTAAACCTGACTCAAGGGTACCCACCCACTCATAAAAAGTTTAAGAAAAACACTGATAATGAGAATGTCAAAACCATTTTCAAACCTCACAAACCTTTCAGCCACAGGTGGTCTGCTAAATGTGATGCTGCCTTTGAAGAAATTACCTACTGGCTGACCCATGCTCCTGTGTTGGCGTATGCTAATCCTTCCAAACCATATGTACTTCACACAGATGCCAGCCTAAGTGGCTTGGGGGCTGAGCTTTATCAAGAGTACCCTGAGGGGTTGTGCCCAGTTGCTTTTGCCAGCAGAAGTTTGTCAGTTTCAGAAAAGAACTACCCAGTACACAAACTAGAATTTCTAGCACTCAAGAGGGCCATAGTAGAGCAATTCCATGAATATTTATATGGAGCCAAAATCCTAGTAAAAACTGACAGTAATTCATTAACATAGGTCCACACTTCAGCCAACTTAGGTGCCACAGGACACAGATGGCTTTCGACCCTATCCACTTATGACTATGCAGTAGAATATTGCCCAGGTTTGAACCATACTGACGTAGATGCCCTCTCTCATAGACCTGTGTCAGATCCAAAGTGAGTACACATTCCTGAATAATCCGTGAAAGCTTTCTGAAAAAAGATTGAAGAGGATGAGCCTTCCCCTGTAGAGAACTGTGCTGGCAGTATAGCCTAGATGTTAGAGGAATGAGGTGTGAACGAGCTTGATACATCCAGCAGACCAGACCTGAGTTTGATTCTCACAAGCTCCACTTGCATACTGTGTGACTCTGAGCAAGCCGTTTAACCACCCAGTGCTCCCAAATCACCCCTGAAAACAGGCACTTGTGCCTAGTAGGCCCTGCCTGGTTACCAAAGACTAAAAAAAAAAAAAAATTGACCGCCTGGTGGATTGTCTTGGACCACCTGACATCTGTGCACCAAAGCTGTGATGCAATGCTAAAAAGAATCATTATCGCTTTAAAGAAGGGAGGTGACATCTCTAAACTGCGGTCTACTGACCCCACTACTGCCTTACGATTGTGAGAATGGCCGAAGCTCAAGTTGCATAAACAATTACTGTATCAAGAGTTAACCAATAATCAAGTGGAACTTGTTAAGAGGCAGCTAGTGCTGCCCATCAAATTCAAGACTGTTGTACTAAAGGCCTTACACAATGATATGGGATATTTCAGGAGTGAGAGAACTCTGGACTTGGCCTGACAACATTTTTAGTGGCCTAGAATGTGTATAGGTATTGATCAATATTGCAAAGCTTGCAGCCGCTGCATACAGAGAAGGCCCAGCCTCAAAGAGCAGCTCCTTTGGTTAATATAGTAACCAGCACTCCAGTAGAACTTGCGTGCATAGACTTTCTTAGGCTGGAGCTGGATTCAAAAAAAATGTCAGATATATTGATGGTCACTGATCATTTTACAAGATATGCTCAGGCCTTCCCTACCAAGGACCAAAGGGCATCCACAGTTGCAAAAGTCTTGGAGGAGAAATTCTTTGTGCATTATGGTGTGCCCAAATGCATTCACTCAGACCAGGGCTTTGATTTCGAAAGCAGACTAATTAAAGAACTGACATCTCTTTGAGGCATCAGAAAATCTAGAACTACCCCATACCATCCACAAGGTGATCCCTAACCTGAGAGATTTAATCACACCTTGCTTGACATGCTTGGCACATTTGATCCCAGTTACAAAAGCAAGTTGACTCAACAGGTCAGTGCTTTGGTTCATGCCTGTGTGATGCTTTGGGTATTGGTCTGCCACTAAAGGACCCATTACCTTCTCTGTGGTCTGCCAGACCCTTTGGTTGCTGCTGGTGAGGACCCCATCTGGACCGTGCAAATAACTGGATAGACGCATAAAATAAAGACTACAGGTTTATTCTCTGTGCAGTAGATGTTCTCTTCATGGAGACAAGCCCCAGACTGAATACATTCTCTGACTGACAGGCATACATGGCAATGCCAGGCAGTGCAACAATTAGCTACACGTAGGTTCTAAGTGTTCTTAAAGGGGCATCAGCTTATCACTAAGCCCCATGCATAATGTGTGCTTCACATCACCGCTGGGACAGTAAATGTGAGCACAACTTGAACACTCAATGAACTATAAATAGTTGCTAGGTAATAAATATTTTTAAGTGTTTTTTTTTATTCAAATCTCATCTTTATTAAATTTAAACATTTATACACAAGTACAAACATACAAACTTTCAACAGGTAATAGCACATACATCTCATGTAAATTTTGGCTTAAAGATTAAAGACAATACTTAAAATACGATACCCTTCCTTTGAGGAAATGTCATTAAATTTCACAGGTCTACTTAGTTAATTTTATCAGCAATATACCTATTGATTAGAGGTGTAGGTATAATGTCTTGACATCTTGGAAGTCAGTGCATCAAATTAATTTAATCTTTTATAACTAATTACATAGTTAGAACATTTTATAAGCTCATTTTCCTAGTGGAATATGTTAGTGGCTACTAAATTAAGATTTCAGGTGTCTATACCCCTCTCAAATCACTCCTACCTTGTAAAAGTCACATAACCAGCTCTTATCCTCTTCCCCTATTCTGATAAAGTGAGGAATCTTTTCTCTTCAGCATCCCTCTATATCTTACCCCTCTCGGGGGGACAGCATGCCTTGAAATGGGTACTGGGGAGTAATTCTGACCCTCAATGTCCTCTAAATGGGGGGAAGGGGTGTCTGAGGCAGCCCCACATATAGGGCACTCAGGTTCTCCCCTATTTCAACCATTGTCAGAAATCAAAGAGGGATGTTTAGCTATAGGGAGTATACCATAGTGTGGAAGTAATTCTTACCAGGTCCCCTCATAAAACAAAGGATTCGTCTTTAGGCATGTAGTACATTTGCCAGTGGGCATCTAGAGGCAAAACTCTCATCTTTTTCATTCAGGTTATAGGTTATCCGTTCTAACTGATAGATTTGTTTAGTAATAGACCACCAGTCTTGTACTGCGAGAATTTTTGTTTTAGTAAGTTTTAAAGGCAAAAAAAAAAAAAAAACATGTTCATGCATTTCAAGGCATTATCTTTAAAACAGTACTCCACTGCAGGGAGAGGGGAGGAAATAATCTGGACTACACTGGGGACCAGTCAGAGTAGCACCAGAGAGAGGGGGGACACAATAGTACTTGAAGTTTGATCATGCCACAAGCTCTAAAGTGTGGGGGAAGGGAAAGGGAAGAGAGGGAAGGGTAGCAGCAGGAGAATATACAGAATGCAGGCCAAAACTTTATTAACAGTTGCATAACAATAACAAACAAGTGGACTGTCCATTGGAAGACATTCCTAAGGGGGAAAAGCAAAACCAACACTGAGTCTTGTTCACAAAAGTTCAAGACCTCTGTCAACTTTTCCAGTTAGTGGGAATGGAGGCATGTGTAGATTGCACCAGTTCCTGACAGGATGAATCCAGGTCATTAAAAGTGACCCAGGAGTTCTGCCCACTGTCAAATCCACACCACTTGACTCTGTTAGTCCAGAATCCATTGGTGAACTTCTTCATTAAGATCTTTTTGATCTGTTACACCAGTATGTGTAGAAGAGAGTCCTGAGAAGAAGAAGAAGGCCGAGAGGAAGAAGTCCCAGGCAAATCTGGTGAAATGGAATCCAGTTGGAGAGTGTCAGAAATGGGAAGATCTGTAGAAACTAGTTGAAAGTTTTCTGAAGAGATTTCAGCTTCAGAGAGGATGGCAGGCTCAAGTGCAGCTTCATTGTGAGGTGGACTGGGGTCATCTGGAAGGATGTTACTCAGGTACCCATGTTTCAGTTGGTTTATGTGGATTTTGTTGTGTACCAGCTTTCCATCCGACTTGCGTCACAGACAAACATGGACAGAAGTAAGCTTTTCTATGATGTAGAAGGGACCAGCCCAGGGGCAAAGCAGTTTCCTGGTAGTGCCCAGAACAAGGGACAGGTCAGTACAAATACACAATGTCCCCAACAGAGAATGAAGGCGTATGCGACTTGGCTGCTGACATTTTCTGCATGGCACATTTTCTCTGGCACAGTGTGGTGATTGTAACACGTCTGGCAAGTTCAAGCTGTTCCAGCATTGGAATAATGAAAGAAGAAGCTGGCTTAGGAACCTCTAGCAGTGAGAGATCCCTGTCCAGTGGAGTTCTTGGGTGTACATCCATGGACTAAGAAGAACGGTGTGTACTCTGTACTGTTGACACAAGGGCTGGTATTATAGACAAATTGTACAAAGGAAACAAAATGGTCCCAGGTGTCACGAGTCTCATCCAGGTACTTGGAAAGTGTGCTGAGAATGGTAGACATCATTATTTCACTCTGTCCATTGCATTGTGAATGGCAACTTGTGGTATGTGTCTTTTTTATGTCGAGAAGTTTGCATGTTTCTCAGACAGTTGTGGAAAGGTAGTTAGTGCCTCTGTCTGAATGTAGGTACGATGGGGTAAAATGACTATAAATGACTGTCTTGAGGAAGGCACTTGCCACTGTGGCAGCTTTGATGTCTTTTAGGGGGATGAGTTCCAAATACTTCATTAGGTAGGCCACAAAAACAAGGATGTATTTGTTGCCAGAGTCAGAGCATGTTGGTAAGGGCCCAAGAATGTCTGTGCTAACTCTTTGGAATGATTCAGTGGCTACAGGCACTGGAATAATGTGTGCCTTTGTTGGTTTAGCAGGATGCTTTCTTTGGGAGCAAGGCTGGCAGGATTTTACAAATCAGACAATGTCCCTGTTCATGTGAGGCCAGAAGAAGTGAAGCCTTGTCTTTTCGAAAGTTCTGTGGATTCCCATATGAACTCCAGAACTGATTGATTAGAGAGGCTGGCACAAATAGCTGTACGTGAGCTCTAACCGTGCGATGATCCTTGCCTTCCTTGGTTCAAATGTGAAAAAGCACACTGTTATTAAGGAAGCATTGCGAAGCAAAAAAAAGTACATCTTGATGATACTTCTTTTGTTGCGGTTAGGTTCCAGATTCTAAGTAGGTGATTATATCTGTAAATTGAGTGTCAGTTCTTTGTTGTGTTATAACAGTTGCCAGAGATAGATCAGAAGTAGGGGAGATGAGAAGCTCTTCGGCTGCTTGCAGTAACTGAGGATTTGTGTGTCTTTCTGTAGAAGCGGTTGGGAGCAGCAAAGCAACTTGAGGTGCTGTAAGAGTATGCACAGGAAGCACATCCATGGCATGGAAAGGAAGAGCTTGTAAGCAGGATTCTTCATCTGTTGAGGATGATGCGGAGGGATATCGTCTCTAGTTTACACCATCGGCATTTGAGTGAACTCGACCTAGTCTGTACTGAATTTCAGAGTTGTAGCTCTGTAACATGGCAATCCATTGGGCGAACTTGCCTACTGGCTCCTTCATTTTGAATAACCATCTGAGGGCAAAGTGATCAACAATAGCTGTGAAGGAGAAGTAGCACAGGTAACAGTCAAATTTCTTTACAGCAAACACCATAGTTAGGCATTCATTTTCTACGATGCCAGCTAAGGAAAGAGGCATAAGAGACAACTTGTTCTGTTCCATCTTGAATTTGACAGAGCACAGTGCCCAGTGCAAAGGAACTAGCATCTGAGTACAGCTTAAAGGGCTGGTCGAACCTTGGGTAGGCCAGTACTGGAGAAGAGATTATTTTTTTTAAGGTTTGAAATGCTTATTTACATTCAAAAGTCCAATTATTGTCACATCCCTTTTTGGCAAGGGCATACAGTGGAGCTGCAACCTTGGCATAGTTGCAAATGAACTTTCGTTGGTATCCAGACAAGCCCAGGAGAGCTCAAAGGTCTTTGAGATTGTTAGGTTCTGGATAGTCTTTGACTGCTGAGAGCTTGTCTGGATCTGGAGAGATGCCTTGAGAACTAACCTCATGTCCTAGGTATTGGATTTGATGCTGTGCAAAACAACACTTTTGTGGACAAAGTTTAAGATTGGCTTGTCTGAGACGTTTAAACACTTCTTTGAGATGTTCAAGGTGCTCTGGCAAAGTTCTGCTGAAGAGAATCACATTGTCCAGGTAGACTAGGCAAGATTTCCAAGACAACCCATGTAGTATGACTTCCATAACATGTTGGACTGTGGCTGGACTGTTCTGAAGACCCATAGGTAGACATTTGAATTGAAAAAATCCCAAGTGATAGTGACATGCTATGTATGGACAAGAAGCTAGATCAATGGAAATTTGATAGAACCCACTCTGAAGGTCTAGAGTGGTGAAGTAAGCAGGACTGGCCACAGCAAGGCTTTCTAAGGCATCTTCAGTTGTAGGCAAGGGATGAGCATCTTGTACTATGTAGGCATTGAGTTTCTGTAGTCTTCTATAAAGTGATACCCTTTGTCCTTCTTTAC
This sequence comes from Neoceratodus forsteri, assembly GCA_016271365.2. Lineage (NCBI taxonomy): Eukaryota > Metazoa > Chordata > Ceratodontiformes > Ceratodontidae > Neoceratodus > Neoceratodus forsteri. The sequence continues at coordinate 1,376,432,444 of CM028132.1, read as the reverse complement.
CACCAGCAGGCAAGGTGCACCTCATGAACTTCTAGACTCTTCATCAATGTCTTGGTCAAGCATGTCTTTGATTATGTCCTCAAGGAGTTGTTTCTGTTTGCGTCCCACTTTGTAGGCTCACCGATGGATTGGTTTCTGGTTGGGCTGCACTTTGATGGTGTGTTGCAGGAGATCACAAAATCCAAGCTTGTTATCTGGACCTACAAAGACACCCAGTTAACTCTATAAGAATTTCAAAAGTTGTTGCTTTTCTGTTGGAGATGCTGGAAGTTTTGAAGAGGATAGCCGCTGATTGAGGGGTAACTTTGTTGAAGCTTGAGTGGTCATGATAGTACTGACAGAACTGGAGTTAGTGGAACCAGGCAAAGGTTCTTACATGAGATGGAGCTGGTCTCCTGACGACAAACAGACAAACTTTACGATGTTGGCACCCTTTGAAATGACCACAGGCTTATCTGTGAAGTTGCAGCATTTTTGGAACACTGCGCCACCATGCACCGCTGATAAGGTATTTCCTGGAAGGAGACCTGATGAATGCAGTATGGGGAATCCCATGACAATGCCATCAACACCTTGTGGAAGTGGTTCACCTCAAATCTTGGCAATCAAATCTATCTCTGACGAGGAGGCACAGTGACTGAGTCTATGGCTGCAAGTTGTCTCTGAGGATCTAGTGACAGTTTATTTGAGGCAGAGTCTTGGATGGCTTTGTGAGCTTTGAGGAAGTCCAGGCCAAGGATTTTTGCAGGTTGTAGATCAAGCACTATGTAAAACTTGACGGTAGCTTAATGTGAGCCAAAGTGGAGCTTGAGATGCACAGCAATTGTGATAGTTACTGTAGCTGTGCTTGCTGTGATAATGTACTTTAGGTCAGCTGGAGAGACATTAGGTACATGATGAATAGCTTGGTTGTTCAGAATACTGCTGTTGATAACTGATATTTCCACTCCAGTGTCAACCAAGGCATGCATGGACCAATCTCCGATGGTTACAGGGACATAGTTGGCTAGGAGGGGTGATCGGATGACAGGTACTTTTGCCGCCGGAAGCAAGTATGTGCCGGAGTTTGCAGTTGGAGAGTGCACTTTGTTTGAGTTGTGAGAGTCACAGGGGTGGTCAGTTGCAATGTTCCTCTGACCCTAGGAGTAGTTACAGTTATTTTGCTGATTGTGCAGCAGTGGGCACCTTTGGTTCTCTTGATTTCTGTCATGGTACTTCAGCTTTCGGCAGACAGCAGCAGTGTGTCCTCTGAATCCACACCACTGGCAGGTCACAGGCTCTTGTGAAGGCGGGGGTAGATCAAGTGGCTGTCAAAATGGTCAAAGAACATTGATAGCAGCAGCAGAAGAAGCAGTTCAGCTGGGTGCAGACTATTAACAGTTGTGGCGAGCGTCTCTATAATTTATTGTTGCTGCTGGACGCATGTTGCAATTGCGACTAATGGTGAGAACTGAGGTGTTTGCACACTGGTAGCCTGGGACATTAATATGGATGCTTGTGCAAGTTGTGCAGCTTGGATTGTGCCCATCCAGGTTGTTTATTTCTGTAAGATTACATAAAGATGGAGCTGAGGAAAGCAGTCCTTGTACAAAGGTTGTGATTTGCTCTTTCTCTGTTTTCTGCAGGCATTTGCAGTGTAACTCAGTGTCCACAATGAATACTTCTAGAGACTCAGTGGGTTGCATGGTGCGTTCCCACAGCTGTTGCTCCAATAACCAGGGTGGACGTGCTTGGGGAAAATGGTGTTTGAAGGTTGCATACAGGGTAGCAGTATCTCCTTTGGCTTGTTCTGGAAGTGCATTGAACCATGATGTGGCAGTTCCTCTCAGAAACAAGTGCACGGCACTGCAAATATGCAAAGGATCAGTCCAACCATTGAAAGAAATCCATGCGTGGAATTGCTCAAGCCAGTCAACAGCGTCTTCATGAGGCAAGGCCGAGAAGGGTACTGGCTGTAGGCTGGTATGGACCATGGACTGTGGTGAAATAGCTTTAATGTAGGCCAGGTCATGTTGAATAGCTTGCATAGCTGGTGCTCCTCGAGCTGAGATGCATGACTGGATATCATGGAGGATTGTTTTAATTTTGTAGTCCTAAGCCCTTGAGGTGGGTGAAAGGTAGGACTCCAGAGGGTACGGTGCCCATATCTGTGTCATCATTGGACACTGTGGTTGGAGACAAGCTACATTTCACAGATCAAAGTTCGTATGGGTGAGAAGGAGTTGCCGTCATGCAGGAGACGGGACTTCATGTAGTAGATGATGTGCCGAGAATAAAATATTTTTGTAGACAAAAGTACAGTTATTGGTAAGCAAAGTTCATCAATGGCATCTTAATAAAGAATTCTCCTTAATTCTGTGTTGTCTGTTATTTAAATAAAGGTTTTGTTGCAAAAAATCAGCTATTTGTTGCAGTGTCCAATCATTACAATAGGATTGTCATTGATTTCTATGGAGTGAGGTCATTTTGTGCCCTTCACAAGATGGCCGCCAAACTTTGACATGCAGTTCCTGTGGGTTTGACTGGCCTGACTGTAGCAAGATGGTCACCAGCAAGGAGGGGGGAGTTAAGGTTCACTTCCTTTGTTGCTGTTTGGTCAAGACAAGATGGAAGATTTCTTCCACGAGGTTGCCTGTGGGGCTTTCCAGTGGTCTAAATGGTGATTGCCGTCTCGCTGCCTTCTTCCCCATGAACTGGCACAGAAACATGGTGGGATTTTTCCTGTGGTGAATGACAGAAAAAAAATACTGGAGGAATTGATTTGCCGCACCTCTGTTTTGTTTATAGAGCATTCGTTTCTATTTATTCTTTCGGTGGTCTCCCAGGCTTTGTAGTGAAAATATATATGGCTCTGCCTCCCAAGTTATATACTGATTGTGCCCAGCTGCTGCTGTTTTATTCATTTTCCTTGCTCCCATTTATTGATTGTATAGGTCTGCTTGGTTTATGTGCTTTTTCTTTTTGACCCCATTTTATTTGGGCAATGTTTGTATGGCTCCCTTTCAAGGCATGGCCAGCATGACAAAGGATCACTCCATGGGGCTGCAGTCTGGTATACAAATAAATATATAAATATATATATACACACACACATATATATATATATATATATATTTTTTTTTTTTGTATTTCCTACCCCGAATATATTTATTTATGGCCCTTTTTGTTGTACATGGCCGAGCGGGAAGAAGTAGAACTCAGTGCAGCGTGTTGGCAGTCATGGAGGTGCGGAGCTCTGTGGTTGCAGGCAGGAGGCTTGTAGAGTGGGAGAGCAGATCACTCCTTTGCAGCTGCGGGGATTAGCGGAAATGGACCCCGGTAAGGAGTGGTGACCCTGAAGCGCAGGAGGTTTTACCGAGGGCCCACTGTTTTGGGAAGAGGCAAGAGGGCCAAGTGTGAAGCTGATCTTTCTGAGCTGCTGCTGCAGTACTTGTTGACAGTCCCAAGTAATAGTTTTTGTTTGGTTGTTTTTGTTGCAGGCTGTTTGTATTTATTGAATTGCTCTGTGTCCCATCCTGTTGGAGCATGCCTGAACCGAGGAAGCAGATGCTCGGTTTGACAAGAGGCAGTCGGGAGGAATGGGAAACAGAGTTCCTTGTAGGGCACAGATAATTATTTTTTTGCTTTGGAGCTGCAGTCCTTTCTTTAGAGGCACTGGAGGAGATTGTTTGCAAGGGAGCAGTGTAAAATGAGCCCTACTATGAGGTGGGAGCTGGGGGGGTACAGTCTGTGGAGTTCCATGGGGCAGAAGGCTGGAAGAAATAACTTGCTGACGGTTCTTTTATTGAACCAGTTGGCTGGCAATGCTAAACATACATTTTTTTTTCTTTGACCTCTCTGCACAGCGTGAGGGCTGCAGACTGCGTCACAAAAGGGAGACAGTTCATTTTCCTCTCTGTGCAGCCAAGGCTGTAGTGTTATCATGATTCAGACAATTCAAGCATACTTGGGTAATGACTCTGGGGTACACAACAATGAAGACAAGCAGATGGGGTCTGGGCAGAAGAAGGGCCGCATTCTGCACCATGTGTGACATTTTTGGTATTGGTCTGCCACTAAAGGATCCCTTACATTCTCTGTGGTCTGCCAGACCCTTTGGTTGCTGCTGGTGAGGACCCCATCTGGACCATGTGAATAACTGGATGGACACACGCAGTTCAGTTCTCTCATCTGTGGATTATGGCCTTGTCATATATGGGGCAGGCACAGACACAGTGCTTAAAAGGGTCAAAACCATCCTCAAAAAGACCTAATGACTGGTCCTGGGAGTACACAAAATGACTCGCTCTTGTGACCTATACAAGGAAAGTGGCTGGCTCCCACTCCACCAGAGACTCCATTACCAGGCCTGCCTCCTTGCAAAAAGGTCCCTGATGGGGTCCATGCCTAGTGCGACTTCAGCCCTCTTTGAGCCTGCACAACCATCTAAATGCACAAGAATTGCCTCCATGGCTGTCCTAACTGTTCCCTTCAAACGAACCACCCTTGGCCAAAGATCCCTCTCCTACTGTGGGCACCTTGTTCCGTCCGGGGACCTACCTACGCTGATCCACGCCTTTGTGACCTCGCGTCTGGACTACTGCAATTCCCTTTACTTTGGGCTTCCTGGGGTTGATATCTGCCGCTTGCAGCTGGTGCAGAACTCTGCAGCCCGGTTGTTCACTGGGACTTCTCGTTCTTTCCATGTTACACCAGTGCTGCGGAAACTGCACTGGCTGCCGGTTCAGTGGTGGATTACCTTTAAAGTTGGTTTGTTGACCTACAAAGCCCTGCATGGTTTGGGCCCTGACTACCTGAAAGAGCTCCTGGTTCCCTATCTCCTGGAGTGACCGCTCCACTTGGCTGGCGAGGGGTTGATGGAGATTCCGAGTGTTATTTTGAAATCATTGGGCGCCCGAGTCTTTGCGTTTGTGACTACGACCCTCTGGAACTCTCTAGCATGTCAGATTAGAGAGTGTGCGACAGTGGGGGTTTTAAACAAGCCTTAAAATCCCTCTTATGGATTAAGGCTTATGGGGAAGAGACGGACTGATTTGGTTTGATTTTATTATTGTCTCATGCTGTTTGATGTAATGTATTAATAATTTTTATTGTAATTTGTATTGCAATGTTTTATTATGATGTGATCTTATAACTTGTTCTGCACTTTGATTTTTTGAAAGGTGCATTGAAAATAAAGAATATTATTATTATAAATGGTTCAATGATCTGCCTGCAGACCTTGCTGACTCCCCCAGACTTGTTCACTTTAAAAATGGGCTTCAGTCTCTTCTTGCCAGCAAATCTGACTGCCAGTGTTTCTGATAACCCATGGCCTCTGATAGCCATTCTCGGACCTGTCAAACACTACCCTCTCACTCCCACCCTCCTGTTCCACAACTGCCCACCCCCACCCCCATTTCCCACTACCTACTACCTCCCTTGACAAAGCCTCACCTTGGCTGCTAAAACTGCATTTCTGCTGACTGGGAGAACCCCGTCTGAACTGTAACATGATTGTTAAACACTGTACCGCACTTAATTAGTGCTGCATTAATATGTTTCTCCACAAGTGTGGTCTTGTTTCTTCTCACTTGTTGTACCTTGCTTAATGTTGTAACTGCACATTAATACTACTTGTTAGTGTATGTCTTTCTGTTCTGCAATGTTTGGTCACCTGTAAATGTTTGTTTGTTTGTTTGTTGAATTTTGTTGACCCGGTAAGCCCACTGGGCCTAGAAGTCCCTTTTTCAGGGGCGACCGGGGGGGGGGGATACAGATGGTAAGCAACGGAAACTGAACCAGATTAAGCTGTTGGTGGTATTTTTAGTGAATGAGGGAAATTTGGCCAGGACACCGGGGACATTCCCCTACTCTTTTCAATAAGTGCCATGGGATCTTTAACATCCACCTGAACTACCACCAATCCAGGCAGATGGGACCTCGATTTAGCGTCTCATCGTCTTGTAGTTCTTGTTGACTTGGAGCCTTTGTAAACAAGTCCCTGGCTCAAAGGTATTAATCCGAATTTGAAATAAATAAATAAAGAAATAAAATAAATAAAGAATACAGGTTTATTTTGTGCAGTAGATGTTCTCTTCATGGAGACAAGCCCCAGACTGACAATTTCTTTGACTGACATGGGACTGCCAGGCAGTGCAACAATTAGCTACATGCAGGTTCTAAGTGTTCTTAAAGGGGTGGCTGCTAACATTAAGCCCGTGCTTAATGTGTGCTTCACACTGATATTTGTACAAAAAAATGACACCACTGGTTTCTCTCCATATAGTCTCATGTTTGGAAGAGAAGTTTGTCTCCCTGTAGATGTCTGTTTTGATGTTTTGCCTGATGATACCAGGTCTGAAAGTTATCTAGAGTATGTCAAAAAGCTAAAAGAACAGCTAAATCATGCTTACCAACTAGCAAACACAATGGCTGCAATGAGGACTCTAACAAATAAAGCCTGTCACGACAAGTAAGTTAAAGTCCAAGAGCTCAAACCAGGTGACCATATGATAATGCGTAATCTTGGATCCCAAGGCAAGCATAAAATAGCTGATTGTTGGGGCCACACCCCTTATGTTGTAATTGGTAAACTTGATGAACTACCAGTCTACAAAGTGCAACCAGAAGGAGACACTCATATTACCAAAACAATTCCTAGAAATCACCTTCTGCCAAAGGTCAAACAGTGCTAAATGAAGTTCAAGAGTCTGAAGCTCCTTGACACCCTGTGACCAGGTCTGTTACCAAGAAAAATCAACAAATCAGCAAGCCTTTGTTACCCAGCCTACTATTCCTGTCAGTGCTGTCACTAACTCTGATGGCACTAATTCTGCATGAGAGGCTGGAGAGTTCTGTACTGTTTATTATCTGACATCTGAACTTGCCAGATTGTTTCAGGGAGCCCCTCCTTCTCCTCCATGTAATGCCCCTGAAAATTCAGTGGTTTCAAATTATTCTAATCTGTCTGATGTGTCTGAACTTCCAGGCAGTGAAGCAAACAGCTCAAGTTCTGAAATCAGTGACTCTCTTTGTTTTGTGGAGTTAAGTGAACCAAGTGATCACCCCAGTGAATCAGAAAGTACAGTTGGGCTAGATGGATTGAATAATTTGTTTCATTCAAGTGTGAGTGTTGCTGTCTCCAAAACAAACAGATGTGTAATAGATGATTCAGAGTTTGTGGATATACCTCTTATGGACGAGGATGAACCTAAAGAGCCTGGAAGTGACAGTAACAACCAAGAGAGTGCAGGGGTACCCATTTCTGTGGAAGCTGTTTCGTTAGTGGACAGTGAACTAGGACTGATCACCCTGAATCCTGAGGAAGAGGTGAATGTGCCAGTGCCAGACTTACCACATCATTAAAAAGAACTTTAAAACCTGTATTAAAGCTCATATACAACACCCCAGGAAATCCTGCTTATCTGTCCATGAATGTTGTGCACAAAGGAATTTATTTTACCCCAAATTCCTTGCTAAGGATTGTGTTCACTGCCTCTACCAAAAGCAAAACCTCCACCTAGTATAGAAGAGGCTGTATAGGTAGGAAAAGGGGAATCATATGAAAAGCACTGGTAAACTGTGCTAACTGATTAAACTAAAAATGTGATTCTAAACTGCTTGATTTGTGTCATGGGAATTTAAAATATCATGACATTGTCATTACGTTATTGCAGGATAGCCAACATGTCAGTAAGCTTAACGTTATAGCATGCTATAGTGTAGATAGTTATTTTGTGTCTGGCCATACTTTGTACATAGCAGACCTATACATAGCAGACCATGTACATAGTAAAATTTTATTACTGCGACTACTAATTATATTATGGACTTGGTGCAGATGCCAACCTTTCCTAGGCAGGGGAGAGTGTAACTCCCCCCCAAATGGTGAGCCTTACCTTAAGTCATCTCCCTGGGCACTGCTTTTTACCTCTGCCTGGCCATGATTGCAGCTTGTGTTCTGCTTTTTGAACCTGGCTAATATGCAGCACAGAGTGTAAATCCAATCTAAAGTATTGCTGTATCCTTGGTTCCTGTGCGAACATGCGAGATGATGCCGTCACGTTGTAGTTTTATTTTATTTATTTATGTCTTTGTTAAGCAGGTAAGTGTGCTAATCCAATGAATCATTTTCAGACATGCCCTGGGCCACAAGGCGGCACCAACATAGTTCAACAGCCATAAATCTATATAGACAGTAGTAGCTATTACCCAGTAATGAACAATAGACAAAGGTCAAAACATGAGTCAAACACATCTGTACAAAACCTCAATATGAGGTAAATAGGAGTACAATGTAAACTGAGCTGAGGCAGCGGTAACAACTCAGATTACAGAGGATAAATGGTACAAAAATAACAAGCAGTAACTTTCATAATTAGAAGAAAAACATCCATTTCTCCTGAACTGGCTGACAGACTAACAGACAGACTTGATAAGAAGACCTTGTAGGTCAAGGTGAAAGGAATCCAGAGACAACTAGGAGATCAAGATGGGATAGGGCAGAGATACATAGCACCTAAGGCAGTTTGTGGGCACTACTGGTTGTCCAGGACACAACTGCATGGGGATTCAGATAGGAGCCAGGTTCTTTATGAGGCTCAGCCCTGTATAATAATAATAATAACATTTATTTATATGGCATCTTTCCAATACCAAGGTGCATCGCAGTAAAAACAGGGATAAAACATCAAATAATCATCACATACAAAAACATCAGATACCTCTGTAATAATTAATCAACTCAGTTAACTTATAAAAGTTTTGTTATACAGGTAAGTCTTTAAACCCTGTTTAAATTCCTCCACAGTTGCACACTCTCTTAACCGCCGAGGTAGAGAATTCTAGAGGGTGGGGGCTGTATAAGCAAAAGTTCTACAACCAGATGACTTCAAATTCACCCTCAGAATCTCTAACAACCCCTCATAGGCCAAGTGGAGCAACTGACCAGGGCAGTAAGGAACCAGAAGCTCTTTCAGATAGTCTGGGGCCTGTCCATGTAGGGCTTTAAAAGTCAGTAAACCAACTTTAAAGGTGATCCTCCACTGAACTGGCAGCCAGTGCAGACTACACAGCACCGGGGTAATATGACAGGATCAAGAGGATCTGGTCAAAAGCCATGCTGCCACATTCTGCACCAGCTGCAAGTGATATATTTCAACCCCAGAAAGCCCTAGGTAAAGGGAGTTGCAGTAATCCAAGCCCGAGGGCACAAAGGCGTGAACCAGAGTTGGAAGGTCATTGGAAGAAATCAGATGCCTAATCCTGGCGATATTCCTAAGGTGATAAAAGGAATTCTTGACGACAGCCAACACCTGAGAATGTAGGGTCAGTCCATCATCAAAAACTACCCCAGGTTATGCACCTGATCAGAGGTTGGGATTGAGATGCCCCCCAGAAAGATTCCAGAGGGTACACCAACACCCGAACCCCCATCCAACAACCTAGGTCTACAACCAGTACCTCAGTCTTTTCCGAGTTCAACTTCAGCCAGCTGGAGTCCATCCACTCCTGGATTTCTTGCAGACAGTTGTTAAAGACCGAGAGGGCTCCATCCTGGTCAGGTGCAAAAGAATGGTAGAGCTGGGTATCATCTGCATAACAGTGAAACCTCAGCCCATACCTTCTTACAATGTCTCTGAGGGGCAGCATATACACCGCGAACAACATGGGCAACAGCACTGTACCCTGAGGCACCTCACAAGACAAAGCAGTTGGGCCTGAGTAAAATACCCCAGACACAACTCTTTGTGTTCTAATGGTGAGGAAAGATACATAGATACATAGATACATAGACAGTGTCGGCAGATAAGGGCCTATGGCCCACCCAGTCTGCCCATTTGAGCTTGTAAGTTCAGTTTGTTTTCCTAGAAGTCTGTTACCCCTTACCCATGACCTCCAGAATTCCTTTATGTCTATCCCATGCATTCTTAAATCCCATGATTGTTTCAGCCCCCACCACTTCCTCTGGCAGGGTGTTCCACTTGTCGACCACCCGTTCTGTGAAGAAATTCTTTCTCATGTTTCCTCTGAATCGTCCTCCCTCCAACTTCATCCCATGCCCTCTAGTCCTGGAACATCTTTTTTGGTTAAAAATAGTGTTTTCCTGCACCCTGTTCCTCCCTGTAAGATACTTGTATGTCTCTATCATATCCCTCTCTCTCTCTCTCTCCTCCAGGAGTACATGTTTAGTTCCTTCAACCTGTCTTCATAGGACTTGTGATGCAATCCATGCACCATCTTTGTTGCCCCTCTGAACCTTCTCTACCCTGTCTATGTCCTTACGTAGGTATGGTCTCCAGAACTGTACACTGTCCTCCAGGTGGGGCCTCACTAGTGTCTTGTATAGCGGAATTATGACCTCCCTTTTCCTGCTGGTGATGCCCCTGCCTATACATCACAGCATCCTGTTTGCTTTACCTGCTGCCTTGTCACACTGTTTCCCTACCTTGAGGTCATCAGAGATGATAACCCCAAGATCCCTTTCCTGCTTGGTGCATGCTATATCCTCACCCCCAACTGATATATTGTGCCAGGGTTTTTGTGCCCCATATGCATTATCTTGCACTTCTTTGCATTGAATTTCAACTGCCAAACCCCTGACCATTCTTCAAGTTTCTGCAGGTCACTACATTCAAGATGCAAACCAACTGAGGACTGTCCCCAACATTCCACAGATATGCCTCAGGCGTCCTGTCAGCACCATGTAGTCCACGGTGTCAAAAGCTGAGGAGAGAGAGATCTAGAAGAACCAAGATGGAATGGTTCTTCTGATCTCTCGCCATCAGGAGATCATTGAGCACCTGAACCAGCGCCGTCTCGGTAATATGTCTTTTACGAAAACCGGACTGGAATGGTTCATAGATGTTATGGATGGTCCAATGGTCCTCCAGTTGTGCTGCCACTACTTTCTCAATTACCTTCCCTACAAAGGGAAGGTTAGAGATAGGTTTATAGTTTGTGTAACAGTCTGGGTCCAAGGTAGCTTTCTTCAAGAGTGGTATCACAACCGCCTCTTTCAGAGAACAAGGAAACACTCTGGATTCCAAGGAGCACCAGACTATTTGTGCAAGGATTGGGCCAATGATGTCAATACAACCCAGAATTAAGGAGGTCGGTTCAGGATCCAAACTACAGCACGTAGGGTGCACACACTGGATGATCCTCACGGCATCCATGAACTCTGGCCGGCTGAAGGTACTCCAAGAAAACTAAGGTGCAGTGACCCGATTCTGATCACAAACAACCCCCATAGAGTTTGCTGGTTGAAGATCTGCCCTGATGTCAGCCACCTTATTTGCAAAGAATTGAGCAAGCTCATCGCACTCTAATTGCAAAAAAGCTTTCCGAGCATGCAGACAGTCTGGGTTGCACAGTCTTTCCACAGTTCAGAATAGCAGAGCTGGTCGATTATGAGCAGCCGCAATCTCCCTGGACAGGAATTCTGCCTACTTACCGGTGATTGCAGATTGATAGACTAAATAATGGTCCATCAATCTAAGGCAGTCGGCATCAAGGGCTGATCTTCGACAGCAATGTTCTAACCTTCACCCTAGTCTCCACATCTCCCTCAAAGTCCCATCAAACCAAAGGAACCTGGGATGAAGGGAGAGAGGGTGAACACGGACAGGAGCAATTGAATCCAGAGCCGCTGAGATGGCTAAATTATAAGCTGACACGAGGGTCTCTGGGTCATTGCTGGTCACAGGGAGGGACAAAAGGTCAAGTACCGCCACCAGGCCATGAGAACTTATGTCCCATAAAGGGCGGTACCTAACCATCTCCACCAGGGTAGGCCTGGGGGGGGGTGCTAAAACTGAACCCCACAGTGTAGTGATCAGACAACCCCACTGGTTCCATCCCCAAGTCTTATGTTTCGATCCCTAGGAGAAAGATTAAGTCGAGAGAGAGTCCATGTTTATGAGTAGCAGTGAAAACCACCTGTGTAAGGCCCAGAGATGTCATTAACTAGAGGAAGTGCTGACCAAATTGCGAGAGTTCATTATCAACGCAAGCGTTAAAATCACCCAGAACCATCAATCTGGGTGATTCAAACGCCATGTCGACGATGAAGTCTGCCACTTCCTTAAGGAATCGCTTCTTATCGCTGGGTGGATGGTAGATGAGGGTGATTCAATAGCCTACATCTGCTACTACTGAACACTCAAAAGACTCAACCTCCTCAACTAGTACTCTCGTGAGGTTCAGTTCGGTTTTGAAACAGATCGCAACACCCCCCCTCCCCCGTGCTCCAATCTTGGGCGGTGTATTAACGAGTACCCAGCTGGAGTCATAGCCTCCATAAAGGGGCCAGAATTTTCACCCAGCCAGGTCTCGGTAATGCATGCCAGGTCCACTGTTTCAACAAGATCTGCAATAATTGCAGTCTTGTTTTTGATGGACCTGGCATTGTACAACAGTGCCCAAGTTGGATGAGCTTCCCGGGCCGCCTGGGCCATCTACCTACCATAACCCATAGTGCCCTTGGGTATGGGTACCAGACATTGTAAACCACAGTCAAGGTTCCATTTCACCCCAGGGCATCTTCTAGGTCTTACCACCCCAATTCGGTGACCCCTTGCTCATCCTCCAGTGTTCACCCCCACCCGCCCGCCTCCTCCTCCTACTCATAATACCAAGTGCTCTACAGCACTGGTAGGTTGCATATTAGAGGGGAGGAATAATAAAAAGGTGGAGGGTACGAAGAGCAGAGAATGAATAGCACACAACTGTGGGGGCTGGCATCCAACACATTTTACTGTAAATAATAAACACCAATAATAAATATTAAATACACTAAAACACTCCCAAATAATATAAAACTACTTAAATATATATATTACCCCACCCTGCATGTATTGGCTCAGTTAAATCCTGCACTCAGTTTCATATGACCATTACAAACATCAAAATGCCATATAACAATACAAAAGAAAATTCATCTGGCACTCTCACTGCCCAAAAAAGTTTGGAAAAAACAATAAAATCAGCCAATCTTTTCATGTAGCTGTACCCCCCTTCCCCACACAATCCTTTCACGACCAGGGGGCAGGGTTATAGACACACTCACTGCCCAAGTTTATGTACTGTGCATGGCCTATGCTGGCTCTGAGTGAAACGAAGCTCATGACTGTCCAGGGAATGCTCCTACAGTTTCCACTCTGCAATCACTTAGAAATGCAGAGGAAGCCCTTCCAAAGGCTGTAACTATTTATGCCTAAAACTAAATTGTTGTATTTAAAACAAAACTTTAAAGTTAGGACTGTTTATTTTCTGCACTGTAGCAGCCAAGTTTGGTACTTTGACCCTATTTTCTAGCCAATGGGAACTCAAGGGGTCCTAAAGGGGTCCTTTTGCTGTGGCTGCCATTTTAGCCAAACAGAATGCTAGAATCGTGATGGATGGCTTCAGTATCCAATTGGATTACAGGACTTTGTTTTCTTTAGTTTAAAGGGACTGTTGATCTTCCAAGAAACAGCAGCGCTTACAAAGTAGACTTGGTGCTAAGCAAAATAAAATCTAGAATAAGTAAATAAAGCCAGCACTCTCAGTGTCAGTGGTGTGATTTTTTTATGTGCAAAATTCATCAATTACAGGATACAGTACCTCTGTTGTGCATAAAATCATTACGGTCAGGTATAATCCATACATCTGACCAGCCCAGCGCTTTGAGGTGCAATACCTCTTCGTCAGGGGTGTGGCCCACAAACTACACCTTAGTGTTTAAGTACAAATCCATACAGGTGCATACTATTTAGTGATTAATTCAATTCATTAAACACATACCCCCTATGCCATTTAGATATTCATAATGGTTACAATGGATAACTATGAGCACAGCCCCTAACACCATTATTAGTCAATTAGCAGCACAGCTTCCTTAATTTTTGGATAATTTCCATCCCTTAAGAAGGGGTCCGTTAGTTTAAGGTGACAGTGGCTATGCGCATTCATAATGGTTACCATGGATAACAATGAGCACAGCCCCTGACACCACTATTAGCCAATTAGCCCCTCAGGTTCCTTAATTTCTGGATAATTTCCATTCCTAAAGAAGGGGTCTATTGGGTTATGGTGACAGTGGTTATGTGCATTCGTAATGGTTCAGCGTGGGTTGCAGCCATCTCTAGGAGAGAAGCTGTGATGTGGGGGTAAGTCGTGTTAGCCCTGGTCCCTGTATGCTGGTCCTGTTTCCAGATGCACAGAAGATCTGCAGCCCGCAGCAGAGAGCCAAAGGATTGAATCCTGCTCCAGGTGGAATCAGCCTGACAACATTTCCAGATCTAAAGGTCACGGGTCCGTGAGTAAATTCAGGGCCTGTCTCTGCAACCAAGTTAAAGTTATTTTGCCAAGCTTGTTTTGTTCTTTGATTGCTATGAGTTGTTTAAATTGTTGTGCAGGCCATTGGGCCTGGGAATCACAAATACCAGTTGTTTAAAAGTTTCTGCTTATGGTTTCACTAAAAGGTTACAGAATTGAGTTAAAATGTATTTGTTTAAGGACCCCAACACTGGCCAGCCAGCTGCCATGCTGGCCAACCAGCTGAAACGTGCCAGGCCTGCAGCTGCTAAATTCTGGGTACCCAGTGAATGTAACTGGACTATCCAAGGGGAATTAATGTATTATTTGCAAGTTTATGTGAAATGCCAAACCAGCCACTTGCCTTTGAATCTGTTTTTGATTTACTTGCCCTGTGTTTAATCTCCAAATAGATAAGATTTGTTGTTTGAATTTAAACACGGTCCATAAGCATATTATGACCAAGTGCCAGTTTATTGTGGGAAGCCAAAAGAAGTATTGTTGTTGCTGAAAGTCATTTCTTACAGGTGCACAGGGTGTATCCCAGATGTCCAGACCCTGTTGGTAAGTGTGGTTACTGTGAGCATACTGTATTATTAGCACCCACCAATAATTGTACCTTTGAATGCAAAGTAAAGTATGTTACGGTAATCCATGCGTAGGACCACTGGTTGGAGCAGTGGGTAGGTACAACATCCCACAGAGTTGTACTAGCTTGTCATCAAACCCACTTAGGAGTTACCCCGGGTAGAGGCAACGTGCAAATAGTTCTACTGTTGGTATAGAGCCCCATTTAACATCCAAACCAGAACCCAGGCCCATAAACCTGCATTGTGGGCAGCAGGCAGGGGTAGTAACCCATTGGGACACAGCTTCCAGGTTACAATTGAAACCTATAAAGTATCTCACAGGAGTGAACAAGGTACATGTGGAGGATCTATTTCAGACATAGGAAGCATTAGAACAAGATGGCATGCAATAAAGCTAAGTGGGGAAGTTTAGGAGAGATGTGCAGAAATTCTTCTTCACAGAAAGGGTAGTAGATCACTAGAACAACCTGCCAGAGGAGGGAGTGGGGGCAAAGTTTTCTGGGGAACTTCAAGCATGGGGGAAAAATGGAACAAAAAGGCGCTCAGATAAGCAGTAGTGCAGCAGTGAAAATAAACTGTAAATCAAAGTCCAGAAACAACTCTGTACAGCAACTTAGAAAAAACAGTCACAGTCCAAATACAAAAAGTAGCACACTGAGTGCAAATTTATTGGTGCAAAAGTAGAGATCCAAGGGCAATACAGGTACAAGAAAACTCTCTGGTGCTTCGAATCAATAAGATTCTTCCTCAGGGGAACCAACTTCCAGCATGCATGGGGACGGGGACAGGCACAGGGCATATTAGGTGGAGGAAGAGGGGAGGGAGTGACACCTTTTGCTTAACTAGGGTCAGTGGTGATGGAACAGGCAGGGATAACAGGCAGACTGGATGGGCCTAAAGGTCTTTTTCTGTCAAGAAAATCTGTTTCTGTGTTAAACCATCTCCTTTCCCTGGGAGATCCAGCCATAGCCTTCTTTCCCTCAGTTGTGGCTTTTGAGTGTCTGTTTTGCGACCCTTATTTTTATTCCCTGCTGTTTCTGGATGGTGCCTCTCTTTTGTTCATCATGCTCAGGTGTTCCAATGGCATCGTTCTCCCTCTGGACCTCCCACAACACACTCTGGTGGGTACAAGAGTCAGAGACCTCTCGTTTGCTCAGTAATTGCTTACTGACTTTTTTAATTTTTTTGTTTAAGTATCTTGGAATTATAGCCTTTGAGCTAGAAGCTTGTTTATAAAGGTACCACGTCATGACAAGTACAATGTACAGGTATAGATGGACACCAGATAAACAGTAACAAGGAATATTATAAAACTAAGATTACATTTTCATACACAAAGAATAACTTGAGTTGCTGGCCCGGTGGCGCTGAGGGTTGAGGAGCTGGATGTCACACCTTGCGCTGCACCGGAGACCTGGGTTTGAGAACAGACTTGGGCTGATGGGGACTAGCAGGGGGGAGGAAGGATTGAGCATCCCGTGACTGCTGTTCTTCCTTTGAAGTGGGTGAGGGACATGCGATGCACTGTTGTGACGCCTAGGTGCTCCACAGATGTGGGCATACACAGGAAGAGGAGCGCGGTGGGCATCTGCACATCTGTGTGTTGATGCCATTGCATGTCCAGCTCCTCAAGGGGTAGAATTGGAAGAAAATCGGTGGGGCAACCCCAGTGGCTGATGGCCAACCCTGCGCCTCTGGAGTTGCATGACATCTTCGCCAGTTCTGAGCCGTGGGGAAGATGCTGCCATTGGCTGGACAGTGTGATGGGGCGTATCAATTCGCATGCCTGACTGACTCCAAGGGTGCCGGTGGCTGGGGTTCGAAGGGGACCACTCTGACCCAGGCGAGTAAATAATGACATGTTAAAAAAAAAAAAGAATAACTTGAGTTGAGAGCAGTCAGAGTTTGGCATTGTCTGGTGGTGGTAAACGGTAGAGAAGGAGTAGGTGAAGAGGAAGTAACTAAGAGGACTGGTAGGTAGTTGGGGGGGCAGAGGAAGGAGGGGGTTGTTTACTTGGTGTGGACAGGAGTTGGAGACTAATTCCTATGGCTCCTGGGATAAGCAAAGTAGTAGTACTGCAACGACTTGTAGGAGCACAGTTATGCAATCGTGTGACTAACCATACTTGAAATCAGGTCCCATCCTCACAGCATCACTCAGGATGTCGGGGGTCATCCACTCATAGAGGTTACCTCCTTGGGACAGGCTCAACACCCTGGTTTCCACTCAAACTCATCCAGTCCATCTTGTTATCCTTTTCAGTTAGTCACCCTCGAACCTCCTGGTTATTTACTTCATCAGTTCGAGCCTGGAGAACATGAATTCCAGGAAGCCTTCCATCCACTAAATTCTTCACAGGATTCTTCCTTGTAATCTTAGTTCTGCCTTACAGAATTAACTTTTCCCTAGCTGCTGTCTGCACACCATGTATTGAAGGCCCATCATTTCTTCATCTGCCAGAAAGCAGGAATTGTTCGATTGTATCAAATAGCAGTAACAGCAAATCAACTTCACTTTCACCACCAGTACCTACACCTGCTATCTATTGAGGGTTAAATTAAGAGTATCATGGGTAGTCCTGAATAATTACTTATATCACAGGCACTGCACTAGACTACATGCCCCATCTGTTCCATTTGAGATCATTGTGTAATTTTGCAGTCATCTAGCCTCTTTTCCTGAGTTAAAGAAGAATCAGAACACACTGTATCCCAAAGTGCTTTACAAGCAGTGCTAGACTAGTACTGAAGTGACTGAACATGTAGCGGCAGTCATTTCACACATCAACTCCCACACACAGCCTTGTACAATTTCATGAGCTGGTTATATGGGAAGGGAAATGTTGGCTAGGACACTGGGAAAAATCTCCTACTCTTGTGAAACATGCCTTGGATTCTTTTACTTCCACCTGGACACCCACCAGGACAGCACCAGAAATGGGTTGAAGGGACCTCAGTTTAACGTCTCATCCAAAGGACAGCACACCACAACAGTACAGCACCCCTTGGTACTGCACTCAGGAACCACTGTTTTAAGGTGTGGGCCCAGTCCCAGTGTGGAACAGGAACCCACGACCTCCTGGCTCAGTGGAGTGGATGTGCTGCCAGCTGAGCCACATTACACCTTTATAGACCTCACCTTAAAGACTTCTAGTTGTTAAGCAGCACTTTGATGTCTTTGTCATTCAATCTCCTGTCCATCTCCAAATTCCTGTTCATCTTATACTTCTATGGGGACATGAGAATTACTTGATGCCAGCATGGAATAACACGACCATCTCCCAATATATATTCCAATGGTATACGGGGAGTAGCTTTCTTCTTGAGTGAGATGGATGAGAGCTGACTGATGAGAGATGGATGTGTTGCTACATGCTCTCTGTCCCTGAGGAGTAGGGCTGAGAGCAGAGGGATAATGCTTAAACTGTTTATTTAAAAGGTATGCCATTGTTACCTATAATTGTTTATCCCCTTGCCAGACTATCTTATTGTGCACCTTCTGTCCATCAGTATTCTCCAGTGTCTTTTCTTTCTCCCCACTGCAGAAGGAAGGTCTCTCGAAGGTGGCATAAAGCAGTCCCATCAGGACTGTTTGACGGGAGAAACCAGACCGCGGTGTGTGAAAAAGGCCCCTTGGAAAGGTCTGAAAGCCTGTGGGAGCCCGCTGAATAAGGAGAACCATTTCCTGTCCTATTCCTGTCATTTAAAGTGTAAAAGATTGGGTCTCATTTAAAGGTATAAAAGACTACATTATTCTGCAAACACTGGTAAGAGGGATGTAATTTCATTATTAATTTGCTTTCTGGTGGTGACCCACTTTAAAAGAAAATTCTGATTTTTAAGTTAGCGACAAGACTGTTGTAAAGATTTCTTTTGTTTCTTGTTGGGTTTTTTTGTCTAAATTAATACTTTTTAGTTTAGTTTAATTTTAAATTTCAAATGAGTTTCAAAACTTTCGCACCATATGGTAATTAGCACACGTGACAGATAGGTATATATGGAAACTTGGGCTGTGAGCATGCAGATCTACCCAGCTTACCTGCTGAGTTGTACCTATCGGCTTGCAGGAGTGTTCTGTGTTCTGTGCCTCTGAGCTTTGTGCCTCTGAAGCAGGGCATGAGTTGGGATTCCTAATCTTTCAGGAAACGTGACACCGTTGAGAATTTTCCAGAGTTGGTTTCCCCGGATTGCTTTCCCTGGATTGTTGATCTGTTCTGTTTTGCTCTGATTTGCCAAACACTTCTTATTTTACCTGAGCATCCATGAACTAATATTAGAGGCGAAGTGCTAAGGGGTGATTTTTATATTTAACTTTCCCTTCCATGCACTAGTGAGTATTTTGAACTTTTTACATGTTTGCTATATAGCTATAGTTTATAGTTTATACTAAATTCATTCTGTTTTTTGGTTTTTATGTCATGCTGTTTAAATTTTAGACATAGGAGCTGGTTAGAGTTTATATACCAGTTTTAGCATGTTAGACTCTGTCGCATTTTAAACAAGAATCGTTTCAAGTAGTGATTTTCTCCTTTATATTTTGAATAGAGACCTTAGCCAAACTACTTAAAGTGAGTGGACTTATCCATGAATGGACAGAAGATTTCTTTAATGAGAGCATTGTAAAGTGTGCCTGTTATGAGCCTGTTACGAATTTTTTTATATTGGGGTCTTCCTGCTGCTTTGGCCTTATTTGAGCGGGTGGAAGATTTCCATAATGAGAACAATCTGAAGCATGCCTTGCCCTGGACTTTTAAAACAAGTGGGGAATTTTATATAAACATCTATTATTGGGTTCTTTCATTGGATGACAGTGGCAAGAACTGGTAATGACCTCCTCTTCTAGCCTGCCTTAGATGGTTTGATTTTACCAATCAGTCTATTAACTTGCTTATATCGCTGTTTTGTGCTGCTCCATATTTGAAGGAACTATTTTGTCTGGACTGAAAGCACTTGTTTTTTGTTAAAAGAAAGTTTTTAATTTGCATTATTCCTGCTGGTTAATTTGTGGAATTGATGTGTTAACACAAGATCATTTAATATTTATAATAACTGAAGGTTTGACAGCGTATGTTTGGTATATAGATATTTCTAAGCCCGATTTACCTTCTTAGTGTCTATATATAGATTTTTTTCTTGGTGTCTATATTAATATGGTGAATACCAGAAGTAAAATGGCTATAAAGGCCAATTTAGATGGCCTAGAAGAATGTCCTCAAATAAATTTAGTAACCCAGGAAATGTCATTGAATTTAAATAAGACAAAAGTACAAGGAAGATCGAAACCCAAACAAACTAAAAATATAAAAAAACCCAGCAGGTTAAAAAAATTGTTGGAGAAACTTTATCACAAACTGGTTTAAAGCAATCTAAAATCAATGCCCATTTGGTGAAAGTAAAAGATGCGAACATAGACATACTGATGAATAGTATAGTTAGCCCTTGTAGTTTCAATGGTCTAAGTTGTTCTGTTGCCTCATTAGCTTCAGTATCATTGGTAGCACCACTAGATCAAGATGGTATGAATGGGCTAGTTAAGGATGGAACTGAATTATGTCATGATTGTTCTAGACTATCATCAACTCCAAAAGTTTTTTTGAAGCTAAGATCACTTCCTTGGAAAAAGACAATTCATACTTGTCATCTTGTCTTGAAGGGTCATTTGATACAGTTAAGAATGTCAGAGTTAACAAGGTTGAAGGAAGTAATAAAACAAATTAAGTAATTTGAATAAGGGGATCTGTTATCAATATACTGAGCCAGGAGATGAAGTCTCCATCGAGTTACACTGTGAGACCTCTGTGAATAGTTTGGAATTCTCCCCTGATCCAGGGAATATTAACCAGGTGCAGGAGTTGAAATCTATTACTATGGACCTTCAGGATACTTTGCTTAATATCAGTAAAGAAAACATTTTGAGTGTTAAGAGCAAAACTAATGATCCTGTTCTTTCATACCCTTTTGGGTTAGATGATGGTTTAAAACAATTTATGAAAGATCCATATGCAGCACATCTAGTACTAATGGATCAAGTAGTCCCCTGAAAAAGGGATCTCTGGTCTCAGTGGGTTTACCCAGTTACCAAAATCTAAATAAATAAATAAGTAGTAGCAGTTCATGAAGAAATCGAAATTCTAAAAGGAATGGTAGCCTCTAATGGGGCATGTATGATAATATACTAGCTAGAATAACAAGATTAATCCCCAAAGTGAAATCACCTTCTATTGTTTTGGATGAGAGCTTTTCTCATAAAAGTGTTGTTCTCTATGACAGTGACGTCCCCTTTATAAAACCTGATTTTCCATCTATCCTTATCCCTGAGAATAATAATTGTATCCAGCAGAAAAAGAAACAAAAGAACAGTAAGAGAGATGGAAAAAGTAGTAAAAACAGGAAAAATAAAGGTAAAAATATGGGAAATATAGGAAAAACAGCTAAAGGGGAAATTGATCCATCTACGTCACCAATCGCAACTGATCTTAATTTAGAGGTTTCTTCTCCTAATATTTCTAATACAATCAATGAAATAATTAATAAGGAGAAGAACCAATTTAATTGTGATCAGATTAAGGGCAATGAATTAGATGAAGGGTCTAAAATCAATAACATACTCATCATACTGTCACTTTCCTCTCAATTGTCTAATTTCAAATTGGAGTTGGAAACTTTTAAAGAATGATTGGCAGAACTGGTCTAAGAACATTAAAGGTGTGATATTTGGAGATGAAAAGGGTGAACAAGTTCTATGCAAATAGTCATATAATATGAACATTGAACCTTCAACTAAGACACTTTACAATATTTCAGATTGTGCAATATTGGTATTCTATGGACTTGAGGAGATTGCTTGAGTGCAGATTTGATAAATTAGTATATTTTTTAAGAGAAACTACAGGCACTGAATTGTTGGAATCTGACATTTTAAATTTATGGAAAGATAAAGATGATTTTGGACAGGACTGCACTTATATTTTTTGTTCTGCAATTAGAGTTGCAAACCAAATTTGGCGTAATAATAATTTGATAAAATCCGGAGGATGTTCCATAGATTGTGTTAGTAGGAAACAATTGAACATAGCAACATGTGATAGTTTAAAATGCTTAAGCATATTTGGCTTAAGCAGAATTCCTTATGAAAATAACTGGAAACTACGCAATGCCTTTCTTAACCTCTGCACACATGTTTTAAAAATTTCAGCTGATGAAACAAAAATTAAAAATATCTCTAGACATAAGCACCCATCTGAATCTCCTCAATTGGATGTTTTAATACAAGGTATTGATGTTGTAAGTGAGATATTGGCAAAAGCTTCTTTGTTAGATAAGGTTGGTGTGCATCTAATTGACAATGAAACATTTATGCACTCTATAAAAAGTACTAATGAAAAAAGGTCTAAGGTTGATTGTTTTGAAAAGGGTAAGACTTTATATTTATTTGGATTGAATCGAATTAGAAATGAAAATCCAAAATGGCTTAAATGGACTGTTCTTAATTTGATTGAACAATGTTTGCATATTTCAGTGGGTGCATTGGATGCTATGGAGGTATATGGATTGGCTAATAGTCCTGATTGTGACCAAATTGAACTAATAATAAAGTATAGTAGCCTCTATAATAAATTAGTTGAAAATACATCCACTTTAGATTCAATAGGGCTATTTATTGTGGAACAGGATCTTATCAAGGGACTGGATGTTGGGGAAACTCTCCCTAATACTTTACATGGACAAATTTCTACTACCCATATCACTAATTTCCAGAATGATTACAATGTATCTGTATTAAACAGATTTGAAGTTCTGTCTATTCACAGTGATTGACTGGACCAGGAAATGGTAAATAATAAATCTACATTCCATGTAAATGATGAAAATTTGGAATTGTATATAAACTTTATTTCTTGGAACATTGCAGGTCTTTTCCCCAACCTGGTAGATCCAGATTAGGTAGAATTTGTTTCAGAGAAGGACATAATATTTTTTCAGGAAACTTGGCCATGTGTAGAGCTAAACTTGAATGGCTACTATCTTACTCACTCTCCTGCTGTCAAAGACATGAAGTATGGTAGAGCTAGGGGTGGACTGGTAATATATATTAAAATAAAAATATAAATAAATAATTATTTCAGAGACCTTAAAAATTGATCAGTACTTCATAGTACAAAATATTATTTAGCACTCTACCCCTATTACCCTGATTAATGTTTACATACCTCCTAGAATGGGTAAAAAAATAACTCACATCTATGGGAACAATTACAAGCAATGACGGAGGAGATTTTTGTCAAATTTCCTTTTAATCATTTTCTGGTTGCAGGGGATTTTAATGCAAAGATATCCTTAAGTGAACAAAGAAATTACATACCTGATAGAATATCATCAGAAGTAATTATCAATAGAAAGAGTCAAGCTAGGAAAAGTAATTTGCAGGGTAAGGACTTCATACAATGTATAAAAGAAAATGATCTGGTGATATTAAATGGCAGAATACATGGAGACTTAATGGGAAATAATACTTATTTCTCTTCTTCTGGCCAGAGTACAATTGACTATGTTTTGAGTGATCCTGATTTAATGAAGTCAATTCTACAGTTGAATATAATGATGAAGCCAGAAAGTAATGAACCTATAGAAGAGACTGAGTATATAGAAGATTTATGCCAAGTTGGTAAAAATGTGCTTAGGAGAAGTAAAATAATTAATACCCAATTGGAAGATGTTATGCAACAGGCCATTACTGAACTTCAATTATCCTCCACAGAGTTTAAGTCTCCTGATCAAATTCATAATTTGTTGGATTACTTAAATCAAAATATTCAATCAATCATCTAAAGTGATGCTATAAGTAATAATTATTCCAACCATAACTTGTTTGATAAAGAATGTAGGAAAGCTAAATTTGAACTTAATAAACTTATTAGAGGGACCAAATTAAGACCATCTAAACTAAATTTTCAGCATTTAAATAACAATGAGAAAATGCTGTAGCAAATGGCTTAAGGAAAAAAAAATAGTATTCCAACAAAAATTGTGGTCAGATATGTTCAATGTATACAACAGAACGATATGCATTCATTTTGGAAATTAGTGGCTTAAGGGGTTAAGGAATATAAACCCACTCTTTTAACCTATATCCCAAAGGATATTTGGATTGTACACTTTAAGCAAATTTTTTTCTGGACCAGAAAACTTGGATTGGCAACCTATGAGAGAGATACGTTTATCTATACGTGACCCTATTACTTTTAATGAGTTGGAAGTTGAGCAAGCAATTTTAAAATTAAAAAAATAATAAAGTTCCAGGTGAGGACGGCATACCTGCGGAGGTTTTAAAGAATATAAAATGTTTCGGATACCTTTACTGACCTGTTATTTCAACTTATGTTTGAAATATAAATATATAGCAAGTAGATGGGTTAGAACTATTGTTGTACCTTTGTATAAAAAGGGCTCAGTATATGAGCCTTCTAATTACCGGCCCATAAGTTTACTTAATATAATTTCTAAAATATTTTCTAGCCTATTATTGGATAGATTGACCGAGTGGGCTGAGACTAATTGTATTATTTCTCCATCTCAGGCGGTATTGTATAAGGGTTTCTCCACAACTGATAATCTATTTGTGTTTTCACATTTAATTGAGAAATATGTCAAATGGAGAAAAATGAATTTATATGCAGTTTTTATTAACTTCACCTCTGCCTTTGATTCCTTAAATAGATGTAAACTTTGGTCAACTCTTCATTCTCTAAAATTGAATAACACGTTATTAATAATGATTTATTTACTCCACTATGGTACAGTTTCCTCAGTTAGATATGATAATAAAGGTAATTTAACACATTATTTCTCAACCCAGAAGGGGGTTAAACAAGGATGTTTACTTGCTCCACTACTTTTTAATATATATATGTCAATGAGTTACTTATATGTTAAAAAGAAAACACACTTGATTCCCCAAATATTAAAGGTTTACCATTACATGCATTAGCTTATGCTGATGATATGGTACTATTAGCCCTGTCAACTAAAGGTCTCCAAAAAAAAAAAGATATTTTCCAACACTTTGGTGCAAAATTACATTTCAGACATTGTTTTATAAATAACACTGGTCATGCTCAGAAGGAGTGGTCAAAAAAGATTATGTTTAAAATTTGGTATATAAATGTGCAAAAACAACTATGTTAGGAGGAAACAAATTGTTCTATTTACTCATAACTTTATTGTTTGCAGATTTTAGCCCCTAGTGTTACATAGATATATATAGATGTCAACAGATAAGGGTCTTCAGCCCACCTAGTCTGCCCATGAATGCTAGTAACTGAGATTCTTTAAGCTTCCCTGGAACTAGGTTGTCCCCTTCCCCGACTACCAGGATCCCCCTATGCCTATCTCATGCATTCCTGAATCCTGTAATCATTTCTGCCCCCACCACCTCTTCTGGCAGGCTGGTCCATTTGTCCACCACCTTCTCTGTGAAGAAATACTTCCTCATGTTTCCTCTGAACCTCCCTCACTCCAGTTTCATCCTATGTCCTGGAGCATCTTTTTCTTTTAAAAATGTTATTTTCCTGCACCTTGTTCTTCCCTGTGAGGTACTTAAATGCCTCAATCATGTTCCCCCTCTCCCTCCTCCCCTCCAGGGAGTACATATTCAAGTTCTTCAGCCTGTCCTCGTAGGGTTTGTGATGCAATCCCTGCAGCATCGTGGTTGCCCTCTGAACTGCCTCTACCCTATCTATGTCATTACACAGGTAAAAACTGGACACTGTACTCAACGTGTGGCCTCACAAATGTTCTGTACAATGGAATTATAACTTCCCTTTTCCTGTCAGTGATTCTCCTGCCTATGCATCTCATCATCCTGTTTGCTTTTCCTGCTGCCTTGTCGCACTGACTTCCTACCTTGAGACCATCTGAGCTGATAACCCATAGGTCCCTTTCCTGCTTGTATCCTTTATGTTCAACATATCCCTTGTGTTACCCCACCCCCTGAACACAGCAGGTGTCATTTTTCAAATCCCCTCCAAAACTTTTTTCCATAGTCGCACAACAAAATCACCTTTTGGATAGGACTGTAGAAATTCCATCTGTCTTTATCATAATGTGAGGTCATAAAAAGACTATTGGACATTTGAGGTCAAAATGTTGGGGCCCACTTAAAAGTAGATATTGCCTCTCAGATGTCCTGTCCTCAATAATTACAGTCCAACAATGTATCAAAGCAGGGCAACGCTGAAATTGAGACATTGCATCTCATCTGCTCTATATATAGTAAAAATGTGTACAAGCAAGACCCGATACAACAGCAATACCAGTGGTGAACATTCGGCATTGACAAATGCTTGTTGAAAAGATCAGCTACAGAAATTAACACTTGAACTTTCCTTGACACAACACCATTCTCTGGTTTTAAGGCATTTTGTAGCATTTTTGATTTGCTCATCCAAGGCCATCAGAAATCCAAGATTCCTCAATCCATATCTTCCTTGTCAGAATTTGCAACAGCTGCTCTCACCTGGAGTCACCTTTTGGAACAATCAACCTGTCATATTCTATTTTCACAACAAAGCCCCCTTAGCCATAATAAATACAGGTCAGTCTTCCTCCTCCCTGATAAATGTCCTGAGAAGATCAACCTGAACTTCATGTGCAGTTTAGTACTTCCATCCTCTACCTGCCAAAGTTATGACTCCTACTCCATTGTCCCAGCATGTGCATACTGTGCACAGGCAATCAGCTCGTCAGCCACATCAGACTGCAAACAAACAAGCGACCCTTCAGCCCTATCATTTTCCTTGATAGAAATTGGCCTCTTTTCCAAATCATACTGCTTACATTTGGGCCTCATCTTACTACTCATAAGTATCTGGCCTGTTTACCATGTCTTATTGCTCACAAGTATTCAGCCTGTTAGATTTATCTTACAACTCACAAACATTCAGCTTGTTGTCCACATCATACTGCTCCTAAGCAATCGACCTATTATCCATGTCACATTGCTCATAGCTCTTCAGTCTGTCGGCCACATCATACTGCTTATAAGCAATTGACCTGTTGTCTATATCATACATCTCGTAGCTGTTTGACCTATCGGCCCAATATACTGCTCCAAGCAATTGGCCTGTCAGCCTCATCATATTTCTCACAATCAGACTGTTGGCCACTTCATACTGCTTCAAGCACTCGGCTGTTGGCTAGATCTACTGCTGTCAAGCGTTAGACCTGTTGGGCAACACTCTCAGATGATATACTGTATAAAGGACATTCAGTTTACCTTAAAATTCATCTACCTAGCTCATACTTATCAAGTTCAGCAGTTAAAGCATTACTTCAATACCTGAGAAATGTATTCCTCAAGGACCGCCCTCAAGGAAATATGTAGTCTATGCTCTATATTGCAAACTAAAAAATGTCTTACAGCAGGGGTTTTCAACCTTTTTGTGTACCCAGACTCCTAGAGCCAATGTCAGTAGAATAGGACCCCCACTTGCAATGTCAGACAGAGGGTGCAGTCGGGGGGGGGGGGGTGGAGGTTTAGGGATTTCAATCAAGCAAAAAATTAATTTAGCTGTCCTACAGGAAACTATTTACATTTCCTTCAATTAAGAAATTATGTCAGAAAGCATTGGGATATGAAAAGGAATATACCTTAGGCCCCTTTGGAAAAGTTTTCCAAGCAAATGAAAATTAACAGAAAATGTTAGGGGAAAAATGATAGGGAAACCCTGAACTTTTCAAGACTGCTTGGGAAAGGTATTTGGGGGTGGTATTAGACCGGGGGAATTGAAAGGAGTAATGTGCTCTCCAACCCTGCTCCCTTTTGTGCAGTCAGGGGCAGGAATGATTGTTGTCTCCGGGCTCAGCATTTTCCTTGCTGTCATGGTACTTTTGAATTGCTGGCTGCCTGCTAGCTAAGAACACTTGGCTTCTTGCATGCTTTCTCTCCCATCCACCTAATGCTCATCTGTGCTGTTGGTGGAGCTGGGAGAAATACATTCACTTTTGCTTCTGTTTCTGAAGCTAAAAGGGGCTCATACAGCAAGTTTGTAAAGCTCCATGGAACGGAGAAAGACTGATTCTCTCTTATACCCACTTACTCATCATTCTACTGTCAGCACCAGTGCATAGCGCAAAGTCAGCTGCCACATGATTTCAATTGTGCTCTTCCATATTTATCAACTGGCATACATTTAATCAGTCATGTCATGGCGTAGTGCCATAGTCAAAGTAATTTGCATGTGCTCCACTGGGCTTAGTGCAAGAAGGCATATGTGGTCCCTCATTTTTAATGTACTGGTGCATGCTACATGCCACATGCATTTTTTTTTTACATTTAACATTTCTCCTGCTTGCTCCATGGAATCCCTACTCCTTACTTGGGGACCCTCAGGGGTCCATGGACCCCTGGTTGAAAAACCCTGTCTTATAGGATGAAGTCTTTGGTTCACTAACCACTCAACTCTCACAATAGGCTGTGACGTTAGCCTTCTTTGAATTCCTATCACTTAGAGAAAGTACTGCCTTCTCCTCAGCTGTATTCAATCATATTGTCTATTCCTCTAATCATTTCAGAGCTGCTTGCCCTCACACCAACCAGAAATGACTCCTTCTCCGCCATTCCATGAGCAGCAAATAATATAAAGAATATATTTCAACCATGCTTCTGCTACCTTTGGGATTCTCTAGCTGCATCAGCAAGTCTGCCTTCAGAATAGCATGGAAGAAATACACTATCTTCTGCACTCTTCAAAACACAGATCCTCTTCTATAATCTGTTCCTCATGTTCTTGGACTTGCATCCTTCTGCGCTCAAACATTTAGCCTGACAGCCCCAACAATAAAACAATATACCTCAGGCATATGATTCACCTTGTGGTCCATCCATCCTGATATCACATGCTCTTACTGATCCTAGCAATCAAGGCTTTATTCAAGGTTTGAGAAAATCTACTCCCTCAACATTTCTCAAGGAAGCCTATGGATCAGAACCCAGTCCTCTGCAATTAGTGGCCTTCTTATGGGTACCCCTGCCCTCCTATGCTCCTATACACCTACCCTCTCCCACTTATGAAATTAACCTTTATTTTATACTTAATCAGAGATACTGTCATCATGCATTCTGGCATGCCACTTGTATAGTATGTATATATTTATTTCTTTTATGTGTAGCAGAATACTTCATGTGTACTTTGTATATATTATTTCCAAGTATTAGCCACTGTTATCCTTCCTGTATATTGTACATTGTTTCTGCTTGATTTGTATCTGCATCATGATTCCATTGTAATAACTGTTCTGTATTTACCCTTACTATATAAGGACCATGTATTCTGTCCAGGTCCATCTCGAAAATGAGCTTCGCTCAATGGTGTTCGCCTGGTTAAATAAAGATTTTGATTGATTGACAACCCATATTCTTCACTGATGTGTCTCTTAAAATATGCGGTTTTGGATCTTCCCCAGATCTTCATGTTCAAATAGCCATGACATTAGCATTCTTGGATTCCTAAGACTTGGAGAATTTACCTTTTCTTCTGTATTCAGTCCTGCAATTCATGTAACAAAAACAGCCTCAAGAAAGCATCAGGAAATCACTTTACCTTTACTAAGATTTTCTAAGATCAAACCTGACAGAAGTAATAGTGGAGTCCACATATTCTATTTTGCAACAAGCTTGGCTTGCTGTCCTATTCAAGTCCTCTACCAGCTACTAGCTACGGACTGGCCTCCTTTTTCTACTCATCCTCTCCCATGTACTGAAAACTATTACATCATGACTACTTCCTGGTTTATCCTTCATGTCAGTATCTTGCTATCTTGTCTGGGTCTCGAGTCCTCACCTGTTTTCCAGTCAGTCATTCATTATAGCAATGGCCACCTATGCTTCAGGAGGACATACCTGCTCACTTCATCAAGATTGTGGTTCACTCACATCATCCTACATGAAACCTAGTCATCCAAAATTAAAAACTGCCAATCTTATCAACAGCTAGCCTCAAAATTTTTAGAAGGCTAACGCAGTAATCTTGGTTCTCCAGAGGTTTCCCCAACAGGGTTTTTTCCTGTTCTCCATGTTACGCTCCTCAGTTGGCACTCTGGATGTGTGCTTGCTTTGCAAGCAAAGAGTCAAAAGTTTGATTCTAGGTGAGGGAATGTATTTGCCATCTATCAAATATATTCATGAATTGTCCAGTATACTATACTGATGGTTTCACCATGCTTTGTATTTACTGAACAGAAAGGGGAAGCAGTATGGTTTGGGCATGGGCAAAGAAGAGGTGACAGACAAGAAAATCTCAGTGGTCAGAATACTGGAGGGATTGAGGGCACTGAGGGTGAACAAAGTGCAGGGGCCAGGTGGCATACACCCCAGGCTGCTAAGGGAGCTAGCAGAAGTCCTGGCAGAACACCTGGCAGACTTGTTCAATGCCTCCAAGGACTCAGGGAGTGTATCGCAGGACTGGAAGATGGTACACATTGTGCCCCTCCATAAGAGCAGTGCTAAGGATGAGCCATGGAACTACAGACCAGTAAGCCTCATATCCATCATTTTAAAGCTAATGAAGACAATCCTGAAGGAGAGGCTGGTTTCACTCCTAGAGGCTAATGGGCTTTAGGACAGCAGGCAACACAGGTTTGTCTCAGGCAGATCCTGTCAGACCAACCTGGTGGAGTACTGTGACTGGGTAAACAGGCAATTAGACAGGGGCCATGCAATGGATGTCCTGTACCTGGACTTCAGTAAGGCATTCAATTTGGTGCCACATAGGAGGCTAGGTAGTAAGCTGGAAGGCACAGGGGCTGGGGCAAAGATGTTGGAATAGATAGTGAACTGGCTGCAAGGGAGACAGCAGAGGGTGGTGGTGGGAGGGGAGCTCTTGTCGCCCAGGGCAGTAACAAGTGGGGTGCCACAGGGCTCTGTAATGGGGTGAGTGGTGTCTGGGATCTTCATAGCACACATCTCAATAGGCATCAAAAGCAAGATCAGTCTGTTTGAAAATGACAAGATGGGAGCAGTAGTGGATGACTTAGAGGTGTGACAGGGGTTACAGGATGCTCTGGCAATACTGGAGACCTGCTTGGACACTTGTCAGCTGGGGTTCAATGCTTAGAATTGCAAGATGTTACATTTCAGAGCACAAAGCCAAGGAAGAGCTACCAGCTTGGGGGGGGGGGGCAGCTAGCCAAGACAGAGGAGAAAAAGGATCTGGGGTGATCCATAATGAGTGCAATGAACAACTTCACACGTGTAGAAAGGCAGCTGCAAAGGCTAACAGGATGCTGGGTTGTACTTCCAGAGGCATATCCTCTAGGAGGGGAAGGTGATCCTGCCGCTGTATAGGTCACTGGTTAGACCACACCTGAAGTACTGTTTGCAATTCTGTCGGCCGTACCTGAAGAAGGACATTAGATTACTGGAGGCAGTGCTGGACAGGGCAACACAAATGATCCAGAGGCTAGGGGACTTGCCCTATGAGAGTAGGCTGAGGGAGTTGAACATGTACTCCCTTGAGGAAAGGAGGGAAAGGGGGGGACATGATTGAAACCTGCGAGTACATGAAGGGAATAATTAAGATGGAACAGAAGGGCTTTTCCAGTTAAGGAGAGGGAGGAGACCCGAGAGCACAAGCTGAGATTGGGGGAGTTCAGGAGGGAAATGAGGAGACACTTTTTTATGGAGAGGGTGGTGTTAGGGTGCAACGCGTTACTAGAGGAAGTGGTAGCCTGTAATACAATGAGTTGCTTCAAAAGGAGATGGGACAGGGTAAAGAGGAGGGTTATTGGAAGGGGGTGAGGGGAAGGAGGGGCAGCTGCAGTATAGGGGCTGCTAGCTGCACAATCGAGCAGACTGGATAGGCCAAAAGGCCTTTATCTTCTGGCAAGTTTGTGTGTCCGTATGTTACTGGGTCCATTCTGTGAGTTAGAGGAGGTGGGTTCTGTTACATCACATTTTGGTCTTAGTCTGTTTTAGTTACCAGTTTCCTTTAGGCTTGAGAAACTTCTCTGGCACCTCTTCTGAGGGTGGAAAGTCAGAGGAAAGAGACAAGCCAAAGTAGCACTCAAAATAACATTGCACAGGCACCTACAGAACTGGCAGCCACACCTTGAATTGAAAGGCTTCACCTGTGGTTCAGTGAGTGACTGACAGACTCCACCCTCTGCCATACATAACCCACATACTCATACACATCCGCTGCCTAGTGTTTTCCACAACCACCTCCCACCCCTCCTCCTTCTCCGGTGCTCTGCCTTTGGTGTGGCTCTTCTAGCTACTAATTTTCTTTAGCCTTAAGAAACTTCTCCAATCACCTTTATTGATGGTGGAAATCCAGAGGAAAGAGACAACCAAAGTAACACTCAAGGTAGCATTACACAAGCACTAACATAACTGTGAGCCACACATTGAACCATGAAATAGGGATCACTCTCCATCTTTCCAGTTTCATAAGAACTGTATTAAACAAGGGGTTATAATTCAGAGAGTATAATCCTTCTATATCCCACCCCAGCCTGATAGCCAGGTATGTAAGGGTACCTCTCACTGCCTCGAACTCCCAGTTAACTCCAGCCCTCCCATCTTACTATTGTCCTAAAACCATCAGATTGGACTTTTACAGGTTTAACTGCCACCCTGAAAAGTAGGCAAAATACTCCACCATCCTCAGCAGAGCAGGCAAGGTAGTACTTGCCTCTGTCACAAAAAAATGTAGGTAATTAAAATACAGTGTTTATTTTATGCTACCTCCCAGATGCTCCAGCAATATCCTTGATGTTCCCAGTGGCTTTAATCTTTATCAACAAAAGCTTTATGGCCAATGCAAACAACAAGGGAGCAAGGGGAACCACAGCCTTGTGCCTCTGCCACGCCATTATCATCAGCAACTCACTTAAGCAATTGAGTCAGCGCAACAAGGCCTATAGCAAGGCCAACAGGATGCTGGGATGTATTGGGAGGGGTACTGATAATAGAAGATAAGAGGTAGTACTTCCCCTCTACAGATCACTGGTGAGGCCTCACCTAGAGCACTGCACCCAGTTCTGGAGTCCTCACCTCAGAAAGGATAAGGACAGGTTGGAGACAGTGCAGTGCAAAGTAACAAGAAGGACTCGGGGCCAGCAGGGCTGATCCTATGAGGAGTGCCTCAAGGCACTAAATATGTATTTGCTAGATACCAGATGATAGAGAGGAGATATGACAGAGACCTTCAAGTTCCTTAAAGGAATTAACAAAGTGAACTGCAGGGAATTATTTAGCCTGAATACTAACTCGCAGTCAAGCGGACATGAGTGAAAATCAACAGAGGGAGGTTCAGGAGGGACATGAGGAAGTGCTATTTTACAGAAAGGGCAGTGGAACCTTGGAACAGTTTGTCAGCCAAAGTGGTGGGTGTAAAAACAGTCAGAGGATTCAAGCAGGGTTGGGACAGAATGAAGAGCACAGTGGTTGCCCGGGGCGACAGGATCAAGGAGGAGAATGGAGGAAGGACAGGAAGAGTAGGAGAGAGTTAGTACCCTGGAGGAACAGTAGGTTCTAGGGATTTTAGGGAACTTGGGAAGACTAGATGGACCTCTGGTCATTTTCTGCCACCATTGTGTGTGTTTCTATATTTCTCTGTGCAACTCATATTCCTCCAATAGCCATCCATTTGCCAAAATATGAGCCTTGGGTTCCTAATACAGCAGCTTCACTGACCTTATGTAAGCATCCCCTAGTCCAAGCCTTTCCAAAACCTTGAATAGATACTCTCATTCTATGCAATCAAAAGCCTTCTCAGCATCCATCGAGAGCACAGGTGCTGCTCCTGGATGCTGAGAGCCATAATGCATCACAATGAGCAGCCAATGCACATTATGATATTATCCCTCTGTACAGACAGCTGGTGAGACCCCATCTGGAGTACTGCGTGCAGTTCTGGAGACCCAGTCTCCACAAAGACATAGACAGGATGGAAGCTGTCCAGAGGAGGGCAACTAAAATGGTGCAGGGTCTGCACCAGAAGACATATGAAGAGAGACTTAAGGAGCTTAATATGTATAACCTCGAGGAAAGGAGGGAGAGGGGGGACATGATAGAAACTTTCAAGTACCTCAAGGGAATCAACAAAGTCCAAGAGGGTAGCATCTTTCAAAAAAAGAGGTGTGCAAGAACAAGGGGGCACAATTTGAAGATGGGAGGGCTCAGAGGTAATGTAAGGAAGTATTTTTCACAGAGAGGGCTGTGGATGCATGGCACGGTCTTCCGGGGGAGGTTGTGGAGTCAAAAACAGTGGTGGAATTCAAGCATGTATGGGACAGTCATATGGCAATTCTAGGGGGTGGGAGTAGGAAGAAGTAGGCTGCTGGTTAACTAGGATCTGCAGCTTATCCATTAGGTAGGGAAATGGGCAGACTGGGTGGGCCAAGCGGTCCTTATCTGCTGTCAAATTCTATGTTTCTATGTAACCTTTCCTGCACAAATCCCATTTGGTCCCTCTTTGGAGCAGCTGCTCAAGGCAAAATGTCACAATCTTGGTCAGAATTTTAAGATAAGCAATTTGAGATATATGGGTCTCTCCCAAAGTCCGTATGTTTCTCAGTTGTGGGCTGGTGAGTGGACAATATCATGCAAAAAAAGGAAAGAATGGCCAGCCTCGCCACCAAAAGTTTCAAAAGCTCTTAGTTTTTCTTTGTCTTTCTAAGATCCTTATTGCTCAGCGTTTTGCCAATGAAGGCTTCTTCAGAGAAAGGATCTATTTATAAACATAGCTACAAGTTTGTTTCGGTATATTTTTGAATCAATTTTTTTTTAAATTCACATTTTTGCAAAATGTTTCTTACTGTAATTATACTGTTTGCCACTAAGAGGCAAAAGCCACACAACACTGGTAAGTATTTTTTACTTCTTCCAGGTTCTAATGTTCATATTAAAGGGGCACTGTCAGCTTTGCCCCTTCGTTTTTTGGCAAAAGCAAACAGTGTGCCTGTTGGCCACACAACACTCAGAGATGTACTCAGAACAGACCTATAGGTATAATGGATTAGGATTTTACCTCTTTTCTCCTTTTTTTGCATCAATATCATTTCAGTTGATCCGATGCTATACCCCCGCAAACCAGAAGCACTTCCAGATCGGGACCGCGCGTCTGCCACAAGCGTGGTCCCAAAGTACAATTTTTTTTTTATATAAATAGCCGGTAGATTCATATTTCCCCTGTCCTTTATGTTATTTTAAACGGTTCCAGCTATCTGCCATCATAAACTGAGCACTGGAAGTAGCATTATTTGTATTTTTAAGCTGCGGCCGAAATCCTGTTCATGCACATCAGTGGCATGCACCTGAGCATGCGTGAGATCTTTTGTTCATGAACATTGTACACATGCACAGGATTTCAGCTGCGGCATAAAAATATGAATAATGCTACTTCCAGTGCTTGGTTTATGATGGCAGACAGCTGGAACTTTTTAAAATAACACAAGGGACAGGGGCAATATGAATCTACCGGCTGGTTATGAAAAAAATCATACTTCAGGACTGCGTTTGTGGCAGATGTGTGGTCCTGACCTGAATGTGCTTCCAGTTTATGGGAGTTTAGCATCGGACCGCCCGAAATGATATTTATGCAAAAAAAGGAGAAAACAGGTAAAATTCTAACTTTTATATCTATAGGGGTGTTCTAAGTACATCGATGAGTGCTGTGTGGACAATAGGCACACTGCTAGCTTTTGCCAAAAAACAAAGGGGCAAAGCTGACAGTGCCCCGTTAAAGCATTATTTGTATATATTACTGTTAATTCACAGTCTGCGGTACTTGTAACAACCATACAGTGGCCAGAGCTCAGTGTTCAGACCCCTTATAGCTCCACAGTGAAAATGTTGAACATTCTCTGTTATTATATCACTTATTTAAACACAGGATATATCCTATCAGTTTGTTAGTGTTATGGTTAATGTGTCAATTCATACAGCATTTTTAGAGTATCATGCTTTAAAATAGTTCATTCTTACACATACCTTGGTCTCAGTATTAGTTAGAATTAGCTTCTAGCTTTTTATTCTTTTGTATTCCTCTTTTCTATGTAGTAGTCCTTGATAGTGCACTGTATCCGTAAATTAAAACATAGTCAGGCTTTCAGTTTTGTTAAATTCTAGTATGGTGACTAGGTACTGTAAAAGTGGCACACATTGCTAACCTTCATTTTTTTAGACTTGTATTAATATGTTTCGCATTGCTGTCTCACATCTAAAACAGTTTCTAAAGGAAATTCACACAAAGTAATTAAATATAATTATACCAAAATGGTATTTGAAAAAGAAAGGCTACTGTATGCCACAATTGTCTGTAACACATATGCAGTGCTGACCTTGTAACGGTAGTTCTCATAGTATGACTTAAAGTTCTATTTAAATATTTGATAGAAGCAGAACTCAGTGCTAGTTTGAAAAGAATTCCACGTAGGGTAATTAGATAGTTGTACAGCAATGTTACATTTCAAGGATTATCAGCTTTATGACAGTTAACTTATAATGTGCAAACAGTTCTAACTTCTTGACTGTGCTTCTTATATTTTAATTCAAAGTTTGGGTGGAAGCTCATTAAGGCATGCTTCTGTGCAAATGAGAGAAAAGAGTTCACATATAGTTTTATCTATGTGCTTACTCAGTGATGTTTTTAAATAGATACAAGATTTTGTATGCTCTCACAACATGTTTAGTCAATTGCGTCATCACTGGTCTAGTTTTAAAACGCCAGTTGGCATTTATGTTTTTTTGCTGCATGTAAACAAAGATGCAGAAGTTAGCACTGTCACAACCCCACTCAGCAGGTCAGGCCCTCTGCTCCCACAGTGCCAACCTCCGAGAGCAGTACTATGGACAGGTAAGAGAACAGGCTAACCCTCCTGTCTGTTTGTGGGTCCGAATCACCTTCAGTCTCAAGTGCTGGGGGGAGATTCAAACTGTGAACCTTATGCTAGTGTACCCAAATGTACAGACTCAGATAATTCTGCTCTTCGGGGAATACCAGAAATCTTTCGCCTAAGGGCACCTAACCAGGTATCCAAAATGAACCCTTAAAACTCTATGAAAAGACTTTAGGTATTCTTACCTTCTTCCAGTTCCATAGCACCATTAAGCTTATTAACAGTTTTCAACTTTAACCATCTATACTTCAAATGCAAAAGAAAGAATTCTGAAGGCACACCAGGCAGTCTCTTTAAAATAAGAGGTTTACTTGGAAAATGGATAAAAATATGTAAAATGTAAACAGAACAGTATATCACAAAGATTACAATCACTTAAAAGAACAAGGTTAAAGTACAAACATAAACTCCTACCACAATGCAATTAGACTTTCCTATTCAATGTATTACCTTCTTACAGTGCATATAGTTAGATGTTGTTTTCTAAGAGCCCACAAGAAAAGTGTGTAAGATCAGCCACAGAATAGTTTAAACCTGTTTCTATACCCACCTCTTCCATGATGTCACCTAGCTCCTCCTGGTTAAATATAAAAAAAAGAATATACACAGGATGTCCTATCAGAAGGTATAGTAAATAAGGTGACATCAGCAAAAACTCATTTCCCCATATAACTTCTTAATTAAGTCTTTCCTTTGATCTAGTGTGGTTTCCTGCTTTTCAAAGACATCACAAGACTTTTATGACTAACTCTGCCATATCTGACTCAGATCATAAACATGGCCATAAAATGTGACTTGGAAGTTAATCACATTACAGAGATCTGCTGTTTAACATATCCTGTCATTTTAACTGAAACCTGGGGGTGTCATCCAAGGGGCACAGGATGTCTCCTGTGAGACAGGTCACATACCACATTCTATATTACAAATCATAGAGCAATCATAACCAGCTGGCCAAGCATCACAAATCCTCCCCACCTAGACTGAATTTGGAGGCTCTATCCCCGGCATGGGATGAGCTTCCCAAATCAGTTCACTACTCATAAAGATGTAAAAGGCCATTGCTTTTCTGATTTTTTACTCCAGCCCTATGTAAGATTGTCATGTCATACCCCTGTAAGGCAAGACTCCATCTTAACAATCTACCATTAGTCTTTGCCATTTGCATCAGCCAAACCAGGGAGTTGTGGTCAGTTTGTTCCTCAAAATGTTGCCCATATAAGTATGGCTATAGCTTCTTTAGGGCCCACACTATGGCAAGACACTCCTTTTCCACAATAGAGTATGCCCACTCCCTTGGAAGCCACTTTTTACTCAGGTACACCACCGGGGATCTTTCCCTTGGTTGGATGTCTGACTCAGTACTGCCCCAGTACCCACGTCTGAGGCATCAGTCTGAACTATAAAGGGTTTGCTATAGGCAGGACTTGTCAATACAGGAGCATTACACAGTGCCTCCTTCAGTCTGGTAAAGGTTTTCTCACAGGCTGGTTCCCAGGTAATTTTCTTTGGCATCCTTTTCTTTACCAGGTCAGATAGGGAAGCAGCCAGGGTGCTGTAATTTAGTACAAATCTCCTATAGTACCCTGCTGTCCCTAGAAAACCCCTGACCTGCTTCTGCATTTCTGGTCTGGGCCATGCCTGGATCACCTCTATTTTTATTTGGTTAGGACGGAGCCATCCCTGGCCTACAACATGCTCGATGTATGCCACTTCTCCCATGGCCACCTGGCACTTCTCTGCTTTGACAGTGAGCCCGGCGCTCTGTATCCTGCCCAGCACATCCCTAAGGTGGGACAGGTGTTCCTCCCAGCTGGTACTAAAGATGGCAATGTCATCCAGGTACACCATGGTGTACTCCTCAGCACCATTTAACACCTGGTTCACCAACCTTTGGAAAGTGGTCAGGGCATTCTTTATTCCAAAAGGCATTACATTAAATTCAAATAAGCCTATCGGAATGATGAAGGCCGACTTCTCCCTAGCACTGTCCATTAACTCTACCTGCCAATACCCCTTGGTCAGGTCAATAGTCGTAAGGTAGGCCGGCCCTCCCAACCTGTCCAGGAATTCATCCATCCAGAGCATCAGGTGGGCATCTGACTTTATGACTGCATTCAGTCCATGATAGTCCACACAGAAATGAGCAGAGCCATCTGGCTTGGGTACAAGGACTATGGGTGAGGCCCAGGGGCTGTGGAATCTCTGGATTATCCCTAAATACAGCATCTCCTCCACTTCCCTCCTAATGTACTTTTGGACAGCCTCTGACACCTGATATGCTGTCCACTGTATGGGCGTCTGTGTCCCTGTCTCCACATCGTGCATCACTAAGAGGGTTAGTCCAGACTTGGTGCAAAACAGTGGGGCAAAGTCTGCTAAAACCTCTCTTTCTTCCTGGATCTTGTCTGGGGCCAACTGGGGAGACAATTTGACTGCCTCCACAGAGGACTCCTGCTTGCTTTCTTCCAGCAAGTCCAGAAGGAGGTCTCCTTCATCCATCCCCTCCCCAAGACAACATACTGCGAACACCATGTCAGCCCTATTAGCATATGGCTTCATCATGTTGACATGGTGCATCCTTTCTGTCTGTCTTTCTTCTGTCAGGTAACTCTGTAATATAGTTCATGTCATTTACCTTCCTAACTACTTTGTACGGTCCTGCCCACTCAGCCTGCAGCTTGTCTTTCTGGATTGAATAAGGACCATGACTTTCTGACTCACCATGTACGAGCAAGCTCTGGCTCTGCAGTCGTACCACACTTTCTGTTTCTGTTGGGAAGCTGCCAGGTTGCTTTGGGCTGTCCCCATAAGCTCCTTCAGCCTTTCCCTAAACCTAAGGATGTAATCCACTATGGGAGTTCTCTGGGTGGCGTGCTTGCCTTCCCAGTCCTCCCGGATCAAGTCTAGGGGCCCACATACCCGGCGTCCATATAAGAGTTCAAAGAGGGAAAATTTTGTAGACTCTTGGGGCACCTCTCTGTATGCAAACAACAGGTGGGGAAGGTATTTCCCCCAGTCCCTCCCATGCTGTTCAGCAAATGCCCGGAGCATTGACTTCAAGGTACCATTAAATCCTTCCAAAAGCCCATTGGCTTGTGGGTGATATGATATTGTGCATCTCTGCACCAACCTCACACTTCTCCCACAAACATTTAATCAGATCTGACATGAAGGAATCCCTTCAATTGGTGATAACCTCCTGCGGAAACCCAACACAGGAGAAAATCCCAAGTAAGGCATCTGCCACTTTGTCTGTCCTCAGTAAGGATAGGGTGACTGTCTCTGGGTACCGGGTGGCATAATCCACCACAGTGAGGATGAATTTCTTCCCTGAGGAGTTGGGGGTATATAAAGCCCCACAATATCCATTCCCACCCTTTGGAATGGCTCCTCCACTATGGGAAATGTAATCAGGGTGGCTTACGTTTTCTTGCCCGCATTCCCTATTTCTTGGCACCAGTGACAAGACCTGCAATACTCCTTCACCTGCTGGGTGAAGTTGGGCCAATAGAAATTCTGGGCCAACTGCTGCATAGTGCGCCTGATTCCCAGATGACCAGACATGGGAATATCATGTGCAATCTTGAGCAACTGCTCACGATACCCCTTGGGAATGACAAGCTGCCTGCCTATCACCCTTCCCTCTGTCTGAACAGCTTGATTATACATCAGTCCATTTTCCCAATAAACCTTATGTTTACCGTCACCTTCTTGTGCTCCATCAGAGTCTGCCCAAGCCCTCAGCTTCTCTAGACTAGGGTCACTTTTCTGAGCAGCTGCAAACTCCTTACACATTCCCAAGGTATGGGACAGGTCCCCTTCAGTCTCTAAACTAGGGTCCCTCTCTCTAGCATCAGGGCACTCAGGATCACTGTCATTCCTAACCCTCTGACAATGGGTCACCCCTCCCTCTTCGGAGCAACCCTTCGTAGCTGTGTGGTTAACTGCTATTGGGGAAATTTCTACCCCCTTTTCATTAGTCTCCATATCGGGAGACACAGGCTGGGGAACTAGCCTCCCAGTGGTTTCCACAATGGCTTCTGTGGGGTTCAGGGAACTACTACTTTCCCTTGCCGCTTGGCTATGGGTAACTGCACACACCATCCCCTGTTGGAGATTGTTGCCAAGGATGATGTCCACTGCTAATGTTTTGGCTACAGGCACCTGTTGCAGAGTTCCCCCTGTTTCACCCCAGTCTAGGAGAACACTAGTGAGGGGCAATGTTTTCTCCTCACCAGTAAAGTCTTGTACAGTGACATATTCATTGGGTATAAGCTGACCAGGCTCTATCAGATCCCCTTTTACCAATGTCAGGGATGCCCCTGTGTCCCTTAACCCT
Source organism: Neoceratodus forsteri (assembly GCA_016271365.2). Classification (NCBI taxonomy): domain Eukaryota; kingdom Metazoa; phylum Chordata; order Ceratodontiformes; family Ceratodontidae; genus Neoceratodus; species Neoceratodus forsteri. The sequence continues at coordinate 1,376,391,332 of CM028132.1, read as the reverse complement.
TGTATCTGTACACCATTCACCATGACTGGGTGCATGTGTTCCCTCATGTTCACAGGCATGCTTCCAGGGACACACAACCCACCTCTTTCCTAGCACCACCTTGCATATTGCTCATCCTTTTGGGACACTGCCTGGTAATATGCCCAGTTTCCTTACACAACCAACATTTGTTTCTTTTTTCAGATAAATCTTTTCTTTGAAACCTAGGGCTAACTGGTTTTGGTGGAGACAGTGAGGGTTTTGGCTGCCCTGAAGGCGTGCTTTTCCCTTTCTGCACTGACATGCCCACCCCATTCGCTCTCAGAGCAGGTCTGCTCTTGGCATAGTAGCCCGAGAGTTCAGCAACCTCTTGCACTGTTTTGGGATCTCGGTCCTCCAACCAGGTTTTCAGTTCTGCTGGGTATGCCAAAAAAAACTGTTCTAATAAAATAGCATTTTCAATTTTATCTACAGAGTTTGCTTCAATTCCTTCCCACCAACGTTTTAAAAACTGATGTTGTTTCATGGTTAGTTCCTCATAGCTCATATCAGGGCTTCTCCTGAGCTTACGAAATTTAGATCCGTATGATTCAGCAGTTAATTCAATTTTTTTTAACAGTGCAGCTTCACGTTTGCTGTAATCATTACTGTCCTCATTATCCGTTTGACACAATGCATCCAGAGCTTTCCCGGTAAGTAGCGGGGATAGCTGGAAGCTCCAGGACTCTCTAGGAATTTTAGCCTGAATACAAACTTTTTCAAAGGAATTTAAAAAGGCATCCATATCCTCCCACTCTTTAAATTCGGCTATCAATTTGGAATTCAATTTGTAACCCAGTCCTGTAGTTCTAGTTAAATCCAAGCCACTTACCTGCTCTGGTGCGGGTGGTTGGAGTCGTAGCTTCTCCAGTTCATGTCGCCTCTGGTGCTCACACTCCTCACGGTCCACCTCTCACTGTTCACGGTCCACCTCTAGACATTCACGGCCCTTCCTCTCCTGGAACTCCAGCTCCATTCTGCACAACTCACTCTGCAGCCTGAGTACTTCTGGCTCCAGAATGCTGGTGACCTTCCCCTGCTGCTGTGGCCCTCCGCTGGCACTGGCCCTGCTATCATCCTCATCAGATCTGGACACTGCACTAGACACTAGCCCTTCCACACTCAAGGTTTGGTCTTTTACAGTCTTAGTCAGTGACTCAATGCTCTGGGTATCTGCTACCATCAAGGCATCCATGAGGTTCTGCTTGGTGGCTCTCACCTTGTACGGGACTCCTCTGTCCTTGCACAACTGCCTCAAGTAGTCTACAGTGTGCCCGCTGTAGTTGGAAGCCATCTTCTTCCCTAATAATTCTTAACTAATTCCCTGGGTGTCAGCGTGGCTCAGTTGGTAGCGCATCCGCCTCTGGACCAGAAGGTCGTGGGTTCTTGTCCCACTCCGGGATTGGACTTGCACCTAAAAATCACTGGCATCTGAGTGAGTATTGGGGGGTGCTGTACTGCTGGGGTGTGCCGTCCTTTGGATGAGATGTTAAACCGAGGTCCCTTCTGCCCATCCTGGTGATGTCCTGGTGGGTGTCCAGGTGGAAGTAAAAGAACCCAGAGCAAACTTTGCAGGAGTAGGGAATATTCCCGTGTGCTGGCCAACATTCCCTTCCCATAAACTGGTTCATGCAATTATCCAGGCTGTGTGTGGGTGATGATGTGTGATATGGCCACCACCACACATTCAGTCACTTCACTACCAGTCTAGCATTGCTTGTAAAGCGCTTTGGATGTATGAAAAGCGCTATATAAATGCTGATTCTTCTTCTTCTTCTGATTATGGCTACTCTAACTTGCACTTTAGAAAAAAAATAAAACAGGTAAGGACATGACTGTAAGCCAAATGATATAAGTTCTGTTTCCTTTTTAAAAAAAAAAAAATCACTGCCTTATCTTGCACGTGAGCTGTATAGTATTAAGCTGACACACTGAACAGTATAAAGCTTGTGTTACAAAAATTATCAGCACCACTGCCAACCAATCTGTCACAACTCCACTCAGCAGGTCAGGCCCTCTGCTCCCATAGTGCCAACCTCTGAGCGCAGTATTGTGGACAGGTAACAGAACAGGGTAACCCTCCTGTCTGTTTGTGGGTTCGAATCACCTTTGGTCTCAAGTTCTGGGGGGGATTCAAACTGTGAACCTTATGCTAGTGTACCCAAATGTACAGGCTCAGATAATTTTGCTCTTCAGGGAATGCCAGAAATCTTTTACCTAAGGGCATCTAACCAGGTATCCAAAATGAATCCTTAAAACTCTATGAAAAGACCTTAGGTATTCTCGCCTTCTCCAGTTCCGTAACACCATTAAGCTTATGAACAGTTGTCAATTTTAACCATCTATACTTCACATGCACATGGAAAAGAAAGAATTTCGAAGGCACACCAGGCAGTCTCTTTAAAATAAGAGGTTTACTTAGAAAATGGATACAAATATGTAAAATGTAAACACAGAAAAATATATCACAAAGCATATAATCACTTAAAAGAACACGGTTAAAGTACAAACATAAACTCCTACCACAATACAATTAGACTTTCCTAGCCAATGTATTACCTTCTTACAGTGCATATAGTTAGATGTTGTTTTCTAAGAGCCCACAAGAAAAGTGTGTAAGATCAGCCACAGAATAGTTTAAAACTGTTTCTATACCTGCCTCTTCCAAGATGTCACCTAGCTCCTCCTGGTTAAATATAAAAAAATGAATACACACAGGATGTCCTATCAGAAGGTATCTTAAATAAGGTGACATCAGCAAAAACTCAGTTCCCCATATGACTTCTTAATTAAGTCTTTCCTTTGATCTAGTGTGGTTTCCTGCTTTTAAAAGACATCACACGACTTTTATGACTAACTCTGACATATCTCACTTAGGTGCAATATAGCATTTTAACACCAGCTGAAATTAACTGTTCTTCCTCTGAAGACATCATAAAATGGGTATTTTAAGTTCTTGGCTTCAAAGCAAATAAGATCATGAATATGGCCATAAAATGTGACTTGGAAGTTAATCACATTACAGAGATCTGCTGTTTAACATATCCTGTCATTTTAACTAAAACCTGGGAGGGGGAATGTCATCCCGGGGGCACAGGATGTCTCCTGTGAAACAGGTCATATACCACATTCTACTTTACAAATCATAACCAGCTGGCCAAGCATCACAAGTACTATGTTTAAAACATTTTTAAAGCTTTGTATGAAGAGAAGTCCAAGAATTCTTACCCAGAGTTGCCGACTCTTGTTTGTAGTTCTCAGGAGTAGTGTCCATGCTGCACCGTGTTTGCTGTGGCAATAGTTTATATAATGAATGGACCAAGGGGTGGAGCAGAAACTGCTGATCCAGGAGATCACAGATGTTACTGTGAACAATAGTGGATCAGACAGGGGTTGCTAGATGGCAACCAACACCTCACCTATATGGAATCAGGGAGGGTGCTTCCTGCCCCTTGGATCTGGATTTTAATCAAGATAGGCAGGACAATAGTGTCTGAATAAGTGCCTTGAAATATTTAAAGGGGAACTGTTTCATAAGGTTCATTCTCTTGTTATAGTTAAGGCTGAATGTTTTTCATGGCAAAAAATACCATTTTTCACAGTGGCTGCATGGGAAAAATGGTTCTTTGCATGGTAAAACATGAACTTCAGTTTGGAAACAAATTAGCCATTCCTAATATACTTTATTTTTGTAATTATATTAAAACCGAACTGCATGTAGAAACACTGATATATAAAGTAATAAATAGCAGTGCAATATAAAGAAATAAATAGATCTAGCGATCACAATTCTGCCGAAGCATTGAGTACACAATTACATTTTCAGGCTTGATGCTCCTTCTAGTGTCTGTAACCAGAGCTCCATAGTGTGAAAAGGACCTCTCTGTGCTTGCACTATGGACAGGAACACTTAAGCAACTTAGTGCAATATTGGCGAGATTGGGAAAGCATCCTTTATAGTCTAACCAGTAGTCGACAATGTTTTTTTCTAAACAGTTGGTGCTATTTCAGCAATATATGTTCAAAGCTCTGCTCAGGCTCTGATGTTATCTTCAAACCTTGAGATGCTTGTATATATATCTTCATCTGACACCGCTAATGTTGAAAGTCTGGTAGGGTTAAAAACACGTACAACAGCAAAGAACTGGGAGGCAGATTGATGAGATTTGACACAGCCAGACATGCAGTCTTTTATTTTTTTTGCACAGGCTGACGTCGCTGTTTGTGTTGCTGCGTACTTTGCTGATTCTGCTTTCACCTCAAGGAAAGTGACGAAATCAAGCAGGTCTTCATACACTAACTGCACTTTCACATAGTCACCCTAATATTTCTCTAACATCTGTACTAAAGGAGGGGCATTTGAAGCCACTTCTTGTATTGCAGTTAGTACTGTTGCACTTGTTGCCAGAGAAACAATGTCCTCGCAGGCAGTGCTTTCATCAACAAAGAATTCCTGGTACTCAGAGAGGTGTTCCATGTGATAAAAGACAGCATGGAACCAGGTATTTCATCTAGTTATTACCAGCATTAGTGGAAGTGCTGTTGATTGATTTTTTGCTGCCTAATACTGCTTAAAATGGGCTTTTCATGCAGGGCAGGCAGTAAAAGCTTTCTTAACTGCCACAACTAACTCATTTACTGCAGGGCAGTTTTTCCACTATATATCTCCCAGCAAATTGAGGAGGTGTACTGAACAAGTTACATGAACACCATTTAAAAAGTACATGTTTCAGGCTCTTCTCTCAGCACTTGTTCATGTACATCGTATCGTCGGTTACATAGACAGACACTTGTGTATATGGGACATTATATTTCTGAAGACAATTTAGAACTGCCTGGGACACAGTTTTAAAGTTTGTTGCAAGGAGTACTGTGCAGTCGAGAAGTAAGGGCTCTAGCTTTGTAAGGTCTACATTACTTGCTTTCATAGCACTAGTGTGCACAGATGGTATCACCACAATGTTTAAAATGTATCTATCTTTTACATCAGTAGTCTTGTCGCACACTATGGAAATTGTTACTGTTTCTTGTAACTTATTTTTTACTTCAGCAACATGAAAAGCATATACTTTAGGCAAATACTCAGAGTGAAGCCTCTGTGAGGTTGGGATTAGTCCCACAGCTTTTAAATTAGTCTGTAGGTAACAGTGGACTGCTCTGTTATCTAAGGCATTAAGCGGCATGTTTGCTGCTGTGAATGCCTCAATCAAATTAAACAGTGCCATTTTCCATGTTTCTTGGTGGGATGCCTTTGTGGTACAAAGTTCACATACTGTTACCTGCTTATGAACAGCTGTAGTCGATGTTTCCTCGAGTTTGCGTTTCTTCGTAAAGTGAGTCGAACCCTCTAGGTGTCTATTACAGCTTGCTTTTCTTTTGTGATCGACCAGTGTATTGCACAAAGTACAGAACATGACATCCCCTGAAACATGAAATGTCTCTTTTTCATTCTGGGAGGATCGGTGTTTCACAAAAATATTGGCAAGTTTTGAAGCAGATGTTGGCTTTGCTGGTATCGACAATAATGTGTTGTTCTCCCCTGCAGTAATCGAGACAGACTGCCTGCCTACTTGCATTAACACCAATGTGCACTTGAACTCATTTTAATTGCTTAATCGCTTGCATAATGAATCACTCGATGAACTGCCAACTGAATACAATTAGAATCTGGATCAATAGCTATCAGACTCTCCCCCTCCCCAATACAACATAGGCACTGTGAATAAATGCAGGTTAGCATAGTCTAATTAAAGCGCTATCCATAACGTTAAAAAAAAAATGAAGCCAATCAAATTGGCCGATTTTCATGCCACAGCTACAGAGTTAGTAAAATTCAAGGTAGAACACTGATTTCACGGTAATCGTGAATTCCGTGCATGCCGTGAATTACTTATTGCCTTAGTTATGGCAGTTTAAAACTTTTGCAAGCATTTCAGACATGTTGTCTTCTTTACTGAGGGCTACTCCTCAAGCCATGTTAACTCATTTCCTTATTTCTTTTTCAAGATTGCTTACTTTCATTTTGCAGTGTTGATGCTTATATTGAGACTGATTTCCAAAATGGAACAGTCCAGACACTTTTTGTCATATGCCCAAACTGCAGATCTAAGTCTGCCTGCGATGTAGAAAACATCTATTAATGACTGAAATATTTTCATGCTTGTTTTGGTCTGTTAGTAAAACTGGATTAGGTAAACATAATAAGCTATAGAAATAATGATAACCAGCTAGTTGGAGGCCACCTGAAAGCTACAGCGGTCAGAAAGGGGAGAAGGCTTATGACCAGTGGTTGACACTTATTTGTTGACTTCAACTGTTAAAGAGATCATTACAAAGTGTCAGAGCACTAGGATAAGTGTGCATGATCATGTAGAGGGGTAAGGAGAATTGCTAGTGGGGGGGGAGGTCATTTTTACGAATTACCTTATTACCAACAAACACCTGTTTTCTTCTTCATTTAGACCGAATCTATCACAGGGAGTGTTAAGGGTATAGATTCAATACATTTCCCTGTTTTCTACTACCTTGTTCCAATCACCTCCTCTATGGGGTGGGTTGACATGTTCAGTGCCCCAGAATTTTAGTGAGGATGGATTGTGTCCAACTTCTAAAAAGTGGACAGATACAGGTGAAGCTTCATTTCTTAACCTGATGTTGCTCTTGTGTCCAAATATTCATAGTTTCAGGGATCTGGTGGTCATGCCTACATTTCAAGCATGGGCAGGTTAGAAGATATATGACATAGTCAGTGTCACATGTAATATTATTCTTGGTTTTATATTTCTTGTTTCCATTTGGGTGCTGAAATTCTGGGGGTTTTGGAGGTATTATTACAGTGGCGGCATCACCCACATGGTTGCATTCCAGTAGTGCTGGTCTTAGAGCAGGCTGGTGTGTGTTGGAATGATCGAGCAGGCAGGATTGTGTAAAAGCTGCAGTGTAGTTTACTGACAGACAAGTGTCTCAGTGGTTTAGAGCATGGTGGTGTGCATTGGATGATCCAGCAAGGGTGTCATGTAAAAGCCGCAATGGGTTCACAAACGTAGAGTGAGCAGCTTAGTGGGAGTTGGATTTAAATGGGCATGTTGAGGCTTCCTCAGTCAGCCTTAAAGGGACAGGCTGGTTAAAATCATTTCTGGGAACACTTCAAAACCTGAGCCAGTGATGCTAATTTGAGAGCATGGTGGCATGCAGTCTGGCTGACTGTTGGGGGTGGGGTTATCTTAACAATTATGGTGCAGCTTGGCAAGCATCAGAATCACAGTCTTCTTGTTAGGGTTGGCAGATGGGAGTTTGTGGAGCAATGAGAATGAGCAAGCAAGCAAGTGGTGCTAACAGATTGACAAACAGCTTGTGGTCAGACGGGGTGTGTGTGTGTGTGTGTGTGTGTGTGTGTGTGTGTGTGTGTGTGCAATTAATAGGTCCTGTGTGATTCATGACTAGTTTTGCAGGTTTCAGGGCAGGTGGGTGGATGTATTAACTCTGCCAGTCCATGAATGAGCACAGTTAACCTTTGGTGGAGGGACTATTTTATGTCAATATCAAAGAATATATGCAATAAATACAACACAACATTGCAAACTTGTAAGAAATCTGAACCCAATTATAATAATATCAATAAGGAATTCCAGGGTGTTATGTGAATGTCCAGTTAATCACACCTTGGGGGCAATGTGGCACTCAGCTGTGCCTTGTGCCATGTTATGCCCAAGGAGTGAGTAACAGGACATAAACATAACCCTCATCATTCTTTATTTAAGCAATAAGGCACAACAGGGTGTGGGTTATTGGAGATTTACCCATGCCTTGTGTGGTGTGTCATGAGGCACAGCTGAGTGACTTAACCACACAAGAAGTGGGTAAATCCCCAATAATTCACACCCTGGAGTGCCTCAGTGTGATTATAAAATGAACCCATGTGTAGAATATATGTAAAAATGTGTTTAATTATGTTTTTTATAAATGCAATTCCTCAGTCATGGGTAATGCAGGATTTACCCACGGTCATGTGACATGTTTTGACCAATGAGGTTGCAGGATTTTCACACACCATTGTATAATGCTTAATAATACACTCTAGTGTGTGGTATATCATGGTATATCCTCACTTCTTGGGTGGGTGAAGGCACTCAGTGTTGGCTCATGCCTCACACCGCGCCTAAGGTATGGCAATACCTCATGATGTACCACACCCTGTCATGTATTATTGCTTAAATGTGATCTCTGTACCATCAGATGAACCAGCTGAATAGTATATGTTATAAATAAGCAGAAGAGTCATATCCTATGATCTCCCATTGTTTAGATTGTTAAGAGTTGAGCCCATTCACATAAGATGCTGTCATTGTCACTTATAATTGTAACTAAAAAAAAGTCCTGCACATCTCAGTCTTAGTGTGGGGGAAGGACATTGCTTCCCCCCACCCTCCTTGCTCCCTGCCGCAAAGACCTGGGGCTTGATTTTGAGAGCCCCGCAAGTGCCGCAATCCCCTGGTGCAATGATCATTTGGCACGCTGGACTTGCGGCATTCACCCAGCTGGCAATTGGGATTTTCAAATGCCAATAACCAAAATTAGAATGGGGCCGAATTTTCAAAAAGGGCCACAATGCTGCAAGTCCCATGTGTGATGAAGATATGGTGCACCAGGCTTGTAGCATTCTCCTGACCAGCAATCAGGATTTTCTATCCTGTGTGCCAACTGCCACAAGTTAGACCAACTTTTTGTGGTCTAGGTTGCGGCAGTCCCAGAGGAATTTTTTATGGCACTTGTGCCAAATATCTGGCACAAGCTGCCATAAACTGTGAAAACTGTCGCAACTGTGCCCGAGATTGTAAAATCGGGTGGAGTTGTGGCAAAGGGGTACAGTGCACCATGAGACTTTGAAAATCTGGCCCCAGGTTTTCCGTGGTGCAACTTGCACCATTTGGGGGACCTGTTTTACAGGGCTTGTGCCAAATATTTGGTGCCAACTAGCATAAATCATGGAATGTGTCACAACTGTGCCCAATGTACTAAAATTGGGTGCAGTTGCATCAAACTAGTTTGGCACAGCTGCGCCAAAGAATGGTTTGACACAGTTTTTGATGTGAGCTCTGTGTCAACCTATGAAAATCGAGCCCCTGGACTAGAAATCTTGCAGTAATATGTGCCACTGACTTGTCTACTGCTCTGATGCTGTTGTCTAGGAATCTTCCCCCATGCTGTACCAAATGGGGCAGGAGACACTTCTAGGTGCCTACTACACCGTTCTTCCAAATTCTGATATTGTTTTAAACAGTGCTGAGAAACACTGCACCCATGTTAACTGTACGTACTGATTGGATTCTTTCTATTCTGCATAAAATGTACAATGCAAATCTGTTTTTAATGAAAAAAAGGTCATATAATAACAATACCAACAATAAAAAGTTCTCATTAAATATTGTTGTTCTGAAATTTTGGCACTAAAAAAGAACTTCTCTGTCTAGCAATTCTAATGAGAACAGCGTTATCTTATTATGTTCTACATTACTAAGCTACTCTATGTACAAAGCATCTCATAAATATTGAGGCCCAGAGCAAATCAATCAGAAACACATAAGAATGAATAACATATACAAAGCAATTACATAGCACACAGTACTTATTACAAACATTCAACCAAGTACATTTTCAGTGGCATTTTAAATATATTGACGCGATCATTTTTCATAAGTGAACTGGGGAACTGAATTCCATAGAGTGTGAGTCATTCAAAAATGTCTCAGTGTCGACTCACATTGACTTACATTAATAGACCACTAATAGACTTGCATCTGTTGACTGAAGTAGATGAAGTGGAACAACTTTTAGTTGGACCCTGATGTACCAAGAGACTCCCACGCAAGTGAGATACTGTATGAGGTTATACCACCATCTAATGATGCATTTTTAAAACAGATAAGTAATACATATAATGCCAGTGCCAGGTTACCATCATCATGAGGTTCAGAGCCCCCTAATGTGCAAAGGTAGCCAATGCAGATGTTTGAATAGTGGAGTCACATGGTCAGATCAAGATACCTAAAAAAAGCATCCTAGCAGCTATGTTCGGCACTGATCACAGTGGTACAGTCATACTATGGAACCAGGCGAACCAATCAATAAAAACTAATTTGCAAAACTCGAGGCTGTACTGTATGTTCACATATTCATAAATACTATATAAATTTGTTACACAACCAAGGCTGATGTTGTAGCTGACTTCTCAGGAACTCAACTTAGTGATAAAAATATACTTCTGTGCAGTAGAGCTAGACCTTAGGGGTCAAATCTTCCACAGTAATCACTGAGAAAAAGAAAATGTATTTTCATATTTTTAAATTAATTTCAGCATGCATATCATACTCACGACCCTTGAATGCTACAGGTGATAGCCACCAGGTGAACTGTATTCAACTAATGACCCAGCCAGACAGAAAAAAAAAACCAACATTTTGATTATGTCTGATCTTCTTCTTCTGGGGTAACATTTGCGCTCTTATGTTTCTTTGTATACCCATCACCAGCAATTACTGTGTTAAAAATGAATTTGGTCAGACCTAACGAGCTCACAGTTATACTTTAATTGAAGCTATCTACCAGACAAGTAGATTCTTAGAAAGGGGATGCAATATGACAGATATGAAAGTGGGATGTGCAAAAATGTAAAGTTTACTTGGGGCTTCCGGACTGTCAGTGCAGCATTAATACTGCTTTCACTATTAAAAACTAATCAGACATAACTGTCTCACAATGATGTAAGCAATAAGACACGTGGGGTGTGCATTAAACATTTCTAATGCATGGCCAGGGGCATAGTGAGGGACAAGGCTGCAAGCCAAGTGCCTTCAGCCCCTGGTCATGCATTAGAAATGTCTAATGCACACCGAAGAGTGTCTTACTGTGCTTGTAAAATGGGTCAGTATATTTTATATTCATGTGGAAATTAACATTGTCATGTTTATGTTGAAAAACAATAACATCTTTAATGTGTTTTGTTGTAAAATAGTTCCTCGGCCTATGCAAGATTTCTGTTTTTTTTTTTTTTTGCCATTAGGACTTTTATCCTGCTGTGGTCCCCATTCCTGAAAGTTGATTGTCATGGTTACCATGCTAGTCCCCCCGCCACCACAGTTTTCGTATTTTGAGATTACATTGTACCATAGTTTTAATGTACTTCTGTGTCTTTTTTTTTAATTTTTGGATCAGTTATAGGAGGTGGGAGTGGAGCAAGCCAATGAGCAGAGTGGGCAGTTGGGAGGAATGGAAAGAGGGTGGGTGACAAGGTGCAAGAGTGCTGTGACAGCGTCAGGTACAGGAAGAAGGTAGAGGAGATGCGGGTATTTTCTTTCTTTAATGTAAACTGACTACATTCCAACAAGTGAGTTGCAAGAGAGGGGGAGTGAGCACAGAGCTTAGTTTTTGACTGGCAGCCAGGGAGTGAGTAAGTTGAGTGAGTGTGATCACTGTGGCCATGAATGAGGTAGCAGACAGGTGGTAGGAAAGCTGCTGCGATGAATCAGAAACATAACTGTGAAGCATGGCTGGGAATGACTGACAGCATAGCAGGTCCTGGGTAAGCACAATTAAAAAAAAAAGCCTGGAAACGTGATAGCAGTAAGGTTTTCAGGGTCTGGCCAAGGTTGTGGTTAGCGACAAAAATAAAATGGCAGCTATTCAAAAACAAACACTTGGTTTTGCTTCTTAATACATAATTTTTAAAACTGCAGGGCAGAGCTCTGCAGACGTTTTACTATAACACAGAAAATGAACCTTAGCAGATTGCTAATGGACTTCATTAAATTGTAGTTTTATAGCAATCCCTCCGCTCAACAGTCTCTTTAACCCACTATTTTTTCTCTGTTAGTCCATGCTTCCCAGTGAGGAATGAGGTTCACAGTAACAATACATGTATTACATTCTTAATTTGCACATATCAGGACTTGTGTGATAACATGGTTGCTACTGTAGTTTCAGCTTGTTTATAAGACGGAAAAGAAGAAGCATACAAGTATACAGGACTTCCCCTTATTGAAGCACTGAAGCTCTCAGTGTCTCATTCAGCAGACTACAGTGTCAAATTACAGACAGTCCAGCTACAGCTCTGCATGACCTCCTGCTTTTATAACTCTTTGTGGAGGAACACTGTATTTTTTTATATTGTAATAAAAAAGAATGCATTTGCAAACTCGAAAATCATTGCAGTATAAAAGAAATGTGTGCAAATTGGCACTGAAGGGTGTCTGTGTGTGTGTGTTTTTGCAGAACTCTGTCAGAAGCTCCTGACAACTCTTCCTGCTGCAAAGGCTCACCCACTCCCTCCCCCTTTACAGACAGTACTAAGTTTTAACCCTTGATTATCCTGGTTACATTCAGCCTTCTTGTAACTTAATGGTATTCTTTTATTTTATCTGCCTATTTTTTCCTGCATAGTACAAAGTGGGCAGATACAATGCAAGCTTACCTACAATATAATGCATTTAGTGTTAGTGAAAGGTGAAGGACTGACATCACTGGCAACTGAAACCCTCAGTTTATCCATAGAGATAGGTACAGTGTGGATAGACATTGCAGGCGTTTCCTAACTATGATGTTGTTTTTAGTGATGGTGAGATGTGAGGAACTGAAAGCTCCAGAGACTGCAGACTCCTGCTGATCCACAGAGACAGGTACAGAGTAGGTGTTTTCCACACTGTGATGAATTTAGTTTTGGTGAAAGGTAAGGGTCAAACAGCACTAGAGAGTGAAGCCATCTATTTATCCAATGAGCCAGGCATGGCACAAGCAGGTTCAATATGTATTTATTGCTGGTGAAAGGTAAGGGTCTTATAGCTCTGGAGAATAAAGCCCTCTGTTTATCCACAGGAGCAGGTGCAGTATAAGCAGGTCGAGTATGCACTTGTGTGTATGTTATGAATAATTATACAAGTGGCTGTGGTGGGATTCAAACAAGAATTTCAGAGCACATTCAACTGTGCCTCTGCTATTGAATTTGTGTTGCTTTAATAGTTTGTTATACATCCTGTTAGTATAAAAGTCTTTACGTATTTGGATATCATACAATCTATATACCACACACACACACACACACACACACACACACACACTTGTGTCAGCCAGGAACTGAGGCACACAATCTTTCATCTATCTGTGCTAGATGTTTTCCTTCCTTTTCACCACTATCAATAATATCATGTTGCAGCCATATTGGCTCTGGCTAGATTTTGTTTAAATGTAGCTGTGGTTCCCTGAACTTATTATTAGCTGCGCATTAGACACTTTTAGCACAGCTAGCAACCAATCAAAATACAGGATTTGACCTCCCCATTTTATAAAATAAGTTATTTTCCCTATATTTATATAGAAAGAGATACAGCAATTTTTTCTATACATTGACTAACTGTTGCAAACTTATCTTGCTAACTAGTAAATCAGGCTGCAATCTACTCAGTTACAGATCAACCTCTCATTCAGTACATGATAAATTTCATTCAGGGCCAATTTTGCTTGATCTTAATGTAACTCATCATGCTTCAGGCACAGCCACATTCATAATCCATGACACATTAACAATCACAGTGGTCTATCCTTACCATCATATTAACAGAAAGAAAAAAAAAACACATACATGAGTGCCTATAGAAATGCAATAAAACCTTATATTTTCATATAGCAGCCCCATTGTTCTTACATAAAATTTTTGAAAGGATCCATACAAACTGGGTTAGCCGCTATATTTAGCACAGAATGTGTCCAAACAGTTCAAACAACCATTAGCTAGTCTAGCTGCTTTATTTGTTATTCCAAGAAATGACAAGTGTGTCCACATTGGGCACAGTTCACAACGGCACCTTTTCTATAAACTTTCTTTTTATTGAGAAAGTTTTTGAGTACAACATCCAGGATACTCCTGAGATGGTTTACGGTGTCTATAAGATTGTGTGCTAGTCATTTGATGTTACATACAGATCTCTGGTAAATTTATGTATCCATGTTACCTTTATTAGGAGGGTAGGGCCTCCCCAGTAATTATTCATAATGTTCTCCTGGGCAGGTTACTGTTGCATTTCAAAATCTGATGTCCTTTGAGCTGCAATACAGGGGGAAGGGCAAGGGAAGGGCCCAGACCCATATTGCAGAAAGGAAGGAAGGAGATTGGGATCTCCCCACATAATAAGATCAAACCCAATCAGTCATGTTCCAAACACCATGGCATTGCTAGGAACTGGGCTATCCCCCGGGATCATCCCACCTTCTCCCTCATGGGATGGAATCAGTGTGTAATGGTACCACATACATCACCCATCTATTCCAAATTGTTATTGAAGGTGGGAAGTTGCTGTTGCAGGGAATAGGACATTTTTTCCATTCTATACAGCTCTATAACAGCATTTTGCCATGGCTGTATTGTAGGGATGGTGAGTGTCAGTCAATCCCCGGTAATGAGTTTCATCACTACCAGTATATAGATGTGTACCAGTTTATTGGTTGGGGACTTCTGGAATCCCCTTGGAAGGAAAAGAAAAAGGATTGTCTTTGGAGAGAGCATGAGATCAGAGCTAAAAAGGTTCTGGAACTCATGTTGTAATAAGACCCAGAATGACTGGAGTTTCATTCATTACCAAAATATATGTGCAAGTAAGACTGGGACTGCCCCACATTGTCTCCAACAGCTAGCTCTATGAGAGCCTTGAAATGTTGCTATGATCTGTGGTGTATGAAAGTATGAAGAAATATTTTTCCTCACAAATTCCTGCCACAGTGGGGAAGATGTTATCATAAATGTGATGTAAAGGATTAATTCCCATTGTTTCTGGGGCATTGGAATCTGCAAGTCCTTCTACCATGCCATCCTCGTATGATCTGCCATTGTGTTTTTGTCCCCTCCCTGTGGTGGAGATCCCCGGGCCCACCCAGCTTCCTTGGAAAGACTATCTTTACAAAAGAAATCCAGCACTCAAACTTCAAGAATTCAGCAAGAGATTTATTTATTATATAAAAAAATTATTAAAGTTCATTCATTGCTTACAAATTCTGCATATAGAAAAAAACTTAAAATACACGATATTATAATTGATATACCTCAAACAGACTGGCTTCTGAACTTTGGGGCAATGCAACCCCTTCCTTAGGAAAAGAAAAATAATGGTCTTTGGAGAAAGCATAAGATCAGAGCTAAAAAGGTCCTGGAACTCCTGTTGTAATAAGACCCAGAATGGCTGGAGTTTCATTCATGCCCAAAATATATGTGCATGTAAGACTGGGGCTGCCCCACATTGTCTCCAACAGCTAGCCTTATGAGAGCCTTGAAATGTTGCTATGATCTGGAGTATACGAACGTACGAAGAAATATTTTTCCTCGTAAATTCCTGCCATAGTGGGGAAGATGTTATAGTAAATGGGATGCAAAGGATTAATTCCCGTTGTTCCTGGAATCTGCAAGTCCTTCTACCATGCCATCCTTGTATGATTTACCATTGTGTTATTGTCTCTCCCCATGGTGGAGATACCTGGGCTGACTCAGCTTCCTTGGAAAGACTACGTTTTGTGTGCAGGGAGCCAAGCCTCGGTCAATGACTATGGGGTCTGCATGCTCCGTGGAGGCTGTCATGCTGCGATGACTCGGGGATTTTTTGGTTTTCACTCATTCTCCCCCTCTCCTGGGACACAGGAGCTGCAGCCAACATGAGTGTGTGACATCAGCACAGGGCCAGCATCAGGTTTTTTGGGCCCTGGGTAATGGACCTCCTGTGGGCCCCCCTCAGGCCTGTCAGTTTTGCCCTACGGGGGCCCCGTGTGCAAAGCTCGATGCCGGGGCCCCAACCAAACAGTGTTGCCAGTGGGGGGAAGGGGAGTAACAGCTCCAAAAGATGCTCCCCTGGTCAAAGCTTGACAGTAAAGTACAGTATCAGTCGAATTAAAAATCTGGCCAACACCCCCCGCCCCCAGCAGTGTGACTCTGTGCCACTCATAATGGTTCCAAAAGATGCTCCGCTGGAAAGCCTGACAGTGTAATGTACAGTACCACCAAAAACTAATTAAAAATCTTACAGCCACACACCCCAAGTTGTGGGCCACTCAGTAGCTGATGTAGTAGTATTTGGTAGAGAGCAGCAGAGACTGATGCCCCCAAGCACTTTTGCACCCCACCTGGCTTCTCCTCACAGCAGCTAGCAAACGTCCACTTCACATGTTCCACACTAACCCTGAGCCACTAACAGTTGGACCACAACCAACTGCCTAAGCTTTCAACGTACAGTCCCACAGCCTTCCTCTGGGGCTGTACCTTCCCTGTGTGCTGCTGGTGCGAGTCACACAAGGAGCTTCATCTATATACCATTGCTGTCAGTGCCATTTCAGAGCTCCCCCGTGATACACAACCGTTTCATGCTCCTCATGCTTGCTCTACTCAGCCTCCGTACACTGCCACCACTCTGCCTAACTCCCTTTGCAACAACACAGCTAAAGCCAGCAGGCCACTCATGTCTGCCCCTCCACCATTCTCTCCAGTCAAGCCATTGCCCTGCACATCCACACCCCGTCCCATGGAACGCTCCCTAGTCCCACAAATTGATCGGGTCCCTGCCAGTCAAGCAGAGCTTGCCTCGTAGCCTTTGATTTTTTTCCGGGGAGTACTGAGTTCCATAGTTTCCACCTAGCTTGGCACACACTGATTAATTGTCACCAGCGGGCAGAGGCAGAGCAGTGCTGCCTGAGCAGCACAGCAGCTATCTGTCAAATCCATTATCCTGTGGTGTTGTGGCTGACAGCTCATCTGAAAGCAGCGCCGGGCTACAGCAAATTTAATAACGCTTTTGTTGTTGTTGTTGTTTGAGCCCCTGCTGGGCCCCCCTCTGGCAGCAGAGCCCGGGGCAGTTGCCAGGATCACCCAGATTCTGACACTGGTCCTGCATCAGCATGGGCTGGGCCAATCACATCCCGCCCTTCTCCTGCATGCACCAGCAGCCTGTACCACCACCTGTGGTCACTGGGAGGAGGCAGTTCTGCAGCAAAGTGAGTTCCCCTTCCCTACCCAGGGGGAGTAGAGCATCCTCTGGAATACTCAATCCTTCTTTCCCAGGCTGCCCTAGGATGACTCAGGCTTGTTCCCAGACCCGGGTCACCTGCGTTGTGAGTGATACTGCTACCACTGCACCATCACACCAGTTGCTCTATATAAAGTTTTAACTTTTGTATATTCTGCTTCCATAGCCATCATATTGTGTCCCCTTTCTAAGAATCCATTTGCCAGGTGGATGGCTTTGGCTGAACTACAATTATGAGCCCCTTAGGTCTAATTAAATTTATTTTAAATGTGATAATTGCTGGTGATGGGTATAAAAACAAGTGTTGTGAACATGACTTTCACCCCAGAGGAAGATCAGACATAATCCAAATGTGTTGGGGTGGGGGGGCTTGCCTGGCTGTGTTGTTAACAGTATTCAGTTTGGCCAGTGCCCATCATGTGTATTCAGAGGCTGTAAGTATGATATCATATGCTGAAATGAATTAAAAAATATTTTTAAAAGCATTTTCTTTTTCTGAGTTTTTACTGCAGAAGATTGTGAACCTTGAGGTCTAGGTGTATCACATAGCTGCATGTTTTTTTAATGTATAGAGCAGTTCCTCTTGGCACTGGATAGGATTCCAGCACAGGAAGAAGCAGTTATCTGGTGTCTTGGAACCTAACTATACTTTTAATAATATCTTTAATGGGTAAAACATGTTGATATTACAGTGGGAATAATATTTTGGGTCTCCCAACATGATACAGTGGCATTTTGTATATACTTGTATCTAAGTTATGTTGTGAAATTGGTAGAAAGAATGTTGGCTTCTGATTGATCATGCACTACTTTCACCTGGGCCGTTATCCCAGCACAACAGCGTTGTTGAAAGTAGCTCAAAAAATATGTTTAAACAATACATCCAATTTACTAAAAAGGGACCCATTTCATAACAGCAATAAGGCACACCTGGGGGTGCATTATGGTGGGCTAATAGCTCTTCCTGGGTGGTGGAAGCACTTGGCTTCACCTCTTACTGCAACCCAAATGAGGTGAGCTGTTATCACACCATAACACGTGCACTGTCATGCCTTATTTCATTATTGTCAGTGGATATCGCTGAAATTGGCACACTTTGCTTCACAGATTCATTCACAAATGTTACCAGCCTCACGAGGTGCAAAGTGACAACTTTGCAACGTTTTCGGCAGACAAAGTGGCACTCTTCCAAGCAAAGTCATGCAACTTCATCAGCGATGTTGCAAGTTCATGTCTTCACTGGACTTCATCTGAAAAAATACCGTTTACCCAGTTAATCTCATTACAAAGTGACAAAATGGGAATGCTGTGAAGTGCTTTGCAAAAGCAAATTTCCCAGTTTTGCTGGAATGTCCATGGTAAGTTAAAGAGCACCTTTCCCAGTCCTTTTGACTTGCATGCCTAAATTACCCCTTCTTGCACTGATTCTGGAATTAAATTTCATTACTGTCTGCTGCAATTAACTTTTGCATTCTGAGCTGCTAAAAACTGCAGGGGGTACCAGAGCTTCTGTAGCAAGCACAGCGCTCCTGTGGAACCAGGGCTGTACTGATAACATCACTACAGGGCAGAGGAATGACTCACACAGTGCATTACAGTGCAGTCATAGCAGTTTTGTAAGGGGAAACCTACCAGTACTCAATGTACATATTGAGTTCCCCCTTCCCCAAGACACCCTGTTAGCAATGCATTATGCCAAAATCCAAATGCCTTGTCAGTATGTTTTTTTGTAAAACTGACTTGTGTGCGAGGCTTTCCTCTGCTACATAGTAATGTGAGCAGTTCAGCCCTGGGTCCACAGCATCTCTAATCACCAGGGTCCCCCTGTCTCTCGGATCTCACAGTGCCAGGAGCACTTTTGCCACAGGTACTACTGTTCATGGTTAGCGAACCACCACTGTCACAGAGTTCACTCTGATTATAGCAGAGTTCATGTGAAGATTCCATTTTACCGACTGTACGTGTCTGGCCTCCCAACACTGAACTCTAGCTATAGTATATAAGTACACAGTACACAGGGACACAGTACACAGTGATATTTATTTGTTTGTTTTTTATTTATTTATTTTTAAACTTGATGACTAGGATAAGCATGCTGAACCAGAGCTTGTTTCCAAGTCTGACCCAGAGGGAGGGGTTACAAAAGAGAATGATTCAGCAATGCAAATATACTGAAAATAACCAATACATGTACAGAAACAATAAAATGTATGGTAAACATAATAAAATCCACCAAAAATGCAAAAGTGTGCAAAATACGTAGGTTACAGGGTTTCCAAGAATGAGAGCTAGGGGTTGTGAAGACTATGAAAGGCAAGATGCCTGTAACACAACCGTGGAGGCACAAAAAAACAGAATTACAGTTTACACTGAATTGTAAGATATGCAATGGGGCAAGTGGTGAAATAAGTAAGTAGGGAGGGGTGAAGAGGGCAGGGGTCATTTTATTGCAGTAGAGAAGAGGAAGGGGACCTTAGCTTTAACATAACTGATCACCTCAAGGTGGCAGGGCAGTGTGACAAGCAGTGGGTAGGGCCTGTGAGATGCTGGGGTACATAGGGAGGGGTATCTCCAGCAGAAGGAGAGAAACAGTGTTGCCACTGTATCGCTTCCTGGTGGGTTCTGTGTTATAATGGTGATCGCTGAACAGCGATCGCCACTAGGGCGAGTGCACATTGCCAAAAATGAACACAGCGATGTACATTCACGGTGAAAACAATGGCACCGACAAGGATCTGTATTTATGTGGGGGTCTGCAGCCTCCCCTACTCCTAACTAAAGGTTCTCAGCTCCAGGGGGGTGCATGTCGGGGAGGGGGGACTTGTAATCTAAAACAAAAAAATCTGCAATGCAAAAAACTCTCACACCTCCCCAGACCTGAACCCTGCACCCTCCCAATTGTAGTTAGCTACCCTCACCACCACACTACATGGCCAGCTCAGCAACCTTCTGCTGCACTGCCTCCCACATACCTACCCTCCTCTTCTGTCCCCCCATGGTATGGTTCTGGTCGCCCTCATCAGATTACTTTTCACCCATCATCTTCCCCCTCAGGGTAACCCACAACACAGGTGCTGAGTCTGAATCATTCTTATTTGAGTTGCTCAATCTCAGTCACCCTTTTGACAGGTTACCTGCTGGTGAGACCCCAACTACAGTATGATGTCTACTTCTGGAAGCAGCACCTCAGAAAGAACAGATACAGGGTTGAGACATTCCAGAGGAGGACAACTAAACTGGTGCAGGGGTTGTACCAAAAGCCCAATAAGGAGAGACTAAGGGATCTCAATATGTACACCCTGGAAGAGAGGAGAATCAGAGGTAACATGATAGAGACTTAGAAGTACTGTATCTCATGGGGTGAACACGGTGCAGGAGGTGAGTCTGTTTCAAATAAAAAAAAGACCAAAGCACCAGGTATTATGCAATGAAGTTGAGTGGGGGGGGGGTTAAGAGGGATGTGAGGAAGTACTACTTTAGTGAAAGGGTGGTAGACACCTGGAACGCCAGCAGAAGTGGTGGAGGTGAAAACAGTGGGGACTTCAAGCATGCATGAAACAGGCATGGGGAATATAAGTAAATATGCAAGGAGGGAGGAAGAGTCAGTGACCAGTTAGGGTCTGCAGATAAGGACTAGGCAGGGGCCATTTGGGCAGAGTGGGTGGGCCAAGTGGTCCCCTTCAGCTGAAAAATTCTATGTTTCTATGTAAGATGTCCAGCTGCCTGCTTCTGAGAAGTGTGCTATTAGAAGTGATTTGAGCATATGCAGGGAGGATGAGAGGTGAACAGGGAGAATGTTGTTTACAGTGCTGGAAGGCGAATAGAGAAAGCAGACTGGCCTGCTGCAGATTATCAGCTAAGGATATGAAAGGAATGGGCTCGGCTTAAACTGACACTTTAAATTTCATCCTGTTGCCTCACGATGTGTTATTGCTTCACAACAACCAGTGACAAATAAAACCGCCACAACGTGAAGCCCAGTTGTCCATCAGATGCTGGATGAGAACGTCCATGGTTTGTCCTGCTGCTGCTGGTCTTGGAATAGGTCACAACATCCCCTGGCTGTGGCTGGCCTGGCACCACGTTTCCACAGCATGACACCATTACTAGTGCGGATCAGGGGTTTCACTTGAGCAACAGGAAGAAGAAGAGCAAGGGGGTGGGAGAAACAGACAGGCAGACGGACACACATACATATGCAGAAAAGGTATTTTAAAACCCTGAGGCATTGTGGAAGAGTTATTCCTCTCATGATGGACTTCCTGTATCCCATTGTGCAATAGTCTTCTCTGAGAAATGAAAACAAGTTCAAGCAGGTCATTTAGATATTTCCCTCATTTGGTAGTGATTTCATCCCTATAAAAAATATTAAAAAAAAGAATGCATTTAGACAGTATACAGTTTTAGAGCCAGCATAACTTTCCAAAGCAGAAAATAAACATTTGCCTTCATTTTAATAACCCCATTTATGTAACAGGTATAAAAATAAATTGTGCAAGATGATCGTGTTATCTTGGCACTCAACTTACAAAATAACAGGTTATCTTGTAAGTTGGGTATTATGCCACTATCTTGAAGACAGTGGACTGCGGAACCAATCAGAGACCAGTTTTCACAATGCTGATGACATCACAATAGCCCTGTGCAGCACTGAAGCCAGCAGCTTAAATCAAAGTGAAAGTTAATTCATCACACAGCTACTGATTTAAAAGTTTTGACTAGTAAACTGATACTCTATAAGCTGAGTACGCAATGGCTTGACACAAAATACACAGTTCAGCATCACTTGTGAGAAGGTAGGCCTTTTATAACTCACTTGTGGCTCCGACAATCCTAAATTGTGGTTCTGCTCCCTCACACTTAAAGATGAATTACATATTTTGTGTTAGACTATTATATAAACCCTATTAATTATTGGTGTTAGTTAAATACCTTACAAAAGCCATTGCTGTTTGCATCAGCCTCTAGCTCTTGCTCTGAGCTCAACATTCATTGGTCTGTGACATCTGCATGGGCTGTCATGCAAAAAGCCATGACAACATAATTCTATTAAGTCAGCCTAAAATCCTTTGTGGTGATTTGCATAATTTACCCATGATGCCTTTGCTTTAGGGGTGTGGGTACACTAATTATTCTACATACAGGCAGGCAGAACTGGTTCTACAAAAAAGAACCTCCTAGAACCTGACCATTTCTAACATTCTTTTTATTGTCACGCTTTGTAACCTTGTCTGCCCCAACTGCCCCTTCTGACTGGTTCTTGCAGCCCCGTCACCCAGGTTCGTTAGTTCTAACCTTCCCTCTGTCATCCTCTACCACAGGAAAGTGGGGGGAACCCCGGTTGCTGATGCAGGGCCTATGAGGGCTCAGGCCTTCATCCTGCCGGTCGGGGAATTTTTTCCACCTAGTTTGTGCCCTGGGCCCACCTCATGGGCAACGGGTGCGATGTGCAAACTCCGTCTCGGCGGAGATGTCCCCAGCACCCTGTGTGTATGGTCCCTCCCCTATGTGGTCTCACTGCACTGACACCCAGATACCCCTAGGTGGCAGTTAAACAGCAACACACACTCACCCCCCTTTTCTAGTGAGGAGAGCTGTCGTAGGAATGCTCAATCCTTTCTTCCACAGCCCGCCCCGAGCAACCTCCATGGACCCGAGTTGCTGGCGTGGCATGAGGTGAGGTGCCCAGTGCCTGAGCCCTCCACACCACTGGCCAAAGTTCTAATATTTTTAACCAAAAAGGAACCTTCCTTGATCAAAATAGTTTGAGTGGGTGGGAACTGGAAATGGTCAGTCATGTGATTAATAAGCAGATCATTGGGTTCAGAACCAATGTGGAGTTCCAGTTAGATCTGGTTCTGATCAGCAATGGACAGGGTAAGTGCATCATTCATGCCAAAGCAACATGAATCACTGAAGCGCCCTGCTATGGGGAACAGTAAGGCCAAAACAGGGTTCTGTATGCCTAAAGGGGGCAGAAAACTGTGAATTTGCATCTGCTTGAAATATTCATATTTTTCATTGTGTTTGTACTTCCAAATGATCCATATTTAACAGTACCTTAATGAATGTTGATCTAAGTAAGCAGTAATATCTGACAGGATGGGTGATATAAGGCCTGCCCAAGGGCATAATGAGGACTGAGGCTGCAGGCAAAAGGCCTTACAGCCCCTGGAAGGTCAAGTATTGCTCATACCACTCACCCTGGAGGGTATTACTGCATTTAGAAAATAGGTTATTCGTTACATTTTTATAAAATATTTTAAAAAAGTAAAAAAAAAAGTAGAAATTATTAAACATGAATACAGATGCGTTTTGCTGTAAGGCAGTCTCTACTGGCACCGTTGCCAGTAGAAGGCACTGCTGATTTTAACAGTTATTTTTTCAAAGTATCTGTTTGCTTGTTTCTTGTGGCTCCGCCCTCCCCCCCCACCTTCCTGGGACAGTGCTTTATTATTATTATTATTTTTTAATTGAGTGCAGAGGACCACCTGGAGCCTTCAGGGTTCACCTCTTAGCACCTCCTGACGGTGCCAGGCTGGGTTCCCTAAAGTATTGCTACACTGGGTACACAAGCCTAATGTGGTGTGGTGCCTCCACCTGGTGTGGCGTATAGGGTACTTGAATGCTGACACACAAGATTATTACCCACCAGGAAATAGTGCATTATCTGCCCACACAGTCCCACCCCAAAAAGAAGTGACACAGTACAGAAATTGTTTTTTATATTTGTTTATTCATTACTAGGGTTACGTACAAATACCTTCGAACCAGGGGTTCATTTACAAAGGTTCTACGTCAAGTGAGAAATCAAATGCAAGGCAATAAATGAAAGAAAGGAACAATATGATACAACAGAAATAATGACAATGTACAGAATCATAGGAGCAAGTAGATACAGCGGTGTCATAACTGGAGAAGCAGGATATACAGTAATTAGTCAATCTGAAACAGACAGGGCAAATCAAGAGCAAAAAGCACAAGCAATCATTAGACAGTCTAGTGATATACCAGACTTTGTTAAAATAAGAGCTAATAACATGGAGTAGAGGCTCTAGACCTCACAGAGATTGTGTTTAGGGAGGTAGCGGGGCTGGGGGAGGCGGAGCAGATGGTAATACCAAATTTATTCAGCAAGAAATAGTCAGGTAGTGGAAAATATACAAAGAAGTACATTAGCAAATAATATGCAGTCAGGAGATATAACAGACTTTGTCACAGATAAAGCCACTACAAGGAGAGGAGACCACTGGGAGATTGAGAATAATGAGTTACTGAAGCTGGGGCAGGGTAGGAGTAGGGAGAGAGTGGAGAGGGGTGGAAGTAGGGGCACAAGGGAAGGGCATAGAGCCTACTAGGGGAGGTAGGGAGGGAAGGGGCTGAGCATGGGACCTAAAGGGTACAGTCACACTTACTAAGGGCTACCAGGTGGCCGTGCAGTTTGGCTTTGAATGCGCCTAGTTTGGGTTCAGAGAGGAGATCAGGGGGCAAGTTATTCAACCAGGTTGGATCTCTGAAGTTGAAGGTATGCTGGGCTTGAGAGGTCCGACAGCAGGGAATGTGGAAAACCATCTTAGCAGAGCTTCAAGTACTACGTAGATTCATCGAAGGGAGTAGCAGAGACTGGGAAGCTGGGGGGTGGCGGTTAAGGCTAGGTGAATCTTTTTCTTAAAAAGATAGGTGTGGTATTTGATTCTACCATGAAGGTTGAGCCATTTGGTTTGTTAAAAGAGGTCACAGGTGTAGGGGCACTTGTCAGCTCCAGTTGTCAACCTGCAGGCTTTACTAAGTGAGATCATCAGCTGCTTGAGTGTGGTGTCAGTAGCAGCACTGTGAATTAACAGGCCGTAGTCTACGATGGATAGCATGGCACTGGTGACTGCAAGCCTTAGTGCAGCAGGTGTGAGACAGTGCTAATGTTTGTATAGAACCCCAATCCTGCTAGTTGCAATCTTGGAAACATGATTAACATGCAGGGTGTAGGAGAGCGAGCTATCCGGTGTGACGCCTATATAATCGAATTCATGCACCATTTCCAGAGGTTGGTGTATGTTATTGCAGATGGTTAGAGTTGCAGAATGGTATTTATTATGCGGGCTAGCAAAGAGCATTGTCTTTGGTTTTTGATAGTTCATTAACAGTTTGTGGTTGACAAACCAGGATTCTACTTTTGTGAAGTTAATTTGCAGGTCACTGGAGAAGAGGAGTAGGTCTGAGTGGCTAGAAAAGAGCACAGCATCGTCAGCATATAAGACAAGGTTGCTGTCACAGACTTTGGGTAGTGTATTCAGGTATAGGCTGAACAGCAAGGGACCAAGGATGGATACTTGTGGCATGCCAGTGCGGACTGGCAGACAACTCGATAGGGAGCCGTTTAGTTTGACCTGTTGCATTCTGTTATCAAGATAGTTTTTGAACCAGTTTGCTACAGAGGGGGAGAGGCCAAGGGAAGGGAGGGTGTTTAGAAGGAGGGAGTGGTTCACAGTGTCAAAAGCCTTGGTCAAGTCAATATAAATTAACCCAACTATGTAACCACGGTCCAAGGCTTTGTGAATATAATCTGTATATTCCAATAATGCTGTGGTGGCACTATGTGATGGACGGAAACCGTATAGCTGGGGGCACTGGATGTTATATTTGGCAAGAAATTTGGTAAGTTGATTGGCCACAACTCCCTCAAGGACTTTAGATAGTGGCAGGAGAATCGAGATAGGTCGGTAGTTAGAGACTTGTGATCCGTCACCACATTTGTGTACAGGCATGAAAACTGCAGCCTTCCACTGCTTGGGGAACTGTCTAAGGGACAAGAAAAGGTTAAGAATGGTGGAGAGTGATTTTAGCATGACATCCAGCAATAGGTATAGTAGTTTCCCGTCAAGGGTGTCACTGTTATGCCTGGTTCTTCCTACTACTCTAAGAAGATATTTTTTTGATTCAGAGAGCTTGATCCTCCTGAAATAGAATGGGGGAATGTGTGTGGCGGGGGGGCAGCATTCAGGTTGCACTAGTGTTGGACATGTCAAAAACTTTGGTTGGGAGGATCTTGCTGAGGTCTGCAAAGGCCGAGTTGAAAGCTTTGGCTATGGAAATAGGTGGGTCTTGCACTGGGGTGTCATCGTCAACAACCATTATAGGAGCAGCCTTGTTTGGTTTACCAGTGAGGTCCGTTATTTTTTGCCAGATGTTCCAGCTGTTTTCCCACAAGTTAGTAAGCTCATTTTGAAAGTAGGTCTTTTTGGCCCTACTGATTTCTAGGATGCAGGCATTTCTGGTAGCTCTATAGCGCTGCTTATCAAACAGATTACCTGAGGCCTGAGCAAGGTGCCAAAAATTATTCCTGGCTTTCATTTTGTTTAATAGGTCGACAGTGATCCATGGGTTCATTACCCCCCCTAGACTTAGTTTAATGAGCTGGGGCAAAGATGTCACATGCCTTGTTAAAGTGGGTGATGAGGCAGCTTAATGTGAGGTCAATATTTGAGAAGGAGCAGAGGGGTGACCAATCGCACTGTGCAAGGAAGGTCCTGAAATGTTGAAGTTGCCCCTTTTTCAGTCTCCATGTATATGTGATTTTGGGAAGGGGTTTATTGACTCTGTTTGTCCAGAGGCTAACGACAGGCGAATGGTCACTCATTGAGTCTGGAAGGACAATGTGCTGATATGTCTATGAGGGTGCATGGTGAGGATTAGGTCCAGCAGAGAGTTGTTGTCTATTCTCAGTTTGGCTCTCATGGGGGAGGTCACCGGCTGGATGATGTTGTGTGCTGCAATAACATCTTTGAACTGGGTGGCTTCAGGGGCCAACCAGCTGATGTTGAAATCACCCATGACAACAACCTTAGATTGATTTGGCAGGCTATCTAGGTGATCAGCCACCAGATTTATGCCTGATTTGTTTTCCGGGAGGGGAAGGGTGTATACAGAGCATACATATAGGGCTTTACCATGCTGACCGAGGAGAATTTTAATCCCAAGAATTTGGGATTGTTGAGTCCAACTTGGCTGTTGTAGTTACATAGGTGAATGGATTATTGTCTGTTCTTACTGTGAACTGGGCCCCATACAAGTAGTCATGGGATTTTCCAGTGACAGCCCACTTTAGGTCTAGAAATTCTCATTTGTGCACTGGGTAGAACATTTCAGATGGGTTCAAACTTTAGCTGGCAAAAGCAACTGGGCAATGTCCCTCAGTGTTCTTCTGGTACAAAAGAACTCCTAAGCCAGATAAGCTGGCACTGGTGTGAAGTATATACAGTATGGTTTGATAGAATCAGCAAATGCTAACACAGGCACTTCACTTAAATATTTGATTATCTCTTTAAATGCCACTTCACACTGTTAAATCTAGCTGTCATCAAATGGTTTGTCTGCCTTCCAGTACTCTGTGCAGGGTTTGCCTCTTCCTGAGTGGGCTTTCTTGTTTGCAGGCAGGTACCTCTGTTTTAAATTATTCAGAGGGCAGACAACAATGGAACAGTTGTTTACCAACCACCTGTAGTAGCCACAGACTCAAAACAATGACTGTAGTGACTTAAGGTTGTATGGTCTAGACCAAATGCTGAGTGCCTCTACTTTGGTCCAGTCATTCTGTACCCCAAGGGGGGAAACAATGTGGCTCACATATTTGACCAATGGCTGAAAAAAATGGCACTTGTCAATGAACACTTTCAGACCAAACTCCACCAATCTGTTCAACACTTTCATCAGCCAGGATTTGTGCTCTTCTAATGTCCACTGCAACGCTAGCAAGTCATCCAGGGATACCAGTACTTCAAACAGATTCATCTCTCCCAGTGCTTTTTCCATCATTCTCCGAAATATGGCAGGAGCACCCTCGCGCCCACTTCAAGAAACTCAGATTGCTTGACGCTGTAGCCATCACAGGGATAGCTGGTGCCCCTCAGTCCCCACAGGGCAGGTTCTTTCAGAGGCATGAGGGGCAGGTGTTTTAAGTGGCTGTTGTAAAATGATTGGTGGGGTGGTCGTACTCTGTGATCCATTGTTGACTAAAGCTTCACGTGGTTGTCCTACAACAAGGACTGGAATGTCGGCTCTGGGGCCCAGTAGTCCTGACGGGAACTTGCTCCCTCAGGGGATTTTAGGGTCTGTCCATTTTATGGAGTATTGCACTGTTGGAGACCCAGGTTGCTCCTTCACTGGGCTCTGCTGTCATTTCCTTGCTAAGATGGTTGGCTTTCCCACTTCTTCTTCACAAGCTGTGGATTTGCTGGATGAGTGCAGCCTCAAGCTAGGGGTCTATCCTGCCCACATCTGTAGTAAAACACATCGTTCTCAGACCAAGGTGGGGCTTGAGGCCCATGCTAAGGAGCAGCAGAAAATCCTGGGACACATCCTCTACCTGGAGTCGACTCTTGTCCGCTGTTCGTGTGCTGTTTCCAATGCTTTTACTTGCTCCACCAGTTGCTTCATTTGCACTACTAGCTCAGTGTCATCCATCTGAAGTCCTTCAACAGTGGCCTATGGCTGAAGTGGGGTGGCTTTCCCTGTAGACCCTTTCAGTGACTTCTTCTTGCATGTCTTCCAGTAACTGTTTCAAGTCGAGTGGTGTGGCTTTCGGATCCTTCAGCTGAAGTAAAAAGACAGTCATCTGTGAGTGTATGGCCTCTTTCAACACTTGCTCCAAACATGTCAAATTAGTTTGCTCTGGGGTGATCCCCCAGCCTCAATGGTTCATTGGATAACTGCCTCCAATCGTATCAGGTAGTTGGACTTCTCTCCCTCATTCTGCATGGTGGCTCGCAGCTAGAACAACAAGACTGCGCCACTCTCGACGAATCCATAGCTGCTCTTTAACATGTCCAGATAGTCTTGCAGGGTACAACCGGACTGGTTTATTCGCAAGGACTGCATAACATCCAAGGCATTTCCGCAGAGGCTCTCCACTATTCACTTTCTTTTCTAGTCTTCGGAGTACCTCCATTCTTAAAGCATCTGGGTTGCCTGACCCATCCAGCTGTAGTAGTCTTCACTGTTGGGGGTGGGGACAGTACCCGAGAATGTCTATAATATTCTACAGAAGCTGGTATGATAATGTGATACAGTAACAGCTGCTCATCCAGGTCCTACAGTTGCACAATTTGCAGGAGACTCAGAGGCTATCATACTGTCTTTCTGTACCAAGTCACTTACATCCTTGGTAGTCTTTCCTTCTGCACTGAAAATGACTAAAATTTTGATTCAAAATCTGTGCGGGCCGTGGGGGGCTTGGGTGAAGGATTCAGGGTGTTGCTGGACACCAATGCTTGAAACTCTTGCACTGTCTTTCCATCACTGGCTAACAACATTTTGACTTTTTCCATCCAGTTGGGTGGCTGCACTGGTGGGGAAGGGGGAATGGAAGACCGATTACTCCCCTTGCCAAACAGCTGCTACATCCCTTTAGAACTTTCAGAATTGAGTGTGGCGGGCAGCTTTTGCACATCAATTTCTGAATCACTCTCAATTAAGATAGACTATACTTTGGCTGGTGTGGTCAAACTTCACACCGTATGCTTTTAAATAACCCAAAAACTGCAAAGCATTCAATGGCTACAACATACTGACCCTGTCAGTTCCTTATGTGATTCCCCTGACTAGAATTGCCTTTTTCAGGTCTAGGTGCTCCCCTCAGCACCAATTTTCCAACTCTTGAAGCACCATGACAACTTTCAAAAAATTTTGGGGGGGCAACACAATTTTCCAACATAAAGTCACAGTTTTGGGGGGACACATGTGTGGCACAGAAATCCTAGTGGTGCCTCCAATATAGTGGACCACCTGGGGCCCTCAGGGTCCATTTTTCACCATCTCTCAAGGGGGCCGGCTTGGGTTCCCTAAAGCAGTGACACACTGAGTACACAGGCCTAACATGGCACAGTGCCTCTACCTGGGGTGGCAATATAGGGTACCTGGATGCTGACATTCTGGACTATTAGCCCCCCCCCCCCGGGAATCAGTGCATAATCTGCCGACAAAGTGTCACCCCCAAAACAAGTGACACAGTAAAGCAATAACAACCTCCAAACCAAGAAATGCAATTCAACAAATAATTTATTAAAAGGGAGGGTACAGAAAGAACAAGGGTCAGAAAGGTAAAGTGGGAGCCATGGGGTAGCAATGAACTCTCTATACTTCTATGCAGGAAAACACTTGTACTCTGTACAGGCAGCAATACAGTTTCCCCACTTTCCCCACAGAATCTGTCCACCTCCCTCCAGTCCTCAAACCCCCAATGAGGGTGCACCCATCTTAATTGACCCCAAAGGTCATGGCAAGAGTTGTCTATAATTGTTGGGTTGCATTGGGTACCACACTGTGGACACAAATGCTGCTAGCAGGGTGAAGCTCGGTGGCATGCTTTAAAAGGTTGCAGGTAGAAGACACTTTAAACACAACTGTTGCAGAACAATGAACTGCAACTGTTTGAAAAAGGGGCCCTTACTGGTAATCCACAGAGGATGGGTGGCCAGGTGGCCTCCACAGATCTTCTGCCTGGGCTTCTCACACTGGCAGAGTCCTGCCCAGGGCTTCTCCCTCAGCTCTGCTGAAAACCTGCTGTTTGCTTACAGTCTGATGCTTCAAATGATAGCTTTGGTGTCAATGGCCAATACAGGCAGGATGGATGCAGCTGCTGTCAGTCAAGATACAGGCTGCCCTTGGCTTGCTGGTGGTCGCTCACCATACCCTCTCTCTCTCTCTCTCTCTCTCTCTCTCTCAGACTCTGATTCTGTGGATGCAGGAGGTCCAAGGACCAGGAACAAGGCAGTGCCTTCTTACATGGTAGCTGTTGCAGGAGCTAGTCCGCCAGAGGAGAAAGTCTGTGATTGAGGCAGGGAAACCACAGCTCCTAACTTGCCTTCACTCTGTAGTTTTGTTGAAAACTGCTGTGTTTCTTCACACAAACACTTTTGCTGGGATTCCAGACCCTTCAGGTCTGCCTGGCCTGCAGTGCCAGGACAGAGAGACTCACTAGCTGAGTTCATACGTAGGGGTGTTAGCCCGGCTTTTAGCCCTTTTGTAATTCTTTTCAATAAAGTTATCATTGCATCGCACTTCTTCAGTACGTGCCCAGCTTCATTTTTTTGTTCTGGACAGACAGTGGCATACTGGCTCACACTTCACTGCACAATCCCACCCTCTGGCAGTCTGAATGAACTCACCTGGATCCATGGGAACAGCTTCTTTTATAGGATATAAAACTCAGTGCCTAATAGGTTAGGTTCATTCCCAGGTAAACACTATTTGAAACGTTCACCCAGCCACACTGGGCTTGCATACAGGCTTTCTAACAATGAAGGCTCCTGACTAGTTGAAATCTGCAGGTAATGTGCTGACCCCATTCCTTTCCCAGAAGTCTCTGTGGTACAGAAGAGACATGGGGACCACCATATTTGTTTACTTACTTAGGCAGACCTCAGCAGCTTGCTTCTGTTTTGGTCGAACTTCAGTGAGGCTGCTTTTATTATGCCTTGGCCCCGCTGTCAGCCCTGGGCCCAGGGACATGCTTCATTATTTGGTCACTTGCACCCTGCAGAGTTTGGAACTCTGTTTTGCCATTGGAGCACTGAGAGCAGCCTTCCCATGTCCTGTGTGCATGTCCTGTTCCCAGCTGTTGCATCCCCTGGGTCAGGAACATGTTTTTTATGCTCCCGATGGTGCACTGACTCTCAAATCCCAGCTCTGCTGGCTACCCTGGAGCCGGATCTTTTATTGCAGCAGGCATGGCCCGACATTGAGATTAGAGTCATGGCTCCAATATGCATGTACTTCACATGCACAACAGAGTGATATGGCCGCCACACTCCATGCTCACTGACCCAGCACTGGCAAAGGAGTTGGGGAGAGATAACAACTGTGTCCAATAATCCATCTCTCTACCCAGTCTCATCCCCCAAAAAGCAGTCCTGGGGCCGAGATTGTGGGTGCTACAGGTGGCACCAGCTGCAAATGCTACAAGGGGATCCCTAGCTTGGCTCCCACCAAGGATCCTGGCATCAGTCTCATCTGCCCTGCTAGTCCCCACCGCAGCAGGCTTGTGAGACCAGAGGGTTAAGATGCTGTCCAGATTGCTGATGAAAACAGCACAGGTTAGCCCCTAGATTTGGGGGAGGCTTACATGAGAATAGAATTTTGCTGCCTAGAAGGAGTTTGATTCAGATAGAGACCCATGGCAGGTGGTAGGCGTACAGGCAGTAGGACCCATTAAGATCAGCATTTGTTTTCCCATTTATTTTAGTTACTACAGCTGAAATAACTGATCTGGAATTGCTACTGATACCAGAGGTGGTAGTACAGGCAACGGGACCTGGTCACAAGACCGAGCACACCAGGTAAGGGGCACAGGCTGAGGAACCTTTCCATGCCACTGACAGAGAATGGGTCTGCTGCTGCTTGAGGAAGCAGGACAGTGGGGGTACACAGGGCCAGGGCCAATTAGTGGTGTGAGTGGGTAGAACAGTATTTCTGAATACCACGAATAATGCACTATTCATTATTTAGTAGTCGGATACGAATAGCAAATAGTAGCACAATTATTCGTATTCGGTAAATAGATAGAAAAAAAGAAAAAAAACAGCCTCCACCTTCCTCCCCAACCAAACTGTTTAAAAATCATACCCCCCTCCCAACAATGTATTGCTTAAACAGTGATCCCACAATGGGCGACCTACACAACCCACCTGCCTTCACGGCCAGCCACTGTCTCTTGTAGAGCTTCTGCACTTTTCTAAATAGATCATAGGAATAAGTAACAATCCCCACCTCCCACCCTGGCAGCAGCAGCTAACTCCCAGTCTCCACCCTCCAGCACACACATTTTCTTTCTGTGAAGCCCCTCCAATGCAGAAAGGTGCTGACTCAACACTCTCCTCCCCTGCCATGGCTGAATGTAAGCACTTCTGCACTTGCTTGCATAATAAAACAGCTGATCACGTGACCAGCTTTTTACTATGTGAACAAACACAGGAACATTTTCATTCACAAGAAGGCAGCCAACCACGAGGGAGGGCAAGTTGTGTCAGTCACCTTTTCACACCTGGGGTGGACTTCACAGTAAGAAAATGTGGGTGCTGAGGGGTGGAGGTTGGGAGCTGCGTGATGCTGCCAGGGAGGGAGGGTGGGGAATTGTTTATTTATTTCAATAATCTATTTAAAAAGTGCAAAAGCGCTATAAGTAAAGAGATTTGGCAGTGGGGCCATGGAGGCAGGTGGGTTGCTGGGTCGCCCACCGTAGGATCGCTGTTTAAACAATACATTGTGGTGCTGCCGGGGGTGAGGGATGGGGGTTTTCATCTTTAGACAGTTGGGCTGGGGAGGATAGTGGGAACTGTTTTTTCTTTTTACTTTTCCCCCACAGGAACACAAATACTGATTTCTGAATATTTGGGGACCCAAATACAAATATTCAGCTAAATATTCGAAATAAGGTATTGGCCCACCCATATGGCCAATCATCAAGTGTGATCTAGAGCGAGTATGTAATGCAGCCTTGTTGAGCTGGACGATTTTTTACTTTCAATTACAGTGTGAGAGGTAGGAGTTGAACAAAGGAGGGGAATAACTGAAAACAAACCGGCATTTTTAAAGTCTCGAGTATTGAGAATGGGGAGAGGGGGTGCTTACTAAGTGAGCAGAAACAATAGTTGCCATGCAGCTTTTTGAAATTCAAGTGGTGGTACAATGATTTTAACTGTGCTGAGGCAGATTGGATTGGCACTAGTTATTTCCTGGTCTCTGATGGCACCCCTTGCCAAGGGTCTTAGCTAATAAGAGACCCAAAAATTTCCAACCCATTTTCTAAAAACTGTGTTTTGTATTGCTTTTGTAACCCCCAGGTGATGCTATCCCAAGGGCTACTACCCCTGCCTGGTTGACTACTGACAGGTTGAGGGGCCTAGGTTCTATGGTGGGTGCCTCCACCCAGAGGTCAGGGTTTGTAGTGGTTAGACTAGCTTGATCACAGCCCTCTGGGACACTGTGACCTCCTTTGGTTCCCTCTACTGGCTCACACAGTACACAGGAGTTACAGCCCCAATACTCCACGTATACACACTGTTCACTCATAAAGCACCACTTACCCTCAAGACTGATTCGGCAGCATGTCTCTAAGGACCCCCTGTAAAATAAGATGAAACAACATACACAGCGAAATACAATACTGTTTCCATAAGTACCAACACCACAGACAGTATATAGTATAACAACAAATCTGATTTATTTAGGGGACAGTAACACGGGAGGGGGAAATCAGGTTAATTGGTGGCATTAAATCACAGTACTGTGCACACATACAGGGTCTGAAAAGTCACGCTCTGGGTACCCAGATTGGGGGGGGGCTAGCTAGGTCCATTGCCCAGGGTTGGCCATCAGGTGCAGATGGATAGGGCCCTGTAGAAGAAAATATATGCACAACACCCAATTGTAATCCAGAGCTGGATGGCTCAGTCCATGAAGCAGTAAAACAACAAGAATGAGATGACACACTTGTGATTGAAAACAGGCTGCAGAGGAGTACCCTGATTTGAACTCACAATACCCAAGCTGAGGATTGGATGGTGGATGTTCTTCTGGATTGTCAGAAACAACAGGGCATGGAGACAAGGTCCTCGTGACTGGACCCCACTGCAGTTGATAGCAAACGGACTTAGTCCGAGACAAGCTGGGGTTTGCTTCCAGCTTCATCACACAGCACAGAGGATTGGAAATAGCGATTTCCACAAGCACTACACACATTCATATGTAAAAGGAAAGCACTATACCAGGCAGGCTGCTCCTCGATCTGGATCACATTTACTGCATAATACCCGGGAGCACACACAGCAACTTCAGTTCCTGACAGACCGAGTGCGATTCAGCAATTTCTCCAGTCTTCTACAGGGTGAGCCTGGTTTCCACTCTTCAGACTTCCTTCTTTCTCCTCACAAATCAGATTCAGTCCAAACTGGCACTTACAACGGCTGCAAGCTGAACCTCAGGGCCTCACACGCTCTTCCCGCGCGAAACTATACACCGCAGAAGCACAGAGCTCCTTCTCTCTTCACTGCACAACTGATCTGATCTTTCCAGTCACAGAGCAGGGCATTTCCTTTAGCTCCACACCATTCTGTTGGCTGGTCCGGCTGTCACTCACAATAAGACTCCCTCTGTTGGTGAAAAAAGGGGCCACGGTCAAAACTACATTTCCCAGAGTCACTGCCTGTACAATCCCCTTGTGGCTGGCTCAAAACAGAGAGTCCAAGTTCCGATTCGTCCACAGGCTCCATTTTAAAGTCCTCCTATCATCCTGATTGGTCCAAGTCAGCTATTCTGGACCAAAATGAAAGAGCTACACTGAAACAGTTTGTGCTTAAATGAAGACAGGTTAAACAAACTACATTTTTTCAGTCACTCTAAATGATTTCTGGCAAACAGTTATATCTTTCAACAAGGCTCCCTCTGCACATGTAGCGACTGCAGAAACGGAGCGAATTGACAGCAGCCCGGGCAGGATTTGAGCATTAAATACACAGTCCCCCCATTCAAACTAATTAAGTCTGCAAGCAGACAGCTCTTAAAGAGACAGTATGTGGAGGCTCAAATAGCACTCACTTGCAACCACATTTAAACAGCTCAGACACCGAACACTGCCCAGACTTGGAGCATTCAGGCAAGCTCCTGGAAGACTTTTAGGAACCCCCATTTGCAGGGGGGTTACACCTTCTTTTTTTTCCATTATTTTTTTATCCTTCTTCACCCTGCTGGCAGTTTCTCTCCTCCTCCAACTCCCCACCCGCTGCTATTTTACCACCTCAGTGCCTCCCAGGACCTGTATCCCCAACGGAATACCCCCCTGTGGTGGGGGAAGGGTGGAAGGGCTGTTCTCCCCTCCTCAACACATATCCGGAGTGGGTCCTGGAGCTCCATGAGGCCACAGCGTCAGAGCAGTGGAGGGGCTTCCATGGAGCCAGCAGGCGATCTTTTCTGCTTTTTCTTGGTCCCTCCCACATGGCCATTAAGGTGTGTGCATGGAGGCATGCACATGCATCATGATGCCACATTACTAGTCTCCCTAACTCTGGTGCTCCCCCCCCCAGCCTTCACTAGGGGGCAGCAAAGGAGCAAGATGACATGCCTACCCTTCAACGGGACAGGAGAGCTGTCATCAGATGCTCAATCCTCTACCTCCCCTGCCAACCCCTGGTGGCCCGTGCTTATCCCCGAACTGGTCACTGGCATGGCATGAGGTATAGCATCCAGTGCCTTTATCCTCAGCGTCACCGGGCTGGTTGCATTGCTTTCTTTTAATGGGCAACACTGTCTACAGCTATCTTCATAATACCAGGATTCTGAGTTTTTGACTAATATGTCACATCAAGAATTTAGAACTCTGACAAAATGTCTTTGACCAATCTGAGCAGTGCTTAGAATTGTAAATCCACGCTCTGACATAGCAAAAACTACAAATTCTTGGTTCTGTTAAGAGAACTGTACAGCATGCGTTCCATGAAAAGAAAAACAGTACAAAAACAATTTTAGGTAATATTTTATTCAGGTACCATTAAATATGGAACATGTATGTATATCATTTTTGAAAATTGTTATTTATTTATCAAAAATGTGGTAACTGGGAAGGCACACTGAGCTAAGGCTCATTTTCAGGGGTGACCGGCGGGGGGGGGGCGCGGGGCACAGGAATAAAAATATAAACACAGAATGAAACAGGCAAAAATATATACAGAGGATGGCACAGGACAACATATGCAGCAATAATTTCTACTGGCAATGCACACAGCAAATATGATACAGGCAGGGGTAGGAGCAAAAACACAACCAGAAATATATGTAAAGGAGCAAAAAATGTATACAGAGAATGAAGCAAGCAGAAACTTAGGCAGTCAGGCCATGCAAGTAGCTAAAACAAATCTGCACATAGGAATAACCTATGTCTCAGGGGCAGAAATGAGCATGAAACATCCTAGCCAGGGCCAGAGCAGGAACAGGAAGAAGCAAAATGGAGTATGAGCTTGTGTCTGAGGGAGAGAGAGAGAGAGCGAGAGAGAGGAAGAGGATAGGCAATGCTGAGGCATAAGGTTGCTCCTGATGGAAGGGAAATGAGAAGAGGGAAGTGGTTTGTCCAGCAGTAGACTCAGAGCATGAAAAAGAGAATATGTGGGAGTCCCTAGAGCAGAACGAGTAGAAGACAGAGTGGATAGGGAAGAGAAGACAGGAGGGACCCGGGGGGAGGGAGGAGAACCAATACTTAGATAGGAAAGAGGCACAGTGCTTGAGATGGCAGGAAGCAAGAGGAGGAAGAGAGAGGTTGATGTAGAGGAAGCAGTGATGGGTATGGGAGGGAGAATTGGAGACAAAATGACAGAAAGCATGGAAGAGAGTATCCAGTCATATGGCACGGGGTCATAATATCACAAGACATTATGCCGTTGCAATATACCGCACTGCCAATACAGTGCAATATATTGCCAGTAGCATGAGTCTTTTTTTTGTGGGGGGCTCCTCCCCCATGCACCCCCTGTGACAAGGGGGCTGCACCCCTAACCCCTCAACTAAAATATCTAACTCCTGGGGGGGGGGGTGTTACAGTAAAAATTGCACAAAGTGCAAAGAATTTAAAAATTCATGCTTTTGGAACTCGGAACCCAGTCCCAAATACATTGCTTGCCTCCCTTGCTGCCAGTGGCTCATCCCATAAAGCCACGGCAGCTGCTCAGTGGACCCCTGTCCCAGCAGAGGTTTTATCCTCTACCTGGGTGAATGAGTGGGTGCACTACTGTGAATATTGCCTTTCACAGTTTTGCACCCTCTTACTCATCCCTACAGTGCTGTTACTGTTGCACGGTTTTGTCATATGCTGTAGAGCATAACGACAAAGGGACTCAGTAGGCAGTCTGACTAGAGAGGAGTTGGTGGTGGCACCGTAGACCACATCTATGTAGTTGAGCATTGGTTGAATCATATTAGTGGCAATTTATTGGTGGAGCAGTAGTGGCAAGCCATCCTTGTTAAGACAGAGAGTATGAGGCTTGGGGGGAGATTCACAAGAATGGCATTGATGTGGCAGTGAAGTGAACTCTTCCATTTAGCCAC
Organism: Neoceratodus forsteri; assembly: GCA_016271365.2. Classification (NCBI taxonomy): domain Eukaryota; kingdom Metazoa; phylum Chordata; order Ceratodontiformes; family Ceratodontidae; genus Neoceratodus; species Neoceratodus forsteri. The sequence goes on along the minus strand of CM028132.1, from coordinate 1,376,353,185 downwards.
ACACAAAGATACTTGATATGGAGAACAACATCAAGGGGGTGCTATCCAAGGTGAAAAAGACTATTTTTATTTGTTTTGTATATTATTTTAGTTATTTTACTGGGAAGGCGGGCTGGATCAAGGGTCCATTTTCAGCCATGCCTGGGGAGTTAGGGTTTATAGTACGTATAAACGAAACACAGTTAATAACTCACATTACATACAGAATAAAAATGTCATATCACACAAAGTATACATGATTTAATAAGAATTGACATAAGTAATTAGGTCATCTCAATATTTCAGATGTTTATCAAGTAACACCAAACCAATTGCAAATTGTCAATATTTCTGAGTGTTCCCATGGTTTCTTTTTGAAAATGCTTGCTTTCAAATCAAAATCCATTCACTTTTCGTATGCATTATTTATCATTACTGGTCTGTGATGGGAAAATGGATGCACAGCCAATTTTGATTTAATTCAAATTTCACAAAATCTTTTTACAGCTGTCTATCTCAGAGAGTTTGGGTTTTGTAATTTTACTAATTTATTTTTTAACACAGTTGGCATCCCTATAGTAAGAGTTTTATGTATAAAAGTCAAAGCTGCATACTGAACCCTGTACCTTGGTGGTAGAATTCTGACATGTTGGTATATACTACAATGGTGTTTCATTTCTTTTGAATTTGTTGCAGATCTAATAATATTACTGAAAGTAACTTCTTACTTATGCAATATTGTTTCTGGCAAATTATGCAATAAAATTGAGTTGTATTCTACTGCTGGAAAAAGGACCCATTTTGCAGCAGTCTTTTTAACATCTGTTGTTAAACTATTTTAAATCCTGTAGAAATAACCCAATTTATTATTATTCTTTTTTTGTAATCTTAGTTGTATGATCATTGTAAGAAAGCGTTTGATCTAGCATGACTCCCAAATGGCTGAAACATGGTACTTCCTTCAATTCATATCCATTTAATCATTTCATTTTTCACACTGTTTCCATTTGAACCAATTTTTTGTCACGTTCCAAAAAACATAGTTTTTGTTTTCTTCTCTTTCAGTCATATTTTATATTCAGCAAACCAGATTTGCAATTTATGATACAAAGGTTGCATTTTTTCCTCTAGGTCCAATCTTGTCCTGCCTGAACAATAGAGAACTGTATCATTGGTGTACATTATAATTGATGCATTATCATAGATCCCTGGTAGATCATTTATAAAAATTGAAAACAGGAGCGAACCTAGTACTGAACTCTTCGGATCTCTCAGATCTAATCCTTACCACTAGGGAGGAGGTAAGCATTGTATGCCTTTTGCTTCAGCTGAAGGTCATAGACACTGTCTTTTTGGTATTGACCAAAAATTGGTGAGACTGGAACCAGCACTGGATATGATTTGTCATGCTATAGTGATGTTTCCAGGGCAGTGACCAAGGCATTAGAGGCTAAGCGTATGGTGTCATCAGCATATATGTGAATCCTTGAGCCAACACAAGCAGAGGACAGGTCACTGAGAAAAACAGAGAACAAAACAGGACCCAAGTTGGAGTCTTGGGGAACCTTGGACTGAATGGGGGGACAAGGAGTTGCCAACCTAAACTGTCTAGAGGTGGAAGGAAAGGTAGGACCTGAGCCAATATACGGCAGAAGCAGACAGACCAGCACCCTTCAACTTGTCCGGATGGGGGAGTGAATTACCATATATAAGCCCTTGGCAAGGTCAGTGAAGATAACAGCAGAGATGTGCCCCTGGTCCATACCCTTAAGAATGGAGACAGTAAAAAGTGGAGTGAGGAAACAGTGGCGTGGACTTTTCAGAAGCAAGACTGGAATGGTTAGAGAAAGTTGGAAGAGAAATGGAAGACTGACAGCTTAGCATGTATCAACTTCTCCTGGAGGTTGGCAAGAACAGAAAGGCGTGAAATAGGTTGGAAGTTCCCAGGAAAGGTGGAGTCACCACCTTTATGTAGTGGGAGAACTGTGGAAAACTTCCAAGTTTGGGATACAGAGCAGGGGTTAAAAGAGAGAGCAAGAAGATTGGTGAGTGGAGCAGCACTTGCAGGGGTAGAAAAGTAGAGGGGTTTAGGATCCAATCCATTCAGGCTGAGACATTTAGAAATAATTTGGATTTCATGGGAAGGCACAGGAAAGAAGGAGAAACAGAGGCCAGAATGGGGCTAAGAGGGGAGGGAGGGAGGGAGGCAGGGGGGTTCAGAGGATGGAGGAGGATGTGAGATGGCACAGGTTTTGAAGAATGCATTAAAATTAGAGTAACTTGGAAGGCGTTTCAGATAGGGGAACCACTTTCTAAGAGGACTTAAGAGGAGGAATGGGTGAAAGGACCAAGAAGGGGAGTGAATAACCTTTCAGAATGGATTTGGGGACTTAAGATTGTTCTGGAGGTTGGAGTCAAAATTATTAGCTTTAACAGCCCTGACACCCATAGTGCAGGTATTTCTAAGCTGCTTATAGCTTAGACAGTCTACAGGGAAGTGTGCTAATTTAGATTGCAACCAAACAGCATACTTTGCTTAGCATATGTCAGTGAGGTAAGCCGAGACTGAGGGGAGGTGAGATTTTTTTTTATGAGGGACTTCATGAGTGAGGTATGTTTGTCTTACATATTGTTGAGCCTCACTGATGTCAGTGGCAATAAGAAAAGGGAATCAGTCCATGGGGGAGAGGTCCAAGAAGAAGGAGTCCAAACTGAGCTATCTGAAGGAACTAGACCAGATAAATTTAAATTTAGGAGGGGGGGAAAGAGGACCCGAATTTTCCTAACACAGTATGTCAAGCTGTGATCAATGAAGTCATTGGATAGGGTTCCAGAAGTAACAATGTGGTGAGAATGGGAGAGTAACCAGTCAATGAAGGAGTAGGGGCTGAGATGGGTGAGTTCAGTTATGAGCAGGGACTGGTTTAGAGACTCAGTCTTCAAAATGGGGTATGGCAGTGGGAAACTCAATTGATATTAAAAAGCAACTCTATTATAATAAAGCGCTTAAAGAGTAGCTGACACCTTCAGGAGAACTTTAACAAAACATAATATATAGACACTGTCCAACTTACATTTCACATTAGTTCTGTATTTCTCCTGCCCATTAATTTTTACTGAGGTCATTTGCATCAAAACAGGATATTTGCTTCTGAAAAGTTTATCTATTCCTGCTGCTATCTCCCTACCTGAGGTCATAATACACTGCTTGTGACATCACAGTTGCTTCTATGGCAACAGATTGTGACGTTACAACACAGGATTATGACTTGAAGTAGGGAATAAGCTATAGAGGCAGATGAACTCTAAGGGATAGAGATCATGTGTTCATGCAAATTTCCTCAGTAATAAATAATTCAGAGGAGAAATCTATAGCATATTCAGTGTACAGAATGCAAGCTGAATTGTACCTAATTATTATATTTTTCAGTTTTCTTTGTGGCGTTATCAACTCTTAAAACACTAGAACTGCATCAGTTATATTTAACTTTATTGTTTTCTAGCTATTTGTCATTTGTGTAACTTTCCCTTGCTCTTCATCTACTAAATATTGTAAATAATGCAATAATTATTTCACTGTCTTTCAAAATGTATCTGACTTTTCCCTGCTAGCCACACAATTGCTCTTGGTGACATCACAGTCTGCTGTCATGCTGAGAAATGTGATGTCATAAAGTCACTGTGAGGTTAACGGGCGAGGCAAATGTTTTCAAATGTTTTGTATACAGACTTTTTAGATGGACTGCCAAGTTGTGCTGTAAATCTTGGAAAGGAACATTGAAAATGAAAAAAGTATTCTGTAGCAAATTATAACAGCTAAAACATCTTATTTCTGAAAGCATGTGCTGAAGTGCAGAGTCTTTAAAGTCCCCTAGAAGAATGAGTTCCCAGAAGAAGAGTGAGAGGCCACTGAGGTAACAGTTTGACATAACAGAAGGAGATGCTTTAGGGGAGGCATAGATACCCACAACAAAGAGAGGATGGGAGGAAGGAAAGGCATGCCTTAGCTAAGAGAAAATTCATATGAGGAAGGGACCACACCACTGATGACTATGCCACACTTAATTCCCAGATAGACGTTTAGTGCAACCCCACATCCTCGCTTGCCATGGTCCTGCCTGTGACAGCTGTAGCTGGGTTCAGCAACAGCACCATCAGAAATCTTAATAGTGAACCAAGATTCGGTGATGAAGAGAATGTCTCTGGTAGCTGCTGGAATAATCATACCCTACGGATGTCGATCATGGGAAGGAGGCTCCTAGCATTTAGGCGATAAATGTAAAGGCTTTAGGGACAGAGGAGGAAGAGGGGAAAGGGAGGAGGTAAAAGTCACAGGGGCAGGATTCAGCTCCACATTGCCACACAACAGCAAGTAAAAAGCAGTAGAGTGGTAAATGATTTGCATCGGGCGGGGGAGTGAGGAAGATGGAACGGGGGTGAAAGAAAAAGAACAGCTCTGTTGAGGTATTCAGAATTAAGGGAGGAAGAGGAAGCTTGAATAGACAGGAAGAGGTTAAAGGAACATGAGAGAAATGGGTGGTGTTAAGGGAATGAGAAAAGAGGGGGTGACACCCTGCAAAATTAGGATTAGTCAATCACTGAAATGAATATAGGCACTGCAGAGCAAAGTGGAAATGCAGTATAACTGAAAACACCTTTCTGACTAAGTAGTACCTGTAAAGCTAGGAACACAGACTGGTGAAATTATTTACACACTAGCATGAATGTGGTAGGATAATTATGCAAGTCTAAGAGCCCTGCAAGCCAGTCAGATTAAAACAAAGCAGTCACACAACCCGCACTGAGAAAGTGCAAAAGCAAACAGTTGCAACCCACCCTTTAAGTGAGAGCAGACAAAATGTAAACAGTCGCAACCACCCTACAGGAGAGTGGTAAAAGCACACAGCATTAAAGTAACTCAGTAGAGAGAAAGTAAGGAAATCATTTAAGACCACCTTACAAGAGAACGGAATAAATACATACTGTTTCAAACACTCCTGTGCTACGCTAACAGCTAGTTCAGCTCTTTAAATATCTGGGGATTACTATTGACAGTACGATGACCCATGCCTATCAGATTGACAACATTGCTAAGGCTGTTAACACCCGCATTGGGCTACTTTGTAGGTATAAGCAATGTTTGACCCCAGAGGCTGTTAACCTGGCCATTCAAAGCTCACTTGTTTTGCTTATTGATTACGGCTTACCAATCTATGGATCAGCTACTGAAACAACTCTTCGCCGTATCATAGTTTCACTCAACAAAGCATGCTGGCTCCTTACTGGCTCAGCCTGTCTGTCCCATACCTGTGACATCTACGCTCAGGCTAACTGGCTCCAATTCAAAGGTAGACTCATGTACCAAACATGTTTACTGTCCAAAAAAGTAAGCTTAGGCAAAATGCCCCCAAGAGTGAAAAAGCTGATTACTCCTACTATCAGCCGTCGTTGCACCAAAAGCTCTACTAGCCAGATTTTTAACATACCCCGTTGTCGCACTTCTCTGGGACAAACGTCCTTTGCCTACTGTGCCCTGCTATGGATGAACTCTCTGAACCTCAACATCACTTCAGCATCCACCTTGGGCTCCTTCAAGGTTAAACTTAAGAAACAGCTAGTTGCTGATGCCAGTTATAACTGCTTCCAATAACCTTCCTTCTTGTTACCAGCACTTATTCTAACCTTATGCTATCCTGACCTGATGCATAACTGTTCTCAGCATGTAAATAACTGTTCTAAGTTGCAAATCATTCTCCTTTCACATTTCCTCTTGATCCCTTCCACTCTTCCCCTCACCCCTCTATGGCTCCCCCCCCCCCCCATTATATCTCCTGAGCTCCCTTGCTCACTTTAAAATGCTTTGTCCCATACCTTCTCACCTCTGACGAGGCCCCTGGGCTGATGCCATCCCTTACCATGTTGATTATTAGATATTAGGCTGAGCCTGTTCTCATTTTCCTGTAAAGGGTCATTTCATAAGACCCCAACCCCTCTAATATGACCCTTTGAATTCCAGGTTTTAATCAAATTTGCACCATGGCATACATTGTACAATGCCACATGTATTGGAACTTCTGTAGTTACACGCTCTCGTAATGTCTTGTATAATTCCTTGTTTTGTTTGTTCTCCGTCTCATACTTTCCCAATATGTATTGTTCACCTGACGTGGAACCTATGAAATTAGCTTGTTCTCAAAGGTGTTATCCAAAATTTCAATAAACGATAAATAAATAAAAATAAATTAAAAAGCATGATACACTGCCCAGTCTGCATGGAGGGTGCACATACAACAAACAGTACTTACAACACTGAGGGGGGTTGTTGAATCTCTTGGAGTCCTGGTGTCTCCCTCTGGGGATTCCACTCGAGGACTCCCACTCCTGCTGTGCCACTCATGCTATGACAACTCTCATTTGGTCCTCGTGGGGCATGCAAGAATTTGTTGGTGAAACACCGTTCCCCCCTCGGAGTACAAAGAGCACTGATAGGAGCAGCAGGAGCAGCACAAGTACTGTATCACGTTTGCTGGTGCTCAGATGCATATGATATGATATGATAGAAACCTTCAAATACATAAAGGGCATAAATAAGATACAAACAGAAAACCTCTTTCACAAAAACGAGACCACGCAGATGAGGGGACGCAGTTTGAGACTAACGGGGTAAGTTTAAAACCAACATTTGTAAGGTGGACCCTTGGAATAGCTTACCACCAGAGGTTGTGGAGGCTGCAACAGTAATTGCTTTTAAACTAGCATGGGACTAGTACTGCGGTAATCTTGGAAGAAGAACAGAATGGGGGAGTAGGCAATCAGGGCAGACTATATGGATCATACAGTCCCCTTCTGCCGACATGTTCTTATGCTCGGAAAGCAGGGGTTTTTGACCCTCCACAGGCAGACTTGAAATGGGGTTTCAGTCATATGAGCCACAAGTCAGGTAGTCAGCGACTTCAGTTCAGCAGGGTTAAACACCCCCCACCCAGAAAACATAGAATGCTGACTAGAGTAGCACAGACAGGCCCAGCCCTGTACCATTTCTGCTGCTGCTGCTGCAATAGCAAGTAGCTAGTCTCCAGGGACAAAGTGTGTGTGTGTGTGGGGGGGGGGGGTAGCAGAGAAGACACAGCAGGAACATTACAAACTGCTGCGAATGTGCACAAATTTCCTGCCCCCCTTTCAGAGAGGGCTCCAGCCACAAGCGAATAAATTGCAGTGGGCATCAGCTGCACTTGGTTGGGCTGCTATTCTAAAAATAAAATTCTGTTTCAAGCCATTCCATTCTTCATTCTGGAGGGTATTTTCATGATAACAGGAGTTTTCTCCTTCCGTGCAATTTCTCTGTCATCAAGATTTACTCAGGATCCAGTCATAGCCTCTTGCTTCTGATATCACAGTAATTTTTCCACAAAAACAGACCATGATGTCACAAGTAGATGATTATGAGTCAGCTCGTCAGTGAAGCAGGATCACTGCCTCTCTCAACTGACACCAGTGACCAGAATTCAGGAATGCACCTGGGACACCGGGGCCTGGGGGTCCACTCTCCCTCTTCGGGAGGGAGGCAGTGCAACCTCACCTTATTAGAGCCACCTGGCTGACCACAGGTGGTGATGCCAGTCAGTGTGTACCTGTGGGATGGGGAGATGCTTGCCAATGCTACATGGCCACGAGCTACGCATGTGCACTCACACATGGTGTCATAACAGCTGGCATCTCAGGGGAGGCCAACAAAAGAGTCAAAATGGCCTGATGCCTGAGGTTTATGGACCTCGGTATATCCAGGCCATGTACCTCCATAGCACCACCACCTGACAAATGATGCGGTCAGGAGATCAGCCAGGCTGCTCACGATACTCTTCTGAGCTTGCTGGATGGAAACGGCATGAAGTTCAAAGAAAAAAGCTGCTCAAATCACAGGGCAGCTATTTCCTTTGATCTACATAATGCTGCCCAGCAAGCAGAGCTGATCAGCCTGCTGTGGTCTTCCCCCCAACATAAAAACAATCCCTCCCACCCTAGGCCAAGTATCCCTCTCACAACCCATTGCTTTCCCTTCCTTTCTCCAGTGCCAGCTATTATCCCCCACCTGTCCGTTTTCACTGTGCAACACTGGGACGCCCACCCCTGATGCCACCAAACCTGGAGTGCCCAATCCCCAGTGTCAGTACCTGAAATCAAGACAACCATCCCTCATTGTCTTTTTTTATCAATTCCTGTTATCCCACACTATGCCAAGTATCCCTCTCACCACCCCATCATTTCCTATGTCTGCAGAAATTAAATCAACACTGGGATGCCCAATCCCCAGAGTCAGTACCTGAAACAAAGAAAACTGTCTCTCGTAGTCTCTTTTTTTTAATTTTTATGTTGCTTGCATGCATGTGCAAGAAACATAGTGCCATCATCCGAGTTTTCGGAGGTGCGGCACTCGTCTTCCAATTCAGTCAGTGAGTTTGCAGGTGCGGCCGCAGTTCTCCAATGACTGCTGCAGCTATGACAGCAGTCAAAAATGCAGTGGCATTCCATTGAAAGGGAGAGCTCCACTTCAGTGAGCAGAGCTCCCCCCCACACATACGCAAGCACGCATATTGCGTGCTGATGCGCTCCCTCCACCCCACGCACACACTGTATGGCTGATGGGGGTGCCCAATCCCCATCAGCTCCATGCCTCCCCCACAAAAGCTGTCCAGGTGCCACACTGGAAACCCACCCCAGCGTGGCAAAAAATGTTATAGCTGATGGGGGTGCCCAGTCCCCTGTTGGCTCTATGGCTGCACACACCCCCCCAAAAGCTTTCCAGGTGCCATGCTGGGAGCCCACCCCAGCGTGGAAAATCTTGTTATAGCCGACGGGGGTGCCCAATCCCCCGTCAGCTCCAGACCCCCAAACAGCCTTTCCAGCTGCCATGCTGGGAGCCCACCCCAGCGTGGCAAACATCCCACGTCGTCTTAATAAAAAAAAATACCTGTAAACAAGAAAACGTTCCCTCGCCGCCCCTGCTTCCCCAAACCCGCACCCACCCACTGTGCACCCTGCCTCCCCACACCCCACCACCCCATACTTACCTCCAGAGCTTGGCACAACAATCATCAGTGGACCGTGAACACGTCTGCGCTCTTCAAAGTCGATCGCGAACTGAGGAAATGCCGGTAAGCTGTATAATGGAATAAATAGGTTTTTTTTTCAACTTTGCTGCATATCTCAGGCATTTTTGAGAATTTTGGGTCCAAATTTTCAACATGGGGTTTTGGGACCCCCTTATGAATTTTTATACTGTCATGAGCATCATGTCAAGAGGATTTCGTGGTCACTGAGCGAAATCACCTTCGGACCGACATCAAAACAACACTGCCAGTGTCCATAAGGTGGACTCTCAAAAAGTCTATGTTAAAATTTGGTGAAAAATTCCTTAAAATGACTGTTTTACGAGTGTGTGTTGCACAGTTCCTATGCACGCTCATAAGTTTACGAATTTTCAATATTTGCACTCCAATGACTTCCAAATACCTAAACAGCACATACAAGCAAGCAACATTTGGCATTAGCAAATGCTTGTTATATACCCTGTAAAAAAGGAAATGATCCATCGATGTCTGTTGCTGCCGCTGCCCCCCAGCTGCCGTTATCTTCCCCTCACCTGCCTCCCCCACCCAGCACCCACCACCGCACACCATCTCCTACCCCTTATTTACCTACCAGGGATCCAATACCATAATTCTCTCTGGATTGAAGACACATCTTCACTCTTCAACGCCGGAGTGGAAACTAAGGAAATCAGGTACAAAACAACACTGCCAATGTCCATAAGGTGGACTCTCAAAAAGCCTATGTTGAAAATTTGGTGAAAAAATTCCTAAAAATGACTGTTTTACGCACATGCATTACGCAGTTCCTATGCACGCTCATAAGTTTGCGAATTTTCAATATTTTCACTCCAGATTTTCAACATTGCCATTTTACCACACCTCCTTATGAGCAGTACAGCTGTCATTTTTCACATCTCACCCAAAATGTGTTTCTGCCCATATAGCGCACAATGGCGCAGTCGGTGTGCGAAATCAATGTATGGGACATGTTAAGAAAATAACAGTGACACTGTTCATGAGCAGAGGTCTTAAAATGGCTATGTTGAAAATTTGGTGAAAATATTCCTAAAAATGACTGTTTTACGAGTGTGCGTTGCACAGTTCCTACGCATGCTCGTAAGTTCACGAATTTTCAATATTTGCACTCCAATGACTTCCAAATATCTAAACAGCACAGACAAGCAAGCAACATTTGGCATTGACAACTGCTTGTTATATACCCTGTAAAAAAGAAAATGATCCATCGATGTCTGTTGCTGCCGCTGCCCCCCGATCTGCCGTTATCCTCCCCTCACCTACCCACCAACCTTGCACCCACCACCGCACACCACCTCCTACCCCTTATTTACCTACCCGGGATCCAATGCCATGATTCTCTCTGGACTGAAGACACATCTTCACTCTTCAACGCTGGAGTGGAAACTAAGGAAATCAGGTATGCAGTTCAATGTATTTCAATGCATTTTACACTTGTGCTCATAGTGTGGTCATTTTTTTTTTTTAATTTTTCCCCCAGATGTTCAACATAGGCTTTTTGGGACACCACCTCATGAACAAGGGAAGTGAAAGTCTTCAAATCCAGCCTGAAAGGTGATTTCGCAGCCACACCGAGAAATCGCCTTTTGGGCAGGATTTTAAACGTTTCACCTACTGGGTTCATGAGGTGGGGTCAAAATATTAAAAACAACAAAGATATGAAAGTACATTGACATTTTTCAATCCTCGCTCATAACCAGTAATTTTCAATATTTTGACCCCAAATGTTCAGTATAGCCATTTTTTCACATCACCTTATCAATGTGGCAAGTGTCACTTTTCAAATCCTGTCCAAAATAAGTTTCTGCACTTGTGGCATGAAATGACATTTTGTCCAGTGATGACACCTGGCATGTTCAAAAGGAAAGGTCATAAAAATACAATGTTGAAAATGTGGGGTCAAAATGTGGAAAAACAACTAAGTTATGAATAAAAGCTGAATTGTTCCAGTGTTTACTCATAATTATTTCTGCAGATTTTGGACACTAATGTTCAGTATTTCCCTTGGGTCATCCCTCCTTCTGAACATGACAGCTGTCATTTTTCAGCTCCCCTCCAAAACATGTTTTTGCAGTCATATTGCGAAATCACCTTTCAGATGGGATTTAAAAAATTTCCACCTGTTTGACCATAACGTCAGGTCATAAAAAGACTGTTGGAAATTTGGGACCAAAGTGTGGGAGCCCACCTAAAATTAGATATTGCCTCTCTGCTATCCTATCCTGGGTAAATACAATCTAAAAATGTGTAAATGCAGGACACCACTGAAAATGAGATATTGTATCTCATCCCTAGGTAAATATTTAGGTACAGCACAGCCTCCACTGAACTATGCATCTATTATGCTCTATCCTGGGAAAAATACATTGTAAAAGCTGTACCCCACCGAATATGTAACTTGTTTATTTTTATGTTTGCTTTCACGCATGTGCAAGAAACATTATGTGGCAGCTTAGGAGAGAAGCGGGTTGTGGAGGCGCGGCACTGTAGCAGCCAACAGAAGCACTATGTTTAGGGGCTTGGCACTGGTGGACCAATGGAGGCACAGTGTGCTGATGGTACTGGTCTCCAAAAGTGCCACCAAGTTGAAACAGTTTTGCTGCAGCAATCAAAGGCCGCCTCATCATTGCAGCATCAGCCATTCCGCTGCAATGAGGGAGCGAACCATCATTGCTGGGCGGAACGTTGCCTAGTTTAACATTGTTTGTGAACATGGTGGCAAGTCGCCGCCATGTTCACAAATAATAGTACACTCCCCCATGCCGAGGGGGTGCCCAATCCCCCTCAGCATCATGTGTCCCCAGGAACATTGTTTTGCTCATGGGAGGCCCAATCTATTCCTGTCGGTTTCATTCCCCCATGTCATTTGCTGATGGGGGAGCCCACTCCATGTCGGCATAATATCCCCCCCAAACATTCAGTTTGTGCCGAGGGGTGCCCAGTCCCCCTCGGCTCTTGACCTCCCATGTGCCGACAGGGGTGCCCAATTTACCATCAGCTACAGCCCCCCAAAAAAAAATCAGTGGGGTGGCACACTGGGAGCCCACCCCAGTGTGCCAAATGACCCTGTAAAAGGAAAACCATCCTGCAATGGTTTTTTTTAACCTGCAAAGCAGAAAACAGTCCCTCGTTGTGTCCGGTGGCCCTTCCCGAACCCGCACCCATCCTCTGCGCATGACACCTCCTCACACCCCCCACCCCATAATTACCTCCGGAGCTGGGCGTGACAATCGTCAGTGGACCGGGAACACGTCTGCACTCTTCAAAGCTGACCACAAACTAAGGCAATGCCGGTAAGCTGTATAATAGTTTTTTTTTTTCAACTTTGGTGCATATCTCGGGCATTTTTGGGAATGTTGGCACCAAATTTTCAACATGGGGTTATTTGGCCCTCTCCTCATGAATTCAGCCACTGTCATGGCATTAATCAGTCCTGAAAAGTGATTTTGTGGTCACTACGTGGAATGACCTTTTGGGACCGATTAATGAAAAGACAGTGCCAATGTTCATAAGGTGGGCTCTCAAAAAGTCTATGTTGCAAATTTGGTGTGAAAACTCAAAAAAATGACTGTTTTATGAGTGTGCATTGCACAGTTGCTACCCATGCTCGTAATTTCACCAATTTGCAATATTTTCACTCCAGATTTTCAACATTGCCATTTTTCTGCACTTCCTTATGAACAGTGCAGCTGTCATTTTTCACATCCTGACCAAAATGTGTTTTCGCAGTTCCGATGTAGAATAGCGCGGTCACTGTGGGAAATCAGTGTTCGGGACACGTTAAGAAAATCACAGTGACACTGTTCATGAGCAGAGGTCCTAAAATGCCTATGTTGAAAATTTTGTGATGAAAGTCCATAAAATGAGTGTTTTACGAGCATACATTGTGCAGGTTCCATGCACGCTCGTAACTTCACAAGTTTGTTATATTTACACTCCAGATTTTCAACATTGCCACTTTTCCACACCCTCTTATGAACAGTACAGCTGTCGTTTTTCACACCCTGGCCAAAATATGTTTTTGTACTTCTGGCACAGAATAGCGTGCTCGCTGTGGGAAATCAGTGTTCAGGACACATTAAGAAAATCACAGTGATACTGTTCATGAGCAGAGGTCCTAAAATGCCTATGTTGAAAATTTGGTGATGAAAGTCCATAAAATGATTGTGTTACGTGGATGCATTGCGCAGTTTCCACGTATGCTTGGAAGTGCGAGCATTTTTACTATTCCCACTACAGATTTTCAACATTGCCATCTCTTCACACCTCCCTATGGATGGTACAGTTGTCATTCTTCATATCCTGCCCGATCTGCATTTTCGTACATGTGGCACAGAATGGCAAGGTCACTGTTGGAAGTCAAAGTTCGGGACACATTGACAAAATCATGCTACCACTCTTCATGAGAAGAGGTCCCAAATGCTTTCATGAGGTAGGGTCACAAAAAGGCCATGTTGAAAATTTATAGTGAAAATACTAACAAACACCCGGGGCATTAGGGTTTCTAACCATAATGTCCCACCCTGTACAGACTGATAGCTTCGGGGTGTGCCTTTGGATTGCTGACTGTACTGCTCGTGCCATCCCACCCCCCACCCAGTGACAGGCATTGAGGTGTACCTTGGACTCTTTGGCCCCACAGTTCACCCCATTCTCCTATGCAGCACCCATTTCAGCATTTGTCCTTATGGAATGGGGTGACTGTAAAGCCAAACTCCCCAAGACACACCTCAATACGTGTTGGTGTCTTCAGAATAGAGTGAGGTGACATAGCACGAACATCATGGGCGATGACCCAAACACTTACCCTAACACCTGTCCATCTCTACAGGATGGAGGTGGAGTTGGCATGAAGTTCAATACTTCACTGCCATTCCTATTCTGCATCTGTCTGCCTCCTGCATTTCCAATGCTAATACCAGCAAGCAAACATTCGGCATTGACAAATACTTGTTTTTTATTTATTACAAGTCGGGTTTAAAACCTTTGAGTCAGAGACTCATTTACAAAGGCACCTCTTCGCTGGGAGGGCAAACAACAAGATATAGTTCAAATGACAACAGTGGACAACATTACAGGTGCAGTAAAAAAACGTTTAACATAGTGACACTTAGGTTACATAATGTTGCAAATTGTATGTTACAATCAAGGATATAGTAGGTCCCTAGGGAAGACAGCGAGTCACAACCCTGTATGAAACTAGTAGGGGCAGGAAGGAGTGGGTTGGGGAAAGGGAATGGCTGCACAGCAGATGTTGTCGAGTCAGGGGGGCAAGGTGGGCGGGTCCCGTAGGTTACAACTTGCCTTTCAGTTTGGCTATCCTGGGTAAATATATTATAAAAATGGGTAAATGCAGGGCTCCAATAAAACAAGATAGTGCATCTCAGCTGTGCTACCCTGGGTAAATACAGACCAAAAATGGTGAAAGGCAGCATCCCATTGAAAACAAGACAGCATCTGAGCTGGGCTATACTAGGTAAATGCAGTGCAAAATTAGGACCCCACTGAAAATGAGATACTGTACCCCAGCTGGGTTATCCTGAGAAAATATATTGCAAAACTGTGTAAAAATAGGACCCTACAGCCAAACCTCACTGAAAAGCAGATGTTGCTTCTAAAATTATCTGTCCTAACAAAAAAAAACCAAAAACATTATAAAAGACAACCGTACTAAAAACAAGATATTGCATCTCACTACTCTGTTATCCTGGGTAAATAAATGGAATATAAAACTGTGTAAAATCAGGACCCCATTGCAAACGACATATTACTGTACATCTCATCTGGTCTATGTTAGGCAAATATGTAATAAAAATATGTACAGGCAAGACCCAGTACAACAGCAATGCAAGCAGCAAACATTTGGCATTGATGAATGCTTGTTGTATTAGAAGGGGTCACTACAAGCACAGAGACTTGTATTCACATTCCAGTATGCAAGAAGCACCAGCGAGCAGGAAGGACGGAGCATGGTGTGCAGAGTGCACTGCGCTCAGCCTACTATACCTGAGCTGGAGAACGAGGAATGGTTTTCAAAGCAGAATCCTGAGGGGGTGAGATCAGGAGAAAAGAGCATCAATACCTTCTGGGGTCAACACCAGAGCCTGGAGAATGTCGGAGAGGGAGACAATTCCTTTGGCATAATTGTTCTCATCTACAAGTACCAAGCGGTGGACCTGGAGGCAGAGACATAAGCAAAAGGGAATGCAATGTTAGGCAGTAGTCTTCCTTGTAAAGAAACTGAGATGAGGATAAAACAGCAAATATAGAAAAAGACAGTGAAGCAGAAGAGTGTGCTTTAGAAACATAAAACATAGAAACATAGAAGTTGATGGCAGATAAGGAGTGCAAGGCCCATCCAATTTGCCCATTTCTTTTTCTACTTTATAAATGTGCCATTGGCCTTTGCTCTATCAGTGGGAAGTGGTTATCCCTCTACACAGACAGTTGGTGAGAACCCATCTGGAGTACTGCATGCAGTTGTGGAGACCTCATCTACGCAAGGACATAGACAGGATGGAAGCAGTCCAGAGGAGGGCAACTAAAATGGTGCAGGGTCTACATCAGAAACCATATGAAGGGAGACTGAGAGAGCTTAATATGTATACCCTTGATGAAAGGAGGGACGGGGGCATGATAGAAACTTTTAAGTACCTCATGGAATCAACAAAGTCCAGGAGGGTAGCATCTTTCAGAAAAAGAGATGTAAGGACAAGGGACACAATTTAAAGTTAGAGGGGGACGACCAGGGGTAATGTAAGGAAATTCCTTTTTTCACGGAGAGAGTGGTGGATGATGGAACCGCCTTTGCTGGAGAGGTTGTGGGGTCTAAAACAGTGGAGGAATTCAAACATGCATGGGACAGACATAAGGCAATTATAGTGGGGGGGTTACAGGAAATAGGCTGTTGGTTAACTAGAATCTGCAGCTTATCCAGTACATAGGGAAATGGGCAGACTGGGTGGGCCAAGTGGTCCTTATCTGCCATCAAAGTCTATGTTTCTATGTTTCTATCTATTCATACTCATCTGTATTGCTCCCTTATGCCTATCCCATGCCTGTTTGAAGCCCTGAACTAAATTCATAGCCACCACTTCCTGAGGTAGACCATTCCATGCATCCACCACCCTTTCTGTGAAAAAGAATTTCCTCACATTCCCCCTTAATTGGCCTCCATCTAATCTCATGCTGTGTCCTCTTGTCCTGCTATTTTTCTTATATTTAAACATGTTAAGACTCTTTCACCTTGTTAACGCCCTTAAGGTGTTTGAATGTTTCGATCATATCACTTCTCTCCCTCCTCTGCTCCAGGGTATACATATTGAGCTCTGCTAATCTGTTCTCATATGTCTTCTGATGCAGTCCCTGCACCATTTTGGTTGCCCTTCTCTGGACTGCCTCAATTTGGTTAATGTCCTTGTGAAGGTGTGGCCTCCAGTACACCATGCAGTACTCCAGATGAGAGACCTAACTAGTGTCTTGTAAAGAGGGATTATTACCTCCCTCTTATGACTTGTGATAACCCTACTAATACACCCTAACACCCCCCCTAGCCTTACCTACTGCTTTAGAGGTCTGCTTGGATGATTTCAGGTCATCGGTGATGATGATGCCCAAGTCTCTTTCTTCCTTTGTGACTGCCAGCAACTCCCCTCCCAGCCTATAGGTGGCTTCAGGGTTTCTCTTTGAATCCCAGATGGTGTGGTTCATGGACTGAGCAAAGAAATGTGAGCCAGAAGATCCTGGTTTGACACTCTGCTCCAAGCAGTGTAGTCTAATGGCTAAAAGAAAGACTGCGAGCCATAAGATCCTGGTTCAAATCTCAGCTCCAGATAGCCTTGTATAATATGTTTAACCTTAAGGAATGTTAGTCAGGAGATCCCAGACCAGTTCACGGCTCCCTGGTGACATGGTCGAAAATGATTAACGCTAAGGATTATGTGTCAGGAGTTCCTGTCTTGATTGACAGCTCCCTGGTGACGTTGTCGAAAATGATTAACACTAAGGATTATGTGTCAGGAGTTCCTGTCTTGATTTACAGCTCCCTGGTGACGTTGTCGAAAGTGATTAATGCTAAGGATTATGTGTCAGGAGTTCCTGTCTTGATTGACAGCTCCCTGGTGACATGGTCTAATATGGCTGGTGAAAAAGACTATCAGCAGGAGTCTCAAAACTCTTACATCACTGCAAGCCCTGTTGCACCAACGATAGAGCGCATGGAGCTTGCAGTGATCTAACCAGATTTTCTATCCCGTGCAGAAATTGCCACAAGGTAAACAAACTTTTTCTGGTCTACCTTGCAACACTCCTGGGGGCCATTTTACAAAGTTTGCACCAAATATTTGACGCAAGCTGCCATAATACATGAAAACTGTTGCAGTTGTGCCCAAGCTTGCAAAATGGGATGCAGTTGTAGGGGAAGGATTTGGTGCACTGCCAGAACCAAAATGTCGTGGCGCAGGGTCCAGTCCTGCATCATGTTTTGAAAATCCTGCCCTATGTGTCAGCAGATCCTGGCTCGATTCACAGCTCCCTGGTGACATAGTCTAATAGTTAGAGCATAGACTGTGATGAGTTACAAGGTCTTAATTCAAATTACAGCTCCAAGGCAATGTGCTCTAATATATATTTTTACATAAAAAAGCAGAAACTTAGACATCGATGACAGATAAATGGCCAACAACCCATTTAATCTGCAGTACTTGCCTGCATCCACTCCAAGCCTAATGCTGAACCAGAGCTAGTCCACCAATGACCCTGACTGTATTTCAACACCCCCCAGACAACTCATCCCCTTCCTCGACTGCCCACCATCCCTCCCTCCCTCCCTCCTCCTCTGATGGGAACTAATTCCTGTGCCTATCCCACTTGGGATTGAAGCCAGCAATTGATTCTGCATCAACATCTTCTGGAAATGCATTTCACTTCTCCACAACCCTTCCATAAAGAAGAATTTCCTCACATCATTCCTAAAATGTAATTCAACCAGTTTCTATCAATAGCTTCTTGTTACCTTGCCCTCACTTCTTGTTAACTGGGCACAACTGTCTACTTTATTAATACCCCTTAGCTACTTAAAAGTCTCTGTCATGTCACCCCTCTCCCTCCTGGCCTGTAGTGTGCACATATTGACACTCTGCATCCTCTTCTCATACACTGTCCCCTGCTGCCCTTGAATCTTTTTTGTGGCCGTCATCTGAACAGCTTCCAAGAGGTCCCTGTCCTTCAGCTGTGGGCCCCAATCTACACACAATACTCCAGGTGAAGTCTCACCAAGGATTTGTACAGGGGCAGAATCACTGCCTTCCTTCTATTAACTAATCCCCACCCTATGCACCTCAACATCTTACTCACTCCTTTGAAGCTCACTCTCTATGAGTGACTGGGCAGCACCTCTCTAGGTAACTATAGCAGTTCCTGCTGAGGTTTCTCTCAACTCCACAAATTATCTTGGGGTGCATTGATTTCCATGTTTATTAATATTTGTCCAGGTGGACAGTATCTGTTCTCTCTAGATGCTGCTTCCTGCAGTCTGAGCTTGTCCTTCCGTTACATGCAGGCACCTTACTCCTTTCCATTCCCTCAGGAAGTAAGGTGCCTGCCTGGTGCCATGGCTTGGAGGGACAAGAAGCGAATCCTCATGACTGCAGAAGCAGCATCACAGGAGAAGGAACTAGATATCATTGTCCACCTTGGGACAAATGACCTAGCTAGGCATGGAATCAGTGCAGTGTAGGATAAATTTGTGGAGTTGGGGAGGGGCCTCAGACAGGTAGCAAGCATGGTTACGTTCTCAGAGGTGCTGCCAGTCCATGGCAAGGGTGAAGCTAGGGTACTGCACACCATGCAGTTTAATGAATGGTTGCTAAACTGGTGCAGAGCACAGGGCTTTGGCTTCATTGGGGACTGTGGGTATACCTGGAAAGATGAAGGTCTATATTGGCACAATGGTCTGCATCTGTCCATGAAGGGAACCAAGCTCCTAAGTGACAGGTTTAAATGCTTCTTTGGCAAGCTTTTAAACTAGCCAAGGGGGAGGTGCTGATAAGAGGCAGGAAATTTCAAGCCTCCCCCCACAAAACATGGTAGGTAGTAAGGTAAACACTATGGTACAGAGCTCAACAGAGGGCAGGACAGGGGTAAATGGAAAAATAGACAAGGCCAATAACAGCAGGAATGGGGAGAAAAAAGGATAAAGCCAACATTAAATGGAGGGCAATGAGTACCAATGCCCGTAGTCTGCGAAACATGCTTCCTGAGCTAGTAGCCCTGATGGAAGATGAAAAATTGGATATTGTGGCAGTCACAGAAACATGGTACGTGGAGAACCATGACTGGGATGTCAACACACTGGGGTACACAGTCTACAGAAGTGACAGGGAGGGTAAAAGAGGAGGTGGAGTAGCTCTATACATAAGGGAGGGGAACAAAGCTACAGAACTAAAAAGTAAAGAGGGAGGACAAGAGGCACTCTGGGTCATCTTGGAGACAGGGAATGGCATCACAATCTGCACAGGGGTTGTATACAGACCCCTGTCTCAAGGGGAGGAAACGGACAAGAAAATGATGGAGGACATTCTCAAAATGGCTGAAAAAGGGGACATACTGTTGATGGGGGACCTGAATATGCCAGATATTAACTGGATGACATGTACTGCAGCCACATCCAAGAGAAGGGTCATTCTCGATGCCCTGCAGGGGGCAGGCCTTAGACAGCTAGTGGAACCCACTCGGAAGGGAGCAATACTAGACCTGGTACTCTCAAATGGAGAGAGGATCACAAATTTAGAAGTCAGTAGACATCTGGAAACAAGTGACCACTGCACAGTGTGCTTCACAATATGCACAACCATGGAGACAAGCCATACAAAAACAAGGATACTGGACTTTAAAGGGGCTAACTTTGGCAAAATGGGTGAATACCTGGGGAATGCACTAGCAAATGGCCAAAAAGGAGGGGTGGAAGAAAAATGGAGAAAAATCAAAACTGCTATCATAGAGGCAACAAGCCTTTGTGTGAAACAAATAAAGAAAACAAAGCGGAGTAAAAATCACTATGGTTTTCAAAAGAGGTGGCAGGGAAGGTTAAGGAGAAAAAGGCTGCATTCAAAAAGTATAAGGAATCACAGAAGGAGCATGACAGAGAACTGTATCAATTAAAGCAGAAAGAAGTGGGGAAGGCAGTCAGAATAGCAAAGGCCTAAACCGAGGAAAAAATAGCCTACTCAGTTAAGAAGGGGGATAAAACCTTTTATATGTACATTAAGGAGCATAGAAAAGTTAAGGGAGGAATAGTGAAGATGAATAAAGGAGAGGGGAGGTGGGCAGAGGGAGACAGTGAAAAGGTAGAGATACTGAATGAATACTTTTGCTCAGTGTTCACAAAAGAAGATGAGGAGGAGTTACCTAACCCAGACAATAGAAGCACTCTGGGTAGGGGGGTTGACACTAGTCCATTTACAGAAGAAAGAGTCCTGAAAGAACTCCTTAAACTCAAGATGGACAAAGCAATGGGGCCTGACGGGATTCACCTCAGAATCCAAAAAGAACGAAGGGAAGACCTAGTGACACCACTGACCACATGTTTTAACAAATCATGGAAGGATGGAGTGGTACCCGAGGACTGGAAGAGGGCAGATGTGATTCCCTTTCACAAAAGTGGGAGCAAGGCAGAAGCAGAAAACTACAGACCTGTAAGTTTGACCTCAGTGATAGGGAAAAATGATGGAATCACTTCTGAAAGAAAGAATTGTTGAGTACCTAGAGGCCAGCGGGGCACAGGACCCAAAGCAGCATGGATTTACAGCAGGAAGGTCATGTCAGATGAATCTAATTGATTTGTTTGACTGGGTGACCAAAGTAATAGACCAGGGAGGGGCAGTGGATATGGCCTACCTAGATTTTAGCAAGGCATTTGACACAGTCCCGCACAAAAGACTAATAATCAAGTTAGCCAGCCTGGGAGTGGGTTCCAGGGTGGTAGCCTGGGTAGCAAACTGGCTGCACAACAGGACACAGAAGATAATAGTGAATGGAACACATTCCGAAGAAAGGGGGGGGTTACTAGTGGAGTACCTCAGGGCTCAGTACTGGGTACAGTCCTCTTTAACATCTTTATAGGTGACATTGCAGAGGGTCTGAAGAGAAAGGTATGCCTCTTTGCAGATGACACAAAGATCTATAACAGATTGATACACAAGGGGTTGTAGAAAGGATGAGAAGGGACTTGGCAAGATTGGAGGAATGGTCAGACATATGGCAACTTAGATTCAATGCAAAGAAGTGCAAAGTAATGCACCTGGGAAACAAAAACCAAGGAGAAGAGTACACAATAACAGGGGAGGTACTAACAACAACAAAAATGGAAAGGGACTTTGGGGTAGTCATATCAAATGACCTAAAGGTGGGTAAGCAATGTGAGAAGTCAGTAAGTAGAGCCAGGGGGATACTGGGATGCATCGGATGGGCATCACATGTAGAAAAAGGGAAGTGGTTATCCCTCTGTACAGACAGTTGGTGAGACCACATCTGGAATACTGTGTGCAGTTTTTGGAGACCCCATCTACGCAGGGACATAGACAGGATGGGAGCAGTCCAGAGGAGGGCAACTAAAATGGTGCAGGGTCTGCATCAGAAACCATATGAAGAGAGACTGAGAGAGCTTAATACAGTGCCTTCAGAAAGTATTCACCCCAAACTTGGATTTTGTCACATTTTGTGATGTTGCAAACTCAAACTGAAATACATTTATATGGGATTTTTTTGTCACGTATCTATACAAATTACTCTATAATGTCAAAGTGGAATGAAACTTCTGGAATTTTTTGTACATGTAATTTAAAATAAAAACCTGAAATGTCTTGATTTAATAAGTATTCACCCCCTTTGCTATGCCACTCCAAACTGAGCTCAGGTGCATCCAATTTCCTTGTGAGATCACTCTAAAACTTGAATGGAGTCCACCTGTGGTCAGTTCAAATGGTTGACATGATTTCAGAGGAAATACACCTGTCTATATAAGGTCCCACTGTTGACAGTGCATGTCAGAGCAGAAACTCTACCATGAAGACCAAGGAGCTGTCCATAGAACTCCATGATAGAATTGTGAGGAGGCATAAATCTGGGGAAGGGTATAAAAACATTTCTAGGGTGTTGAAAGTTCCCAGGAGCACAGTCAAGTCCATCATTAGTAAATGCAAAGATTACAGAACCACCCAGACTCTTCCTAGAGCAGACTGTCCTCCCAGACTGAGCAACCGGGCAAAAAGGACCTTGGTCAGGGAAGTGACCAAGAACCCAATGACCACCCTGACAGAACTACAGAGTTCCATGGCTGAGATGGGAGAACCTGTCCAGAGGACAACAATCTCTGCAGCACTTCACAGATGTAGCCTCTATGGGAGAGTGGCTAGACGGAAGCCACTCCTGAGAAAAGGCCACATAATAGCATGCCTGGAGTTTGCAAGAAGGCACATGGCAGACTCTGAGACCATGTGGCAAAAGATTCTCTGGTCTGATGAAAAAAAATTGAACTCTTTGGCCTAAATGCAAAGCGCTATGCCTGGCGCAAACTGAACACAGCTCATCACCCATGTAACACCATCCCTACCATGAAGCATGGTGGTGGCAGCATCATGTTATGGGGATGCTTTTCAGTGGCAGGGACTGGGGCACTTGTCAGGATAGAGGGAACAATGAATGAAGCCAAATACAGGCACATCCTTGAGGAGAACCTGCATCAGTCTGCAATAGACCTTGGACTGGGGCGAAGATTTACGTTCCAACAGGACAACGACCCCAAGCATACAGCCAAAGCAACACTGGAGTGGCTTCAGAACAAGAAAGTGAATGTCCTTGAGTGGCCCAGCCAAAGCCCAGACTTGAATTCCATTGAGAATCTGTGGAAAGACTTGAAGATTGCGGTTCACCGACGCTCACCATCCAACTTGACAGAGTTTGAGCAAATCTACAAGGAAGAATAGGCGTAAATCCCCAAATCCAGATATGCAAAGCTGATACAGACATACCCAAGAAGATTCAAACCTTAATTGCTGCCAAAGGTGCTTCTACAAAGTATTGACTCAGGAGGGTGAATACTTAAGTAAACAAGATATTTCAGTTTTTAATGTTTCATAAATTTTTGTTACACAATAAAAATATTTTTGCCCCATTAAATTGTTGAGTATGCTGTGTGAATCAAGAGGGAAAAAATCATTTCAATGCATTAAAAATTCTGGTAGTAACACAACAAAATGTGACAAAATCCAAGGTGGGGTGAATACTTTCTGAAGGCACTGTATGTATACCCTTGATGAAAGGAGGGACGGGGGACATGATGGGAACTTTTAAGTACCTCAAGGGAATCAACAAAGTCTAGGAGAGTAGCATCTTTCAGAAAACGAGATGTGTAAGAACAAGGGGGCACAATTTAAAGGTAGAGGGGGGAAAGCTCAGGGGTAATGTGAGGAATTTTTTTTTCATGGAGAGAGTGGTGGATGCATGGAACCACCTTCCTGGGGAGGTTGTTGGGTCTAAAACAGTGGGGGAATTCAAACATGCATGGGACAGACATAAGGCAATTGTAGTGGAGGGTTGCAGGAAGTAGGCTGTTGGTTAACTAGAATCTGCAGCTTATCCAATAGGAAGGGAAATGGGCAGACTGGGTGGACCAAGTGGTCCTTATCTGCCGTCAAAGTCTATGTTTCTTTGTACTTGCTTTCCCTGCAGCCTTCTGGCTTTGGGCGTGGATGTGAGACTGTCACTAACAATGACAATGTATGGAAATGCATGCTGCCACACTCCCACCCACAGCATGGCAAGCAGGTGTGATGGATGGTCCCCAGGAGGATGGAGCAACAGACAGAGACAGCATCAGTCGGATCTGGGAAATGGAAGGTGTGGACCATACGGCTGCTGGGGAGGGGGGAATGGAGCACTCAAGATGGTTACATAACATGCTGTCATGACTGGTAGTCCCTACCAGGGTCTCCACATGTATGTATGCTTCATGACAGCACTACAACTGTACTGGCAGTGCCAATCCTCAGTTGCTGTGCATGACCCCTCCACCTGTTAGCTGTCATTACAGGTCCACTGTCTACCATGCCGAATGCGAGTACTGTACCCATGTAAGTGCTAGATCATCTGTTAGATGGTCTACCACTTACATCCGAGAAGCTGGAAATTTGGCTGTGTCTACCAGCTGCATACAGACTCCGCTATAAAGTGGGTGTTGTGGCTGTGAATCAGCCACCCCCTTTGAAAATAGTCCACATTATAATTGGGCGCATTCAAGCTGCTGCAGGAGCAGGTGTATCACCCATATGCACCTGCAGTATGCTCTGTGAAAATTCACCCCCCCCATATAGCATATGTACTTCATGGGGCTTTTGACCACCTTTGTAACCTAACTGAAAAAGTCCGTCACATTTGTCTGAGATGATCTGCCTGACATGAACCCATGCCGCCTCTTGTTCTGGAGCCTGTTGGCCTCTAGACATTCAACTATATGGGCTTTTATAATGGTTTCTAGCTAGTTCTCCAGGATTGAGGGCAGGC
Source organism: Neoceratodus forsteri (assembly GCA_016271365.2). NCBI lineage: Eukaryota > Metazoa > Chordata > Ceratodontiformes > Ceratodontidae > Neoceratodus > Neoceratodus forsteri. The sequence continues at coordinate 1,376,328,523 of CM028132.1, read as the reverse complement.
TGACCAGTCTGTAGTTCCCTAGGTCCTCTCTGCTCCCAGTCATGTGGGAAACGGGGTAGGGAGAAAGAGCTGGAGACCAATTAGGGCCTGCAATAATACTGTAGGTAGGGAAAATGGGCAGACTGGTAGACCTAGCAGCCCTTACAGTTTGTCAAATTCTATGTTTCTGTATTCTTTTCTTTAATGAGTGGGATAACACTAGCCTCCCTCATATGCAGAGAGAGCTGCATTCTAGAGATTCAGGAGGACAAGGAGGGGAGAGGAGAAGGGAGGCATATAAGAGTTGGTCCAAGGAGGTAACAAAGCAGGTGAGGGAAGCCAAAGCCTCAAGAGAGCTAAGGTTAGCTCAGGGCATGGAGAGGGGAAAAGTACTTTTTTAGGTACATCGGGGGGGGGGGAGTGCATGGACAGCATAGTGAGGTTAAAGGGGGGAGTGGGTGAAAAAGACTGCAGAACAAACAGAAGCTCTGAATGAATACTTTTGTTTTGAGTTCATGGAGGAGAAGGGAGGTCCACTACCTCTGTGGATGGGGACAGTGGGGTGAGGGCAGAAGGGCAGATGACCGGGTGGAGGAGAATAGAGTGTTAGAGAATTTTAGAACACTAAGGGTGGACAAGGCAACAGGTCCTGATGGTATTCATCCCAGACTGCTGAGGGAGATGGCGGAGGTGTTGGCCAGACTGCTGGCAGACCTGTTCAGCACCTCCCTGGACACCGGTTATGTGCCCCAGGACTGGGAGGGTGGCCCATGTAGTGCCCATTCACAAGAGTGGCCCATGGGACCAACCTGGGAACTACAAACCTGTCAGTCTCACTTCCATAGTGGGTAAACATTTGGAGGCAATACTGAAAGAGAGATTGGTGGCATTTCTGAAGGGAAATGAACTCCAGGATTGGAGCAGCATGGGTTCATCTTGAGGAGGTCTCATCAGACCAATCTGGTAGAATATTACGACTGGGTTACAAGACAGCTGTATAAGGGTCATGCCGTGGATGTCCTATATTTGGATTTCAGCAAGGTCTTCGATTCAGTGCCTAATGGGCAGCTAGGGGGGAAACTGACGTCCATTAGGGTAGGAGAGAAATTAGCAAACTGGATCGGGAACTGGTTAAGGGGGAGGTAATAATGGGTTGTGGTGGTGGGAGATCTCTCAGCAAATAGGTTAGTGATGAGTGAAGTACCACAGGGCTCTGTGCTGGGTCCAGTGCTGTTTGAGCCATTCATTTCGGACATCGCACACAGAATTGGCAGCAGGTTGAGTCTGTTTGCGGACAATACTAAGATAATACTAAGATGAGGCAGTAGTCAATGAAGAGAACAGGTGGAGACAGCTGCAATGGGACCTAATCAAACTGGAGGAGTGGTTGGAGTGGTAGCAGCTGGGCTTCAATGCGAAGAAGTGCAAAGTTATGCACCAACTGCATTGCAACACTCCCTGTGCCATCCTAAGTACTCACTTTGTCTGCTTTTTGTTTTTGTTTTTTGTGTTGTGTTTTCTTTGTCCATAGCTCAGCTATGTGTCCCCATCTCCCTCTGCCCACTCACCAGGGCCAAGCCCTATATAGGAAATGCAAGCCCTGGAGTGGGTGGGTTGTGTGGAGGGTGGGTAGGACTACTGCAGCCCCCCTGTCAGAAACAATCAGCCTTTGGCCTCCTGATGCTGCTGCACTGGCCCAAACGCACACTGCAGACCCCTAAATACCCTCTTTTTGTGCATTTTTTAAAAATGCAACCTGGAGTCTTTTGTTCAGTTCCTCTACAATCCAAACTGTTTAAAATGTCCGTCCCTCGGATGTAACTTGGGAATCCCACAGGTAAAATGCCACCAAACAATTATCAAGCCCCCTGTGAGAAAATAATCAGTCATCTGACTGAACAAGCTGAAAAAAGGTCTCTACAAAAGGAGAGTCATCTGGGGTGCAATGGTATAACAGACAACACTGTAATTCTTCTCCAAAATAAACTTTATTCATCTTTCTTTAAGGCTCGTTGCTCAATGTTTCACCTACACCATGTAGGCTTCATCAAGAGGTGCCTCTTAATATCTATATCAATGGCTTGGCTTCCCATTGTATCATAAAAATTCCCTCAGAATGGGGATAGGTCAATCCTGGTTGTAGCTTCTCAGGACATACTGTATATATATACATAGTATGTCCTGAGAAGCTATGATAGAACATGTAAAAGAATTAGAGTGGCATTCTGAAGCAAATAGTATGGGTTTGTTTTGAAAGAAGCCCTTGAAGGGTAAAAAGGTTAAAACAGGAAAATGAAACAGCAAATATAAAAGGAAGTCTTTATCAAAATAACAACAGGCTTGGATCAGGTACCCCCCTCCTCTTCTTTTGTGAATACTGAGCAGAAGTATTTGTTCACTGTCCCTGCTTTTTCATTGTCCCTCTCTGCCCACCCACCCTCCCCTATTAAGTCTCACTATTCCTCCTTGATCTTTCTTCACCCCTTCATGTACCTATAAAAGATTTTATCACACTTCTTAACTGAGTTGGCTGTCTTTTCTTCAGTTTAAGCCATTGCTGTTCTGACTGCCTTCCCCACTTGATGGGATTCACCCAAGGATTCTAAAAGAACTAAGGGTAGAACTAATGACACAGTTGACTACTCTCTTAAACAAATCATGGGAGGATGGGGTGGTACCTGAGGACTGGAGGAGGACGGATGTGATTCCTCTTCACAAAAGTGGGAGCAGGACAGAGGCAGGAAACTACAGACCAGTTAGTTTGACCTTAGTGGTAGGGAAAATGATGGAATCTCTTCTGAAAGAAAGAATTGTTGAGAACCTAGAGGCCAACGGGGCACAGGACCCAAGGCAGCATGGATTCACAGTGGGAATGTCATGTCTGATAAATCTAATAGATTTCTTTGACTGGGTGACCAAAGTAGTAGACCAGGGAGGGGCTGTGGACATGGCCAACCTAGACTTCAGCAAGGCATTTGACACAGTCCCACACAAAAGATTAATATACAAGTTAGCCAGCCTGGGAGTGGGTCCCAGGGTGGTAGTCTGGGTAAATCATTGGCTGGACAACAGGACACAGAGGGTAAAAATAAACAGAGTCCACTCCGAAGAAAGGGGGATTACTAGCATGGTACCGCAGGGTTCAGTACTGGATCCAGTCCTTTTTAATGTCTTTATAAGTGACATTGCAGAGGGACTGGAAGGAAAAGTATGCCTTTTTGCAGATGACACAAAGATCTGCAACAGGGCTGATACATAAGGGAGGGTGGAAAGGATGAGAAGGGACTTGGTGAAGTCTGAGAAATGGTCAAAAGTGTGGCAGCTTAGATTCAACGCAAAGAAGTTCAAAATAATGCACCTGGGAAACAAAAACCTAGGGGAAGATTACACAATGGGTGGGGGAGGTAATAACAACAACACAAATGGAAAGGGACCTGGGGGTAGTCATATCAGATGACCTAAACGTAAGCAAGCAATGTGAAAAGGCAGTAAGGAGGGCTGGGGGGATGCTGGGATGTACAGAGAGAGGCATCACCAGTAAAAAACAGGAAGTTTTTATCCCTCTTTGCAGACAGTTCATGAGACCTCATCTGGAGTACTGTGTGCAGTTCTGGAGACTCCATCTCCACAAGGACATAGACGGGATGGAGGCAGTCCAGCGGAAGGCAAATAAAATGATGCAGGGTCTGCAACAGAAGCCATATTAAGAGAGACTAAAAGAGCTTAATATGTATACCCCTGAGGAAATGAGGGAGGGGGGCACGATAGAAACTTTCAAGTACCTCAAGGGAATCAACAAAGTCCAAGATGGAAAAAAACTTATGCAAGAACAAGGGGACACAATCTGAAGATTATTGGGGGACAACTCAGGGCACTATGAGGAAGTATTTTTTCACAGAGAGGGTGGTGGATGCATGGAACGGCCTTCCTGAGGAGGTTGTGGGGTCAAAAACAGTGGGGGAATTCAAGAATGCATGGGACAGACATAAGGCAATTCTGGTGGGGGGGGTAGGAAGAAGTAGGCTGTTGATTAACTAGGATCTGCAGTTTATCCAATAGGTAGAGAAATGGGCAGACTAGGTGGGCCAAGCCGTCCTTATCTGCTGTCAAAGTCTATGTTTCTGTGTTACAAGAGACATCTCTTAACCTGCATATGAACCTGTTATGAATCTCTCGAATTCAACCTGTCAGTGCAGTGGCAGAGCTGCAATTTTTGACACCGGAAACCCCACCTGCTTCAATGAGCCTGCGTTGTCAGAGAGGTTTTGTTGCCAGTCCCCACTGCAGCAATGCCACCGGCAGGACCACAGGTGGAAGTGCAGGCTGGAGTGATTTGGGAAGAATTACACCAGCTGATTCAATGTTGGTGCATGTAATTGTGTGCACACTCATGCACTGAAGCCCTTTCTGCAAATATCCTGGGGAGGAAAAATCTTGGCATGCAGGATGATGACTGGTGCAACTGAGTGACGCAGCATCTCATGTACCCCTCCAATCATTAGTGCTCGGGGGGGTGCTGACCACCTTTAGCACTGCCTTAGAGGGCAAACTGAAAAGCTGGAAGGAGGGCCACAGGCATGGGTGAAAGGGCTGGGCAGTTACTTAGGGCAGATGGTACACAGCCAGTGAAGGTGAAAAAATATACAGAATAAAAATAAAAGCACAAATTGTACTGAGAGGCATTATACTACCTTAAGCAGAAGCAGGACCTCACTGAAAATAAGATGCGGCATATCAGTTATGCTGTCCTGTGGAAATAAATTGCTTGTAAATCACTTTAGGATGTACTGCATGAACCAAAATATAAATTCTATACTATTCTTCAGTCCAGGTACAGCCAGTAGTTAATCAAAGTACCAAAGGTACTGAGATGTGTCCAATACCATGTCATTATGCAGACCACACCAAAGCCAGGCAATCCACCCTACAAGGTAACATTAATCTTCATAAAATGTAGTCTTTTCTCTTACCAACACCCACAAGAAATCACAACTTCAGCTTCAAGAAAAGGGTAAAATTTGGTAATAGCCCCCTCCTACCTCTTTAAAATGCTTCTGCGTGACCATGTCTCTCCAGGTTGTGCCTGTCCTCACTTAGCTGGCACCTGACTCTAGCTTGCTCTCCTTAACCAGGATGGCCTTTGTAGAAACTGCCGGAATTGTTAGTTTTCCTGAATTTGTTGCTCCTTTACTGTTGCCATTAGCAGCTCACTGTTGCTATGTGTAATTGTATATATATCACTAACTGATTTGTTATCTCATCTGTTTGTAACACATATTTCCTTTGAGTTACCAATTTTCAAATAAATACATTACAAGACGCCCAAACTACAGACAACAGCTTGGATTTCAGGCTCACACTTGTATGAAGAACTATTCCCAAACTCCTGACAACTACATTTCACCACACACCAAGACCCATAAGGATTGTCCACTGCCACTGTGTTAGTTCCCTGGGAGCACATCTGTACATTTAACCTTTTTTCTAGTTAGTGAGTGGAAGGAGGTGAGGTCACTTAAATGCTGATAAGAAAGAACAAGAACAACAGGTAAGATGCATTAAAGATACTAGAAAGCAGATACTTTCCAGTTTGTGGTTTCTGCAACAACACATGCAATCAAAAGCCTTGAACCCAGCTCAAAGCATCATGGGTATGCAAATTCATGTGTGTTTGATGGGGGTAAGCTGATAGGAAATGTTTTAATTGGTAGTAAGTACTACACTCTGCTTAAGCTGCCGATAGTTAGACCTCACCCTAGCTAACTCATACATACTAAACTTAACCACAATCTTTAAAGTAGCAGTGCAAAGCAATTAGACAAAAATCAATCTGACCCTACCTTTTTTCACTATAAAACATTTCAGGTATCTTCCAGTTTTATTTGATGGTACAATTTTCTAATTCCACCAAAACTGGCTATTTTCTGAATGGTTTAATTTAGTTTTGCCTAATGAAAAAAGATGACTACCACATTTTGCATACAACTAGCATTGAGACCTGGTAAGGGTTAGAATCGAGAAAATAAAAAGACTCAGTGCGCAGCATAGGGGATACCAAGACAAGCACATTTGTGTCAGGTAAGGTTAATATTTTTAGCAATTGTAGCTAAAACTAGCTTGTTTTGGAAAAACATTTAATTGTAGCTAAAACGAGAAGACATTTGTCATTGCACTACTACTTCAAAATCTGCACAAAAAGCATATGCTGGACAAGCGGAAGCTATCATTTGCCACTTAAGCAATTACTTTAGTCAGTTAAGATCTGTGTTTTAATATAACAAGTGTTTGTCAATGTCGAACGTTCACTTGCAGGTATTTGCAGTGGTGTTTGGCATGTATGGTGCTTTACCCTAATGCCCTGTGCAATTGCTGGTATTTGCAGAATAAATTGTCAGCATGACCTTTTTGTTACCCCCATTGTGCGCTACATAGGCGGAAACACGTTTTGGGCAGGATGTGAAAAATGACAGCTGTACTGCTCATAAGGAAGTGTGGTAAAATGCCAATGTTGAAAATCTGGAGTGGAAACATTGAAAATTTGCAAACCTACGAGCATGCGTGGGAACTGTGCAATGCATGCTCGTAATACAGTCATTTTAGGAATTTTTTCACCAAATTTTCAACATTGCCATTTTAAAACCTCTGCTAATGAACAGTGTCACTGTGATTTTCTTACTGTGTCCCATCGTTGATTACACACAACCGACTGCGCCATTGTGCACTACAGGAGAAAGACATTTCAGCAGGATGTGAAAAATGATAGCTGTACTGCTCATAAGGAGGTGTGGTAAAATGGCAATGTTGAAAATCTGGAGAGAAATATTGGAAATTTACAACTTCTGAGCTCGTAGGGAACTGCACAACGCAGCGCTCATAAAACAGTTATTTGTAGGAATTTTTTGCCAAATTTTCAACATAGCTATTTTAAGATCTCTGCTCATGAATAGTGACACTGTGATTTTCTTAATGTGTCCCATACACTGAGTTCGCACACCGACTGTGCCATTATGCTCCCATGGGCGGAAACCGTTTTGGGCAAGATGTGAAAAATGACAGCTGCAGTGCTCATAAGGAGGTGTGGTAAAATGGCAATGTTGAAAATCTGGAGTGAAAATATTGAAAATTACATGAAACATACGAAATGCGCATGAGGAACCTGCGCAATGCGTACTCATAAAACAGTCATTTTTAGGATTTTTTTCACCAAATTTTCAGCACAGCCATTTTAAGACCTCTGCTCATGATCAGTGTCACTGTGATTTTCTTAATGTGTCCCATACATTGAGTTCGCACACCGACTGTGCCATTGTGCGCTACATGGGCAGAAACACATTTTGGGCAGGATGTGAAAAATGATAGCTGTACTGCTTGTGAGGAGGTGTGGTAAAATGGCAATGTTGAAAATCTGGAGTGCAAACATTGAAAATTCGCAAATGTACGAGCGTGCGTAGGAACTGCGCAACGCACGCTCGAAAAACAGTCATTTTTAGGAATTTTTTCACCAAATTTTCAACATAGCCATTTTAAAACCTTTACTCGTGAACAGTGTCACTGTGATTTTCTTAATGTGTTCCATACATTGATTTCACACACCAACTGCGCCATTGTGCGCTACATGGGCGGAAACACGTTTTGGGTGAGATGTGAAAAATGACAGCTGTACAGACTCATAATAGAGTGTGATAAAATGGCAGTGTTGAAATCTGGGTGAAAATATTGAAAATTCACGAACTTACGAGCCTGCGTGAGGAACTGCGTGCTTACATTCGTAAAACAGTCATTTTGAATTTTGCACCAAATTTTCAACATGGGGTTTTGGGACCCTTCTCATAAGTATGTCACTGTCATGGTGTTATTCAAGGGTGAAGGGTGATTTCGCGCGAGTGACTGTGCAGTGCCTGCAAAATCACCCTTAGGGCGGAATAACACCATGACAGTGACGTCGATGAGAAGGGTCACCCATGTTGATATTTGAAAACTTTCAAAATGACAGATTTGTAATAAAGTTGAAATCACCCTATGTAGCCCATTATACAAGCTTACCGGCATTTCCTCAGTTCGTGAGTCGGCTTTGAAGAGTGCAGGCGTGTTCCCGGTCCACTGAAGATCGTCATGCCAGAGTCTGGAGGTAAGTATGGGGTGGGGGTGTGGGGAGGCTGGGTGCGCAGTGGTGGGTGCGGTTGTGGAGGGGGTTGGGAGATGCACCAAGGGACCGCTTTTGTTTTACAGGGAAAAATAAAACAAAGATGACAGAGGATTTGCCATGCTGGGGTGGGCTCCCAGCATGGCAGAAAAATGTGTGGGGGCAGAGGAGCTGATGAGGATTGGGCACCCTGTCGACAAACTACTGCGGGGTCCCAAGGAGCCGACGGGGGATTGGGCACCTCTGTCGGCAAAACAAAGGAACGGTTTGCCATGCTGGGGTAGGCTCCCAGCATGGCAGCAGGATGCTTGGGGCCGTGAAGCTGACAGGGATTGGGCACCCTGCCGGCAAAACAAACAACATTTGCCATGCTGGGGTGGGGCTCTTAGCGTGGCAGGAAAGCTGGGGGGCAGCATGTCGCGTAACGGGGAAGCGCTGCGGATAGAGGAGACGGTGGTGGCGTCAGTGCAGCAGTGGTGTTTTCCTTTGAAGCAGAGGAACACCGCTGTCATACTAAGCTCCTGCACCCATGGTGCAGGACGCCACGCCTGCTCAAGGGAGCAGTGCATTGGATGGGAGAGGCACACCTCCAAGTGTGCTACTCTCACAAAACGTTCCTTGCGCATGTGCGCAAGTGAACATAAAAAGAGAATGCAACATTCCTTCCCTGCCTCTAAAATGTAACACTCCACATTACGGTGTTGCACAAGTCAGCAACTGTGTGAAGGCGGTGCTGCGCCAATTACATTAAGGGCCCCCCGCATATTTTGTGGGGCCCCACTTCCCTACCAATATGTGTATACACAACCATCGGCATTTGGCACATACAAAATATTTATATTGTAAGGTCTTTTGCATACATTCTGACAAGCACCTCTAGTTTGTCTCTGCTGCCACCCTTCCCCCATATCTGGCGCCATGATTAACTTTCTGAATTATGTACTTTGCCCTTGCTCCTCCTGGTAACTCTGGCACCAGGGTCAGATGCTTTGAGTAATGGGCCCCACTGCTTCTTTGTTCTGTAATCCACCCTCACCTCACCCCTTAGGACTAGAGTCGATATCTGCACCACAGACACCACTGCTAACAGCCCAATTTCAAATGGACAAGCAATGTACACAAAAAACAGTTACAAGCTTGACTCTGACTATAAAACGTTTTCTTAATGTTGACCTCTGGGGCAGTGGGCCCCTGACAGTGCAGGTGCTACTGCAACCGCATCTCTTGCATCCCCCTGGCCACTGCCCTGTATGGAGGACAAGAAGACCTGTGGTTCTGATTTCTGTTCAACTGAAATAATGTAAGTACTGCAATAATATATCGTGCAACGTTTTCACTGATTGGGAAGAGGCAAAGTCTTTAACAGGCAAGATGTGCCCAGATATTTATGGATTTCTGTACAGCTCTAGTACCTGTTCTCTGGCGATGCGATCAATAACAGTTTCCAGGTTCTCATGGCCGTAACACGATAACACTCCCTCTACACAGTGCGTCCTGCATCGCAGGGCCTCCCCAACGCTGATGTCCAGATTGTTGTAGGTTTTCTGGGCAGCCAGGTTCTGTGGGGATGGCAAGCAAATTTCATATTGTCAAACATTTACATTGAAAAATTCATTAAGAAAAACAGCAAACTTTTTTTTTTTAAATAATTAATCTACCAAACTGTATTTGCTGCACTAGCTCGGCTGTGCCCCAAACAGTGAAGCTATTGGGCCTGTTTAGTTAGGTTTGTAGGTGTCTGTGTTTACCAGAGACTCTGCCTTCCTCCTCTTGTACCTCAGCTTGAAAACCATAGGTGTAGAGAATGCTTACACCATGTGAACCTACGTTATTTACTTATTTAATAATTAGTGACTGGCAAAGGCACACTGAGCCAAGACTCGTTTCCAGGTGTGACCAGGGCAGAAGGGGTTACATAAGGTATAAGATTACAAGCAGGAATAACAAATAAGTAAATACAATAAAGGCTAAATCCCCTGCTCCTGGCACGTGCAGCCCATTGTTGCGCTCCTGCACCATAACCTGTCTCCCCCCAGAGTGTAGGTTATGGCTATTTAGCCAATTCTGTTTCTGGTGGCCCTCGCTAGCTCTTTTTTTACCAGACATCATTCCATCTTTTAGAAACATATTGCACCTTGTGAAATTGTTGTATACATACTCTAGGCGGTCTCTTGCACAACTGTATCTTAAATAATGGTTTGTGGGAAATAATTGCTCAGTGTTACTATTTGCTCTTTCTTTACCAATATTTTACAAATCACACAACAGTATCTCATTATGTACAATTGTGCTTTGTATAAAGTTTGCTGCTCTTACAGATTATTGTTATGTACAAAGTGGGTGATTTAATTCCCTTTATTGTACCAACAAGATAGCTGGTTCAATAAAAGGTATCAAATTACCCACTGTGTTCGTCGTTTTGTACAAGGACCACTACGGTTACAAATAGTTCTCTAGATTATTGTTACGTAGCTCTCCCTGTTCCATCCCTCACAGGATGCATCTGGACATAGTTTTGGCTCATTATTTATACCTTTCCCTTTCGCCAAATTTTAAATGAACAAACAGGAAAAAGCAACAATAATGAATAAATAAGTAAATAAAGTGTGTGACATGTGAATGGTGGAATTAAGACATAGGCAACAACAGGCATGCAATAGATGGATGCATATAGACAGACAGACAGATAGATAGATAGATAGATAGATAAATAGACAGACAGACAGAGATAGATTTTCATTTTTATTTCATTTATTTGAAATTGCGGTTAGGTACACTGGAATTTACATTCCATTTTCAGGTACAACCTGAGGTCAGGCAAAAATACAATACACAAAAATACACAATACAAATTTTTATAAAAAGTTCAAATAACATTGATACAGTACAATCATTTATATACACAGACATTCGAGCTTTTAAAATGGTTAGATAGATTGACAGACAGACAGACAGGGTGTTATGAGACGGTGGCTTATGAGATATGCTGATCATATTCATGAGGGGAATGACCTCTTGACCTTCATGAGTGGCAAAGCCACAAGTGAGGTCAAAAGAGGTCACTGCCCACTCATGAAGATAAATATCATATCTCATAAGCCACCATCACATGTCCAGTTTTTACAGTGAACATTACCATTTTAAAATACTTGCCACTGTATTGTGATTTGTTTTAAACAGAAAAGGATTCCTGGTTTGAGTTCATGGTTATTTTTAGAAGCTGTCAGTCATAGAGTGGTTCGCTAAGTTACAGTTTTTTTGGTTCATTTTTGCAGAGTTTGTTTCCAGAGAACAAAAGGAAATTAAAAATACATACATTTGTTATCATTGTTGAGTTTCAATTTTCAGGTCTTTTAGCTGGGAGGACACATGATTAGCGCTTTCTGTTTCATGCTAGTAAGGAGCGCCAGTAGCACCTATGTTTGAAGGTCTGTTGGTTCTTTTTTTAGGTTATTTTTCAGATCTACTGGCAGTTTCTTCCTTTCTGGATACCAAGTGGGGAATTATCAAAACTGCCATCACAGAGGCAACAAACCTTTGTGTGAAGCAAATAAACAAATCAAAATGAAAGAAAAAGCCACTATGGTTCTCAAAAGAGGTGGCTATGAAAGTCAGGAAGTAAAATATAGCATTCTGGAAGTATAAGGAAACACAGAAGGAGCAGGACAGAGAGCTGTACCAGTTAAGGCAGAAGGAAGCAGGGAGGGAAGTCAGAATAGCAAAGGCCCAAACTGAGGAAGAGATAGCCAACTCAGTTAAGAAGGGGGATAAAACCTTTTATAGGTACATCAGTGAGTGTAGAAAGACAAAGGGAGGGATGGTGAGGCTGAATAGACTGAATGGTGGGTGGGCAGAGGGGGACACTGAAAAAGCAGGAATACTGAACGAATATTTCTGCTCAGTATTCACAAAAGAGGAGGGGGAAGTGCCTAATCCAATTAAAAGAAGCACTCTTGATAGGGGGGTCGATCCCAGTCCTTTCACAGAAGAAAGGGTTCTGCAAGAACTCCTAAAACTGAAGGCGGACAAAGCAATGGGTCCTGATGGAATTCACCCCAGAATTCTAAAAGAATTAAGGGAGGAACTAGTGAAACCACTGGCTACTCTTTTAATAAATCATGGGAGGATGGTGTGGTACCCGAGGACTGGAGGAAGGCAGATGTGATTCCCTTCACAAAGTAGGACCAAGACAGAGGCAGGAAACTACAGACCTGTCAGTCTGACCTCTGTGGTAGCAAAGTGATGGAGTCACTTCTGAAGGAAAAGAATAGTTGAGTACCTAGAGGCCAGTGGAGCACAGGACCCAAGGCAGCATGGGTTCACAGCGGGAAGGTCATGTCAGACGAATCTAATAGATTTCTTTGACTGGGTGACCAAAGTAGTAGACCAGGGAGGGGCTGTGGACATGGCCTACCTAGACTTTAGCAAGGCATTTGACACAGTCCCACACAAAAGATTAATAGTCAAATTAACCAGCCTGGGTAAAACATTGGCTGGACAACAGGACACAGAAGGTAATTGTAAATGGAGTCCACTCTGAAGAAAGGGGGTTACTAGTGGGGTACCGCAGGGTTCAGTACTGGGTCCAGTCCTTTTTAATGTCTTCATCAGTGACATTGCAGAGGGACTGGAAGGAAAAGTATGCCTTTTGCAGATGACACAAAGATCTGCAACAGGATTGATACACAAGGAGGCATGGAAAGGATGAAAAGGGACTTGGCAAGGTTGGAGGAATGGTCAGAAGTATGGCAGCTAGGATTCAATGCAAAGAAGTGCAAAATAATGCACCTGGGAAACAAGAACCCAGGGAAAGAATACACAATGGTGGGGAGGTAGTAACAACAACAAAAAGAAAGGGACCTGGGGTAATCATATCAGATGACCTTAAGGTTAGCAAGCAATGTGAGAAGGCAGGAGGAGGGCTGGGGGTATACTGGAATGTATAGGAGAGGCATCATCAGCAGAAAACAGGAAGTTGTTTCCCTTTGTACAGACAGTTGGTGAGACCCCATCTGAGTACTGTGTCCAGTTCTGGAGACCCCATCTCCACAAGGACATAGACAGGATAGAGGCAGTCCAGAGGAGCAACTAAAATGGTGCAAGGTCTGCAAGAAGCCCGTATGAGGAGGCGACTAAGGAGCTTAATATGTATACCCTTGAGGAAAGAAGGGAGAGGGGGACATGATAGAAACTTTTAAGTACCTCAGTGGAATCAACAAAGTCCAAGAGGGTAGCATCTTTCAGAAAAAGAGACTTGCAAGAACAAGGAGATACAATTTAAAGATAGAAGGAGGACGGTTCAGGGGCAATGTGAGGAAGTATTATTTCACAGAGAGGGTAGTGGATGCATGGAACAGCCTTCCTGAGGAGGTTGTGGGGTCTAAAACTGTGGGAGAATTTAAGAATGCATGGGACAGACATAAGGCAATTCTTGTGGGGGGTAGGAAGAAATAGGCTGTTGGTTAACTAGGATCTGAGGCCTATCCTGTAGGTAGGGAAATGGGCAGACTAGATGGGCCTAGTGGTCCTTATCTGCTGTCAAAGTCTATGTTTCTAAGTGTAGAGAGATGGCATCACAGCATACTGGAGTTTCAGTCTGGGTAAAGTACAGCATGCTGCAGGCTTGAAGCACTGTCGGCTGGTAGGTGCAATTCAAAATAATTAGTTTGCACTAACAGTAGGGCGCCTTGGCTTGGCACAGGTGGCTGGTAAACTATCTATGAGATACCCAACCAGCTAGATACATTTTGTGACATACCCTGCTGCGGAGATAAAAAATGTATCTAGCTAGATGGTGTTGAGTTGACATATTGTCATTTTTATTAGTTAGAAAAAATTGTAATGTACATTGTATAGAGAGGTAGAGAGAGAGAGATACTGTAGACAGAGAAGGAAAGAAAGAAAGAAAGAAAGAAAGAAAGAAAGAAAGAAAGAAAGAAAGCTTTTACAACAAAAAAGCAGGAACCTAGAGAGACTAGAAATAGGTGCAGGAGGTGGCAAAATGACATCTGAGAAACAGAAACATAGAAGCAGAGAAATTTACAGGCAGAAAAGGATATGTGGTCCACCCAGTCTGTTCAAGGGCCCTAGTTAATGGGAGAGACATGCCCATCTAGGTAAAGTAACCCAAAGATGCCCCCACTGGAGATTCATGTTCTTTGTTACTGCCCCCCCCTCCTAACACCACTGCTTGATTCTTGAATCTGTCCCACCAGGCATTAAATCTGGCTACAGTTTTAGCACTGACCACACTGCTAGGCAAACCATTCCATTTGGCCATCTCTCAGAAAAGAATTCAAGTTCCTCATGAAATTGCATCCCCACCAACTTCTAGTTGTGCCCCATGGTACATGAGCTCTCATATGATGTGAACAACTCAGAGGAGTCTGCCCTGCCAATCCCATGAAAAACTTAAAAGTTTCTATCATATTCTACTTTTTTCCTCCAAGGAATACATGTCTAGGATTTGCAACTATTCCTTGTATGCTTTTCCTTGCTGGCCCTGTATCATTGTAGTCGCCCTCCTTTGGACCATCTCCAACCAGTCCCACTTCTTCCTTTCATGTGGGCTTCAGAACTGTACATTGCACTCCAGGTGCAGCCTCACCAGGAACAAGTACAGTAAAAGAATTGCCTCCTTTCCCCTGCTGGTAAAACCCCCTACCTACACACCCCAACATTCTGCTGATGTTCCCTTAAGCTTTACCACACTGCAAAGTGAATATTAGGATCTCACTAACGATCACCCTTGAATCCCTTTTTCTGTAGTTTGTTCCACCCTCACTCCATCGATCCAGTAGACTGTCTTAGGATTATTTATTTCCCATGTGCATTACCCTGCAGTTCTTGGCACTGACCTTCAATTGCCAGATGCCTGACCATTTGTCTAATCTTTCCACATGCTTTTGCATACTGGCTATCTCTTTCAAAGTATCCACCCTCCCGCAAAGTTTTGTATCATCTGCTTAGATGCACACCTTCCCCTTTACTCCCTGCTCTACATCACTGATTTACATATTGTAGAGTACGGATTCCAGGACTGGCCCCTGAGGGACTCCACCTGTGACGTCCCTGACTTCCGAGAAGTTGTCATTTAGGACCACCTTCTGAGTCAACCCATATAGCTAGTTGCTTATTCACCTAGTCAGATATTCCTCCGTCCCAGGATCCCCCAGCTACTTGATTAATCCCCTGTGGGGCCCAAAGTCAAAGTCACTTGCTGAAATCCATAGAAACATAGACTTTGATGGCAGATAAGAACTGCTTGACCCACCTAGTCTGCTCATTTCCCTACCTAATGGATAAGCTGCAGATCCTAGTTAATCAACAGCCTACTTCCTCCAACCTCCCCACTAGAATTGCCTTATGTCTGTCTCTGCATTCTTGAATTACCCCTGTTTTGACTCCATGACCTCCTCAGGAAGGCTGTTCCATGTATCCATAACCCTCTCTGTGAAAAAATACTTTCTCACATTACCTCTGAGCCATCCCCCCTCTATCTTCAAATTGTGCTCCCCTTGTTCTTGCACATCTCTTTTCTGAAAGATGCTACCCTCTTGGACTTTGTTGATTCCCTTGAGGTACTTGAAAGTTTCTATCATGTCCCCCCCTTTCCTCGAGGGAATACATATTAAGCTCCTTTAGTCTCTCTTCATATGTGTTCTGATGCAGACCCTACACCATTTCAGTTTCCCTCCTCTGGACAGCCTCCATCCTGTCTATGTCCTTGTGGAGATGGGGTCTCCAGAACTGCACATAGCACTCCAGATGGGGTCTCACCAACTGTCTGTACAGAGGGATAACAACTTTCTCTTTTCCACTGGTGATGCCTCTTCCTAAACCAGGTAAAAGATATTAATTGCCTGACCCTTGTCTACTGATTTAATTATGGATGCAAAGAAGTCTATCACATTTACGTGATGTGACCTACCTGTCATGAACCATGTTACCTTTCGTACTGTAACCCCTAGTTTTCTAAGAACTCTACTGTAATTGGTGGCCTGGCACAAGCTGTGGCCCACTTAGTGCTGTGGGCACCTGTGCTCACATGCTCTGTGGTGGCAGTACTGGGCAGTCCATCAGCAGCTGTACTGGGGCCCTTGGGGAACATGACCCTTTACACTGGGAGGGGTGGTCGGCATGGGTTTTTGAACAATTTTTAATGAGTAAAGGGGAAAACATATTTACAAATTAGCATGATGCCTGCACCTGGATTATAGTGATGGAGAGTGCCTCAGAACACTTGGGCACTGAACTCACTGGGCAAGGGAGCAGTAATTCTAGCTAGTGTACAGGTCTGGCATGGGTGAATCCCTTGGGTAAAGCAGTGACACACGGAAGAGCTTAAAGTCTATTTGCAACAGCTTGAATACTTCTTCTGGTCCTTTTTCAGGGTGAGAGATAAAGGAGAGTGCTCAATTCTTGTCCTCCTCAATCTCTCCTTAACCTATGTACCATGGGCTATTAGCAGATCAGTTAACGGAGTACATAGAGCTCGCTGGCAAAGTCATCTTCTGGTCTGAGTCCTACCTCAGGGATAGGACACACAGAAACATACAATTTGATGGTAGATAAGGAACACTTGGCCCACCCAGTCTGCCCATTTTTTCCCCTGCCTATATTGTCAATGCAGATCCTACTTGATCTCCAGCTCCCTCCCACTCCCTTTCTTCCCACTAAGATTCCCTTGTACTTGTCCCATGCATTCTTAAATCCCCCCACTGTTTTCACCCCATCACCTCTGCTGGAAGACTGATCCAAATGTCCACCACTCTTTATGTGAAGAAGTACTTCCTCACATCTCTCCTGAATTTATCCCCGTTCAGCTTCACTGTATGTCCCCTTGTTCTCATACATCTTTTCCCTCTGAAAAATATTCCCCTGCTGTACCTTATTCACCCCCGTGAGGTATTTATAGGTCCCTCTCATATGCCCCTCACTCTTCTCCATTCCAGAGAGTGCACGTTGAAGCCCTTCAGTCTGATACAGACCCTGCACCATCTTAGTTGCCCTCCTCTGGACTGCCTCCATCCTGTCTATGGCCTTCCTGAGATGTTGTCTCCTGAAACAGACACAGTACTCCAGGTAGGGGTCTCACCAGTGATCTGTACAGTGGTGATACCCCTCCCTATGCACCCCAACATACCACTGGCCCTACCCATTGCCTTGTTGCACTGCATCACCACCTTGAGATCATCAGATATGATTACCCGCAGGTCTCCTTCTTGTATGGCGACTGTCAATACTTCCTCCCATACTGTACTTCACCTCTGGGTTTGTGATTTTGCACTTTTTCACACTGAAACCCAGCTGCCATGTCCTTGACCAGTCCTTGATTTTTCTCAGATTTCTGCACATTTTTCCACCCTCTCTGGAGTGCCCACCCTGTTGCAGATTTTGGAGTCATTTACAAAGAGGCAGACCTTCCAACTCATCTGCAATGTCACTTATAAAGAGATTAAAGAGGACTGGTCCCAGTACTGAACCCTGTGACACCCCACCAGTCACCCTCCCATCCCCTAGACACACAGGGAGGTGTTGGTAAATTTCTCTTCACCCCCAGTGGCACTGCTCTGTGGCATACCCCATTGCTCGGTCCTCTCACCCACGTTGCTCACAGTGTACATGCTGCCCCTGGGAGGGGACAATTAGACAGTAAGGACTAGGATTTCGCTGATATGCAGATGACACCCAGCTCTATCTGTCATTTGCACCCAGGAAGCCAGGTGTGGTGGATATGCTCAATAAATGTTTGGCAGAGATCCAGGATTAGATGTCATCGAACTAGTTATGATTCAGCCCTGACAAGACTGAAGTGCTAGTTGTTGAGCATGGCTAAAGTGAGAGAGTGGCAGCTACCAAGAGGGAGATGGGGTTTTGGCACAGTTCCTCTAGGGAGTTTGACTGCCACTAAGATTAAAAATCTGGAGATCATTCTAAACAAGAGGCTGACACTCAGATATTAACAGTAGTCTGGAGTGGCATTTCACATTGACTGACAGAGGGAGAACTTCCTGTCAAGGAGCAGGAAGGGCGGGATCACCAGGCCACATAAAGGGAGGATTTGAGCTGGTGGGGTTACTGACATACTGAGCTGAGTGAATCTAGCCTCTTTAAGCTTCAAGTTGGGTGGTATAAATAAATTAAAAAAATATATCTTTTTGTCTCAGGATAGCGGGTAAGGTCTAGTAAAAAGGAGTAGCCATGACGGAAGTGGTGCAGTGCAGTGGCTGTGGGGCGATAGTCTTTAGGGAGATCTTTTGGAGACTGCAGTGCTGCCCCATCTGTAAGCACCTCTCAGGGCTGGGTGAGGAGGTTGCCAGACTCAAGGCCAAGTTGGCTTGGGTAAGGAGTGACGACTCCCTCAGTTAGGGACCACCAAGTCCACCTCTGCTTCCTCAGAGGATGCCGGGAAGGAGGAGCAAATGGACAATGGCGGGCTTGGGGAGGGGACTGGGACAGATGTGGAGGTCCTCCAGGGTGGAGACCTCAAGGGGGTTAGCAGAGGACCCCAGAGGAGGTGAAAGCAGCTCCTGGTGGGGGACTCCATAGTCTGGAGAATAGAGCTGGGGACAGGTAGTGGGGTGGAGAGGGAGGTTAAGTGCCTGCCAGGAGGCACAGTTTAGAGGGATGAGAGCAGATGAAGAGGATTGCTAGGGTGGCAGCAAGAAGGGGGAGCTGAATGTCATTGTCCATCTGGGGACAAATAACCTGGCTAGGGGTGAGGCAGGGATAGGGAGAGTGCAGGAGGAGTTCAGGGAGTTGGGGAGGGGCCTTGGGCAGGTAGCTAGCTCCATGACCTTCTCAGATGTGCTGCCTGTTCATGGCAAGGGGGTGGCTAGGAATCTCTATGCCAGGGACTTCAACACATGGTTGAGGAACTGGTGCAGAGAGAAGGGTTTCAGCTTCACTGGGGACCCACCTGGAGAGATGGTCGCCTGTACAAGGGTGACGGCCTGCATCCCTCCAGGGAGAGGACCATTGTACTTAGTGAGTGATTTAAGCATTTCATTGGCAAGCATTTAAACTAGCCAAGGGGGGTGGCAGAAGGAAGCAGGGAGAATCAAACTGCCCACCCCCACAGGTAGTCAGCAGGGAGGACCCTAAGGTTGAGAAATCACCAATGGTAACTAAACTAGGAAAAGATAGAATGGCAGAGAACAGAAGAAAGGGGATTAAAGGTGGGGGGTAATGAGGGAAGGCATGAGGATAAAGGAGAGGAGGACAGGAGGTTGAGACACAAAACATGGAAGGCCACATGTGCAAATGCTCGCAGCCTGGGAAATAAAATCCCAGACCTGATGGCATTGATAGCAGAGGCATGGTATAATGAGAACCATGCCTGGGATGTAGCTATACCAGGTTCTACTCTATTTAGGAAACACAAGGAGGGTAAAATGGGAGATGGGGTAGCTGTTAGGGTAGTCAGAACTAGTTCGGTTAAGATTCGAACCCTCCTCGAACCCTGGTGTTCGAGTTCTAACTTAGAACTCGAACACTAAACGGTTCGCAAAAGGGTTCGAATCACCGCAAGACGTTGTCTGTTTGCACTTGCGTACCTACGTACGGGTCAGGTGGGGGTCGAGTAAGCTGCTGGAGCCGGATCTGTGGGGGTATTTAGGGAGATGTGCCGCGAGGAGGAGCGCCATTTGCAGAGGATCGAGAGGAGGTAGCAGCAGTCAGCTTAAACTGTAGCGTTAGCGTTAGCGATCACTGCTCTTGTCCAGTGGCCACTTCCATCATCCATTTCCTGTGAGACCGAGAACAAGAGAAAGGCTGAAAAAGGTCAAAATCGAGTGGGAGTGGGACTAGGGGAGGTTCAGGACAGGTGGAGGATTAATCAAGAATTGGGAAGGGACTGGGGAATAGGGAGGGATCGAGACAGAGATCAATCAATATCAGGACTGGAGGAGGACTCAGGAGGACTCGGAGAGAAATAAAAAAAGAAGAAGAGTGAAGAACCTTTGTGAAATGTGATTATTTGAAACTGCAGCACTGCTCAGTCAGTGGTGCACACTGCACTCAGCAGCTGCCAGCAACAAGCATACAAGGGGGCAAAAAGGCAAATAAATCTGAACCCTTCCCAGTGTAGTGTGTGTGTCTCAGAGAGAAGCCCAGTGTGTGCCCCTTGACTGCACTGTACTCTACCCAGTGTGTGTTACAGAGAGAAGCCCAGTGGCCAGTTGTGTGGTGGCATTAACCTTACATGACAGAAATGTAGAAATATAATTCCCATTCCCTGGGTTGTGTATGTGACTCCGTCTCCTGTGGTCAGCCCATCACCCTGCTGCTGTGTGGCCCTTGACTGCACTGTACCCTTCCCAGTGTGTGTGTTACAGAGAGAAGCCCAGTGGCCAGTTGTGTGGTGGCATTAACCTTACATGACAGAAACGTAGAAATATAATTCTCATTCCCTGAGTTGTTGGTTATGTAGGTGACTCCGTCTCCTGTGGTCAGCCCATCACCCTGCTGCTGTGTGCCCTTTGACTGCACTGTACCCTACCCAGTGTGTGTTACAGAGAGAAGCCCAGTGGCCAGTTGTGTGGTGGCATTAACCTACATGACAGAAATGTGAAATATAATTCTCATTCCCTGGGTTTGCGATATGTGACTCGTCTCCTGTGGTCAGCCCTCCCACCCTGCTGCTATGTGCCTTGACTGCACTGTACCTACCCAGTGTGTGTTACAGAGAAAGCCCAGTGGCCAGTTGTGTGGTGGCATTAACATTACATGACAGAAGCACGTAGAAATATAATTCTCATTCCTGGTTGCATATGTGACTGCCTCTGTGGTCAGCCCATCACCCTGCTGCTGTGCACCCTGACTGCACTGTACCCACCCAGTGTGTGTTACAGAGAGAAGCCCAGTGGCCAGTTGTGGTGGCATTAACCTTACATGACAGAAACGAGAAATATAATTCTCATTCCCTGGTTGTATATGTGACTCGCCTCCTGTGGTCAGCCCATCACCCTGCTGCTGTGCACCCCTTGATTGCTATGTGTATGC
This sequence comes from Neoceratodus forsteri, assembly GCA_016271365.2. Taxonomy (NCBI): domain Eukaryota; kingdom Metazoa; phylum Chordata; order Ceratodontiformes; family Ceratodontidae; genus Neoceratodus; species Neoceratodus forsteri. The sequence goes on along the minus strand of CM028132.1, from coordinate 1,376,307,396 downwards.
CTATGCCCAGCAGCCCAATCATTCTGTAAGCCTTGAACCTGGGATGCTTTAGTTGCAAACTGTCATATTCTTCAATTACTTTCAGTCCACGGTATCACAGTGTCACACAGCCAAAATAAAATTTTGGAGTTGTAGCCAGCGATCACAGATCACATTGCTTTGTTACACAGGAATTGTTTGGGTGTGGGTGTGTTCACCGCAGTATACTGGTAGTACTGGTACTTACTGTCTGTTATGGCTGACAGCAACATAGATGAAGCATCTAGTGCTGGTGTTGGAGCAGGTGTTGGTGGTAGTGGTAATCCTGGTGCTAACAGAAATAACCAAAATGTTTCACGTGATAAAAAATTCAACAAACAGCAAAATAGCAACAGTGAAGTGTGGTAAAGGGGGACCTTTTTAAGAAAACCTGTACAGCTGCTGTGGTCACACGGAGAGGCACCATAAGGTATGTCATTCATGCTGTTAAGATCCCTGTGACTAGCAGCAATAATGCAAGTGACAGTGAGTCCCTCTCTGACTCAAACAGTAGCTCTTTGTCTCAGTCCGACACTGTTGTGTCTTGCAACAAATCATTACTTCCTCAACAAAGTGAAATGAGCAAGTCTGCTGACAATGAATCAGGTAGTGCACTTGCAAATACATCCAGCACTGTTGGCAACGAAAAGGACATATCCATTGAATCCACCACTTCTGTGTTGGCCAGCAATGAAAATCCATCAGAGTCTTCTGCCCACTTCTAGCACCAAGGAGCATGTCCCAGGTTCTGTTAGGACAGGTGAAAAGACACAAACAGTCTTTAGCTATCTTCCTAGCACTCGAACAAAATCTGTCACATCTGAGGTGTGGAATTATTTCTCTGTCAGTAAAACTGATCCATGCAGAGCAATTTGTTCCCTGTGTAAACAGAGTGTAAGCCGTGGTAAAGTTGTGTCATGCCTTGGCACTACAGCTCTTAAACGCCATCTGAAAAAGCATTCAGTTTTGCTTGATCATCCAAAACCCATGTCCTCCATCTTCCAGACCGCACGTGAGAAGGGTCAGGAATCTGAAATGGATACTGAATTGTCTGAACTTGATGCGGGCAGAACCACTGCCAGCCCTAGGATCACTGTTACCACCAATGCCAGCACCATTAGTACCAGTTGCACATCCAGTGATGGCACTGAATGTATAAGTCCTAGTCCACCATCTCTGCGTCCATCTGCCCATCGAAGCACGGTGTATAATAAACCAGCAGGGACATGTTGCAAACAGCTAACACTGTCTCAGGCATTTGAAAGGAAGAATACCTTTACTAGAAATCATCCAAAGACCCTTCATCTTAATCACCGAATTGGTGAACTGTTGCTTGAAGCCCTTCTCCCATACTCTTTGGTAGATCATGAGGATTTAGGGAGGCTCATGACATTAGCAGAGCCTCATTACGATGTTCCTCATCGAAGGTACTTTTCCTATGTTGAAATACCAAACATTTATCAGGCTTTAAAAGCGACAGTGATGCTTGCACTTAAAACTGCAGAGGGTGGGGTTATTCATGTCACAACAGATGTGTGGACCAGCACTCAAAACATAGATTACATGTCCCTTACCGCTCATTGGGTCACGTTTTCTTGTGCTTCTTCAAAAACAAAGACACCCCAAAAGATGGCGCTGCTGCATATAAAGAAGTTTGGGCAAAGTCATACTGCTGCAGACATTGTGCAGGAACTAAATGACCTCCTTGACGAATGGGTTTATTCTCACGGTCTAAATGTGGCTTCATAGTAAGTGACAATGGGCCAACATCTTAAAAGCAGTACAGGATGGAGGATTTCTGCATGCTTCTTGCTTTGCACATTGCTTACACTTAATTGTCACAGGATTTCAACAACGAAACACAAGTGGATGGTATGATTGCTGTTTGCAAAAAAATTGTGACTCACTTTTCACATTCAACCAAGGCTATCACGGACATTGTCCGAACTGCAAAAACACAAGCTGCCCCAGCAAAAGCTGATTCAAAATGTTTCCACTCATTGGAACTCAACGCTTTATATGCTGCAGCGCCTCTTGGAGCAAAAAGCAAGCTGTACATGAGTACTGCTCCAGTTACATTATTGGAGATGGCATTATGCTGTCTGTGCTGCAGTGGAAATTAATGGAGACAGTGTGCTGTATCCTAGCTCCTTTGAGACAGCTACAAGGGACATGTCTTCTGAAGGTGCATCTGTGAGTCAGGTTATCCCACTCATAATGCTCATTTCACATCATCTTAGTGTTCTAAATCTACAAACAGAAAAGACAGATCTGAGCGCAGACAACATCCGCCTGTATCATGGGAATCTCAGAAGAGAATGAGCGAGCGCCTAAAACCAATGACAAATTAGTTGCAATGACGAAATCAAGACACTACATCCTTGCAACTCTCTTAGATCCCAGGTTCAAGGCTATACATCTTCCAAAACAGATGATATAGAGCAGTACAAATGTATATTGCTAGATGAGCTGCAGCACTCACAGGAGTCAAACACAGACACGCACAGTACCCTCAGGTTGTCATCACCACAACATGCAGATTCATCTTCACAAAGGGAAACAGAACTGGAAAAGTCATTAAACATTAACAGTAGTTGTTCCACAACTGCCACTTCTTCAACCCTTAGTAGCAAGCTAAATCTGTGGCAAAACCTTTCCCAAATTGCTGCCATACCAGCAGCTTCTGCTGATTCCTCTTCTGAGCGGTCTCTGTTCATCATGGTAGACAGTTACCTGCAAGAACTGCCTATTCCTATTGATGCATGCCCTTTTGAATACTGGAGATCAAAAAAGTCAATTTGGACAGAGCTGTATGATGAAGCCTGTAAATATCTTGGTTGTCCTGCAACAAGTGTCTCTTCAGAACGCATGTTTAGTACAGCTGGCAATATTGTGACAGACACCAGAAATAGGTTGCTGCCAGAAAATGTACACACGTTAACTTTTATTAAAGTTAATAAGTCAAGATTTTCGTATCCCTACAAGAGTATACAAACTGATCCTGAAGTGATTGATGTTGTGGATGTTGATGGTGATGACAACTCAGATGGTGGTGGCTGGTAATACTGTGTGGGACAGAGTCTCTCTGCACCAAAAGGAAACTTTACAGACTGTGATGACTTTGGTTGTCGTCTCTCTCCTTTCTCGATCTACTACCTTGGACTATATACCCCCAAAACTTTCACCATTTCATGGCAAACACTTTAGTAGCTAGGGTCTAAACTAAAGTCAACAAGTTTTATATACAGGGCAATTTAACATCAGTGGAACAGGCCCAAATTTGGCATAAAGGGACACTGTCACATCAATCCTTTCGTATCATATTATTTATAGTTAAAGTGAAAACATATAATTTTGGATTTACCTTCTGTGACTTTGTGGTGCATCAGTATGGGCTGGGACAGGAGACGGTCTATTTTCAATTTTAAAGAGGACAAAACAATGAGTTCTAATTGGTAGCTGTTTATTATTTTTTCAATTACAGAAATGTTATCATAAACGAAAAATGGATGCTAGTACATGGGTGAGGGTTGTGGGTTGGTTTTAACATGGGTGTAAGGGTGGCATGGGTGCTACTGCACAGATGAGGGTGGTGGAAGAAAAGTGGAATGGGTGATGGGGTGAAAGGTGGGTGTTGTTTTAGTTCTTTCATTTACAGATTCGTGATCAGCTGGGAATGGTGAGGAAAAAAATGATGACAGACCGAACCTACTGTACACATAATATATATTCTTATTAAATACATTGCAAACTGCTGCCACCTAGCACAATTGTCCTGTCCCCTTTAAAAAGAATAAAGGAATCAGAAATAAAAGAAAATCTGCATCAGCAGTTTTCACAGAATGTGACGTATCATAAAGTGTTTTTGCTTTACAAGTAGTGATAATTTGATACATAATGGGGTTGACAGACGCTGTCCCTTAAACATCACATGCCAACTGCTGCAGCTACATTAAATGTTCCTTAGTATGTGGTGAGGAAACCACTTTTTTTATTTATGTGACTGAAATACAGATTTTATTGAAGTATCAGCTGCAAAAATGCATCATCTTAGAAAGTTGTAAGTATTACTTCAATTTGCCAACAAAAATGTTGGTATATGTATGCATTACCAGAAAATTGCATGCATTTTGCCAGCAACAATGACTGGCATATTTTTTTATTCAAATGTCTTGACTGACTACGTTATGACATAATATGTTTTCAACAGTTCCACATGCTGCTGCTGTAGTACTTGGCTTAACTTTGTTATAAAAGCTATCTTTAAACATAGCAACTTTTGATTTACTCATTTAAACAGAAAGCAGCAAATAGCTGAAATTAGGTAATATCAGTTATTTTTCTCATAATTCATGACGATGAGTATATATAGCTGAGTACATAAATGGCTAATGTGCCTCTTTCTTTCACTAAGGAACTATGATGCAGCTGCAGCAGGAAAACTTTAACATATGGGTGGGTGGGTGGGCCTGTTACGTATTAAGTTGCTGGCTTTAGCAAACAGAAGAAACCATAGATAAACCTAGTTGTATTCCTATCAATGACACACAAGATAATTTCTCTCCCCCTTATATTGAACAGTTTTTCCTTTACATGTATTTTATTACTATCTTCGTTACTGGCAGCACAATAAAAAAATAGGGTTCGAGTTCTAAAAAGTTCTAAAAAAGATTAGAACCCTAGAACTTTTTCAAAAGTTCTAGACTAGAACTAGAACCCAGAACTTCAGAGGGTTCTGACAACCCTAGTAGCTGTTCACGTCAGGGAGGGTATAAAAGCAACAGAGGTACAGGGATTGTGGGGGGAGGGGGCGGAGACCCTGTGGGTCACACTGGAGACAGGCAATGGCACCGCTGTTTACACGGGCATGATCTACAGACCTTCAGCACAAGGGGAAGAGTTGGACAAGGTTCTAGTGGAAGCCACCCATAAGATGGCAACCAAAGGGGAGGTGCTGTTGGTAGGTGATTTCAATCTGCCAGATGTTGATTGGAGCATCTCAGCCACTGCCTCAGCCAGGAGCAGGGACATACTGAACTCCCTGCAAGGGGCATGCTTCAGTCCGCTAGTACTGGAGCCCACCCACGATGGTGCGATTTTGCTCCTGGTACTCACCAACAGGGACAGAATTGTAGATGTCATGGTAGGTGGACACCTGAGGTCCAGTGATCATTGCATGGTGCAGTTCACTATGAGTACAATGGTAGAGTCAAGCCACATGAAAGCGAGAATCCTGGACTACAGGAGGGCAGACTTTGCAAAGTTGGAGGCATAGCTCAGGAAAGCTCTAGAAGGGAGGGAGGATGGGGGGGGAGTTGAGGAACAGTGGGCCCATCTAAAAGGAGCTATAGGGAAGGCAATAAACCTTTGCATTAGGCAAATAAACAAAGGCAAGAGAAAAAGAAAACCACTGTGGTTCTTGAAGGAAGTGGCTGGGAATGTAAGAGCAAAAAGTTTGGCTTTCAGGAAGTACAAGGAAACTCAGAAGGTGGAGGAGAGCAGGGTAGCACAGCTGGATAAGCAGAGGAGGCAGTGAAAGGCAATCAGGAATGCAAAGGCACAAATGGAGGAAAGAATAGCCCAGGCAGGAAAGAAAGGGGTCAAGAAGTTTTATAAGTATGTTAGTGAAAGGAGAAAGACAATGGGTGGGACTGTAAGGCTTAAGGCGGAAGAATGGGAGTGTGCAAAAGGGGACTTGGAAAAAGCAACAATTTTGAACAAATATTTTTGTTCAATATTCACAGAAGAGGGGAATGGTGAGGGACCACAATTGAGTGGCATGGGCAATAAGGGAAGGGAGGTGGACACCAGTCCATTTACAGAGGAAAAGATTCAAAAGGAACTCGCAATACTAAAAGTGGACAAGGTAATGGGACCAGACGGAATACATCCTAGAATATTAAAGAAGCTTAAGGAGGTGCTGGCAGCACCATCGGCAGCCCTGTTCAATGAATCACTGGAAACAGGAGTGGTCATTCCAGAGGACTGCAGGAGGACAGATATAGTCCCTCTACACAAAAATGGGAACATAGAGGAGGCTGGAATGACCTCATTTGTGGGGAAAATAATGGAATCACTGCTAAAAGTAAAGATTGTGGAACATCTTGAATCCAGTAGAGCACAGGATCTGAGGCAGTATGGATTCACAGCAGGAAGGTCATGTCAGACAAATTTGATAGATTTCTTTGACTGGGTGACAAGGGACATGGATCAGGGGGAGCAGTGGATGCAGCCTACCTGGATTTCAGCAAGGTCTTCAACACTGTTCCACATAAGAGGCTTGTAAACAAGCTAGGCTACCTGGGAATGGGTCCCAAAGTGGTAAACAGGGTTAAAAACTGGTTAAGAGATAGAACACAGAGGGTGGTGGTAAATGGGGCTCAATCTAAGAAAATAGGGTAATCAACAGGGTGCCACATGGATCAGTTCTGGGGCCAGTCCTATTCAATGTCTTCATAAGTGACATTGCGGAGGGGCCAGAAGGAAAGGGCTGCCTCTTTGCAGGTTACAATAAGATCTGAAACAGAGTAGGCACTCTGGTAGGGGTGGAAAAAATGAAGAGGTACCTGGGCAAACTAGAGGAATGGTCAAGAGTGTGGCAGCTGAGATTCAACGTGAAAAAGTGAAAGATCATGCATTTGGGGCACACGAACCCAGGGGAGGCTTACATGAGGGGGGAGAGATACTGACGGCAGCCAAACTGGAAAGGGATCTGGGGGCAATCATATCAGATGACCTGAAGGTGGCCAAACAATATGCCAAGGCTGTGGGTTGAACCAGTGGGGTACTGGGGTGCATAGGGAGAAGTATCATGGGGTGCATATGGAAAAGTATCACCAGTGGAAGAAAGGAGGTGGTGATGCCTTTGTACAGATCACTGGTAAGATCTCATCTGGAGTACTGTGTCCAGTTCTGGAGGCCGCATCTCTGTAAGGACATAGAGAGGGTAAAGGTGGTCCTGAGAAGGGCAACAAAAATGGTGCAGGGGCTGCACCATAAGTCATATGAGGAAAAACTGGAGGACCTCAATATGTATACCCTGGAGGAGAGGAGAGAGAGGAGGGATATGATAGAGGCCTTCAAATATCTCAAGGGCATAAATAAGGTACAGGAGGGTAGCCCCTTTCAGAAAAGGATCTGTCCTAAAACAAGGGGTCATGACATGAGGCTGGAAGGGGGTAGACTAAGGGGTAAAATGAGGAAGTATTTCTTCACAGAAAGGATGGTGGATGCATGGAACAGCCTCCCAGTGGAGGTAGTGGGAGCAAATTCAGTAGAGAATTTCTAAAATGCATGGGATAGGCACAGGGGAACCTTAGTGACAGGAAAGAGAACAAAGCTGGAGATCTAGTAGGGTTTGTGGTTTTAGCAACAGGTAGGGAAAATAGGCAGACTGGGTGGGCCTAGTGGTCCTTATCTGCTGTCAATTTCTATGTTTCTATGTAAGAAACATCAGTCAGTTTAAAATCCCTTATCCGCCACGGAGACCTGGTGACACTGGCACATACATTTGTGACGTCTAAGTTGGACAACTGTAATGTTCTGTACCTTGGGTTAGCGGAAGTATGCTGCGGCACCTATAACTGGTACAGAATGCAGCTGCTAGGCTGCTGATTGGCATTTCTACGATATGTCATGTCTTCCCCATACTGTGCAAACTGCACTGGCTGCTAGTAAAGTGGTGCATCTCCTTCCAGGGCCTGGACTATCTGGCAGATCTCCTGCACTCTTATGTGCCCTCATGCTCTCTCTGCTCCACTGAGGTGGGCCTCCTTGCAGCACCAAGGGCATGGTTAAAATCCCCAGGAGAACAGGCCTTTGAGGTTCCTGGCCTGGTCCTTTGGATTCCTCTCCCAAGGACCCTGAGGGAGGCCCCTCTCGGTAGAGGCCTTTAAGAGGGGTCTTAAGACTTAGTTACTCCCTAAAAGCTTGACTAAATACATATCTCCTGCATCTGGCTGCCTTCCCAGTTAAAATGTTATCTGATCAATAATATTATGCTGTAGTGTTTATTAATGTTACTTACAGTGTGTATGTTGTCTATTTTATGGTTTATGTATTGCTACTGCATTTTATATAAGGCACCCTGGGCCTCCAAGGAAGGATGCCAAATACTTGTGAAACTGCTACTTTTTCTCACCGGTAGCTTCAGAATGTAGGGCACAACTTATGAAACTGAAGTTGCGTAACCAAAATAACTGATTTACAGATACTGCACACAGTCATCAGTTCAGAAGTAGGTTTAGCAGGTGCTTTTCAGTTTATGTTTCTTTCCCCAGTCAGGTCCCAGACTATGTTAAGTACAGTTGTGTCCAGAGACACTTGAGCATTTAGTGGTACCATGTCTACAGAGACACTTAATGTTAAGCTTTACTAGGTGCCCAGAGACACTTCTCATTTTGCAGATGCGAGGTGCCCAGACATACATGTGGCTAAAAACACATGCCCAGAATACTGTTGCTCTCACAGCTGCAAGTGGGGAAAAAGGATCTGCAGTGCATTAGCCCTGTGAGACCAGGCATTAGTGGGTGCCTTGGTAGGGGTAAACAATAGAGGAGTATACCTTCCCAGGGTGAATAAAGTGGGGCTTACCATATCCAATCATAGATGCCTGCTAACTGCGCTGACTCTTTTCAGAAATCCTTCGTTCCTTTTACTGTTCGTGCAGGTCTCAAGTCTCCGCTAAACCAGCTCACCAGTACATTTATTTGCTGGAACAAGAGCTGGTGATGTAAACACCATCAGGCAAACCTTCTTGAGAGGGAACCACCAACAGGCTCCCGTTGTCCCTGATTTCAGACCTTGGTTGTGATCCGAGTCTCCAGAGACCTTTACCGAAGGGAGCCAGTGTCCTTCCGACCCAGGACACTGCCAGCAGTCCTAAGTCTGCAAGGACCCTCTGGTCAGTCATCTGAAAATAATGCTCCTATAGAGGTTGCTTGCTGTAAGTCAATATGAGCTCCTCTGAATACAGCTCTGAGGTGAAACGAACTCAGACAACTGCTCCTCTGTCTGGATATCCGTATTTATGCCCTGCAGAGGTAAAGCACTCCAGACAGCGCAGAGCTGTGAGAGTGAAGAGGGACAGAATGTACTCACCAGTTACACATTTTGGAACACTGAGTTTTCTGCAAACAGTAAACACCAAGGATGGCAACATTTTTTTTCTGTCTTTTTTGACTGAAAACTCTTAACTGTTTATAAGCTGGAGCAGGGATAAGAAACACTAGTAACACCCCCATTTTGATGGGGGTGGGGGTGTTACACTATTATTACACTTGACACTAAGCTAGGCCTTCTTTCGTATCTGTCCATTCTTCACATCTGTCTCTTGTCATAAGATCGTGCCGCGACAGCTGCTCTCCTTTGCCTTCTTAATTATGGTGAACTGCTTTTGCTCACAACCAACAGAACTATCTTATCTCACCTCAAACAGGCTTATCTTAGGGTGGGAAGGTTTGCTTTGGGGGTGAATGCCCGCCATCATCATTGTGGCGTCCTCTCTTCCCTGGGCGGGTTACTGAATGAATCTAAATTACGGTATGCCACCCTGAGCCTTGTGCACTAGCTGGTTCACAAATATACTCCTCCTTGCCTTGGTCAGCGTATTCAGCTAAGACAACTACAACGAGCTCTAAGATCCGCCTCCCTCCCCTTCTCATAATGCCCAAACCGTGGTTAGCTGTGGCTCATAGATCTTTTGCCTACTTGACAGTGTCTGACTGGAACTCCCTACCTTCATCCACTCTGTCCTGTATGATGCTCACTAAGTTTCAATCCTCCTTGCTTTCCCACCTCTCGGCCTCTCCACCTTGCTCCTGTTTCCAGTGACTTATGATCCAGCTTCCAAACAATTTAATCTCATCCCTGATATGGGTATTTTTCTTTGCTCTCCAAGCCTCACATGTAAGTGTAACTGCAATTAGTGTGTTCATTTGTATATGCGTTCATTGGTAAATCAGTGAATGATGTATTTGATACTCCTGTGTGAGTCATGTACTTGTCACATTACTGCACTGCCTATCGATATGTAATTATCTAATTTGTGGGTGTGTCTGCCTGTATTATAATCTTGTGGATCTTCGAATGTTCTAAACAAAACCATTGTAACTACCTTTCCTATGTCAGTGTACTGCACTTTCAATGTACTGCACTTCCTGTGTCACCCCTGAAAAAGGGACTGCAATGTCTCAGTGGGTCCACCCGGTTACCAAAATTCAAATAAATAAATAAATTACCTTTTCTTCAGATATGCTGGGAAAGAGTTTTCACACAAATGGAGATCAGGATAGCCAGACTGTTATGTATTTATTTGTAATAGTTACCGCATCATAATGGGGAAGCTCCTCTTACTGTTTCTCTCTCTCTCAACTATGGTGTTCTTTGAGGATGATGCCATACCGACCCATGCCTTACTGAATAATGCGGCTCACCAGCCTAGCTTCCCTGTGACACCTCCAGTGGGTGCCGATCGGTTCCTCACATATGCCCTACCGTTGCTTCACCATAATCAGTGGGGTAACCCCCAAGAAGGGTCACAACCTGTCATGTACTTTTTACGCTCGATGCTCCACTATTGGATCTACAGTGCCCCCTTATTCCTGTCCACCAAATTAGCACTCTGTGACAGGTTACTAAGCTGCAATCCAGAGTGGATCATCTCAAAGCATTGGCCACCGAGCAAGAAGAGAAGGCCCATTGACTGTCCCATCCTCCTGTCCTTCGAAGCCCTCACAAAACTCTTATTCTTTCTGCTGATCTGTATTGGTAATGTTGAAATCAATCCAGGACCTCCAGAGGGCATCACCTCCCCCAGCAGATCTAGCATCCATCAAAGGATTAAGCTTCCTTCATATCAATGCATGCAGCCTCCTGAAAAAGCTTTCATTAATACAAGCCTGGGTTGCCCACACCATGCCAGACTTTCTGGTAATATCCGAGACATGGCTCAAACCTGCAACAACAGATAGGGAGGTAAATCTACCCAACTACCAAATATTCAGAGCAGCCCGCCTGTCAAGAGCGGTGGAGTATATTTATATAAAATCGAATATATCTGCATCTTGCCTTAGTGCAACATCATTGCCCAAAGAATTCGAATGTTTATCCCTTAAAATAGCTCTCCCCAACATGGCAGCTTTTCAACTAGTTGGCTGCTATAGGCCCCCCTCTGCTGATCATAAGATCTTAACCCACCTGGGGAACATAATCAAACTGGGCCCTGAAGATATCATTATCTTGGGTGATCTGAATTTAAACTGGCTCTCCAAGACAGCTGCACACTTAGTATCTTTTTGTGATACATATGGGTTTACTCAACTAATAAATGAACCGACAAGAATCAATTTAAAGAACAGAAGTAGTAGCACCCTACTTGACATCATGCTGGTAAACAAACCCCACCTGTTCTCACACGCTGGAGTACTATTCAGTGACATAAGTGATCACTGTCTTATTGCAGGAATAAGATCATCAGGCAAACCAGCTAACCCAGCAAAATTCCTCCCAGAAGATCTAAAAAACCTTAATATCGAGGATATCTCCACGACCTATGCCTCTACTGCAGCTGGCAGAGTTCTACCTTACATACTCTGTGGAAATAGCACTTCAGGTGTTAAACAGCATAATCATAGGTGCCCTCACTACTCATGCACCAATCACTAGTGTTAGAACGAAAAGCAAATCTTGCCGCTGGTTTTCAGCCGACCTTAAATCTGCACTGCTTGAGAGAGATAAGCTATGGAAAATGGCAAGGAAGACTAAGGAACCAAATGACTGGCTGCTGTTCAGAAAAGCCAGAAATAGCTGCACCAAAAAAGTAAGGGATGCTAAGGCTGCTTTCTATATGGCTGAACTTGATGCCTCTTATCACAACCCTGCTAGATTCTGGGGCACCATCAAGGGATCTTAGGGCAGGACTCTGCACTTCTCTGCCATCTCAAGTGCACCTTAATAAGGTTGCTATCTCCAACAAGCGGAAGTATTGGATGCATTCAACAATCACTTCACAACGGCTGGCCTGCTTTTGACTCCTCTCCAGCTAATCTACTGCGGGCACAACTTAAATCCCAGTCTACTGAGGCTCAGAGGGCTGATTCTTCATTCTCATTCAAACCAATTTTACTGAAGCAAGTAGAGGATCTATTGTTGCATTTGGACACTAAAAAAAGCGCAGGTGCAGACTCTCTTGACCCCTATTTTCTAAAACTTGCAATACATGTGCTTGCAGTTCCCTTAACACATCTTTTTAATCTATCTTTAGCCTCTGGGTCTATTCCTTCGCTGTGGAAGACAGCACAAGTGTTTCCCCTCCTAAAATCAGGGGACCCCATGGACCTCAACAATTACAGGCCCATATCCATCCTGCCAGTGCTTTCCAAAATGCTAGAAAAATTAGTGCGCATCCAATTAAGAGACTACCTTGATGTTAATAATCTCTTAAACCCCGCTCAATCTGGGTTTAGGACTAGGCATAGCACCATTTCTGCACTGGCAAAAGTCACAAATGACTGGCAAACTGAGCTAGACAAAAAGAACAGCGTCTGTGCTGTATTTCTTGATCTAAGCAAAGCCTTCGACACAGTGGATCATGAGCTGCTACTCTCTTCACTGCACTCCATAGGCCTAGATCCACCCTCTCTTAAGTGGTTCAGATGTTATCTCACTGATAGAACGCAGCAGGTGAAAAATGAAGGCGACCTATCCTCATCAAAACCACTCCTAAGAGGAGTACCTCAAGGATCTATCCTGGGCCCTATCCTTTTTGCCATCTACATTAACAACATTGACTCTAATCTCACCAAAGCTAATGTTCACCTCTTTGCAGATGACACTGTCTTGTATGTCAGTAACCCATCACCTTCAAAGGCCTGTGAAATACTACAATCAGAATTCTCCTTTGCAATACCAACTACTTGAAAAAAACTCCTCCTAAATGCAAAGAAGACAAAAGCTATGTTCTTCCACTAATTACTATACTAACACCTTTTCACCAAGCAATCTTCCCAACTATCCACCATCCTTGGAGAAAGCCTTGACTATGTTGACAAATTCAAATATTTAGGGGTATGGATTGACAACAGGCCTGATTATACTCAGCATATTGAAGAACTCTAAAAAACTTCGCCAGAGGCTTGGCCTTTTCTTCAGAATTAAACATTATTTAACCAGAGATTCAAGACAGAGACTAATCCAGGCCTCATTTCTATCCTTATTGACTATGCAGATTTCCTCTATGGCCACTGTTCTATTTCCTATTTAAGTAAACTGGATACCTTGTACCATAGAGCTCTCAGGTTCATCACAGATCTTCCATTCAACACTCATCATTGCTCTCTATGCTGCAGTTGGCTGGACATCCTTACACCTCAGAAGGAAAAAAATGCTGCATTATGGATATACAAAACCCTGTCTAACAAACTTCCATCCTATATTTTAGATTGCTTTACTGGCCACAGCTAGGTTATATACCGTGAAGCAACAACCTCATCACTTTGAAGCTACCCAAAGCCAGCACCCGGCATGGAGATCTGCAATCAGTTACTCTCTAGCAATGGCATGGAATTCTCTGCAGAAGACCCTAAAGTTGACCACCTTTATACCTCTAACATCCTTTAAAAAGCTTTACACAAGTCTCTTCCCAGAGATATGCAATTGCTTTACAAGGCTTAGTCCAATCACATTCATTACCCCTTTTTCTTACTGCAGCTTTGCTAGCCTTACCAAGACCTCCACAGCTACCCCTGTCACTTACTTCTACCCATTCACTCACTACTAGTAGACTTAGTCCTATCCAAAACTCCCCCAGCCCCTCTATGTCATTTTTCAGAGGCTGTTTTCAACATTTTAGTAGTCATCAATCATACTGTCTGGTTTAGCTTGCCTTGGAGCCTGTAATCTCCGGCTACCCTGTTTGTATATATGTTTATATTATTGTATCTGTTTATATAGATGTGTTTTGTATATGTCTGCTTTTGTACCTTCAAGTTGTTCCTCGACCTATCAGGTCCATCTTGTAAATGAGCTTTGCTCAATGATGTCCGCCTGAATAAAGATTTTGATTGATTGATTGATTGATTGATTGAATTGATGACCAGAAAAGGCACACTGAGCTGTGATAGCTTGTTTTCAGGTATGTCCCTTGGGGTGGGTTAAGTGGACCTGTTTTATTTATTTATTTAAAATTTTTGACCAGGAAGGGCAAATGAAGCTTTGATAGCTTGTTTCAAGATGTGTCCTGGGGGTAGGTTATGTACACTCATTTTATTGACAGGGGAATATTGGCCATGACAATGGGGAAACTCCTAATTTCTTCTTTAGTAAGTACCATCTTTAACTTCCACCTGGACAGTGACCAAAGATGGACAGAAGGACCTCAGCTTGACGTCTCATCTGGAGGACAGCACTTTAACAGTGCTGCAACCCCCGCATACTGCGCTACTGTATAATTTATGGGTATTATCCCAAGTAACACGTGTGGGGTTACAATCCACATGACCTTTTGATCTTCTGGCCATATTGGCGAGTGTACTACCGGCTGAGCCACTGACGCTGCCATTTTTGATCCTCACTGTAATTTGTGGGATTGACCCTATACCAGCTCTTGTGTGGCAGATCCACATCTGCCGGTACTATAAATGTTTTCAAAAAGCAGCTGAACAGATCTTCTAGTGGTTCCACCAGGCCCATCCCATTTTCCTTAAGGGCCTCTGGGATGAATGAATACCATCAGGGCCTGGTGATTTTTTTTTCCCTTCAGATCTAATAGACCCTTAAGAATCATGTTTACTGTAATGTCCCTGATCTGCAGCTCCTGCTTGGGGGCAGCTGGAAATGCACCTTATTGTCCATCTGGCCCCAAAAGCTGTCTTGTGAAAACTGAACTAAGTAACTTGTTCAGGATGTTGGCCTTCTCTGCATCTTCCGTATGAACATATGAACATATGAACATATGAAGAAGTCAGCAGAAGAAGGCCATTTGGTCTATCAAGTCTGCTCGTATTGCAGGGTCCGTAGCTTGAGCTACTGTCCTGCCCCCCCCTCTCCCCACTCCTCCCATCCTCCCTACCCATGAGCCTTACCTTCCCCATATGCCTATCCAAGCCTCTCTTAAAGCTGCTCACTGTCTTCAATGAGATGACCTCTTCCAGCAGTGCATTCCAAGTGTACACCACCCTGTCTGTGAAGAAATGCTTCATGACCTCCCTCCTAAACCTCCCACCCTTCAGCTTAAGACTGTGCCCCCTCGTGTTGTGGTTGCCACTCAGCTTAAAGAGACTTACCTTACCAACCTTGACACTCCCACATGCTTTTTAAATCTTTCAGTGCCTGCCCATATTTGTTTTCCCCTTATGCACCTAAAGATTGCTTTTTCATCATTGAAGAAGTTTGAAAGAGGTAACAGGAGGTGATGCAGGATAGCAGAGGGAGACTGTTCCAGAGGGAGGGCTGTTGCATGGAAAAGGCAGTTTGGCCAGCTAAAGAGTGTCCGTAGGGGATGCAGAGGGAATGAGAAATAGTGGAGTGAACTATGGAGGAGAAATGGGCAAAGGATCACAGTAGGTCCGAGAGGTAGGAAAGGAGGCAAACCAGTGCTTACAGCTCCACCAACCTGCATTATGTCATACAATGTAATGTTTCAGAGCACCATTTCACTCTACCTGAGGTACACCAGGAGGGGACAGAGGAAGTCAGAGAGGCAGGGAGGGAGGGGACTAGGTGAACCAGTACTTAGCTGTTCTTTGGACTCGCAATCAGCCTGCATCATGTTACATAGATACATAGATACATAGACAATGTCGGCAGATAAGGGCCTATGGCCCACCTAGTCTGCCCATTTGAGCTTGTAAGTTCAGTTTGTTTTCCTAGAAGTCTATTTCCCCTTACCCCTGACCTCTAGAATTCCTTTATGTCTATCCCATGCATTCTTAAATCCCGTGATTGTTTCAGCCCCCACCACTTCCTCTGGCAGGTGTTCCACTTGTCCACCACCCGTTCAGTGAAGAAATTCTTTCTCATGTTTCCTCTGAATCGTCCTCCCTCCAACTTCATCCCATGCCCTCTAGTCCTGAAACATCTTTTCGCTTAAAATAGTGTTTCCTGCACCCTGTTCCTCCCTGTAAGATACTTGTATGTCTCTATCATCCCCTCTCTCCTCCTCTCCTCCAGGGAGTACATGTTCAGTTCCTTCAACCTGTCTTCATAGGATTTGTGATGCAACCCATGCACCATCTTTGTTGCCCTCTCTGAACCTTCTCTACCCTGTCTATGTCCTTACGTAGGTATGGTCTCCAGAACTGTACACTGTACTCCAGGTGGGGCCTCACTAGTGTCTTGTATAGCGGAATTATGACCTCCTTTTCCTGCTGGTGATGCCCCTGCCTATACATCCCAGCATCCTATTTGCTTTACCTGATGCCTTGTCACATTGTTCCCTACCTTGAGGTCATCAGAGATGACAACCCCAAGATCCCTTTCCTGCTTGGTGCATGCTATATCCTCACCCCAACTGATATATTGTGCCAGGGTTTTGTGCCCCATATGCATTATCTTGCCTTCTTTGCATTGAATTTCAACTGCCAAACCCTTGACCATTCTTCAAGTTTCTGCAGGTCCTTCTCATTCTGTCTACACCCTCTGGTGTGTCTACTCTGTTACAGAGCTTTGTGTCATCAGCGAACAGTGAAATTCTGCCTTCTATATCCTGTGCAATGTCACTGATGAAGATGTTGAATAGGACCGGTCCCAGCACTGATCCCTGTGGTACCCCACTGGTCACTCTTCCCTCTGTGGAGTGACAGCCATTTACCACCACCCTCTGTGTCCTGCCACCCAGCCAGTTACCTACCCACCACACTACTGTCCTGCCCACACCCATATTCCCCAGTTTGTGTAATAGTCTTCTATGTGGCACAGTGTCAAAGGCCTTGCTGAAGTCCAGATAGGCCATGTCCACTGCCCTCCCTGATCCACCTCCCTAGTCACCCAGTCAAAAAATTCAATGAGGTTGGTCTGACATGACCTCCCCCTGGTGAAACCATGCTGCCTTGGGTCCTGTAGTCCATTGACAACCAGATGTTCCACCAATCTCTCCTTCAGTAGTGCTTCCATTATCTTTCCCACTACCGAGGTGAGGCTGACTGGTCTGTAGTTCCCTGCTTCCTCTTTGTTCCCACTTTTGTATAAGGGGACTACATCTGCTGTCCTCCAGTCTTTGGGTACCTCCCTGTTTCCAGTGATTGGCTGAACAGGATAGCCAGAGGTTCAGCCACCACCTCTCTTAGTTCTTTAAGGACCCTGGGGTGCACCCCATCTGGCCCATTGCTTTGTCAACTCTTATTACTTCCAGTTCCTTCAGGACCCTTTCTCGTGTAAAGGGACTTGTGTCCATTTCTGCACCATTCTCACCCTTGTACTCCCTTCAGACCCATTACCCCCCTCTTCCTTAGTAAAGACTGAGCAGAAATACCTGTTCAATATGTCAGCTTTACTGTTGTCATCCTCCACGCTGCTCCCATCCTCCCCCTTCAGTCTAACTATCCCTCCCTTTGTCCTTCTTTTTTCACTTATGTACCTACAAGTTCTACAAGTTGATACCTTAGGGCACCATTTCACTCTACCCAAAGGACCCCAGGAGGGTACAGAGGCTGAGAGCAAGTCAGAGAGGTAGTGGTAGTGGTGGAGGGAGGGAATTAGATGAACCAGAACTCAGTAGGCCTTTGAACTATCCACCAGCCTACATTATATTGTACAAAATATTGCTTCAAGGCATAATTTTATCCTGCTCGAGAGACACCGATATTCCATATATAAGGGACACCATTTTCCCTATCAGAGGAACACCCATTTTCCTACACAGAGGACACCATTTCTCCTACCCAAGGGGCACCCATTTTCCCTATCCAAGAGACACCATTTTTCCCTACCAGAGGGGCACCATTTTGCTTATTTATTGTGATCTTGGATTAATAGCTTTGGGAACAAGCTCATTACAAAAGGTTCCACATCAGGTAAAATAATAACAGTGACAACAGTTGGTTTTACAGGTAAACAGGTCATTCAGAGACTGCACATACAATGCTATACATTACAGAACTACAGAACAGTAGAAATAATAACAATGCAGGCAATGTACAATATATGCCAATATTTCAAGAAATGGACAGGGTGAAAAGTATGGGGTATGCCTGCAGAATGAGAGATACCGCAGTGCAGGGCCTCGTCAATAGAGGGTCGAGGAATGAACAGGTATGTGTGCCGGGTGAAGAGATACTTCAGCTCAACGGCCTCGTCAATGGAGGGTCAGGGGAGTGAGACTATCTGAGAAATTGTCACAGTGATTGTCAAGTAGGGAAGGAAGTTAGGAGGGTGTGGTAAGGGGTGGACTAGTGAGGAGAGGGGGTGGGGGAGAAATAACATGATTGTGGAGGAACAGGTGGAGGGTAAGTTGGAGGAGGTGAAGGATTCTGAGAGAGTTTCAGGCAAGTTCAAATTATCTACAGGGAATCGGGCAGAATTTTGCTAGGCAGTGACCCCAGGGACAGCATTTATCCCTTCCAAATGGACACTACCTTTCCTACCTGAGGGGCACCCTTTGTTGATACCTAAGAAACACAATTTTCCCTTCCCAAGGGACACAGTTCTTCTCTGCCTCGGGGACATTTTTCCATACCCAAGGGATGCCATTTATCCCAACTCAAAAGACACCATTTTCCCCACCCAAGGAACTCCATTTCTCCTAATACACGGGATGGCATTTTCCAACCTAATGGATACCATTTATCCCCACACACTGACACTATTTTTCCCCAACGTGAGGTACACAATTTATTGATACCTACAAGAGGCATCATTTTTCCTACTCAAGGGATACCATTTTTTCTACCAGGGAGACACTATATTTCCTACCTATGAAATGCCATTTTACGTAATAAAAAAAAAGGTCACATAAGTGTTTACTTCACAGAAGTACTTACAATGACATCAAATCTGGAATAAAGACCTACGACTTTACCTGGAACAGGAGAGAGAAGCAGAAGTCAATAAGGTATAAAGAAGAAAGCCCCCAAAGACCTTCAAGCCTATTGTATTTTATTGCAACTGAGTGCACACAAGTTGTATTTAGAATGGAACACAGTGTTGCTTAGTTGTAATACATGTAGCATAGTGTAGCGAACCTGAAGACCCAGCTTTGAATCCCACCAGCTCCTCCTACACTCATTGTAATCTTGAGCAAATCACTTCACTGTCTCTAACCTCCCTGATCTTCCCATACCTTTCCTCCATCTCACACAAACTTTCTGAGCTTTTCTTAACCTCTGTAGATCTCACTTAACCTCCAGCAATCGCATTTAACCTCACTGTGCTTCCCATACCTTCCCTTAGACTCATTTAACCTCCCTGAGCTTCCCATAACCTTTCTCAATCTCACAAAACCTCCCTGTGCATATCTTCACCTCCCTCAATCTCACTTAACCTCCCTGAGCTTCCAATAACCTCCTTGAGTCTCACTTACATAACCCTGGGACCCCAGGGTTTTCTTAAATATATTCCCTGTACTCTACAGAAAGGTTCTCTAGGACTACCAATACTAGTCATGCCCTAGGGGAGCATGTACAGGAGGAAGGGATTAAAATGCGAATCATGCGTGGGTAACAGAGAGAAAGAGAGAGAGAGAGAGAGAGAGAGGAGAAGAAAATTAAAAGGCAAGAGCAGAGGAGGCTGTCTGGAGTATGACCCTGGGTGGATCGCTCGTGGTGCCCAGTCCTATTCCAAAAACATTTTGCCCGCTGCAGTACAGTACCAAGCAACTGACTAAAGTGGCAGAAGCAAACAACATAAGAACATAAGAAATTTTCGGCAGATGGGGACTATGTGGTCCATCTAGTCTGCCAAAGGGGGCAGCATCTTGTTGCCCCTCAAGGAAAGGGTTTAGTAGTGGAGTATAAATAACTTGGAACTAACTAATGGGAACCTAGCAAGGTAAGGTAAGGGATAGAATGGGTACAGAATATTGCCTCCTGACATGGGTCCTTAGGGTCCGGAACAGTGCTTGTACATTGTCTTTCAGTACCAGAATTTTACAGTATGTAAGATTTTGCTGTCAATCAAACCTTTTAAAAATAAAACAGGATTGGGACTCTGGGTCTGTAAGTGGGTGCTGATGATAACTAAACTAAACTGGATTGAGTGACCTGCCCAGAATGGATGCAGCTGAAATTCATTCTGGATGTAGAAGGCTGCACAAAGACGGAAGTAACCGACTTCAGGGGGGTGGATTTTAAGGAAATGGGAAGGATCCTTAAGGAGCATTTGGATGGGATTGGGTCAGACATGGATGCTAATAGTAGGTGGGAAATCATCAGGAGAGGAGTGCAGGATGCTACCAGCACCTGTGCAAGAGTAAGGCAATGCGGTAGGGCCCAAAACCCTGTTGGTGGACCAGGGAGGTCCAGGAGGTGGTGCGAAAGAGCAGCCTATAAGCAATTCAAATGCTCAAGGAGTGAAAGGGATCGAGGGCATGAGCTGATGGTTGAAGGACCACTAGAGTGGTGAGGGCGGCTAAGGCAAGGAAGGAGCAGAACCTGGCCAGGAAATTAGGAGAGGAACAAGGGTTCTTTAGATACATTGAGGAAAACAAAGGTGAAGGGGCAGATTAGCAGGATTAAATCAGGAGATGGGCACAAGACCCGGGGAGCAGGCTGAGGTACTAATGAGTACTTCACCTCAGTTTTCACCAGGAAAATGGAGGTGCTGCATCATACATGGGAGGAGACAGAGATACTGAGGAGGGGGACCCTTACCGATTGGCAGGTCTGGGGAGAGGAGGCATCACTGGCAGGTGGGGAGGGCTAAGCAGGGAAGGGTACCAGAAGTGGAAATCACAGCAGAGAGGTGAGGAAGCCCTCAGCTCCTTAAGATGGAGAAAGCACTGGGGCCAGATAAATTTCATCCCAGAGTGCTGAAGGAACTTGCAGATGTCCTGGCAAAACCCCTGGCAGAGCTTTTCACCATCTCTGAGGACAGGGTGGGTGCCCCAAGACTGGAAGGTGGCGCATATAGTGCCTATCCACAAGAGGGATCAAGGGAGGTGGCAGAGAACTACAGGCCTGTCAGCCTGACATCGGTGGTGGGCAAGGTGATGGAGGGCATTGTCAAGGAGAGGCTAGGGGGACCTGGATAAGTCAGGGTGCCTGGATGATAGACAGTATGGATTCATCCCGGGGAAATCGTGTCAGACAAACCTGGTGGAGTTCTATGACTGGGTGACAAGTGCCTTGGACCTGGGTAGACCAGTGGATGTCCTCTTTCTAGACTTCAGCAAGGCATTTGACTCTGTTCCTCACGTGGGCCTGTTGGATAAGCTGGGAGAAATGGGGGTGGGAACCAGATGATCAGATGGATAGGCAATTGGCTCCAGGACGGACCCAGAGGGTCGTAGTTGGTGGGATAGTATCATCCCCAAGGAGGGTCATTAGTGGGGTCCCACAGGGATCAGTCCTTGGGCCCCTTCTGTTCAACGCCTACGTATCTGACATAAGGACAGGAATCAGGAGTGAGATGAATCTCTTTACAGATGACTCGAAACTGGGGGCGGTGGTGGATGGGGAGGAGGGGAGGGTGGCCCTACAGGGGGACCTGGAGGCTCTGGAAAGATGGTCTAGAAAGTGGAAGCTGAGGTTCAATGCAGGGAAATGAAAGGTACTCCACCTGGGGGCCAGAAACCCAGGCCAAGTGTACACCCTGGGGGGGAGAATGCTACAAGTCTCGATGGCTGAGAGGGACCTGGGGTGGTGGTGGATGTCAAGATGAACAACTCTGAGACTTGTAGGAGGGCAGCAGCCAAGGCCAACAGGATGCTGGGATGCATCGCTAGGGATCACCTCCAGAAGGAGGAAGTGATACTCCCTCTGTATAACTGCTTGGAGGCCGCACCTTGAGTACTGCGTGCAGTTTGGAGGCCACACTTAAAGCGGGACATTAACCTCCTGGAGATGGTCCAGAGGAGGGCAACAAAATGATTTGGGGCTTGGGGGACAGGACCTATGAGGAGAGGCTCGAAGAGCTAAATATGTACACATTGGAAGAGAGAAGGGACCGGGGGGACATGATAGAGGTCTTTAGGTACATGAAGAGGATAAATAGGGGAGGAACAGTCAGGGTGCTTCGAAGGAAGGAGGAAGGGGCCACTAGAGGGCATGGGTGGAAGCTGGAGGGGAAGATTCAGGGGAGAAAGGAGGAGGTGCTACTTCACTGAGAGGGTGGTGGAGCCATGGAATGCACTGCCTAGGGGGCTGGTGGAGGCAGAGACAGTGGAGGGGTTCAAGAGGGGGTGGGACAGGTACAGGGGAAGGGTTCTGGAAGCAAAATCCAATGCAGCAAGAATATCCGGAACTGGGAAGGGAGAAGCCAGAGAAGGCGAGAGGGACAGCAAGGTCAGCACCCAGGCTGGGGACTGACGAAACGAGCAGACACGAAAGACCATTAGGCCTATTCTGCTGGCATTTTAGTATGTTAGTAGTATGTATCTGAACAATGTGCCTGGCATGGCCACCGCACAAGATTAGAGCCTGGATGGATCAGCTGCCTGCTGAGACTTCGTGTCTAGGCCCACCTTGAGTAGACAGGATGGAGCAGTTAAGAACCATAAGATTGATTACAGTGGTTCTGATTAACTACTGGGAGGTCGTGGTCAATGGAAAGTTACCTGTGACTGCTAAATAGATACCCTGCTTGAGCATTCTGTATATGGTGTGGACACTGAGATTATTGACTCTGTGTTTCAAAACCACCACCTGCCTTGAGGCAAGTCTGGAACTCATAGACATGTACACACACGTGCACATGCATGCACACACAAACATACACTACAATTTTAATTCTGCAGAAAAGCCAGACCTCTTAGTGGTGCCTTACTACCTTGGTTCTTCTTCACGTCATGGTTCTCTTTGCTGTTCGGGTGATCCAGCCAATCCTGAGTCCTTCAGCTCTACCTTGTCACCCTAGTTCCTTGACTTGTTTTCCCTTCCTTTTCTTTCCCTACCTTCCTTACGAATACCAACTTGACTCCCAATGGATACATGGCCTAAGCATTATGGCCAACTCCAGACCCAACACCTGAGTCCATAGCTACCCCAGAGAGAATATAGAACCCCCTAGTTCTCTGACTCTCTCTCTCTCTCCTACTCCATTGTCCTCTGATGACTGTGACTGCACCCTCACTCTGCAGGCACTATTCACATGACTGCAGTGCACTCAGTCACCCTCAGGCAGACACAGTTTGTGCACCAGCTAAACCTGGCAGTAGCTTGCAACATGTTGCTCAACCTCCTCATACGATGGCTGCTGCAGTCAGATCTGAACGCCAGACCAGGCACAAAACCATACGTGCAGCTGCAGGCTTACACAGCACCACTCTGCACTGGCCAGGTGGTACTTACCATTTGTGAGAGGGGAGGGTTGAGGGCAGTTTTGATTTGTTTGCGCTGTGGGAGGGGGAGGGGAAAGAAAAACAAAGGCATGCACAGTGCACACCTCACCAGCAGCAGGAACCACAGGGAAGTGAAAACACAATTCCCCAATAGATGATAGTGAAGGCTCTTTTCATTTCACCGAATATTTAATTACAAGCCAGGTAGTGACATTTGCAAGTCTCCCGAGACTCCTCCCCCATTAGCACTGCCACCACATTCTGGCTTGTTGTTTCCAGCAGTTGTAGCGCAACAGCATCTCCTCTTCCATCAGATGACACTACAGCAACTTAGACAGTATCATAACTAACAAGCTGAATGTGATCAGGTGTGCCACAGAGCATGCAGAGTCAGTTAAATACAACCCATCACCAGACCCCACCCACTGTGAATGGGAGGCAACGGAAATGAGTGACACGACCAGCCACGCACAGGCGTGCACAGTAACATTACCTAGTGGGATCTCTCTTCAGTAGTTGTTGTAACTACTACAGCTTGTGCTGACAGGTTTTGTAGACACTGTCACAACACCACAACCAGTAATCCACAGACGCTGCATGCCAACAGTACTTGCCACAAGTTAGCTACCGTAATTCTTATTTATTACTGACATCAAGGCTTTTGTTACCCCTCTATTTGTAATCTGCTTTACTCAGTGCCAATTACTGGGAACCGGAGTGGTTCTGTTGAATTATTATATTTTTATATTAAAGTTTTTATTAGGAAAGTTGATACAGTGCATACTTTGCAGTCATCTGACAGCATACAATGTGGCTTTACAAACACGAATGGATTTCTTTCCCAATACAGTCACATGGTTGCATACGGACTATAAACAGGTGTTCTGTATTTGCAGTAATAACTGGAGAGACCGGTTTAATCGTTATTGATCTGTCTGATTATTTGGACTTAACAGTCATTAAATCTTTGTATCTGTCTTTGCTTTTCAGGACATTTTTAAGAATTAAAGGATCAGTCGCACCCTGGTTTAAGGGTGAGTCTTCCTGAAGTTATTGTGAATCTTGGCAACGTACCTCAAGGAACACAATTATTTCTCCATCACGTAATGGATCCAGCCTTGCCATTGGCTGTTAAATAAATCAGTTTGATTTCTAAATGCCTCTGTTATTTTTTTATGCTTGATTGTGCACATGCGCAAGAAACATTAAGTGACAGCTTAGGAAAGAAGCGGGTTGTGGAGGTGCGGCACTGTGGTGGCCAATGTCGCCACTGTATTTGCGGGCTTGGCCCTCTGTATCCAATGCGGTGGCATGCTGCTGCTGACACTAGTTCAGCAAGCATGCCGCCAACTTGAAAAAAATTGGCCACTGCAATGAGGGAGTGCCCAGTCATTGCAGGGTATGCCTTGCCTGCTAAAACAGTTCTGTTCGCCCACCTCCCTCAGTTCTCCATTGTGGCACCAGGAGTGGAAGTAAATCCGCCTGCTCCCTCCCACTGGGTGCTTTCCACCCCTCTCCCTCCATTTCCCATCCTGGCACCAGAAGTGCAAGTAAATCCTCTCACTCCTAAGCTGTTCCCCATTATAGTATCTTTGACCAGTCCCCAGCCTTCCTTCCCCAACAGTTTTTTGATTGGAAATAGAGTGCCCTTTAATTTATTTTACTGCTTGGATCAGTCTGTGACAGTTATCAGATTTAGCAGCACTGCCCTGGCCTTGCATCTGCCACTGTGCCTCGTGCTCTCTCACTCTCCCTTCCTTTCCATCTTGTCCTTTGAATCTGTTGATTGCCACAGCCTCGCACATCTACGCCCCCACCACCACTAAACCAAAAATTGAATAAATAAGTTAAAATAAAGAAACACAGCTGCTGTCTGGTTTCAGAGAGATAGCATGTCACTGTTGTGTTGACAGTGTTAAGTGCTTCTCTGAGATGAGCTGTAAAGAGAGACGTTATCTTAAAGAGGACAGGAAACAAAATCTGTATGAGAAAAGCACTGCATTGTGTATTTCTTATTTTATTTTATTTATTTTATTTAAACAGCAGTTTGGAAAACCTTTGAGCCATAGGCTCATTTACAAAGGTACCTTGTCACAGTAAGACAAACCAAAATACACAGTATAGCAGTACAACACATAAGTATAACAGTAAAAATTAAGACATAGATACAAACAAGCTGGTACAGGTAGGATGGATGCAAACAATACCAGAGTTATATCATCCTTAGCAGCTTAGTAATAAGCTTTGTCATAGAGTATTGAATACGGCTTTGACTAGTGGCAGTTACAGGCATCGGGTGTTAATAAGGTGGCTACGTAGGAAGTTTTGTACCCATATAGCTGGGAGCTCTCGGAGATGGAGGGGCAATGTGTTGAACCAGGAGGGGGCCCTAAAGCTGAGGCTCTTGGCCGTGAGAGGTCCTAGCTCTAGGGATAACAAGAGAGGTTTCCCAGAGGTCCGGTATGAACTAGTGGGACAGGCGGGCGTATGGTGGTGGTCAATCCTGGTGGGAAAGCCAAGGAGGGTCTTTTTGTAAGGTACAGGTAAGATATTTGAGGCGCTCATCGAGATCAAGTACCAGCTGTTTTAGCATACAGGTGACAGGTGTGTGTCATCCTAGGTGCTCCAGTAATTAACCTGCAGGCCTTATTCAGAGTAGTGCGAATTTTATGGAGTGCAGTCTGATCAGCAGCACCATACACCGGCAGTCCATAGTCCAGTAGGGACAGGATAGAGGAGGTGACTGCGGGTCAAAGAGCCTCCAGGAGGAGGCAGTGTTTATACCGATGTAAGATGCCCAATTGGATATTAGTGGCAGTGGCTAGGGCAGCAATGTGTCCATGGAAGGAGAGGGAGGGGTCAAAATGGATCCCTAGGTATTTATAGGAGCAAACTTGTTCGAGTGGGAATGAGGACCCAGAGTGAATGAGGAGTTTGAAGTTGCAGGACTTGTTTTGGGGATGAGTGAAGAACATGGTTTTGTTTTTAAGATTTATCACCAATCTATGTTCCTTGAACCAGCCCTCGGCTTCAGTGAAGGACTTCTGCAGAGGTCCTGGAGGGCAGTAGGGTTACGACTTGAGCAAAGATGACTGCATCATCAGCGTACAATAGAATGTTCCCTGAGCAAGAGCGTGGAAGGGTGTTACGGTAACAGGAAGAATAGTAGGGCCCAGAATGGAGCCCTGGGGAACCCCAGAAAAGATGGGACAGATGTCTGAGTAGGTCCCATTTATTTTTACAGCTGTGAGCGGTCAGACAGATAACTGGTGCACCAGGAGATAGGCCCAGCAGCAAAACCAGAGAGACTAAGGGCATCAAGAAGGAGGGGGTGGGAGACAGTGTCGAAAGCTTTGAGAGGTCAATGAAGACAGCACCAGCCAGAGAACCAGCGTCTAAGGAGGTGGAGAAAGTTGGAGAACTCTAGGAGGGCTGTGTTGGTACTGTGGCCCGCTCGGAAGCATGCTGCTCAGGACAAAGGACATTGTAGGTGGAGAGGTAGTCAGAGATTTGAGAGGCCACCACTTTTCCAAGGCCTTGGAGACAGGAGAGAGAATGGAGATCGTCGATGGTTTCCAGCCACAGTCCTATCACCACCTTTAAAGATAGGGGTGACAGTGGCGACTTTCAGGCAGTTGGAACCTTCCCCAGGCAAAGAGAGTGGTTGATGGGGCATGTGATCGGGGTAAGGACTGTGTCTAAGACCAGCCGTAGGATACACGGATCCAGGGTGTCACTGCCTGTACTATTACTCTTGAGGGCAGTGACAAGGTGCAGCCTAAGTTCTTGGGCAGAAACACGGCGGAGGAGAAAATAAGGGCGAGAAAGATTTACGGCAGGTGCTGGGGGAGGAGGGTCAAAAAAATTTGTAGGGAGGATAGGGCTAAGGTCAGTGAATGAGGTGTTGAGGTGGTTGGCTATGAGGGCTGGGTCTGGGGAGATCACACACCATTAATGTTGATCTGGGTGGGTGGGGAGTGTGCCTCCCATTTAACTGTTTAATGTTATCCCAGAAGGTTCTGGGGTTCCCCATGAGGCAGTGAGTGAGGACCGATGGTGCTCAGACTTGGCCTTTCTGATGGCCGAGTGCACTTGTTTGGTGACAGCATATAACCGCCTTTCATTGGGCGGCCAGTCTCAATGGCACGGTGCCATAGGTTGTCCTATGTTTGAGCTGGTGGATCAAAGCTGGGGTAACCCAGGGGGCATTCTTCCTTTTAGAACGGCGGGTCAACACTGGGGCAAAGATATCACAGGCATTATTAAAAGTTTGGGTAAAGAAGGAGAGAGCTGTGTCAGTGTCAGGAGTTGCCTGTATAGGAGACCAGTCAATTTGGGACAGAAGTTCCTTAAGTTTTATCAGTCCACCAGGTATTAGACGCCACCGGCATGTGGACTGTGCTATGGGTTTGGGGACTGAGGTTGACCAGTGGAATAGAATGGGGGAGTGATCGCTGAGAGAGTCTGGGAGGACTTGTACATTGGGGATCCGATTAGGGCGGTTGGTGAGTACCACATCAAGCAGGGTACTGGAGCCTCTCTTGGGGTTAGTCCTGGTAGGTGGGTAACTAGTTGCGTTAGGTCTATTGCAGAAAAGGAGTCTCGGGTAGAGGAGGAGGAGGGGCTGAGCCAGTTGACATTTAAGTCACCCACCAGAATTTGATCAGCGGAAGGAGGTAGAGAGGTAAGGTATTCTGTAAGAGAGGCAATGGCCTGCGTTTGGTCCCTGGGGGGCACGTATGCAGTAGTCAGACTGATTCTTGTGTCTGGGCTGTGTGATTTGTCAGGAATATAGACCTGGTGAAGTGTTTTTTTATTACATGTATAGGGACTTCACAACATGGCCGCTGTAGTGCCCCTTTCAGGCTGTACTCCATTTTCCTCTTGATAAAAGACAGCATGTCATAATGATCTGTGACGTTGTTGTTGGAGGGTTTGTCATCATCTAATGTCCACGCGCTAGGCTGGCATCAGTACTGAGAGCTGTCAAGATACCACCCCTTTTTTTCCCCGTTTAGTATTGATTCAAGCCCTTTTAGTATGTTTTATTGAATTCCAAATTTTATTTCTAAACATTCACAGTACGAGTGCAAGTAGTTAGAAGTGGCCTCATTAATATGTACCCTCAGTTTGTTTGTTTATGCATGAAAACCATATGGACTGAGTATTCTCAGCTGTCATATCTGTTATAAAGTTTGATAATCCTACCTTATCTGAATATTTTCTGTCATGTATTTGATACTGTTTGAAAAGGGTGCAATCTCGAGAAAGGAGTGAACTGTGACACCACTAAACACCTCATAAAATACAGTGATAATTCCCACAACATCCACAAAGAACTAAATGCAATTTCCAACTTTTTTAAACACTAGTGTGTATAGAATGGTTCAAGTTAAACAACAAAACAACAAAACCTATTATCAGTTTGTTGAAATACACCTGTATTTTTCGTAATGGATCCTCTTTTGATTGGTTTATGCAATGTGATTTAGAATTAATGCCATACAACATCCTAATTACAGTCTCACCTAAGCATAGCCCCATTTTTTTGTTATAGTGAAATATAATAATGTTGTGTGAATGTGTAATGCTGGCTATACATTTCATGTTCTGCTGTAATTCGATGCCTGCTCAATACCTTTTTTTTTCTATACCTTGGTGGGTGGTGTTGCTGCATATTCAGATGACTTGCATATGTTTACATTCTTATGAATAATGAATAATGCATGGCCCTCTGCTTAATTACAGGCATTCATTTCATACATTTTCTTTTACAAACTTTATGTTTTTTTTCTAGTCGTTATCTAAGCATGAAAGCTTCGCATTCTGACCGAGCCGGTTACTAGCTGAAACCACAACTGGACCCTAAGCGATTCAGTTCGGAATAGCCATGTAACTTCAATTGAGATAATGTGCTTCATGACAGATGTATAATAGACAGTTTTTTCTGTTTTTATTTTTCTATTTAATTGACATTAATTCTCAGTTAGACGTTACTTGTGAGAGGTCACTATGTTTGATAGATGTCTGCGCAAAGGTTACATCAGAGAACCTGTCATATTTAGACTGCATGAACCACAGAAACATAGAAGTTGATGGCAGTAGGGGACCACAAGATCGATCTAGTCTGCCCAAGAACCTACCCCCTCTCCTTCATCGCCTACTCGGTGTTATAATGCCCATGTATTTATCCCATGCATTCTTGAATGGCCATTTTTGCCTCCACCACACTTTGGAGGAGGCTGTTCTTCCTCACTAGAGGCAATAGATGTACTGTATATAGCAATCAGAAAAACAGGTACAATCAAGGAAATAAAATCAGCTTAATGTACACTCACTCCCCTTCCAGCACGACAGTGCTCCTTGCTAAATAATAGATACAGAGTAAAATTAGGCAGTGTAAGATAAACACACCTCCCTCCCAACACAAGGGTGCTTTGAGAAAGCAGGTACACTCAAGGAAGAGAAACAGTTTGTTAAACACACTCCCCTTCCAGCATAAGCCATTCCTTGCTGAGTATTGCCTAGGTGCAAACAGAGTTAAAGAGGCAGTTCAAGGAAATCACAATTTCCTTCCCAGCAGAACGGTGCTCCGTCCCAATACCTCCCATAGCCAAGCCAGGTTTACTGCTGCCTGTACACTCTCAACACCTTCAGCCTGGCTCTCTGCTAGAGTCCTTTGCCAGCAAACACCCAACAGTAGACTGCCACTGGGTGTAGTATGTTATTCCCAGGGTTTCAATGACTACTTAAAGAAAAGTTGGTGTCACTGGTCTCAGTACTGAACATGAAAAGACACTGAACTTAGGTGGTTCTGTGAGCTGGGAGATTGAGGAGGGAGAGGGTGGTTCAGGGGGCCCCTCAGAATCCCTGTGGTTGAGCAGCAGTATGGATCGAGAGCACTTTAAATTTGGCACAGTCTTTAGTTCCAAAGCAAGGCATTTTAGAAATAAAAAGAAAAAGTTCCAATACTTTTGTGTTTAGAAATGTGAGTTGATATTACACCATGGTAAAGTAGAAAATTAAAACAGGAAAACTAAAAATGCTGTGTTCAGTGAGGGTCACACAGATATATAATTACAGACGACGGAAACAACGCTATCTCTTTCAGTCTTCTAATAATTATTTTAGCTTATTTATCGGTAATGTGGCTGGATATCAAATAATAAACTCTTGATAATGAAATGTTAGTCTGAGAATTTGCTAACCAAGGAATCCACCGGAGGTTGTATATGGCAATTAATGCTTTGCTCAGATACCTGTACCTACCTAAGAGCAACAAGAGCCCAAGGATCAGTGTGTTGGCTGGAGTCACAGGCTCAACAGAGTAAAATTAAAACATGATGTAACTACTTCAGCCTGTTTTGTTATCTCTTCTCTTGTTCTTTTTTTGATACTCCCACTTACATTCTGGCAACCTTTCCCTTCTTAAATGCAGTAGCAAATCTATGGTTCTGTTCCTCCACCCCACCCCCCACCCCCCATCCCTGTCAGCATAACCTAACAATAAAGAGATCCCAAACACATTCGGTCTGTCCCTCCTACTCAGATGTTACTCACATCAACAAATCTATCCTTCTGCTATTTTTGAGACAGGGAACAAAGTTAGGGTAAAACTAGTACTGCTGCTTACTTTTCTTTCAGCAGTTGTTTAGGCATTTTCAAAAAAGGTTCAGGAGGATTCTGACCCTAGTTTCGCGCTGCCATGGCTCGAACATTTGGAGAGTGGCGTTTTCTAATATGGGACAGACTGGTTTTTAAAAGAGACATGCATATTTTTTATTAAAATTCTCCTAACCATCACTGCAACTCTACCCAGCCTGCATCCTTCCAAGGACAACCTTATGTGATTTGCACACCAGCATAGTGGTTTCAGCTTTGTTTTTATTTTATTTATTGTAAAGATCAGTTTTACAACCTTTGAGTCAAAGACTCGTTTACAAAGGTACCTCATCAAGAAAGGTGGAGGAGACGACAAATAGAGGTGGGTTAGGACAGGGATGACAGACAGGTTAGATACATAAAATATACATTTGGAGAGTGCAGACAGCGAAGCTGTACTGGAGCAAACTCGTGTAAGGTGCTAACATTGGTAAAACAACAGGAGATACATTATTCAATTAACAACATGTCACAACTAATATGTAGAGTTAAAAGGACTGGACAGCGAGGGGCTTGAAAAGGTTAGAAAGGACCGGCACAGGGCAGCTACAAACATTTACAGCATCGGTTGTCAATAATGTGCTGGCGGAGGGCGATTTTGAAGCTGCCAATGCCTGGGATCTTGGAGATGGTTTCAGGAAGGGAATTAAACCAGGATGGGGCTAGGTGATGGAAAGATCTTTGGCAACGGGAGGTCCTTGCTCTGGGAGACGTTGAAGGTGGCTTGGCGTGCATCGGGTTGGCAGGGATCTAGCAGTCCGCTGCAAAGGTCCAGACCCTCAGGAGGGCAGAGACCTGACATGGATTTTTTGGCCAGTAGGCAGGTTTGATATTTCAGTCTTTCCCTCAAGAGTGAGTATTTTGTGGCGGAGTATAGCAGACAGGTGTGGGTTCTGCTGTGGGCACTGATGTAAGGAGCCTACAGGCTTTGTTGATGGAGGTCTGGACTTTGGATAAGGCAGAGGCGTCAGCAGCTGCGTAAACTGGGAGTCCGTAGTCAGCCAGAGATAATACCGATGAGGTGATGGCAAGTTTTAAGGCGGGTTCGGGGAGACAGTCTTTGTGGCGGTAGACCGATCCTGGAGTTCATTGCAGATGCCAAAGCTTTAAGGTGGGCGTGGAAAGTAAGGCCAGAGTCAAAGTGATGCCCAGGTACTTGTAGAGCGAGACCTGTTCCAGAGGGAGGGCATGCTGGTGGTGATGTGGAGGAAAGTCCCTGGCATTGTTTTGCCGATGAGAGAATAGCATGGACTTAGTTTTCTTTAGGTTCAGGACTAAGCGGTGATTATTGAACCACTTTTCGGTTTGGAGGAAGGCGCTTTGCAGCATGACTTGGAGTGGGAGTGGGTCAGGGTGTGATGCAAGGATAACAGCGTCATCAGCATAGAGTAATATTTTATTTGTTTATTTGTAAACATCTCTACACCTAGAGTAGTATTTATCAGTAAATGTCTTGCCCTTTGTATAACAAATATGTAGTATTAATTCCTCAGTATGCAGAATGTTTTTGCACAGAGACAGTATTTGCTGACAAACTAAATCTAACCTTTTATTTGTGCTTATAAATTCACAAAACAGTTAACATACTAGTTTGAGTCACTTCAAAGAAAAGAAAACAAGTATTTTTCAATGCCGAATGTTGTCTTACTGGCATTGACATTGGTAGTGCCAGAGTTAGAGATGGCATAATAGGAATGGCAGTGAAGTATTGAAGTGATGCCAACCCCACCCCCACCCTGTAGAGACCGACAGGCATTGGGGTGTGCCTTTGGGTCATCAGGTATAATGCTCATGCCATTGTACCTCACCCTACCCTGTACACATTGACAAGTGTCTTGGTGTGCTTTGGGGTCTTTGGGCGTTACACTTATCTCATTCCATTAGGAAATACACTGAGGTGGGTGCAGTATAGGGGAATGGGGTGAACTTTGCGGCCAAACAGTGAAAGGCACACCACAATGCCTGCCACTGGCTGCGGGGGTGAGGGGGTTGAATGGTGTGAGCATTACAGCCAATGTTCCCAAGTCACACCCCTGATGCCTGTCAGTCTCTACAGGGCGGTATGTTACAGTTGGAAACCTTAACACCGTAGGCGTGTGTTGGTATTTTCACTCCAAATTTTCAACATGGGCTGTTTGTGAGCCAACCTCATGAAAAGTGGCACAATCAGTTTGCTGGCTGAAAGGTGGTTTTACACAGTAGCTATGCCATTTGGCGACACAGGGACAAAAACACATTTTGGGCAGGATGTGGAAAATGACATCTGTATTGTTCATGAGGAGGTGTAAAAAAATGGCAACATTGAAAATCTGGAGTGAAAATATGAAAAATTGGTGAAGTCATGAGCATGCAAAGAAACTGCACAACACACGTCTGTAACCAAATTACTTTTGGGAGTTTTTTAGCCACATTTTCAATATAGGCATTTTGGGACCTTCCCTCATGAACAGTGGTGCTGTGATTTTGTTAATCAGTCCCAAAAGTTGATTTCCTACAGTGACCACGCCATTGTGCGCCACAGGTAATGATAGCTGTTCTGTTGATAAGGAGGTGTGAAAAAATGCCAGTGTTGAAAATCTGGCAGGAAAATATTGCAGATTTGCAAAGTTACAAGGGTGCATGGAAACTGCGCAATGCACGCTTGTAACACAGTAATTTTATGGAGTTTGGGCACCAAATTTTCAACACAGGCATTCTAGGACCTTTGCTCATAAACAGCATCACTATCATTTTCTCAAACTGTCCCGAAAACTGATTTCGCACAGCGACCACGCTATTCTGCGCTGGACGTGCGAAAACACATTTCGGCCAGGATATGTAAAATGACAGCTGTACTATTCATAAGGAGGTATGGAGAAATGCCAGTTTTGAAAATCTGGAGTGAAAATATTACAAATTTGCAAAGTTATGAGCATGGGTGGAAACAGCGCAACGCACGCTTGTAAAACAGCCATTGTTTGGATTTTTTTCACCAAATTTGCAACATAGGCTTTTTGAGAGCTCCCCTCATGAACAGTGGCACTGTCATTTCATTATTCAGTCCCAAAAGGTGATTCCATGCAGTGACCACGAAATCACCTTTTGGGACTGAATAATGCCATGACAGTCACTGAATTCATGAGGATGGTCCCAATAACTCCATGTTGAAAATTTGGTGCAAAAATTCTGAAAATGGCCAAGATATGCACCAAAGTTAAAAAAAAAACATATTTATGCTATTATACAGCTTACCAGCATTTCTTCAGTTCCCGGTCGGCTTTGAAGAGTGCAGACGTGTTCCTGGTCCACCGAAGATCGTCGCGCCAGACTCCGGAGGTAAGTATGGGGTGAGGGGGGATGGAGAGGCAAGGTGCGCAGAGGGTGGGCACAGGTTGTGGGAGGGGGAAGGGAGACATGAGGACCATTTTCTTCTTTCACGGGTAAAAAAAAAAACATTGTGGGCGTTTTTTTCTTTTCAGGGATTTAGGCATGCTGGGGTGGGCTCCCAGCATGCTACCTAATGTTTGAGGGGGATGTTGTAGCCGATGGTGGATTGGGCACCCAGTCGGCCCTAAAAGCGGGGGCAAGAGCCCGGGGGATTGGGCACCCCTTTGGCACATAACAAATTGGGGGGGAGCATGATGCCGATGGGGAGTGGGCTCCCCTGTCTGCACATACTTTGGGTTAGGGCATGCCGACAAGGGGATTGAGCACCCCCAAAGTCAGCATTATGACAAGCAGTGTGCCGCCATGTTTAATTTATTTTTTCACCAGGGTAAGCTCGTTGGAAGGTGCCGCTGCGTATGATGAGCTTTGCTCACATTGCAGTGGACCTTTCCTTAGATGTGCTCGCCACATTATGTATTCATGGTGTGGCGCCAGCATGCAGGCTTATTGGGGAATGAGGGACACACCTACTGATGTGTACCCTGCATTCGCCCAACAGTGACTGCGCCTCCAAATCTACTACTACCGTTATATGTTGGCTGCACATACGTGAGCCTATATAAAAATAAATTAATGTGGGTACTACATTAGAAAAAACAATCGGGATAAAAAAATATTTAACATAATAATGCCTTATTTGAAGTTTGTGTCAATCTGTTTGCCTTAATGCTGCCTCAAACGAGGACATCATTTAGAACTACCATTTTATCAAGCTGCTCTCGTGCCATACAAAGAATGCTCAGCATTGGAGCAGCACCGGGACTGTACAAAAGTGAAACAAATCAGATCAAAATAAAGACAGGAGCCATAATGAGGTAAAAACATACTCTTATTAACAATCTAGACATCATTCAGTATAAAGAAGAGGTCTGAACCTTTTCCTTGTCCCCTTTAAATGACTCTGTAAGTGCTACTACTTTACAACTTTGTCTCTGGATTCCAGCCCACCCCTAGCCCCTGCCCTGCCCTTAACACCTCTCTTTGTTCTGGTAGGTCGGGATTTAACACCTACCTAAGTTTGTCCTTGTCCTCCTGCCTGTGTTGACGCCTGTAGGTCTGCTCTCTCCAGAAACTTTAAACAGGATGGAAACAGCAATTGGAATTGATGTGATAGCTGCCCTTTGGGAAGTTCCAACTACTGAGCCCAAGACTGAACTGAGAAGCCAGGTGGTAGCAGGGGCAGGGCAACTAGCTGAAAGAGGGGGATTAAGTAGGTAAATCACTTAATTTCTAATTCTAAGTTCGACAACAAAGCTGCTCTTCCTGATTGACTCGCTCCGTGTTTGCTGCCTTGCTGAGAGAGACTGAGTTAACCAGCATGGCACCAGCTACTGGCAAAGGCTTTGTTTGTTGGGGTGCGTTGTTGTTTGGACTTCACTTTGGACTGGAAAGTTTGTGGACTACTGGTCAGTGGCTCACGCTGGACTGACAGTGACAGACAGTCTGGTACATAACACAGTGTGCTGCTTCTTAAGTTTTTTGCCCTTTAACAATTACGGGTCGAAACCAGACTGCCAGATAGCCTAGGTTTGTGGATGGTTGGGATTCGGGATGCAAGAGGACTTCAGAATAAGAACCCACCGCTGAACACAGAAGACCTCTGACTGCTGCTGCTGCTGCCTGTAGCTGCTCCTTTTCCTATTCTGCTTTTCTACTTTGCAAGTTAATTGCAACACAGAAACCAACAGCCAGGTATGATTTTTTTTATTATTACATATTTCTTCTTTCTGGTACTGTGGAGGGGACAGGTAAGGTTAGGAGGAGCAGGGGAGGGAGGTCAACGAGGCAGGTGACAAGGGGCAACATGGCATTCACTGAAAGTTCGTTTACAAAATTTTGGATCATGATGGCTGACTGCCTCCGTGGCACTGTAAGTGCAGACTGCAGTGTGGCACAGCTGAATAGTGCCACCTCTGTTCTGCTGCTCAAACATTCACTAAGCAGTTCTGCAAGTGAGCGCTAGCTGAGGTTTCAGAATATGCTGGGTTTTGTTTTGTGACTGAATTCACAGATGATTGATTTAATTAATGGGCCCCTCAGACATTTTTGTGGTTGGTTCCCAAAATATTGTATGTGTGGCGGCATGTCAAAAGAACCATGCTAAAAAAGGTGTAAAATAAACAGTTGTCCTTTAGGTATAATGCAGAATGGAATGTCACATTAAATGCTGTTATTACTGCATTACAAAATGAAAGGCACAGCACAGAGACGAGACTGAAGATTTATAAGGGGGTTTTAGGCAATGCCATCACTCAGATGTCACAAAAACATTCCAAGGCTCTGAAGTCCAAATCTGAGTCCAACATTGCCTAAAATGCCTTATAAGTCTTCAGTCTCATCTCTGTGCTGTGCCTTTCATGTTGTAATACAGTAATAACAGCATTTAATGTGATGTTCCGTTCTGCAGTATACCTAAAGGACAATGGTTAGACCATTTTTACGAACAAGCAAGTTTCATTTTATGTTGCATTTATCTGAAAGTCAAAGAACCATTATACACAAAGAGGCATTGTTTAGCATGGTTATTTACTGACATGCCTCCTCACATACGATATTTGCACACCCTGCCTTTAATTCAGTTTACTTTTCTTAAGTGCACATTTGGGTAAAGACCTTTTAAGTCACTGCTATGACTCATTCATTATAATAAAAACTGCCAAAATAAATAAATAAATCACAGAGCACAACACCTGCTCATTGACCATTGCACTCCAAACCTGACCAGTATATCCCCTTGTTTAGGAGTAAGAGGCATCTTGTATAAACACTACAAGAGGCATCCTTAGGTTAACCCCGAAAGGACCTAACATAATGCTTGAACTGTAATTTCTTCAATACATAAGAACTCAGATGTTTTGAACACATGTCTCAAACCCAGTACCTTTGGGACTGAAGTCTACAGCTCTATCACTGGGTCACTAAGCCAAGACATACTTCTACTGGATCTTAAAGCTCTTAAAGATTTGCTCCTTGGAGCCAGAGGGCGCTGTGCTGAAGATGGCTGCTTGATTCTTCATCTCCCTGGATTCACCAAATATCATCATCCATCCTACAGATTCCAGACTTCCTACCTTCACCAACATCTGAGATCTTACTATATGTACATCGCAGAACAGCTCTGGTACAGTATTTTTATTGCCTCATAATTACTGAACGAGTTATCTACAGCTTTCAATTTCTCTATTAAGGCCTACAATAATGGCAGACCAATCTCCACATAACAGTTCTCTTAATAGAGTGGAGCAATGTTTCAGCAACTAATAAGTGAAATCAATGTATTAAAATTGCATCTCAACAAAATATCAATAATATACAGGCACTTAATCAAAATCAGCGCTACTGATGTTAAAGCATCTCAAAATGAAGATTCCATTAACACATTACAGGCTACCATCAGGGAGCAGGACAGAGTTATTAGGAACCTTCAAGGACAAAATAGATGATTTTGAAAATAGAAACAGACGTAACAACCTTAGATTTCTCGGATTTCCTGAAGGTGTTGAACTAGGAGACACCAGTGCTCTTCTAACTCATGTACTTCCTT
Source organism: Neoceratodus forsteri (assembly GCA_016271365.2). NCBI lineage: Eukaryota > Metazoa > Chordata > Ceratodontiformes > Ceratodontidae > Neoceratodus > Neoceratodus forsteri. The sequence continues at coordinate 1,376,269,318 of CM028132.1, read as the reverse complement.
CTTTGCTTAAATTACCAGCCAGCCAAGACCTAATCATTGAGAGATCTCACGCACCTTAAATCCGAGGCCTGGACCCGACCAGAAACCCAGGCCCATCATTGCCAGATTTCTAAACCACGCACATACTGAACTGATTCTTCAAAAGCGAGGCAATTAGGTGCACTTACTTGGCAAGAAAACAGAATCCTAATTTTCAGAGACTATTCTAAAGATTATCTAACAAACGAAGCTTACAACCCCATTAAAACAATCCTTCATCAGCGTGGAATTAAGTTTGCACTCTGTTACCCTGCAACAATGCATCTTTTTTGAATGATTCTACCAGAGATTTCAGTACCCCAGAATCTCTCTCTGAATTTCTGACTTGACACAGCCCGCGACTTACATTGCCTTGCGATGCTAATGCAGCTCGTTCCTGCTCCAGCACAACGCCATGCAATTACAATGTCTTGCCCTTCCTGCTGAAACTGTCCTTCAGGTCCCTGAGAAATCTGCAGCCATCATATCTGCCACTGTAGCTCCTGCCAAAGCTCCATACGCATACAAGAAAAAAAGCATCTGGTTCTTCTCTAAATAATAATACCTGCTGTTTAAATAATATTTCCACCTCTCCAGCTTCCTATGGAACATCACATCAGTTTTTCTACTCCTCTTACCTTGTCTAACAAATTCTCCCCACTCCAAGAAGATCTGCTCCAAGAAGATCTGCACTCATCTATGGAGGATCTGAGACAGACTGTATCCAACCCTTTACTCAAGACCAGAAGAAGCTGTCAATGGGTAATGACTCTCCGATTCTTCCTGGGCTGATCTTGTGTCCAGCTCTCCTTTAAATCATCTGAACCACCCAAAAGAAAAGGAGAAGAAAATCAAAGAGCAAAGCTACCTGAGGCTTTTCCCACTAAAAAAAAAAAAATTGTAATAAATACTATGGCCATAATTAGATGTGATATAGCAGTTTCTCACCAGAATCCCTCCTCTTCACACCACCTCCTCGATTCCTTTGGTACATTTACCATAAAGTGCAGTCTCTATCGCACTAACAGGTTTGGAGCACTTAAATGCAGTAAATCGCTATCACTGCTGAGAAGCCTGTATCTGTCTGTGGAGGTGAGCCAATTGACACTGGAGGTATTTAATCCATGCGGAGTTACTCTCAATGTATTCAATGGAAAAAAATAAATAAATGAGAAAAGAATAAATATTACAATGTTTGTAAGATCTCTTCTAATTAATCCTTGTGTGGTGCCAGACATTAGTATATATAATTGCTATTTACACTCTAATTTTCATAAGCTTTACGCCACCATGTGGTCAGCATACATACATATATAGAGTTCTGTATTTCATATCAGTGTGCCCTTAACCCCTACTATTATAGCATTTTTCCACATAAATCCTATCATTTGGAATGTGGAGGATGATTAGACAAATACTCTAAAATCATTTACTTATTTAATATTTATTTTGCATCACTTCTGGTATGTAGTGCATCAGGTGCATTCCCATTATATCTCACAGATTTTAACCAAAGTATGCTTCCAATTGTATTTCTATACATTGAGTTTTTCCACCTTTCACATTATTCTTCATCCCATTTTCTTCTAAATCATTGGAACTTATAAAAATGATTCCACAATATACTGATGCACTATGAACCTGTAGTATATACTGCATTCCCTAACCTAGCTTATGTGGATTAATACACATCGGGCATCCTTTTATCTGGCTCACACTGTTTCAGCATTATCTGCCATCATGTTGGTATACTTTATTTAATATTGGACTTATTGCTAGGTACAAGCTAATTCATTATGTTTGGAATTTAACACTATTACATAATTATCCTTTTTATTTGGTAGAATGATGTTTTGTTTTTCCAGGGTAATGCTTTAATTACCTCAGCACAAATCTCAATTACACTTCTTTAATATACTGTTATATAAAATTTAGTATCTTAAGATTATAGGGTAAACCGTATCTTGAGATTCACTAATTACTCTACACGCCTAGTAGTGTAGAGTGAGAGTCCGGTATATTTACTGAACTCTTATTGCTCTGCATTTCATAAAAGTTTCAAATTTATATTCTTGTTACTGAGTTTATACTAACGTTGTTGGTTCTAATGTTTAATTACTTGATATTCCTATCTCTATACTCTCCTCTAGAGACAAAATGAATACAAATACTCAATCATCTCGAACCCATACAAGTTAAAGGCCCTGCATACATTTGTTTATTATATATATTTACCTTTTGAATCTGTGACATCCTCCAAATTAATGGTATTGGAGTCCCTCATTCCTATTTGTAACTAATTACCTTATATCCTAGTACAATGAGTGATCTAATCTTACATTCATGGAATGTCAAGGGACTCAACTCACCTTGTAAACGTAACAAGTACTTACCTATCTTAAAAGCATAAAACACATATTGCTTTCTTACAAGAAACTAAACTTTATCAGAGGATGTCGACAGACTTAAAAGGACTGGGTCGGTCAAGTATATCGCTCATCTTCTCCATCCAAAAACATGGGGTTGCTATCTTAATACATAAATCTCTTAATTGGCCCCCATAAAAATCATTAGAGACCCAGATGGTAGGTGGATTATAACCCTATTAAACACCACAGCAGGTCCGCTTATGTTTGTGAATGTATATGCACCCAACTTTGATTCACCCATTTTCTTCCATAATCTATCCCAACAAATTATGATTAATAATAAAATAACTCACCTATTCTTATTGGTGGTGACTTTAACTAGCACTACAAGCATATTTAGACAGAAGTAACTCATCACATGATGCCCACCCCCGTAGTATTAATGCTCTATCAATGCTTATGAAGGATTTAGGTCTCTCTGACATTTGGAGACTACATCATCCCAGACAACGAGATTACACCTTTTAGTCCTCTTTACATAAATCATATAGTAGGATTGATTATTGGTTCTCGTCTCCCCTAATTACTGAAAAAATTAGTGATACATCGATTCTCCCTATTGTTATATCTGATCATTCCCCTATCAGTTTGCATTTACTCTGGGGTCCACCTTCTTCTAAATCCCCATCTTGGCGTTTAGACCCACTTTTACTCAGAGACCCTGAATTCACTCCTTGGATCAAAACCCAGATTCAAGATTTTCTTTCTATTAATGATACTCCAGATATGTCTCAAGGTACTATCTGGGAAGCATTAAAAGCCACTATTAGAGGTAAAATTATTAGTTCATGAGCGATAGAAAGAAATTAAGAGAACAACAATTAGCTAATTTAGAAAATCCCTTAAAGAAAAAGAAACCCAATACTATAAATTAAATAAACCCAATCATAATTCACAGCTTCATCTGGAAATTCTACAATTAAGAATTAAAATTAACGAGTTGATATCCAGGAAAGCTGAACTTGCCCTTTTAGGATTAAACACGGTTATTGGGAACAAGGGATAAATGCGAAAGTTGCTCTCTTACCAGCTAAAAACTCAACAGATGCAGAGACATATAGCAGGTCTAAAAGATCCATCAGGTCAGACACACACAGACAACCTTTCAATCAATCGTATTATGCAATCCTTTTACCATCAACTATACTCGCAACCTAATACTACAAATCCAACCTAATACAACATTTTCTGGAAAAATTGAATCTACCCACCTATCCCCTCAGGACAAAGCTGTGCTTGATAAACCAATCACTTTACAGGAAATCCAAACTGCTTTATCATCATTAAAAAGCGGTAAAGCACCTGGCAGTGATGGGTTCCTATTGATTTTATAAAACCCTATCTGACATCTTTGTCCTGTATTAGTCAATGTATTCCAGAAGCAACCTTAATAAAGAACTCCCATGCACAATGACCGAAGCCATCATAACAGTCTTACCAAAGAAGACAAAGACCCTTTACTTCCTTCAAACTATAGACCGATCTCACTTCTAATACTGATGGAAAAATCTTTGCAAAATTATTAACTCTTAAGCTTAGAATCTTTATGACTAAACTCATCCATACTTCTCAATCAGGATTTATCAAAATAGAAACAGTTCCGATCATCTTGCTCATTACTCAATTTAATTCACAAAGCAAAACTCTTAAAACCCTGCAGCTGCAATAGCCATTGACTTTGAGAAAGCATTTGACTCTCTCAATTGGGAATATCTATATCAGGTGCTATCTCATTTTGGATTTACAAATAATTTTTGTGCTTGGATTCAATTATTGTATACCTCCCCTTCAGCTCGCGTTCTCACGAACTCTATTTTGTCCCCCTCCTTTTACTTAGCAAGAGGCACCAGACAAGGATGCCCCTTATCGCCTTCATTGTTTATACTTGCCATGGAACCTCTTTCTGCGTCCCTACATCAATCCAGTACAATTAAAGGCATTACTATTGGTAACTCTCACTATACTTCACTCTCATATGCAGATGATCTCCTTATCTTACTTGAAAACCTCGAAAGTTCTGGGCAACCTTTAGTTAAACTACTGAATGACTTCACCTCCCACTCCGGACTAGCTCTAAACCTTAACAAATCTGAAACGCTACCACTGAATACCCTTTGTAGTCCCCTCATGAACAACTCATTAGGCTTTCGTTGGGCCCCCCAAGGTATATCTTATCTTGGCATTCGGATCACCCCGACATTGAATAAATTATGGGATGCTAATCTTTCCCCTCTGTTAACCAGTATCCAAACAACACTTGATAGATGGAAGCTACTTAAACTTTCTTTTAATGGTAAAATTTCCGCCATTAAAATGTCAATAACTCCTAAAATATTATACCTATTTTCCAATATCCTTTGATACTGCCCCTAGTTTTCTTACCAAAATAGACAAAATTATCGGCAGCTTCATTTGGGAAGGCAAATACCTAGATTTAGTCAGTAATAAACTTAGATCCCATTGGTCAAAAGGTGGCTTTGGCCTTCCTTGGTTCCAAGCCTACTTATGGGCTTTCCGTGCATCTCAAACAATTAAATGGTTTAACAAACCCAACATCCAGTCTCCTTTATGGGTCAATATGGAAACATCCTTATGTCCTGGTAATGTGGCGACTTCTTTCCTTATAACACCCTTACCTCTTCTTTAAAGTCTCACCCTACCATAGCTGCTTCTATATTCTATTGGAAAATCATTCACAAGCATATTAAATCTAACCCCAAACCCTTAGCACACTCCCATCTGGGTAACCACCATATATCTCTTGATAATCACCCCATTTTTGTCGTACCTGGAAAAATAAGGGTATTCTCTTTTGCAGGATATACTTGAACCCAAGTCATTAAAGTTAAAATCTTACACCGACCTACGAGGCATATGGAATCTTCCCCATCAGGATTTTTGGAAATATCTACAGCTTCGTACCGCATGCAACTCTTACCTCACACCCTTCTCTATCAATTCTCTGTATGATAAGCACATCTCTAAATGGATAAAAACAACATCCAATTTAAATAGCACTGTTTACAAAGATATTTGTGATATCCTTCCTGACTACTCTGTCAATGCTAAAAACAGATGGAGTACTTTGCTACAATATAATATCACCAATGCACAATGGTCCAGATGTTGGCTCTCCTGTCACAAATCTTTTAATGATAAACGCAGTTCCCTCATTCAAATCAAGATCCTTCATTTGTGGTACAGAACTCCTGTTGTATTACAAAAAATGGGTTTATTGAACAATAACAATTGCTGGCGCTGCAGTTCCCCCAATGGGGATTTATTGCATATCTTATGGCACTGTCCCCTCATACAAAAGATTTGGCACTGTACTCACAGATTTGCAATGAAAGTGGTAGGTCAACCTTTTACCCTAGACCCTAAACATTGCATTCTTGGTATTTTTAATCACCGTTCTTATAAAATTTCTTATTCGCAGAGCAGATGGTTAAATATACTCTTCCTTCAAGTTAAACGCACAATCCTCATGCATTGGAGATCCAACATAATCCCTACCCTTCCCGGTATCATTAACCAACTATTTCAATATGCCTCTCTGGACTGTATGACATACATCTTGTCTGACCGACTCATGTTATATAACAATTGTTGGCAGGGCTTTTTTTAATTTTTTGGAATCATCTAAATCTTCCAACACCAATGTATGGACTTAATATATATGGATTTTCCCCTTTTACTGATACATCATTGTAGTCTCGCTTTTTTCCCCTTTTTTTATAGTTTCCCTCTCTCTCTCTCCTCTTAACTTTCTTATATATCTTTTCTTTCCTGTACTCTGTTCTCAATCATTCTTTATTACTCCACAATCCTTTTACGAATGTACTTTTTTCCCTTTTGCAGCATCATATATAATTATGTAACATTTTAATATAAACCGTATCTAATCATACTATCCGCTTTAAGTTCACTACAAATGTCAAGTATATGCTAATTACATGACCTGTATTGTTTACTATATTTTAAACCAAAAGCTCCTTGTATTATTGTAGCAATGTTCTTATTATATGCTGCCTCAATTTCTTTAAAAAAAAAAATCCTCACATTGTACTGTACTGTAAGAGGTTTGTCTGTATATCTTGTGAAAAATTAATAAAAAAGTTTAACTACAAAAAGATTTGCTCCTTAACCCCCCTCCCAAAAAAAGGGCACTCTACTGTCCTTCCCCAGGTCTCAAACCCAGCACCTTTGAGGCTGAAGTTAGCAGCTCTATTCACCAAGCCAGCAAGCTAAGACAATTTTGAATTGATTTCTACAGCTCTTAAAGCTTTGACTCCCCCCTCTCAGCCACAGTGCCCTGACTCCAAGGCTACCTGGCATCATGAGTGCTAATTTCCACCTCATATGCATCACCTTGTTACACTTCCTGGAACCTACCTCCCACCAGTCAGACCTCAGCCTTTGCCCATGGTCTATGGTATCCACATACCTTACCACTCCACTGTAGCCCATCCACCCACCACCATGTCAATGCACCCTGGACCCCTGCATCCACCCCCGTGCTGCCCCCCAACCCCACCTCTGACCCTGGCTCCCCTGGCTCCACCACCTCTGTATCTTCCAGACCCTGTCCATTCCCTGTTCACCCACTGCCTGCCCGGCCCCTCAATGTACCCACAGGAAACTAACAAACTGCCACCCCAGGGCTACAGCCTTAGTCATACTACTACTCTTCTCTGGTAATATCCACCCAAACCCAGGTCCTGCCCCCGCCGATCCACCAACTAAGTCCAACGGACTGCGAATTGCCTCCATGAACATATGTAGCCTGCTTAAAAAATTTGCTGCTGTTCAGTGCTGGGTTATATCACATCAACCAGACATCTTAGCCCTAGTAGAAACCTGGCTAACTAAGTCCACCCCAGACTTCTTTGTCTCCCTTCCAGGCTACACCCTATATCGCGAGGATCGAGTAGGTAAACATGGAAGCGGTTGTGCGTTCTATGCTCGTCACACCATTGTAGGCCACGCCTTTCCAGCCCTCAAGCTTGTAGATGGTGCCCAGGCCCTCACCCTTAAACTCACCCTAGACCGATCCAAGAGCCCCCTCTATCTCACAGTCTCCTATATCCCTCCAAGAAGCCAGACCCCCGCAATATCATCTCTCACTGAATATCTCTCCTCCCTCCCCCATAAGGCTCAACAAGTCCTAGTAGGAGACCTCAATATAAACTGGCTCAGTCCCACTGCCTCATCGATCTGAGACACTTTCACTGCATTGGACCTGACCCAAATTGTCTCACAACCCACCAGACGTAACCAAAATTCAGGGACAAGCATCCTCCTAGATGTCATTGTCTCAAACCGCCCCAAAAGGTTCAAGATATTCAAGTCCTCCCAGATTACTTAAGATACCACTCCCCTCTCCTATTTCTCTGGTCTATCCCCACCCCCAAACCCGTAGCCCAAACCACTCACCGCAGGCACCTTCACCCAGGAAGACTGTTAAAACTCAGGCAATTCCTTGCTCACATTGACTGGTCTACCATCCACCATGCAATGAGCATTGACACTGCCCTTGACCTCTTCTCAAAAGCTTTTACCAAGGCCTGTGATCTTTTTGCACCCTTCACCATGATCCACTCCAAAAAACAAAATGCACCCTGGGTCACACCTGCCCTACTCCAACTACTCAAGGACAGGGATAACCTTTGTCCACCTTCTTCCAAGTTGGGTAACAGGGTGTGCTTTGAAACAACTGAGAAGCTGCATGGGATGTACTATATTGGACTAGATATCTGCAACAAATTTCTGTCTTGCTTACATCTGAGGGAAGTTTTCCTTACTTTACAGTCTGACATTGGTATTGCTTTGTGTTTAATTATTTTAGTTTTTAATTCAGGAAGGGGGTTTTCAAAACTGCTTATCTTGTGAGCATCTTCAGAAGGGTTGAAATAACTGCATATTTGATTTTCCTTTGTGGCTAACTGGACTGTCTACTAGTATTCTGTGACAGTCTGTATCAGTATATTTTGCAATATTTACTGGTGTTGGCTGTGTACTTTAAACTTGCAAATGCTGCAGTTTGTAATTGGATGCCAGACATAGCCTGAGGTGGGAGAAATTGTCTTCACAAGTCAGAGAGACCTGCATCACAACCAATTGTTCTGGCTTGAACATTCCAGCATTGATCAATTACTATAAACTACTGGTGCAATCCTGTTTCAGACAGAAGTCCATCTTCTTCTAGTTGGGTAACAGGGTGTGCTTTGAAACAACTGAGAAGCTGCATGGGATATACTATATTGGACTAGATATCTGCAACAAATCTCTCTCTTGCTTACATCTGAGGGACGTTTTCCAGAGTTTAAAGCACAGCTGACTTATTTTGGGGCTGACTGCTTTCAGAGCACAAACCACCAGGCTGTTTTGGGGCTGGGGAGATTTACCTGTGTCTAACTTGGATGTCTGGATTTTTCCCTGTTTGATTTGCAGGGTATTTTCTCTGTCAAATTGTTGTGTAGGGCATCTTGCTGACAGGAAGGCACTCATCGCAGTGGTGGGTCAGAGCTTTTAGCTGATTGTTTTGTGAGAGCACAGTTTAGGCCCAACCCCTGCCCACCACACCACCCACCCCGGAAATAGTTCCTTTATACCCGGGGTTCTGACATCATTTCCTCAAGAGTGCAAGGTGCATATCACTGTCATATCCTCTCTAGCACACTGCACTGACAATATAAGCAGACACATTGGATAATATATATATATATATATATATATATATATTTCTATATAACAAACCAATTACACACACAAAAAAAAAGTAGATAAACATGTGGGGAGTAGTGCAATGTAATGTAATGGCTGTGGGGAAGCAGTCTTCCGGGAGTCTTTCTGGAGGCTGAGATGCTGCCCTATTTGCAGACAACTCTCTGCCCTGAAGGAGGAAGTTGCCCGTCTTCAGGCCACACTGGACAGTAGTAAGAGAACCTTCCCCCAGGCCACACTGGACAGTAGGAAGGGAACCTCCCCCATCCAGGGAGCACCACAGCCACCACCACTACCTCAGAGGTTGCGAAGAAAGCACAGCAGTTGGACCACAGTGGCTCAGGGAGGGTGAGGATGGTGGAACAGAGGAACACCCAGTCAGTTGTTCCACTCTACAATCCAAACACCATTCTGGGGGAGCATAGCTCCCCTATGGACGCACTCGCAGAGGAGACTAAGGAAGCTGAGGACAACTGTCACAAGGGAGGCCCACAGGAAGGAGGCAGAGGACACCACAGGGAAAAGAAGAAGCTCCTCGTCGGGGACTCAATGATTAGGGGGATAGAACTGGGGGGAGCAGGAGAAACTGAAGTAAGGTGCCTGCCTGGTGCCATGGCTTGGAGGGACAGGAAGCACAACCTCAGAATCATGAGAACAGCTGCGCAGGAGTCTGAGCTGGACATCATTGCCCATCTAGGGACAAATGACTTGGCTCATCATGATATTAGAGCAGTGCAGGAGGACTTTTTAGAGTTGGGGAGGGGCCTAAGACAAGTAGCACACACAGTATCCTTCTCAGAGGTGCTGCCTGTCAATGGCATGGGTGAGGCGAGGGTACTTTGCACCATGCAGTTTAATGAATGGTTCAAAAAATGGTGTGGAGCACAGGGGTTTGGCTTCATTGGGGACTGGGGTTCCACCTGGAGGGACACCAGCCTATACTGGCAGGATGGTCTGCATCTGTCCAGGAAGGGAACAAGTCTTTTGAGCAATCGGATTAAATGCTTCATTGGCAAGCTTTTAAACTAGTCAAGGGGGGAGGCACTAATACGTAGCAGGAAAATCCCAGCCTGTCCCTACAAAACAGGGTACTAAATGAGAAAAAGACAAAGGTAGAAAGGTCAGTGGGGCATGCTGCAACAGAAGGTAAAGCCATCAAAAAATGGAGCGCAATGAGTACCAATGCCCGTAGTCTGGGTAACAAGCTTCCTGAATTAGTGGCCTTGATGGAGGAGGAACATCTGGATATCGTGGCAGTCACAGAAACATAGTACACACAAAACCATGACTGGGACATAAACATACCAGGATACACTATCTACAGGAGGGACAGGGAGAGTAAAAGAGGAGGAGTAGCTCTTTACATAAGGGAATGAATCAAAGCAACAGAACAAAAGGGTAAACAGAGGAGAAGAAGCACTGTGGGTAAATTTGGAGACAGGCAATGACACCACAATCCGCACAGGGGTTGTATACAGACCCCCTTCTCAGGGGGAAGAAATGGACAAGGAAATGATAGAAAGTATACTTAGAATGGCAGAAAAAGGGAGATATTGCTGATGGGTGATCTGAATATGCCAGGCGTTAACTGGAGTGCAGCTGCAGCAGCCACTTGAAAAGTGGAGTTATTCTAGATGCCCTACAGGGGCATGCCTTGAGACAACTAATTGTGAGCCCACTCGAGAGGAGCAATCTTAGACCTGGTTCTCTCAAATGGAGATGGAGAGGGATCACAGATGTAGAAGTGGGTAGCCATCTGGGAACTAGCGACCATCGAACAGTATGGTTCACAATAAACACAGCAATAGGTCAAGCCATACAAAAAGCAAAAGTACTGGACTTCAGGAGGCTGACTTTGCCACAAAATGATTGCGTGCCTAAGGAATGCACTAGAAATGGGAAAGAAGGAGGGTGGAAGAACAATGAGGAATAATAAAACTGCCATCACAGAGGTAACAAGCCTTTGTGTGAAGCAAATAAACAAAACAAAATGATGTAAGATACCACTATGGTTCTCAAAGGAAGTGGCAGTGAAGGTTCAAGAGAAAAAGAAAGCACTCAGGAAGTACAAAGAATCACAGAAGGAGCAGGACAGATAACTGTATCAGTTAAAGCAAAAGGAAGCTGGGAAGGCAGCCAGAACAGCAAAGGCCCAAACCGAGGAAAATATAGCCAACTCAGTTAAGAAGGGGGATAAAACCTTTTATAGGTACATCAGGGAGTGAAGGAAGACCAAGGGAGGGATAGTGAGGCTTAATAAAGGGGAGGAAGTGAAGGCAGAGATACTAAGCAAATGTTTTTGCTCTGTATTTACAAAGGAAGAGGGGGAGGTACCTAAAACAAACAGTAGAAACACTCTGGATACAGAAGTTGATACCAGCCCATTTACACAAGAAAGGGTTATGAAAGAAGTCTTAAAACTGAAGGTGGACAAAGCAATGGGGCCTGATGGGATTCATCCCAGAATTCTAAAAGAACTAAGGGTAGAACTAGTGACACCACTGACTACCCTCTTTAACAAATCATGTGAGGATGGGGTGGTACCCGAGGACTGGAGGAGGGCAGATGTGATTCCCCTTCACAAAAGTGAGAGCAAGGCAGAAGCAGGAAACTACAGACCTGTTAGTTTAACCTCAGTGATAGGGAAAATGATGGAATCACTTCTGAAGGAAAGAATTGTCGCATATCTAGAGGCCAGAGGGGCACAGGACCCAAGGCAGCATGGATTCACAGTGAGAAGGTCATGCAGACAAATCTGATAGATCTCTTTGACTGGGTGGCCAAAGTAGTAGATCAGGGAGGGGCTGTGGACATGGTCTACCTAGACTTTAGCAAGGCATTTGACACAGTCCCACACAAAAGATTAATATACAAGTTAGCCAGCCTGAGAGTGGGTCCCAAGATGACAGCCTGGGTAAAGAATTGGCTTGAGAATAGGACACAGAGAGTAATAGTAAATGGGTCCACTCTGAAGAAAGGGGGTTACTAGTGCGGTACCGCAGGGTTCAGTATTAGGACCGGTCCTCTTCAATGTCTTTATAAGCAACATTGCAGAGGGACTGGAAGGAAAAGTATGTATCTTTGTAGATGACACAAAGATCTGCAACAGAGTTGATGCACAAGGTGGGGTGGAAAGGATGAAAAGGGACTTGGAAAGGTTAGAGGAATGGTCAAATGTATGACAGCTTAGATTCAATGCTAAGAAGTGCAAGGTAATGCACCTGGGAAGCAAAAACCCAGGGGAAGAGTACACAATGTGGGGTGAGATACTAACAACAACAAAAATGGAAAGGGACCTGGGGGTAGTCATATCAGATGACCTAAAGGTGGGCAAGCAATGTGAGAGGGCAGCAAGGAGGGCTGGGGGGATACTGGGACGCATAGGGAGAGGCATCACCAGTAGAAAACAGGAAGTTGTTATCCCTCTGTACAGACAGCTGGTGAGACCCCATCTGGAGTACTGAGTGCAGTTCTGGAGACCCAGTATCCGCAAAGACATAGACAGGATGGAAGCTGTCCAGAGGAGAGCAACTAAAATGGTGCAGGGTCTGCAGCAGAAGACAGACTCAAGGCGCTTAATATGTATAGCCTCGAGGAAAGGAGGGAGAGGGGGGACATGATAGAAACTTTCAAGTACCTCAAGGGAATCAACAAAGTCCAAGAGGGTAGCATCTTTCAAAAAAAGAGGTGTGCAAGAACAAGGGGGCACAATTTGAAGAAGGGGGGGTGGCTCAGAGGTAATTTAAGGAAGTATTTTTTCACAGAGAGGGTTGTGGATGCATGGAACGGCCTCCCGGAGGAGGTTGTGGAGTCAAAAACAGTGGTGGAATTCAAACATGCATGGGACAGCCATAAGGCAATTCTAGGGGGTGGGAGTAGGAAGAAGTAGGCTGCTGGTTAACTAGGATCTGCAGCTTATCCAGTAGGTAGGGAAATGTGCAGACTGGTTGGGCCAAGCGGTCCTTATCTGCCATCAAATTCTATGTTTCTATGTTTCTTTAGCATATAGCCACTGAGACTGGTTGCGCTGCTGACAGACAGGCATATAACGCTGTCCAGAACAGGTGCACATGGGCCATCCTCAAAGCCAAGGCAAACCACTACCAGGACACCCTCACCTCCTCATGGGTCTGCGCCTGGAACTTCTGGGACAATATAAAATAAATAACTGGGAAATCATGCTCCCCCCCAGCATACCTTACAGTCAATGGCACCACCATCACTGACCCCACCGACATTGCCAACTGCCTTAAGTCCTTCTTTACTGATCTTAGCCCTGTCCTCCCAAGTAACTTTTTCGAACCTACTCACAACCCGCCACCTTCAAATCGACAGTGCCCCCGGTTCTACCTACGCAAAGTATCCATTCGGGAAGCCAAACCACTCCTGCTTAAAGTACTAAAAGGCACCAGTCCTAGCAGCGACTCCCTGGATCCAAAAATACTCCGGCTGGTCCTGGATGAGGTCCTGGTCCCACTTACAGAACTACTGAACAGATCCCTCTGTCTGGGGCAATTCCCCACAGCATGGAAAACTGCGACAGTCACACCTATCCACAAAGATGGTGACTGGTCCGCCCTCAGCAACTGTCGGCTAATTTCCATTTCTCCCCCCTCCAAAGCCTTAGAAAAAGTAGTGGCCACCCAACTTACGGAATATCTAGCAAAATATAACATCCTGTGTCCAGAACAGCACGGCTTTCATGCTGGTCACAGTACAGGCACAGCTTTAATGGAGTTCTCCAACTTCCTACACGCCTCCCTGGACCACAGTTCCCTAGGTGGGGCAGTGTACATTGACCTCTCGAAGGCCTTTGACGCTGTCTCCCACCCACTCCTACTAAATGCCCTCAACCATACAGGTTTCTCTGCTGGCCCCTTCTCCTGGTGTGTGAGCTACCTTCAGCCCACTCCCAGTGTGTCAAAAACAATGGGATGCTCTCAGAAATCCATCCCATCTGCTCAGGGGTTCCCTGGGGCTCTATCCTGGGCCCACTACTCTTTAGCCTGTACCTAAATGCCCTACCTAGTGCCTGTTATGGCAATATTCTACTATATGCTCACGATGCCATGATTTTTGCAGCTCACAAAAATCTCACCTCCCTCCAAGACTCCCTCCAGCACTCTTTCAATGATGCTGAGAATTGGTTTAAGAAGGGCAGACTAGTAATTAACCTCAAAAATACTAAGGCAATGCTCTTTGCCCACCCCAAGAACAAAGCCAGTAAAAAGTCCCTACCAAATCTTCCCGAGCACTTGTCAACCACTCAAACAAGTTTACTAGTACAAATACCTTGGAATCACATTTGACTCGGCCCTCACCTTTCATGCCCACATTACTGCCCTTGCTTCCACTGCAAATGCACACCTTGGCATCCTCTACCGGCACAAGGACTGCCTCCCACCTGATGCCCTCAGCCTTACCATCACATCCGCAGTAATGTCCCTAATTGATTACGGCCTCCCAGTATATGGTGCTGCTAACTCCACTGCCCTCAGCAAGATTAGACTCATGCTAAATAAGGCTTGCAGGCTACTGATCAGTGCCCCCAGACTCACCCACACCTGTCAACTCTATGACATGGCCAAACTCCTAAACCTCAACAAATGCATCCACTACCAAACCGGCCTGCTAACCAAGAAGATCCTACTTGGGCTCTTCCCCCCTTGGGTGTCTTCCTCCATCCAATTTACACACCCCAGAACCACAACCCGAACTTCGGACAAGGTCACTCTACTAGTGCTCAGAACTAGGAGCTCCCGGGCTCAGAGGTCATTCGGCTACAGAGCCCCTACCTGATTCAACTCACTACCCGCAGCCATTTCCAACACCGCCAACATTGTCCCCTTCAAAGCTGCCTTACGAGATCTGTTGTTCAACACCCGCTGTCGCACCTATCACTAAAAGATACTCTGCTGTTCTTCTAGCACTATCGACATGGCCTACTGGGCTGAACACCCACCCACCCCACCCTCCAATCCCCTGGGCCCTCTCCTCTGCCAGTACCTGCTGGTACTACTTGAAATGTTTATTTAACTACACATTTGTTCAAGCAATTATACTATGTATCTCTGTTCATGCAACCTATGTAAAACTATGTTGATTCTGTACATCTGTATTCTGTAAACATGTAAAAATCTATTACTCTGTCTTGACTGTACTCTGTAAATTATGTTAACCATGTGTGTCCTTTCTGTGACGAGGTACCTCTGTAAATGAGCTGCTGGCTCAAAGGTTGTAAATCCAATTATACAATAAATAAATAAACATGTTGTTTGAGAAGGTGGTGACTGGATGCTCTTCAGAGAACAAGATGAGAACTGCAAATCTGGTGGCATCCAGCAGACCAGACCTGGGTTTGAATCCCACAGCTTCCACTTGCATACTGTCTGACCCTGAGCAAGTCACTTAACTTCCCTGTGCTCCCAGGTTGCGCCTGTAAAACGCTTTCAGCTTAGTATGTCTCACCTGGTTAAATAACTGAAAAAAAAAAAAAAATACCAGGTGGGATATTCAAAAGGGTTGTGCATGGTGCAACAGTGTTGTGCCATGCACAACCCACTGATGTGCCCGGTGCGATATTCAAAAGGGGAAAGTGCATGGCACAAATCCCAGTGCGCCAGGGCACATCAGTAATGTATGCGGCACAAGTGGGGGGAGTTGTGCCCATGCATACTCTGCACATCCCGATATTCAGCCCGGGATGTGCTGAGCCCATGCAGGTGCAACCCCACTTGCACTACACAGCTGAGCCAAAAATAAAGGAGCAACAGCTGGTCACCCACAGGAGGCTGTCCGATGCAGGGCGAACCCCAGCTGCCAGCTGTGGGTGGCCACCTGAGCTCTAGCGGCACCGTCTGACGCGGTAATGCCCCCCCATGCCCAATCGTGGGCATACATACAGTTAAAACACATCCAATATCCCTGGTGGTCCACTGAACCGCGTCCAGCCCAGTCACAGGCATGAGTAAATAAAGATACATGTCCTATATCCCTGGTGGTCCAGTAGACCAAATCCTACCCAATCATGGGCAAGAGTAAATAAAAATACACATCCTATACCCTGGTGGTTCAGTGGACCAAATCCTGCCTGTTCGCTGGCATGAGTAACATAAATGAACTCCCCATATCCCTGGTGGTCGAGCAGTACGCCCCTCCCCACCTGCCCGCTGAGCCCCACCACCCCCCCCGCCCCAGTCAGTGGCAGGTGGTAGCTCCTCACCCGCCAAACCACCTTGCTGCCCGTGACTGACTGCATACAGTATGGCTGTGTGCCCATTGAGTCCTGGCATGGGCCAGTAGGCGTGTGAACCGTACCGTGCGACACAGTCAGATATGTGATCCATTCACATATCCGGACCGTGTAGTATGTAATAAAAGTCTGCATGTCCATTGGCCCATGCTGCAGACCAATGGGCATATAACCCGTACAGTATGCAGTCAGTCAGTGGGCAGCTGGTAACTTTGCTTGGGAGCTGCCACCTATCGCTGACCCGGGGGGAGGATCGGGGGGGGCTCAGTTGGTGGGTGGGAAGGGGGGTGCCGCTCAACCACCAGGGATATGGGGAGTTCATTTATGTTATTCATGCCCGCAATTGGGCAGGATTCGGTCTACTGGACTGCCAGGGATATAGGACGTGTATTTTTATTTACTCCTGCCTGCGATTGGGCAGGATTCAGGCCACTGGACCACCAGGGATATAATACGTTTATTTTTATTTACTCATGCCCACGATCGGGCATTGGGGCACTGTGCCGCGCTGTGCAGGGGGTGTCAGTCCCTGATGGCTGCAGCCTGGCAGGGCGCCAGGTGCAAGTCACTGGGGATCGGCGCACCTGCATGCAAATGTGCGATAATGACATGCAAATGGCCCCATATGCGCCTTGCATGCATTCTGGCTCCATTTGCATGTGCACTGTTGAATATCGTGGGTGCTGCACCTAGCACAGTGCCACTGTGCCATGTGCAATGCAGGTGGCCACAGAGTGATATTCAGTAATCCTATGCTATGGCGCAGCACTGTTGAATATCACCCTGTCAACAACCAAGTACATCCCAGCTGCACTGCACCCAGGCTCGTGCCACAGCCTGGCGCAGTCTAAATATCCCATCTACCATGTACAGAATGATGCTTACTGCATTTTACTTGCCTGTATTTGCTATCATATTAAAGTGCAAGTGCGTTAAAACTAAATGCAGAATGTGTGTACCCAGTGTCCTCGCCATATTAACACCACCAGATTTAGGTCACAGTGATAGCAACTGTTGTTAAAAGAAGTCCTGTCATTATTGTGCAGGTGAAAGCCTTCAGATCATGCCTGGATAAATTGTTATAACTTTCATCTTTCATTCTTATTCCTGTCAGATTACTGGTTCAGCTCCCTACTTCAGATCAGTCACATTCAGGCTTTTAACAATGACAGATGGTATAGATATAGAAAACAATACATTTCACTGGAGCAAAAGAGACAAGTGTTAAGTCCATAGCAAAGCAATTCATCTAATATATTATTATTTTATATTTATAATATTTGCAATGTTGACATTGGAGTGATGGCTTGTCATAGACTGCAAAATTCATACTATATCACAGAGGCACATGTTTACTGTGCAACACTTTTTAAATGAATTGCAACCAATAGTAACTATCAGTTTCAGACCTCGATAACCAGCATGAATACTTACTGGTGCACATGGGGGCACACTTTAATTAACAGTGCTCAATCAGTACTAAGGTGTGGCATCAGGTATGCCTCCCCCATTAAAGAAATGGTTTATAATCAGTAGTGTTGTTCATCCCTTGTGATTTCAAGCAGTTAAGCCTGAAAATCCAAAAAGCCTCACACCTCAGGAGATCCTGCAACCTATGGCCCCTCCCCCTCCATGGGATCATGCACCTACAGTATTCTCTGCTTGAAGGGTCTTATCCTTCAACAATTATTTTTCTCTTCAGTTGCAACAGACTTCCCCTATCTAATTCCCCCAATTTTCTCTTGTCTTCATTTAGAACACGCTGATTATAATCACAAACTCTGAAGCTCTGTTCTGTTTTGAAATCTTCTTGTTGACTGGACATCACATGAAGAGGTATGCCCAGGCAAACACTGAAAATGAAGGGCTATAGGAAGCCAGGTGGAACTAATGCCCTGCTGAATACCAAATGTATACACCCTCAGAGACTGAAAAGTCTATATGCAGTGATGTTTACCTCAGAGCTGCCAACACTACATTTTAGACATTCCTGAAAATAGGCAGCTTATTGTTTAGTGCACTACCTGATAACAAACAGTTAATTAATAAATAAACAAGCTGCAAGTTTGGTTCTCAAAAGGAATTGAACACCTCAAACTTCAGGTGTTGAATTCTAGGACCATGGTGAACTTTTGAGGGAGACAGGTGGACTTTTGTTTCAACTGATTCTGCATGGTCTGAATGGGGTGGACCAGGTAAATGAATTGAGCCACTACAGCTTGCACCCTAGGGGCCAAAAGAAGGATGATGCCCACATCATTGCAGCAAGGAAAAGATAACATACAAAGAATAATGCATGGGGTGGTGTGTGTTACAAGAATTTAATGTACACCCGAGGTGTGGGATGCTACATACACCCCAAGAGAGAAGCTTGAGGGGTTTATAAAAGCATCCCACATCAAGGGTGTACATTAAAGTGCATATACATTGAATTTGAGTAACCACTCCACCCCATGCCTGAATTACTATAATTGCTGGCCTTCAACCCCCTTCCCAAAATCATAAACATCATCATTAGCATCAGCTCTGTTCAATCAATCAATCAATTGAAATCTTTATTTTGCCAGGTGGAACATCATTGAGACAAGCTCATTTACAAGATGGACCTGGGGCAAAACAATTGCCAACAGGGTTAAGGTATCACAGGTTGAGTGAATGTACATAACAATTACATAGTAATAATAACAACATAATAACATGTAACCATCGCATGTGACAAGATACTTGCACCAGAACAAAGCAATAGGTTCAACAGGAGGTAATGCCATTTAAATACAGTTGCATGGATACAGACATGTGGATGTAAAGTAATGAGCTAAAGTTTATACAGTAAACATCATTGGAGGAGTCATAGTGAGTAAGAGTGGCAGTTCCTCTAGCATCAAAGTGCGAAGAAGATTGAGATATAATAGTCCTTTGATAAGTACTGTAGGCGTGGCCTGGCAAGTAGGGTGGGAAGGGGAGAGGGGAGGGAAGGTCAGCGGAGATAGGAGAGAGTTGGACATGACGGCCTAGGGAGGAAGGACTGTTCGAAGGGAGAACATGACAGATGCCACAGGCAATGGTTGGGCTTTAACTCCAATATTTGAAGCAAAGACAGATTGTGTTGTTGGGACCTTGATTTGGACAATGACAGAAGGGAGGACTCAAATGACACCTCAGGCAATGGTTGAGGTTTAAGTCCAGAATTTAAAGCAGTAACAAATTGTGATGTTAAGACCTTGACTTGAAACAATGACATACCTCAGAGAAGGTCCTCGGGAACAAGGATTTGAAGAGGAGAACGTGACAGAGGTAGCGAGCCTTAAAGTTTTCTGGATCTTATTCAAGAGTGTAGGAAGAGTGAAGCATAATGAGGCTCTACCAAAGCGCGTTTTAACTCTAGGTATAGCCTCAGATAAGATGGTAAGGCTTCTGAGAGAATAGGCACTAGGGATGCAGGGAGTTAGGCAGTGTGTGAGGTACTGAGGTAATTTATGAGTGATTGCCTTATATGTCCATAGAATAGCATTCTTTTACCTCCTGAAGCTAAGAGAGGTCCAGCCTATGTAAGAATAGAGGATGCAATGTTGCGTGACATAAGGGGTATCCAAAATTAACCTAAGGGATCTGTGGTATAGGGTATCAAGCTTGGAGAGAGCTGTGCTAGTACTATGGCCATATAGGAAGTCCACATAGTCTAGGAAAGGCAAGAAGGTAGCTTGAACAAAGAGTTTTCTAGCCTCCTGGATTAGTGAGTGCTTAATCCTGAAGAAAATACCAAGTCTTTGATGCAGTTTCTTTGTGAGTTCATCAATGTGATCAATGAAGGACAATTTGTAGTCAATCCAGACCTCCAGGTATTTGAATTTTTCCATGAACTCCAGGGCTCCTCCCAAAAGGGTGCTTATGTGAGGAACCTTATCTGATTTTTGGTTTTTTTTTAGATGAGGGGCCAGTGGAGAGAAAATCATGACTTTAGTTTTTTTGGCCTTGAGCAGGAGTTTCAAGTTGAGTAGATTTTTTTGGAAGATGTCGAAATCGTTCTGGAGGTCCAAAATGGCTTGATCCGGAATTGATCTGTCAATGCATAGCACTGTATCATCTGCAAAAAGATGGATACTAGATGACTTTAGGCCAGTGTCAATTTGATTAATATAAATGGCAAAGAGAAGTAGACCAAGTATGGATCCTTGGGGGACACCACTAAGAAGTATTTTTTTGGCGATAGGTCTCCTTCAGCCTTGACCTGCTGCTCTCTGTCCACAAGATAGTTTGTGAACCAGCTTAGGGCCAGGTTGTCCACCCCAACTTTCTTCAAGGTCACCAGGAGTGAATTGTGGTCCACCATGTTGAAAGCCTTGCTAAGGTCCAGAAACAAGGCGCAAATGTATTGTTTGTTATCAAGTGCGGACTGTCAGTCATTTATAACCTTAGCAAGAGCAGTGGAAGTACTATGCATGGGATGGAAACTGGATTGAATCAGGTTTAGTAGATTAAAACTTTCCAAATGAGATCTGAGCTGTTCATTTACTACCTTCTTCAATAGTTTTCACAAGGCCAGGAGCAAGGAGATTGGGCGCTAATTATTTAGGTTGCAGGGGTCCCATGATTTGAATAGAGGGATGACATGGGCTGTCTTCCAGACCTTGGGGAGGGAGCCCTAATTGAGAGACAAATTGAAAAGATGGGTAATAGGGGGAGCCAAAGTATAGTAGGCCAACTTTAGGAAGAAAGACTCAATCATATCCGTGCCCACACTTTTCTTAGTATCAAGCTGAAGAAGGAGATCCTGAACCTGTTTACAGTGACCAGACAGAAGGAGAAAGAGTGGTAAGGGTCAATAGATACCGGATCATGGCAATCAGATGACTGACTAAGGAACTGTGTACTGATGGCACCTGCTGGGGAGGTATCAAAAGCCATCCCTGCTGGGGGCCGCTATGGAGCCCAAGTTAGATGGCAGCTGGCTAAAAGAGCTCTGTAGCTTAACTACACATTTAGTTTAATTAATGGCTAAATTCTAGTGTTATTGGTGCAGAAAATACAGCATATTGCAGCGGAATCCTTTTGGCACAGGATGGGAAATCGTCGTAGGGATCAGCAATCGGGGTCGGGAGCTAAAGCTAAAAAGGCTCCTGAGATGTCTGCCATGAGGTTAGCACAGGCCCGACAAGAGGAAACATCCAAGGAAGCTGGCAAAGAGACCTTACAGACTATAGGGGTGAAAATCCCTCATCTGATTAAATCGGTTGCCAATGTTTCAGATAAATTTTATGGTCTCACCACAAGAGTAACAAATCTCGAAACCAAGGTAAAAAACATCCAGACTGTGTCTGCAGATACATCAAAGTGGGCAGATGCAGCTATGGGGCCAATCTCCATGTTGGTGAAACAACGTTCCCATTGGTAAGCCCATATAGAGATGCTCGAACACTAAATTCACGCTCCAAACATCTGCTAGGAATGTCTGAAAGCTCGCAGGGCAACCATCTGCTCCTGTTTTTGCGGGAATGGTTTTGTCAGCAACTAAGAGAGAAAGCATTGGCTAAAGCCCAACAGTTTCAGAAAGCATACAGAGTGGCCCATCGAGGCCATCCAGATAACCCTGAAGCACCACAAATGATGGTGGTGGTTACAGATGGTGCAGGCACCCACGATTCCTTGCTGGCACTGGCACAGCTGAGGGGACCCCTCTTGCAGGATGGTAACTGCATCACACTATACCCAGATATCAGCTTTGCTACTCGGCAGAAAAGGAAAAAATTTGACGGAGTCCGGACCATAATGCATGAGGAGTCAATTGCCCATGGCATGATCTTTCCAGCCTGGCTCCAAATTGCTCACAAGGGGAATATTTTTGTATTTTCTGACCCGAATAATGCTATGAAATGGAGCCAAAAGTATGAGACCTCAATAGTCTGTATCGCTGATTCAGACACATCATCATTGGACAACGATGAATCCTGTGTGACAAAACGGACTGGTAATGCTACAAAGGCGGGGGGGAAGGGTTCCTGTCCGGGTAGCAACTACTACATAAATCCTGTTTATAGAAGTTAGGCACTTTATCAATGCCTGGTTTTTACCCACCCAGACTACATTTCAGCCCTTCTGAAATAGCCGTGTCAGTTTGGACTATTACATTTAAAAGTTAAATAATCCCATGAATAGTTCTCAAAACATTGTATAACGGGTATTTTTGTTCAAATATTCTTAGGCTCTTATCCCTTTCATTTTAAAATGCTAGATTATTACTTTATACTTTATGTATTAGAACAATCTTGCTCCAACTGTTAAGAATATTGCAGTGGTTGTATCTTTTAACTTTTCATCTTTGAAGGAAGGCTGTCCAGATGACTCTAGCCAGGGAATAGGGCTGCAGGAACACCCGATTAGCACAACCTTTGGGTGCTTACAGTTTAACAACTAACCTGTGTTGTGTTTCTGTGCCTTGATAGTGGTACCGAGGTCTGTGCTGAAGCCACCATTTTAAGATTGCGACCTCACCGGAAGACTGTGCATGAGCTCCGTTCATTACTTTGCTTCCTGTGATCTGCTGGAATGCTCATTTATGATGAGCCAGGTAAATGTGCATGTCCGAACTCAGAGCTTCAAATTTCAATAAAAAAAAAAATAGGTTACAGTGCTCCTTTTTAAGTTGGGTTTGCTTCTAAAAGTGCAGCTCAATGAGTACTACATGGCACAGCGCTTCTTTTCCCTTCGTGAAAATTTACCCAGCTTGTCATGAATGAGCATTCCAGCAGATCACGGAAAGGATACTGTGCTAACTTGCATAGAAGCTGTGGCTCTGGCCGTTGCAATCAATGAGATGGCGCCACTCACTCCAGGACATTAAAATAGCAAGTTAATAGAAAAAGAGTTCCCTTCAGCAGAAATTCAAGTCTCTCCCTGCAAGCTGACAGCTGAGTAGAGGCTGGGAGAAAACTGGAGTTTATGACAGCCTTCCTTTAATGAAAATGAATTTGTGCACCAGTTAACTAGATTCAAATAACTAGCTTTCAGCCATATGTATCTACAAAATCTATTTTACACAAGGGTGTGTAAAATGATGGTAGAGCATGGTATTCTTTCTTTTTCCCCCTCCTTTCAGGTGGGGATAGCTTGGACTTTATGAATCCTATACCATGCAACTACTGGGCTCATATCACAGCCATATATGTATTTGTTTTACTTTGTAAAACATGTGAATACCTCCCAAAGACGTATCTTATTGTACTGATGATCAACCGAGTGTATTAAGAGGAGTGGCACCCTCATTGAGTATAATACAATGTAATATCTGTGCTAGCAATTTCAAACTGTATGTTTGTTTTTCAAATAATAAACACAGTTAAAAAAAAAACTGTCCCTGCTGTGGCAAAGTGATTGTCAAGGAGGTCAAGGATCTTATTTTTGTCTGTGTTGTGGGTACTACCAGTCGAAATTTTGTGGGGAAGCATGCCAGTGCTGTTATGGCCTTCTACCTCCCTTAAGGTTTTCCAAAACTTAGTAGCAGAGTTAGTGGATGCGTTAAGCTCAGAGCGGAAATAACTAGACTTCGAAGCTCTGATAGTTTTCATGCAGAAATCCCTTGCAGTTTGGAAAGCAGACCAGTCTGTGGCCAATTTAGACTTTCTGGCTCTTTTCCGAAGAGCATCCCTATGCCATATGGCAGTCTTTAGGTTATCCGTGAACCAGGGACAGGATTTTCTTTTGGTTCTGCTTTTGGTAACAGGGGCATGGAGGTCTAGGTTTCCGGTGAGTATTACATGAAGCACCTTGTGTGCCTCTTCCACAGAAGGTGCGATGTAAAATTTCTGCCAGTTAGCATACTGGAGGTTGTAGAGAAAACTATCTGGGCAGAAGTTCCATTTACATTTCTTATGGATATATTTAGAGGAAGAGGAGGTTTGGATTTGCTCCGACCTTACGCATACAGTGGCACAGTGGTCGCTGATGCCGTTAAAGAAAACACCTGAGTGGGAGAAGAGGTGAGGCTTGCTTACAAGGATTAGGTCAAGAAGGGAGCTACGCTCTGGGTTTTTGATGTTTGGGTGGGTAACTTCATTAATGATCTGGGTAAGTCCATGGGCATCACAGAATTCTTTCAATGGTAAGGAGACTGGAGAGAGCCAGACATGGTTGAGGTCACCAATTATGGATACTTCTGATGAGGTGGTAGCTAGTATGTCACTTAGGTGTTTGACCAGAAACAGACCAGCTGAGGGGAGTCTATAGCATCCACTAATGCAGAAAGAGGTTGATTTGGCTGGTTGAATTCTTGGTGTGAGGCACTCGAACTCCTTAGGGACTGTAGTCATGTCCACCATAGTTGCAGTAATGTAGACAGCTGAGTAAACTCTAGTGCTTCACCTTTTTTTCTTGTCCATAGAGCAAGAAATTGACTTCTAAATAACTATCTTTTTTTAAGTAAAGTTGCTAAAAAGAGCCTGGAGTTGGGTGGGTTAGCGATGGCTTTTTAATGGTAGTGGTAAGCTCTGATAGTGGGTGAACACCTAAAACATTATTACACTGAAGTTCACTACTTAAATTTTAGAGTGCATCTCTCTGTTTCAAAATAAATAAAATAAAATACTGGAGGAACATGTATTGATTCCCTGGTCGATAGTTTGTTTCCATAGCAGAGCGCTGACTGACTGAAGAATGCTGCAGCTGCTTTTCACTTAGAGAAACCAGAGATGGCGGTTGCTGTCACACACACAATCAGAGCATTAATTGTGCATGTGAATGCCGTAATAACCGGTGTCTTATTACGGAAAATAACAACTGGCCATCTCCATAGAAAAAAATCGATGGCTAGTTATTATATACAATTTATTTAAACAGCAAACATAGCCAACCCAATGGCACAGTGGTACCGCTACAGCGTGGTCGCTGTGGGAAATCAACATTTGGAACAGAGTAACAAAATTACAATGCCACTGTTCATGAGCAGAGGTCCCTAATTATTTCATGAGGTGGGGTCACAAAAAGGCCATGTTGAAAATTTGTAGTGCTAGTACCAACAAATGCCCTGGGCAATAGGGTTTCTAACCATAATTTCCCACCCTGTACAGACTGACAGCCATCAGGGGTGTGCCTCTGGATAGCCGGCTGTAATGCTCATGCCATTCCACCCCCACCCTGCAGCCACTGACAGCCATTGACAAGTGCCTTGGACTCTTTGACCCCAAAGTTCACCCCATTCTCCTATACTGCACCCATTTCAGCTTATTTCGTTATGGAATGGGGTGACTGTAAAGCCAAACACCCCAAGGCACACCTCAACACTTGTCAGTATCTGAAGGACATGGTGAGGTGAAATGGTATAGGCGTTATAGGCGACGACCCAAAGGCACACCCCAATGCCTGTCCATCTCTCCAGACTGGGGGTGGGGTTGGCATCACTTCAGTACTTCACTGCCCTTAATATTCTGTATCTGTCTAACTCATGCACTTCCAGTGCTAATACCAGCAAGCAAACATTCGGCATTGACAAATGTTTGTTTCTGTCTGATATAGCTGAAACATTATGTCCCTCCAGCTTTCTATGGTAAATGGTTGCGACTGTAGCCATTGCTTTGTTCTTGCTCTTTTGGCAGCTGTTAGAGCTATGCTGAGCAAATATTTCTGAGGCTTATTTAAAATTTTGAGTGAGCAATCTAAGAACAAAGCAATTTTGGGTATCAGTGTAGGAAGGGGTGGGCATATTTCTTAGATGTCTAGGCCATCTCTGTCCAATACTGGTGTAGCTGAGGGCACGCCAAAGTATATGAGCATGTGATGCCATGTGTTCTCAAAATTGCCTCCAACAGTCTCCCCTACCTGCAGTGGTGAATCTTGTTGTAAATTGTTGAGTTCTAAAATAACAAACTACCGTTTTCAATGCAAACTCCTTCCAAATATTAAAGGAGGTAATCTTTTGCTGTTGTTGATATATTTGGATTCACACTTCAGACGTTACCTGGGTAGCTAATTCCTCTTTCCATTTCCTTTCTACATATTCGATGGTAAGGCATGGAGTGATGTTAATGACTTGATAGACAAAGGAGATAAAATGAAGGGGCCATTCCTTGATACTGGGAATGTAACAAGTGCGTCACTACGGGATGGTGTTCTTTATAATTAGAAAGCTGCCCCATTGTTGTCATCAGAAAATGACGAATCTGCAAGCATCTAAAGGGGGTCTGTATTAGCACATATGTTTTAGTTGTGTGAATGAATGCGGTAGTCCTCTTTCATGTCATTGGCATAGCTAGGTTATGCCCAGTCTCTTCCACTGCAAAATACATGAGTCGACTAATGCTGGAGTAAAAGTGGTGTCATACAGAATTGCATGTAGGGAGAGAAACACTTTCTGCAGTTGTTAATCTTAGTTTTGAGTGAATATATTCTCTGGTGGAGGGTTTGAAAATAATGTTTTTGCAACTGAGAATTGGAGGTCATTTATCTCAAATGTTTTCCAGCTTGCCTGGTATTGCAGGTCTAACCAGGCAGCTATAGTATTTGGCGAAGCTGTGCTGCTTTAAAGAGCTAGTGTACTGCTTGGGATTAATAGTAATTTTCAGATGTAGTCGGCTATCACTTCTTATATCGCAATTATTTTTTTCTTTTCTGTTTGTCAATTAGAAGATTTTCCACCTGGCAGTACTGGGGTGATGTGTGAAGCAGCACTCTGTCTGGAGGGAAAAAAAGTCAGTTCTGTTCCTCCCACTACATCATCAGAAATGAGACCAAACACCTTAAGGCACCACAATCCTTGTAGCCTGAGCAGTGACTCTCACAAGCTATCAATCAAAATGCAGGAAATTGTGACATCACTAGTAACTAGAAAGAGCCAGTCCCCCCTGCTTCATTTGAAAGTGACACCTGGCAGTGAGAAATGGTTCTCATTGGTTACTGGTGATGTCTTAGTCAGTGTGGTCTCAGTGTTGATATAGTGGGAGAAACAGAAGTGACTCTTTTTTTTCCTCCAGATAGAGTGCTGCTCCAAACATCACCCCAGTACTGCCGGGTGGAAAATCTTCTAATTAACAAGCAGACAAGAAGAAATACTTGAGATATAAGGAGTGATAGCTGACTACATCTGAAAGTTACAATTAATTGCAGGCAGTTTCCAGGCAGTACACTAGCTCTTTAAAATAACGTTGTAAATAAGAGAGGGCCAAACCCCTTTGTGATTTTGACAACCAGAGTTTGCAACAGTATATGCAATTCTAGGTTTAGCACTTGCCCATGAAAATCTGGAGATATGTTGATTCCGCTTCTGAAAAGGGAATTGTACTGGGGTAACTGGTATGGTTTGGAAAAACCAAAAACAGTAATCTGAGCAATAGATTAATTCTGACTGCTTCTATTCTGTTGTGGAAGGTGAGTGAGAGAACTGTCTACTTGTCTATGTCTGAATAGATAGTGTTAATTAAGGGTGGGTAATTCTGTTGATATAAAGATCTTGAGGTATTTGAACACCAATATATTTAACCTTGCGTTGGTCCCAGTTAAATTTGTATTGATCTTGGATGTAGGGAGGGGGCTGGTATAGCACATGAAGAGCTGCAGGTTTGTTAAGGTTAAGTTTGTAGCTGGAGATTGTACCATAGTAGTTCAGGATTGCTCACAAAGGAGACAAAGAGAGGGTCAGTTTAGTTATGTATGTTAGTAGATGGTCAGCATAGAAAGCTAACTTATGCTCCTCCCTCTGGTGAGTGAGGCCACTGATATCCTCCGATGTTGCCATATGGCCTGCGCCAGAGGCTTCACTGCTAACGCAAATAACAGAGGTAATATCAGGCATCCCTGTCTGATCCCCCTATATAATCTAAGCCTATGAGAAAGGAACCATTTGCCCAAACCATGACTAGGGGTTTTGATGTAGTGCTCTTCCTAGGGAAATAAACTGATTATGAAAGCCAAATCTGCAAAGGGTATAGTACAGAAATTTCCGTAAAACCCTATCAAAAACTTTGTCTTCATCCAGGCTCAACAGTAACATAGGCTGCTTAGTCCTGGATGTGTACTGGGCCAGAGTGAGGGTCATCTTTATATTGTCTTGTGTTTGTCTTTTTGTAATGACACCAATTTGGTCTTGGTGGATAAGATCTGGGAGGACCCTTGCCAATCTTTTTGCCATTATTGAGGTGTACAACTTATAATCAAGATTCAGAATAGATATTAGTCAGTAAGATTCCAGTCTTGTGGGGTTTTTGATTGGCTTTAAGATAGCAGAGGCAGTACCAAATTACCAGGAGGGGGGTGGGTTTTTACCTTGCTGTGTAGACTTATAGTAAGGGCAGTAGAAGGGTTTCTTTGTAGGCCTTTAGGAATTCTTCCAGGAACCCATCTGGGTCAGGGCATTTGCCTGATTTAGAGTAGGTCAAAGCTGCTTCCAGCTCGGTTAAAGTTATAGGGGCTATGAGGCTCTGATTTTGCATTTCTGTTATTACTGGGATCTATAATTGATCAAAATACTGCCTGTAGGTGGACAGGTATAGTTCTACATCTTGGTGGTACAGGGAGCCATAATAGTTAATTAGAACACCGAGGATCTGTGATGTCTTAAAGATTTCCTGTTCAGTGGATGGATCTTTTATTTGCACTGTCGTAACCACTGTTCTTTCCTTCCCAGAATGCCGGTAATGTAGTGCCTCTAAAGCCTCCATCATAATACTTTTGTTTGAGATACTGCAAGACCAATGCTGTTTTTGTGTTCAAAATGCCCTGCATTTTATTTTGAGTTTCTTGTAGTAATGGAAGTAGAGAGGAGCCACACTGTTGACATCCTAGCTGCACACACTTCAATTTCTTAGCGAACTGTTTCAGGGTTTCTTCCCAGATTGTATTTCCTCTCTGGAGGCATATGCAATGACTTCTCCTCCCAATACCACCTTTAGGGTGTCTCAGACAATTATGGGGAGATGCCAGGAGCTTGATTTTGTTGTAAAATGCATGGGAATTTCTCCTGAAGCATTTCCCAAAACTTTGGGTCATTAAGTAGGCTAGTATTAAACCTCTGATTAGTTTGTTTGGGTTCTTGGTTAATTTCAAGGGCTAGGGTCAGAGTTGCATGGTCCAAAAGTAGTATCTCACCAGTTAAGCATCACTGAACTCTGGCAACATGCTCCGTTGTCGAAAAAAAATAATCCAAGTGAGAATACATTCGATAGGCATGAGAACAGAAAGTATATTGCTTTGCGCCTGTGTTCTGTGCTCTCCACACATCAGTTAAGCCATATTCTCCAACCAACCGTTTGAAATATCTATGCACAGAGGTTAATTTGGTACATTTGGAAAAAGTGGTATCCTGTAGGAGGTCTATTGCCAGATTAACATTACCACCTATCAGTAGTGTGCCCTTCTGGTTTTAATATTTGTTTAAAGAGTAATCTGATTCTGGAGGAGTCAGAGCCTGAATGCAGATACAAGTTAACTATTGTATATGGTTATCTGAGCAGGTTTCCCACAACAATTGTCCTTCTACCAGCTGAGTCCTAATATGTGGATTCTAATTCAAAGGGAGAATGCCTTGGTATTAAAGTAACAACCCTTTGTGTTTCCCTGACTGGTAATAAGTGGATATGATATCTTTAAAGCCAAACTTACGGAGTTTGTCATGCTCTTCTTGAGACAGATGCATCTCTTGGAGTAGGAGGAGACCTGGTTTCAATTTTTTTTTTTTTGAGAGAGAGAAGATCATTTTTGATTGTTTAATTGGGTGGGTTAACCTTTTCACATTCTGTAATATTCAAGGCCCCTAGAATTCTGCGGCCGCAGAATTTTGTGCAGAACTTGCAATCTACCGCAGAACTTCTGTGGTGCTGCAGAATTCACTCTTCTTAGTGATTTTTTATTAATATTTCTGTTTATCCATAGAATCTGGTTCCCTTCCCCTCTTTCTATATCCAAAACCCCACGACATGCTCAGAATGTGATGTTATCATTGCTATAACATCATACATTAGCTAACGAAATGGCTGCATTCTGCAACAGAAATGAACAGTCACTTATCTACCACAGCTCCCACTGCCAGAGATGGTGGCAGCACATCATGCATGGTGATATTTGCTCAACCTGCACTATAGCCTAATACAATTTTCAGTCTTACATTATTGCGCTAGGGCCAAATTAAACAAAACCTTGTCAATAGCACAGACTTGATAGGTCCATACCTCACTTTGTACAAACCTATTTGTGCCTTTAAGGTAAAGAGATGCCATCCGAAATGAATAACTGGTAAAATGAATTTAACTGTCATTTTTAAGAAAAATAAAGTAATTATGCCAAGAAAAGTGGAATATAATAATGTGTAGACCTGTTGAAAGAATAGACCTGTTAAATAAATAATTGCACTGTAAGCATTTTTGCCAGGGTTATTGATTACATATTGTCATTGGTTGATAGAATCACCTAAAAGTTATGGAGAAATGTTGTGTGCAGGGACAGCTGTTGAGCCAGAGGGTAGCATGCTGTGTTTCCGTGCCAGTAACTCTGGTTCAGAGATTAGCTCTGGGAGCTGGCTGGGCAGCACAAGGATTGGTGAAACACATCAATGCTCGGAGCCTGGGAAGGTATGATGCAGTGTTCTGTC
The DNA here is from genome assembly GCA_016271365.2 of Neoceratodus forsteri. Classification (NCBI taxonomy): domain Eukaryota; kingdom Metazoa; phylum Chordata; order Ceratodontiformes; family Ceratodontidae; genus Neoceratodus; species Neoceratodus forsteri. The sequence goes on along the minus strand of CM028132.1, from coordinate 1,376,238,327 downwards.
ACATGGTGGACACATTGTGATGGGCTGGAAAGCTGTATCTCACAATCGATTCACATGTATGTCATGGCCTGATGGTGTTACGCAGTGTGTCAGGGTAAGCAGGTTGACATGAAAAATGAGTTTTGCAATAACTCCTCTATTCTATTTCCAATGGGACCTGTATGAATGAGGATGCAAGTTTATGGAAATAATAAAAAAAAATATATATATATATATATACATACACACACACACACACACACACACACACAGTATCTCTGTCTCTCTCACCACACACACACACACACACACACACACACATTTGTATGTATGTTACAGATTGCATATAAATATATAAGTGATACACAGTGGGAACCTCATGAGTGGTGTAGAAAGCATATAATAATATATAAGTGAGAGACAGTGGAAACCTCACTAGTGGGATATATAGCATGCATATAGAAATACCTTATTATCACATAAGATCCCCACTACATATGTCATTTATGCAATAGGCTAGGACCTTAAGGGAGAGACATTTGTTTTGCTTTTTTAGGCATAAAATTATTTTTATAAGTCTATTATTTTTTGAACTAGTGTTACTGTGCTTTCCACCATCCTGATTGCTATAACCACTGCCATGAAAGTGAAGTCAGGATGACAAGCTGACACTGTGATGTGGCAGTTTGTTAGTGCTGCAGAATTTCCGAAGAAATTACAAACCACCGCCGCAGAAGTTCTGCGGCAAATGGTAGTCTTGCCGCAGAACTTGGTCCCACTGTGCCGCAGAAAAGTAGGGGCCCTGGTAATATTATTTTAAATTGTGTCATAGCTGTCATAGGGCAGGTATTATTTCAGGGGCAGTTAGGGATGCCAATTCTTCTCTTATTCAATGAACAGTTCATTGAAGACCATTTCTGTACTATACATATAATATGAACTTCCATCACTGTCTGTGTATCTCTCACCTGGCTGCAACAACTTTCCGTGATTCTAAATTGAGTAATTTTCAAAAACAATATGTACTGTGTAACCACTATAACCTGAACTCCTGTAACACGAATATGCTAAGAATGCTATGGGAAATATTCTTAACCAGAATCTTATATAACAGTATCAAGAACTACTGTACAACTTGGCGGCATGACTAGCAGCCAAACTGAGAAGGCACACTACATGCAGGCTCCCACGCAGCAGTACAAAAACTTCAGAAATAGACTAAAAACCAAAAGTGTTTATTTTGCAAGTAATATCTTTTGATAGAGTGAGTTAAAAGGTCTGTAAAGAACTAAATGTTGAGGAGATGGGCTGTAATACAAGGAGTGGAAATCAAGAAGATGGAGCCAAGGCAAGGGCTGACAAGATAAACCCAGGCAGTGAATCACTAATGTCAGCAGTCATGATGGAGGCCACGCAGCCATCAAACGCAAAACTGCTCAATGCCATTCAGGCCATCAATGGAAAGCTAGAGGACTATGCAGCCAACGTATGGGTGTTGGGCGCGAAAGGGATGGGACTGCAGGACGATACAAAGACTGCTTCAGATGCCACACAGTGAGCCCTTACTACCGCAGTCAAGCTCACAAAGGAAAACTCACTGCTCAAGCTTAGAACTTGAAAACTCAGCCAGAGCCAGCAACATTCAATTAGTAGGGATGCTCCTGCAATTGTACCCCATAACAGCCATACACCTGTATTTACCCTCCATCACTACTACCCACACCATGTTGCACTTGCAGATGGTGGTTGTACTGAAACTTGTGCTAACTGGCAGTTGCTCAATGTCAACCCTCGATCATCTCTACATGTAGCTAAAAACCTGCATTTTGTACCCTTTAACAGCCTAAATAACTATAACAGTCTGCCATTATTACTATCTTAACATTTTGCTCTTGCAAATGGTTTTGCACTTAATCTGCAAAACCGTAAATTGTTCCATGTTAAATCCTTGTTTCAGTCTATGTATGTATCTGAAACTGTGTAATCCTAGTACTGTTTCTCTCGATGTACCTATGGTTTCTGTAACTAAGTATTTGTGCCATCTTCATGGCTCAGGTCGTGCCTGAAAACGGTCCCTGGGACCAGTGTACCCACCCGGTTAACAAATAAATAAATGCTGGTGGGGGAGTGTAGGGCAGTGAGACAAAGACATTCTTACAGCAGTGACCCCTGGACATGCTAAATCTGGATGTGGTACAAGTCAAGAAGGTGTACCGCATCACCCTTGTGCTATGGGTGTGGCCCCTTCCCTGGCTATAATCCTTCTGGCAGTACTTGGAGACCACTCAGAGAAAGATGCAGTTCTGCAAGCAGCCAGGCAGGCAGAGACTTGAGGGTAAACAGGTCAAATAGTGCACATTTTTCCTGATCTAAATTTTTCTACCAGATCTACAAGAAAGTTTTGACAGTGTCAAAGGGCAGCTGAGAGAAGAGAAAGTACAGTATGCTTTAATGCTACCTGCTTTTCTCCTCATAGTATATGGTGATAAAATATTCCTTTTATTTATTTTATTTATTTAGTGAATCTTAGGAATTACAACCCTTTGTGTCATAGATTCATTTACAAAGGCTCCGTGTCAGCATAGTCATACATTCAGAGATAGTACATTAGTGGGACATCACATTTCAAGTAATTACATATAATAGCCAAGGTGGCTGAAAATCTATACATGTAGTAGCTAGGGTATTGATAGAATTACAGTGGAACAATTATAATACAAGTGCAGCCTCTGGGGCATTGTCGTATAGTAGTAACAATGATCTACACAATAGTGAGACAACACAGTTTTAAGGAAATATTTACATATAGTAGCCTGGGTGGCTGTTGACCTATACATTTAGCAGCTAGGGTATTCGTATTAGTACAGAGGTATAGTTACAGTGTAGGTGCAGCCTCTAGGGCATTGTCATATAGCAGAGACAGAATTATTTTCTCCGGATCCTCAAGAGGCCATCAAAAGAGTGCAAGCAATAAGAAGGAAATTTGATGCCAGGAGGGAAGACTCGGACCAGGACAAAATTTGAAGGTATGTCCAATGAGGCAGAACTCAAGCTAACTTACAAACTAAACTTTAAAAGATGTAGGGGGTTGACCATGAGAATTGTAGAATTAATATACACTCAGGACATTTTTTCTGTGAGTAGTTGCTAGTTACGTTTTAGAAATTGTGACCTGTTAATTTTTCAAGGCATAGGAAGTTGAACTGGATCCAAAATGGCCTCCCAACATGCTGTCCCCATTTGATGCCCTCTTCCCCATCCAGAGACAATAATGGGAGGCAGTATAGCATAGTGGTTTAAGGCTCTGAGCTGCAGATCTGGAGACCTGGGTTTGAATCCCACCACCCCCACTTGCATACTGTGTGACCCTGAGCAAGTCATGTAACTTCCTTGTGCTCCCAGGTTGCATCTGTAAATAAGCTTTCAGCTTAGTGTGTCTCACCTGGTTAAACAATTTGAAAAAAAAAATGTTGAAAGTTATTGTTTGTTTTCTGTCTTTATAGAGCAAACCTACCGGACTGTTACCTGGCTTGATCTGAATGCCTCATGGCTGAGAGCAGGTGTGAGGCAACTTTCTTACTGTGCTCTGTAGATGGAACTAATGAGCTGTAAGGGAATTAGCTCAAGATTACACCATTAAATCCAGAAATTGGGATGTTCCAATTTTTTCTGTACTTAGGCTTTTGTGGGAGGTACCAGAAACACTACTTGCAATTGGGTTTGTGAAGTTTGTTGTTCTGTGGAGGGGGGAAGGACATGATGAACTGGTGCAGCCTTAAGCAGGGGATCAGTTAATTTATTTTCAGTGGAAGTCTAAAACTTCCAGGAGTTGAATCTGGAAGTCATTCCAATTTTTTGGAAGTCAAAATACTTTTAGAATCCCACTTTTGGAAGTCAGTATTCTAGGAAGGACAAATTTATGGATGTTACTATAAAATATTAGTGGTAAAATGCAATTTCTTTCAGAACAATCCATCATTTCTGACTTCCATGCCTGCAATTTTGGAAGTCATCTAATTTCTAGTTTTACATCTAGAATTCAGTGACTTTCTCCCTCTTTATTTTAGAAGTTTTTGCCTTATGTTTGGAAGTTAAATACTCCCAAAGCAGAGTTAACCGAAGCCCTGGCCTGGCCTTAAGTTTCATTTAGATTATGGAGGTAAATAACAATTACCCTACTATGTAGAGGGGTAAGTTTCTTTAAAACACATGCATTACTAGTTCTTGTTCATGGCTGTAGTATAGTTAAATGTTTGGAATATATGCAAAAAAAATGGGTTGGGTACGATCTCCCAATTGACGTTGTCCTGTCAGCCATTGTACTGACAATGTTTTCCTGTTCATGTAATTCCCAATTGGTACTGAATGCTGAAAGTTGTAATCCCGTCAAGTTTAGGCGCAAATGTACATTTACACTTACTAAGTCAGTCTGGGGCTGGACCCATGATGTTATCCCAGCATAACATCACGGATCTGGTCACAACACACATAAGACAAGATGACATAAAAAAATATCACTGACCACTGAATGCAGCCACCCAGCTGTTGTCAAATACTGAGGCTGGCCATGCTGTGCTTAACCTGCGGTCACTGCAGTGCTGCTTTTCAAACAGGCAGCACATCTCTCTTCACTGACACTTTTCAAAGAGGCAGCACACCTCTCTTCACTGCCACAATTTTAACTTGTAGAAAGTGCACCGGGCGAGTATTTTTTTTCTCACCACCTGCCCGAGAAAGCGCCACACTGAGCAGCTTCTCCTGATGGAAATGTAAGCACCAACACATCCTTCGCTCCTGGACCTGCCTAGAGTCACTTCCATCATTCCGTTATGCTGAGCTTTCTCTCAGTACAAAACAAAAATATAAGAAAGTGTTCCAGGAGAACATAAACAGCAACAAATTAAATTAAGACCCGTTCGGCTACACGTACGTTAGTACATGCGTGAGTATACAGGGCTGCACTCTCAACTAGGCGGCAACTAAAAAGCTGCCATCTAGAATTATTTCTTTTTTAAAACATAACAGGGAGTGGGGGACACGAACACAGATATATCTGGTCTTTTCGGGATACTGTGTGTCGGGACTGTGCAATACCGGGTAAGTTAACATTCAGGATATTATTTGGCGGGACAGTGATTGCGTTGGGAGAACGATGACAGACAAGTGTTTGTCAGGAGAACATCAGTCGGGAAAGAGTACAGATCCCCCAAAAATTAGTTAGGAAAATCCTCATATGTGGTACCAGGTATCATACACTGGATAGATCCTTAACTAAAAAGCCTAACATGTAAAGCATTAGACATTGTATTGTGTTATGCAGTTATTGTGTTTTTTGTACTGCTCTATCTGAAGGCAAAGCAGGTATTAATTTGTCTTTTTAAAAGCAATAAAATATAAGTTAAAAAAAATAATGATAAAAAAAAAAAAACTACCGTACAACCCGAAGGTACTAGGTGAATAAAGGTGCTGGCAAAACTGCATGGTCAGTTATGGCATGGACAAAACACTGAATACTAAAACCAAGTGTGGGTAATAAGTGCGGAGCCATGACCATGAAACCACCAAGTCAATTTACTGCCCTGGTCTCTGAGGGTGGGAGGCAGACAGAACTCGGGGGGTGCATTTACTATTGTAAACTCCACAGGGGGCAGAAGTCGGGAGAGGGTGAAATTTGTTGGGGATGGTGATTTATTATTACAGACTCCACTGGGGGCGAAAGTCAGGGGTGGGGGAGAAAGTCGGTGGAGGGGGGATTTACTATTCTAAACTGGTGGGCAGAACACCAGCAAAAGCCCCCAATAAAAGAAAGTAATTTTCCAACAACCAGATTCAAACCCACACAACCCACCACAGAGTAGCACTCCCTACCTAGCCTACACATTCCTCTACCCACTATGCCACAATGACCACATGGCTAGCAATTCACCCCAAAACACACTGGCCTAGATATTCAAATGGGTTGCACATGGCACAACAGGGATGTGCTATGCGCAATCCACCAATGCACCCTGGCGTGATATTCAAAGGGGCAAGTTGCGATGCACAACTCCCGATGCAGCACCAGGGCACATCAGTAATGTATGTGGCACAAGTGCAGGGGGACATGCCCATGCATATGCAGCACATCCCGATATTCAGCCCAGGATGTGCAGCGCATATGCTGGCACAAACCCACCTTGCACCACTCAGGTGGGCACAAAGATGTGCCTGGTAAAACCAGGAACAAATCCTGGCCACCCACAGGCAAGCTGCCATATTGTAGAGCAACACAGTAGCTGCCAGCCGTGGGTGGCCACCCGCCCACCCAGAACACTGTCCACAAGTTCCCTGCCCTGGGAGCGCTGTGCCTCCCCCGCCCTGTTGCTCGATCGTGAGCATAAGTGTAAATTATCCTTGGTTATCCAGTGGAATCCCCCCATCGCCCGATCATGGGCATAAGTATATTTAACATCCCTGGTGGCCCAGTTGAATCCCTCTCATCACCCTATCACAGGCATAAGTAACATCAACATCCCTGGTGGTCCAGTGGAAACCCATCCCCCTCACCGCCTGATCATGGGTGAAAATAGCAAAAAAAGCCCTGGTGGTCCAGTGGTACCCCCTACCCACCCACCACTACGGGTCCCCAGCACCCCCGCGGTCAGTGGTGGGGCAGCACCCGCCACATGCCACCTGGCCGCGCCAGCTGACAGTGTACAATGCGGTCTGTATGCCTATTAGTCCACTGTGTGGACTAATGGGTGTGCAGACCATACTGTACTACACAAACCCGATATGTGAATGAACACGTTAATTTTACATATGCCCGTGATCGAGCGATTGGGGGGGGGGTCACTGGACCACCAGGGACTATTCATACTTGTGCCCGTGATTGGGCAATGGGGGGTTTCCACTAGACCACCAGGGACTATTCATACTTATGCCCACGATCAGGAGATGGGGGGTTTCCACTGGACCACCAGGGACTAGTCATACTTATGCCTGCGATCAGGCAATGGGGGGTTTCTACTGGACCACCAGGGCTTTATCAATACTTCTGCCTGTGATCGGGCATACAGGAGTGGGGGCACCACCATGGGTCTGCAGGGCATCGGTCCCCAATGGCTGCAACCTGGCATGGTGCCAGGCGCAAGTCGCCGGGGATCGGCTCACTGCATGCAAATGGGGCCATAATGACATACAAATGGCCCCATTTGCACCTTGCATGCATAATGGACTCATTTGCATGCCCAGTGCCAAATATTGCAGTTGATGCACCTAGTGCAACTGCACTTGCGCTGGCGCAGCCCCCTGCTCCCATTCTGCCACTTGCACTGGTGCAGTGCCAATGCGCCGTGCGTGCACCATTAGTACCATACTCAGTGGTGCTGTGTCATGGCGCAGCACTGTTGAATATCGCCTGGTCCCTGCCCTGGTGCAGCCCAGTTGTGCTGCGCCTGGGCTTGCGCCCCTGCCTGGCGCAGTTTGAATATCCATCCCACTCAGTTCTTAATAATAAAATGAACTGTAACAGAGATGTACAAACATATATACAGTGCTGAAGTAAACACATGCTATAAAGACCACCTTGCTTGTCTGACAATCGCTGTTTTTTACTTGCTGAAATTCACTCGCTCAAATTACCCCCATTTACCCCATACCCTCCCTACCATCTTCCCTCCCTACCTTACTTGCTACTTATCCCCCATCCCACTACCCTCCTCCTCCTCCTTGCCACTCCACCTTTTCCTGCCACCTTCCAGTCTTCTCCCATTGCCCTCCTCTTCTTCCCCACCTCACCTTTTACCCACCACCCTCTACCCCCTCGCCTCTTACATGTACCACCCATCCTCCCCAACCCTAACCTCCCTTGCTCCTCTCTCCGCATGCTTCAATTTAAAGTAATAGAAAGTCAAGTCGCTGACTGCTTTGGCATTGTTGTAATCCTATTTTATTAGTACCAACAATGTTATTTGCTAAGACTTGTTTTGCTCTCCTTATGTGACTATCCCATGTTGTAGTCCCAGCTGTATTTGTATGATATGTTGTTTATTTCCGATTGTATTTGTATGACATGTTATTTTCTTTTGTACTGAACTGGAAGTGGAACCTTTGTAAACAAGCTCTCAGCTCAAAAGGTAATTTTAATTCCAAGACTGCATAAATAAATAAATAAAAATAACAATAAACAAATTCACTCATTCTTTTCACACAACACCCAACTTGAAATATGACTTCTGTCTGGACCTTTTGCCAACCCCAAGATGCAAGGGTGACAAAGCCCTCCTGTACCCAGGTGGAAGCTGCATTGGGAAAAGTACTCCCCTGGCCCGTGCCCTGAGTCAGTCACCTGACAGGACACACCTTGCACTCGCCCTCTCCAGGAGCATATCAGTACCCCAAACTTGCAGCCAACCACAAAGCCCCCAGTCAGCACCCTGGATTAGGACATTGCACCCGTCTCTTGCCCAAGCCTGAGGGCACCTGGGTCAGGACACCCTCTTGCCCATACATTAACATGAAGGCTATCCCTTTTCTTTACACTACTCCAGCTTCCCTGGGAAACTCCCAGAACTGCCCTTTTTCCACTCTTTGTGCTCCTCCCATATTCACTATCCCTCTATGAGCAATGCACGGGCACCTTTTCCCTTTGCAGGGCACAGCTTGTGACAACTCTACCCCCTACCATAAGGGATTGTGTTACTACATTACTATAAAACATTTACTTTACAGTTTATTTACCCAAAATAGCCCAGCTGAGATGCAACATCTCATTTCCAGTGGGGTCCTTCTACCCATTTCCACAGCTGCTCTAACCACTAAACCAAAATGCAGCCTTATTCAGTCCCCCTAAAATTTTAAAAACTACACCCATATCGCCTCTTTGCATTCATTTTTCCAGGGAAAGAATAACTAGCATGTCCAAACATTCTCTGTACTTTAACCTCACAAGTCTCTTTATCATTTTAGTTATTTACTGCTGCAATCTTTCAAATGAATCAATATTCTTTTTATACTGTGACGACCAGAATTCTGTACAGTACTCCAAATGCAGCCTTGTTGCTGCCCTATAAAGGGTATTGTCATGCCACTTTTCATGACATGGCATGCCCTTTGTTTCTGTTTTTTAATCCTTGGTTTCTATCCTGGTTCCTATCCAGTCGGCCCCCATCTGGACCGGTCCCACAGCCCCCTCACCTGACTTCTCTGGGTCTTACCTGCCTCTGCTAGTGTCCTCTGCCACAGGACTTTGATCTGAGATGACCAGTCATTAGTGTGGTGCCTGCGAAGGTCTGGGCCATCACCGTGCTGCGGTAGGAGGATTTTTCCTCCATTTTTTTCCTCTGGGGCTCATGTGCATGGAATGACATGATTTGTGTGCTGTGCCTCTGTGGAGATGCCTTCACCACCCAAGCTTGGGGTCCCCTTCCCCTTGCAGTCCCGCATCCCTGCCACCTAGATTCCTCAAGATGACTGTCAACCTGTGGGACATGTGTTTCCCCCTACCGTAGGGAGGACAGCTGTCCTATGGATGCTCAATCATTCCTCCCCTGGCCAGTCCCTGAGTGACCCTGGTCCACCCCCCAAACTAAGATCACTGGTGCAGCAGGCAGTGATGCAACTAGAGCCTCAGCCCACCATACCACTGGGCTGGCCTGCTATGCCCTTTTGTTTTTTTTACTATGCTTTTTTTGTCACAAGTGGCCACCATCCCCCCCAGCCCCCTGCCTCCACGGGTGAACCCCCGGATCTCCCACCACAGTGCTCCCTGGATTACCCCCCAGGGTAGTGCCTCCAGTACCCTCCCCATTAGCCTCATTGAATCTGTGCCTCAGTTGCAATGGGGACCCAGGTCTGCCACAGGACAGAGGCATCACTGGGCTCACTGGGGAGGATTTGTATGTTACTTGGTGTTTCACGGGGGGGGGCATGTCAAGGGGATGCTATGGTGTAGCCATGCCATGCATCCAAAATGCCCCCCCCAGGCTAGCACTAGCTGGTGTTCTGGTGCCGGTGCAGCCCCATGTCACCTGGGAGCCCTGGACCAGAGATCTCCCCCTCCTCTCCCCCCCCCCGGAGGTGGAGATCATACCATAGCATCTCAATCCACTTCCACCCTGGCTGGCCCTCGAGCATCTCGAGTCTGCTCCCAAACCCCAGTCTCCCGCGTTGCAGCAGTAAATCTTTCTGCTGCACAGCTGGGCTTACTGGTATGCCCTTTGTAATGCAGCCCAGCATTTAATATGCCTTAGCTAATATTACTGCACATTGCTGTGACAGCTTCAGCTTCCCATCAATGACAACCCTGAGGTCTTTTTCCTGGTCCATTGTTGTTAGTTTTTTTCCATTTAAATAATACTTCTTAGCTGAATTACTTACAGTTCTCCACACTGAATTTCATTTGCCATGCACTTGTTGGCCCTCTCCTGTGTACACAAAGTTCTTCTGTAGGCTTCCCTGGACTCACTGTCACTATCTTTGTGTCATACACACATTGAGTACCTTTACTGGAGATCCCTGACTCCAGGTCATTCATAAAAATAAACAGTAGTAGATCCCAATAGCAGCCCTTGGGGCACCCCACTGGTGATTTCCTGCAAGTCTGATGTTGACACATGCATCCCCACTACCCTCAAATACCTATTTCTTTTTTTTACTTTCTGTTTTTTTCCCCTAGTCACCCAGCCAGCCCCCATCTGTCAACATCCTCCAGTCCACACACCCACCATCTCCAGGACTTACCTTACCATTTACACAGGAGCAGTCTCTGGGGGGGTGAGAGACAAGGTCAGTGGGCCAGGGTCTACAAGTGTTTCACAGTATTCCATTTTCACCCCGAGGGCCACCAGTGTAAAATTAAGCAATATTGCATGACAGAGCATGTGCCGTGCTGGGATATCACCATGTCTTAGCTGGTTGGGCACCAGACCGCAGTAGGCTGAGTGCATCCAGCATCCAGAAAGTGATGTTATCCCCACTACACACACCCTAGAGTGCAGTATTGTAATTATAAAATGTCTTGCTTCTTAAAAAAATGGTGAAGGAATACATTTTTAAAATAAGTTTTCTGTTGCTTTTCGAACGTGCATTATGTTGTGCTGGAATATTACCGTTGAAGGTCAGTACTGACAAATCAGAGCCCAGGACTTTCTCTTGCCATTTTATAAAGATGTACATCCATGCACATGAAGGCGTGCATATGCACTATTGGCATACAAGGGCGGATCCTCCCCTGAGTGAACATTTCCACTGTGCTGCCACCGAGCCTACTCAAAGTGGCAGACAAACAGTAGGATGCATTGCCACTCCCTCCCCAAGGGAGGACAGCAGTCTTATGGGAAGTTCAATCTTCCCTCTCTGGGCAGCCCCCAAGTAACCCAAGTCCGTTGCTGAATTCAAGTCACCAAAGTAATGAGATATACCTCTTTCACTGTTATACTAGGCTAGCCTGAGCCCTTCCTCCTAACCAGCTCTCTTGCCACTGTGTTTTATTTCCTGTAACTCCAGATTTCCTCAGTTTCAGAACAGACTTCTCATGAGGAAACATTGAATACTGTACTGAAATCTAAGTACACTACATCAACTGCCTTCTGCCATCTAGTTCCTTTCTTACTTCCTCAAAAATAAAGCACCAACATTTGCATACTCTTCCCCATACTGAACCCATGTAGATTGTTCTAAAAAATCTATCCAGTCGTTCCACAGTCTAATCTCTGATAATCCTCTCCAGCATCTTTCCTACAGTCGAGGTCTCACTTACTGCCCTATTACATTACCTGGGCTAATTCTACTTCCCTTTATATGTTTGCTTGCATACATGTGCAAGAAACATAGTGCCATCATCCGAGTGTTCGGAGGTGTGGCAGCCATCTTCCAATTCAGTCAGTGTGTTTGCAGGCACAGTCGCAGTTCTCCAATGAACGCTGCAGCTGTCTATGACAACAGTTGAAAATGCAGTGGCCATACAGTTGAAAGGGAGAGCTACGCTTCAGTGAGCAGCGATAAGATATCGCTTGCTCACACGTGATCCCCACACACACACACACATGCACGCTCGCATACTGCATGCTCGTGCTTCCCCCACCCATGCATACACTGTATAGCTAACGGTGGTGCCAAATCCCCCGTCGGCTGTGCCCCACCAAAAGAGTTCCAGATGCCACACTGGGAGCCCACCCAGTGTTGTAACAGATCGTATGACCGATGGGGGCACCCAATCCCCCATCAGCTCCACTGTCCCCCACAAGAGACTACAGGGTGCCACGCTGGGAGCCCACCCCAGCGTGACAACAGATCGTATGGCTGATGGGGGTGCCCAATCCCCTGTCAGCTCCACAGCCCCCCAAACAGCCTTCCAGCTGCCATGCTGGGAGCCCACCCCAGCGTGGCAAACATCCCTTATCGTCAAAGTATAAAAAAAAAAAAACTTGAAAGAAAAAAAACTGCCCTTGCTGACTGTCCTGACCCAATCTCCGCCCACCCACTGTGCACCCTGCCTCCCCACACCCCTCTTCATTCCATACTGACCTCCGGAGCTTGGTGCGACGATCTTCCGTGAACCAGGAACACGTCTGCACTCTTCAAAGCCGACTGCGAACTGAGGAAATGCCGGTAAGCTGTATAATGTAATAAATAGTTTTTTTTCAACTTTAGTGCATATCTTGGGCATTTTGGGGAATTTTTTCACCAGATTTTCAGCATGGGGTTTTTGGAACCCCACCTCATTAATTCTGTCACTGTCATGGCGTTACTCGGCTCCAAAAGGTGATTTCATGGTCACTGCACAGAACCACCTTTTGGGACCGATTTATGAAATGACAGTGTCACAGTTCATATGGTAGGGCCCCCAAAACCCTATGTTGAAAATTTGGTGAAAAAATTCCCAAAAATGACTGTTTTAGGAGCATGCGTTGTGCTGTTCCTACACATGCTTGTAAGTTTGCAAATTTTCAATATGTTCACTCCAGATTTTCAAGATTGCTATTTTACCATACCTTCTTATGAGCACTACAGCTGTCATTTCTCACATCTGACCCAAAATTTGTTTCCACGCATGTAGCGCGCAATGGTACAGTCGGTGTACGAAATCAGTGTTCAAGACAGATTAAGAAAATCACAGTAATGCTGTTCATGAGCAGAGGTGTTAAATGGCTATGTTAAAAATTTGGTGAAAAAATTCCCCAAAATTACCGTTTTACGAGCATGCGTTGCACTGTTCCTATGCACGCTCATAAGTTCACAACTTTTCAATATTTTCACTCCAGGTTTTCAACATTGCCATTTTACCACACCTCCTTATGAGCAGTACAGCTGTCATTTTTCACATCTCAGCCAAAACGTGTTTCCACCTATGTAGCATACAATGGTGCAGTCAGTGTGAGAAATCAATGTTTGGGACAGATTAAGAAAATCACAGTGACACTGTTCATGAGCAGAAGTGTCAAAATGGCTATGTTAAAAATTTGGTGAAATACGTCGATAAAATGGCTGTGTTACGAGCGACCATTGCAGAGTTTCAACGCACCCTCGTAACTTCATGGATTTCTAATATTTTCAGTCCAGATTTTCACCACTGGCATTTTTCCACACTTCCTTATGAACAGTACAGCTGTCATTTTTCACACCATGGCTGAAATGTGTTTTCGCACTTCCAGTGCAGAAATGCACGGTCACTGTGGGAAATCACCGTTCGGGACAGATTAAGAAAATCACAGTGACACTATTCGTGAGCGGAGGTTACAAAATCCCTGTGTTGACAATCTGCTGTAAAAAAAATCCCCAAACTAATTGCATTACAGATTGTCGTTGCATTTTCTATGCAGCTTGTGACTTCACTTTTTATAATATTTCACTGCAGAATTTCAACATTGCCATTTTGCACCTCCCATGAACAGTACAGCTGTCATTTTCACATGCTATTAAGAACTGTGTTTTGCACCTGTGGTGCCAAATGGCATAGTACGCTGTGTGAAATCAGCTTTCGGCTAACAAACTGATATTGCCACTGTTCATAAGGTGGGGGGGGGGGTCTCAAAAAAAACATGTTGAAAATTTGGAGTGAAAATGCCAATGAATGTCTTCAAACCATAATGCTCCAGCCTGTAAAGATTGAGTGGCATCAGGGGTGTGACTTGGGATTCTTGCCTGTAATGATCATACCATTACACACCCTACAGCCAGTGAGAGGCATTGAGGTGTGCTTTGGACTGTTCAGCCCCAAAGTTCACCCCACTCTCCTATACAGGACCCATCTCACCATATTTCCTGATGGAATAGGGTGAGCATCAGAGCCAAAGACCCCAAGGCACACCGTGACACTTGTCAGTGTCTGCAGGGTAGGGTGTGGTGAAATGGCATGGCTGTTATGCCTGATGACCCAAAGGCACACCCCAATGCCTGTCAGTATCTGCAGGGTGGTGGTGGGGTTGGCTTCAGTTCAATACTTCACTGCCATTCCTATTATGCAGCTCTCTAACTCCTACACTACTAATGCCAGTGCCAGCAAGCAAACACTTGGCATTGACAAATGCTTGTTAAAAGAGCAGTGCAACAAAATTAGGCAAAATTCTGACCCTACTGTTTGTTTGTTTTTTTCACTTCAAAAGATTCTAGGCATCTTCCAGTATCATTTACTGGTAACATGTTTTTTTATGTTTCACCAAAATTTTAGTATTTTAAAAATGTTTTACTGTATTTTTTTTTTCGCTTAAGAAAACAGGGCCACCACATTCTACTTAGAAACAGCACCATAGAACTGGCAAAGTAGGACAAAAAACTAAAAAGACCTCATAGTGCACAGCATAGGAGGCACCTAGAAAAGTAGATTTGACATGTATGCTGATGTTTTAATTAACTGTAGCTGAAAGTAGCTTTTTGGAAAAACATTTTTCGTCTCCCTGCTGCTTTAGACAGAGTAGTCATATTTACCATCCTGCCATCTCTGGGTGGCACCTCACCAGTTTCCAGTGGCTTCAGCAAAATCATGGCCAGAGTACCTGCTACATCCTTGGGCGCCTCGAGTACCCTCAGATGCATATCATCTGGTTCTGACAATTTATAAGGGATATGCAACGAGGCAATGTCAGATACATTTTTTATCTGTACGAATTGTGGTGACCTCGGATGACCTGACGAGTGGCAGAGTGAAGCACAGCCATAAGTGAAGCATCTCCGAGGTCACTTCAAGAAGAACAGATGGAAAAATTTCTCTGAAGAGTGTCCTTGTTGCATATTCGATTGATGCCGTGTGGCCTGTTTGTTAGATATTGTTTGATTGTACTAGTGACAATTTTAAACAAGATCTGTTGAATTGTTTTGTCAATTTGTCAGTGTTGTGCCACTGTTTACAACAGTTATTCAATGGAAGGAATGTCGAGCTTTCCAACTTGTCCAAAAACTGATTGTGATCCAACAGCTGCTTCAGGAAAGGGAAGGTAGTGATATAAGTCACTTATGAGACTCAAGCTGCCTTAAATGAGGACCAGCTTAAGGAAGTTTTACTTTACAGGAAGGATGGTGGAACCTTGGAATGGCCTCCCCACGGGGTGGTGGGATCAAAGACTGTAAGGGAATTCAAGCTGGTATGGGACAGACAGTGTGGTAAACTTAAGATAGCAGCCTAATTGGGTGGGGTTGTATATAGGGGCAAACTATTATTTATTTATTTAGATTTTGGTAACCAGGTAAGCCCTCTGAGACCAGAGATCCCTTTTTCAGGGGTGACCTGGGGTTGATTACTACAACCACTTTACCTCAGGTGAGGATTCTAGTGACGTACAATAACTCAGTTATAGTGAGTACATACATAGTCAGTGGGGTACATTAAACAATACTTGGTAGAAACAGCTAGAGACAGTTACATTACAACAGGTCAACAGTGTTTTTAACATTAACCATAGGCAATCTAAGGAGAGAAGAGCATAGGTCAGTTGGCATAGAAAGGGGTTTGGTTTAGGACATGATCTAGCGGTTACAGCCACAGAGGCTCAGCTCAAGCAGGTACACTTTGAGTCCAGATTTGAACTCTGGGAGTGAAGGTTTGTCAAGTAAGCTTGCTGGAAGCGAGTTCCACAAGTGGGAAGGCGCGTATTGAAAAGAACGCTTACCTTGGTTTGTGCGAACCCGGGGGATGTCAAGAAGATGACTTGCTGTGGATCGCAGGGTTCGGCAGGGGACTTTGGAAGTGAGCAGGCCATTCAGGTGAGGTGGGTGGCCAAGGGATGTGAATTTATAGGTCAGGCAGGCAGTAGAATAGGATAACTTAAGCCTTAGGGGTAGGCCAGTGTAGGTTGGTAAGTGCTTCACAGTGATGTCTCCTTGGGGAGGAGTTGGTTCCAAAGCGGGCTATTCAGTGATACAGAGTGGTAAGTTTGATTAACTCAGTCTCCCAGAAGGAACTCAGTCTCCCGGAAGGACTGGAGTAGGGAGGAACCATACAGCAATGAGGGGAGGAGGTTACAATTAGCTATAGTTCGCCGTGCTTCTCCAGAGAGGGAGTTTCCCAATCAATATAGGAGGCCAAGCCTCTGATGTATGGATCTAGTTAAGGCATCAATGTGTAGTTTGTAGGCTAACTCTGGGTCAAGGAGAACCCCAAGATACCTGAACTTGTCTGAGACTTCTACTTGCCTTCCTAGGGCTGATGAGAGTTGGAGTAGCCCACTACGATCACTGCCTAGGAGTTGTGTCCCAAAGAGGACTGCTTTTGTTTTTTCTTCATTTAGCTTTAGAGAGTTTGCAGTGAACCAGACTTCATGAGCTGAGAGACTGGCCTGAAGACTGGAGGAGATAACAGAGAGTTGGGGGTCACTGAAGTAGATTACAGTGTCATCCATGTTGAGGATAAGGTTGCAGGGAGCACAATCCTCTTTGATGTCATTTAGGAGTAGTGAGAATAGTAGGGGGCCCAGGACGGAGCCCTGGGGTACCCCAGAGGTCATAGGTTTGGGGTTAGTTTGTTCGCCTCTCTAGCTGACTTTTTGGGATCTGTTTGCCAGATAGCTCATGAACCAGGAGACTGAGAGCTGATCAAGACCAAGATGATGAAGTTTGGTAAGGAGGAACTTGTGGATGACCAGGTCAAAGGCCTTGGATAGGTCAATGAATAGGGTGCCCTTTGGGATACCTTGGTCCATGGCCTTAAGAATGTCAGATGTTAGACAGATAAGGGCAGTGTCACTGCCGTGGCCTTTCCTAAAGCCATGCTGTACTTTGGAGAAGAGTAGGTGTTGTTCCAGGTAGTCTTGGAGTTGATTATAGACAAGTCTTTCCTGAATTTTTCCCAGGAGGCAGGGAAGAGAGATGGACCTGTAGTTTCCTACTCTATCCCGGGTTCCTCTTTTGTGGAGGGGGACAATGGCCACAACCTTCCATTTACTGGGGACCGTCCCTTCTTGGAGGGACCTATTAATGAGCAGGGTGACAGGACAGGCTATGGCCAGGGCTGCAGCCCTCAACAGCCAAGGTTCTAAGAGGTCATTTCCAGGAGAGGAGTCTGGGTTTATTTTCCATAGTAGGGGGAGTACTGTTGCAGGCTCAACTAATTTCAGGTGGAATAAGGGGTGAGGTAGCCCCCTGTCTACATAGGGGAAAAAGGGGGTCCCAGGCAATGGTGGGAGGCATCCGTAGGGGTTAGTAAAGGAGGCACAGAAAGCATCCGCCACTTTAGCCGGGTCATTGGTAAGTGAATCCCCAATTAGGAGTGAGTCATCATGTTCTTTTGAAAGGCCTTTGAGGAAAGAGTTTAAGTGGCCCCAGAATTTTTTGGGTCATGTAGGTGGCCAGTTTGGAGGTCCCTGAGGAATTTGGATTTGGCCTGTTTTGCAGTTTTTTTGCAAAGGTTTCTCAGGCACCGTAGGGAGGTACTTCTCCCAGTCCAGTTTATGGCCAGAGGATTTGTAGGGTCCCCACGCCTTGTCTCAGAGTAGCATGGTCTGCCTTAGTTTAGGGTTTAGCCATTTGTGGCATTTTCCCTGTACCCTGAGCTTTTTCCAGGGGACATGTAGGTTAGCTAAGGACAGGAACATTTTAGTGAAGTATTTCAGCACCTTGTCAAGTGAGGGGAGGGATACAATGGGTCCCAGTTGACTTTACAAAGGTCGGAACAGAGATCAGTGGGTACAAACCGGCTAAAGTTCCTTGCTTTAATCACCCTGGCAGTGACCTTAGGGGGTTTATTGGACCAGGCGCAGAAAATAGGGTCCACATGGACCCCATCTGCCAACACATTCTATGTTTCTATACAGTATGTATGGAATGTGTGGACAAATATACAGTGAGAAAATATATACATGTTTATTCTTATTTAGACTGTAGAACCTGGCCAGATTAATTAAATATCCTGCATTTTGTTCTCTCACATGCATTGCATAAATATACTTTCAACTTGTCTGGTTGCACAGCAACTAAGATGGCAGTGGTATCAACTAAGTTGTGAACTTCCGCTGCTGAACATTTGAGTGTCTCATCCAGATGGGATGTCACTCATCCCCTCCATAGGAAATACTCCAGTGAAATATTCATCTATCCTTTATACTGCCAAGTCATCTGCTGATATTGTCCACTGCCCAAATTCTGCACTTGGTGGCCCCACGCTTTCCTTAAAGAGCCCCTCATACCATTGGAACAACTGTGAAAAAAAGGTAACATTTAGACACAAAGGGATGGATTTTCAGCCTGTCCCGGACTAAGTCCCACTCCGCAACAGCCACTGTGGACTGAAATCTCTGCACCTCGGAGTTCCATATTTTCAGCTGGTGCAGCTGGGGAGGAATGTTATGCTAGGTCCCTCAGGCATAACTTTTTCTACAACTGCATGAAGAAATGGGCCTCAAGCCACTATAAATCAGGGAGCTGGTTGTAAACTGACTCCCCCTTTGAAAATACCACGACTGCATGGAAAAAATGTGGCTTCATATGTGGAGACCCACTTGTGCCAGGTTTTTCCCACAGCCGTGGGACTGACAGGGGCCTTGAAAATCTAGCCCAAAGTCACTGATATTTCATACATTTTTCTTGGCGTCCTTACATTTGCATGACAACAGGATCCTTACCTTATTCGCTCTGCTTGACAACACCTGACATCAAAGTACTTTTTATGTCATCTTAATCTGTTGCCATGGAAATAATTACAATGACACAAAGCAGGGATTATTATGTCAGGTGTAGACATGAGTCAAGAGCAGATAAAAGCTAGGGAACAGTCATCCTGTTTTAATGCAGCTGTCCTCAATAATAAAGAAAAAGTGGGAACTAATTACAGAAAATATCTGAAATATAAACTGAATTACGTCTAAATCATACAATTTTCAAAGTTTTCTGACTGGTGTCAGGGGTTAATTGTTCTCTTTCCTCTGATATAAGTCAAGATTTTTTTATTATTATCTTTAACCCCTCTTACCATGCCTCTCTCAGATCTCTGTTTTGGCAGCCCTTATATTGTTTTTACACTTTTTCCCATGCCTGCTTATATCTGGACATTTTGCTTGGTGCATTACTTTCTCTGTACCAATAATACTTTTCTTTTTTCTGTGGTGGTCCTGTCCATCCTGAGAAGACATGTCCTGGTTTTTATCTCTTTACTCCTTATGTGGTACTCAGTTCTGTCAAAGACCTCCAGTTGTTGGAAGGCTGGCTGAATATTAATAAACTGAGCCTAAATGTCATGTAAACCCAAGGCCATATTATTTGGTCCAAAGACTTTGGGCTTGGATAGGGCTACCAAACTGTCTCTCTCTCTGTCTCTGTCTCTCTCTGTCTCTCTCTCTCTCTCTCTCTCTCTCTCTCTCCCCTCTCACCAATGGGTCAAGAGTCAAAGTTGTTGAAGCCATAAAGTATTTAGGTGTGTTACCATAGACCAAGGCTGTACTTTTAAGACTCACATTGATCAGCTCACAAAATCCCTGAACCAGAAGCTCAGACTTCTATATAGCCTCAGCCCCTACCTAACTCAGGACTCCCGGAACAAAATTGCACATGGTACCTTACTACTCACCCTATTTTATGGTTCTCCTGTGTAATACTCGGTCAAGCACACTGAGATGCACAAGCACAGATCCCTCTACCATAGAATAGGCAGGTTCACAGCCGGTGCCCCTCCCAGAGGACATGCTCGCTCGAGCTCTCTCTGTAACACTGAGCAGGTGACCACACCGCACTTCACTCCCTTAGCGCCACACTGTTTGTAACAAGAAATTATGCTGTCTTTATCTGAAAACCAATATAACCTGTGCCGAGAACAGCAGCTAAATCCAGCACTTACGAAACACTTTCGCTTTCATTACTTCGCTTCCGCATCGGCTTAATGGCTTCAATACCAGCTTGTTCTCCCTACTACTGCTTGGTGCCACAAGGTACACAAACAAAAAAAGGAGAGCATAATGTCTTACTGCAAACTTTCTAAACTAAATGAAGTAGGAGTGCTGCTAGTTGTGGGGGGGGTCCCATGACAACTACATCACAGTAAAAAAATACAAGTAAGGATGCCTCAGCAGCTCAAAAGTCCTCAACTCAACAACAAAAAAAAAAACAGGTAGGAACTATTTTATTAAAAATTAAGACAAACATACATTTTTAACTATTTAATACTATGCATTTTAATTATCACCTACATCTGTATTTTACATAACCATTTCATAAGCACAATAATTCCAGGATATGCGTTAGACACTTTTACACATGACTGAGAGGCTGGATGCACTCTGCTTGTGGCATCATGCCTCACTACACCTCCTACCCGTGTGTTAAAGTGTCTAACACACACCCTGTCGTGTCTTATTGCTTACATACAGAGATTGTGTGCATTGAGTTTTCGGCCTGGTCAAGAAGGGTGAATAAATTCCATTGAAGTGGTCTATTTTGCCTAAAAGAAGAGTACTAACTAATCCGTTCATTCTGGGCTAATGTACTCATGTTGTGCCACCAGTATTCAATAAGAGTTAGTCCCTTTCTCTTCCAATTAATGAGATTCAACCTCTTTAGGTTAGGCTTTAGGACTTCAGTTGATGGAAGGATTTAAGAACATCTCCAGTATAAAACTGGCCCAAATTGGACAAACATCACCTAGCCCAGAGTTTAAATGAGTTGTCCCATTTCTGTGGGAGGAAATCCATACAGCTCTTAATAGGTGTCTGAAGATGGAGACTCAGTGGGAGCTGGAAGGCCTGGCAGACCTCCCCCCAGATGGGTTCTCCAAAGATACTATGGACAATCTAGGTTCATCAAGGACCATAAAGTCCCCCAGACTGGCCAGCTGCAGGGAATTCATTTCAATTTCCACCCAACTTGGGAGGTTCTCCCTCCCCATCAAGGGGATCAGAGCCTGCAATTGGGCTGCCCAGAAGTATTTACGGAAGTCTGGAAGGCCTAGCCCCCCTCTTTCCTTTGGGGTAGACAGAACATTCCATCTGACCCTAGGGACCTTGCCTCTCCAAATAAATTTAGTAAGGGAGCTTTTTAATAGTTTCCAGAATTCTCTGGGAGGCCTAAGCGGGAGAGTGGAAACAAGGAAAAGAAACCTTGGGAGCACATTCATTCTTAATGTTTCGATTCTCCTGGAAAGGGACAGGGGCAGCTCCCCCCAATGGTCACAGTGTGACTGAATCTGTTGGAGGAGTTTGAGATGGTTTGCAGGGTATAATTTGTTCAGATCCCTCGAGATTCACACCCCGAGGTAGCTAAATCCACACTTCGCCTGTTTAACATATCCCAGATCTGGTAGAGGCATTCCAGAGGGACAGCCTACTGGAATTATCTCAGTTTTATATTCATTAACCTTGTATCCCGAGAGTGCTCCAAATTCCCTCAATAATTCAAATATCTTGGGCAAGGCCTGGACTGGGTCTGACACACAGAAGAGTGTCATCTGCGTATAATGAGATCCTGACCTCCGTGTCACCCACTCTGACACCATTAAAAAGCAGGGGTTGTCAAAGGGCGGCTGCTAAGGGTTCCATGCTCAAGACAAATAGAAGGGGAGACAGCAGGCATCCCTGTCCAGTTCTCCTCTCTATTCTGAATACTGGGGACGGGACTCCGTTCGCCTTAATCTGTGCCCTTAGATCCCTGTAGATCATTAATCCAACCTCTGAACCTTTCTCCGACCCCAAATTTTACCAAAGTCTGGTCTAGGTAGGCCCAGTCCAGGTGATCAAAGGCCTTCTCTGCATCCAAAGATACTACTGCTGTCAAGGTCTTGACCAATGAAGAAGAGGAGGAAGCAAAGGCATTTAAGAGAAGATGAACGTTGTCCTGGAGATGTCTAGCTGGAATGAATCCGCTCTGGTTAGGGTGAACTAGGGAGGGGATGACGCCCTGGAGATGGAAACCAACAGTTTTGGCAAAAATCTTTGAGTCCTGATTTAATAGAGAAATTGGTCTGAAACTGGAGCATAGGGAGGGGTCCTTTCCCAACTTAGGCAAAACCGTCACCAGGGCCTCACCCCAAGAATCAGGTGTCACTCCATAGTCTTGAGCCATTTTGAAGACCTTAACAAGGAGGGAGGTCAGGTCAACTGCAAAGCATTTCTAAAACTCAACTGTGAAGCCATCTTGGCCAGGTATCTTATCTGTTTTAAGGGATCTAATTACCATTTTAATCTCTGCTTCAGAGGAACCCCTTTTCCAGGCCCCTGTTTTGTTCTTCAGACAATTTTGGCAGATTCACCAGGTCCAGGAAATTCTGGCTTGCTAAGGCAAGACCTGGCCCCTGCTCCACCATGTATAAATCTTTATAAAATCTTTGAAATTCGGCGACAATCTCTGTGGGTTGGGTGAGCAGTGGTTGATCAGGGACTGACGATTTAATTAAGGGAATATATCTATCAGCTTCTTGCTTGTGGAGGCATAGGGCTAGCAGTCTGCCTGTTCTCTCTCCCCCTTCATAGTATTTTTGCCCTGTGTATCGTACAGCATTTTCAGTTAATCTCGGCATTAACTTATTATATTCATCCCTGGCTTCCTTAAACTGTGGCAGTAAGGATTTCTTTCTGGAACTCTTGTGCTCAGCTTCAAGTGCAGCCACTCTGTCAGAGGCCTTTTTAATGGAGGTCTGCTGTTGTTTGTTCTTATAAGAGGAATGAACAATTGTGTGCCCTCTAACTACAGCCTTGAGGCCATCCCTAATAAATGTAATGGCCATCTCTCCTTCAGGATTATCCTGTATGTAATGTTTTATTACTGCTTTAGTAGATTCTACATACATTTTGTCATGGAGGAGTCCCAAATCAAATCTCCAATGACCCGATCTTCTTGTGGTTTCCCACCAGAGGCAGGCCAAGATTATGGCATGGTCAGAGAAGGTCACAGGGTGGATTTCCATATTTTAAAAGTATAAGCCAGATTCTTCTGTGTGTAGAAACAGTCTAACCAGGAATATGAGCCTGAGGCCACTGAATAAAATGTGTAATCAGGCTACTGTGGGGTTTGTAAGTATCAAGGGTCCACCAGGCCTCCCTCCAACTTCAGGGTCCACAACAACCTAGAACAGGTCCTCTGACCCCCTGCCACTGCTGGGCTCCTATCGAGGTTCAAGTTCTCTATACAGTTCCAGTCTCCAGTACAGACCACCTGGCCCTCAGGAAGACCGGCAATAATTTTAAACAGGGATTTAAGGAATTCACCCATGGGGAGGTGGGGGCATATCCTGAGATAATGTGAAGCTGTCTACCACTGTACAGGCCTGAAAGCACCACCATTCTTCCCGAGCCTTCCATGGTGACTTTTTAGATTTGGAGGGGCATCCCACGGTGAATCAAGATGGCTGAGATTGCTTTTCTGGCTTGTGAATGTGAGTCTGCATAAACCAAACCCACCAAGGACCTTCGTAGTTTTAGGTGTTCCAGGCTAGAAAGCCTTGTTTCTTGGAGACAGGCCACATTACATTTTCCTTTTTCAGTTTGGTCAGAATTCTCATTCTTTTAACTGGGCTATTAATGCCTTTAACATTCATAGAGCATATTTTAGGACAGTGATTTTACATTTGTATCAGAGGAGAGGATTGCTAGGCCTCTTATACTCAACACCGTGGGCTCACTACTTATCAAAATCTTCTCGTCTTTCCACACAAGCTGTCAGTCAGCCTTGGAGAGGGGATCGGAAGGAGTTAGACACAATAAAACAATGTACCCAAACACAAAAATAGAACCCCAGACTAGGCTGGGTACAGGTAGGTGAACTCCAAGCCAGCTAGGGGTCACCAACATCGAACATAGAAACATAGACTTTGATGGCAGATAAGGACCGCTTGGCTCATCTAGTCTGCCCATTTCCCTACCTACAGGATAGGCCGCAGCTCCTAGTTAACCAACAACTTATTACTTCCTACACCCCACAAGAATTGCCTTATGTCTGTCCCATGCATTCTTGAATTCTCCCACAGTTTTAGACCCCACAACCTCCTCAGGAAGGCTGTTTCATGCATCCACTACTACTAATACTTTGTAAGTGGGGTGATTACCCCAAAGCAGCTAGTGCTGCAATCCAAACAATCCAAACAAATGTGAACAGAGAGGAGGAATAATCCTCCAGAGGGAGAAGCCCGCAAAGTCTGGGGCAAGGGGGTGAAAGTTCCTGCCTACACAGGAGTTGCCACACACCCATTCCCTCTTCTTGTTTTCCCAGTGAGGCTGCCTCAACTAGGGCCGTACCAGGTGCACATAATTTCAGATCCAACAGAAGGAATCCACGGCCCCTTCCCCAAAATTATGGGAAGCTGGGGAACCCCAGGCCCTCTAACTATGGAAAGGGTCTAGTGACTGATCCAGTAAAAACCCTTCAGAAATGGGTATTCCACAATGCTAATCTAGATATGTTGATAGGACCTTGAATCATCCCAAAATAAGAACAAGTATAACATGCACACATATAAGAATGAAACACTGCACAGTAAACCCAGTTTCCTTAGTGATCCCCAAGATATATCCCCAAATTCAACTGGCCACAGGATTGAACCAGGTCAGAGTAAAAGTTCAGATAAGGTTCAGTTTGAAGGTCTAAACACAGCATAGGAAAGTGTAAGGGGGAACAAAATAGCTCCTCGTGCCATATTTAATCCCTACTTGTAGCTGTGACTGGTCAGGTCTTGGAAGTTTTAGGTGATCTGGCAATGCTTATAAGGGGAAGAGCACTGTGTCACTTTAATCACAAATTCTTGTATAGGTAAAGTAAACCTGGAGGTCCCTGGTCCTCAAATCGAGGAATTTCGAGAAGAATAACCATGTATAAACACCAGAAAATAAAAAGCCCAGGGTTGCGTATGTCTAGTGACCTCCGGTCCCCAATAGCACCAATTCTCCCCATTCTCACCCACAAACTTGGGGCAGTTCTTCATTTACCAGTCCAGCACAAGAGGCCAAATCTACTGACTGTCCATATAGAGTATCCTAGCTTAAACAGAAAAAAAATATACACATAGGATGCGAACTGAGTAACAATTCTGTAAAACAAAGTAACTTGCATGATGTCAAGCCAGATAGGAGCTTACCTGTTGTCCTACTGTTCTTGATTTCCAACTGGCAAGTAAGACACTTGCCTTGCAAAAAGAAATGTAATCACTGTATATATAGAGGAATTCAATTAAGGGGGGGGGGCAATGTCTGGTACAGCCAAAACTAGAAATACGGGCAGAAAACCGAATCTCAGCTCGCTTAGTTCCTAGTACTCCATTCAGGCACATTCAGTTCTTCTAATCAGACTATGCCTCGAATTTGAGAGGAAAAAGAAGAAAGACTCTTAAGTTCCCAACTGCCAGGTATTCCCATCATACCCAGCTACGGTTTTAAGGAATATAACTGTAGCCCAGAATTGGGTTATTAATTCAGGTTTGGCCATTTTTATTTAACCATTTGGACATATCTGCATGAAGAGGGAGAAGGGAGTCCACGCTTTCTCTGCCTGTTCATCTCCCACCTGGCACCACTGCACATAAGAGTGCTTCAATTTCCTGTTCAGTTCTGTTCTTCTTCAAGTTTGGGAGATCAACTCCCATGGTTTCCAAAAATGGGACCACAGCCAGTAGGGAGTCAAAACTTTTAATACTATCCTTCCCCTTCACCCATAGTCTTGCGGGATATCTCAACTGAACCTTCATGCCTTTTCCCTTTATCTGTTTCACCACATATAAGACTTTTTTTCCTTTTCACCATCATCATGAGGGGAAATCTTGGTCAACGTAAACTCTAGTGCCAGCTAAGTTTAAATCTCGCTTCTTCCACGCCAATCTAAGTACCTTCTCTTTGACAGAAAACTTCAAAAATGTTATTAGCAAGGATTGAGGGGGAGTCCCCTGCTTGGGCTTGGGGGCCACTGCCCTGTGAGCTCTCTCTATTTCTATAGCAAAATCATCTTTCAAGTCAAGTTCTTTTCTCAACCAGAATTCCAGAAATTGAGCAGGATCATCTTGTTCAGTGCCCTCTGGGATTCCGAACACTCTTATATTGTTCCTGTGGGCCCTGGCCTCTGCTTTCTTGGCCCTCAAGGTAAGGGCTGTCTCCCTCTGGTGCAAAAATGCCAGCGACCTGCCAAAGACCATGTACTTGCTTTATATTGACTCGAGCTGAGTCTCTACAGAGTTCGTGCAGGCTTCCAGTTTACAGAATTCTTTTTGTATATCTGTGACTTTTCTGTCGATTTTTTTAAGCTGCCTAATAATTTTGTTGCTCTCTTCTGTGGATATTGTGGAACATAATTCCGACCTGGGCTCCTCACCTCTTGATTCTGTAGCCACTGACAACTGGGATGGTGCGGAACTTAGGCCTGAGGCTCACCAGACAAGACTGCATCCCATCCTATAGTGGATCCCCAACACTAACAAACTGCCCTTGCAGTGTAAATTCAATGTGCTAGACCACGGATTGAATTAGATTGTACGCCCAGAGAAGATAAAGCATTTTTGAATGTCTCTTTATAACCAAGACTCTGAAGGATATAGTCCAAAAAGTCCCAGTCAAGGGAATCAAAGCTTTGCACATCAAAAAACAAAGCAAGCACTGGAGAAATTTTAGATTTTGGACATCCAGCTTGATGAAATAATTCTGGACAATGTCCACTGTCTACCTATTTTTGATAACTCCCTCCTGTTGCTTTCCTATGTTAAATATAAGGAGTTTTGAATTCTGACTGTGAAAATTTGTTTGGATTTCATAGTCATCATTCAAAAAAGAGACAGGTCTTCAGTTATTACAATGTAAGGGATTTTTCCCTTTTTATAACTTTCCATTATGATCGCTTCCTGTATTGAGGGGGGAAGACAACCTGTCCACAAGATATCATTAAATAGTCCAGAGAGGAATTCAATTATTTCTGGATTTAAGGTTTTATAGATTTCATGTGAAAACCCATCTGGACCTGGGGAAGGACCAGTGGGAAAAATTGTTATGTTTTCAACTTCCTGCTTGGTGATTTGTTTGTCCAAGGCCAGTTTCTTCTCTTCTGAAATAGGGGGCAATTTAACTTAAGTTAGATAATCTAACATGTACTCTCAGAGATTCTTGTTTGGCTTAGTGTAAAGTGTTTGAAAGAATTTATGAAACAGGTTATTTCCTGGTGATTATTAAATAGTTTATCATCTTTAGCATGAATTCCCATGATGGTATTACAGGAGTATCTGTTTTTTACCTACTATGCATGCCAAAAGCTAACTTGCCTTTTTGCCCGACTTCCAGTATTTTTGTTTCATTTTAAAAAGGTCATAGTTGACTAGATAGCTAAGAATACAATTGATTTCATATTTTAGTGAAATACATTTTTGAAGTAGATCTGTCTTTTTCTTGGGGTCTGATTTATGTTCAGATTTGGTTTGATTGAGCAACTCTTCTTTATCTTTAAGATCTTTCAGCTTTTCTCTTTTCTTATGTGCCTAATAATTAGTAATGAGTCCCCTAGTCAAAGGCTTAAAGCTTCCCATATTGTTTCCTGGTTTGTCTCCCCACTATCATTCATTTTGAAATTAAATGTTAGTTTCTTTCAGAAGACATGTTTTAAACTTGGGGTCTTTCATTAGGGCAGTGTTACATTTCCATTTGTGGTTTGTTTTGTTATGTGAGTCTGGGCCAACAGTTAAAACGCAAAGCTCATGATCAGAAACAGTAAGATTATCAATTGTTTAGATCTTATGTTAGGCCACATTTAGAATATGGCTCTCAGCTTTGGTGCCCTTATAAAAAAAAATCGCCTTCAGCTTGAAAGGGTACAGAGAAATTTACAAAAATAATTCATGGATTTCATGATTTGACTTATGATTAAGTAAAAGTAAGTAAGTAAAGTAAGTAAGTAAGTAAAAATTTATTTTTTAAGCGCTTTTCAAAACAAAGTGCTGTACAAATAAAACAATTAAAATACATACATATAACATAAGATAACAACAATAATAATATAATCACAATAAAATCAATCTCCATATCCCTGTTTAAATAAATAGGTTTTTAGTTCTGACTTAAAACTCTCAACGGTCAGGCAGCTTCGTATCCGGCGAGGTAGAGAATTCCACAGGGTAGGGGCAGCATAAGAAAATGCCCGAGCGCCAGAAGTTTTTAAGCGAACCCTGGGAACCTCTAGCAATCCCTCGTCGATGGGCCGGAGTGGAGAGGCAAGTAGGGAATAAGGAGATCTTGAAGATACCGAGGTCCCTGTTGGTGTAGGGCATTGAGGTCAGTAACCGACCTTAAAGGTGATCCGCCACTGAACTGCAGCCAGTGCAGTTCGCTGCAGCACAGGCGATATGACTTCTCATAGATGTCCCAGTCAAAAGCCTGGCTGCTGCATTCTGCACCAGCTGCAAGCGGCGGATATCAACCCTCTGCAGCCCTAGGTACAGGGCATTGCAGTAATCAAGGCAAGAGGTAACAAAGGCATGGACCAGTACTGGAAGGTCAGCCGAGGAACTAGATGTTTCACCCAGCGATATTCCTAAGATGATAAAAGGAAGATTTGACAACAGATGACACCTGAAATTTCAGGGTCAAACCATCGTCAATAATAACGCCCAGGTTACGCACCCGGTCTGAGGTTATGAGCTGGGCACCATTGATCCATATGCCCGAAGGAAGCCCAGCCCTACAACCCACCTCAAGGTGACCTGGGTCCACTACCAACATCTCAGTCTTATCCAGGTTTAACCTTAGCCAGCTGGCACTCATCCAGTCCTTGATCTCGGATAGACAGCTGTTAAGTATAGAGACTGCATCTTCCTGTCCGGGACTAAAAGACAAATACAGCTGGGTATCATCCATGTAGCAGTGAAAACCCAAGCTGTATTGCCTAATAATGTCTCCCAATGGCAGCATATAGACAGCGAACAACATGGGTGCTAAAATGGAGCCCTGCGGAACCCCACAGGGCAAGAGGAAGGTATCAGAGGAATAAATTCCGGTGATAACCCTCTGTCTCCGCCCCGTGAAAAAGATTGAAACCACTGCAGAACTGTACCAGACAGTCCGCAGTAGAACTGCAGGCATTCCAAAAGCACACCATGGTCCACAGTGTCGAATGCTGCAGAGAGATCAAGAAGGACTAGAATAGTACAAGCCTTTCGATCTCTCGCTATCAGGAGATCATTTAGAACTCGGACCAGGGCAGTCTCAGTACTATGTCTTTTCCTAAATCCTGATTGGAGGGTATCATAGACATTGTGATTTGTAATATGGTTGTCCAGTTGCAGTGCAACCACCTTTTCAATAACCTTGCCCAAAAAGGGCAGGTTAGAGACAGGTCTGTAGTTAGCTGGACAGTTCGGGTTCAATGAAGGTTTTTTTAGGAGTGGTCGAATGATCGCCTCCTTTAGGGGATCAGGAAAGATCCCGTGCTCCAGAGATTTCCAAACAATTTCAGCAATGGTCGGACAGATAGTATCTACGCAACTTAATAATAAAGGCGTAGGGCCCGGATCCAAACTACAGCTGGTTGGACGTACAGTCTGGACAATCCTCACAATATCCATGAATTCCGGCCTACCAAAGTCAAACCAGGTAACACAGGTGTTTGTTTCCCCCTGCCGATCACTGCAAACCCTTGAAGAGTGAGCCTGGCCGATATCCAGCCTAATGCTGGCAATCTTATCAGCGAAAAACCGAGCAAGCTCATCACACTTTATTTGTGAAAAATCTCTTCCAGACTGTAGACAGATGGTAGACTTAGACCTCTAAAACTAATGTCCCTTGAGACACTTAGACTAAGAGGAGATTTGCTGTTACTTTTTGACATCATTCATGACACATATCTAATGACTGAGTTGGGACTTAAATTTAAGGATACATCCCATAATACTAGAGGACATCTATTACAACTTATAGGTCAACATTTTAATCATAAAAATAGGAACTACTTCTTTACTTTAAGAGTGGTTAACCCTGAAATAAACTACCAGTCAAAATAATTGTTAGTAAATCTAAAACCGAATTCAAACAAGCATTTGTCAATGCCGAATGTTGTCTTGCTGGCAATGGCATTGGTAGTGCAGGAGTTAGAGAGATGTATAATAGGAATGGCAGTGAAGTATGAAACTGACATCAACCCCAACCCACCCTGCTGCCTTTGGGTTGTCAGCCAGAATGCTCATGCCATTTCACCTCACCCTACCCTGCAGACTCTGACAAGTGTCACGTTGTGCCTTGGGGTCATTGGGCCTTACACTCACCCCATTCCATAAGGAAATACATTGAGATGGGTGCAGTATAGGAGAGTGGGGTGAACTTTGGGGCTGAAGAGTCCAAGGCACACCTTGATGCCTATCACTGGCTGCAGGGTGGGGATGAGGGTAGAATGGTGTGAGCATTACAGCCAACAATCCAAAGGCACACCTCTGATGCCTGTCAGCCTCTACAGGGTGGGACATTATGGTTAGAAACCCTAACGCCCTGGGTGTTTGTTAGTATTTGCACTCCAAATATGTACAACATGGGCTTTTTGTGACCCCACCTCATGAAAGCATTTGGGGCCTCTGCTCATGAACAGTGGCACTGTGATTTTTTAATCTGATGATTGTTGCACCAGGCTCTGGAGGCACGTATGGGGTGGGTGGGTGCGGGAGGTGGGTGTGGGTTGGGGAGGGGCACTGCAGACAATGAGGGACCATTTTCTATTTTACAGGTTATAAAAGGGAACATCATGGGAAGGACATTTTTGCACACTGGGGTGGGTTCCCAGTGTGCCACCTCTGTTTTTTGGGGGACTGAAGCTGACGGGGATTGGGCACCCCATCAGCTAAGAAAGTGTCTCTGTATTTGAGGGGGACATGATGCCGAGGGGGATTGTGCACCCCCTCAGCAAACAAATAAACTTTAGGGGACTTTATGCCAATGGGGATTGGGCTCCCCCATCGGCAAACAAACTGGGAAGGGGGCATGATGACAGGGGGATTGGGCACACCCAAAGTCGGCCTGCTGGGGATTGTAAGAGGTGGAGGCACACCCAAAGTCAGCTTGCTGGGGATTGTAAGAGGCGGACAGTCGACAGCCACTGCCATGTTTACTGAAATGTTACACCAGGCAAGGCACGCCCTGCAATGATGGTTCGCTCCCTCATTGCAGTGGTGAAACTGTTTCAAGTTGGTAGCACGCTTTTGCCATGCTGTCATAGACAGCATGCTATTTCATTCATGGCACACAGCCCAGCCTGAAAAAAGCAGTGGCACCATTGGCCACAACACAACCGCACCTCCAAAACCTGCTACTCCACACCAAGCTACCACAATATGTTGTTTGCACTGTGCGCACAAGACAGCATAAAAATGACTAAAAAACTATCTATTAACAGGGAATTCACTGCAATATCACAATTATTAATTGACAGGAACACTTTTGGGCTTGTTTTGGCCTTCTCACTCCTTAAATGTCCTTAGTATGATCCTTAGTATGAATGATACTCATCCCAACAAAAGATCTGCACTGGTTAGAAGAAATGAATAAATAGGAAATTCGGAGTCTGAGTGGTGGTAATCTGTTACTATCTGACATTGCTTCCAGTTTTGTATTGCACTTGTACCTTAATTTTGCATGTCCATCTTTATTTTGTGTTACAGTATCTGTTTGTAATTCGTGATTGTGTACTGTTAGGTATTTTGATGTTAATTGTATTGTATTTGTTATTGTATCTTATTCGCATTTCTACTGCTCTTTACATTATGTACTTTCCCTTGCACATTCTGTATTGTATACTTTCCTCCCCATCCCAACAAGATGCATCTGGAAATGAGCTGGTACAAGCTCAATATGTCTTTCGTTGTGAAACTTTTGAAATAAAAAAATGAAATAAACAAACATTATGGAAGTGGGAATAAAAGGAATAGTCCTGACCTTGAGGTTGTATTAATCTCCAAGAGTCATACAGGTTCAAGTTTTTAACAAATCTCTCAGCGCTTCAGAATGTTAGAGTCCATGGTTAGATGTAGCTGAGTTGTTTCTATCTAATACAGAGTTAACAACTGAGTTAAAGTCTTCCCCCGCCCCTCAGACTATCTCATGGCCGTTAACTGTTGCCATTTCTGATCATAGTTCTGAAAAGAATTCTAGTTGCAGAACACTGGATGAATAAATACTACAGATGCCTATTGTCACACCATTGAGGGAACCAAATAAAATTTGCAGTTTCTGTTACATATCTGTTAGATGGTTTGTGTGAGTGAAACTAGTACCTTTTTAATCAGGATCATAACTCCTCTCTTCTTTCAATTAAAGCAACTATGAAAGACGACACCTGCCCATTATTTTTCCATTGATCAGCTTCATCAGGTAATAAGTGAGTCTCTTATATAAGGAGAAAATCAGTTACTTTTGTTTTTAAATAATTTAATACTTTTTCCTTTCCATAGGGGATCCTAGATCATTAATGTTCTAGCACAAGTTGTAAGTTTACAAGCAATCATTCTCACTGGGATGCATGGAAGGTTGAATAATCTTTAATGTTAGGGAAGTGTATAGATTAAAGGAGAACTGCACTGAATCTATAAGTAATTTTCCTCATTAGAAGCTGTTTTTCTAAATTTTGGTTCAGATTCTGTTGTTGCTCTAGCTATCCAATCTTTTTAGTTATCCTAGTGGATGTTTCTGTTTAACATGCTGCTGTTAAGAACCATTTTAGAACTGTATGATGTAGTTTACAGTATGTCACTGTTCTACTCTTCTATTGTTAGTACAATGCATCCATGTTCTACTATAGATCGCTGTGGCTGAGTGGGATATACACTACATCATGCAGTTCTAAAATGGTGCTTACCATCAGACTGTGAAGCAGAAACACATACTGAGGTTACTAAAAGGCCTGTATAGATGGAACAATAACAGAATTTTAACCAGTACTTAAAACAGCTTCTATTGGGAAAAATTTGTACTGCTTCAGTGCAGTTTTACTTTAAGTAATGTCTGAGCAAGGACCAAGTGGCTGACCTGTATGGAATGGATCTCAAACAAGACCAAAGCTGTTTGGTACAGTTAAAATACAGAGAGCTTCCTCAGATAGGAGGAATGTCTGACACCTCCTACTGTTATTGTAATATGTCATGTAATTTGTACTTGTAACCAAGTTGTTATAACCACTTGGCGTCATGACAGTCTAACTCTATAATTTCAAAAACTGTATTATTCTGCACTTGTGACGTGGAACCTTCGTAAAAGATCCTCAGCTCAAAGGTATTATGTAATCCTAGACTTAAATAAATAAAATAAAAGTATGTCAATATTATTCTAGGAAAAGTACAAGATTAAATTAATTAAACTATTCTGTAATGCAGCTTACAGTAGTAAAGTTAATGTAACAATAAAACAAACACAAATATAAAGTATGGTATATAATGTCAGGCAAGGCTTTAGACTAAAACACTGATATCTATACATTGTATTTTAAATGCAGAAACATTACTGTAGAAACGAGAACTAGAGTATCAGAGCTAAAACCAAGAAGTAAATTCCCAAGGCTGTGTCTCTAATCAAACAAGCACACCATCTAATGTAATTCTCAGCACGTAAAATGCTAAGTCATTCAGATAATTGTAAAATAACAGGACAGTGGGTGGCATTTTCAAAGTGCCACGTCTGCCAAAATTCATCCCAGGAGTTAGAGCACGAAAAGTTGTTCTAACTCCCAGGATAAAATTCCGCAGCTGCATCCAAAAAAAAACAGATGCAGTTCCTGCAGCTGTGGCAGAAGTTACTTGTAAACTGTGTGACTCATCGCAAATGCATCCAAATGTCTGTGAATATGGTGCAGACATTTGGACATGATCACGTGGATGCCACACTTGTGTCCAAAATATGGACACAAGTGTTGTGTTCATGTCTTTGAAAATCCCACCATGTATATTTAAGTCTATCTTTGTTTCCTATAATCACGTTAGGCATTTTTATTTTCCATGTGATCAAGTGAGGCACTATTAATTAGTTATTAATAAAACATGTTATATTTGCAAAAAACCTATGCTTGCAGAAAATCAGTTTTTTATTTAATACCCAGTTATGGAAACTGATTCATCTCTGACCAGTGTGTTTATAGGAAATGGGGGGGGTGCCCAAGGTATGGAATATATAGTTAATAGTGGGGCCAGATTCAAGGTCTGAAACCTACAGGTTGCCAACTATACAGTACCTTTGCATTAATGTTCTCTGAAGAGATTTGTGTATATCACACCTTCATTCCAAAGGAACAAGTATCGGTCCTGCCTCATTCTGAGATGTATATGGCCAAAGAGGATGAGCTAGTGTCCTAGAATTCCTCCCTGACCAAACTATGTGGACCTGAGTTAGCTTAGCATCCTCTTCATGATTTCTGGACATTATTACATTAATCACACATACTACGACTATGCCTTAGTTGGTGTTTACACTTGTCCTATTTAGCAAGGTTAAGAGAGGAAATACACTGGCTTTATATTCTGGCCAGTATCCATTAGGAAGAGGGCACAAGAGGAGAAGGGGGATGGGAGTGATAAGAATTAGGATGGAAGGGAGGAGAAATAAACATGAGCCAGTTTAACAACATTTTAACCAGTACTAGGAACTGTTAATAAGTAATTTAACTGTGAAGCAGAAAATTAACATCAAAAGTAGAAATTAAAACAACATGTAGACCTGATTTTTTTTAAGTTTGGACAAACTAGGAACAGACAGAACTTTTGTCAGGGTTTATTAAAAACATTATAAAAGTGTTCCTGTTTCTTTAAGAGAGTACCAGCTGTAAGTAGGAACCTTTGTGCAGGGTTTTGTTGAAAGTAGCACATCTTAAGCAATTGCTGCTGGAAGTCCCTTAATATGACTGATGTGTCAAACTGATCAATATTTAAACTCCAACATATTAATCCAACAAGATTTTGGAGGGTGATGATGATCTACTAAGTGACTGAACTCTAACTGAGAACAGGTATCTAGCAGCAAGTGATGATTGCTTTGTACATTTATAAGTTTATAAGTTGCAGGTTTTTTTATAGATCATAGAATACATTATGTCCAAAAAAGTATCACACACAGACAGGCCGCTTGAACATGTGGAGAGAGACTCTTCTGTTGCTGACTGGGCAAGAATAGGGATATCTGATGAAAAATTGTCTTTACATCAGCAAGGACATTTAAAGAGCTGCTGATAGCATTAGCAAAACTTGGAAAAATTTAAGATTTATATTCAGCTCCATCCCATATTATTTAGCACTTTGTATATTTTCACTAATTAATTCTTTAATTTTCTTTATTACTGAAAACAGTTGCATAAAAACAACATCCATGTTCCCTAGACTCTATCTACCAGCTGCTTCTCTACACATGACATCACAATCTCCTGTTTATGACATAATTATCTCCGCAGCAACATATTTTGATGTCATAAACAGAATGATGATGTTAAGTCAAGTGTAGGCAGGCAGTCAGAGCTCAAAGAACAGAGATACTGTATTGATGCAAACACCCCTAGAATAAGGAAATAAGGGTGAGAATTACAGAATAAAATACAAAATATAAGCTACAGTTACGTCTGAATATTACATTTTTTCAAAGTTGTCTCAGCTGTGTCAGGAGCTCTTTAAGCATCAGTCAGTCGCTATTCTTTATTCGATAAGTTAATATTTAAATTATTTTTTTTACTAATTCTGCAATTTAGTGTATGTAACTTCTGACTGTCAAAGTATTCTTAAGCATTATTGCTTCATTGTATTACACTTCTTTCCATTCTTGTATTTTTAGCTCTATATTTTGTATCTGCTGTCTCCTCCTCTTCCCCCGGACACATCTGGAAACTCAGCTTAGTATGTCTCCCCTGATAATAGCTTTCAAATACATACACACATACATACAAACATACATAAAATAAGGATTGATCCAAATCTATCCTTGTGAAGGTAAAGAATTTCACAAATGAATGAGCAGTGGAAATAAGATCATATTCCAAGATTAGGTTGAGAAGCCTTTCACAGAGGCGATTTTCATTTCTCCATGACTCGAACAGAGGTGCCATCTTTGGATGAGCTAAAAACTGGATACTAAACCACACCCCAAACTCTGGCACTAGCTCATACCTCTCAGCTGCTATGAATTTTGCATAGTGCTATGATTTTCACACTCAAACTTACCCTTGTTCTGCATAGGTTTACTGAGGTTCTTAATAATGTTAGAGCTATTTCTGCACACACAAACTATTAAATCATTGAACTAAGCTGATAGAAACATTCCTTATCACTTACTATATGGGGTCCACTATTTGTAGACATATTATTGTTTAAAATAAGAAAGTGCTACACATCCTAACCCTTCGCTATGATTTTTGAGGGCCAGTGCTATGATTTTTAATGCTGAGAGGTTGAGAGTTATGCCCTAGCTGCACCATTTCTAAGAACTGATAAGCATATCGCTCCTGCTTCAAAGCCATTTCTAATGTCAGAGAAGACTTTAAAAGTGATAGGGAATCATTTCATACTGTTATTTTGCAATTTGTGTGTTCTTTGGTAACCAGGTAAGGCCCACTGGATTCAAGGTCCATCTACAGGGGTTAGCCAAGGGCATAGGGAGGTTAAGTGACTTATTCAGTGTCACACAGTATGTAAATGGAGGCTGTGGGAATCAAGCCCAGGTCTGCAGGATGTACCAGGCTCATTCACAGGTAATTGCTCTAATCTCTTTTAAACACCCTTCATTTATCCTTTCCTTGTCAGTCATATATTCTGATATCCTTTAACCCATTTTTGATAAATTACTCATCAATGTTTGTGGTACCCTCAATTCTACATTGTGTTCCCTTTACCCCCATAGCTACTGGTGTTTGTTTTCATGTTTCTAAGACATTCCACAGTGTCAGACACACCTTTCCATGCGAGTCATCTGATTGGTCTGTAATGGTGCAAATATTACAATGGAATGTCCAGATAATATAAAAAAATAGAGAAGTAGTTGCTGAGAACTCCGGCAGGAGGGAAACCATGTAGTGACAAAGACAATAAAAATAAGTAATTTACAAAAATTAGTCTAAAACATAGATTCTCGGACAAACAAAAAGGAACACAAAAGAGTATACTCAGGTATAAAAACTGTTTCCAACGCAGCAGTAAAAGACCATACTTCAAATTCATAGTGGAGCACATTTCATTAATTTACTGCTAATGGTCTTAATGACCGTACTTAACATCTCCCAGACTGACTGGTTTTACAAACAAACGTCTGTATGACATCAGAACTTCTGTGTAACCTGGACATTCAGCCAAAACAGTGAATCCTTTGATGCAATCAGTTTTAAGAGTATGTGAGCACTCAAAACTACCCAAAAAACAGACTACATTTAAGCAAAACTGGATGACCAGTTAAGGAGCCTAAAAAACATATTGTCCAGTCTAAAACTGGACAGGTGGTAACCCTAGACTTGAATAAGAAGCAGATTGTTTTAAGAGGAGACAGACAAGAACACTCTGCAGGAGATCTGCACAAAATTGAGAGGGAGAATTAGAAATGTAAAGAT
The DNA here is from genome assembly GCA_016271365.2 of Neoceratodus forsteri. Classification (NCBI taxonomy): domain Eukaryota; kingdom Metazoa; phylum Chordata; order Ceratodontiformes; family Ceratodontidae; genus Neoceratodus; species Neoceratodus forsteri. Next base: position 1,376,200,455 of record CM028132.1, on the reverse strand, counting down.
ATTGTAACTGTTTTAATAGAATTCAAGAAGGTGTATCTGCTTCAGGGGGGTAGCTCCATGTAGCTGGTAATAAAGTCTTGCATTTGAGTGCTGTGCACAGACTGAGACTGGGTAGAAGGTGAGCTCACTCTGTTGCCTTTGTTCCTGTTTCTTTTGTTTCTATGTGGCAACATCATCAGATCCATGATCTGCCTCTGTACTTGAGCTGCTGAGTGTATTCCTGACAATTGTTTTAGGCATCGGAAGAGAGTAATAGGTCAGGCCACTTTTTTACAGCTGCAGAGTGGAGCTCTGCAGACGTCTTGTTATCATAAATGGAGCTTATCAGATTCTAAATGGAACTCATAAAATTGGAGAAGGATTACAAATACTCCAGTAGAGCAGTTTGGTTTTGGTGTGTCCCTGCTCTGCACTATTTTGGAGAAAGAGAGAGACTGAAAGTGTTTGATTCATTCATACATCTCTTCTACCTGGAGCATACTCATGCCAGCTCAAATTACAGTCAGTGGATGCGCTCTGTGTAAATAGCACATGCAGCTTGTTTTGTCTCTGCTCCCCCCTCACCTCTCTCTCTCTCTTTCTCTCTCCCTCTCTCTCCCAGTTATGTGGCATTTCAGTTATATGGAATGTCCAGATAAAACACATTCCTAACAGCTGTGTTTTACTGAGCCTGTGAGTAAATGAGTGCAGTAGGTCGGCCCCTATGGAGATGGTCCGGTACCGCCCTTTAAGGGGTGTTTTTCCAGATGGCCTGATGGCAGCGCTGGACCTATTAGGTTTACCGAGTGAATGCATGGATCCAGGGGTCTTGGTACTTGCCTATAATAAGTCGTAATAGGGGCCCTGGATTCCATTGCTCCTGTTTGTGTTCATCCCCTCACTCTTTGCCCCAGGTCTCCTTGGTTTGAGGAGACTCTGAAGGAGTTGAAGAGAGTGGGATAAAGGCTAGAGAGGTGTTGGCAGAAGTCGGGCCTGGAGTATGACGAGACTTAGTTTGATGGACTGCTATGGGGTCTATCAATCAGCAATTACCCATAAGAAGGCAGAATTCCTGTCCAGGGAAATTGCTGCTGCACAGAATCGACCAGCTCAGCCTTTCCAGACTGTGGGCAGATTGTGCAATCCAATCTGTCTTCAGCCTGGAAATGCCTTTTCTCAAGAACGGTGTGAGAAGTTTGCTTGTTTCTTTTCAGATAAGGTTGCCACAGTCAGGTCTGGCATTTGTTTGACCGTCTCTAATGGGAGCTGCGGTGGTTGGCAGGAGATGTCGGATGCCTAGGTTGTAGTGTGTGACTTCAGCCTCCCTACAATCAGTGACATTGTTATGGTTATCCAGTCATTGCGTCCGATCAACTGTAGTTTGGACCCAGGCCCCACACATCTCCTGGTGAGCTGTGTGGATAAAATCAGCCCAATCTTTGCAGAGATAGTCTGGTTGTCTTTGGAGAGGGGGATCTTTCCTGATCCCCTGAAGGAGGCCGTGGTTCAGCCCCTTCTTAAAAAGCCCTCCTTGGACCCAGGCCTGTCTCTAACCTGCCCTTTGTGGGTAAGGTTATTGAGAAGGTGGTTGCGCCACAGCTGGATGTTCATTTGACCAGCCACAATGTCTATGATTCTCTCCAGTCCAGATTTAGGAAGAAACATAGTACCGAGATAGCTCTTGTCCGGGTACTAAATGACCTCCTAATAGCGAAAGATCAAAGGACCCATTCCATCTTGGTTCTTCTTGATCTCTCTGTGGCATTTGACACTGTAGGCCATGGTGTGCTGTTGAGCACCTGTGGTTCATCTGCGGACTGTCTGGTACAGTCCTCAGATGGTTTTGATCTTTCTTCGAGGGTAGGACTCAGAGGGTGGTGTCTGGGATTTTTTCCTCAGCGTCACTCCCCTTGTCCTATGGGGTGCCGCAGGGCTTCATTCTGGTGCCCGTGTTGTTTTCTGTGTACATGCTGCCACTGAGAGTGATTATCAAGTGGTACAGCTTGAGTTTTCACTGCTATGCAGATGATACTAAGCTGTACATGTCGTTTGAGCCTGGGCAGGATGATACTGTTTTGGTATTTAACAACTGTCTCACTAAGATCCAGGATTGGATGAATGTGAGTTGGCTGCAGTTAAACCCGGAAACAATTGAGGCATTGGTTGTGGACTTAGGTCACCAGGAGGCAGGTTTTTGGTGGGATCATGTTCAGGTCTATGGCTTGGGGGTGTTCAGCTAACTACCTTACAGCAGGTGCGGAACCTGGGCGTTATGTTTGATGGCTGTTTGACCCATAAATTTCAGGTGTCAGCAGTTGTAAAAACCTCTTTCTGCCATCTGAGGGGTATCGCCCGGTTCCTTCTGATGATATTCCAACTTTGGTCCACACCTTCATTACCTCCAGCCTTGACTGCTGCAACACCCTCTACCTTGGGCTACTGGGGGTTGATATTCACTGCCTGCAGCTAGTGCAGAATGTGGCAGCCAGGCTGCTGACTGGTACTTCTAGGACCAGTAATATAATGCCTGTGCTCCGTGGACTACACTGGCTGCCAGTACGGTGACAGATTACCTATAAGGTCGGTTTGTTGACCTACAAGGCCCTACACAACCAGGGACCTTCTTACCTGCAAGATCTACTTCATCCCTACTGTATCTCCCACCCACACCGATCCACCAACGAGGGATTGCTAGAGATTCCCAGGGTCCGTTTAAAGATATCTGGGGTTAGGTCTTTCAGTTTCATGGCCCCCACCCTGTGGAATTCTCTACCTCATGAGGTGCAAGATTGCCTGACCATCCAAAGCTTTAAAGTGGCTTTGAAAGCACATCTTTTTAGCTTAGCGTACTCTGAATTTTAACGCCACTGTTGTTATAAGTTTTTTTTTAACATTTAACATTTTCTCCTTTGCAGCCACAGTCCTGCTCCACATCCAGCCACCGCTCCACTCTGCCACTGACCCCGTAGCTTGCATGCCCAGCTAGCAGACACAAGTACACCTGCGAAAGGGGCCTCCCCCCATATCCCCCTGCATCCGGTGAGGAACCAGTACTGGCTCATGCCTCCAGGCATTGTCGGCTGGCGGAACTGCAGATATCAACCTGCCTCGGACCCGTGCTGCCATTTTTCCCTTATTCTTTCCCCATTGGGACCACAGACGTGCAATTATGTCCACGCACATACGTGCAGATGTCCTCCGTGGTCCCCCCTCCGTTATACTGTTGCATGTGGTACCTCCGGGCATCACCAGGGGTCGCGCGGCATGGTGTAGAGTCCCCATCCCACCCCAGAACCATGACAGCTGTCTCCCAGTGCTGAATACCAGTCCTCCCCTGCTGACCCCCGATGACCTGAGCTCATTCCCGAACTTGGTTCGCCGGCGTAGCGCGAGGTGTGGCGTCCAGTGCCTCAACCCCCAGCACCATCGGGCCGGCCCGTTATTATGAGTTTTAATCTGCTGTATATATGGTTTTAATTAGTTGTATCTGTTTATTTATTTGATTTGTTTTAATGAATTATGTACAAGCACCTTGATTTTAGAAAGACACTTTTTACAAATAAAGTCTGATTTGATTAGATTTGTTATCAGTTTAGGAGATCTGCAGATGTTGGTGTGTGTGTGTGTGTCTGTGTCTGTGTGTGTGTGTGTGTGTGTGTGTGTGTGTGTGTGTGCATGTGTGTGCCACTCTGTTAACCTTTTCCTAGTCAGCTTGCAAATGGCTGCACTGCTTTATGTTAGCAGTGCACAGTTCATAACATGAAGCAGAGGATGTCTGGTAGGGTGTGTGTATGGCGCTTTGTTCTAGTCCTGCTGATTATCATAGATACTTACATAGATACATAGAAGCTGATGGCAGATAAGGACCACTTGGCCCACCCAGTCTGCCCTATTAATCCCTATCTAGTGTGAGGCCCATGCCCAAACTGAACTCTGGAGCTCCCTCCTTGCCTCCAGGATACCCTTGTGTTTATCTCACTCCTTCTTAAATTCAGTCACCATTTTAGCCCCTAAAAATTCCTCTAGTAGGCTATTCCAGGTGTCCACCACCCTGTCCATGAAAAAATATTTTCTTACATTTCCCCTGAGCCTCCCCCAACCCCAACTTCATTTTGTGCCCCCTTGACTTGGAGCATCTCTTACTTTGGAAGATGCTTTCTTCCTGTACTCTGTTTTAACCACTGATGTATTTGTAGGTCTCAATCTTGTCCCCCCTCCCTCCTTTCCTCTACGGAATATATATTTAACTCCTTTAGTCTTTCATCATAGGTCTTATCCCACAGGCCATGCACCATTTTGTAGCTCTACACTGCACCGCCTCCACCCTGCCTGTGTTCTTTCTCAGATGGGACCTCCAGAACTGGACACAGTATTCCAGGTGAGGTCTCACAAGTGTCCTATACAGGGGTTAGATGACCTCCTTCTTTCTACTCATGATACCCCTCTCTATGCATGTAAGCAAGCATCTGGCTAGCCTTTCCAGATGCCTTATCACACTGCCTAGTTTCTCTTAGGTCCTCCAAGATGACAACTCCCAGGTCCCTGTCCTGCTCTGTGACTTTCAGTACCTCCCCACCTAGTTTGTACTTTGCCCCTGAGGTCTTGCGCCTTATGTGCATGGTCCTGCACTTATTTGCATTGAATCCCAGCTGCCATTCTTCAGACCATTTCTCCAGTTTTTTAAAGTCTTCCCTCTGTCTTTCAACACCCCCTGGTGTGTCCACCCTATTGTATAGTTTTGTATCATCTGTGAAGAGGCATACCCTCCCCTCCAGTCCCTCTGCAATGTCCCCAATAAAGACATTGAAGAAGACCAGCCCCAACATCAACCCCTACGGCACCCAGCACATCACCTCTCCCTCTCCAGAGTACTCCCTGTTTACCACAACCCACTGACTCCTGCTATTCTGCCAGTTCTCCACCAGCTGAAGTATTTTAGGATCCACCCTAAATTGGCTGTGCAGTTTGTTAATCAGCCGTCTATAGGGGATGGTATTGAAGGCCTTTCTGAAGTCCAGAAAGGCCACATTCACTGCATCTCCATGGTCCACTATCTTAGTTACCCAGTCATGCTGTACATTAGTAGATTGAGTTAGTGCAAAACACAGTGCTTATCCTAAATACAATAAAAGTTAGGGTTAGATATATAAGTAAATAAATAAATGTCATATAAGGTACTGTATGTGTGTTAGTGTGTGTGTGTGGCAATGCTCTGTGTGTGTAGAAAGTGCATTGAAATGTTACACCGGAATATATATGCATATATGTGTATATGTATTAGTCAGTGTGTGTGTGTATCACAACAATTAGAACGTGCATTAGGTGGTTCAGTGGTTAGTGAAAAAATTGCTAGTCTACATTCCCTCACTATCTAGAGCAGTTTCAGCCTTATGCATGTCATTGCTGATTTAAATGAGGTATCTAGTGGCAATCCCCCAACCCTCTGATGTCCCCCAGAGCCTGAAAAGAAGACAATCCCTCGATGTCTGTTTCTAATCTGTAAAAAAAGGTCCACACTGATGCAATCCCGCACCCCCAGCCTGACCTCCCACTGAGCACCTGCCACCCCACACCCCCAGGCCTTCCCACACCCTCTCACTCACTTGAACAGATCCCAGTGTGAAGATCCACTCTCCCATGGAGGATACATCTCGCTGCTAGAACCAGTGACTGCTATATGATAAATAAGTTAAGCAGTGGCGGCTCTACACCAGGGCCCGCCAGGGCACGTGCCCCAGTAAAAAAATGCTGTGCCCCAGTTGGTGCCCCATATAGTGCAGAGCTTTCCCTATAGTAACAATATATCAGTGCCCTGGCTACCATCGGTTGTGCCCCAGCTGTGCCCTGGTAACCATTTGCGGCCAGAGCCGCTGCTGAAGTTAAGTGCAGTTAAAAACCCATTGAAATACATTGAACCGCACTTACCTTACAACAGCTGCCAGTTTCAGCAGCAAGACGCGTCTTTGATGGGAGAGCAGATCTTTACACTGGGACCTGTTCAGGTGAGTGAGGTTGTGTGGGGGAGTCTTGGGGTGCATGATGGTGGTGCTCAGTGAGAGGTTGGCTGGGGGTGGGCTCCTATCATTGATGGACCTTTTAAAATAGATTTTAAAAAACAAGACATTGAGGGACTGTTTCCTTCTTTTCAGGCTGAGAGGGACATTGGAGGGTGGGGGGGGGAGTGGTGCCACTAGACACCAGGACAAGCATAACTATCAAGGAAGACAGCCATCAGAAGGTGGGGGTCACCACTAGACACCAGGGATACATACATTATTCATGGGGAGGGGTACATAAATTATTTACAGGCAGGGGAATAGGAGTGTGGGGTGACTAGACACCAGAAATAAATATTAAGGGGATGACAACTAAAGAGTGGGAGGTACCACTGGACATCAGGGAAAATATATATTAAATAGAGAATAATTCATATGTATGGAGTTGATATGGAGTTTTTTTACACACCCAAGTTGTGTGATAATATATAAACCTCGAGAGCAAAGCTTGAGGTTTTACTATTATCACACAACGAGGGTGTGTGTAAAAAAACTCAATTTCTACTCCATACATAATGTTTTATTTTTTTATAATAACTGGTGATCCTGAAAATAATTCAATAGAACAATTACCAGTAAGAAGAGAAGTGAAAGTAGAAAATTATTTCTATTAGTAGGCACGCCTCTAATGCTTATTCAAGGAATGACATCACATAACGCTAACGTGGGGGGCATGCCTACTAGTAAGGAAGTGTGAGTGTTTGTTATCATTTTGAATCTATTTATTCTGGAATGCAAGTGCTGCAGGCTTCTTGGCGCGAGGCTGTAAAAGTCGTATCAACCCGCAGGTTGATACGACTTTTTACAGTACTCGAAAATGGGTTGATAACAAGGATCACCAGTTATTATAAAATTATATACATATGTCTGTCAAGAAAAAAAGTATTATTTATATTTAATTACTGGTTATCATTTTTATATGTGGATAACCTATGTTTTTATTAATTTTTTATTTATTTATTTAGTGAATTCTTAGATTACAAAATATCTTTGAACCATAGGTTAGTTTACAAAGTTTCCACATCAGAGAGACATCATAATGGCTGGGGATCGGGTAATAACCACGCTGTAATCACCTTGAGTGGTTGCTAGGGCAACATGGTAAACCTCATGAGCGCAGCTCATAAGGTTTACTGTATCCCTAGCATCTTTTATAGTGTATGGTCAAAAAAACACTGTTTGCATTCTATGTGTGAGAATTATGGAACTCTGGTGCATTCTTTTTTGTTATGCCACTGTTTAGACGTTCCGAAGTGTTAACAACTTTTAAAATTCTAAACAGTGCATAACAAAGCTGTGTGACTACTGATTATGGTGGTTAATAGGCACTTACCATATATTATAAAAGCGACAACAAAGAACAGTGGAATAAGACAAGATGCAGACACATTCTTAATGTAGAATACAATGGGCAATTATCAAAACAGTTTCCATACTTAATACAAGATATTGAAGCTAGAGGATATTACATAGATTAAAGGAAAGTAAAGAAGGAAGGAATTAAAGTCTGGAGGTCAGTAGGAAGGGAGGCAGTCCTGAGGTTAGACTTTGTCAGCAAATGCAAGAATCAGAGGTAAGTGCTGATAGGGGTAGAGAAGGCAGAGGGAGGGGGTATAGATAGAGGCAGGGGAAGGTTGTTCAAGATAGGTGGGAAGGGGGGTTGAGGACAAGGGTGAGAGGCATGGTGCAGGAATTATAACAGCAGGTGAAAGAGTATGGGAGAGCAGGCGGTGGTGGGAAGAAAGAGGGAGGGGCTGTGGACAAGAGTGAGGGGCATGGTGCAGGAATTACAACAAGAGGTGAAAGGAGTATAGGAGAGCAGAGGTGGTGGAAAGAGATAGGGGAGAGGAGGTGGCTGAGGGGGGGAAGGAGGTAGTTGAGGAGGTGAGAAGTAAGGGGGGAGGAGAGAGTAAAGGGGGGTTACCCTGCATTACTATACTACCACCCACACAGCTACCAATCAATGAATTTCAGTGTAGCAGACTGAAGTTACAGTGTAATCATATTTTAGTTACCATTCTGATTACACTCTTAAGTTTTTTTGTGTGATTACCCTTTAAATAAATGTCAAATAGACATAGACTGTTAAAACAGGTGCGAGACCTGCATTTACAGTACACGTAGTTACACTTGCAAGAACAAATTTAAAAATGCCAAAAGTAGTATCACAGTAGTTACACAATAGGTTTTCTGTTACAATTTGCAACAGCTATTTCATGTGCATTTGCCCTTGTAAGAACAAATTACATAATGCCAGAAGAGATGCAGTGGTGGTTGCACAACAGATTTTCTGTTGCAACAGCTGTTAAATGTGTAGATACACTTGTCAGAATTAATTGATTTGTGTGGAAAGGGAGACAGTAGTGGTTGCACGTATTATTATTACTCCATGCAAATTGTTTGAGTACACAAAATGCAAATGTGAAACAAGGTAACTACATACAGTAGTAGTTACAGCACAATTACAGTGTAGTTACTTCATGCAAATTGTGTGTAACTACACAACACGCAAATATAAAACTAATTAACAACTACATAGTAGTTACATGTAACTACACAGTAGTTATGGTGCATTTAAAGTGTAGTTATACAATAGTTACAGTGTAGTTAATGTTTAAAATAAAGTGTTACCGCTACATGTGAAAAAAAAATGACAAAAATGAAAAACTGTTTTTTCACATGATTTTTACCCCACAGGAAATGCTCCTAACCTTATAGCCCAATGTCATCAAAATGTATTTGCCATTGATCTTTAGTGGACTGTTATCAGACAGAATGGTTGCACATGTAACTATTACTTCATGCAAACTGTGTAAGTACACAACACGCAAATGCGAAACAAGTTAACAACTACATAGTAGTGACAGTACAGTTACAGAGCAGTTATTTCATACAAGTTGTGTGCAACTACATAACAGGCAAATGTGAAACTAGGTAACAACATACTAGTTACTGTACATGTAATTGTACAGTAGTTGCAGTGTAGTTATACAGTAGTTGCAGTGTCATTAATTACACTTAAAATAAAGTGTGAATGCTAAATGTAAAAAAAAACTGACAAAAATGAGAAACACATTGGATCCAATCCAATTATGCCCTGCAGAAATGAAGCTTAGATGTGCCACAGGCTTTTGGGGATATGAGTGACATTTTTCAGTAATTTATTTAAAGTCTTATTTTTCTACATGGATAGGCCTTAATAAAGCCTTTTAATGGGGCAAGGAGTGAAAGGTAAAGATGGAGAGAATGAGAGTGCTATATCTGAGGGATACATATATATTTATTTGAAATAAATAAATCTTATATCACATTAATACATTAGCAGCCAATGTGGCTCTGACCAGAGTTTGTTCTATTTGTCACCACTTTTTCTATGCAGGGGGTTATATAACACTAGATGATAAGGTAGGCTGTATTTTTTTTAGTTGTTGCTATAATATATATGTATATGTATGTATGTATGTATATATATATTTATTTTCAGATTTAACCTTAAATGGGTAATCAACCTAATTATAGTGGCACTATGGTGCCACTATAATACACATATATATATATATATATATATATATATATATATATACATACATATATATAATGGATAAAGAATCACTATCCAAATCCAAAGTTCTGATTGTATAAAAGACATCACATAACCGTGCATAGTCATGCTCTGATATACGCACACCTTGGGTGGCTGACACATTCGGCCCATGGTCTTGTGCGTACAATGTACACCAAGGCATGCATATATCACAGTGCAACCACACACCTAAGAGTAGGTTATCTATTACAATATATTTATGTGTGTGTGTGTGTATATATACATATATATGTATATGAATATGAGAAGGGGTAGGAGGATACATTTTGCATGCATTTGGTATGCATAATAAATTATAGTACTTTTTTTTTTACTACAAAGCAGCTTATCTCCTTCAGCACCCCAACTATCCCCCATCTGGGCCATTCTTCCCAGCCCCATCACCCACCTTCTCTGAGACTTACCTTTTCTGGTGGCCCTGCCACTGGACTTTGGTCAGAGGTGTCTAGTTATCAGTTTGGGGCCTGCAAGAGAGCAGGCCATCACTGTTCTGCAGTAAGAGGACTTTTCCTTCTATTTTCTTCCCTATTGGGCCCAGACATGTGTACTTGGCCTCCATGGAGAGACCTCAAGCATCCAGGTGTGGGATTCCTTCCCATGCTGTCCCATGGTGCTGTCACTTAGATTCCTGTCCCTGTCCTACAGATGTTCATCCTCCCTCCTAGGCCAGCCCTCAAGTGACCCAGGTCTTGATCCCGGGTTACTGGTATGGTAGTCAATGGCTAAAAGACTGAAACACAAATAGGTAGGCAAACCCAGAATTGAACACATAACTGGAAATCAGAACTACAAAGAGTAATGGCCCTGTATTAAAAGGTATCAGGCTACCCTTGCAAAGTCCTTTTCCTGAGTGAAAATTAGCACAGTTTACTAAATTTGCTATACTGAAACATGTTTGGAGCAAAGTGCAAGTGCCCAAAGCATGTCTGAATATATCTCCTCAAAGGAAAAATGAGGCACTAAAATGTGCACTCAGCACAATTCATATCCCCCTAGGCCAAAGAGAAATATAGTATCTGGTCACTGAAAACATACAGGCTGTGATATAGATAACTCATTTAGGGCATACCAGACCTGTTAGTCTTACAATAGGTATAATCAGGACCTCACGGAAAATGAGATACTGCATGTTAACAGACTTATCCCGAGTTGTAAAAATGCATAAAAGCAGGACTCCAGTAAAAACGAAATTCTACATTTTGCCTGTGCTAACTCTATTAAGTACACTGGAAAAATGTGTAAAAGCAGGACCCCACTGAAAATGAAATATTGTGGTTGCCCTATTCTGCTAATGACACTCACACCGTATATAAGTGCATCACTGTTTTAACAGCTACATATGTGTGTGTGTGTGTGTGTGTATTTTCAAGGGGGCATGTAGGTCCAGAAGCAAAAACACTGTTCACTGTATTACCTTGATGTTTATGGTTTTGTTTTTTCTACTACTGTGGAGTAAATGATGGACATTCACATGATTTATTTATTTATTTCAAAAGTTTCACCAGGGAAGACATACAGTACTGAGCTGAAAAATAGCTCATATCCAGATGCATCCTAGGGGGGAAGGGGGAAGAGAAGTGCAAGAACAACATAGAACAATAACTTATACAATAAAACATCATACAGATATATAAATTAAACAGTACAAAACAAACATGAATGAGGTTCATCAGACAGGTAAAATTATAGGTAAAACATTTACAAGGACAGAGCGGGGAATCTGTTCCATGGGTACAAACGATAGTACATTTTAATGGTGAGGGCACCAAGGGAGAGGGCACTAAAGTAAGGAGTGCAGATGGGGGAAGAAAGGAAAGTGCAGAAAAGTGAAGGAGAAAGAAGAGAGGGAGGAGGATTGGTGAGGTGAGTGGAGGGGCAAGAAGGAGGAGGAGGAGAAAGAGGAGAAGATGGTAAATTGAGGAGCTGAGAAGGGCTATGATTCAAGGGCAGGCATAAGAGATAGCAGTGTGATCATCAAGTAGAGAACAGAGAGAGCATTTGGAAGAGGCGGAATGAATGGTTAGGGTGAGAGAGTTCCAAAGTTTAGGAAAGTAGAAAGAGAAGGCAGCCTGACCAGTGGAGGATTTTATATCACAGTAAAACAAATAAGTCACGCATTAATTTTATTTCTCTTCCCCAGTATCAGCCAATCCCCTAGTTTTTATTTTGATAAGTTGATAACTAGTTTTGTTCTTTGGTCAGTTCCACAACTTATTGCTTGTTAACTTATTTTTGTCAATTTATTCTTAGACATAATTGTCCTTCTTATCTTTGTTACATGTATTCCAGTTGAATGAACTTTATATTCTGTATTTTTGCGTCTGTTATCTTTTCTTTTTCCCCAGAACACATCTGAAAATGAGCCGTTACTAGCTCAGTATGACTTTTCTAGTAAAACCTTTGAAATAAATAAATCTCTTATCACATTAATGCATTAGCAGCCATTGTGGCTCTGACCAGAGTTTGTTCCATTTGTCACTACTTTTTCATGCAGGGGGTTGTATGACACTAGATGAGGGAGGCTATATTTGTGTTTTTTTGTTGTTGCTATAAAGGCTCTTTATCAACCTCATCCAGGGGCAGCTGATCAGCTCTGTCCCCATGCCCCTGAATGCGTCATTTTCTTCCCCAGGACCTACCGCAGTTGGAAGCCCTACCACAAATGTCCCCTCATGGTGGGGTCAGAAGGAAGAGGGCTCTCTTCCCCTCTTTGATGCACATATATCCAGGGTGGGCCAAGGTTCAGTCCTGGATGATGGCATGGGCTCAGACAAATCCAGCAGGGCTTCATGAAGCCCCAACTCTTTTCCACTTGTTCCTCCCCTCTTCTGCCATAGGAAGTGTGTGTGTGTGTGTGTGTGTGTGTGTGTGTGTGTGGAGGTGCTCATGCAGAATGTTCCTCAGCTCCCTTTCTTTGTGTGTCCCATGCTGCACTACCTCCAGACCTCCACCTGATGTCAGTCATAGGCCAGGATGACATCCCTCCCCTCCATGGGAGAAGACAACAGCCTTTTGGATGCTCACTCCTCTCATACCCCGGCCTACCCCCAGCAGCCTGAACTTGTTCTCTAACTCTGGTTTCCAGCATGGGATAAGGTAAGACGCAAGCAGTGCCTCTGCCCTTTACACCACAGGGCAGGCTGGCTGTATTTGTTTAGTTCGAAGGTTGGAACTCACTGCATATGTCATAATATAGCAAGACTCCATTAGAAGAAACAACATTACTAAGGTGAGTAATTTTTTCTTCAGACTCACCAGGGAAGGGCCAAGTAAATAGGATGATTCCTGGGGGGACAGAATGGAAGAGGAGCAGCCCACAGCCCAAACCTCGACTGTCCAAGAAACAGCACAACAGATCTGGGCAACATTCAGACAGAGATCAAGTTTTCCAAAATGTAGCTCCTGCACAACGCCGAAATGCTGTGCATCTTCAGCACACAGGGGGTCTGGAGGTTCTCCCAGATAGAATATACATCAGAAGAATGCTCATTAAAGAATCAATGAGCTTCTTTTCGAATGAAATCTATGCCCTGATACATGTGTCAGGTGACAATATTTTTGACATCAATTTTAAGACACCCATGGGACTGGATAGGTTTTGGACATCGTATAAAAGGAAAAAACACTCAGCATTGTGGCTACCACTTCAAGCTATTCCCCTTACCAAGCCTGCCTTCCGACAAGTAACCATCCTATGTCAGAATGAGGGGGCAAATATGTAGAACATTAAACACTAGCTACTACAGAGATGTAACCTAATGGGTGAACCACAACCAATTTTTGATGAGGTACACATCTGGAATGAAGGGTGAAAGTTCAAGGTGAAACTAAAATTGACTCCACAGGGACCAAAACACCTTCCAAGCTGTTTTTCCTTGGGTAAGGATCAGGGACACTGTTTTTATCAGGGTTAGCCAAAAAATTGTTTTAAGTGAGGATCGTTAACACACCTTATCAATGCATGTGATAGACTCAAATGCAGCTTGTGTTTAGAATATAGGCACACCAATATAAACTGCACAGACTGTCTGAAATGCAACCCCTGTTAGAAACAAGGACATGCATATAGGACATATCCTTTGGCAGCCCACAACAGAACTGATAGCCCAGACCAAGAAGGAATTCTAACTACGGCACAAAAAACCCCAATATAGAATGCAAAAGAAGGGGACAAGAACAAAGAGCTTGGGCAGATGCTGCCAATGGAACTTACCCCTCCCCCATCTCCACATTCACAGAACCCTCCTCAACAGACCTCACAAATACAGGCAGTAACTTTAGTACAGCCTGATACTGAGAACATATCCAGGCAGGGGCCTCCTGATGGAAAAGAGCAAGCACAGTCTGACTAGATGAAAGTTGGACTACTACAACAGAGTGCACCATTGGAAGGAGTAGAAAAAGAAGATACACAGTTGGAACAGGATGACAACAGGGATATGCATACAATGCCACCACCGATAATGACAGAAGTAAAATAAAAAAAGAACACTGAAAAAACAACAGCTTAAAGCTAAGTTGACTAAAACCACACAGGGACAGTGGCAACCTAAAGTTACTAACAGGTATGCAGCACTCCAATCACAGAAATATGACCTGGGGAAGAATCAGGAACCTCATTCACTTTTTCCTCCCTGCAAGCTAATACCTCTAACCCAGATGAGGAACCCCTTCAGGTTAACATTTAAGAGGTTAGACAAAAAAGCAATAAAAACCTAGGTATGCATATGAGAAGAAGTGAGATATTGGGGAGAGATTCATAATTTTATAATCCATGGAAGTCCCACACATCTACAGTATAAGGTGGTTTCCCTGACTGTGAATAGTGTGAAGAATCCTAGAAGATGTCTAGTGATTTTTTCCATTCTCAAATATTTAAAACAGGACATTTGTTTCATTCAGGATACTAGACTGGATAATTTAGCAGAAATAAACCTTGCCTCAAGTTTATGGTGTTGGGGGCCCTCTTTCTTTTTCTATGGGACTGATAGGTGTGATGGGGTGGGGATTTTGTTTAGGGGTTATGATTTTAGAATAGCCAAGATTGTAGATGTATGCCCAGGACGTGTATTCATTTTGGATTTTACCCACAAAAACGGTATGGAGAGCTATAAACATATATGCTCCCCAAACAAAGGAAGGGAGGGTGGATCTGTTTAACCTTATTAGACCATATCTATTTACATTGAGAAACATTATATGGGCTTCTGATTTTAATTGTGTCAGGCAATCGGATGATAAAGGTGCAAAAACAACAAAACAATTTTGGAAAACAAATGCCTTAAACAAAGTGATTTCAGAAGTGGATCTCATTGATTCTTATAGAAGTATACATGACAAGAGAGGCTATACCTTTTATAAATCAAATTTAGCCACAAGAATTGATTTTAAATTCACTTCAAGTAGTGTTAAGATGAATGAGGCAAAAGTAAGCCCCATTAAGAACTCAGTTCATGTGATCTTGAAAGTTGAGATTGATCTAATAGATAATCAAAAAATAGGCCAGGGATACTGGAAACTAAAGGCAGCATTGCTGGATTTCACAGGAATCGCCACTATGATAAAAGAAAATTTAGCAGCTAGGCAAAGTACTGCTTTTTTAGAGGATGATATGAGCAGATGGTGGGTGGGGAGAAAATTAGAACTCAGAAAGCTGCTACAACATGCAGGACATGCACATATGGATAATTACAAAAAATACTTAACTCTGAGGTCCCAGCTTTATAAAGTAATGTCACATGTGAATATGGGCTATTCTCAATATACTGAACAAATTAAGAATTTAAAGGTAGAAATGGAAAAACTGCAATACTCCAGGGCTACTTCTTTATTAAATGAACATCGAATATGTACACCAGGCAAACAAGCTTCAGGAGGTATTTTTGAAAGCTGTAAGCAAAGAATACTTTGTAAAGTAATAGGTAAATTAAGAACAAAGAATGGAGATGTTACTGACACCACAGAGAGCATTCTGGAGACGGTAGCCACACATATGAAATATCTATATTCAGGAGCTCAGATACCTGAAGTAAAATTAAAAATGTTTTTAAATACAGTACAGGTACCCTCTCTCCCCCCAAAGAAACTGTGCAAACAATGACTGCCCAAATAACAGCAGCAGAAGTGACACAGGCAATCTCAAAACTGAAAAATAATACCTCACCAGGCCCAGACGGGTTAACTATAGAATTTTATAAAACATTTAGCTCTGAATCATAAACTATTTTGCCTGTGGTTTTTAGTAATATGTTAGAGGATGGCAACAATGCACCACAGTTTAGACACTCCTCACAAATTGTTTTACATAAAAAAAGGAAATAGGGAAGATTTACACCACTGGAGGCCCATTAGTCTTCTTAACACTGACTTAAAACAATTTATGAAAATTCTGGCAGCTAGGCTAGCTTCAGTGGTGCAGAAATGAATTGTAGAGGGTCAGTCATGTTCAGTGGCTGGAAGAAACATACATGATGATTTAATACTGATCATGGAAATGGCGGAGATGGGAGCACAGGAAGATACTACTGGATATTTACTTTCATTGGATCAAGCACATGCGTTTGACAGTGTCTCATATAAATATATGGGGGAAGTTTAAGTACTGTAGATATGGGATTCCATTGTCCTTTGTTACATGGTTAATGGATATTTATAGAATTGCAGCACTGAAACCTTTGGTTAATGGATTTCAAGGCCCATTGATTAAAATTAGTGAGGGGGACACAGGGGTGCCCACTGAGTCCTCTTCTATACGTGTTTTGTATTGACCCACTAATTCATTTCATACAACAGGATCCATATATTGTGGGGATACCTCTTACCCCAAGAGACCACATGCTGTCTATAACAGCATATGCTGACGATGTTTGTATATTGGTGGCCAATAAACTGTTCAAAAAAACAGTTAAGACCCCACAATATTTTTACCTCATAATAGAAAATCTCCAGAAATGGAATGTGACGGTGCAACAGGTAATGATGCCAAACAGAAAGAAGATGCATAATACCATACAAGAAATAGGGTATAGAATTGATCGTCTTTCAGATGAGATGTTAAACCGAGGTCCCACCTGCCTGGATTGGTGGTAGTTCAGGTGGCTGCTAAAGAGTCTATGGCACTTATTGAAAAAGAGTAGGGGAATTTTTTATTGAAGAGGTGGACTTCATAACACAACAATACAAATAAAGGCAAACAGAAAATTTCAACAAATTAACAAAATAAGAAGAAAAAAGGGAAACTTATAAATTCAATACCATTGGGTACAATTAATCCATAAATGTGAAACTTTTTCACTTTCAAAATGCAATAAATCCATGTGTACAATATCATACAAAGACTGTCGAATATTAGCCAATAATTCAACACGTGAGACCCACTTCTGATGCAAAACCCCCAAACATCTGACTTGCCACAAATGATAGTGAATAACAAAAAAAACTAAATATAACTTCTCTGTATTATATTTTGCACTTAAAGCAGGATTCCCACCATACATAATATCAGAGTAGGACAGTTTTAGAAATCCAGGTTCTTTCCAAATAACGCTTAAAGCAGCCCAAAATTGTACCACAAAAGCGCATTCAAGAAAGAAATGATTCTGAGTTTCCACAATCCGAGCACAAGAAGAACGGGGACAATATCTAGCTTCTAATTTTTAATGGTGATGATTACTTTTTACACTAAGCCTACCAAAATTCCCCAACCATAAGCAATCCCACATTCTAGAAGGGATATGAGGATTCCTTAAATGATGCAACACTACTGTCTGTTGTACAGACGGACAAAAGGGAAAGACTATCTCAGTAGAATGAGCATTACATAAAATAGTATGATAAACTGCCTTCCTATTTAAAAGCAAAAGATCCTGTGATCTAATTTTCCATTTAGTGGCCATCTTAAAACAGTCAATACCATAAGCCGGTACAGAGGTCTGTTTACCTAATAACCTAATCTTACCCTGATCCCAATGCTGTATAGTTGGCGTAATCCAAGCCAAAACGAGGGAATGCCATATCCGAAAACCCGGTTTTAAGGCCAAACCAAAATTATAATTAAGAAAAATACTAAAATAAAAAGCAACTGGATTAATCATACCAACACCCCCTTCCATAATTGTTTTATAAGTAATATCACATTTAATTGGGTTTAACCGGGATCCCCAAAAAGCCTGAAAAAAACCCACTAAATAATCTAGAAAATAATGTTTGCAGAGGTGGAAATACATAACTAAGATATAAAAAAATAGGTAAAAGTAAAGTTTTAATCAAAAGCACCCTCTTTTTCTTACTGATTAATCGATTATGCCAGTCCTGTACTAAACATTCTGCCTGCCCTAAATGTGTCAACCAATTAGAGGAAGCCATATCCCAACCCCCAAAGCAGACCCCCAGAATCAATAAAGGCTCAGATTGAATCCGTATCCCCCAAAAGAACCAGAAGGCGGAAGAGGGGTATTTCCTAAAGGAATGCCAACACTGTTCTCCCAATTTATCCGGGAACCTGAAACAGCTGCATATGTCCTCAAAATATTACAAAGGACCTCTTCCTTTGTGTCAACCCCCAATGTAAGCACCATATCATCAGCAAAAGAAATAGTTTTAACAATAAAACCAATTTGTGGAACCAATATACCCTTAATATCAGGAGAATGGTGTAAAAGATGAATCAAAATATCTAAACAAAAAACATATAAAAGAGGACTCAAAGGACAACCCTGTCAAACCCCATTCCGTATTGCCACTGGACAACCATACCACCCATTCACAGTAGGACATAAGGTAATATTATCATAAAGTGCCTCAATCCAAGAAACAAAATTAACTGGAAAACCAAATGCATTCAAAACTGCAAACAAAAATTGATGCAAAATGCGATCAAAAGCCTTTTCCTGATCGACTCCCACCACCCACTGCTTAACCTGACCAGAATCAGCCTGCCAAAACAATTCACATAGCACAATAATGTTATCCTTAATCTGACGGCCTGGAACTGCACATGTCTGTTCCACACTAATCAAATAATCAGAAATCTTATTCAACCTTTTTAACAAAATTTTCGCCACAATTTTCCTATCAGTATTAAGGAGGCTCAAAGGCCTCCAATAATCAATAATATTCTGCGTACCCTTTTCATGAATTAAAACCAACATTGCTTCCTGCATGGAAGCAGAGAAAGTGGAGGACTGTAACATATGGTTAAAAAGAACCACCAAAACTGGAGACAAATCTGCAAGAAAGTGTTTATAAAAATCTGCCCCTAACCCATCCATACCCAGGGCTGCATTAGAGTTCAAGTGTTGGACCACTTGAATTACTTCATCCGCAGTAACATCATGAGTCAACATAGCAATATCCTCTGACTTTACCTGAGGTAATGATAAGGAGTATAAAACCCACTCCAAATCTCCACTAACCTCTCAATTAGCAAACAAAACAGTGAATCTATTCTCAATAACAGATAAAATCCCTGCCGGGGAAGTAACACTCTGTCCAGAGGAAGTAAGCAATTCTGAAATAAACCTATGCTTAACCCTATCTTGACAATTCTTAAAGGGATCAATAGAAGAAGACCTAACCTGTGTGCCAGATCTTGTTTCTTGCTCCAATGATTTAGCCCTGGTATACTGAAGAGACACCATCTGAATTTTAACTGTCTGAATCTGGGAACCTTAATCCTTGCTAGAAGTAGCAGCTAAAGAAATCAAATGCTGTAAGTGGTGACGTAACTTTAAATAACCCAAATAATCAGATCGACACTTATAAGAGACTAAGGATTGAAACAAAGCCTTCCAATCTTTTTTAGTATCCTCCCACCAAGTAGAAATGTCAGAATAACAATCACTAACAGAAAGTCTAGCTGTCCAATGACGTTGACAGGCCTTCTGTATTTTAGGCTGCTGCAATAAACCATTATTCAACCGCCATTTATTTTTCTTACATCCAGGAGTATCCTTCCAAGAAATCTTGGACTATAACAAAACATGGTCCAAAAATTCCACTACCCTAATATCAGAGTCCAAAACCTGAAGAGCATGAAACACAAAGATGAAATCAATCCTAGTTTTTAAGGTACCTTTAAAGAAAGTATAACCACCAATAGGGCGTAATTTCTGATAAGAATCTTGCAAACCAGCAGTAAGCAGAATTTTATTCAATGCATTAGTGTCACAAAATAATTTAGAAGTCTGCAACCCTCTATCAGCTTGATGCAAACCACAATTAAAATCTCCCAACCAGATAACCAAATGTGACGTATGCAAATATGGGTGAATCTCTTCAAATAAAGAAACTCTAGCTGCTTTAGTTTGTGGGGCATAGACAGCAATAAGATGAAATCTATCATTATTATAAGTAAAATCCAATAATAAAGCACGCCTAGGGTGTAGATCAACTAATCATGTAACTTGAAAATCAGGATTGGTAAAAAGTATTCCAACACTATCACAAGCATCAAGTCCAACAGACCAAAATGATGCTCCTAAAGGCCAAGCCCGAGATGCGGTCTGTAATTCACAACGAGATTTAAGTCTAGTATCTAACAAACAAAGGACATTACAAGCCACTGATTGAAGTGTAAACATAGTACTAGCTAATTTCCGCCCCCCCTTAATACTATTAACATTAATAGTGGCAACTGAAAGAGAGGACATAAAAAAACCAAAAAGAAGGAAAAATCACCCAGAAGACACCCTTCATGTTATCCTAGCTTTCCTACCTTGCTGAGTACGTTTAGCAATAGAATCTACACTCCTTCTTTCCTCAGTATCAGTATTGGATAAGAGAGAGGAGGTATCAGTACCACCTTCATCAGACTCCCTCTCCACCAATACCACAAATTTATTACCCTGTGCCCAGGTTACAGAAGGATCCTCCTTATCCTGTCCCTCTAAGGGTACTGGAGGCCTCACCTTTCTTCCGAACCTAGTCCGTTTTTTTGAAACCAGCCAAAAGCCTGTATCCTCAAACTGGGGTGGGGAGGCATGTCAGGAATTACAGCAAACTCCGAGGAAGGAATCGGTCAGCCATGATTCCCTCTGACTCCACCTGTACATCCATAGTCACCGTATCACCTAAAAGAGTAGGGGAAACTGCAGGGTTTGCTTGGGAAGCATCAGCCTACAATTTAGAAACCCCAGATTCCTGAACCTGTGAAACAAAAACAATACCATGGTCTGCTATCATTTTAGCATGCAGATGTTGGGCCTGGTCTATAATGCCCTCATGAGATGGGCAATCGTCTCTATTATGAGAAGCCCAAGGACATGTGCCATAAGCATGTCCAGTATTCCCACAAAGATTACAACAAAAAGATTCAGACATTTAGCAGACCTATGCCCAAACTCAAAACAATGACTGCATTTACATACTAATATACTATTTGCCAGCAGATTAGGCCTTACGGTCTATCGAGTCTGCTCGAATCTTAGATCCTTAGTTGGGTGCTGAGGCCCTCCCATCCCTTGTGCTCCAGAAACCCCTATCATCCATCCCCACCCCCCTGGGACAGGCCATCATCTGATACATCCACTTTCTGTGTCTGTCCCACCCTCTCTTGAAGCCCTCCACTGTGGATCTCTGAACCAGCTCACCAGGCAGTGCATTCCAAGGGCCCACCACCTTCTCAGTGAAAAACCTCCTCCTCTTTCCCCCCTCACCCTTCCACCTTCCAACTTCAAACCATGCCCTCTGGTAATACTTCCCTGCTTTAGTCTAAAGATCCCCTCCATGTTTACCCTATTTATTCCCTTGAGGTACTTGAAGACCTCAATCATGTCCCCCCGTCTCTCCTCTCCTCCAAAGAAAACAGGCAGAGCTCCTCAAGTCTGTCCTCATACATCAAATCCCCTAGCCCTCGTATCATCTTAGTTGCCCTCCTCTGTACCCTCTCCAGGAGCTGTATGTCCCTCTTCAAGTGTGGTCTCTAGTACTGTACACAGTACTCAAGGTGTGGTCTAACCAGTCCATTGTACAGTGGCAGAATCACTTCCTTGCTCCTAGGGTGATCCCCCTTATGATGCATCCCACCATCCTGTTTGCCTTGCTAGCTGCTCTCCTGCACTGCTCAGAGTTATTCATACATGCATCCACCATGACCCCTAGGTCTTTTTCCCCTATTGAGGCCTCCAGCTCCTCCCCTCCCAGGGTGTATCTGTGTTTAGGGTTTCAGCAACCAAGATGCAACACCTTGCACTTGGTGATATTGAAATTTAATTTCCATATGTGAGCCCAGCTTTCCAGGGTGTCCAGGTCCCCTTGCAGGGCCAATCTCCCCTCTTCTCCTTCAACTACTGCTCCCATTTTGGAGTTATCCATGAAAAGACTCATTTCACACCCTATACCCACCCTGATGTCCGATATGTATGCATTAAACAGGATCGGACCCAGGACCGAGCCCTGCGGTACCCCGCTACCAACCTCTCTAGGGTTCCAGAGCTCCCCACAGACCTCTACTCTCTGGGTGCATCCAGCTAGCCAGTTTTCAATCCATCTGACCATCAAAGGGCCTACTCCTAACCCCATCAGTTTCTCCACCAGACCATTGTGGGGGACAGAGTCAAATGCCTTGCTGAAGTCCAAGAATAATACATCCACAGGCTTTCCCCTGTTCAGTTCTGATGTTACCCATTCGTAGAACTCCATAAGATTGATTTGACATGATCTACCTGGCACAAACCCATGTTGCCGACTATCCAGACCTCCCACCTCCTCCAAGTACACCCCCAATCGTTCCTTTAGTATACTCTCCATTCATTTTCCCACCATCGAGGTCAAGCTGATGGGTCTATAGTTACCTGGTACTTCCCTCGACCCCCCTTTATGGATTGGCACCACATGTGCCTCTCGCCAATCCCTAGGTACCCTCCCTGTCTCAAGTGACCTGTTGAAGAGCTCCGCCAGGGGTGCAGCCAGTATGTCCACCAATTCCCATAGTACTCTCGGATGAATGCCATCCAGCCCAGGAGATTTGTCCTTCTTTAGGGCCTTGAAGGCTAACCACACCCTTTTGGTGGAGATAGCATCATCCATCCCCTCCACCTTACTGGCCTTTTTATCCTTATCCAGATGTGACACCCCGGGGGTACCTCTCCCTCCCTCTTGCCCCATTTCTGTTGCTCCCCTGATCCCACTCACTGCTGCTTCTATCCCCTTTGTGCCTTGCTTTGTAGATATCCCATCCCCCTCCCTAGTGAACACAGAGGCAAAGTACTCATTAAATACCTCTGCCTGGTCCCTCGCCTCTTCCACCCACCCTCCTTCTGATCTCAATCTGCTGAGATGGCCCTTAGTTTTTCTCCACTCCCCAATGTACCAGAAGAACCACTTTTCCTCTCCATGTATCCCCTGTGCCAGCCGCTGCTCTTTACTGGACTTTGCTCCTCTCACCATACGGGTGTCTTTTCTAGATGCAAGATGGTACATTTCCTTATCCCTATCCCCTCTTGTTGTTTTATATTTTTTGTAGGCCACCGTCTTTTCTCTGACTGCTATCTGTATCTCACTGGACCATCAGCATGGTTTATGTGACCTTGCTTCCTTATGTTTCAACTTAGCGCAGATCCTGACTGCCTCATAAAGTCCCCGTTTTATGACCTCCCATCTCCTTTCCACACTTGTCATTGATGTAATCCCCTTCAAGTGATCCTTGAGAATATTTCCCATGCCCACAAAGTCTGCCCCCCTGAAGTCCACTGCCAGTGCCCTAGATCCCCCCTCCCCCCATGCTTATTTGAAACCAGACAGTATTGTAGTCGCTCCCAGTCACGGGGTCCTGTACAACCAGGTCCCTTACCAGATCCCCATCTGCCAGAACCATGTCCAGGACATGCTCCTCCCTTGTGGGCTCCATCACATGCTGTGTCAAGAACACATCCTGGAAGCCGTCCAGCACCCTCTGCTCCTTGGCCACCTTAGAGGACATGGTTCCCCAGTTTGTGCCTGGCATATTAAGGTCCCCCATCAACACCACTCCTTCCCCTTTTGGTCCACACTGGGCAATGATGTTGTCCAGCAAATCATCCTCCAGAACATCACTCATCCCAGGGGGCATATATATACGACACCCAGCTTGACCTTATCTCCTGCTGGGGATCGTAAGGTGACCCATAAGGCCTCCACTTTTCCCTCTGCCTCATCTACCCTAGCAATTTCTATGTCATCTCTAATGAACATAGCCACTCCACCCCCTCTGCCCTCCTTTCTACCCTTCCTAAGCATAGTGTACCCCCGCACGTTTAGGTCCCAGTCATGGTTTTTGTTGGCCCACGTCTCTGTGACCACCGCCACATCCACCCCCAACAGCATGGCCTGGAACTCTGGCAACTTGTTTCCCAAGCTCCTGGCATTTACTAACACCAACCTCCACCCCTTTTCCTGATTCTCTTGTCGAACCCCACCCAGATTTCTTACACTTCCATCCTCCCTCTGCTCCTCCTGAAACCTCCACCCCAGTCTGTTTCCCTTCCCCTTGGGTTTAAAGGCTACTCCTCTCATCTGGAGGAGAGGGCTTCTGGTCAGCCCCTCCCTTATCCCTTCCCCCCCTCACAAGTTTAAACCCCACCTTTCTTGAATGTAGTCAGCCATCCACTGTTTAAGGACTTCCTTCCCTAATGGGGCAAGATGAAACCTGTCCTTGGCATATAGTCCCTTATCCTCCCAAACTCCATTCCAGTTCCCTAATACCCCCAACCCATTCTCTTCACCCCACTTCCTGAGCCAGTCATTAACCTCTGTGAGCTTCATTTTTTTCTCCACTGAGGCCTTTGGTACTGGTAATATCTCCGAAAAGGAAATGTTGCACCCATTATCCCAACAGACTCTGGCAAGTTCTTGGAACCTTGCTTGGATTTCCAAAACGCTATTTCCCTCTAGATCATTAGTTCCCAAATGCACCAGGAAATCCGGTTTCCCTCCACAATCCCTAACCATTTCATACACCATGAACTTTGCTCTGTGCACTGTCAGCCCAGAGATACTCACTACCTTCACCTGGCTATGGCATCCACCCCCCGTCCCTCCCACTGGATACCCCTAATCATCGAGTCTCCCAATAACAGAACCTTAACACCACCATCATCCTTATAGTTACCTCCACTATGCCCTCTCAGTCCCCCTTCCCCCCTTTATTCATGATCTCAATTCCATGGGAGTCTTCCTGCCTTATTAGAGACCCCCTTGTCACCCTCCCCTTTCTGCCTTCCTCGTTATTTGGCCCACTTAACTCAAACCCCCTATGAATAGGTGTCCCTTTTAACCCTCTCTTATCTGAACCATTTATCCTGGCCCTGATGGTTCCTCTTCCCCCACACTGCCATCCTCCCCCCTTGTAATAGTACCGCTGCCTCCAGAGGCTCTCTGTGGGTCCCCTTTAGCTAGGGCCCCATCATTGGTACTGACCCCCCTGCTGAAGGGGGGCTTCTCTCCCACCTCCTTGTCTCCCAGTTTCTCTCCAATCATGCTGTCCTCCCTCATGTCTGCAATATGTTGCATCTCCCCCATTTGCTTAACATTTATGTTTCCCCTTCTCCCTCTGGGACTATTTCTATCCTTTCCATTGCTGGTCTGTGATGCCCTATGGGTATCTGACTCCCTGCCCCTGGCCTCTGTATAAGTTTCCTCATTTCCACTAACCCCTTCCTCCCCCTCTAGGTTGCTTAGTAGCTCAAATTTATTCTGACACTCTATGTCAGCCTCCATCAAGTAACCTGAGTTTCCCCTGATTGCACCTCTAAACTGCCCCTCTTCTTCCCCTCTTGCTCTGTTCACCTTAGGAGCTCCCTTCCCACAGTCTGCTGTTTTAGGCTTCCGCACAATAGCCCTTCCTGTCTCTTCCCCCTCCACTCTCTTTGTATTCAGAATGTTCACCCTGTACACTTTCCCCTTAGTGTCAACATCCCTAAGGGTCCTCTGTCCCTAATATCCCCCTCCTGCTTGCTGTAACATAACTACTGTAATTTCAGAGCACTGCCCCAGCCTCCCCTCAGCCCCACCCTTCTGATGCCCATATCCACACCCCTTATCCTTGGACAGCTCCCCCAGCTTACTCCTTAACCAATATACCTCACTCCTGATACAAGATAGCTGTCTACAGAGTGGGCAGCCTACCTCTCTCCAGGCCCAATTGAGAATTATTGCTATCCCACAGCCTGTGTAGCCTACAACCCTTCCGAAGATGCCTGCCATGGTGGAATATGGCCACCCTGTTTATCCTCCTCTGTTTATAATGGCACACCCCCTTTTCTCAGTCCCTTTCCCCTGGAATACAGTTTCTCTCTATACTAACTGCAGTTATTTACAAACCCAATTTCAACCCCACCAATAAAGTTCCTAAGTCTCACAAACACATACAGTCCAGTGTGTGTTCAGTCCCACTAACAGTGTGTGTATGCAGACATCAGATACCGTATGATGTCACAGGCCAACCAGCTCCTGTTGCTTCGAATTTCAGTCCCAAACAGAAATACTCAGCCCTTCAATCCCAACCCCTAGTGGCTTTTCAGTATTTAAGAAAGCCTACAAAACAGGGTGGGTGGAAGGGCTCTTACCAACACCAGGCAAACAACACATTTAAATTTCACTCTAATTATCAGTGCCAAACAACTGTTCCCAAGCCTCCAAAGTTACAATATCACAACCCAAGTAACAGTTATAACTCAAGGTAATAATTTTTAACACATAGAACTAATTTCACTTACAAAACTTTTCAAATATTTCAGTAAATATAGAATATAACCCCAGACCTCTGTCCTTATCAGCCTCCTGCTATGTTCCCAAGTGAACAATGAAAGCCAAGGTAATTCCTGTTAAAGACAGGGTCATTCCTGTTAATGTCCCCTCCCCCTAACACCAGGCAAACAACACATTTAAATTTCACTCTAATTATCACTGCCAAACAACTGTTCCCAAGCCTCCAAAGTTACAATATTACAGCCCAAGTAACAGTTCTAACTCAAGGTAATAATTTTGAACACATAGAACTAATTTCACTTACAAAACTATTCAAATAGTTCAGTTAAAACAGAATATAACCCCAGACCTCTGTCCTTACCAGCCTCCTGCTATGTTCCCAAGTGAACAAATAGTTCAAAAAATTTAATAGTGTCACTGGCAGAGCTAAGATGAGTCCAAGACCCACACTTAAAACAGGACCTGGATTGACCTACATAAAAAAATAGCACCCCCTATCTCTACCTAAATAAAACGAACTGGGAAGATGCTTAGTACCAGAATTCATAACAAACAATTTAACCCTGCTCCTCCAACCCCCATCCCAGATTTGTTCACTATCTAAAGTGGGGGAGGGAGTACCCAGAAACTCACAACATTGCCGAAGCCAAAATAAAATATCCTCAATGTTAACTCTTTCATTTTTAAACATAACAGTAATAACTCAAACAGTAGGTTTGGTGAGGGGTATCACTTGAAAGGGGGACCAAATGGGAGTGTTCTTACAAACATTATACCTGGCCAAAAACATATCCAAACTAGAAACAGTTTTAAAGCTGATATCAAAATTAGAATTACCAATGCTGATCAGGGCAAAAATCTCTGAAGAACAAGCTTCATAGAACCTTTTAACAAGGCTCGAGCAATATATACACGGTCAGGTGCCTCCTTCAGACCCCCTTTATACAAAAATCGAACAGCATTCCTGCATGGCGCATGTTCCTTTCTATGCTAAAACAAATCTGAAAGCTTAAAAGGAGCTTTAGTACAATCTTCAGAAAGCTGTGCAACAGCTGCTGGTGGAGGGCCTATCTGTAAAACCTCCCCTACTATGCTATCAGCTAAGGCCTCTGTGGCCTGTAAAGAAACCCCCCCAGTGTTTGGTAATTTCAAAACATCCTGCATAACAACAGCATCAGTCTTTGTATTAGAAGTTATAGTCCTAGAAGCTACCCTAATATCAGTCACATTAGCACAGTCCAAGTCCTTACCCCAGGTCAAAATGATGGAGCGCATGTCTTCAACGTTGGTGGCCACAGGAGCAGTCGCTTTTTGAAGCATCTTAAGATAAGACTGGTCCTGAGAGTCCGGGGACCAATTACCAGTATCTGAAAGTTACCACCCGCATCCCGCAACGCCCATTGCGGAGACCAGGACAGATCGCCAGGGACAGCTGCCAAAAGCAAGGCAGTGCAAGGAGCCCTCAGTACCTGCTTGTTCAACCCAGGAACAGAGCAGCAGTTTTACTCCAGCCAGGTGTAGTTTGATCTTGGGGGAAAACAAACACCTCCAGAAGCAGAGCAGAACCGGCAGTGCACAGAGGTGCACATGTAGAAGGGCACACAGAAACTGGCATTGGAGAGAAGGGTTCTGCAGTAACGTTAGCCACAGTAACAAAGCCTGTGGGCTGTAGGCACTCAGGTGATGCAGGAGACCCAATGTTACTGCCAGCCCGCGGAACTGATGAAACAGCAGGAGGTTCAGGGGAAAAAACAGGCACTGCCGATGAACAGAGAGTAGCAGGATCCAAAACAGCAGTATTGACAGCATCAAATATTGAAGGTATGGCAGTAGTAGAAACCGTAGATATAGCAGGCAACACAGCAGAGGGAGAACGAACCGGAGGGAGCTCCTCCAATGCATGATACAAGGTTCTTAATGCCATTAAAAGTTTAGCTTTCTTAGTAGACAATACCTATCTAGTGTTGCAAACCTCCGATTTCACAGCTGAGGACTCATGCTGTGCAAAAGATACAGACTCCGTTTCAAGCTGCAGAATCTCAGAATCACTCAAGACTGATGATTCATAATCTGCAGCAACTATCTCCACATCAGAAGCCTCTTGAAAAATGCTAACAGGGGACGAGGCCAGGACCCCTGCACCAGCAACATCCATCTCCTCTGAAGGTTCAGCAACACTGGCCATCTTGCCTCAGATGGCCAAGGGTCCCCCCTACTGACAGCAATGTAGTAGGGGAATTTTCCCAGTGTCCTGGCCAAATTTCTCCCATTCACTAAAAATACCACCAACAGCTTAATCTGGTTCAGTTTCAGTTGCTTACCATCTGTATCCCCCCTTCCCTGGTCACCCCTGAAAAAGGGGCTTCTAGGCCCAGTGGGCTTACTGGGTCAACAAAATTCAATAAATAAATAAATAAACAGGTAGGGGAAACAGCATTACAATTGGTAGATGAATTTATGACTGAAGCAGGTGCTAAAATCAACCCTCTCAAAAGTAAAGGTTATAGGTTAAGTAATAAAACAGAAAAAGTGGAAAATATAGGATACCGTATGTTTCCATTTCAGAAGATCCCATAGCAATACTGGGAGTGAAATCTGGGAGGGGAGATATGGCTTATGCAAATTGGAAAGAAAAAAATAGAGAAACGGACAGAGAAAGTGAACGTATGAAAGAAATGGCAACAAACCAAAAAAAAAAGTGCCTACAGTTAAAACGTTTCTGTTCCCTTTGTTTACTTGCATATGTATAGTATTTCCACCCCCCACCACCCGCTACTTTAGAAACCACCATTTTGAGCCTGGTATTTCAAGTCATATGGGGAAGTTGGTTGAATCCAATAAAAAGAGAAATTCTCTAGTGACCCATTAAAAAAAGAGGTCTAAACTTACCTAACCCCATTAGTTTTTTTCTATAGCTTGTTTTTGCATAAAAATATCTATAATTTTACTGCACCAGATGATCAATTTTGGAAACCAGTGATCAAAACATGGCTGTCACCATTTCTAACAGCTTGGAATAATTCTACACATGTGACCAAAAAACAGTTAAGACCCCACAATATTTTTACCCCATAATAGAAAATCTCCAAAAATGGAACGTGACGTTGCAACAGGTAAATATGCCAAACAGAAAGATGATACATAATACCATACAAGAAATAGGGTATAGAATTGATTGGGGGTATAGAAATATTCCAGATATTTATAACCAAAAAACTGAGCAATACCTGATGGATAAAAGACCCCTCCAACAAGAATGTGGGATATATATGGCTAAGCTGCCGTGGTACATTAGGTGTCAAAGGAAATGCAAAACACGAAAGTATGGAGGAAAAGATGTGCCCTAGAGAAATTTGCAAACATACTGAAGAGACAATGGAACACTTCTTTATAGACTGTACATATGCAAAGGCTGTGTGCAAAGTATTGGCTCAGAGGTGGAGAAACCAACAATGGGGCAAAGTCACATATCAAGAGCTGATTACTGGTTACACAAGAGGCTTTGCAGCCATTGAGGAAAGTACACTGTGGCTGGTATTTACCTGCATTAAATTTATAATGTGGCAATCGAGGTGTAAGTTTGTATCACAACAAGTAGATATAACCCCTTTAGCTGTGGTAATACAAGTTAAAAAGAACTTTGGGCATTGTACAAATATGTTGGTGTAACATTCTCACACCACATATGTCAATTAAGATGGAGTAGAATTCCTCAGACAATCCTGCAACAAGATTAATATTTTGGGTTTGAAGCTTATTCCTGATTTTAGAAATTGAAAAACAGCAGTATTCTGTTATACAGAAAAGGTTTCAATAATCATGTATATTATATTCAATAGAACTTTGCAGAATAGGTACTGAAGTACTAACAGGGGGAGTGAGGGCAATTTAGGCTCTGAATTATTTGGGGGATGTAATCTGAGTTTTTATTTTGTAACACCAGGTATATGTAGCTAGATATATAGATAACATTTTTTATTTTTATAAAGGAGACATAATTTAGGGACAACGCCCTGTTTACAAATCATGCCCTGTACAAAAGACATAAAAGACTTCAGTATTAACATTCAGTTGAACATCCATTTGACATGTTTAACATAAACAAAGTGCATACTTAGGGGGAAACATTAATATGGTCATGTTCTCAACACTTACATCCTTTATGATAAAAATTAATCGTCTCCTGCTGAAATGCTCTATCAGTAGTTTTTGATTTAATATAATTGGGAATCCCATTCCATGTCCGTGCCAAGTTGGTAACTAAAGTTAGATCACCAAATCTGTTTTTTTACCCTGGGCCAACCAATGTCAAGGGAGGAGTTTCTCAATCCATGAAAGTTCTCGCTATGGTTTATGGAAGGGGTTTTGATACTGGATACGGCTGGATAGGAAGGACACATGAACTACACACTTCGGAGCCTGTGGAGAGACTTCGAAAGCAGGATTACACAGCGTGTTTTATTTTATAACAGGTATATACTGTTGTCAGAGTGTGTAATCTTCCCAGTAGATCTTACTGTTCATCTGTCCTGGTTGGTGGGCTCCTCTCTTTCTCTGTTTCACCCGCAGGTCTTTCCTGAAGTGGCTGGAGTAAAAGTGTTTTAAATCCTTAAAGGAGTTCTCCACTGCATCTTTATAACAGAGACATCAGTCAGATGATTAACGAGGAATAAACATTATGCCTACCAACTCATAAAGGAAAGTTTTCCAGCTGCAGAACTTATTTTATTGTTGTTTTTAAAAAAAACGTTGTTTCATTTTGGTGTTTCTTATTTTATTTTAAATTCACTTGTATATTTTTATTGCTGTTATACTTATTTGTTTGGTTTTTTTTGGATTGTATTTTTCTTTAAAATATTAAACAAAAGGATTTTTTTCAGTTTCACGCGCCATAGTCATGTGACATGCTAACATAAAGAGATGCACGCCGACTAGGTGAACAGATTACGCTTCCTGTTTCTAAGATACCAGCATTCCTGTTCACTAGGCTGTTCACAAGGCTGCTTTTTTTTTAGATTTCTCAGTGCACAGATTTATCAAACCAGCTCTCTGGTTATAAAAGTAAGTTAAAAGTATTTGATACTTTCGGATGAATTATATTGTGTCTTTTTTTAAATCAGATGAAACTACATCGCATTTTGGCATTTTAGCGTTTCAGTGTTTGCTTTAAGGAAGTTATATAATAGTTTTAAGAGACATACCTCTAATTGCTGCTCAAATAACAGAAGTTTTTGTTTTTATTTAGTGATTTTTATAAAAAAGGAACTCTGCAAGTGCTTATATTGAGCCTGAGCCAGAGTGAGAACAACAGAAGTGAATTTATCATCAGGTTGAATGAACTCTGCTTCTGCTGCTTAAAAACTCTACCTGGGCATCGTTCCTGATGCTTTATTTCCTAATATGAGCAAAGGAGGCAGTATAGCGCAGTGGTCTAAGGCTCTGAGCTGCTAATCTGGTGACATCCAGCAGACTAGATCTGGGTTTGAATCCCACAGCTTCCACTTGTATACTGTGTGACCCTGAGCAAGTCACTTAACCTCCTTGTGCTCCCAGGTCGCTCCTGTAAAAAAGCTTTCAGCTTAGTGTGCTCTACCTGGTTAAACAACTAAATAAAAAAAAGTTGAAATTGATGGAACATCAGATTTAGTGTGAGTAATAACTACGTAACAACACATTACTGGAATATTTAAAGATGCCATTTAGCGAACTCCTGCTTGTATCTTGATTCTGTACTAATTGCTGCACAAATTGAGCGTTTGAAGGTTGCTTTCGAATGGATTTCCGTTTGTTTTTTGTTTTCAGTATCTGAAAAACATCATTTAGTGGTTTCCTGTTTGGCAACTTGATTTTGTGTCAGCTGTTGCACAAACTGAATGCTGTAATATGCAATATAATGGAGCTTTGTTTGGCATTTGGCTCCTTTCCCACTTAATGCTAAATTCATTCGTAGGGAGCATTTCATGTTTGGAGGAGAAGTTTTAACCGAAGCTGAGACTTTGGAGATTTGGAGTTTTGATATTGGACTACACTATTTCTTTAAGTTGGATGTTTTTGAACTGCAGATAAACTTGAGTTACCGCATAATATTGTGAATTACAGCTCTTAAAGTCTGTGTATTTAAAAAATCTTTAACTGTTGCATTGGATATAATATTAGCAATATTATGGTACATACCAGGAAACAAATTTTAAAAATGGGGGAGGAGATTTAAAGGTTACGGACCAAAATGAAAGTGGTAACTTGGTTTTGAGCTCACAAAAGGGTAATTCAGAAACAGAGCTCAATCAAGACAGTTTCAGGATCGATTTATTGCACATGTCATCCAATTTGCAATCAACACCAGTTATAATATGTTCAAATTCTAAGCATTCTGAGAAAAGAAATAAAAAAAGTATAAGTAAATACAAAGGAGGAAGTGTAAAGAAAAAGACTTTTAAAGGTAAACATTTTAAGGGAAAGGGAAATGAAAGTGATAATAAAAATGTTGAAATGACAAAATTTTGCTTAAACAGTATTCCCCCTAAAATAAAAGGAAGAGGTAGGCCCCTAAAACAATCTAATATAAAAGATCATTATAGCCCTTTAATTACAGCTAAATCATGTAGCCCAGGCAATATACATAAAGAATTGCTACATCTGGGAAAAGCTAGTTTAAATGATGACCGAAACGAGCTCAGTGAATTGCAAGTTTTGGAATCTATAGGGGCTAGGAATGATATTCATGCGTCTACAGAAGATTTAAATTCAGGAGTGTATATTAATTTGGACGCCTCTAAAAGTATAAATGAGTTTTCTGCACAGACTACCAATTATCTGGAGGAAACTTTTGATTTTTCACCAGAATACTTTGAGGAATCCAACCCAGAACCATGTTCTTACTGGCAAAATTATTTAAAAAATATAGCTGGGGAATTACAGGAGACCATAAATGGATTAAAACAGATTACTGGTCTGAATTCGTACAAACAACTTGATAATGGCAGATCAGTACATTTTTCTACTGCTATGAGTAAAGAATATTGTACAGCTGTGTCTAACACACATACTACGCATCTGATGATTCTGGATCATTTAGTTGACCTGAAACAAGAAATAGATCTTTTGAAAGAAAATATAGCAATAAATGGTTCTAGATTAGATGACATTTTATTCAGACTTGATAAACTACCTCACTTTGAGAGTATACGTTCTTTATCTGTTATTGAACCAGATTGTTGTCAACATTTGGTTTCCCCAGCTTTTTTAATGACTGATATGCCTTCCATACTTCCTGAACCTTTAAATCCCCACCAACAATTAAAAATGCTTCAAGTAGTAATAATCTCAGTACAAGTAAAAGTAAAAAGAAACCAAACAAGAGTAGGGGTAAAACTAAGAGTTTGAGTAAGGGAAAGACAAGTAGTCACCAAGAAGGAAGTAATACATCAGGAACATTAGATAGGTATAATAGAAGCACGGTAGAGTTGGTTATCAATTTTATTTATTATTTATTTTATTTAGTTTTTGTTAACCGGGTAAGTGCGCTAGCCAGCAGGTGACTATTTTCAGGCACGACCCGGGAGGTACAGTTACAGTACAAAGTAAGACAATTTATATTTACACAGTACAAATGAGATTCATTGGAACAAGTACAGGTAAGCATACATTCTAATGATAAGGGGAGGGAGGAGGAGGGGAAAGGGCAAGGAAGGACAGGAGGGAGCACAGGTTAGTAAGGAGGAGGGGGACAGTACAGGAAGAGGAGGGAAAGAAGTGAAGAAGGGAGGGGAGAGGTGTATTTCAGAGTTCTGAGGGTGGTATGGGCAAGACAGGGGAGGAAATCAAATTCAGAAGGTGATTGCTTAATACCGGCTTTAGCGGTGCAAAGTTACAACCTTCATCCAGGCTGATGGAACTGAGGGATGGCAGGATGAGAAGGGAGAGGTCGGTAAGTGGGGAGTGATACGGCTAATGCGAGAGGAGGGGTAAGCGATAGGCAGGAGAAGGGGAAGGGGAGGGCAGTACATACAGGTAGAGAATAATCGGAGGAAGGACAAAGGGTTGAGTAGGGGTGATTAGAGGGGAGGAAGGGGGAAGAGAAGTATGAGTGGGGTAGATGATCAGGGGAGAATGGCCTATGGGAGCATGGGCAAGCAGGGGAGGCTGAGGGGCATGGACTCTGAGAAAAGGCTCATTAGGGGAATGCTCCTGGGTTGGTGGCGCCAAGAACTAGATTGGGACAAGAAGGGAAATAAGGCCAACCAGAGGGTGAGTTACGGCTTTAGTAGGAGGAGGCGCAAGTAAGATCCAGATCTAAGGAGCCGAAATGGCAAGGCATTAAAAGAGGTAGGGGAGTACATGGGAAAGAGAGGAGAGGAGCCATGGTAAATACGGCAAATTGCAAGAAAGACATGGAAGACTGGTGATGTGGAACTGAAAACAACTGGGCGCGGAGAGGTAGGGGAGCATCAGGAGCTAATTACGGCTTTTAGCGAGAAAGGCGCAAGATGGACCCGAAGCTATGGAGCTGATAAGTGGCAAGGCACAGATGGGGAAGGGGGCTAGAGGAAGTGGGAGAGGGAGGACCAGTGAGGGTTTACGGCTTAGTGGGAAAAGGCACAGGTTAAACCCGAAGCTATGGAACTAAAAACGGCAAGGCAGAAGGGGTGGAGGGGCAATTGGGAGTGGAAGGGCAGCAAGGCGTGAGTTGAGCCGGAGGCTATGAGCCTTGAGATGGCATGGTACAGAGAGGTAGGGGAGCGAGAGGGAGAGGGATGGGGGAGCCAGAGAACATTATAATAGTTCAAGTGGGAAGAGGTGCAAGTAAAACCGGAAACTAAGGAGCTATAGTAAGCAAGGTCTTACGAGAGAGACGGGGAGTCAGAGAGCATTTTATTGCTATAGCAGGAGAAAGGCGCAAGTAGAATCCGGAGCTATGGAACTGGGAATAGGCAAGGGTCAGAGAGGTTGGGAGCATAAGGGAGTGGGAGGGGGAGGTAGGGAGGGCAAGTAATCACTTACATTCAGTAACATCATTATTTTTTAGTGCAACATAAGGAGGATAACAATGATAACAATAGAGGAATACATATTACTTATTACTTATACAATACAAAATGCATATATAATACAAGAGAAGGTAGAGCAGGTTGCTAGGCAAGCACATTGTAACAAAAACCATTGGTAGACCCATTATAAGTGGAGTACCTACTACACTTATTGAAGGAGTCACAGTGACCAGACATTATTGATATATTAGACATAATATCCTAGGACAGAGTAACCATACAGAGTGCATTAGTAAAACATGTAAACTTAAAGTGCAGGCAGACAGGAACTAGTAACTATATTTGGCATACAACTTAGTTGAGGCATAGCAAGTAGACCTTTGTAAGGGAACCCCGAGGTTGTCTAGATAGGGGAGAACAGGGACTAAGGATTTTAAGTGGGATCAAAACACGTGCACTGGTCCACAGAGGCTAGGTGTGATCGTAGTTTTTGTTTGAAAGCAGGGTGCGAGGGGGCACTCCTTATGTCCATGGGCAGCAAGTTCCATGAGTGGGGGGCAGCATATCTGAATGCCCCAGTGCCCTTGGTGGTCCGGCAAAGGGGAACAGTTAGCAGAGATTTGTCGGATGATCTCAGTTCCCGCAATGGTATCACAGGCTGGAGCAGTTCAGATAGAGAAGTAGGTTTCGCCACTCTAATGATAGAGTCTGAGAGGCAGCAGAGATAATATTGCCTGGAGCAGGAGGGGCACAGCCAGCCTAGATCTTTATAAAGCTGACAGAGGTGTTTCAGGCGCGACACTTTTGATGCATATCTACAGACATTGTTAAAGGTAGTGTCCCATTTTAGTAACACTGATTTATTAGCCATAGTTAGGATGGGAGCGCAATAGGACAGGGTGGGTAACAGGATTCCCCTGGCAATGGCAAGTTTGGCGGTGGGAGTGAGCAAGTAGTTTGTCCTGTAGGCGGCCCCCAGCTTGCTGTTGACAGCTTTACAAGTTTCCTGGATGTGCTGATTCAAGTCAAGATTTTGGTCATGCTGTATTCCCAGATAACGGAACAAACTGATAGTCTCCAGTGGGGTACCGGTTATATCAAGAATATCAAGTGAAGATGAGCAGGTTCTTAGTTTAGGAAGTGACCCAAAGAGCATAGCTTTAGTTTTATTAGAATTGAGTACGAGGCGATGATCATTTAGCCAGTGCTGTACCAAGTGGAAATCTGACGTCAGAGCTGTATTAAGGTTGGTAGCATTGTCAGAGTGGGCATAGATAACTAGGTCATCTGCATAAAGGAGTGAGTTACCAGACATTATAACATTGGGGAGGTTATTTATGAATAATGAGAAGAGGAGAGGTCCAAGTATAGAGCCCTGTGGAACCCCAATATTGGTCACGGTACTTTCAGAGTTAGCTGAGTTAAATTTGACTGCTTGTGACCTGTTGATAAGGTAACTACTGAACCACATAGTTACAGGGGAAGAGAAGCCCAGGTTTCTGAGGGTGGCAAGCAGTAATGGGTGATCAACGAGGTCGAAAGCCTTTGTAAGGTCAATGAACACAGCCCCTGTTAGCTGCCCTTTATCCATGCTAGTGAGTACATCAGAGGTGAATTTTGCTAGTGCAGTTGTGGTGCTGTGGTGCTTCCTGAAGCCATGTTGTGCTCCGCAGAGTGCATTAGAGGATTCAATGAATTCAATGACCTGTGTGGATACTATTTTTTTCAAGAATTTTGCTAAGGACTGATAGGATGGCAATTGGTCTATAGTTCGATGTATCATTCTTGCTCCCTTTTTTGAACATGGGACTGATTCTGGCAGCCTTCCAGATTTCAGGGACAGTGCCAGTGGAGAGGGATAGAGTGAAAATCCTAGCTAGCGGACGGGATATAAAGTGAGCTGCCATTTTTAGTAGATGAGGTTCCAGTGTATCAGAGCCAGGACTAGTGTTATTCGAGATGGTATTGAGGAGTTTGAAAACTTGATTCCAAGTAACCACCTTAAAATAAAATGATTTAGCTGAAGCTGGTTGGGAGTCAGTGCTAGTTACAGTTGAGTGATGCTGAGTAGCGGAAGATTTAAGGGAGGATGTAAAGGCAGATAGGTCAGAGAATTGCTGGTTGAAGGCATTGGCTATGGTGAGGGAGTCATTGCAGTGGACCCCATGGAGTATCATTTCCAATGGGGTGACAGATTAGGTGGTGCCTAGGAATGACTTAATATGACTCCAGAATTTTCGTGGGTCATTAGAGGAGCTAGTTAATAGGTTCTGGCAATATTTGCTTTTGGCAAGTCTGATATGCTTTTTGCAGTCACTTCAATGCTGTTTATATATGAGATGATCCCGGGGTAGTCCAGTTTTTTTATACTGTTTCCAGAGCTTGTCCCTGGTTTTGAGTTTACATAGAAGTTCTTTGCCCAACCACCTGGTTTGTTGACCTCTGACCCTTCTTATTGTCTTTGGTACATGCCTCCTTTGTACTTCTCCAAATTTTGTGAGGAACGTACCGAGGGCAGCTTCAGTATTGGTTGCAAAAAAGACTTCAGACCAGTCTATGCCAGAAATGTCAAAGAGAAAGGCTTGTACATCCAGAGCAGCATAGTTAGTGAAGGTAATCAGGCGGGATTGAGGAGCAGGCGGTGGGCAGGAACGCCAGTGACAGACAGTGGGCGAGTGGTCAGTCAGGGAGTCAGCTAGGACTGCTGTTTTAGATACATGATCCGGTCTGTTGGTGAGGATCCAGTCCAAGAGTGTACCTGATTGTGAATTAGACATTCTAGTGTATTCAGTTATTAGTTGATGAAAATTGTGCTTTTGGATCAATGATGCAAGGAGACTGTGATGTGGACCCAGCCAATTTAAATTAACGTCCCCTAGTAAGATGGTTTCATTCATGTTCACAGTTAGAGATACATGCTGAAGTAGGTTCTGGAGACCGTCCAGCCCACCAGTGGGAGGGTTGTATACACACAAGATGTGCAGGTATTTCGCTCCAAGTTTCAATGTCGCATGTAGTGACTCACATCGCATTTGGGGACCAGAGTTAGGAACAATACTAAGGGAAAGGTGATTTTTGTAGTATATGGCAACACCTCCCCCCCTTTTAGAACCAAACCGGTCTTGTTGAACGATAGTATACCCAGGCAGGGAGCAATGTGTATCCGAGACATTGGGTTTCAACCACGTTTCAGTGAGGCATAGGATGTCAGGATTTACCAACCTTGCCCAGACTTCAAGCTCAGTCAAGTGACTCAAGAGGCTTCTAATATTCATATGGGCTAGTACTAGGCCTTTTTTAGTTTTAGTTGTGGCTGACAGTGGAG
Organism: Neoceratodus forsteri; assembly: GCA_016271365.2. Taxonomy (NCBI): domain Eukaryota; kingdom Metazoa; phylum Chordata; order Ceratodontiformes; family Ceratodontidae; genus Neoceratodus; species Neoceratodus forsteri. The sequence continues at coordinate 1,376,161,821 of CM028132.1, read as the reverse complement.
TATTGGGTTGTGGACCAGGGTTAGATTCAATGTCACCGGCCAGTATGAGTAGTCTTTGGGAAAGGAATTCAAGCATGGCTCTAGGGAACATAATATGTTTCTTTTGTTTTTTACTGTGCTGCAGGTAGAAGAGGAGTGATAGGTAGGTACATCCTTTTTTCAAGAGTATGCAGTGAGTAATAGGTAAATGGGTATGGCAGGAGAGAAGGAGATTAGAAAAGCTAAAGTCGATAGTTGAAGATGTACAATGTTCTTTAGTAATAGGTAAAGACTGGGCGATACTGTTAAGACCAAGCAGGAGAAACAGGCAGATGAGGGGAGCTAGGTTAGAGTGACAGACGTACCAACACAGGGTCATTTTAGTAGGGCAGGAGCAGTGGTACATAGGCACCAAGAAGAAGGAGAAGTGCCAGAAGGGGTTAAACAAGCTTCGAGGTGAAGATTCACGGAGGTCTGGGAACACACGTACAGAGGGATTCTATGTTATAGCGCAGCTCGAGAAGGCGGGCTGGTTAGGGAGTTGTCAGAGTCACTGCCTGGTAGAGATAGGATACTGCCCCTAGTGGGAGTGGAGTATAAGGAGCCAATGGAAAAGTGGACACTTAGTCATATGATCCGCAGTAGCCTATATAGCTAAAGGGTCGACCAGGGTGGGTTAGGTGGGGGGAGGGTGGGGAGCCGGCGTGAAGCGCCAGCAGGAATAATGCTATTAGGAGAGCTGTATCTCTTAGCCATGGTGGCGGTGCTCACAGTCCCCAGGAGTTCTAAATGGCAATCAGATTCCATAAATAGGAAGTGAGAACAGCCGCTTTCTGTGCAGGATGGTACTAACTATAATCCCAACCCAGCAGGAGAGAGCAGGTGGCAGGGAGGTCGATAGAATGTACCTTGCAGGCTATGCGCCTTCAGCGGTACAAGGTACCAGGGAGCGGCCACTCTCCTGGTTCCCGTCCTCGGCTAGAAAGCGGATGGTGCGGCCCCTGGCAACAGTCGAGCTGGAGGAGCGCGGCTTGTCTTTTCTGGGTGCCGCTGGGCAAGTGGGGTCCCCAGAAGTATTTATTTCATCTGGTGGATGGTTCCTTGTCCTGGAGGAGGGGGTTCGAGGCCCCGGTGGGCTCAGGAGATTCCTAGGGAGGTAGGAAGGAGAGGCAGTTAAGTAGGAGCACAGAACAAAGGCAAGGGGTGGAGGTGAGAAAAAGGACGAGATTTATTCAGCAGGGGGTAGACTCAGGAGTTTAGGCAGGTAAAGAAGACAGTGATGAAATACATTTACTTTTAAACACAGTAGCGGTCAGGAATTCAAAGTAGAAAAGGCAGGAAGACTGTAAAAGGCAGTAGAGAGCAGTTATAGTGTCTATGCAGGTTATATACTGTTTAGCCAAGGAAATTAACAAGTACAGAACTCTAGAAATTAGGTTTTCAAAAAGAAAACAGGTCTTTACAATTGCCATTAGGAGAGCTGTATCTCTTAGCCGCGGTGGCGGCGCTCACAGTCCCCGGGAGTTCTAAATGGCAGTCAGATTCCAAAAATAGGAAGTGAGAACAGCCGCTTTCTGTGCAGGATGGTACTAGCTATAATCCCAACCCAGCAGGAGAGAGCAATAAAATACAGTAGGAATACCTGCAAAAGAAAAGGGGAATCTTGGAGAGGGATATGTCTTGGATAAATCTATTTATACCAAAAAAATTAAATCAGATGTAAACAAAGATCCTGTTTTAAAAAATAATCTTGACTTGATGTCAGGGGTGATTGACATAAATATGGAAGGGTCAATCACTGATGAAGGGGGGAAGTCAGGAGGGAAGTTAGCTCGGGATAAACATAATTGTACACAAAAATCAAAGACAGACGTACAAAAAGATTCTGTTCCTAAAAATGGTTATGATCCGGTGTCTAGGGAGAATATTGTTTTAGATCCAGTTTGTAAAGAGCTGCATGGTCAAGACACAAGTAGAATACTGAAACAGAATTTGGAGCTAGTTAAAGAACTGGAGCAAACATGTATGAAAAATGCTATAGACCTTAATAGTTGTGCTATTTTGACATTATATGGCTTTAAGACCCTACACAACTGGTCATATGAAGATTTAAGGGATAAGATTGTGAACCTAATAAGGGCAGCGACTGGTGCTAATCTAACTGTGTCTGACATCTTACAGATATGGAATGCTAAAGATATTATGGGTTTAAATTGCTTATTCATATTTTGTACAGCTCCTCAAATAGCAAATCATATCTGGATTAACGAATAAGGTCTGAGCAAATTTGGTTGTAGTTTAGAATATGTTGACAGGGAACTCCTGAATGAGAAATTTCAAATACAAAATCATGAGTCTTGTCAATTAAGTATTTTTGGTGTTAAATCACCTTTTAGTAGAAATGCAAGAAAACTCAGGAGTACCCTGATGAACGTATTCGGTCAAGTTCTAAAAATCCCAGACCTAGAATTTCGAATAGAAAAAGTTTTCAGTTGGAACAAAGGTACAAGTTTGGGACAGGTGGACATTCTTGTTAAAAAACCAGAGGTAGCAAGATGTATATTAAGTAAGGCAACATTATTAGACGAAGTAGAATTACACATAATGGAAAGGAAAATACTAAATGAAGGAAGTAAATATAATAGACAGGAAGTAAGAATATCAGATCAGGAAAATATGGCTGGTAGAGTGCCTAAGATGTTGTATTTTTATGGTCTGGAAAGAATCAAAAATGAGAATAATAACAACTTAAAGGATCTTATAGCAGATATACTGGAACAACTTTTGAATGTTTCTATAGAAAATCCTAATGCATTAAATATCACAAGACAGGGTTGTGATCCAGAGTGTGATTTAATTATTGTTAAAACAGGCCTTTTAAGCTTATATAACATGATCATTGATAATAGGAGTCTACTGGGTGCCTTAGGAATATATATAGTGAACACAAATATTTTTTCTCACCATAATAGTCCTATATGTAAATCACTAAAAGGGACTAAAAAGAAAATTCAGGAAAAAGTGGTATTTAATGTTTCTACTTGTAATAGATTTGAGTTGTTGGAAACACAATTAGACTGACTTGTAGAAGATAAAGAACTATTTACTGAAACAAAATCTAATGCCTTTCTTCTAATCTCTTGGAACATTGCAGGTTTCTTTTCAAAATGAATGGATCAAGAATGGTTAGACTTTATACTTAAGTTTAATATTATTTGCCTACAAGAGACTTGGCACTCTAAAGACCAAGAAATCTTACTGAATGGTTATCAAACCTTTCAGATCCCAGGAGAAAAAGCTGCCAAAATGGGAAGAACTGTAGGGGGTTTAACTACTTTAATTAAAATAAATACTGATATTATTGCAGATATTTTATACACTAATAAAAACATTATGGTAATTTACATTAAGCCTAATAAAGGTAAATATTTTTGCCTAATTAATACTTATGTACCGCCATCTAATTCGAATTCATATTATCCAGCACTCTGGGATCAATTGGAGGATTTTATTCATAGGAGTTGGGCTGTAACGTCTTGTGAGAATATATTACTCTGTGGGGACTTTAATGCAAGGATTGGCCCATATGATGCTTACTCTGATAGTAATTTCCACAACTGGTGTCATCTAGAAGCCTCTAATTGGCCCAGATGCACAAAGGATAATAAATTAAATAAAATGGGTCAGAAATTAATAGAGTTGCTAGCTTTACATAATTTAGCACCAATAAATGGCAGGTTATATGGTGACAAATTGGGAAGTTTCACTCATTTTTCTGCAAAAGGACCTTCAATAATAGATTACGTGTTCTGGAATGGGAACATGACAGATTGGGAATCTTTGGAAATTCCAATTAGGGGCGAAAGTGATCATTTTCCTCATGTTTTGAAAGCAAAAATATACAGTGTGTTCCAGATGTACCAAATAAACCTATACAATTTATAATCTGTAATAACAAAATTCAATGGCAGGACAAGTTTTCTCCCCTCATTAAACATCTTTTGCAGGACTTATCCAATAAGCTAAATACTGAAAATATGGGGTATGGGCGACTTCACCATTTATTATTTTCAAACCTAGAGGAGATAACAAAATTACTTAAAACTTCAAAGACTACAAAAAGAATAGAATACAAAATTACATGGTTTGATCTGGAATGTCGTAAAGAAAAAAGAGAATTAAATAAAAAAATCAGGCAGGTAAGGCAGAATAAGACTTCACAAAACATTATAGAACTAAATAGATGTCAGGAAAAATATAAGAAGTTCCTCTTATTAGAACAAAAACAATATCAACAAAGAAATTGGGATTGAAGCTATTTATAACAAAGATTTCCAGACATACTGGTTATTAGTTGCTAAAGGAACTAATAATATTAAACACAAATTGGATACCTATATTACATTGGAAACCTGGGTTTCTTATTATTCTTTAAAAATGTTTCCCCTAGTGTTGAAAATGTGGGAACATTTCTGGATACAAATATGCAGAATTTTTGACCTATTTTAATTACAGAAGTATATTTTGCCATTGCAGCTTTTAAAAAAAGAAAAGCACCAGGCCCAGATATAATTCCCTCTGAAGTTTACCTGAGTGTCCCTGCTTTATGGTCTACAATTTTGACTAAATATTTTAATTTTTGTGTCCAGAAACTGGTTTTCCCGAATTCCTGGAAGGGAGGTATAATATTTTCAATATATAAAAAGGGTGATAAAACAGATCCTAAAATGTATAGGCTTATTTCATTATTAGACAATCTGGGGAAATTGTTTTCTAAGTTAGTTCTAAATAGATTAAATGAAGAATTAATAGGCTTAGGTGGACTTTCTGAAGCACAAGCTGGATTTAGGGCTGGCTACAGCACAACTGATAATTGTTTCATAATTAGACATCTTTATGAAAAATATGTTATGGTTAGAAAACAGTCTTTTTTTTGCTGCGTTTATAGATTTCAGCACTGCATTTGACTTAGTATCAAGGAATGTTCTTTGGCTTATAATGAAGGAAAAAGGATTTACAATGGAATTGATAGCAATTATAAGAGAATTATATACTGCAACATGGGCCCAAGTGAGGTCAGGTACTCAGGGACAATTCTCTTCAACTTTCCCTACTAATATGGGAGTAAGACAAGGCTGCGTAATTGATCATCTTCTCTTTTCTATAGATATTGACAAACTGTTAAGTGACTTAAATCTTAGTAATTCTGATTCTCCTAAGATTAGGGATAAATGTTGTGGTGTACTGGCCTATGCTGATGACTTAGTCTTATTCTCTCTTACTGAATCCGGACTTCAAGCTAAATTAAATATACTTGCAATAACTGCAAATGAGCTTAACTTGACAGTAAATATTCAAAAAAGCCAGATTCTTCCGTTTGCAATCAAAGCTAAAAAATAAAGTAAAAAGAAATTTTGGATGCTAGGTTTCGATAAATTAGAGACTGTAGATAGTTACAAGTATTTGGGCCTTCAATTGACTAGGGATGGAAAATGGAATGTACAACTGGATACAATTTTAGCAAAATCAAAAAGAACAGCAAATTCCTTACTCATATTTAATAACAAATTTGGTGGAAACACAATTAGGCCTATTTTAAAGGCAGTTCAAGCCAAATATTATGCTCAAGCTTTATTTAATGCTGAAATTTGGCATAATAATAAAATGTATATGTTAAATATTCCCGTTAATAAACTGTTTCGAGAAACCTTAGGTTTACCAAATTTTGTTCCTGCTGCGATACTGAGGGCCGAGACAGGTTATTACTCTCCGCAGGCAGCGGCTGATGCTAGAAAGATTAATTATTGGGTTAGAATACTTCACCATGACCAAAATAGGTTAACGGCTTTATGCTTACAAGAAAAATATTGGTGGTCCTCTTTAGGGAACCTAAAATCAGAATGGTTATCCCTAATATTTAATTTATTACAAAAAGTGAGGTTAACCTACTTATATCAGTATAGGGCAAGAGGAATCACTATTAGTTTAAAATATCAACCCCTTATCACAAAGGTATTCAGAGAATACTACAAGATTCTAGATTTAAATATTATTAAAAAGCTTAAATTGTTCCCATTTTTGAGGATAAATGATCTCTGTCATTATTATAGATATTACTTAGATATACTTACAGAAGTAGAAGATAGAAAACAATACACCAGACATAGGCTAGAAGTATTTCCAAATAACATCCTGGAAGCAGTTTATATGAAAAATTTTACTTCTAATGCTGGTTTTTGCTCTTGTACCTGCTCCACACTGGAAAATTTGGAAATGTTATGTTTGCATGTAAATGGTATACTATACCAAGAAAAAAATGGATATGGCCTTTATGCCAAACCATACAAACAACAGACCAGAGTACTTTACTTATTTTTTTTACCACTAATGATGAAATTATAATTAAGGCTGTAGCTAAATATTTAGTAAACATCTCTAGAATACGCCTTGGTATAAAAATGAAAAAAAAAATGGATCTAACATTTATATTATATTATATACTGTCAAGTAGTACAATATTTGTACTCTTGTCAAGCTAAAGCACTTTCCTTATAGGTAATTGCACATAGTCGATTGTTACCCATGTTTTTGCACTAAGTACTTTGAAGGGTTGGAAGAGATGCTTTTCCTGTTTACTTATTTATCTATTTATTTATTTATTATAAAGAGTATATTTCATGTTGTAATTTTCTGTATATTGTAAATTATATATTTTATTGTAATAACTTGTCTTTTTGTCATGGTATATGACCGCTCAATAAACTTTTGACTGACTGACTGACTATGGTTTATGGTTATTAAGGCCTTTAGTGGGTGGGTATGATCTGCTTTCATTAATCTATAACGCCATGTTGACCACTGTATCTCTCATTTCAGTTCTGGACCCACCCATTTTAATTTGTCAAAGACTCTGCAGTAGTGTTCACCAAACTTGCCAGTACTAGCAAATCTCGTGATTCTATAATATATTTGGTCAACTTTTTTCAACAAGTTTTTTTGTGCATTTCTATACAACAATACCCCATAGTTTAAAACTGGAAGCAAAAGCTGGGTCACCAATTTGGTTCTGGTAGATTTCCCTAAAAGGGCAGATATCCTTTTGAGCATTCCCAGTCTTTGGTTACACTTGTTTACTATAGTTTTTACATGTTCTTCATATGTTAATCTCCTATCAGTTGTTACCCCCAGATATTTGTATCTGTGAGTTTTTTATATCTGCTGTTTGTTTTTGAAAAACAAGTTTGGTTCTTCTCCTATTATGTTTCTGTTACTCATTGTGAATATCATACACTGCATTTTCTTGAGATTCATTACTAGTCTTGCTTCATAAAACCAATGTTCCATGGCCATTACGTCTTCTAGCAAAATTGCCTCCAGAGTGGTGTTATTGGTTGCAGATGCCACCAAAACAGTACTGTCTGCATACAAGTGCACCACTCTGTTCTTTATCACGTCAGGCAGGTGGTTAATGTATATGTTGAAGAGTAAGGGCCCTAATATTGAGCCCTGAGGGACCCCTCTCTTCATCTCCCTTAAGACTGACAAAGTTTTACCTACTGAGGCACACTGCTTTCTTTGAAGTAGGTATGAACTGAACTAAGGTAAAGTTTCTTTATGGAGTCTAGTCTTATCCAGTTTTTCAAGTACAATACAGTGGTAAGCTAGGTTGAAAGCTTTGCTGAGGTCCATGAACACAGCCCCTGTACTAAGGCCCAAATTCATGGGCTCTGATACAAGATTATTGAAATCTACGAGGGCCATGTCCATGGACCTCCCTGCTCTGAACCCATATTGGTTATTTGTGAGCAAATCATGCTATTCCAGGTACCCTGAAAGCTGCCTGTGGACAAATTTCTCCAGAACCTTCAACAGGACAGAGAGCAGCATGATAGGTCAGTAACTGGACACTGCCAACGAATCCCCTCCCTTGTCTATTGGAATTATCTGTCCTATTTTCCACAATTCAAGAAAAACTGCAGTGCTCAAGCGCCAATTAAATAGGTATGTGACAACTGGGGCTAATATATCAGAACCTATTTTCAAAAACTCTGGGTCAATTGCATCGATGCCACAAGACTTAGTGGTCTTTAATCTCCTTAACTCCCTCTCAACATCATAAGTTTTCAATGCCTTAAATCCACAATTTCTGAATTTTTTTGTATTTTATTTTATGTTTTTTGTGTTGGAGAAGCTTGCTTATAATCTGGCAAGTTCAGATCAAGAACTTCAATGTAATACATAGATACATAGACAGTGTTGGCAGATAAGGGCCTATGGCCCACCCAGTCTGCCCATTTGAGCCTGTAAGTTCAGTTTATGTTTTCCTAGAAGTCTGTTATCTCTTACCCCCTGACCTCCAGAAATCCTTTATATCTATCCCATGTATTCTTAAATCCCGTGATTGTTTCAGCCCCCACCACTTCCTCTGGCAGAGTGTTCCACTTGTCCACCACTCATTCTGTGAAGAAATTCTTCTTCATGTTTCCTCTGAATCGTCCTCCCTCCAACTTCATCCCATGCCCTCTAGTCCTGGAACATCTTTTTCACTTAAAAATAGTGTATTCCTGCACCCTGTTCCTCCGTGTAAGATACTTGTATGTCTCTATCATATCCCCCTCTCTCCCTCATCTCATCCAGGGAGTACATATTCAGTTCCTTCAACCTGTCTTCATAGGACTTGTGATGCAATCCATGCACCATCTTTGTTGCCCTCCTCTAAACCTTCTCTACCCTATGTCCTTACGTAGGTATGGTCTCCAGAACTATACACTGTACTCCAGGTGGGGCCTCACTAGTGTCTTGTATAGCGGAATTATGACCTCCCTTTTCCTGTTGGTGATGCCCCTGCCTATACATCACAGCATCCTATTTGCTTTACCTGCTGCCTTGTCACACTGTTTCCCTACCTTGAGGTCATCAGAGATGATAACCCCAAGATCCCTTTCCTGCTTGGTGCATGCTGTATCCTCACCCCCAACTGATATATTGTGCCAGGGTTTTGTGCCCATATGCATTATCTTGCACTTCTTTGCACTGAATTCAACTGCTAAACCCTGACCATTCTTCAAGTTTCTGCAGGTCCCTTCTCATTCTGTCTACACCCTCTGGTGTGTCTACTCTGTTACAGAGCTTTGTGTCATCAGCGAACAGTGAAATTCTGCCTTCTAGGTCCCTTGTAATGTCACTGATGAAGATGTTGAATAGGACCGGTCCCAGCACTGATCTCTGTGGTACCCCACTGGTCACTCTTCCCTCTGTGGAGTGACAGCCATTTACCACCACCCGCTGTGTCCTGCCACCCAGCCAGGTACCTACCCACCACACTACTGTCCTGCCCACACCCATATTCCCCAGTTTGTGTAATAGTCTTCTATGTGGCACAGTGTCAAAGGCCTTGCTGAAGTCCAGATAGGTCATGTCCACTGCCCTCCGCTGATCCACCTTCCTAGCCACCGAGTCAAAAAATTCAATGAGGTTGGTCTGACATGACCTCCCCCTGGTGAAACCATGCTGCCTTGGGTCCTATAGTCCACTGACAACCAGATGTTCCACCAATCTGTCCTTCAGTAGTGCTTCCATGATCTTCCCCACTACCGAGGTGAGGCTGACTGGTCTGTAGTTCCCTGCTTCCTCTTTGTTCCCACTTTTGTATAAGGGGACTACATCTGCTGTCCTCCAGTCTTTGGGTACCTCCCCTGTTTCCAGTGATCGGCTAAACAGGATAGCCAGAGGTTCAGCCACCACCTATCTTAGTTCTTTAAGGACCCTGGGGTGCACCCCATCTGGCCCCGTTGCTTTATCAACTCTTATTACTTCCAGTTCCTTCAGAACCCTTTCTCGTGTAAAAGGACTTATGTCCATTTCTGCACCATTCTCACCCCTTGTACTCCATTCAGTCCCATTACCCTCCTCTTCCTCAGTAAAGACTGAGCAGAAATACCTGTTCAATATGTCAGCTTTACTGTTGTCATCCTCCACAGCCCCATCCTCCCCTTCAGTCTCACTATCCCTCCCTTTGTCTTTCTTTTTTCCTTATGTACCTGTAAAGGTTTTGTCCCTCTACCCACTGATTTTGCAATGTGTTCTTCTGGCTGAGCTTTGGCTTCCCTTACTGACTTCCCTGACTCCCTTTGCTTCTCCTGGTACTTCTCCCTATCCCCTTCTGCCTGTGTCTTTTTGTATTGCCTGAATGTAGTCTTTTTGGCTTTCACTTTCTTTGCTACCTCTTTGGAAAACCATAATGGTCTCCTCTTCCTTTTCCTCTTGCTAACCTGCTTAATGCATAATTCTGTTGTGCTTGTAATCCCCATTATAAATACTGCTCACTGTTCCTCAACCCCTGATTCCTGTTCCATTCCCCTTAATGCCTCTTTCAAGTATCTCCCCATTTTCCCAAAGTCTGCCCCCCTAAAATCCAGGATACATGTTTTTGTGTGGTTTGGTTCTGCTCTTTCTGTGATTTCAAACCACAATGACTGGTGGTCACCATTCCCCAGGTGCTCCCCCACTGTTACCCTCATCACACTGTCCCTGTTTGTGAGCACAAGGTCCAGTATTGCCTTCTGCTGAGTTGGTTCCTGACCAGTTGCTTGAGGAAGGCACCCTGAAGGGAGGCCAGGATAAATCTGCTCCTAGTTGATGCTGCTGCTGGGATGCTCCAGTCCACATCTGGAATATTGAAGCCTCCAACCAGTACTACCTCACTGTTGTCTGCCATCCTTTGGATGGCTAGCATCAGATTCCTATCTGTTTCTTCCTCCTGGGATGCTGGTCTATAGACCACACCTGTGAGGATGGCTGTCCCCATTTTTCTTTCCAGCTTAACCCACAGTATCTCTCCCCCATTTTGTTCCTCTTAGATCTCTGTGGCCCTTATGTCATTTTTCACATACAGTGCCACTCCTCCTCCCTTCCTGCCTGCTCTGTCTCTTCTGAATATGTTGTAGCCAGGTATGGCCATCTCCCAGTCATGGTTATCATTACACCAGGTTTCAGTGATGGCCACAATGTCCAGGTCTGACTGCACCATGACAGCCTCCAGATCTTCCATCTTGTTGCTAAGGCTCCTGGCATTTGCACACATGGCTTTCCATGATTTGACCTCCCTAGACTGTTTCGCTGTTCTACTTCAGCCCCTTCCTTGGTTGTCCTTTATCCCTGGTTCTCCTTGCTGTCTGCCCTTCTGCTGAATGTTGACCCTTTTCTGCCTATCCACCTCTTGGGCACTAATCTACATCTTAAATTAGCTACTAAGTCTTCACTTTCTGTCATAACATGGTTATTGATTATTTCAATAGATCTCTTTGGATTTACTGGATTCTGGAGTTTTTTTATGTAATGCCAAAACTTTCTAGTATTTGTAGATTTCTCTGTACCCTATCTATAATATGTTGTTTTGGCCATCTTTATTACATGTGAGCATTTGTTACACCATTTTTTAAAAATTATCCAGTCTTCAGGAGATTTTGTTCTTGTTGGGTTTTTTTTCCATAATCTGTTTTTATATTTAAATATTCTTTTATTTTTTTTTCAGTAATTCATGGAAGCTGATTTTTCCCTAATATTTTTATAACTTTTGGGGCATGTTTGTTATTTATTCTAACCATTGTGTTCGTGAAATCTTGCATACCAAAGTCTAAATCAAGTATTAGGGTGATTTTTGTCCAATCTTCATTTTGAAAACTTTCCCTGAAGGCACTAGCTCTAAAGACCTTCCAGTTTGTTACCCAGCTGGCCTCATTATCTACTGTCTTTGATTTTACCCACTCAATTATGCATTTTATTGGGCAGTGGTTACTTAAATTTAATGGCAATATGTCAACTGATCTTATGACTAAGTTTTTAGATATAAACATTTGGTCTAATACTGATCCTTTGTCCATTTGTTCTGTGCTTCTAGTTATCCCATGTATTATCTGCTGAAGTCCCAAGATATCAAAGCTGTCTTTCAATCTTTTTTCCCCTACCCAAATTCCAATAGCATTAAAATCCCCCAGGATAATCAATTCAGTGTCCTGGGCTTTATCTGTGAATATTGTTGCCAATTTGTCAAAGTTAGACAGTTTAGTTTTTGGGGGTGTGTATACTAATCCAATCATGAGCTTACACATAGCTAATTCAATTACCAAACAGTCTATACCCTCTGAATTTTCTGAAAATCTAATTTTTAGGGGTCCTAGCTTATAGTTTGTATATATCACTACACCACCTCCTCATTTACCTCTGTCCTGCCTCACCAAATTAAATCCTTCTATCTGAACCTCATAGTCCATGACTTTTTTTAGAGCCAGGACTCTGAGAACCCCATGATATCTGGCTTAACATTTTCTGCCCACGCTCTCACTGGGTCTATTTTGTTCATTAAACTGTGTGCATTTGCATGTGTTACGTGTAGTCCTCCTATGTTCTTAGGCCCAGGGTTTACTTCAATATCTCCACCTACTATTAAAAGTGTCAAACAGTAACATGAATATTGAGAATTATTACTGAAATTCACAGGGTGCACAAAACGAGATCTATATTTATACTGATCCCACCCACATGAAAATATACTCCTTAGGAACTGACACAGGAACTAAAGGAAATGTATTACGGATTGTTTCAGTTTAATTTTTCTTTCTGTATATATTTAATAGAATACATTGTATTGATCCATTTTTGGTTTCTCTTTTCTGCAATAAAACAGTCCTCTACTCTTTTAAAGAATCACTAAGGGATCTTTAACATTCACCTGAACAACCACCAGAACCAGCAGGGGACCTTGATTTAATGTCTCATCAGAAAGACAGCACCTCAGGAGCACTCTCCATGTGCTGCACTACAGTATCAGTATTGGAATTTAACCTCTCTTACAGAAATAATTATATGAAAAGTTTTCATGCTGCAGACATAAAACTACCTAAGTGATACACGTGCTGCATGTATGATTTAAATGTTAAACTGAAACTGATTGCATGCATATGGCATGCGTGCAGCAAGCAAGTATGGAAACCATGATTGTTATGTTAAATTGGGAAAGACTGCATGCATGTGGCATGTGTGCAAAAAGCAAGTGGGCACTGATAACTGCACATGTAAAAGATAAGTGACTTGCTCAGGATCACAACATACACAAGTAGGGATTTATGAGATTCAAACCCAGGTCTTCATGCCTCCAAGTCTCCTGGCTTGCAGTTCAGTGCCATTAACCACTAAGCCATACTGTCTGCACACATGTGGCTTGCTTCAATACATTCTGTATCTGAATACATCTGCACATATGTGGCATGCTTGTAGCCACTGTTATGCTCTTCAGTTTTCTTCTCTCTCTCATCTCAGTTTCACGGTTGAACTGTAGTACGCATACCAATGGAAACACATGTGGTTTTTCCCCCCCCAATACACAAACTTACCCACAAAACCACTTAATTACTTCTGTTAGGCCTATACTCCTACTTTCTCTTCATAGTTTTGAATGCTTCCACACAAACAGACTTGAAGGTGCAAACACAAAAGTAGCAATAACTCGACACACACCCACATGGCCAGCCCCCCTCCTCCACACACACACTATAGCAGGTATGGCCATGCTGCTACAGACAACACACAAAGTATAGATATAAGTATAAAGTCTCTTACTTGAGTATTAGGGAGTCAGAGACAGGAGTCTTTAAGAGATGATGTCCATGGGTCAGAGTGCTGGAGCATACTCCCTTGAAATGAATGGGGTTATTTTTTATTACTATTTAATACATTATGATGGTAACTTGTAGAGTAATGAGAGCCACTGTTTTACTAACAAGGCCCTTGTTAGTTGCGTGGTGGCCTTCATTAATCTCCAACTCTCCATAAATAATGTATAAAATAGTAATAAAAATACCCCCATTCATTTCAGTGGTGCCCACTCCTGCATTCACATTTGTCTTTTGTCATAATGGGCTTGTGCGTAGGGATGTGGGAGTCAGCTTCACTGGGGGGGGCATAAGCCTCACTGTAGTGGAGCTCCAAAAGTCTGTGCATACCATACCACTCAACTGTCTGTGAATGCAAGGGACAGCTCTAGAATGTCTGTGACATCTCTAAAAGGTACAACTTATTTTTGTTTCCCCTCCTTATGTGCTCCATGGCAGCCACTTCTTTGGGCTTACCTCCGAGCCTCTGCCTCAGATCGCAGCCAGCCCCCCAGAGTGACCCAGCATAACCCTTCATCGGATGGGTCCCGCTCCTCTGAGGGGGAAAGCACCAGCCAAAGAGGGGGAAGACCAGCGCAACACTTCACCCCGGGGGTAGTGCTGAAATGGAGAGCTCGGACACACTTGGATGACCTCAGAGAGCCAGGCAGCCATCATCCAGTTGCTGTAAAGCAGTATTTCTGCTTTTCTTGGTGATCCCTCCTGTGTGCATCAGCAGTGCTCCTGGTCTCCACCAGAGGCCACTGTGGTGCAATGACAGCCCGCTACCCACCTCAGGAGAGGAGAGCAGTCCTATGGAGGCTCGATCCTCTCCCATCCCTGCCAGACCCTGGTGTCCCAAGTCCATTCTCGAACCCAGGTCACTGGCATGGGTCAAGGTAAGGTGCCAGTGCCTCAACCCTCTATGCCATGGGGCCAGCAACTTATTTGTTCTGACTGAAAAGTGATATGCAAATCAGGAAAAATTAAAATGTATAAGATTCATCTGTATATACCCCAGAGCGGTGCATCTGATTTGGCCTTAAATCCACCCAGTTACTAACCAATTTTTTTCATGGCTGAAGTTCTGCCCCGCCCCCCAAAATAACTTTGTCCCAGTTTTTCTCCCTGACTCCATTCCATTCAATACCCATTCCCTATGGGTCATAAAGCCACCCAAAGGTGAAGAAACATGAAAAACACATCAATATTTTGGTCCTTCCTCCTTCCCCAATCCCCCTGTAAAAAAAGTATTTACTTTTACTTACCCAGCCATGTGGCCATAATCTGCAGCCTGGCACAGTGTGCCACCAGCCCAATTTTCAGTCTGCTTGCCCTCTCTCCTTCCTCCAGAAGTTAGAACTAACCATCACAGGTCCCCAACATGGTCTGCGAGTTCCGCAACCAAGACACCTCACCAACCGAACCCACCCAACCTGGGTTGCTTGCTTCTTGCTTGGTTGCTGCTGTGGCACTGCACTGATCAAGGCCTATGAAGGCCATCCACACTGCTGTCACCACTGCTGCTAAGCCTAGCTTGCTGCCATGGGGGGCACCATGCTGGTTTAATTTTGTAAGGTGAGCCTAGCAGAGTATTAAGTAGCCTAGTCTTGAGATAGCTTCTAGCTCACCCTCTGCCCCTTCAGTCACCAGGGGACATGGAGACTCACTAAGAGTAGACCAACAAAAATATGATGCCACAACACTGCTATTGAGAGTTCAGTGTTCGCCAACTCCTCCAAGCTATAGCATGCAGTCTGTGTACTCTGTGGTTGGAAATACAGTGTTGCAGTTGCAAGACCCATGTGCTCTTTCTTGGCTGGAGCTCATCCATATCACATGTGATTGTGCCGCCGCTAATAGGTGAAGACAGCGGACAACACAATACAGACACAGTTGAGTCTGGAGAGTACCTGCAGCATGAGTACACACAAGCCAGGTGGGCACTTGTGCAAAAGATTAAATCCAAATTTAATGCCATTATTACCATGCTATAAGATAACCTAGGCACAAATACTGGGGGGGGGCAACTGCTCCCCTCTGCCCTACCTAAATGGCACCCCTGCTTAATAGCAGAAATTAATTCTCAGGTGCTAATGGAATGGTTTCCATTATGTTCTGAAGTACTGTATCTCCATGTTTTATGATGTGTCCTGATCATCATGTGGGTTAGTGTCCCTCATTTTGAGTGTCCATGTCCCTCATTTCAGTGAAATAATGTGAGATATGGTGCATGCTTCCAAGACCCTACTCAGCACAAAGAGTGCTGAGCACAGCCATAGTTTATCTGCTGAATACAGAATGACAAAGGGAAAGTAAGTGAGATGAAACAGTCATGGAGAAACACATTTGTAGAACTAAATATGCATAAAGGATTTGCAAGATCCAAAACAAAAATGGATAGACTTCACAACACAGATGCCCCTCTTCGTAGATCTGGAATGGGGGATGTTGACTGGCTATATCCTAGGCATTTAATGCAGACAGCAAACAAATACTTTACAAATTAACAGCGATTTAATGACAAAAATCAAAAGCCATTAAATAACTTGCAAAAGGATCAGAATTAATGAGTTTACCTAATTTTTATGGGAATTCAAATACAAATGTAGTTTAATGACTCAAATTGCTAGCAGTAGTATAAGAAATAGAAACTGATGTGTTTTGTTAGATGAGATTTGCACCAGCTTAGCTGCTGCACACACAGCAAGCGTGCAGTATGTGAACCTGATGTGATGTTTAAATGATGTTCACATCAGCTTAACTGCTGCACTCATGTCAAGCGTGCAACACGTGAACCTGATGTAATTTTTAGATGTTCACACCAGCTTACCTGCTGCACACATGTCAAGCTTGCAGCATGCAAACCTGATTTGTGTTTTAGACCTGAGTCACATAGGATCACTTTGTGTATGCAAACTGCTTGCAAACATTGCACAATTAAGAATGTAGCATGCATTCTGCATGTACACAGCACACCTATATTTCTGTAAGGGCTAAGTGCCTGGTGTGGGGATAGAACCCACAGCCTTTTTTTGATCGTCCGGCCTTAGAGGCGAGTGTGCAACCAGCTGAACCTCTGACAGTGCTTTGCATTATTCCCCAAACCTTGCAGGGACGTCAACATTTGGAAGTAGGTCCCCAATGTGAACATGTGTCTGCATGCTCACCCAGTATGCCACGTGGCATCATCCCTACCTGTGTCCTGAGCACTCTGTCCCCTATATGTCTACAGGTGGCAGTAGCACTGGGAGATGCAACTCCTTCCCCACCAGAGGAGGGCAGCTTTCACTGGGATGTTTGATCCTCCATGCCCTGGCTGGCCCCAACAACCCAGGCTCATTCCTGAACCCGGGTCACCAGTGTCGTGAGCGGTAGCCCTACTGCTATGCCAATGGGCTGGCCATGGTGGCTGAGTTTGTGTGAGAATGCTGGCCATATATTTCTATTAACTGAAGTGAACAAAACTCTGGAACATGCCTGTAAAATAAAAACTGAGAAGTGGTTCACAATACCAGAGTTTACAATTCCAAAAAAACCCATGCTGACTGTTCAATTAGAGAAAGCTCCCAAAAAGGATATAAAGTGTTGAGAAGGAATTTTTTTTGGTGGGCTAGCTGAATAAATGGTATAAAAATATTCCAGCATGGCTCTTCAAACTACAAAATTCACTTACTGCCTGGGTAAATTATTTATTTATTTAAAGGTTTTACCAGGAAGGCGTGCGGAGCAGACTACTTCTTGGTTCCAGATGCACCCTGGGGGTAGGGGGAGAGGGAGTGCATGCATAAGTACAAATTAAAGTCAATTACACGATATGCATACAAGATAAAACATATGCAAGGTAAAGTGCAATTTCGATATTCAGATAAATAGGCATATGACAGGAGGTTAGCTCCAGGTAAGTTACAGTGTCAGGTATAGGCAAGAAACATTGAAATTAGGAATGCTGCATAATAGGGGGATTCCCTGATGCAGAAGGTACTGGTCACCCAGTTAATGAGCTCCCATGGGTGCATGTGCAGATGTGGTGGAAGTATGTTTTGAGAAGGGAGTTAAGGTACCATCCAGAGGAAGGGCGTGCCAGATATCTGAGGTGAGCAAGTTCCAGAGATTGGGCATGTGATAACTGAAAGCTGACTGGCCTGCCGAGGCTGACATGAGTGGAATGGCCAGTAGATGCAAGTCGTTGTCCTCAGTGCATAGACCTGGGGGGTGCGGGCCGAGGACCATGGTGAGATATGTGGGGAGGGACTGAGACCAGTATTTGGCCATGAAGCTAGCACAGTGGGAGAGATGCTGGTCCTGTAATGAGGGAAGGTCTAGGCTGAGGTACAGGACACAGTGATGAGTACTAGAAGGACAGTCGAGCACAAAGCAACAGAAGGAATGGAAGAGGGGGTACAGTCTGGCTGGGGTGGACTTTGTTGAGGCACTGAAGACTATGTTACCATAGTCAAAAATGGGGAGAATCATCCTCTGCACTATAGCATGTCTAGCCAGCAATGGGATGCTTCCACAATTGTGATACAGTGTGCCCAGCATGGAGTGAAGCTTTTTGTGGATGGCATCAATGTGTGCAGAGAAGTCTAGGTGCTGGTCAAACCAGACCCCGAGATATCTGCAGGAGGAACAAGTCTCAATAGAAGTCCCATCCAGGGTGTGGAAAAAGGTGGTGGAGGATAGCCTCGAAAGTCTCTGCCTCAAGGTCACGGAGATAGTTTTCTTGGCACTGAGAAAAAGCTGATTTGGGTGAAACCAGTGCTGAACATCATTGAAATCCTCCTGGAGTCTGGTTGCTAAATCAGAAGTCAAGGGGCAGGATGTGTACAAAACTGTATCATCCACATATATGTGAATGGATATGTAAGGGTAGGCAGAGAGCAGGTCATTGAGGAAGATGGAGAACAGGAGTGGGCCAAGGACTGAGCCTTGTGGAACCCCAGAGGTAACAGGAAGGGAGGCAGAGGTGGCATTGCCAATTCTGACAGATTGAGGTAATTCTAATAGGTAGGACTGAAACCAGCTGGAGGCTATGCCTGAGAGCCCTGCGTGAGAGAGCTTCGATAGCAGGAGTGTGGGGGAGACAGTGTCAAAGACTTTAGCCAGGTCGACAAAAATGTCTGAGGTGATTAGGCAAGGCAAGGGCAAGGCAAATTTTATTTTTCTGGTGCCCAATCCCGGAGGCTCTGAGCGCCGAACAATGAAAACATACTATCAATGCAATAATACAAATCAATATAAAAACAATAAAATATCAGCATAAATAAATACGATTTAAGTATCTCTATAAAAGCTGAAACTCAAACAGAGAAACAGGGTATCCAGGGAGGACTAATACCTAAGGTCCGGGAAGGCCTGATTAAACAGGAAGGCCTTGAGGTGTGCCTTAAAAACCTCAACTGAAGGGGCCTCCTAAATTGATGGAGGAAGCAAATTCCACAGGATGGGGCCGGCGACACTAAAAGCTCTGTTGCCAGTGGTTTAAGCCTCATCCTGGGAATCGCCAAGAGGCCCGTAGAGGAGGACTGGAGGGAGTGGACCGGGATGGCAGGTGTTAGAAGGTCTGACAGGTAACCAGGACCCTGCATGCATATGGCCTTAAAGGTGAGCAAGCCTACCTTAAAGAGAATCATCTACCTTACTGGCAGCCAGTGCAGATCACACAATACCGGAGTGATATGATGAAATTTCAGCTACTTAGTTAGCAGCCTAGTGGCCGCATTCTGCACTATCTGCAGCCATTGGAGGTTACCCTCAGAGACCCCAAGGTACAGCGTATTACAGTAATCAAGTCTGGATGTCACAAAGGCATGCACCATGGTGAGGAGGTCCATAGACAGAACTAGGGGCTTGACCCTGGTGATATTCCTAAGATCGTAAACGCTTGTCCAGACAATGGATGACACCTGAAAATCAAATGACAATCCGCTATCAATGGTGACGCCAAAGTCTGCACCCTAGAGGAAGTCCTCAATGGCACAGATCCCAGGAATAAGCCAGTTTCGGTGCCAGAGGGCAACCTGTTCCATCTTCTGTTCGACTCCACCACCAGTAACTCCATCTTGTCAGGGTTCAGTCACAACCAGCTGGAGTACATCCAGTCATTTATCTCTGTGAGGCAGCTGTTTAGTACTTCCACCACACTGGAAGTTCCTGAGGCAAAGAAAAAATACAGCTGGGTATCATTGGCATAGCAGTGAAAACCCAAGCTGTACTTCCTAAAGAGCTCACCCAGGGACAGCATATACATGGCAAACAACACTTTTGACAAGACTAAGCCCTGAGGTACTCCACACAACAGGAGGCTAGAGGAGGAGGAGGAGGAGGAGGAGAAATTCCCCATCACTGCTGGTTGCCTCCTGTTCGTGAGGTATGACTCAAACCAGCAGGTGACAGAGCCGGTGAGCCCACAAAATTCCCTCAGGCAGTCAAGCAACACACAATGGTCTACCTTGTCAAAGGCTGAGAAGAGTTCGAGAAGGATTAGAATTGTCCCCTTCCCCTGAGCTCTAGCCCTGATGAGGTCATTATGCATCCAAACAATGCAGTTTCTGTACTATGCCTTGCATGGAAACAAGACTGGAATGGTTCATAGAGATCAAAGACCATGAGGTGCTCCTCAAGTTGTGCTGCAACCTTCTCAACAACTTTTCCCAAAAATGGGAGGTTGGAGATTGGATGGTAATTCACCTTGACATTGGGGTGTAATTATGTTTTTTTCAGGAGGGGATGAATCAGCACCTCCTTCAAGCCATCTGTAAAAATCCCCTCTGTCAAAGAGCACAGGACAATCAAGTCAAACACCGGGCCAGCAGTGTTGACACATCTCATCAAGAAAGACATCTGCACAGGCTCCAGTTCACAATATGTGTGCTTCAACCAGGAAGCAACCCCAATGACCTCCGACACCTCCACTGGTTTAAACTCCCCCAACTAGGTGAAGCGCTCTCTGGACAATCCAGATGATCACTGTAGGCCACTGTAAGGCTCACTGGTGGCACACCCTGCTGGATGGTGGACACCCTGTCCGAGAAGAATTGAGCAAACTCTGCACAAGGCATCAGAAAAAGTCTTTTTGGGATGGAGACAGGCTGGATTGAGGAGCCTGTCCACAGTCCAAAAGAGCAGTCAGTCGATTCTTCCCAGCAGCAATCTGTCTGAACAGTAACTCTGCCTTCTTATGAGTGAGTGATTGTCCCCTGATACTCACAATAGTGTGAGCCCAGGACCAGTCTATCCACCTCCAGGCAAGACTTCTGCCAGCAGTGCTCCAGCCTCCGACCCACAATCTTCATCGCCTTGAGCTCCCCATCAAACCAAGGTGATCTCAAGTGAGAAGATCTTGGTCGTACACAGTTTGGTGCAATGGAGTCAAGCGCTGCTGTCATCAGCCTATTATAGGTGGCAACTGCCATGCCCGAACCCCCAACACATGCACTGTCCACGCTAGATAGATCAGCCACTGCCAGAAATCCTTCTGGGGTCAAACCCCTCAAAGGGTGATAGCTGACCATCTCAGCAGGGGGAAGTCTCTTGAGGGTAGCCCTGAGCGAGAGCCCCACCGTGCAGTGATCGGACAGATGACCTGGTCAATCTTGAGGTTATTAACCTCAAGCCCCAGTGAGAAGACCAGGTCCTGCATGTGGCCATCCCAGTGGGTTGCAGTGGAAACTTCGTGTGACAGGCCCACAGATATAATCTGGAGGAGGTTATAACCTAGCCTAGAATCATTGTCATTAGCCTAGGCATTAAAGTCCCCCAGGACAAACACCAGGGGGACTCCAATGTCTCACCAGCGATGAAGTCTGCTACCTCCAGCAAGAATTCACCTGCCACCCCAGGGGGTTGGTAAATCAGGAGAATCCTACAACCTGTGCCTGGATCCCTATGTACTGCCACATGTTCAAATGAACCCAGTCTTCCCACTAAGTGCACAGAGAAGCCAAGCTCAGATCTAAAACAGATAGCTACTCCCCCAACCCTGAGTTCCACTCTGGGGCAGTGCACCATAGAGTATCTGGGGGGCCCCTATCCACACTGGTGAGGATGGAGTCTGTGAGTCTTAGGAGGGAGAAGGTGGTGGTGGAGTAGGACTTCCTAAAGCCAGACTGATAAGGGGTGAAAAAGGAAGAGGAATCAAGATAGGAGGAGAGTTGAGAGAGAACTAGTTTTTCCTGGATGTTGGTCAAGATAGGTAGCAGGGATATCAGGTGGTAATTTCTGGGAGCAGAGGGGTCACCACCTTTGAGAAGCGGGATGAATGTTGCATGTTTCCACTCAGTGTGGATAGCAGCAAGAGTGAACGAGAGGTTATAGAGAGAAGCCAGGTAGATGACGATGGCCGGAGCCGAGAAGTATAGCAGTTTGGAGTCCAAGCAACTAGGGCATTTGTCCTTGTAAGGATTTAGGGCAAGTAGTGCTTTGTAGAGGTCAGCAGGGGTAATCTGGTGGAAGGCAAAGAGGGTGCCAGCTGGGGGAGTATTTGGGGGGGGGGGATGATGGGAGTGCTTGGGTGGCCTGTGGATTGAGGGCACCCAAGAGTGATGAGGTGCAGTCCATAAAGAAGGAATTGAAATGAGAGGCCACTTTTTTATTTTGCCTTTGTCCTGCGGATCTGTCTAGTGCAGGCATTATGAAGGGCACGATACTTTTGTTGGTGCACCGGAGAGCCACAGACCTTGAAAGTCTTTCAGGCTACATCCCTGTCTTTGAGGAGTGTCATGATCTCCTTAGCGATCCATGGCAGGTGGCTACCCCTCACCCGAGCATGTTTGACAGGGGCATGTGAGTTCCAGACCACAGTGAACCTGGCCTTAAAAAACTCTCAGGCTGAATCAATAGAAATGGCCCTGTGGATATATGACCAGTCCAAGCTAGACAAGTCAAACAGAAGAGATGCAAGTTCCAAGGATTTGTAGGATCTTGTAAGGATGGTTCTGCGGGGGGGGGGGTTGCTTTAGGACGATGGATTTTTCTAACTGAGTAGATCGTATTACGAGTATAGGATGTGGGTGCGACCAGTCCACAAGAGAGTGGTTAGATGATTTGTGGTTGAGGCAAGTGGGCTTGGTAATTAGTTGGGCTAGGTTTAATGCAGCCACCTGGTGCTGCAACCTGAAGCTGCTACTAGAGAGCCAATTTTGGTTGAATTCACTGAGGATGTGCAACTCGCCCCCAGAGGCCAGTGAAGTAATGGTGTTCAGATGTTCCAGGATGGAGAGTGAGGCTGAGTCAGAACAATAGGATCCAGCCAAAAAATATGGGGCAGGTGTGGGTGAGGGAGTGTTTGATTAGTATGGTGTCGATGGACTGCATGTGTCTGGGCAGCAGGACTAGTGTAAACTGAAGGGAGGAGCTGATATACATGGCAACACCGACCCCTCTTTTGGTGCCAGGGCAGTCTTGGCGAATAAGGAAGTAGCCCAGAAAAGCGAATTCTGCATCTAGATTGTGTGGTTTCAGCCATGTTTCTGTAATGGTTAGTAAGTCTGGTCTTAGTGAGAGGACAATTGGTTGCAGTAGATTCATTTTGTTTACAATGCTGCAGATATTTGGGTGCACAAGTTTAAGGCTATGGGGCAATGAAAGGTGGGGGGCAGGATTTGAATGGGGGGGTTGGGGTTTGGACTGGGGTTGCGTTCGATGTTCTCAGATAGCAGGAGCAGTATGGTTGACAGGAAACTACTGTTTGGAAATGCCCATAGGGGTTTCCGACTCGAATACAGTGACTGTTCTGGTGCTGCTGAGGAGGCTTGTGCATGAATGTTTAGGGCAGCTAAGCCAGCGTGGAAGGAGGGTGGGAGGACAGAAGGGCCAGCAAACAGATTTAATAGCAGGGGAACAGGAGATAGTTGTATGGTTGAGGTATGGGAGGGAGGAAATGGGTAGTCTAGGGTGAGAAGTCGTGGCAGGCAAGGCTGCTAATCCAGGAAAGAGGAAGGGGCTAACAAAGCTAGTGGAGCAAGAAATAAAATTGCTGCTATCCCTGAAGTCCACATTTTGGGCAAGTTTGTTGCCTCTAGTGGTGGATGCCGATACCCAGCAAATGGAAAAGTGGGCTGATAGGCAATAGCCTTCAAGTCAGTGGGGCCAAAATGGAGTTTGAACTCCTAGTCCCTTTCGCGCCTCATTGCAGTGTTGCATACCTGCTTTTTTGGTTGCTTCAGGGGGCTTGCAGCTTTGGGGAGGGCTGAGTCCCTTTGGCCCTCATGACCACAAGGACAGCTGTGGAGGAACAAAGAAAATTACAAGGATTAAAACAGGTACATGGTGGGGAGAGATTGAAAAGGGAGGGGCTGGTAGAATTGAGAGAGGGGGGTCTAGACAGACGGTGAAGAGAGAACAAGCAGGTTAAAATAACTAGTATCAGCACATAACAAAGAATTAAGTAAATCAGAGTAAGAATTAAACGAGTGTGATTTAAAGATCAGGGCTGAGGACTGCTCCTTGCTCAGCTCCCTGGCTTACAACCCCCAGGGCTATAGGAGCTAGAAACGATGAGCTGAGTTTTGTTACAAAATGAAGTTATTTATTTATTTATGTTGGTATTTAGAATTTTCCTAAGTATCTCACAGCTCTGGAACAGGCTTAAGGCACTGACCGTGTGGGTGGAAAATGAAAATTAATTAAAGTACACAGTGCAGGGGCGTGAGTTAACGACCACCCAATGAAATAAATGAGCATTGAAAAACAATCTACATTACTCAGATGACATTAAATAAGTAAGAATCTTTAAATAGAAATGTACAAATGAATTAGTCCATTTGTAAAAGAAGTCCAAGGTAGGCAGCGGTAGTTGGAGCTACCAAATTTGAACCTGGTGCCAAAATGGAGTTTGAACTCCTAGTCCCTTTCATGCCTCACTGCAGCATTGCATACCTGCGACTTTTGTTGCTTCAGGGGGCTTGCAGCTTAGGGGAGGCGAGTCCCACTGGCCTCATGACCATGAGGATAGCTGCTTCTTTTGTTTTTCAGGGGGCTTGCAGCTTTGGGGAGGGCCGAGTCCCACTGGCCCTCATGACCACGAGGACAGTTACTTCTTTTGTTACTTAGGGGGGCTTGCAGCTTTGGGGAAGGTTGAGTCTCACTGGCCCTCATGACCACGAGGATAGCTGCTTCTTTTGTTGCTTTGGGGGGCTTGTAGCTTTGGGGAAGGCCAAGTCCCACTGGCCCTCATGACCACGAGGATAGTTGCTTCTTTTGTTACTTAGGGGAGCTTGCTGCTTTGGGGAAGGTCGAGTCTCACTGGCCCTCATGATCATGAGGATAGCTGCTTCTTTTGTTGCTTCAGGGGGCTTGCAGCTTCGGGGACGGACAGATGCTAAGTTAACTTTTGTAGTTCGAAGCATCAGTGTCAGGGTGTTTTTATGCATTTGCTCAGCTAGCCCACCAAATAAATTATTTTTCAGCACTTAACACCATTTTTGGAAGCTTCTCTAATTGAACAGTCAGCATGTTTTTTTCAGAGTTGTAATTTCTATTAATTGCCAAGCTTCCTCTGGCAAAATACAAGAGCAATACACACCATTTCTGCTGATAAGTGGAAAAGCAGGCTACTTCAAGTAATAATGGACCCGCATTTTTTCCAGTTCCAATCTGGCTTCTGAAAAGGCTTTTCTCTTTTCCACTAGCTCAAGGGAATAGACTTTAAAAATAAAAATCCTCCAACTCATCCAGTTTAAAATTCTTCGATCACAGATCCTGAGCAATTTTTAAACTCTCTTACTTGATGTAAAATCGAAGAAAATGAATGATGATTGATCTTGGTCTCTGTTCACGTTTTGGTCTGGCTGACCAAGATCTATGGGCTCCTCTAATTCCTAGTGGTCAGGGCCACTGGTAATTTAGGATAATTGGCAAAATGTTTTGAGGAAAGACACACATACTATCACCCTCTGCCCCCTCAGGGACTCCCAAAATTTGTAAACTGTTGTGCCTGCTCTTATTCTCCAGGTCACCAATTTTTTGTGAATAAGGAGGTTATTTTCTTGGTGTGAAGACTGCAAACATCCTCAAGTTTAGTGAGGGAATCTTCAGCTAAGGTGATCCTTTCCTCTGCTGTGTCTAACCTGTCTGATTTCTAATAGGTTTGATTGCGAGGTGGATACACTGATTTTTATTGTTGACTGCTCTTTTTAAAAAAAAAATCTGGCTTAATAAGTTCTTTACAGTAGAGCTTTCAATTTTGCCTACAGTCCCTGATGCCATTCTGTCAAGAAAAAGACCACTCACTGTTAGATGAGCTGTTGCTGGGGACACTTGCACTGTTCATCCCAGGTACCATTGGAGGTGAAAGAAAGAAGAGGTTTTAAACAAATTTTTAAAAACCTGTAATTTTGTGAAAATAGCACCGATTGCAATGTGGTACTTTTGTTCATTAGAGGATGACAAGGGGAAATGATAAATAGCAAAAATACACTAAATGTGTCAATTTGCATGACCGGATCACTTTTTTGTCTTGACCTTGTACTGAGAGACCATGGTTTAACCTGCCATCTTCGTCAGTGCTGATGAACACATCCCTGACAACAGAATCTTTCTTTCTACATCACCAACAGTCATGAGTAGTTGTTAACAAAACATAGGCATCAAATCTCTGCAACACTAAACTGCAAAATAACTACATTTGGATTCATTCATTTGGAGTGCCTAAACAGACACACCAGATGCCAATATGTTGTTAATAACTCTTCATGACTGTTGGCGACCTTTTTCCTGTGGAGGTTATCCTTATAACAAAAATTAAAATGTACTGAATAACCTACTTTTGTGCTGGTCCTGCTACAGTAGGAGCAAGGGTTCTCTGAATCCCCACTTCTCTGTTTTTTTCCAAATTTATTTTCCTGCGGAGGACAGGCGCATGGTGGGTGCATACACTGGAGCTGGGACTGCTCTGCTAATTTTGTCTTTGTGTGTACACAATGGAATGTTTGGACTTCTAAAAGAGCTATAGGAAGAAATGGAGGCTTAAGGAAATTCATATTCGGCAACATACCATTATGAGGTACTCTAACCTATGCTCTACAGTATATAGTTATTTGGCATAAAACTCTATGAGCCCAGATGTACCATGGCTAAGGGCATACCATAATTTAATTTAAACTCTACCATTTAATTTTATACTCTATGAAGTAACTAATGAAATAACTAATTTGAGTTTTGAATAATTCACACCCCTCTAGGTTTGTATCCCAAAGCTGGAGTCATTCCATGTCTTACTCTTAGGGATACTGATGGTATCAAACTTATCTACCCAAGCTAAGGCTTCAAATTCACACATTTTTTTTGTTAAGACTCCTTGCGCTCATACACACAAATTTCCAGTTTAATCAACCTGATCCTTTTGTTCGTTTGGAATTGCTAATAAAGTTGTCATCCTGCCTGCACTGAGAGGTTACTTACTGCATTTTCTTGATTTCTTCCCATTTTTATACACTGTTTTCTGAGCCTGTGATTGTATATCTACATCAATACAGCTTTCTTGTATCATTATATTTCCTAGTCAATAAACTCTAAATAAATAAGTAGAAATGTACAGCTATATATTGATACACTTAATTTTGTCTTAAAGATGTGCTTAAATCTTATATGTGGTTCATGGTCGAAGTGAATATGGTGGTAAGAGCCAAAAGGGAGGGTGGAATTTTAAAAGTATAAGGGAAGCCAAAAGGAAGAGGATAGGGAGAAGCACTTGATGATGACCAAGGTAGCCAGCAGGAAGGTGAGGGAGGCCAAGGTGAAGACAGAATTCCAGCTGGCAAAGGGAGTGACACAAGGGGAAAGGCATTCTGCAGGTACATCTGAGAGAAGGTTAGGACACCTAAACCATCTTTTTACACATTTTGTTTTTCAAAAACTGACTCCATAGGCTTGTAAAAGAGAGTCTGTTTACATTTATACTGAAACTCCATTTATGAAAGTAGGATATATGCAGTTTCATAGCATTTGAAAATGGTAAACACAGCCTCTCCTAATTCAAAATTCCTGCTCTAAGAACCCTAAAATGGCTGCCTTGATGAATTCAATGAAGGGAGAGATGCCCAGCTTTGCAGATGCATACTAGCTCTACTAAATGTATTCAAATGTGAATAACTTTAAAATGAAAAATGATAACATGGCACTGTGAATATGAAAGTTGTTCAGCCTAGAAATATCTACAAAATGGGTGGTATCTCATGTATAGGTACCTTTTAGGTTTTTTTAATTAGCCAAAAATCACAGGAAATTCATTTTTGATAACTTTTCTGAAGGTATGGCATAAATGGAATATGCTACCTCCCTACTAGAAATATTGATAATTTTTTGTTCTCGTGATGATTGACCTGATGACATCTCTTGTGTCTTCACCATTCATGATGTCATCAGGTCAATCGGCACTTGAACAAAAAATATCAACAATATTTCCAGTAGGGGGTAGCATATCCCTTATATATTCTTTGCAAAAAGCTCAGTTAATGCATCAGTTTGTGTTGCTATTGAAGCAACAAAAGTCTGGAAATGTGATGTTAGGGTTTTCAACATGTACTCCCCATTCCCCCCAAGCAGCCAAAGGAGGCAAGGCAACACAAGCAATGACAGACATCCATCATAAGGTATGACAAACAACATACAACTCTTTTCAATGAATAACACACAACAGGGTGTGTGGTAGTGTTAAATTACTGCATGCATCAGGCAGGTTGTGAGGCATGAGGCACAGCCGAGTGCCTTCAACCACCTGGGCCGTGTGATATAAAATTCCCATGGGATCACATTGTAAACTGTAAGTAAGCAACAACACATGGCAGGGTGTACGGCAATGCTAAACTGCTGCATGCCACAGGTGGGTTGTAAGGCATGAGCCTTAGTTAGGTGCCTTCAAATACCTGAGAAGTGCAGTATATAATTTAAATATGATTACATTATAAATTTTAAGTGATCAGTACCATGCAGCAGGGTGTATGGCAATGCTAAAGTGCTTCATGCCTCAAGTGGGTTGTAAGGCATGAGGTGCAGCTGGGTGCCTTCAGTCACATGGGAAGTGCATTGTATAATTCAGACAAGATTATATTATACATTTTAAATTATCAGTACTACACGGCAGGGTGTATGGCAATGCTAAAGTGCTGCATGCCTCAAGTGGGTTGTAAGGCATGAGGTACAGCTGGGTGCCTTCAGTTACCTGGGAAGCACAGTGTATAATTCAGATAAGATTATATTATAAATTTTAAGTGATCAGTACCTCACGGCAGGGTGTGTGGCAAGGCTAAACTGCTACATGCTCCAGGTGGGTTGTGAAGCACAATGCACAGCAGAGCACCTTCAACCACCTGGGAGGTATGATATAAAATTCCCATAGGCTGACACTGTAAGTTGTAAGTAAGCAATAACACACAACATGGTGTGTGGTAATGCTAAATTACCACACGCCCCAAGTGGGTTGTGAGGTGGACTGTGAGGTATGAGGTGCAACTGAGTGCCATCAACCACCTGGGAAGTGCTGATGTCTTCACTTAGGTGCTGAAGGCACCTATCAATCAATCAATCCTTTATTTATAAAGCACTTTTCAAAATCAAGGCGCTGTACACATCATAAGCATAAGATTTAAAAAGTAAGCTTTTCAGTTTCAAGTTCATTGTTCGGCATTTTATGCCATTACAAATCAAGACATAAATAACAAATTAAAACTCACTTTAAAATGACATATTATAAAATGTTTCTCAATATGAGAGTATATTAACAGTACATAAGATCATCTAATATCAAATTATCATAAACCCATTCCAATTGAGTTTGCACACTTAAATCTATTCACCATATAACTTTCTTATTTTTATTCTAATTTAAATTGTGCCTACAGCATAAATGGTATTCTGTCACCATCAATTGCTCAGTGTCACATTCTTTAACGTAGGTGATGTTTTTAAATGGAGGCATTTAAGTTCCATGTATCTTAGGAGGGAGACCACAGGGATAAGCACTTCCTTTTTCTGTGTTTTTAATAGAAAATTCAGTGTATGGGTTGGTCGATATGTAAGTTTCTGGAGTAGACCACCCAAAAGAGAAATCCTCATTTTATTATATAGAGGACAAAACAGAACTACATGTAGTAAATTATCTTCACTTAATCCGCATTTGCAATTAGTATCCATGTTTTTGCTTTTCTCAAATTTTCCTCTCCTAACGTTACTAATAAAACATTCAAATTGAAATCTAGTAACTGCTTTCCTATGACTAGAGTTTTGTAATATTTCCAGGTATGATTTGAATTCATGAGATCTTTTGTTTTCAGCTAGCCATGGGCACGCTTTTGACAACCTGGAAAACTCTAAATCCTTTTGTATATATATA
This sequence comes from Neoceratodus forsteri, assembly GCA_016271365.2. Classification (NCBI taxonomy): domain Eukaryota; kingdom Metazoa; phylum Chordata; order Ceratodontiformes; family Ceratodontidae; genus Neoceratodus; species Neoceratodus forsteri. Next base: position 1,376,131,860 of record CM028132.1, on the reverse strand, counting down.
CATTAATTATCATATTATTGATTTCTTTTTTAATTTGAACTGGTGGAAATCTTAAACTATCTGTTATGATTGACATTAGACCAAATGGTTTGATGATTTCTTCTACCACTTACATACAGGGGAAAGATTTATAAGAAAAAAAATTTGTTAAACCTTCTTCTAAACAAATTCTAGGAAATCTGTTCTGACTCATTCTGAAAACTTTTAACCAATAGTTTACCAGCCTTTGCTGGGTATAGCACTCAATTGAAACCCTACCCAATTCAGCTCTAACTAATGAAGACGGTGCAGAAATTGGAAGTCCCAGCATCTTCTTATAAAGTTTGTTCAAAGTTGAGTCAAGTCCTCTTTTATTACTATAATTAATTCCCCATATCTTAGCTCCATAAAGGAGTTGTGACCTGACTTTGGCATCAATAACCATCAGGTTCCCTTTGATAGAATTCTCACCATGCTTTGAAAAAAAAAGATAAGATAGTAGGGACAAATTTCTCTGCCTTTACCTTAATCTCTCTATGATGTTCATTCCAATTTCCTTGTTTACTAAAAGTTATACCCCAGATAGCAGAAACTCTTTACTTCTTCTATTTTTTTTATGATTTATATAATATTTATATTTATTCTTATTGTCACCAAATACCAATATCTTAGTTTTTTTATAGTTTATCTGAAAATCTTCACTGACACAGTTTGAATGAAAATTATCCAGACTTCTCGAAAGACCTGATTGACTAGTTGATAACAAAACTACATCATCAACATAAGCTAAATAGCGTAATACCCTCTGACCAATTTTAGGGAGATGAAATTCTTCATTGTGCATTTTATTCAGCACAGTACAGAAGAATAGATTGAACAATTGTGTGGTGCTAATGAACAGCCTTGTTTAACTCCTATATTTGAGTTAAACCAGTTACTGGTTTCACCTCTATTATTATACCTGATACTTACGTAGTTATCCTGATGCATTAACCTTATTATTTCCAATAATGAAGGATCTGCTCCGGACTCTAAAAGTCATTCCCAAAGCAAATTTCTATTTACTTTATCGAATGCTGATTTAAGATCTATGAATGCACAGCATAATTTTTGGTTTTTAACTACTTTATATTTATGGACTAAATGTGCCAGGACAAAAATCTGATCAATTGTTGAATAATTATGTCTAAATCCAGCTTGTGCATCATCAATTATGTTATTAGACTCTGCCCATAAATATAGCCTTCTGTAAGGTAAGCAGCAGAATAACTTATTTAAAATTAGTCTGGAGAAGCCAAGGAAAATAAATAAGTTTTCCAGCATAGTTTTTAAACTACAGATGGTTAGGCATTCTCTTAACCGATGAGGTAGAGAATTCCACAGGGTTGGTGCTGCAAATGAAAAAGCACACGCTCCAGAAGTTTTCAAATGAACCCTGGGAATCTCTAGCAATCCCTCATCAGTGGATCAGAGAGGACAATTGGGGGAGTAGAGAATCAGGACATCTTTCAGGTAGTCAGGTCCCTGTTCATGTAAGGCTTTACAGGTAAGCAAGCCTACCTTGTAGGTGATCTGCCACTGAACTGTCAGCCAGTGCAGCTTGCGCAGCACAGGCATAATGTGACTGGTCCTAGAGGTATGCTGCCATGGAAGTGCATGCCAAGGATGTGGGAGAGTCAGCAGGTTGCTGCACTGGGGAGCATCAAGCCCCTGACTTCTTCACCCGGAAACAAAGATAACATTCCAACTTAAACAGCACACAGCTAAATGACACAAAATGAAACCAAAACAAGGAAAATGGCAGCAGAGTGAAATGTAGCTCTAGGTAGTATAGTGAAAGAAGTTTTCATGTGCATTGACTACATGCAAGGAAGAAAACGAAGTGTCAGTGGGTGGCTGTGTGAGAAATGCAGTGTGCCCTAGATCACTTTGCCTGATAACAGAAAATGGGAATAAGAGAATCTGTGGCTCACACTGTCATGCTGAGGCAGCATTTACAGAGCAGGAAAAACAGAAATGGAAACATGAAGTGCACTGTACAACAGTTTTGCACCCTCCCAATTCTGAAGGCAGCAGGTGGGAGCTATTTGAAAAGCAAATTGCAGTTTGGCTAATTGGAGGAAAGGGATCCTCAGATTGTTTCTGACACCCGTACATGATAAACTAGGAACAGGTAGTGGAGAGTATACACACATGAGCAAGTTCCGTAGCTGTATTACACTTATGAAATAGGAACTGCTGACATGTGGCAGGGTTTTTATGCATCTCAGCAGAGGGCCATATGGAAATATATCAGTCAGAGTGAGACAATCTGTAAACAGGATTGGGACATGGTCACGGAACTCTGGAGAAATGGCAAATGCTGTGAAAGGGGTACAGTCCCATAACTAGACAGGCTTGGGCAGATTACATGGGGGCTGGGGGGTGGGTGGTAGCCGGTGCTTCAGAAACTGCTTGTCAGTCCATCCGGTAGCAGGTGAGACCTGTACAGAGGCACAGGTGTCAGAAACAATCTGAGAATCCCTCTCCTCCAATTAACCAAACTGCAATTTGATTTTCAAAAAGCTCCCATCTCCCATCTTCTGAATGGGGGGAGGGGGTTGCAAAACTGTTGTACGCTTAATGTTTCCATTGCTATTTCCCCTGCTCTGTCAATGCTACCTCGCTGTGATAGTGTGAGACATGGATTCTCATATTCCACTTTACATTTTCAGGCAAACTGATCTACGGCATGCTGCATTTCTGATGCAGCCACCCACTAAAACTTATTTTTCTTTCTTACGTCAGTGCATATGAAAACTGCCTTCTCCACACTATCCAGAGCTATATCTCACTCTGCTGCCATTTCCCTTTTTTTGGTTTCATTTTGTGTCATTCAGCTCTGTGCCATTTAAGTTGAAATATTACCTCTGTTTCCAGGTGAAGAAGTCAGTGGCCTGGTGCTCCTCAGATCAGCCACCTACTGACTCTCCCATGTCCTTAGCATGTGCTTCCATGGCAGCATTGCTGTTTTCAGCACCTGAGTGAAGACATACACACTTCCCAGATGGTTGATGGCACTCAGCTGTACCTCATATCTCAGAGCCCACCTCACAACCCACCTGAGGCATGCAGTACTTTACCATTTTGATAACCCTGTCATGTGTTATTGCCTACTTACAATTTACAATGTGATCCTATGTGAATTTTATATCACACTTCCCAGGTGGTTGAAGGCACTCAACTGTGCATCCTGCCTCACAACCCACTTGGGGCATGCAGCAATTTAGCCTTGCCACACCATACCATATGGTATTGATCACTTAAAATGCATAATGTAATCTTATTCAAATGATATACTGCACTGCCCAGGTGGTTGAAGGTGCCCAGCTGCATCTTATGCCTTACAACCCACCTGGGGCATGCAACAATTCAGCATTGCCACACACCCTGCCATGTGTTATTGCTTACTTACAATTTATAATGTGATCCTATGAGAATTTTATGTTGCACTTCCCAGGTGGTTGAAGGCACTCTGCTGCATCTCATGCCTCAGAACCCACCTTGGGCATGTAGTAATTTAGCATTGCCACAAACCCTGTCATGTTATTTCTTACTTACAATTTATAATGTGGTCCTATAGAAATGTTTTATCATGCTTCCTAGGTGGTGTCCAAGTGTGCATGTATATCCATGGCTACAGAAGCACTGGACCATGATGATTGATGTCTCTTGTGTCATGTGGAAAGAGTTGTATGTTGTTTGTCTTACCTGATGATGGATGTCTGTCATTGCTTGTGTTGCCTTAACCCTTTGGCTGCTTGGGGGGAATGTGGAGTTAGTGATGAAGACCCTAACTCCGCATTTCCATACTTTTGTTGCTTTAATAGCAACACAAACTGATGCATTAACTGAGCTTTTTGTAAAAAATATATAAGGAATATGCTACCCCTACTGGAAATATTGTTGATATTTTTTGTTCCAGTGCCGTTTGACCCAATGACATGAGTGGTAAAGCCAAGAGTGATGTCATCAGGTCAACTGGCACATGAACAAAAAATGTCAACAATATTTCTAGTAGGGCGATAACATATTCCATTTATACCATACCTCCAAAAAAGTGAAACAAAATGGAATTTCCCGCAATTTGTTGCTGATTATAAATAATTGAAAATGTATCTATAAATGAAACACCACTCATTTTGTACATATTTTTGTGCTGAACAACTTTTTTGCTCAAAGTACCATGCCATCATTATTTGTTTTAAAGCTATTTGTACTTGTTTGTTGCAAAAAGTGAAAAAAAAAGAAATGTCTGCTGGTTTTTTTTGCTAATTATAAAAAACCAAAGATATATATAAATAAAACAGCATTAATTTTGTAGATATTTTTGTGCTGAACAAATGGCATGCTCATAGTACCACGCTATCATTTTTTTGTTTTAAAGTTATTTGCATTTGTTTGTTGAAAAAGTGAAATAAATAGAATTTTCTGCTGTTTCTTTTTTTTCTTTGCTAATTACAAAAAACTAAAAGGTATCTATAAATGAAACACCACTTATTTTGTAGATATTTCTGTGCTGAACAACGTTCATACTGACGGTACCATGCTATCGTTTTTTGTTTTAAAGTTATTCTCATTTGAATACAATTAGTAGAGCTTGTATTCATGGGTCTTTCTATTTCTCTTTGACGTCATCAAGACAGCCATTTTAGAGTTCTTACAGCAGGATTTTTGAATCAGGAGAGGCTGTGTTCACAATTTTCAAATGCTACAAAACTACATTTATCCTACTTTAATAAATGCAGTTTCAATATAAATATACACAACAGCCTCTCCTTTACAAGTCTATGGAGTCATTTTAAAACAAAATGTATAAAAAGAGGGTTTAGGTATCCTTTAAGGTTAAAGTGGGTATTGTGAGACTGGAGAGTGAGGAAGGATGAGAGGAGGGGAGAAAAGGAAAGCAGAGATACTGAACAAATATTTTTTTATATATATTTATGCACCCTACCTACCAGACTCTCTCTAGCGTGGACACTCAATGCAGCTTCTCCCGTCCACCTGAAGCCTCCAGCTCTGATACTCCAGGTGTGGCATCCAGCACCTCAGCCCTCAGTGCCACTGGGCCATTTCTGAACAAACATTTTTGTTCTATATTTACTAGGGTGAAGGATGGGCCACTACCAGCATGTAGGGTTAAAAGGGGAAGGGAAAAGAGGAAGGGCTCACATAGCATGGTCAAAATAACAGAGAAAAATGAGTTGGAAAAGCTTACAGGGTTGAAAGTAGATAAATCTATGGGACCTGGTGGATTTTACCTGAGGATGCTGAAGGAAGTAGCAGAAGTGATAGCAGGGCCACTCAGACACATACAGTTTTCAACAGTTTGCAGGCCACGGGGGTGGTCCTTAGGGACTGGAAAACAGCGGAAGTGGTCCCTCTCCACAACAGCTGAAGGAAGGATGAGCCAGGGAACTACACACCAGTCAGCTTGATGTTAATAGTGAAGAAAAGTTTGGAGTCTTTACTAAGGGAGGAACTGACAGATTTCCTGGAGGGAAAAGGGCTACAGGACCCCATACAGCATGGATTTACAAGGGGTGATCTTGCCATACAAATATGGTTGACTTCTTCGACTGGGTGACCAAGGCAGCAGACAGAGGAAAGGTCAAAGATACGGTATACTTGGATTTCAGCAAGCCCTTTGACTCAGCCTCCCCCCCCGGAGGTTGGTCAAGAAGATAAAGGACTTAGGGTAGGGGAGAAACTAGCAACTTGGGTGGAGAGCTGGCTAAGGGGAAGAACACAAAGGGTAGTAGTTAATGGGGTGTTTTCAGAGATAAGGGAAGTAACAAGCTGTATACCTCAGGGGTCCATGCTGGGTCCATTCCTTTTATATTAATTCATTTGTAACACAGGGGAAGGCATCAAGGGAAAGACTTGCCTCTTCCCAGATAACACAAAGATCTGTGCAAGGGTGGCCATAGAGGAGGGGATAAAAGAACTCAGGGAGGGTCTGAGCAGGTTGGAGAGTTAGTTAAAGATTTGACAGCTAGGCATCAATGCAAAAAAAATGTAAAGTGATGCATATTAGGAAGAGGAACCCAAGAGTGCAGTATGAAGTGTGGGCAGTGGTGCTGGAAAGCACCACAGAGGAAAAGGAGCTAGGGGTCATGATATTGGAGAGTCTAAAAACAACAGCACACTGTGCTAGAGCTGTTGGCAGGGCAAACAGGATGCTGGGTTACATAGGAAGAGGAAATAACAGTAGAAGTCAGGAGATGATATTCCCATTGCAAATGTGACTGATGTGATCACACCTGAAATATTGTGCAAGGTTCTGGAGTCCACACCTGGGGAAAGACAGCAACAAGCACCCAGCTGGTTCAGTTCTGGGGTTGCCCATGCAGTAAGGGAAAGGAGGCTAGCCTATGGTAAATTCAGGTAGACCAAGAGAGCAAAATATAGGTGGATAGGAAAAATTACCTAAGGTTGGCTAGTGAGGCAAGTATGGAAGGCCAGTGAGCAAAGGCACAGAAAGAGCTGCAAATAGCTGAAGGAATTAAGAAGAAGAAGAATGCTTTCTTTCACTATATAAGTAAGAAAAAGGACAAGAAGGAAGGTATTGTTAGGCTTAAGAAAAGGGAGGAGTAGGTGGAGGATAAAAGGGGAAAAGCAGAGATACTAAATGAATACTTCTGTTCCGTCTTCACCAGGGAGAAGGACAGACCAGTGACTTCAGGAGGGAAAAGATGAGCAGGAGGGAGGGGAACACAGATCGCAACTCCTGGAGATTTTGTAATTGATCCAGGTGAGATATTAGATAAACTTAAGTTAATTGATATCAATAAGTCTCCTGGCCCTGATCAGATTCATCCTAGGGTTATAAGGGAAATAGCTGATTTATTGGCTCCACCACTTACATATATTTTTCAGACATCTTTAGATAAAGGAGTGGTTCCTAAAGGTTGGAAGGAGGCTACCATAATTCCCATTTTCAAAAAGGGCACTAAAACATTACCTTCAAATTTTAGACCAATAAGTCTGACATCACTGTTGGGGAAAATACTGGAGAACATATTAAAGGAAAGGATAACAATTTCCTTGTATGAAAAAGGCACGACAGCTATATCACAGCGTGGCTTCACCAGATCAAGGTCTTGTCAAACAAATCTTTTAAGCTTCTATGAGAAGGTTAATAGAGAACTCAACCAAGGTAATCCAGTCGATGTTGTTTCCATGGACTTTTCAAAGGCCTTTGACAAATTACTACATACAGAGTTGATAGCCATCCTAAAAAAACCTTGGGATTGAGACAAATGTGATATGTTGGATAAGGGATTGGCTGAGCGATAGGATGCAGAGAGTGGTGGTTAAGGGTATACATTTGGAATCAGGCTTGGTGACTAGTGGAGTACCTCAAGGTTCGGTTTTAGGGCCATGTTTATTTAATGCCTATATATCAACCTTAAAAATGAATATCCCGAATATCTGGTTATCCAAATTTGCAGATGACTGCAGACTGGGAGCCACTGTAAGCAACTCATCTGATGTGTTAGCTTTACACTCAGCAATCAGTAAGGTAGCGTCCTGGACTGAAACTAACAGATTAGAACAACATTTAGCTAAATGCAAAATTATGCACTTAGGCAAAAACAATCCAAAAGTAACATATAAAATTGGCCTAGTTAATCTGTTAGATACTACTCAGGAAAGAGATTTGGGAATTTGTATTACCCCAGATTTTTCATTTAGTCAACATTGTTTACTTCAGATAAGAAAGGCAAACCAGAATTTTAATTATATACTCAGACACATATCCAGTAGGGAAGCTAAAGTTCTAATACCATTGTTCAATTCTCTTGTTAGGCCACATCTCGAATATTGTGTCCAGGTGTGGTCACCTTATAAGCGTGAAGACATAAATAGGATTGAAGGCATACAAAGAAGAATGACTAAAGCTATTACTGGACTAGATAATAAATCCTATAACGAAAGGCTAAACATTTTAGGAATGTACTCTCTCACTTATCGAAGATTTAGAGGAGACATGTGCATGTTTTATAGAATTCTAAGTGACTATAATCTGCAGGATGAGTTGAGCATTAAATTTAATAATGATCGTGTAAGCACAAGAAAGCACTCTAAACAACTTTTCCAGCCTAGGTGGAATTTAAAGCTACGTAAAAAATGGTTCACTCAAAGGGTTGTGACATCCTGGAATAAATGATCTAAAACAACAGTAGATAGTCTGGATAGGGAAACATTTAAAACTAGATTGGACATGGAATTTAGATTCAGTGTAAATGATTTTTGATAATCTAAATTGGTCTAAGGCAAGCTATAAGGATATTATCTGCAATTACTTGAATATTTCCTATGAATCCTAGTGATATAGGTGAACAAATCACAAGGCCTGGACAGAGTACATCCAAGGGTACTAAAGGAACTGGCTGAGGAGCTAGCAAGACCACTGGCAGACCTATTTAATAGTTCACTAGGGTCAGGCATGGTACCACAGGACTGGAAAACAGCACATGTAGTGCCCCTCAACAAAAGCGGTCCCAAGGATAACCCAGGGAATTACAGACCAGTTAATCTAACTTCCATTGTGGGCAAGCTCATGGAGACCATACTAAAGGAAAGGTTGGTGGAATATCTAGAGGAGCATGGCCTCCAGGATGCGAGGCAGCATGGGTTCATGGGAGGGGGGAATCATGTCAAATGAATCTGATTGACTTCTTTGACTCTTGACATTAAGACAGTAGACAGGGCCAAGCAGTAGACATCTTCTATCTTGATTTCAGCAAGGCCTTTGACTATGTGCCCCATAAAAGGTCGATCAGGAAGTTGGTGGATGTCAGGATTGGGGAAAAGATGGCCAGATGGGTGAAAAACAGGCTGAGGGATAGAACCCAGAGAGTGGTTGTGGGGGAGAGTTGTCTGGCAGCAGAGAGGTAACCAGTGGGGTCCCGCAGGGCTCAGTGCTGGGGCCGGTGTTGTTCAGTGTCTTCATCAACGGCATTGGAGATGACATAAAGGGCAAAAATGTGCATATTTACGGATGACACCAAGCTCTGCAGGAGAGTAGACACAGCTGAAGGGATATGAGAACTACAGGATGATCTGGAAAAGCTGTGGAATTGGTCAAGGATCTGGCAGCTTGGCTTCAATGCCAGGAAATGCAAAGTTATGCATATTGGAGCCAAGAATCTCAGGATAGAGTACTACCTGGGTGGAGTCTGAATATCTGCATCAGAGGAGAAGAACCTGGGAGTGATGATTACTAATGACCTGAAGCACTCCACAGAGTGTGAGAAAGTAGCAGCAAAAGCAAACAAGATGCTGGGATGCATATCTAGGGGGACCAGTAGTAGGAGACAAGAGGTCATACTGCCCTGTGTATGGCTGAATTGTTGCCAGACAAAACATTACCCAGTAAATGTTGCGGTCAAAAAGTCATCTGGTCAAAATGTAGCCTGACATTTTGTCTCCTGTCATAATGTCACTGGCAGATTCAGTGTCCAGTCATAGTGTCACTGGCAGATTCAGCCTGCAGTGGCTAAACAAGGAGCAGGTACAACTATTTGTTTTCTTTTCTCTTTTTATTTTAAATAAATAACTTCTACTTTGAAGTTTCCCCAATCAATCTAACTATCCTTTATTCTAGCACCCCTGACCCCTTCTTGGCTCAGATAAAACCCATACACAGCAAACAGACTTCAACTGTCACAGCCTTGTTACAAACTGAGCAAGGGAGGGAGCGTGAGGAGTTTTGAATTCTTTTGGGACACTAAATGGAAGGTGATCTAGCTGCTTGTGATGCTGCTCAGAAGCTTACCGTGGAGGCGCAGTTATCCGTTGCATGTATCCCCTTTTGACTGCTATGTCCTCCTTCACCATAAATCTTCCTGCTGCTGCTGAGTTGGTGAAAAAAACACAGTTTGATGGCATAGAGAAAAGCAAACCATCTGGGTCACACTGTTGCGGAGTCCAAGTGTTCAGAGGCAAAGATGGCAAAATGAGTAATTAATGCGAACACTATGGACAAAATGTCGCTTGGCACGTTCCTTGTTGTTTAAACACTGCAGGCTGAATCTGCCGGCAACATTATGATCAGAGACATAATGTCCGGCTACATTTTGACCAGATGACATTCTGGTCACAACATTTACTCCACGACATTTTGTCCAGTGACATTTCATCCGTATGCCATACTGCCCTCGTACAGGTACCTAATAAGGCCTCATATAGAGTATTGGGTTCAGTACTGGTGCCCACACCTTAAAAAAGGACATTTAACCTGCTGGAGAACGTCCAGAGGATGATAGCTGGTCAGCAGGGTAAGGCAAAAGATGAGTGGTTGAGGGCACTGAATATGTACTCCCTGGAAGACAGGAGAGAGAGATAGGGGACATGACTGGGACCTTCAAGTACTTGAAAGGGATAAACAAGGTGGATAAGGAGAGTCCCTTTAAGCTGAGTGGCAACCATAACATGAGGGGGCTCAGTCTTAAGTTGGAGGGTGGGAGGTTTAGGAGGGAGGGAAGGAGGAAGGTAAGGAAGCATGTCTTCACAGAGAGGATGGTGGACACTTGGAATGCGCTGTCAGAAGAGGTGATCTCATTGAAGACAGTGGGCAGCTTAAAGAAATGCTGAGATAGGCATGGGGGAAGGTAAGGATCATGAGTAGGGAGGATGGGAGGAGTGGGGAGGGAGGGCAAGGACAGTAGCCCAAGCTGTGGACCCTGCAATATAAGCAGACTAGATAGACCAAATGGCCTTCTTCTGCTGGCTTCTTCGCATGTTCGTATGTATGTAAGGTAGAAGCAGTATAGCTCAGGGCAACCAAGAAGATCCATAGGCTAGGGGCAAGACATACAAAGAGAGGCTGCAGGACTTCAACACGTATACCCTTGAGAAAAGGAAAGAAAGAGGCGACATGACTGAGATATACAAGTGCCTGCATACGATAAATAGGATGGATGCCAAGGAACAGTTCTCCTTGTGTTCAGCTATAGGGATGAGACGGAACTCACCTAAACTTGCTGGGGGAGACTTAAAAGGGACGTCCGTAAGCACTTTTTCACAGAAAGAGCGGTAAATAAGAGGAACAAGCTGCCAGAGGATGAGGTACAGACCAAATCAGTAAACAGCTTCAAGGGAAAGGCATAGGGAGTTAGTTAGAAAAAAGGAGAACAGAAACAAAGGAAGGATTACCACTAGGGCCAGTGCAGAGTGATTAGGTTGTGTGGGTAGTCAGGATGGGTGACAGACCTTTTTCTGCAATTATTGTCTAAGTGTCTATGTATCTAAAAAATATATTTAAAAGTTTTTAAACATTTTCTGATTAGTAGTTCACATTCAATTTAAAAAATGCACGGTTTTCCAGAGGATTTTAAATTTTTGAGTGGCATAACTGTGTCACAAAAAACTAATTTCTCCTCAAGTAAACTACTGTCTTCCTCTGTTTTAGTTCCAACCTTGATGACCTCATTCTCAACCTGATTTGGGAGACCTATGAATCTGGCACCTCTCCAGCTCTTTGCTTACCGCTTTTATCCACCACTGGCAGCGCTGACACCCGGCGACTGACGAAGATGCTCAGGGCCGTGTAAACAGAGGCATTCTCGTTCACTGTTGCCACATCCTCAAAGGTCCCAATTCCCAACTCTTCAACGCTTTTCTGCAGAAAACGTGGTCTGGGGATTGTTGAACCCTAAACGTGTGAGAAACGATCATTCGTGAAAAATTATACAGGCAGAAGCAGGCAAGAGGAGTTAAAAAAATAAGAAAGCAAGAAAGACAATAGAATGTCTAGCAGATAACATTAAATGAACACTGCCAGCATCCACTCTGGGGGAGGGAGGGGGTTATTTAAGTAATGAAGCATGAGAGAGTATGCTTTGCATTGTGATGATATCACATCTCGGGTTGGTTCTAGCTGAGTGCTTACACTGCCTGAGAAGTGCCATTCTCATCCTGAAGTGACTTATTGTGATTATAAAATAGGTCATCAGGGTTAGTAAAGAAATAATTACAAAAAAAAAAAGATTTTGAATTTAAATTAGGGTTGCTCAGAATCCATCCAACAGAATTGGATTCATCAGATTCCAGGCAATGTTTCGGGATTTGGAATTTCAGAAATAAGGGATGAAAATCTGAATCCGAAAAGGTCAGCTTGGATGAGGATTCAAATCTGATTCTGGATCCGAATCCATCTTCCAGTGAAAAAGAATCCTCTCCACCAGGTGCACAGAGTAAACTGTAACAAATAAGTAACAAGTAAGCAGCCTCAGTAGCAAAACACAAAGCAGATACAGATACACTATAGTCAGTCCTCCCAACCCCCCAATTCCGCCTTCAGTGTTCTTGCTGTGTGACCTTCCTGGCCATCAGGAGCTGCTCAGTCCATCTGGCAATAGTTTGACCAGGTTGGTGTTGTATTTGCTGTATACGTCTCTGGTAGTCCACTGGCTAAATGTCACCCAACGCCAACAAATGACTTCCCCATCTCCGACCATTCACATCCCATCCACACATCTGTGACTCCTTCCTTTAGTCTGCATCACAGGCTCAACCCCTGCCTGCTGCCCAGTTAACCTGGACTGACCCCCATAAATCCCTGAGTCTGACCGATGCAATACCTATTGTCTTTGAAGGCCTTGACCGATCTTCTGAGACTACTTGAGATGTGACCTGGCTGATGGATGACATGACCTACCAGCACATAACCCTGGGAAAAGAACATGCCTTTAATCCTTTCTAGTTTTTTGACCACAGGGTTTAGTGCTGGTAGGCCAGCATCATCATCAATCTGTCAGTCAGTCAAGGAGCAGACAAAGTATGGCACTGGATGGAGTACTGTTTTTTTTTTTTTTTTTGTAGGGCAGGTCTTCATGTTCTGAGTCCACTGGTCAGTGTATCGAGATGCAACACAAGTAGCAACTACTGCACAGGACAAGTGGACTCTGTGAGGTCCTTTTTGGTGAGGTGGCAGCAGTAGAGGGGGTTACTTTGACCACTGCCAGGCTGAATGGAGTTGGAACTATGGACTAGTAGAGGACTACTAGACTAACGTAGGTGAGCAGCACCACCCAACCACCAGATTGAGTGACCTGACCAGGAAGGGGTCTGTCACCTTCACACTATAGGAGGGAGAAGACCCCCAGCCTGGTATCTAATGATGATAGTGACTATAAATGACTCACTGTCAAAACAGCGACTCATTTACAGTGCTCTCCTTATGGGCTACCCTGTAAGGGTAGCAATGGAACGCGACCGCTAGTGTACGGAGGATGACTGGAAGGGGAGGGATTGGGAAGAGGGGTCATGTGGGGCAGTGTGCCTGCTGCAGCTAAGTTAGCCATGCGGTGTGGTGGTGAGGGTATCTAGCGTTGGTGCAGCAGGTGCTGGGTTCAGGGCTGGGGACAGGGGACATTTTTTGTGCTGCCATACTTTTCTTTGTATTCAGAGTGTCTCCCCCTTCCCGACATGCACCCCCTGGAGTTTGCTATATTTAAGCAGGGGATGTGGGTGGGTGCAGCCCCCCGCATAAACACTAAGTCCACTTCCTCAATGTCTGTTCGCCCACAAGTGTATATCACCAATTTGTGCTTCAGTGATATACACTATAACAGCAATCGCTGTTATCACATAGAACCCCCCAGCCCCCAGTGGCAGTGGGTAGGTGGAAGGAATGGCTGTGGACTGGGGGTTGGGTAGAAAAGGTTTTACATTGTGCTGGGTGGGGAGAGGCTTAAAAGAATATGTGATGGTATACAGAAGAGGATTCAGAATTTCGATTCCAACTCTGATTCTGTTTCATTTCCTCATTAGGAATCAGAACGAAATTGGAGTTGTTGTTTGTTTGTTTATTCAAGGTAAAATCATTGAGTATAAACTCATTCGCAATGGTGGAGTTAGAGTTAGAATGGGAACTACCGAAAATCCTAATTTAACCGGGCAGCTCAGATTCCAGAGAATCTGAGCACTCTTAATTTAAATAAGTAAAAATTAGGAAAAGGAAGAAAAAGCAAAACATTAGTCCTGTTGAACTGTTGTAATTTTGCTGCAGTATTTGGCTGATAGATGGCAAATGCTTTATTAAAAAAAAGTGAATGGATTGAGGTGTATTGATACAGCTCTGCTTGCGTAATGTAAACAGATCAATGAGGTCATAGAGCTTTTTCAAGTGCTGTTATGCTGGGATATCGGCACTGAGTTCTGAGTTCTACGATCAGTTGGGTTTCTGGATTTTTTACACCGATTTCATTATTTTTATTTAATTTGTATTTTTTCCTTCTTATAAGCCAAGCTCTCTATCAGCCCCTGGCAACCACCCAGCCTTTACATCTCTACCAGAAGTGCTACTTCAAACTCTCTGGCTTATCTTCCATGGTGGGGCCAGAGGATCACTGTCTCCTAAAGATCTTCTTTTTTTTTTGTTTTACTTCATACATTTTTATTGAGTAAATTGAAATATAATTCACAACACCCATTTAAAAACAAAGAAAAAGAAAATAGTAGCTAGATGATAGATAGATAGATAGACAATTTATTAAGTGCCCATTTCTGTAGACTATGGGCGCTGTACAAACAACAACAATAAAATAAACAAGTTAATAAAACCAACCGATATACAACCACAACAGTTCTAACAGTTGCATTCAGCAGTTAGTCATAAAAGGCCAGCCAGAATAAACATGCTTTGAGGCCCTTCTTAAAGGCTTCTACTGAGGGAGCCCTCCTCAGATTTTCAGATAAACAGTTCCACAAGATGGGCATGGCAACCAAAAATGCCCCATCTCCGCAGCACTGCAGCCTCACCCTGGGAACCTCAAGGAGGGCTCCCCTAGCAGAACAAAGTGCCAGGGAGGGGCTATAGGGGACAAGGAGATCTTGCAGATAAGCAGGCTCCCCATTGTGTAGGGTTTTGTAGGTAAGGAGCCCTATCTTAAAGACAATCCTCCACCTGACTGGCAGCCAGTGCAGTTCGTAGAGGACAGGAGTGACATGCTCGGATCTTCTAGCTCCTGTCAATAATCTTGCCGCTGCGTTCTGCGCCAGCTGCAGTCTGCGGAGGTTTCCTCCAGATAACCCTAGGTACAGGGCATTACAGTAGTCCAGTCTGGAGGTGACAAAGGCATGTACTAACGTGGGCAGGTCATCAGGTGGAATCAGGGATCAGATTTGAGCAATATTCCGGAGATGATAAAAACCTCTCCTGACAATGGCAGACACTTGGACATCCATGGTCAGTCTGTCATCCAGGATCATGCCCAAATCTTTCACCTGTCTGGAGGGGACAAGAGAAACAACTCCTAACACTAGGTCGGAGGGTACCTCCGCAACCCCTCCTCCCCTCCTCCCCCCAGATGACCTGGATCCACCACCAGTACCTCAGTCTTGTCTGGGTTTAGTTTGAGCCAATTTTGAGCCATCCACAACTGGATCTCCTGGAGGCAGTTGTTAAACACAACAACTGAAACCTGGTTCTCGGGTGCACAGGACAGATACAGCTGGGTATCATCTGCATAACAGTGAAAATCCAGTCTGTATCACCTGATGATACATCCTTCTGTAGATACAAATAATTATCTTAGAATGAAATACACTAAAACATCTATTAACTAAATATTTCTAAATATCCTACTAGAGTATACATATGCAATTTTAAGAGATCTAATAAGAGTACTTTATTGAATATTATACTTTTGCAACATGCCTAGCTAGAATTCTGCAAGAATGGTAAATTAGAAGAATTGTCTTAGTTGACATTTATGCCATCTCTCTTGAGATATTAACATCTTAATATTACGCTTTCCTAGTTACTGGTATCATGAGGTTATAACTTTCTGCTCGACTTTGGCATTGTAATTCTTATTCCTACACAAAATGGGACTCTAAATTAGGTTGTAAATTTCTGTTTTCCCCAATGCTATATAGCTTAGGTGTTCATGGTTTGTCAGCTTGCCCATATAGTGTATCCATTCAGAGAAGGTGGGAACCAAATCAGTTTTCCAGTTTGACAAAATAAGTATTTCAGCCCCAGGGGTGCTGATAATAGCCTTAATTGGAGATACTGTGGAAGGTTAGGAACCAGGGAGGTATCACCCAAAATCCAGAACATCGGCTCTAGGGGGATAGCTATTTGAAACGGTTGTTCACAGAATGTGATAACCTCATGCCGTACTTGAGATAAATTGGCATCCCATAAAATTCGTAGTAGATTGGTTTTCTTGCTTCTGCAACACAAACATACTGCAGGGCCTTCCCCTTCATTTTGCATTTTTGACTTTTTGTCTGCTGTATAATATATATCATGTGTTACTTTGAATTATATTTCTCTCTTAGTTCCCAACTTGTTTTACAAGCCACATCCTATTGTTTTTCCCAGACATTGGGCTCTATTTTTCTTTGAAGTTCTTTCTCCCATTTGTCTCAAATTTATTGTCATCTGTGTCACTGTCAGTCAGCTTCTTAAAACAAAAGTCCTGTCCCTCCTTTCCTTCCAGACATTTTCACTTTTTTTCCCCCAGTCAGATTCTTCTAATATTCCTTCTGTATCTTGCCTTATTTGGAAGTATACCCATGTATCCCATCTCCCTATATCGTATCTACCGCTGAACTCTTGGAAAGTATATATTTGGTTTGTTTCTGGGTTCCTTAAATCTTTAACATTAAATATTCCTTTTTTTCCCAGCCATTCTTTTCCAAATGTTTATTTTCATATAGAATTTGTGGGTTCTTCCATAGAGGCATGATTTTTCCTAGAAAGTTGGGAATGAAGCCGTTTCTTTATGACATTAGCTGTAGGTAGCAGAAAATTGATGGATGGGGTTTAATCATATTTTCTTGGTTTGTAAACAATCAGACTATATATGAGGTTTAATAGTTGCAGATTCATAGTTAATCCAGAATGGCTTTTTAGAGATAGGTGCGTCATTAAGCAATCATGACATTTGTTTAGCTACAAAGGCTAAGTGGTAAGCTTCAAAGCCTAGGAGACCAAATCCTCTCTTGTTTTTATATGCATATGTTTTTGAAAACTAATTCTAGGGGCTCGTCCATCCCATAAGAAGTCCAAAATGGCCTTGTTTACTTTGGTGAACCAACTTCTATCAATACGTTGACATAGGTTACTGAGTGTATAAATAATTGCCAGGGCAGTGATCATCTTTACAGAACTGATCTTTCACCAGCGCAATAAAAGGAGGCATTTCCAACTGTTAAATTTAGTGTCCATTTAATCTAGCAGGGTCTCTAAGTTAATTTTAACCATTCATGAGTAGTCTCTGGGAATTTTCATACCTAAATATGTGGTGTAATCTTCTTTCCATTTCAGTTTATAGGACATTCTGATTTGACCTATAGATGACAAATTATCCAACCGCATAAGTTCAGACTTTCAGTTAATATTAAGTCCAAAAATGGACAATCATGTATTCCTTACTGAAATTTGATTACGCAGTGAGAGTTGATCACAGGCTAGTGGAGGTGAGATGAGATTGTGTGGTGCCCAAGTAAGTACTATAAAACTGTGAGTAAGTATTTTATTTGTATGGCACTTTATCTCACAGCTCAGTGTGCCTTACAAAATAGAAACATGTACGTCAGTAAATCTATGCTAAAAAATAAAAATATAGAAAAAGCTAAAATATATATACAAAATATAGCACACATCCCATAGATTTCCCTGAGTGCCTCCCAACATAAGTGACAGACTAGTCAGGAAAAACTAGTGCAAACAGATGGCATTTCAGACCCCTGTTGAATTGCTCAACTAAGGGTGCCTCCCTGAGATACAGAAGCAACAAATTCCACAACAGCAGTGTGCTGGGCATAATCCTTCAGGCCAGGCCTTTTCCAGGTTTTTCTTCCCTTTACACAAGGATGTCGAAGGCAAGGGCTCCAGTGTGCTATATGCTGGTAAGCAGAGTCAGCTGATGATCTCTCTCACCATCTGCTCTGGCTTCCTGCACTTCCACCAGTGGTGGCACAGTACTGCTCTGGTGGACATAGTAGTCCAACTTCCCTAGAGAAGAGGAGCATGCTCATTTCCATACTAGGACCACTCACCAGTGTCCGAAGTGGTGACATTTAAATATCTCACAGGAGTAAGTAAGGTACACAAGGGCAGTATTTTTCCGAAGAAAAGGTGTTCAAGAACAAGGGGAAATGTTATGAAGCTGGGGAAGGCAAATTTAGGAGAGATGTGAGGAAGTGCTTCTTCACAGAAAGAGTGGTGGATTCCTGGAACAGCCTTCCACCGGAGGAGGTGGTGGGGGCAATGACAGTGGTGGGGTTCAAGAAAGCATGGGATGAGCACAAGGGAATCATAGTGAAAAGGAAGGGGGGAGGGAGAAAAAGCAGTAGATCAAGTACGGGCTGCGGTAAAAATGTAGGTGGGGGAAAAAAGGGCAGACTGGGTGGGCCTAGCAGTCCTTATCTGCCATCAAATTCTATGTTTCTATGTGGTAGTCTTTCAACAGTGGGCTAGTCTGGAGGGTATGTTTATTGTTTTTTTGATCAAGGTTACATGCACCTGACAGCATGACAGTGCAGTGGCAGGGCTACTGATTGCTATGCCAGTGGGCCGGGTTTAGGAACAGGCTCAGTCATTAAGGTGCTGGCAGGGGGGAGGGAGGACTGATTGTTTCAAGGATAGATCTCTTTGCTCAGGAAGGGTGGGTACAACATTTTCCTGTACGTCTGCCATGTGGTGGAGGCTGGGAGGCAGAACAGTGGAACAGCAGCAAGGGGAGGGGCTGTCACCATGCACAGGCATGTATGTGCACCATCGCACTCGTGCATGCATGTCTTTGCACACTGACACCCTTGGAGAGAAACAAATGAAGCAGGATGAAACATCACTGGGCTGCCATTATGCCAGCACCCTCTGCAGACCCATGCATGACTGGCATGGCCGGCCAGCCACCCACCACTCTCGTGGTCCTGGGTAAATGGTGGATAACTAGTAAGTCGATGAAAAGGTCACTAATGGGGCTGGGGAGGTTGCTGTCAGGTGACCCTGAGGTAGAGAAAATGCTTGATTATAAGCAAAGGCTAAATGTTCCTTCCTAGTCAGACACACAGTCTAAGCCACAACTCTGCAGCCTCCTGATCTCAGCAAACCCTTGCCTCCCCCCCCCCAACAACCTCTACAGCATGCCCCACATGCCAGGGGCACTAGACCCAAGAGTAACAGAACCATGATGCTTGCAATGTCCCCCATGATATTGGGGGCACTGGCAAGAGCTCCAATGCCCACACACACAAGTGGGCTGACAACGAGTGGCCAACGCTTCCCTCTTGCAGTGTGGTGCCCCATAGGGGTCAACCTGATGTCCCCAGATGGCCCACCTCTCCCTCAGAAGTTGCTGCCATCTGAAAAGACACCTTTCTAGTCCCATACCTGCCCACAGTGGCAATCCAAGTCCAGGCATGAGAACCTGGTCAATGGCTCATTTGGTAGCTCTCTTGCATGCAGGCCAAGAAGATTAAGCAATTGTGGATTCAAGACCTCCACCAGTCACTTGGACTGCTACCCAGCACTAAAGAGTGATGCACTCTGGAGGTGCCGTCCTTCAATTAAATGTTAAACCGAGGTCCCTTATGTCCATCCTGATGGGTGGTCTGGTGGCAGTCTATGATCTCATGACACATATTGAAAGACTAAGGAAGTTATCCCTTATGTCCTGGTCAGCATTCCCCCTGACAATGACACAGGATTCTTTTGCAATATGACAGCGTGTGTGGTATTATTTGTATGTTTAATGGCTCCTGCATGTCTACACTAATGCTTCCCTTAATGTGAATCGAAACATTATGATTATATTACTATTATATTATAGGGGTTGACTAATAACTCATTTGATAAAAACAGCTATCAGTATCAGTAGTAGTAGTAATAATTTATTTGTTCGGCAATTGCCATAAAAATACAGATAGGACAGTCAATAAATTACATACATACATACATTTTACACGTATGACAAACATTTATAACTCATATTACAAACATTTTTTTTTTAAAAACTTGTTCTGCATATTCTGTACACTTTCATCGATTAGGTCAAGACATGTCTCACTGTTTTATCTTATTGCACAATAAATCCTTGAATGTGCTTACATCTCAGCTTTTTAACTTCAATAAGGAACATAGCCAGTTCATTTAACAATTCAGAGTTTTCTGAGTTGAACAGAAGATCCAGTATATATTTATTAGGCATATATAAAGAACCAATATACTTAAAAGACAAAGAACCTCTGTGCGTAAACACTGAGGCAAGGGTTACCCCAAAGGGCATTTGGCTGGGAAGCCAAGTTTCAAGAAAATACAAAATCACACATGCCCCCACAATGCAAAGCATCATGGGCTACATATGCAAATCACCACAGAATGTTATGCTGATCCAACTTTAAGCAGAATTGCATGGTGCCGAAAGGCCTCTCACACAGTTTGCAAAGGGTGCTAACAGAAGACATAGACACGTGTTTCGTCCTACCAGGACTCATCAGTATGCCACGTCTGTTTGACACCCCAGTGGAATGGACCAGCTACCCCTAAGGCAGTGTGCCTGGGATATATTTACTTGCCTAATCTTTTGCTATGGAGATGTTCATACCATGGACATCTTAGTACTACATGTTTCAAATCCTCCAGTTCCTGTAAGTAACAGTAACAGTTACTGGAGTTATTTTCCTCTTTATTGTATCTTGCCTCAATGATGTTACTCGGGAAGACTTCAAATCTAAATTGAGTAATTACATTTCTAAATTCAGGGTTCTTAACTATGTCTAAATAAGGTTTTAAAGTGTGCTCTCTCATGTTGTTAGTAAGCCAAATGGCCACTTTTGATTTTTTAATTCTTTCTAGATCCATTTCCGTGACCTTTCTTTTATAGTGCTTATTACAATTTTGAATAGGCCTTATTAAGGCATATTCCTTTTTCAGCCCGATTCATCATATATTCCAAATTTGCATTTTGCAATATAGTTTTAACATTCCCCAACCATTTGCTTTTACCATATGCCAGGTATTGCATCTTTTCTTCAAGACATTCTCCCAATATAGAATTCTTTCTTTCATTTGTTAGTTTAATCCAGTAATTTACTTGTCTTATATATCATATCCAGAAGTTTAATTTGCCCTAATTCTGCTCTAACAAGAGCATTGGGAGCACTATTAGGAATCTTTATTTGTTTATATGTTTTATTCAATATGGCTTCCAACTTAGTTATATTATCCATCCCCCAGATTTCTGCAGCATATAAAACCTGATTAATCATTTTTGCATTGATAGCCTTAATCATTGGGAGAATGGTGTTGCCTCCATAAAGATAATTAAATCTTTTTAGGGCATTCATTGTACTCTGTAGTTTTTTTATACACGTTTCCCTATGCTTATTCCACTTGAGATTTTTTGATAATGTTATTCCAAGATAATTATATTCATTTACAAATTCCAAAGATTTATTCATCAGCTTTAATGTTCTGTATTTTTTCTTAGTTCCAATAACCATTACCTTGGTTTTTTTAATATTTGGCTTTAAACTGTGCTCTATACAGAGTGTTCCCATTTTGTCGAGAGCCCTCTGAAGGCCTAAATGGCTAGTAGATATTACAACTAAGTCGTCAGCGTATGCCAGGACAGGTATTCTGGTTTTTCCCACTCTGGGAGGATGAAAGTCTGGATTATCAAGAGCTGTGATTATTTTATTTATGTATATATTAAAAAGGGTGGGTGCTAGTACGCATCCTTGTCTAACACCTATATTAGTTTGCACTTTATTAGTTAACAATCCTGTTCCTGTATATTTAATTTTTGCCCAGGTGTTTCTATATATTCTTTGCACAAGTACAATTAAATTATTATCTATACCCATTTCCTTCATTTTTTCCCATAACAATGTTCTCAGAATTGTGTCAAAGGCTGATGTAAAGTCTATAAATGTAATAAATTAGATTTGCCCTTTCATGTCACAGTATTTTTCTATAATGTGATATAAGATAAATATCTGGTTAACAGTTCCTATTTTTTTTCGGAAACCAGCCTGTAAGTCAGATATATTTTTCTTTCTTTCTAACTCTATAATTATTCTGTTTAGGATTGTTTTAGCATAGATCTTGGCTATAGTATCAATAAGGGTGATAGGTCTATAGTTTGCCGGATCGGCAAACTAGCCTTTTTTGTGTATAGGAACTATATAACTCCCTTTCCAGCTATCTGGTGTAAATGCGTACATAACCATTAAGTTGTATAATCTAGTTAATGCTCTCGCCCACCATTCATTATTTAATTTTATAAAGTCAATAGCGATCTTATCAGGTCCTGGTGATTTGTTATTCTTGAAACTCTCCAGTACTATCTTGACTTCAGCTTCTGTGAACCAGATAAAGCTGTCATCAATTTCATTTGTGGTTATGTTATAAACATCATCCCCCAATGAAAATATATTTTGAAAATAGCTGACCCATTTGTCTGGCCCTATGTAATAATCAAATTGTTTTTTAAATGTATTTGTTCCTTCAGCCACAAGTGTCCAATAAGTTTTGTCATTTTGATAGATTGTCTTCTGCATCTTATCCCATAATTCCATCCGATGTTTAGTTTTTTGCACTTCTATCTCATCATTATATTGTTTTCTGTAACTATTCAACTCTTTCCTATTTTCTTTTGTTGGATTCTTCTTTACTTTCCTTATTAATTGTGACAGTTTCCTTTTCCCTTCTCTACAATTTTTATAGAACCAATTTTCATAATTTTCCCCTGATTGTTATCATTGGGTTTTTCAATGGTTTCTTCAAAGTTTTCATAATGTGCAATAATTGTATCATATATATTTTTTGGATCTAATTCATGATTGATTTTTGGATCTAAACACTGTGTAAATTCCTTGCTCAGTGCCATAGCTTTATCTCCCATCATTCTTCCCCATTTAATTTTATTGTTAATAATTTGTATTTCTGTTTGTTGTTTCCTATTAACATCTTTGACATTTTTTCTATATAGTATTAATGGGTAATGATCACTTTCGGTTCTATTTATTATTTTTAAGTCACAGTACTTATGAAAACTATATGGGGTAATTAACATATAATCTATAGTGGTAGACCCTCTTGCTGTAACACAGGTAATATTTCCTTTGCAATCTGAGGGCATACGCCCATTTAGAATAATCAGTTGCAAACTTCCAATTAATTTCTCCATTTGTTTATTTTTATCTTTATGTTTTTTATCAGTAGTCAATCTCTGGGGTATATGTAGTGCATGTAATAGTTCCTGTTGTTCACTACAGATTCCATATCTGGTATTGAAGTCCCCCATACAGAGTAGATCTAAATACTCATTTATATCCAACTTTTTTATATCTGTAACAATGTGTTCCATTAGTTGACAGCCATAAGTTGCTGATTTTTCTGGGGGATTATAAATATTTACCATTATTACTGTTTTTTCCCCATATTCGTAGTACTATGATTATATAGTTAGTCTTCACTATGTATTTTTCAATTTTAATGAAATTCACTATTTTAACATATACAGCGAGACCTCCCATTCTTCATCCTACTTTTTTCATTTTCTGTGCTGGTGTGTGAATAAGTATGTAACCATTTCTATTTATAGTTTCCGCTTGTTCTACCCCATGCCACATTTCTTGCAAACCTATTATGTCCATTTTGTCCAAAAAATCACAAAATTCTTTGTCAATAAATTTTGAGATCAGACCAGCAATATTCCAAGTCATAATTCCCAGATTTCCATTATATTTGTACAAATAAGTATTAGTACTATTATTTAAAACATCATATATTTCCTCAGTCTCCTGAGGATCTTGATCTACTTCAATCTCCGGAGCATTTCTTATGACTTCATTACTGAGTCAGTTATCCACTCCATTATCCAACAGTTGAAACCTATTAGAGGTTTCAATGTTGTAAATGGGGCCTTGCAACTCCATGTCGTCTACTAATGTTTCTTGTATTTCCCTTGTTACTTCATTTAAATTTACTATTAAGATGTCAAGGCTGTCCAATTTGGTACTAGCCTTCAGGATTTTCTCTGCCAACCTCTTACTATAGAGAATAAGGTCAATCTGATTCCCTTTAAGTGAATCATTATATACTTTCCTTACATCTTTTATGTCATATTTGTAAATTCAATGCCAGGAGATTGTCTACTAAGTAACCTATCATTTTCATCAGTTGTTCCTTTGTTTCCAGTGTTCTGCAGGAGATGCAAAAATCGATAGAGTAACTTCTGTTCCCCATCATTTTCTTCCATGATAAAATCCTTAATGATTAAACCTCAGACAATCTTTTGTCAATTCAATCATAGTTAGAATTTTCATATTTTCCAATGTACTAAAGCTATGGGATAATCCATTACTAAGTTCAACCCAGCTAAACAGTGAGAATTCCTCCAAACATAGTGTGCAACCTCTCATGTTTAAAAAGATCAAAATCAAATCCTGCGATGTTAAATCACTAGCTCTAACTGCATCAATGATATCATCCTCTAAAAGTTCCAGACCCAGCAATTCAGTACATATAATCTTTCCTAATTCCATTAATACCATACAATTCTCATTATCCTCTTTATGGACTCCCCTAAGCGTCACTATAGAGCCTCCCTCCCCAATAGTCAATACCTCCTCTATCCTTTCCTCATTATTCATTAACACATTACTATTCATTATGTAGTTTCCTTGTTGTTTAGTTGAAGTCTCACTACTATTCTGTTCATACCTTACATCGTCTATTCCTTCTTTTGCAAATGATTTATAAAAATTAGTTTTACATGTTTCTTTGTCCAGTTTTGTGTCATTTCGATACAGTCTCCTGGAGGATCCTATTTCTTTAAATTCTATGTTTGTTGTTGGGCTGAATTCCTTCAATTGGGTCTTGTTTTCCTTTGAGAGATATCATTATTTGGTTAACACACAAATGACTGTGGGTGTGTCTTAGTTACAGAACAGTTTAACATATCCTCTTGTTGTAAAGTTTTATCAGAAACAATGTCCAAAGATAAAACACTTTTTTCTTCAAATCTCTGTTCTTATCTTCCTTTATTTTTCCTTTCTTTTTTCCTGTCTTTTTATTTCGATTAAGTATTGGAGTTTCAGGAAAAACAATAGAAGGAAATCTGGTCTTAATTGCTCATTTAATACTTCCTGATTATCTAACTCATCAATAACTATTGAAATCGAATCCTCCTGAGGGCTTATTTTGCTCAATTGTAGGAGTAACTCATCCATTCTGCTACTATTAATCGCTATAATTTCTTTAATTGTATCTAATTCAAATGTAAGATTAATTAGGTAATCTAAAATCATCATATGTGCAATGTGTGGATTTTGAATATAAGTTTTTAAATCCTCACTAAGGGCAAATGGGTAGGTAGTATTAGAATTAAACTTACAATCTTCTTTTTCCTGAGACAATTGCCTTGATTGTTTAGGAGTTGTGAATTGTTTGAGACCAATTGTAGTGGCCTGTAATTCACTAGCAATATTCCTCAAATCATTATGCCACCTAGGTTTAGGATTTGATTCATAAAAATAACCAGGAGAAAATTCCAAGGAATTACACAAACTTGAGTGTTCCCTCTGACTTGTATTCCTAGAAGCCTCTAATGTTATATGCAACTCTGTACCCAATGTTTCTTTCAAAGCTGCAGAACTCAAAGTTTTATCTGCTTCTTTTTGACAACTGTCTCCAATAAATTCATTAAGTTTATTGCTAGGACTAATTGGATTATTGGTCTGATTAAGACATCCCTTGGAAGCCACTTGCTCACTACCAATCATGTCATTAGATGTCATTTGAGCAGATTGTAGCTTTTTTCAACAAAATGATCTTTAATTTTAGTCTGCTTTGTTTTATTTACTGCAAAACTACCCTCTGAGATTGTCTCTATAATATCCAACTTATTATTCAGCATTTCCCTAAACATAATTCCTTCTCTTTTAGCTATTGGAATGGTTCTATTTTTTAAGTTCGTAAATCCCTTTGATTTAATACCATCTTGGTTCATTGTTTGCATTTGAGTGGGAGTACTACTACTTATAAAACCATCCAAAGCATTTTCTTTAATTCCATTAACGTCATCTAAAGTGGAATGCATAGATAATTTTAATTCACTGGGAGAATTTACCATGTGTTGTACAGAACTATGATCAATCTCTACATTAATGTTAGAAATGGAACCTTTAAATTGTCCATTTCCCCTTCTTTGGTGTCTGGTTTGAACCATGAACTTTATATAGATATCTCTGGAATTAATTCACCCCTAACTAAAAATATTATAAATATCACAGGTAATCCAAAAACACAGAAATAAAAAAATAACACCTAACAACAATAATCAAGGTAAAAAAAAAATCAATCAATAAAAAAAAAATCAATGTGTAGCTTTAAAATCTTTTTTTTTATTTTATACTCCCCCAAAAAAGCTGGAAAACTTCTAATTCAATATCTAGAATCTGCTTCTTTACCCTGCAAAAACATTAACACCCCTCAAACAACAGTTTACAACTCTTTAAAATTCCCTATTATCTTCAAAGCAGCACCAGTAATTAACATTAAAAGTGAGCTGTTTGTACTCTGGATTTTTAACTCGCGCCACTCACGCTTGCGCTAACGCGCTCGCGTTAGTAGCGCTTGTCTTTTTGTAGGTAAACTGCCCCTCCTCTCAAGCTGACATGCTTTAATGACCACAGGTATCTTCCAGCTCTCAATTATATGCCCCAGGAGATTTAAACAAACATTTCTAGGCTTCCAGCTTTATAGAGGAGCCAAGGCACAAAACACTGTTTTGTAAACTCAAGAATTAGTGCAAAAAGCAGAATAACAAAGTTCAAAACCTGCAAGTGTCTTTTTGTTTTTCCAGCTTTGTAGAGGAGTCAAGGCAAAAAATGCTGTTCTGTAAACTCAGGAATCAGTGCAAAAAGCAGAATCAAGTCAGTATCAGTAAACAGATTTCTTATAATGATGTGCAGACTGGCAAGAAGAACTGCAGGTAATCAGCACTGTTATTACATAGGTGCTGCTATCAGCCTGTCTACATTCATGACTGAGAAAGTATGACTACATGAGCCAGTTCATCAGACTGCACCAGAATATCTAGATCAACTGTTATGCTACTTTTTTATGTATTTAAAAAAACAAGACGGTTCACCATATGAGCCACTCACAATAAAATCTATTTATCTCAGCATAGATAGATACTTAAAAGAAAATGTATATCCGGAATGCCTGGCAACGTCAACAAAATTTATGAAAACAAGACAAGTACTGGACACAAAACAGAAACATCTGAAAACAGAAGGAAAAGGTAACAAACCACATGCTTCAGAAGAACTAAATGATTCACTTATACAAGAAATGTATGATCGAAAACAATTGGGACCTCACTGCCCCCAATCTTTATTGAATACCATGTGGTATACTGTGACCTTATACTTTGGCATTAGAGGAACAACTGAAGCCAGAAGCCTGAAATGGGGAGATATTAAACTGAAAACCGATGAGTATAACAAAAAATACTTTGAATATACAACAGAACAGCAAACGAAAACTAGAACAGGACTCAACCCAAAAACATAAGAGAAATTAAACCTCGAGCATACCATTCATCAGATCTACAAAAATGCCCTATTGAAAGCTACTTAGACTATCAAACCAAAAGACCTCCGAACACACTACAAGATGAGGCTCCATTTTTCTTATCAATTAATTACCACTCAAATAAAGTTCAGCATCCAACCTTCTGGTTTAAAAACCAGCCTCTCGGCATAAACATAATCAGCCGAATGGTAAAAAATATGATAACTCGATGTGGAATTAAAACACCAAAAAGACTTACAAACCACTCCATAAAAAAACATCTTATACAAAAATGATCAAACAGTGGAATTGCTCCAAATGAGATAATTCAAGTCTCAGGACACAAAAAAGTTGACTTTCTAAATCAGTATTCAAAAATAAATGACGAAAAGAAAAAACAGATATCCTACATTTTAACTTCTACTACAACACCTAAAGCAATAACAAGTAACAGTAAAACAGAATCTGAAGAACCACAACCAAGTACATCTGGAACATCCAAATATGAGTTATCACAGGATAGCAAGCACCTTACAACACCACAACTGGATACACCTTTTCTGACATGATTTAAACATACTACGATTAATGCTAAACATGTGACGTTTAACATCGTTCAAAGTAAGTATCCCCCCCAATAATACAATACATACAAAAATAACTTAAAGACTAAACAATATTTCTCTTTTTCAGGTAGTAATACAGCAGATGTGTCTAGCAAATGGAGAAGACCTGTAATATCGGACACCGACTCTGACTGAAACGGCAACTAAAGAATATATTTTGAAACAGTGAAACCTGAAACAACATTGAACATTTATTCTGTTACATAAGCTACTAAATAAAAACTGAAACATGTTGCTAAAATGTAAAAAAAATATAATATAAACTGAATAAAGTACTTTAAGTTCTTTCTGTGGTATACCTTTATATACTAAAGTACATAGCAATAAGACGTACAAAACCAAAACTCTGTAAAATAAAACTGAATAATCACTACGTATGTAAAAAAGTGTACAGATGCACAACATGAAGCAAAAAAAATATATCCCAATACACACAATATCATATAAATAGAATATATACAGGAACATACAGCAACGCTCCCGACTCAAAACACAGACTGAAACCCAGAAGAACAGAAACCCACCCACATTGCCCAACAACCAATCACATAACACTATCCCACAGTAACAATCAATCAAATAACTTGTAGCATAGCAACACAGAACCATAAATGTAACCCCCAAACAATCAGAAATCCAGCAAAATGACCACAGTAATACACAACCAAATGACACAATAAAGTTAACCCTATAATATAAAATGAATACATGATGGTACAGCATCTGATAGCGGTTTACATCAACACTCGTGGCCAGTGAGCTCGGGGATTAATCACTCATGGCTCCGTACTCATGATAACCCCTGAGCTCCCTGGCCACATGTATTGATAAAACCGCTATCAGATGCTGCAGCATCACATATCCCCTTAACATATACCATTACTGCTACATAATACCTGGTACGGTCTGATATAACCAGAAATCAGAATCTGTTTTTTTCTGTGTCAATAAGGCATGACGTCACTCCAGGTTGATACAGAGAAAGTGTCAGGTGCTCAATCAGTCGCCTGCACTACCAAGAACTGAAATTTACTTTCACTTCCCCTCTCTTGCTGTCCATCATGGTCTCTCTCTATTTCTTAACCCACTCACCAGTGGTCTGATGCCCTCTCTTTTCAGGCCTCCTGTTGCTCGCACAGCAGGGCTCCTGTGACCTCCCACTTTTAATGAACCAGCATCAGAGGTGAAAAACAAAAGACAAGCATCCGAGAGTACAAGAAGGATGGAGGCGGTGATACCCTTTGTTGTAACATGGAGTAGGGAAAGCCTCACAAGAAATCTCTCCCACCTGCTACTAAAGATATTCCTCTCTATTCTCTCTAAAGAAAACAAAAAGAAAAAGCTCTACAGAAAAATATGTTTTTTAACTCTGCTCTAACTAGCTAGCTAAGGTGCAGTGCATGCTGGGAAGTGTAGTCCCCTGGCAGTGAAGGATTACATAAAATGGAGGAGCACTGTTGCTTTTAGGCAAATATTTTAAAAGGTTTAAAATAACCTGTTTTATAGTACAGTCCAGGGTGTACATGCTACAGCAGTATTTGCTCATACTTTTAAAGATTGTTTTGGGATTGTGCTATTGGCACAACATAAGGAGGCCAGGGGGTCATTCTGAGGTCATACAGACCTATTTAAATGATGTGCAGTGTGTACATCAGCGAGCATGGGGTGGAGGCCGACACGGGCAGAGGCCATGTCTGCCGTGTCATCTGGAACTGACAGGACAGCTGGCTTGGAATTATACAACAAAAAGGTCAGAACTTGAGTATATGCTGAGTATGGCCCAGAGTGAGAATAAGGAGCACAGGGGGAAAAAGAAATGGTGCAATGCATTAACTGCAAAATATATGAGTATAGAATCGTTGAACTAGAATATACTGTATGTGCTGTAAATGCAACCATGTGGTTCTATCCATGTTTGGATAATTCTCTGGGTCTGGGAAAGGTGTGAGACCAGAGAATCACTGGATCCATTGGCAGGACCAAAGTATTCCATTGGAATATTGCAAACAAAAAACAAATAAATAATCAAAATGTTGGGACAGCATCCTCTGGTGAGAGGTCTAGTTGCAGGCCATTGCCTAGCAACCTTGGAAACCCAGGTAGCCTGGAATTGTGGGGACTGGAGGCTAATTGCATATTCTCAGCAGCGGTGCTTGCTGGAGCAGTAGTCTAGAGGTGGAGTGTGACTGTGAACTTTTTAATTACAAAGCAACACCTTGGCAGTTTTAAATACGCACTAAGTCCACCGCACAAGTTTACAAACATTAATTGTTTTTAACAAAACAACACTGTAGTAGGAGGCTGAGTTTTGCGAGGTACCAGAAGTGACATAATTGCACAGCCATAGAAACATAGACTTTGACGGCAGATAAGGACCGCTAGGCCCATCTAGTCTGCCCATTTCCCTACCTACAGGATAGGCCGCAGATCCTATTTAACCAACAGCCTATATCTTCCTGCCCCCCCACAAGAATTGCCTTATGTCTGTCCCATGCATTCTTGAATTCTCCCACAGTTTTAGACTCCACAACTTCCTCAGGAAGGCTGTTCCATGCATCCACTACCCTCTCTGTGAAATAATACTTCCTCACATTGCCCCTAACGCCCTTCTTCTATCTTTAAATTGTGTCCCCTTGTTCTTGCAAGTCTCTTTTTCTGAAAGATGCTACCCTCTTGGACTTTGTTGATTCCCTTGAGGTACTTGAAAGTTTCTATCATGTCCCCCCTCTCCCTTCTTTCCTCAAGGGTATACATATTAAGCTCCTTTAGTCTCTCCTCATATGGCTTCTCTTGCAGACAATGCACCATTTTAGTTGCCCTCCTCTGGACTGCCTCCATCCTGTCTATGTCCTTGCGGAGATGGGGTCTCCAGAACTGGACACAGTATTCCAGATGGGGTCTCACCAACTGTCTGTACAGAGGGATAACAACTTCCTGTTTTCTGCTGCTGATGCCTCTCCCTATACATCCCAGTATACCCCCGGCCCTCCCTACTGCCTTCTCACACTGCTTGCTAACCTTAAGGTCATCTGATATGATTACCCCCAGGTCCCTTTCCTGTTTTGTTGTTGTTACTACCTCCCCACCCATTGTGTATTCTTCCCCTGGGTTCTTGTTTCCCAGGTGCATTATTTGCACTTTTGCATTGAATCCTAGCTGCCAAGCGTCTGACCATTCCTCCAACCTTGCCAAGTCCCTTTTCATCTTTTCCACGCCTCCTTGTGTATCAACCCTGTTGCAGATCTTTGTGTCATCTGCAAAAAGGCATACTTTTCCTTCCAGTCCCCCTGCAATGCCACTGATGAAGACATTAAAAAGGACTGGACCCAATACTGAACCTGCGGTACCCCACTAGTAACCCTTTCTTCAAGTGGACTCATTTACATTACCTTCTGTGTCCTGTTGTCCAGCCAATGTTTTACCCAGCTACCACCCTGGGACCCACTCCCAGGCTGGTTAATTTTACTAATAATCTTTTGTGTGGGACTGTGTCAAATGCCTTGCTAAAGTCTAGGTAGGCCATGTCCACAGCTCCTCCTGGTCTACTACTTTGGTCACCCAGTCAAAGAAATCTATTAGTATCTGACGCATGACCTTCCGCTGTGAACCCATGCTGCCTTGGATCCTGTGCTCCACTGACCTCTAGGTACTCAACTATTCTTTCCTTTAGAAGTGACTCCATCACTTTCCCTACCACAGAGGTCAGACTGACAGGTCTGTAGTTTCCTGCCTCTGTCTTGGTCCCACTTTTGTGAAGGGGAATCACATCCGCCTTCCTCCAGTCCTCGGGTACCACACCATCCTCCCATGATTTATTAAAAAGAGTAGCCAGTGGTTTCACTAGTTCCTTCCTTAATTCTTTTAGAATTCTGGGGTGAATTCCATCAGGACCCATTGCTTTGTCCACCTTCAGTTTTAGGAGTTCTTGCAGAACCCTTTCTTCTGTGAAAGGACTGGGATCGACCCCCCTATCAAGAGTGCTTCTG
Source organism: Neoceratodus forsteri (assembly GCA_016271365.2). NCBI lineage: Eukaryota > Metazoa > Chordata > Ceratodontiformes > Ceratodontidae > Neoceratodus > Neoceratodus forsteri. Next base: position 1,376,099,674 of record CM028132.1, on the reverse strand, counting down.
TTAATTGGATTAGGCACATCCCCCTCCTCTTTTGTGAATACTGAGCAGAAATATTCGTTCGGTATTCCTGCTTTTTCACTGTCCCCCTCTGCCCACCCACCGTTTATTCTATTCAGCCTCACTATCCCTCCCAGCCAGTCCTCTTTCTATTAAACAAATGCCCTGAGCAAGAGGGGCGAGCTCGAGCGGGGCGAGCACGCAGTCACCGCACACGGAGATATGCGCAGTCTGCACGTGTCTGTTGTGTCTGCTGTCGATGCCAGGGACCAGGACATACAAGATTCAGGCATCATGATTTGTCCAGCACAAAGGTAATTAGGCACATAAGAGTAAAAGTTGTGTATTAGATCCAATCACGTGGCTTAGAAATGTCACAAGGTAAGGGTAAAAGGAACGAAAGCTTAAAACCATATACTCAGTGTAAAACGTACACAGAGGATGCAAGGAATCAGGACTTTATATGTGACAAATGTTTACCCGTTACAACCTTACAAGGGGAAATCAAACAATTGCGCAAAAGGTTGGAGGTGCAAAAGGAAATAACGGTGTTGGAAAATTTTCTTGACTCTATATCGGAGGATAGTACCAGGAAGGAGCATGTGGCAGAAGTCAGTACAGCATCTGAAAAACAGATACTAGTACAGCCCCTAACGGAGGTTACTGAAGTACAGGAGTGGGCCGTAGTTCCGACCCAAAGTAGGAAACGCAGGGGACGCAGGGGACGGCAGATGTTCAGAAGCGCACCTATGGAATTGCAAAATAGATTTGATAACCTAAACCCGGATTCGGATAATTTAGCGATGGTAAATAATGATAATTATACTGCAAGTGGCACAGACATAAACATAGACCTTGAAATAAATAATTGTATTAAAAACAAGGGGGTACCAGTAGCCAATGAAACTGGGACTAAAGGTGTAAGTTTGACAACTATTCACAAGGAAGAAACAAAAAAGGATTACAGACAAGATCATAATCAGGTCGATCAGAGAAGAGATATCCTCATAATAGGGGACTCAATCACAAGAGGTATAGACACACTGGTATGTAAAGGTAGAAAAATGCACACTACAGTGAGCACACTCCCAGGGGTCCAGCTGGCTGATATAGACAGACTACTAGATGGACTAATGGAAAATACCACTAACCCACTAGATATACTTCACGAGGGTACAAATGATGTCGGTAGACATTCATAAGGATTATGCTAATATAGTAAACAGGATAAAGTCAAAAAAGGGTGAGATTATCATCTCAGGCATCCTCCCAGTACATGGGTGTTATGAACATAAGAGGTGGGCCATTGACAAGGTAAATATTTGGTTACATTCCTTCTGCAAATTAAATCACATTGGGTTTATGGATAATTTCTCAACCTTCAGAAACAAAGCAGAGTTCAAGCAGGATGGATTACATTTAAACAGAGCTAGGGCAAGAATACTGGGCAAAGAAAATGCGTGGGGGTGGGGGGATCACTAGACTACCAGGGCAAAATGTACTTTTAAAATGTGCACCGGGGATCAGGATACATGCGTGGGGGTGGGAGGACCACTAGACTACCAGGGAAATGATCTTAAATATTACTTGCTCTGGGGTTCAGGGATTGTGCTGGGGGGGGTGGGGGGACCACTAGATCACCAGGTATTTCTTTGATTGTCGGGGCTACCAGGGGTCTGGGACCATGCTGGGGGGGGGGGACACACTAGCCTACCAGTGTGCATACCACTCACCTGTCCCCGTTTATGAGGGACATCCCTCATTCTACCCCTTACAACTGCCCTGTCCCTCACCTTGAGTGTCCACATATATCCATGTCCCTCTTTTCAGTGACACAAGAGCTGAGGGGTATGCCAGGTTGTTTAACAGGCACACATGGGCACAGGGACCATGATGGCAGGGAAGGAATTGCCCAGCCCAGCCAATCTGCCCTGTCCCCTATCTAATGGATATGCTTCATATCCTAGTGAACCTACAAACTATGGCCTCCCGCCCCCACCTGGTTCACCTTATGCATGTCCCGTGCATTGAGTCCCCCCACTGTAAGTCACCAACTACTGCAGTGGTGTACCGATGTTGTTGGGGGGGGGGCATCCTCCAGGGCATGTATGGCCACAGGCAGTGTGTCTGTGTTTAGCTATCGATCTGTGAGTGTGTATATATATATATATATATATATATATATATATATATATATATACACACACAAACATATACAGGTCATGCTTGAACAGATGCATGGGTACACCGGGGTCGGTATACTTGTGTGGGGGTGGGGGACCACTAGACTACCAGGGAAGATTTAATTGTAATACATGCACCGGGGGTCGAGATACGTGCGTGGGGGTGGGGGGGACCACTAGTACACCAGGGATTAGGTGTGCTGTTACTGGACACGGGAGTCGGGTTACGTGATGGGGGTTTGAGGCACCGCCAAATTTAGCGCTGCATTAAAAGCAGCTTTTTCCCGGCAGTAACTAGCACCACGCTACAGGTCACGCTAATGCCTGTGGTGCGGCGCTATGCTTTTGAATATGCCGGTGCACCGGCATTCAGGGCCCTCTCCCCTGCATACATTATGATAAGTGTCAGTGCTAACACCTTGCGCCAGCGCTAACTGTACTTTTCAATATTGCAGTCAGGTGCAAAGTTGGCGTTAGTGCAGCACAACGGCTTTGCGCCCAGTGCTGAGCTTTGAATATCTGGCCCCCAGGATATTCAGATTGCACTAATAACAGAAATCTGGTGGGAGAAGGATGATTTATGGGATAAGAAAATCCAAGGGTACAACTTATTTTCTAAATCCAGAATACACAGAAGAGGAGGGGGATTGCCATATATATAGATGAATCACTGAAATGTGAAGAAATTCTGGTGGATCAGGAAAATTGGGAGCCATTATGGGTAAATTATTACCGCATGCGGCAACTAAAATTAACCTTGGATTACTGTATAGGCCCCCCCCTCAATTTCACCTGAAAATGACACCTTAATACTAAATCATACAGCAAATATAGACCCAGCAGATAGAACATTACTGGTGGGAGATTTTAATCTGCCTGGAATTGACTGGCAGGAGTTAATAGGAACTTCAAGAATGGACAAAACATATCTGGAAGTTTTTGACCAGATCAGTCTTGAACAAAAGGTACAAGAACAAACCAGAGGGAAAAATACCTTAGATATTATTCTGACTAACATGAGTCACGCAGTAAGTGATGTAGTAATGGAGAGCTCACTTGGAACCAGTGACCATCATATAGTATTCTTCAGTCGGCCCGCTGGCGCAGCAGTTGGATTTCTGCTTGCGACGCTGGCAACCCGAGTTCGGGAATGGACCTGGGAAGCTGGAGGACCAGTTGGGGGAGAAGGATACAGCACCCTTAGGCTGCTCTCCTTCTTCGGGGGGAGGGTATGGGAGAATACCTAGCACACATAGGACTCTTGGTGGAGGCTGTGAGGAATCGCTAGCGGTGTCAGAAAGCTGTAGAGGGACGGGGCGGACGCTGGTCGTCATTGCACGTCCCCACCCCTGGGGAACCTTACTAGAAGAATTGCTCGTGGATGCCTCTGTGAAGCCCGCCCCTGGCCCTAATCAGCTTCCAGGGCCAGCTCCGTGATTCTGGTCCCAAGTTCACGGCACCATGCCCCGGGTGTTGCTACCCCAGCCCAAGGGGAAAAGCCGGGGGTGTGAGGAGCTTTGGTCTAACGGAAGTGGGGGTATCAGGGGTCCGTGACCGGGCAGATCCCTTGGCGATCGCATGGCATCAAAAATAGAGAATAAAAAAAAATATATATATATATCTATATATATATAGTATTCTTCAAAATAGAAGAGGTACAAAACATTTCTAAAATAGGTACAGCTAACATATTAAACTTCAGCTGGGCAGACTTCTCAGCCATCAAATCCAGTGTTTCACAGTGGGAATGGAAAAAAGCATTTGAAAATAAATCAGTAGGCAGAATGTGGGATATATTGAATAATAAAATTAAGGAAGAGGTACAAAATCATATACCAAGCAAACAAAAGTACAGTAAAAGGAAGAACGCACCTGGATGGTTACACTCTAATATAAAGAGAATGATCAGAAAAAAGAACAAAATGCATAGAGAAATAAAAAACAGATGTAATCATGAAGGAAACATAGTGTATATAAGAACATGGTCAAGAAAATAAACAAGCATTTGTCAATGGCGAATGTTTGCTTGCAGGTATTAGCATTGGAAATGCAGGAGTTAGACAGATGCAGAGTAGGAATGGCAGTGAAGTATTGAACTTCATGCCAGCCCCACCTCCACCCTGCAGAGACGGACAGGCATTGGAGTATGCGTTTGGGTCATCGCCCATAACGTTCATGCCATTTCACTTCACCCTATCCTGCAGACACCGACACGTGTTGAGGAGTGCCTTGGGGTGTTCAGCTGCACAGTGACCCCATTCCATAAGGACATACGCTGAAATGGGTGCAGTATAGGAGAACGGGGTGAACTGTGGGGCCGAAGAGTTCAAGGCACACCTCGATGCCTGTCACTGGCTGCAGGGTGGTGGGGTGGGGGTGGAATGGCATAAGCATTACAGTCAGCAGTCCAAAGGCACACCCCTGATGCCTGTCAGTCTGTACAGGGTGGGACGTTATGGTTAGACACCCTAACACCCCGGGCGTTTGTTGGTATTTACACTACAAATTTTCAGCATGGCCTTTTTGTGACCCCCACCTCATTAAAGCCTTTGGGACCTCTTCTCATGAAGAGTGGCACTGTGATTTTGTTAATGTGTCCAGAACTTTGAGTTCCCACAGTGACTGTGTCATTCTGCGCCAGATGTACGAAAACACATATCAGGCAGGATGTGAAGAATGACAGCTGTATCATTCATAGGGAGCTGTGAAGAGATGGCAATGTTGAAAATCTGTAGTGAAAATATTAAAAATACTCAAACTTTCGGGCTTATGTGGAAACTGCGCAATGCATGTGCACAACACAGTCATTTAGTGGAATTTTTTCATCAAATTTTCAACACAGGCATTTTGTGACCTCTGCTCATGAACACTGTCACTACGATTTTCCTGATCTGTCCCGAACATTAATTTCCCACAGATACCGCACTTTTCTGTGCCAGATGTGTAAATGCATATTTCAGGCAGGATGTGAAAAATGACAGCTGTACTGTTCATAAGGAGGTGTGCAAAAAATGCCAATGTTGAAAATCTGGAGTAAAAATATTACAAATGCGCGTAATTACGATGGTGCATGGAAACTGCAGAACGTACACTCGTAACACAGTCATTTCATGGACTTTTGTCACTAAATTTTCAGCATAGGCATTTTAGTACCTTTGCTCATGAACAGTGTCACTGTGATTTGTTTTTAATCTGTCCAGAACACTGACTTCCCACAGCTACCAAGCTATTCTGTGCCAGATGTGTAAATGCATATTTCGGGCAGGATATGAAAAATGACAGCTGTACTGTTCATAAGGAGTTGTGCAAAAATGCCAATGTTGAAAATCTGGAGTAAAAGTATTACAAATTCGAGAAGTTACGAGCATGCGTGGAAACTGCACAATGCATGCTCGTAACACAGTCATTTTATGGACTTTCATCACCAAATTTTCAACATAGGCATTTTAGGACCTCTGCTCATGAACGGTGTCACTGTGATTTTCTTAATGTGTCCCAAATACTGATTTCCCACAGCAACCACGCTATTCTGTGCCGGTAGCGTGAAACCACATTTTGGCCAGGATGTGAAAAATGACAGCTGTACTGTTCATAAGGAGGTATGGAAAAATGCCAATGTTGAAAATCTGGGTGAAAATATTACAAATTCACGATTCTGAGCATCTGCGGGAAACTACTTTGCAAACCGCAGAAACAGTTTTTTTTTATTTTATTCTCCAAATTTGCAACTAGGCTTTTTGAGAGCCCACTTCATGAACACTGGCACTGTCATTTCGTTACTCGGTCCCGGAAGGTGATTTCGCACAGTGACCACGAAATCACCCTTTGGGACCGAATACTGCTATGACAGTGCCTGAATTTATGAGGAGGGGTCCCAATAACCCCATTTTGAAAATTTGGTGCCAAAATTCCCAAAAATGCCTGATATATGCATCAAAGTTGAAAAAACCCTATTTAAGCCATTATACAGCTTACCGGCACTTCTTCAGTTCACAGTCGGCTTTGAAGAGTGCAGATATGTTCTCGGTCCACCAGAGATCGTCGGGCCAGGCTCTGGAGGTAAGTATAGGGTGAGGGGGGTGTGGGGAGGTTGGGTGCGCAGTGGGTGGGTGCTGGTTGGGGGTAGAGGACGACGACCGGCGTGGGACCATTTCCTTTGTTTCAGGGAGATATGAAAAATAAAACGACGTCGCAGGAAGGCTTTTTTTTTTCCAGGCTTGTTTCCAGCACACTGGAGTGGGCTCCCAGTGTGCCACCTGCCTTTTTTGGGGTGGGATACTGAAGCCGACGGGGACTGGGCCCCCCATCGGCAAAGAACGACTGTTTGGGGGGGGCCATGATGCTGAGGGGGATTGGGCACCCCCTCGACACACAACAAATGGAGGATGAGTTACATCATGCCGATGGGGAGTGGGATCCCCTGTCAGCAAATTAACTGGGTTGGGAGCTGCCAATAGGGGGATTGGCCACCCCCAATTGGCTTTCATGGGGCCGAGAGGAACGTACCGCCCTGCAATGGCGGGCTGCTCCCTCATTGCAGCAGAATGGCTGATGCTGCAATGACGAGGTGGCCCCTCATTGCAGTGGTGAAAACATTTCAACTTGGTGGCACTTTAGGAGACCAGTGTCATCGGCACACTGTGCCTCCATTGGTCCACCAGTGCCAAGCCCCCAAATGCAGTACCTCCATTGGCTGCCACAGTGCCACACCTCCACAACCCACTTCTCTCCTAAACTCCCGCATAATGTTTCTTTCACATGCGCACAAGCAAACATAAAAAGGAAATAAGGAAAGCAAAATCTGAGTACGAGAACCTGTTGGCTTCAAAAGTAAAAGACAACTACAAACTTTTTACACATATATAAACAGTAAACAAAAACATCAGATAAAATAGGCCCCTTTTTAAATAAGGAAGGCAACTCTGCAGACAGTAAAGAAATGGCAGATATTCAGAACAACTATTTTTGTTCAGTCTTCAATAAAAATATCACAGACATACACAAGGGTAAAATCAGATCAAATCCTGGCCAAACTGTAATAAAACCAAAAGGATGTATTGGATAGACTACAAAAACTAGATATAAATGAATCACCAGGGCTGGACAATGTACACCTCAGGGTACTTCGGGAGCTCTCAGAATATCTAGCCCCTCCACTCACCTATATATTTCAGGCCTCATGGATAGAGGGAAGGTAGCACAGGGGTGGAAGGAAGCTACTATATTGCCCCTATTGAAAAAAGGCCCAAAAACAAAGCCTGAAAATTTAAGACCTGTGAGTTTGACATCAGTGATGGGGAAAATCCTGGAGGGTATATTAAAAAATTATATAGTGCCACATTTGGGGTCATATGATCTAACAGACCCAGTTCAGCATGGCTTCACAAAAACTAGGTCATGTCAAATCAACATGCTTGTCTTTTATGAGAAAGCAAGTAAAGCACTGGATGAACGGAACTCAATAGATGTGGTCTTTTTAGATTTTTCAAAGGCCTTCAATAAACTCCCACAAGCTGAATTATTGAACACTCTAAGATAAAATTAGATATAAACATAATAAATTGGATAGAGGAATGGTTGGGGAAGAGAAGGCAAAGGGTAACAGTAAATGGCATACTATCGGGCTGGGCTAATGAGACAAGTGGTGTCCCCAGGGCTCAGTACTGGGACCCCGTCTTTTTAATATTTATGTTACATCACTCAAGAAGGACCATCCTAACTTATGGTAACAAAATTTGCAGACGATTGCAGGATAGGAGCAGTAAAAAATAACCAAAATGATGGTATAAACCTGCAAGGGGCTCTAGAAAATATTTACAGATGGAATCACAAACAAACTGGAACTCAACTTGGTGAAATGTACAGTGATACATATGGGGAAACAAAACAGGAAATGTGGTTATAATATGGGAAGCCATACTCTACCCGAATCAACAGAGGAAAGAGACCTAGGGATTATGATTAGTGCCCACCTACAATTCAGTTCACACTGTGAAAATATAGTAAAAAAGGCAAATCAAACTCTTAATTGCATACTAAGACGCATAGGGAGCAGAGATAGGGTGTGATGCCACTGTATGGGAACCTAGTGAGACCACAGCTGGAGTACTGTGCACAGGTCTGGTCACCATACAAAAAAGGGGATATTCACAAATTAGAAAGCATAAAGAGAAGGACCACAAGATTGGTAACAGAACTTAAAGATGTCCCATATGGAGAGAGACTAAATAGACTAAATCTCTACACATTACACTGTAGGAGGATCAGAGGGGACATGTGCATGTTGTATGGAGCCTTATACGATAAATCATTATGAGAAGATCTTGGACTGTCCCTAAATTACTGCAAATTTGAACCAAGAGAGCACCCACTGCAACTAACTATGGGAAGATGGAACCTGTTGAAAAGAAAACAATGGTTTAGTCAGCGAGTGGTCCCACTGCGGAATAGTCTCCGAGCAGAGGTAGTGACAAGTGAGACGATCGATACTTTTAAAAAGAGATTCAAAAAATTTTACAAAAACAAAAATATATCAACTTAGACCTAAATGGCAAGCACAAAGGACAAAAGTCTAGTCGGCTTGTAATTACCTATGTTACCCTATGTTACATGCGAATAAACTTCAAATAAATATTTTTGAACTAAAGAGACAATTAGAATTTCAAGAAGAGATGAGAAAACAAAATAGTTCATTCTTAATACTAGTGTTTTACTACAAGAAGAAGAACAGGCCATTGTTAGCAGGGGAAAGGAGAAAATGAAGGAGGAAATAGTAAATGACAAGCGAAAACAAAATACATGTCAAGAATCTGAGGGGAAAACTGATGCCGTAACAGGGGAAGAGTAGTACTTTGTGAAAGGTAGGGCAAAGAGAAGAAGAAGGCATAAACAGACAAGGAAACAGAGTTACAAAATAAATTTCTAACATAGCAATTAATTCAAGTGAAAATAAAAGTAACTGATTGGCAGAAACAGAACATGTGACTTGCAAACAGCAGGTATTAATTCCCTAGTAATGCCCGCTAGTGCAATACCTTTCAAAGCCACATTAAAATGGGTTTAATGCCCGCTACTGTAGTACCTTTAAAATCAACATTAAAAGCACTATCGTACACTCCTAGCTTACAATTCATTTGTTGCTATGTGATGTGAGATTCTTAATCACCCACCCACCCCATGGAAGTCTGACTATCCATGCATATGTGTTAATCTTAGCAAAATGTAAGAAAGTTGATTATATCACAGCTATCTCGTTGGTTAGATAAATTGAATTGGCAGAACCTGTCGGTATGCTGCAGTCCCGATCATCGCACACAGAACCCATCCTTTTCCCCCGATGTCATTGCAAGAGCAGCAGCATAATCTACCTCTGGGAACTAACATACTAACATACTAATTGCCAGCAGATTAGGCCTTACAGTCTATTGAGTCTGCTCGACCCTCAAATCCCTAGTTGGGTGCCGAGGCCCCCCCTTGTGTTCCAGAAACCCCCATCATCCATCCCCAACCCCTGGGCCAGGCCATCATCTGATACATCCGCTTCCTGTGTCCGTCCCACCCTCTCTTGAAGCCCTCCACTGTGGATCTCTGAACCAGCTCTCCAGGTAGCACATTCCAAGGGTCCACCACCCTCTCAGTGAAAAACCTCCTCCTCTTTTCCCCCCTCACCCTTCCACCTTCCAACTTCAAACCATGCCCTCTGGTGATACCTCCCTGCTTTAGTCTGATGATCCCCTCCATGTTTACCCTATTTATTCCCTTGAGGTACTTGAAGACCTCAATCATGTCCCCCCATCTCTCCTCTCCTCTAATGAAAAGAGGCAGAGCTCCTCAAGTCTGTCCTCATACGTCAAATCCCCTAGTCCTCGTATCATCTTAGTTGCCCTCCTCTGTACCCTCTCCAGGAGCTGTATATCCCTCTTCAAGTGTGGTCTCCAGTACTGTACACAGTACTCAAGGTGTGGTCTAACCAGTCCATTGTACAGCGGCAGAATCACTTCCCCGCTCCTAGAGGTGACCCCCCTTACGATGCATCCCAACATCCTGTTTGCCTTGCTAGTCACTCTCCTTCACTGCTCAGAGTTATTCATACATGCATCCACCATGACCTCTAGGTCTTTTTCCCCTGTTGAGGCCTCCAGCGCCTCCCCTCCCAGGGTGTACCTGTGTTTAGGGTTTCCCCGCCCAAGATGTAACACCTTGCACTTGGTGATATTGAAATTTAATTTCCATGTGTGACCCCAGTTTTCCAGGGTGTCCAGGTCCCCTTGCAGGGCCAACCTCCCCTCTTCCCCCTCAACTACTGCTCCCATCTTGGAGTCATCAGTGAAGAGACTCATTTCACACCCTATACCCTCCCTGATGTCTGATATGTATGCATTAAACTGGATCGGACCCAGGACCGAGCCCTGCCGTACCCCACTACCAACCTCTCTAGGGTTCGAGAGCTCCCCACCGACCTCTGCTCTCTGGGTGTGTCCAGCTAGCCAGTTTTCAATCCATCTGACCATCAAAGGGCCTACTTCTAACCCGCCAGTTTCTCCACCAGACCATTGTGGGGGACAGAGTCAAATGCCTTGCTGAAGTCCAAGAATAATACATCCACAGACTTTCCCCTGTCCAGTTCTGATGTTACCCATTCGTAGAACTCCACAAGATTGGTTTGACATGATCTACCTGGCACAAACCCATGTTGCCGACTATCCAGACCTCCCACCTCCTCCAAGTACACCCCCAATCGTTCCTTTAGTATACTCTCCATTAATTTTCCCACCACCAAGGTCAAACTGATGGGTCTATAGCTACTTGGTACTTCCCTCGACCCCCCCTTTATGGATTGGCACCACATGTGCCTCTCACCAATCCCTAGGCACCCTCCCTGTCTCAAGCGACCTGTTGAAGAGCTCTGCCAGGGGTGCAGCCAGTATGTCCACCAATTCCCATAGTACTCTCAGATGAATGCCATCCAGCCCAGGAGATTTATTTTTCTTTAGGGCCTTGAGGGCTACCCACACCCTTTTGGTGGAGACAGCATCATCTGTCCCCTCCACCTTACTGGCCTTTCACTGCGGTGAGTAATTCACTGACTCCTCCTTTGCTCCCTATATGTACTGCCTCCAACAGTCACAGGAAAAGCTGTGAAATATCCATTGCCACCCAGCTGTCCAGCGCAACACGCAGCATTGTGTATTTAATTAGATGAATAAAGCTCCTTCCCGATTCCACGCACCTGCCGTGCATAGATATGTAAATATAAGTTGCTGTTTATATGTTTTGCACCTGTATCTCACTTGTAACAGTAGTAGGGAAATGTGGAAATGCTTCAAGCTGCAGTGTCGACAGCAAGGAAAATCATAATACAGGCTCCCATAATCCTTAGTGCCGAAACGCAGTGACAGGAGAAGAACTTCCGAGCATGTTTATTAAATAACTACTGTGTCAAGTTAAAAAATGTTGTTATATATTTTGTTACATGACAGTAAAGATTAGGAATCCTAATGTTTATTTCCTAGCAGCCACAATATTGAATGATGTGACAGGGTGAAAAACGCATCTTGCTGAGTGAAAAGAAGTAAGTGAAATGAGCCTTGTCGTCTTTCATTTTCTGTTCAATTATAAGCATAGCAATTACTTATTGTAGTGCTTGCCATGATACAAGCGCATTAATGCACTCAGAGCTGGGCTCTACTAGGGAATTAATGCCTGGTTGATGGCTGGAGGCACTCGGCCCCCACCCCCCCAACCGGGTATTAATTCCGTAGTAGAGCCCTCCTCTGTCATGCATTAATGCTTATGTATTGTCCTTGAAAATTATTTAGAAGGGGAGGACTGTGCACAACAGACAGAGGGGGACAGACAGACAGTTGGAACAGAGGTGGCTATAGACAAAACAATTATTCAAAATGAGGACAGTGTAGAAATTAGTCATTCAGAAGCAGCCACACAAAGCAGCACTGCAACAGGAAATACTTTATTTATTTTTATTTAGTTTTTGTTGGCAGGGCAAGTGCACTTGACAAATTCTGCCTATTTTCAGGCACAACCCGGGGGAGGAGGATACAGATGAATGCCAACTGACCTTGACTCAGATTAAGCTGTTGGTGATATTTTTAGTGGGGGGGTGGGGATTTGGCCAGGACACCATGGAAATGTCCTTACTCTTTTCAAGAAGTGCCATGGGATCTTTAACATCCACCTGAACAGACAGATGGGACCTCAGTTTAACGTCTCATCTGAAAGACAGCACCTCCTAAGTGCAGCACCCCTCTCATGCTGCACTACAGTATCTGTATTGGGATATTAACCCAAGTGCCTGGTGTGGGCTAGAACCCACAGCCTTCTGATCTCCCAGCCTCAGAGGTGAGTGTGCTACCTGCTGAGCCACTGACACATATAACATCAAGAAATGAAGGAGTCATACATGAGAATGGTTTAAGTCCTACTGCCTTAGATGATGTGTGAGAAGAAGCAGATAAGCAGAGGGACACAAAGGTGTCAGAAGTCTCATTATTAAGGTATGCTAACCGACATATATGTAAAGGCAGAAAAGAACATACAATGGTGAGTTGTCTGGCAGGCTCTAGAATTAAAGATTAAGAAAAATTTTGATTTTTTTGGGAGGGAACAGAGATGCCAATTGTGGTCCTACACATAGGAACAAATGATGCAGGAACGAGAACACCCTTAGAAATTCAAAAGGATTTTGAATGTGTAGGCACCAGGTTAAAAGCAAAAGGTTGTAAAATTATCATTTCTGACATTCTTCCTGTCCCAAAAGCTGTGAAAAAGAAGCAAATCGAATTAAAACAATTAAATGGTTAGTGACGAAGGTGGAACATAAGAGAAGATTTTCACCGTGAAAGAAACTGGGACAGATTTGTAAGAGATGCGAAATTTATATGGGTCAGACAGGTTGCATTTAAACAGAGAAGGGTCTTGTGTACTGGCAGAAAGAATTAACTATACTATAAGGGTAGCTTTAAAGTAACTATGAGGGGGCATGGGGTGGAGATACTGAGACGAGTAAGAAAACTGAGGGAAAAACTAGAACATTAAAGAACTTTAACTGTTGCAAAATATGATTGTTAAACACTAGGAGTATGAGCAATAACAGGGAAGAACTTGTGCACATCATTAACAGTGAGGACATCCAAATCTGTGTGATAACAGAAACATGGTGGCAAGAAAATGAAAGTTAGGGCTAACAAATTGTGGGCTTCAGTCTCTTTGACAGAGATAGAAGGGGTAGAAAAATAGGTAGCCTGGCTCTATATGTATGGGAAAACATCAACGCGGTGGAGATAAATAACGAAACAGAAAAGGAAATAGAACAAGTTTGGGTAAAGTTTATAACAACGGAGGACACAAAAACTACAGATGGGGCAGATAGACCACCATCATCAACAACTTCCCAGAATTCAAAACTAATTCCCACACCAAATAATCTAAACATGGAAGATAATGCTATAGTCATGGGAGACTTTACTGTGCCCACAATAAACTGTAATGAAATGGACAGAAATGCAAATATTGAAAAGGAATTTATCAGTACTATCTTAGCACTGCACTAAACATGGAACAACATGTTGTTGAAGGTACAAGGGAGAACATCCTGGATTTAGTGATCGGTGAGGAAATAACTGAGTACAAAGTGAAACATCCAGTAGGAGGTAATGACCACGACTTGGTTAGTTTCATGATAAAAAATCCAAAATCAGGACACAAGGACAAACCAAAGTCAAATGTTTCAAAAGAGCAAATTTTAAAGCAATGAAAGAAGAAATTGGCAGTTGGCAATGGAAGGAAAGCTTTAAAGTGAGGGTGTAAGCTTTGTAAAACCAGTTTTGGGCTTCATAGCTGGTTACTTTGCCATGGTAATAGTCCCTCTGAGTCAGAATTACATTTGTAATGCAGTTTTGTAAGGGAGGGAAGGGATCGTAACTCTGGCTGAACTGCTGGCCAGCCGATCCCTTCCAATTCCTGGTCCACTCACCACGCCCCCATGCTTGGACATTTTGTAACATCCTACTAGGGAGAGTGCTGGGACATGCCCCATCGAATCCTATGGGGGAGATTTTCAAACCATTACTATGTAGCTTTAAGCTGCCTTTGCCAAATGAAAGCCACCACTCAACTAAGGCCCTATTAGTTGAGCAGTGGCTTCCATTTGGGGGTAAAGGTAGCTTAAAGCTACACAGTAATGGCTTGAAAATCTCCCCCATTGAATTCAATGGAGCACGTCCCCGAGCTCTCCCTGATAGGACATCACAAAACGTCTGAGTACAGGGGTGTGGTGAGAGAACCGGGAAGTGGAAGTGATTGGCTGGCTGGCAGTTCAGCCAGAGTTATGATCCCTGCTCTCTTTTACAGGACAGCATTACAGTTTAGTAAGGAAAGACTTAATCAAAACTGAAAAATTACAAAAAAGAGTCACCAAATCAGTTGTCTCAAACAAAGCACTCCTGTACGAGGACAGATTGTCCAAATTTAATTTGATATCATTGGAGGAACGGAGACTCAGAAGTGATCTTTTGTTTATCTGGGATGTCATTCACAATATGTATTTATCAGCTGAATGCGGCCTGGGCTTTAAGCAAGTTTCTGTTAATACCAGAGGCCACCCGTTACAACTTGCGAGAAGAAAATGTAGCACAAAAAAGAGGGCATACTGCTTCTCCCAGAGAATTATTAGACCCTGGAATAGGTTGGCTCTAACAATTATTGTTAGTAATAACAAAAATATTTTCAAAAATAGATTAGTTGACTATATGAGATCAGGTAAGCACTTAACTTACTATATGTAAGCTTCGGAGCACACTGGGCCTCACAACCTGTTGTTTCAATCTGTTCTTAGTATGGTTCTTCATAATTCTGACTTGGTGGGACTATCGCCACGGCACAGTAACTGGCCATGAAGTCCAAAACTGTATCTCGCACATTTGTTTTAAAGGAAAAAACTAGATAAAAGGTGGGATATCTTCATAAATCAGATAAAAGTTCTAGAAACAAATATGTACCTGAAAAAAATAAAATACAATAGCCATGGTAGACTACTAGGGTGGTTCAATGGGAAAATCAAAAGGAAACTAAAGAAAGAAAAAGAAGGCAAAAAAAAATCACAGAAAAACACACAGTGTAGATTAATACTGGTATTTATTTTTATTTTAGTCTTTGGTAACTGGGTAAGGCCCACTAGGCACAAGTGCCTATTTTCAGGCGCAACCTGGGAGCACTGGGTGGTTAAGTGACTTGCTCAGAGTCACACAGTATGCAAGTGGAGGTTGTGAGAATCAAACTCAGGTCTAGTCTGCTGGATGTACCAAGCTTCTTTCACACCTCGTTCCTCTAACCTCTAGACTATACTTTCAGCCCAACAGATAAGTGAAAGAATGTTAAAAAAAAAAAAAGAGAGATAAGGAAAGCCAAAAGGGAACCACGAGGCCGGGAGGGACAGCCAGGAAACTCTCGGGAAAGCTGCAGCCAATCGACTGCCATCCCTGCCCCACAACACCCAGCCTGAAGCGCCGGAGCTTCGCTCCGCCAGCGGGTGGTCAGTGGAAACTAGCTGACCCAGGGAACCACAAGGCCGGGAGAGACAGCCAGGAAACTCTCGGGAAAGCCGCAGCCAATCGGTAAGCGAGCGCTCCTCTAGGCACAGCAGCCGACTGGCTCTCCTGCCTCATTGACTTATACTGACTGAGCCTGCATTACCGAAATCTGTCTGGGACTTGGGAATTTCTTCCCTGCATTCTTGTAAAAATTTCCCAAAAAGAGCTGTCTTCTTATTGCTGCAACTGTAAAGGGAATCTGTTGATTTGTTGTGTTTTTTGCTGTAATTCCAAATCCTTGGTAACCGAAGTGGGCCAGACGCTGAAGCGCCACTTTTCCTTCTTTAAATTGTGTAAAATTCCTAAAAGTGCTGTTTTCTGCTAAGGTAATTGCAAGGGGAAACTGTTGATTTACTGTTTTTGCTGTGATTACAAATCCTTTTTGCATTTGTAAGGTGGGCCAGACACTGAGGCCCCACAGCCTTTTGTTGTGCAGATTTAGGCACTGTGACAAGCAGGAACACTTGTTCTGCCTCTGTTTAATTTATTGCACCTTCCTCTGTCTCTCTCCAGACTGCCATCCCTGCCCCGCAACACCCAGCCTGAAGCGCCGGGGCTTCGCTCAGCCAGCGGGCGGTCGGCTGAAACTAGCCGACCCAGGGAACCACAAGGCAGGAGAGACAGCCAGGAAACTCTCGGAAAGCCGCAAAATTTTGCCCACCCACCCTTTCCCCTCTTGTGTGTTACTTTTATAGGCATCTTCCGCTGAAATCTCTTTCCGCCCTCAGCATTACCCTAAACCAATAAACTGTTCCACCGTCTTGCTGATCCGACTAATCAGCAACTTCACTACTCTCCCAGTAGCCAACTAACAATATCTCTCTCACAATGGGGAGTTTGCTTCTGATACTTCTTTCACTGTCAGCCATGGGGTTCCGCAAAGAGGATGTCCCTATCACACAAACTATGGTGATCCATCCACCCAGTCTCTTTGTCTCATCCCCATTGTTTGACTCTTAAACCCTCATATATGCCCTACCATTGCTGCATTGATTACAGTGGGGTGACCCCAAAAAGAGACGCAAACCACCATACATGTATTTCAATCAAGGCTCCACTACTGGATATACAGATCCCCCCTTCGCCTGACCACCAAACTGCTACTTGGTGTCTCGACACAATCCTATAACCCCACATGGAGCACCCCAAAAGAGTGGCAACAGAATAAGAGAAGGAGGACCAAAGACAGTCCCTCTGACTATCTCCTGGCAGCCCTCATGAAACTCCTGCTCTTTCTATTGCTCTGTATTGGTAACTGGAAATCAACCCAGGACCCTGGAATGTATTACCTCTCCAGCAGACCTAACCTCAATTAAAGGCCTCATTTTTGCATATTAATGTATGCAGTCTGTTGAAAAAACTTACACTGATACAAGCCTGGGTTGCCCATACCTTGCCAGACTTTCTCGTGGTATCTGAGACATGGCTCAAACCCACCACAGCAGACAGGGATGTTAACCTACCCAACTATCAGTTATTCAGAGCGGATCGCCAAACAAGGGGTGGTGGAGTAGCTCTATATGCAAAATCCAGTATACCTGTATACTGTATTGCTGCAACCTCTATGCCCAAGGAATTTGAATGCCTATCCCTAAAAGTCTCTCTCCCCAATACAGCAGCTTTTCAGCTAGTTGGATGCTACAGACCCCCCTCTGCTGACCTCAAGCTCTTATCCCACCTGGGGAATCTGCTCAAGCCCAGTACTGAAGAAGTCATTATTCTAGGTGACCTGAATTTCAACTGGCTTACCCAGGCAGCTGCACCTCTGGTATCATTCTGTGATACACATGGGTTCACACAACTAATTAATGAGCCAACAAGAATTAATGCAAGGAATAGTAATAACAGCACACTACTTGATATCATGCTAGTGAATAAACCCCATCTATTCACACATGCTGGAGTGCTTTTCAGCGATATAAGTGATCACTGCCCCATCGCAGGGGTAAGATCTTCCAGCAAAACAACAACCCCTGCAAAATTCCTAATGAGGAGATCCAAGAAAAACATCAATATTGAAGGATATTTGCATGATCTAACTCACTCTCCAAGCCGGCAAGAGTTTTATCTTGCTCATTCTGTGGCAACAGCACAGCAGGTGCTAAATAGCATTATAATAAGTGCCCTTAACATCCATGCCCCAATCTCTAGTATCTGAATAAAAAACAAATCCTGTCATTGGTTTTCAGCTGACCTCAAAGCTGCACTGCTGGAGAGAGACAAACTCTGGAAAATGGCAAGAAAAACCAAGAATGCAAATGACTGGATGATCTTTAGGAAAGCCAGGAATAGATGCACCAAGAAAGTTAGGGATGCAAAGGCTGCCTTCTACTTGGCTGAGCTTGACTCCTCCTATCATAATCCTGCTAGGTTTTGGGGTACCATCAAGGGTATGGTTGGGCAGGATTCTAGCACCTCCCTACCAACTCAATTACACCACAGTAATGGCCCTATCTCTGGCAAAATGGAAATTCTGGACGCCTTCAATAACCACTTCACAATGGCTGGCCTTGCCTTTGACACCTCTCCAGCTAACCTGCTGCGTACACAATTAAACTCCCAGTACACTGGTGCTCAGAAGGCTGACTCTTCCTTCAGCTTCAAATCTGTACTGTTGAAGCAAGCAGAGGACCTACTATGGCAGCTGGATATCAAAAAGCGCAGGGCAGACTCTCTGGTCCCCTACTTTCTAAAGATTGCATCCCATGTACTTGCAATCCCCTAACACATCTCTTTAACCTATCTCTAAACTCTGGTTCTATTCCACACTGTGGAAGACAGCCCAAGTGGTTCCCTTCTAAAATCAGGGACCCTATGGACCTTAATAATTACAGGCCCATTTCCATTCTACCAGTGCTATCCAAGATGCTGGAGAAATTGGTGAGTACCCAGTTAAGGAATATCTTGACGATGCTAACCTCCTGAATCCAGCTCAATCTGGATTCAGGGCCAAGCATAGCACTATCACTGCACTAGCCAAGGTCACAAATGACTGGCAAACTGAATTAGATAAAAAGAATAATGTCTGTGCAGTATTTCTTGACCTGAGGAAAGCATTCGACACTGTGGACCACGAGCTTCTACTATCATCCTTGCACTCCATTGGCCTAGATCCACCCTCCCTTAAGTGGTTCAGGTGTTATCTTACTGGTAGGTCACAGCAGGTAAAAGATGAAGGTGACCTATCCCCATTAAAACCACTGCTAAGAGGAGTCCCCCAAGGTTCTATCCTGGGTCCTATCCTTTTTGCCATCTATATAAATAATATTGATTCAGCCCTCACCAAATCCTCTGTACACCTCTTTGCTGATGACACTGTTTTGTATGTCAGCAACCCTTCTTCTGCAGCTGCCCGTGAAATCCTACAAACAGAATTCTCCTTGTTACAATATCAGCTACTTGATAAAAAGCTTCTGTTAAATGCAAAAAGAAAACTAAGGCAATGATGTTCACAAATCAAAGCTCCACCAGCACCTCCTCTTCAATCATTCTCCCCCAGCTATGCACTATACTTGGAGAAAATCTGGAGTATGTAGAAAAATTCAAATACCTAGGTGTGTGGATTGACAGCAGACTCGACTTCACTCATCATTTAGAAGAACTGCTAAAAAAGCTTCGCCAAAGGCTTGGCCTTTTCTATAGATTAAAACCCTTCCTAAACAGAGATTCAAAGATGAGGTTAGTCCAGGCCATTTTTCTCTCAGTTGTTGACTGTGCAGACTTCCTTTATAGTCACTGCCCCATCTCCTACCTACACAAGTTGGATACCTTATACCATAGAGCAATACGATTCATAACAGATCTGCCATCTAATACCCATCATTGCTCTCTTTATGCTGCAGTTGGATAGGTTTCCCTACACCTCAGAAGGAACAGAAATGCAGCTCTATGGACTTACAGAGCATTATCAAAAAAACTTCCAAACTACATTCTGGACTGCTTCACCCAGACCATTCCTAGTTCCTATGCCCTAAGAAGCAACAACATCATCCTGTTCAAATTGCCCAAATTCAACACCCGGCTAGGGAGGGCAGCAATCAGCTATTCTCTAGCTATAGCATGGAACACCCTACAAAAATCCCTAAAACTGTCCTATCTTATACCAATTGCATCCTTTAAACAGCGTTGTACAGTTTTCTTCACAGAGAAATGCAGTTGCTACCGCTAGAGCTAGCTTTGTCTTCTCACAATCTCCCTCCCAAAAATTCACCATATATGGCATAATCTTTGTTCTTCAGTTCTCCCTCCCAGGCAGACACCCCATTTTATGGCACCCAGTAATACCTTCCACCATCCTAGTATTACATTATGCTGTGTGTTTGCCATGGCCCCTCCACTGGGATATGTATATACTGTATATACTGTAAATATTAGCTTAACCTTCCTATAACCCATTTTATCATGTGAATTTTACTGTACATCACTGTGTTTATAAATGTTTTTTTCCCCTGTATGTATAACTGTTTATTTAAGTGTATTGATGTATCTGTTGTGTATCAACTGTTGAACCTTGACCTTATCAGGTCCATCTTGTAAATGAGCCTTGCTCAATGATGCTTGCCTGAATAAATAAAGATTTGATTGATTGATTGATTGATTGATTGATTGATTGAAAAGATTACAGGAAGAGAACCTGGCAAAGAAAACTTAAAGATAACTATAAATCATTTCATATTTGTAGTATGTATGTAACCCCTAGATGGCGCTATCCCAAGGGCTACTACCCCTGCCTGATTTGCCACTAACAGGTTGAGGGGCCTGGATCCAATGGCGGGTGCCTCCACCCAGAGGTCAGGGTTTGCAATAGTTAAACTTACTTGGTCACAGCCCTCTGGGACACTGCAACCCCCCTTTCTTCCCACTAGTGGCCCACACAATATAGCAGAATTACCTTCACAGTATACACTTACCCCAAGGCTGGTTCAGGCACCGGGACATCCTGTAAAATAAGATACAGTGCAACAATCACAGTACAGTACTTTAACATAGACAAATACCTCAGGCAGTATAACTTTGTTGAAACAAACAGCTCTGATTTATTTAGGGGGATATAACAAGGACAGGGGAAATCAGGTTAATTAGCTTATCACTTTACTATCTACCTATGGCTCTGTGCAGGCCTATCCTACCAGTTACTGTCCCTGGGTACCCAGGCCCTAGTGGCTAGTCCAAACCGTGGCAGCTGGTAGGGGCCCTTTCACACAGAGAAAAGGAAAATTAAACAGTCAGCAGTACAGTAATTCCATTTGGATTTAATGTGGCAATTCAACAGGGGCGACCCCAATTAGTACTCACGACCTCCAAAGAAGATATGGTCCTTCAATGTCAGCAGGGCTACTTTTGATCTCCAAGAGACTCCTCACACATTTATATGGTAAAAAAAGAAAGCACTATACCAGGCAGGCTGCATCTGTATCCCAATCGCAATTACTGCACAATAACCAGGAGAACACACAGCAGATTCAGTTCCTGACAGACCGAGTGTAATTCAACAATTTCTTCAGTCTTCTACAGGGTGAGCCTGGTTTCTACTCTCAGAGATCCTTTGATTCTTTTCTAGGGACAGTTCAGTCCTAACAAGCAGTTACACAAGTTGTGACCGGAACTCTGGGCCTTGCACACTTTTTGACTGAAACTGTGCACTGAAGGAGCACAGGGTTTCTTTCCCTTCACTTTCAGATCTCAAACTGAAACTCCCAACAGACAAAACCGGCACTTCCTTTGAGTTCCTCCCAGTTCTTGACTGGATTGGCTGTCACTCACAATAGACTGCTGCTGTTGGTCCAAAAGGCACCAAGTCTAAACTACATCTCCCAGAGTCACTGCCCATACAACTCCTCTTGTGGCTGGCTCAGATTATGAGTCCCAAGTTCTGATTCGTCCAAGGCATCATTTTAGAGCTAGTTTACCCCACACTGATTGGTCCAGTTCAGCAGTTCAAAACCAGAATGGGAACTAGGCAGACAGTTCTGACTGCAAAGAAAGCAGGTTAGACAAACTGTAATTTTATTATTACTGTAAATGATTTCTGGCAATCAGTTACATCTTTCAGACAGGTTCTTGCACCCTAGTGACTGCAAAAATGGGGTGAATTGGCAGCAGCTTGAGTGGTACTCAATCAAAGAAACACACAGTCCCCCATACAACTAATTATGTCTGCAAGCAGACAGCTCTTAAAGAGACAGTACCAGAGGTTCTAAAACACTCACTGATAAATGGCTTAAACGCCAAACACCATTCAGGCTTGGAGCATTCAAGCAAGCTCCTGGAAGTCTTTTGGGAACCCCCATTTGCAGGGGGGTTACATGTAAATAGCCAAAACCGTGTAAGTAAATAAATAGGCCCATTAATAGACGAGAGAAAAACAACCACAGAAAACGAAATGGTACATTGTTCAACAAGTTTTTTGTTTGTAGTGTCTACAAGAGTAAAGAGAATATAAATGAAGGAGATGACTGTCACAACAACGGCCCCAGAATACTAGTAAACAGGGAGGATGTCCAAAAAAGGCTGAAAGCTTTAGATCCAAATAAGGCACTGGGACCAGGTGGTCTGCACCCAAGAATTATTTGTGAACTGGCAGAGGAACTCTCGGGACCACTTAATGTTATCTTTCAGTGCTCACTGGACTTCGGGGAAGTGGTCAAAGGATGGCAGGAGGCTAATGTGGTGCCGATTTACAGAAAGGGAGGAAAATCTAACCATAAAACTACAGAACAATTAGTCTAACCTCAGTGGTGGGGAAATTATTGGAATCAATCTTTAAAGTACAGCTAGAAAATATCACCAAAAACAATTTGTGGGACAACACACATCATGGGTTTAGATCTGGAAGGTTATGTCAGACTAACTGGATTAATTTTTTGGGCAAGTTTAGCAGGGCATTGGATTCAGGGCTGTCAGTGGATGTGTTATTCCTGGATTACTGTAATTGTATTTATTTATTTATTAAGGGAATTGGATACACCTTTGAGCCAGGGGCTCTTTTACAAAGGTTCCATGTCAGGTTACATGAAACATTAGGACAGTCAGTGGTTATGTGCAAAAAAATAAATAAACATAACAGCATCCGGAGGGCTTTGTCAATTACCACAACATCACAAATGTGTAAAGCACTTCTACAATAATTTAAACAATATAGATGTGTATAGGTAGGCATCCGACAGAGGAAGGTGAGGCCAGAAGGCTAGTGGAAAGAAAGAGAAAAGAGGGAGTGGGGGTGGGTCTGGGGCAGGGTCAGTGAGGAGGTGTGTGAGGGAGTAGGGAAGAGGAGGGAGGTAGAGGGTGGGTCTGGGCAGGGTGAGGAAGAGGTGTGTGAGGGGGTAGGGGAGGAGGAGGGAGGGAAGGAGTGGGGTGAGGGTGAGGTATGGGGTGGGGGGAGCATAAACCTGCTAACTGTAGCAGTCACAGGAGGCACAGGTTATGAGGTATTGATGCAGGCTGAGCTTAAAGGCACCCAGGGTTGCTTTGCTGATAGCTTCTGTTGGCAGGGTGTTGAACCAGGATGAGGTCCTGAAATAGAAGGATCATTGGCCTTGGGTAGTCCTGCAGTGGGGAACAGTGAAGGAGAGGTTGTTTGAATTCCTGGTTTGTTGTGGGCCACTATATGGTTTCAGCAGCGCCTGTGCTCCAGGGGGTAGTAGGTCCAATGTTAGCTTGTTTGCTAGGATGCAGGTTTGATATTTAATTCTACCAGATAATTTGAGTCAGTTTGCATGTTCGTAGATCTCACAGGTGTGTGTAAGGTGGTTGGTAGATGTTTGGAGACGGCATGCCTTGTTTAGTGTTGTGATGGTGCATCGGAGAGCTATGTCAGTGGCAGACCCGTAGATCACAAGCCCATAGTCTATTATAGAGATTACTGAACTGTGAATGGCAGTGCTTAGGGCTTCATCTGTGAGGCAGTTCTTACTATATGTAAGCTTCAAAGAGCAGACCTATGCAGGTATTCACAGCTTTTGCTGCATAGTTGATATGTTCAGAGTATCCAAGTGTTGGGTCAAGAATCACCCCAATATATTTAAATAGATGTACCTGTTCAAGGGTGGCCCCTTTGCTGTTTGAGATACAGAAGTCTCTGTTTTTATGTTTGCTGTGGGTACCATGGAACAGCACTGATTTGGTTTTGTTGTAGTTAAGAATAAGCTTATGAGATTTAAACCATGTCTCTACATTGGTGAAGCTTTCTTGTAGTAGTAGTGACTGAAGTATGGAAGCGTCAAAGTGGGAGGTGAAGATGACAACATTGTTGGCATACAGTAGGATTTTTTCTGAGCAAGATGAAGGGAGGCTGTTTAGGAAAATGCTGAAGAGCATAGGACCCAGGATGGATCCTTGAGGGATTCCTGATTGGACCAAGAAGGGTGTTGAGAGGGATTCACCATTTTTTACCTGCTGAGTTCAGTCACTGAGGTAGCTTTGAAACCATAGAGTTGAGTCAGGAGATAGACCTATGTGAGATAGTTGTTGAAGCAGTAGTGAATGGCTGATGGTGTCGAACGCCTTAGTCAGGTCAATGAAGGTGGCGCCAATGAGGTCCCCTTGGTCCAGGGCATTGTGGATGTAGGAGGTAAATTCTAGGAGTGCCGTGGTAGTGCTGTGTCCCTTGCAAAATCCGTGTTGTTCTTAACATAGCAGGTTATACTTAGTAAGGCATTCTACCAGTTGGTCGGCAGCTATTCTCTCCAGCACTTTTGAGAGAAGGGGGAGAATGGAGATTGGCCTATAGTTGCTTGTAACAGATGTATCGCCATTTTTATGGATAGGTGTCACCATCACCGATTTCCATTTTTGGGGGAACTGTGGGAGAATGAGAGATTTGTTAAGGATTTTGGTGATGGGGTCAGGACTTCATCGAGGGTAAGAGCGAGGAGTTTCAGGTTGACGGAGTCACTGCTTGATCTAGACTTCCCAAGTACTCGAAAGAGGTACTTTTTTGTGATGTCCTTGGAGATGGCTTTGAAGCAGAATGACAGTTTTCCCTCCAAATTGCTGACTTTGTCTGAGTTAATGGTATCTTGAGGGGCATCAAAGAAAGTTGGTGGTAAAACATGGCTAAGGTTGGTAAATGCTGCATTAAAGGCATTTGCCACAGTGACTTGAACTGTGATGATGTGGCCATTTAGATAGACCATGGCAGGTGGGACTTTTGTTTTTTTCCCGGTTAGTTCTGTTAGGTTGGCTCAAAACTTATTTCCGTCTTTCCAAGAGTTTGTTAGAGCACTTTTGTAGTAGTTGGCCTTTTCATTACAAATTGCGCGGGTGCAGGCATTTCTTGCAGCTTTGAAGGCTTGAGTGTCTGCCCTGTTTCTGGTCAGCTTAGCACATTGCCAGAGGTGATCCTGGGCCTTCATTTGCTCAAGGAGAACAAGGTTGATCCATGGGTTGTTAACACCCTTAATCTTGTGTTTCATGAAAGGTGCATGTGCATCACAGGCTGTGTTGAAGCCTTGGATAAAGTAGTCCAGTGCAGTGTCCACGTCCGGAGCTGCATCTGTAGGTGACCAGTCATGATCCCGTAGGCATGTTTTCAGAGGCCATAGGTGACCAGGCAGTAGTTTTCTACTGTTGATGGTTTTAGGGGAAGGGCTTAATGAATTTGTTGGACCATGAGAATAGGACTGGTGAGTGGTCGCTTATACAGTCAGGGAGAACTACTGTATTAGTAATGTGTTCAGGGCAGTTTGTAAGAACCCAGTCCAAAAGAGTTGAGGTACTGTTCTGTAGTTTGTTTGGGTGGGTGTTTTAACCATTTGGGAGCAGCTGGCAGCTGTCAAGGCATCTTTATACTTATGTGCACTGGGGTAAAAGCAATTTACATTAAAGTCCCTAAGAAGAATAGTTTCAGAATTCTGATCTAGAGAGTGAATAACTTCCAGTACAGAGTTCAATCCTTGGTTGGTGAGTTTGGGGGTGAGTTTGGGGGGTATGTAGACTGATGCCACTGTCAGTGTTTTATGGTGAGCCCCCAAACATATTTTTGTGGCAAGAACCTGGATGTCACTCGCAGGGTGAGGTATAGGTAGGACATGCCCGATTAAAGTGTCCTTTAGGTACAGGGCACAGCCTCCACCTTTCTTGGAGCATCTGTCTTGCCTGAAAATGGCATAACCCGGAAAGTATATTGCAGCATCGAGGGTCTTAGGTGATAGCCATGTCTCAATTACTGATATTATATTAGGGTTGTGGAGTGTGACCCAGGCAGTGCGAAGATCCAGTTTTTTGAGGAGGCTGCAGATATTGATGGTAGCTACGTAGAGCCCCCAGACCTGTCAGCACCCCAGGGGCTAGACTGTTGGGGGCCAGAGTTAGGGTGGATGTTACCCGAGATGAGGATTAGCATCAGAATTAGGGACTATAAGAGAGTTTTGATATACTTCTTTTGTCCCCGTACTGTTAATGTATTAGGAGCCTCTTTAAAGGGATAGTGGTTTGAGTGAGAGAAATCTGTTAATAGGAGAGAGATGCCGAGGAGCATGGAAACATGTATTCTTGATGGGAGAGCCAGCCATAGGTGAAGCGGTCTGGGTGGTAAGTTTTGGGCGAGAGTTAGGGAGTAGCTGTACGTGATTGTCCTTGGGGTAGATAATGGGAATTCAATGGAGAGTTCAGTGATATTTTGGGGTCGCAATATAGCAGCCCTTCCAGAGTAGTTGATTAGAGTGCAAATAATAAGCAGACTCATTAGTGGGAAAATGGTTCCCATACTTAAGCGTAGGTCAGAAATTTTGTTCTCAGGATTAGCAGGTATGCTATGCTATTTAGGAGGAGGGGGGATAAGTCTAGTGATAGCCAATAAGAGCAGAGTAGATGGGAACTGGGTGGTACCCTTGTAGATTTAATAGAGGTTGGGGACGGGATGGGTGGGTGGGACAAAATATATCCCGGAGTAGCAGGAGAGTGAAAGTCTGGAGTGAGAGATAAAGCAAAGAGTTTTTAGTCCAGGGTTAGCCGGCTAGCAAGGAGAAACCAATCAGGTAAGGCTTTTGATAGTGTACCTCACTATGAACTAATCAATAAATTAAAAGATACGAGTATCAGCAAAAGAACAGTAAGTTGGGTTGTATCATGGTTGGAAAATAGAAAGCAAAAAGTAATTTGTAAGGGGACAAATGTCCGATTGGGGGAGTGTGACAAACGGGGTTCTGCAGGGTCCAGTGCTGGGATCAGTGCTATCTAATATTTATGTCTTATCAATGAAGTGTGATGGAGGGGTTTGGCTAGCTGAGTTTGCAGATGTTACTAGAGTGGGAACTGTGGCAGACACTGAAAAATCAATAAACAAATTTCAGCAAGAAATTAAAAAATTAGAAAAATGGACCATAACTCACAGATTAGATTTTAATATAGAGAAATGCACAATTATGCAGTTAGGCAATACAAGTAAGGAAGCAAAAGATACATTTTTAGGGCATGATATTAAAACTACTAGAAATGACAAAGACCTTGGAATTACAGTAACCAATGGTTTAAAATTCAAAGGGCACTATAAAACAACAATTAAAAATGTTCTAGCAACTTGGGTTGCATCACCAGAACCATAGCAAGCAAGGACAGCAAGGTCCTTATGTCACTGTATGATGTATTGGTTAGGCCGCACCTGGAATATGTGGCTAGTTTTGGTCTCTGCAAACAACGGGAGGAGTCAGACAGCTGGAGGGTGTGCAAATAAGGGCAACAAAGATGGTAAAGAATGTCAGAAGCCTTACATATGAACAAAGGCTGGAGCACCTAAATTTGTTACACTGGAGTATAGGAGGGCTAGGTGCGACCTATGGTAATAGAGCCTTTAAGGAACCCATTATGGACCTGCTTGGGGCTTAACATGACAACATCTCAGTATGACATCAGGCGCCAGATATTCAAAAGTCAGCATGGGCGAGCCGGCTCGGTGGTGCTGAGGGCTGAGGCGCTGGATGCCATACCTCGCACCATGCCAGCGAACTGGGCTTGGGAACAAGCCCAGACCACCAGGGGTCAGCAGGGGGGAGAGAGAGAAGACTGAGCATCTGGAAGATTGCTCTCCTCTCTCAGGGAGGTAGGGATAACTGTCCCGCCCACTGATCGCCCTCTAGCGATGTCTGGAGGGGGATACGAGTCGGGAAGCTTGAGCCAACGTACGAGTCAGTGGGTAGAGGGGTAGGGAGAAAAAACAGGAAAATGGAAATGACAGGCTCCATGGTAGCCACGCCAGTGCCCGTCCCGACACCCAGAATCTGGATTTGTGTTTTGGGGTGGGGGGGAGTCAGCACTCCTCACCCCTGCCCTGTCATGGGAAGGCAACCATGGGGGATCACCAAGGATAGTCAGGGCAGGAAAAGGTGGGGCCTGAGACAGAGTCCCTCTGAGGGAGGACCGAGCCCCTCCAAGGGAGGGACCGGAGCCACCTGCCAGGCTCCTCGGAGGGAAAAATGTATATGGAAAAAAAAAAGTTGGCATGGGTGCTAAGGGGTACTTGTCTGCACTACCCAGGTTTTATGCCCAGTTGTGGGCAGGGTACAGCTCAGGTTTGTATCCGGACAGTGCAACTTAACCTAACAGATGTGCTATCCAACTGAATATAGCAACCTCCAGGTGAGGAACAAGTGCAGCACAAATCTCTGTGATCTGCTTTTGCAGCTTTTTGCATATGTAGCCCCAGAAAGCATAACTTTCAGCTAAAAGGAGAAATGTACAAAACAGAGAGAAGAGGACAATGGATCCCACAAAGGGTTGGCTCGAAATGGAATAATCTACCAGAAGATGTAGTAGGAATCAACAGTATGGACTTAGGTGAAAAAAAGCTAGAGTTGTACTACAAAACCAGCCAACTACAAGGATTTTACCATTGAGAACTGTCAAGCCTAAATGGGAACATCTGCTCCACTGGTTTGTAATAAACCTATGAAATTGGTAGCTGAGTAATCAGTCATGTGGAAAACCATAATGAGGTCACAGAAACACAAAACAGTCCGTGACAGCATTGGTTGGCTACAGCCACACATTTTTTAAAGATTATGGACACATTTGTTATTGCTCTAAATAGCATAAAGCCATTTTTAACATCTGATTATGTTATTTATAACATGTCCCATTGATAATATTCTGAGAAATGCATTACTTTTTCACATATTTTTTTTTTAGTTGTTTAACCAGGATTAGCACACTAAGCTGAAAGCTTTTTTACAGGTGTGACCTGGGAGCACAGGGAAGTTAAGTGACTTGCTCAGGGTCACACAGTATGTAAGTGGAAGCTGTGGGATTCAAACCCAGGTCTGGTTTGCTTGATGTCACCAGATTTGCAGCTCAGAGCCTTAAACCACTGTGCTATACTGCCTCCCTGGGGCTTGATTTTTAAAGATTGAAGGAGGATATGCATCAAGCCCTGCATCAAAGCCGTTTTTCTGTACAGCTGCACCAAACTCCTTTGCCGCAACTGCACCCAATTTTTATATTGTCTGGCGTAGTTGAGACAGTTTCCTCAGTTTACGGCAGCTTGTGACAAATGTTTGTCACAAGCCTTGTAAAAAGGGTCCCCCACATGGCACACATTAGACCAGGGAAAAGCTGGTCTAACTTGTGGTATTTGGCGCTCAGGACTGAAAGTCCTGATCACCGCCTGGGAGAATGCCACAAGCCCCCTGTGTGCCAAACAATCAACACACAAGGGACATGCGGTATTTATGGGGTTTTGAAAATCGAGCCCATGATGATCTTTACTCTCCATTTGTGGAGCGGTCTGATGCACTTACGCTCAGCCTGCATGGAAGAGTAAACTGAAAGTATTCACTCGTAACACCACTCGTGGTCCTAATTAGCATAAGTGTTTACAATGACTACATTTCAGACACATGGCAGACTTTGAAGGACATTAGCACTCTGTATAGTCTTTGTGAGGTTCTGTCATATCTGTTCATGACAGGAACTCATTTACAGGAGTCAAAACATTGGAGAAACTTATCTACGAACTACTAGATTTGATAGTTTGTGATGTCGGATGACAGCGAGGGGTCTGAGCACATAATTGTTCAAAGTTCAATTGTACCCTATTCATTTGAACCATTATGTCACCTGCACACCTCTGACTCCATTTCTTCATCTTTTGTTTTAATTTACTATGCTTTACACCCCCTTGCACCAACCAGCCCTCATTGGCTGTACCGCTCTGTCCAACCCTGTCACCCGCCATCCCCAGGACTTACGCTGCCTCCATTTTCCTCCCTGGATAACCCCCCCTCCCCCGGGGAAGAGCCACTGGAGGCCAGACCCAACTCCTGTGGTGGAGTTTATTTTTGGCTCTGGAGTGGGGCCCAGTTGGTGGTGCAGTTTAAATTGGAAAGGGTGTCGTGGATGACCCACCTTACACCATTGCTTACCAGCTGTGCTTTAGAATGGATGATCAGGACTGTGTTAACTACGATAAGGTTAAGAGGGTGTTTCTGAAACATTTTGAGCTAACTCCTGAGGCTTATAGGTGCAAATTTGGGCAATTAAGAATGGGGTCAGGAGATAGCTTCGTAGAATTGCATGTTCAAGCATGTACCTATCTAGGTCGGTGGGTGGATAGGGCTAAAGCCAGCACTGCGGAGCAAATAAAAGATTTGTTTATAAGGGAACAATTTCTTAAAATTGTAACTGAGGACCTGAGCATGTGGTTGCTGCATTGGGCATGCAGCTCCACAAAGGAGGCAGCAGAAAGCGCTGAGCTGTATGTGGCCAGCAGACCACACATGCTGCATAGGGACAATGGGTGGGGAGGACAGCACATGGTTTCAAGGGGACCTAGGGAAGGCAGCCTAAAAGTAACCCTAGTCTGCACCTGACCCCAAAATACAACCCACCGGTCTTACAGGGAACAATGAGCGGGGGGCAAAGAAATGATACAGTTGCCAGAAAGTGGGGCACCAGTCTTATGACTGCCCTAAAAACATGAACAAAGAGCAAAAGCCTGGGGGATGGGGTGATCAAGACAGTGCTCAGCAGATAGTGGCCTGCTCACAGACAGCAGTACTACCTAACTACTCCATAAATATGCACCCCATCCTAGCTAATGAGACAGTAACATAGAGTTTGAGGAACACTGGCACCTCCATCTCCATGGAGAGACAGGATCTAATCCAGGCAAAACAGGTTCTGCCAGAGCAGTTTTCCAAGATTTGGGGAGTCACTGGTCCAGTGGTCCAAGTACCAATAGCTCATGTCTTACTGATCTGGGAAGGTGGCCATGGGGTACGGAAAGTGGGAGTCGTGCCTGATCTCCCTGTAGATGTGATAATGGGGAATGATTCTGACCACAGAGAAACTGGTGTGTGTTACTACCTGCAGTCAGAGAAAAGGGCAATCTTCTTTACCATTTTTATAATGTATTTGTTCAGGCTACCTAGTCCAGGGCCTCCGTATTCAAAGGAAATAAGCAGTGCATCCCAGTGGAAAAGGGAGATGTGCCACACAACTCCAACAATGCTCAGCAGCATGATATTCAAACATGTGGGATGTGGTGGCCGCAAGGGAATGAGCCAGGGCACACACAAATGGTATGCCGTTCAAGTCAAGGGGCCAATCCCATGCATATGCCATGCTGCAGCACATTTAGTGTGAGAATGTGCCCTTCACAGTCCAGAGCACTGCGGCCCACAGTTAGGCCACGAATAGCTGGCCTAACCCGGCCAGCCACCCACAAGCAGGCTGCAGATGTGCACCCAGGTGCACAGCAGCCTGGCAGCCCTGGTGGACTACAGGCACCCCCTTTCCATCCCCAATCTAGAAAACTCCATCCCTGAAGAGCTTTATAGTGTAGGGCCCCCCCCCAGACCCAATTACACCAGAGGAAACCATGGTCCATATCCATAGTCTAGAGGACTCCCATCCACTGCCCCTGTACACAGACACCCTCACCCCCCCATACCCAACCTGTTGCAAAGGCTGGCACTGCCCTCCACACCCTGCCATGGCCAGCCATTGACTACACTGAACCCAGGCTGGGGACATGCACTCTGGAATGACCCAACTGTCTGTACCATGCATTGGGGCACCATGCCAGCTGCGGATCCACCAGTGTATGCAGCTGTGTGTACATCCCTGGCAAACTGAAGAGGGAATTTACATACCTCCAATGCATGCCTTGCTGATACTGTATCTCCCTGCTGTCATACACTGCTGCAAGTCCACACTCTCCCCTATTTCTCTGTGTAACATGCCACCCTCCAGACTGCTGAAGTATCCTGGGTGCCATGGGATGTGGTATCCTGTAATGTCATTTGCAGTGTACACTTCAGGCTATAGAGAGTTGATCTGCAGTTCCCCAATTGTACAAACAAATGGAAGGTCAGCTGTAACAAGCCTGCTTTGGAACCTGTGTGAGTGGGTACAGCATCAGCTGTCACCCACACTGAGCAGTGCAATGGCGCCAGGATGACAGATCCACATGCCAGTGCCTGAGGAGTATAGTCATTGGGTGTTATCACCCACACACAGCCCATGCCTACGTATAACACATTCCAGCATCCTGCTGCGAGTGCTCCGCCACCCACCAACAGAGTGGTATGATCCCATTACAGAGACAGTTTTCACAATGGGATGGGCAGGAGGGCAGTGAGGGGGGTGTCTGTGCACTGTTATGGGGAAGTGGGGGCCACTACACTATGGACATGGGCCCCGATTCTATAAAAGTTACGCCTGGCATAACAGCACTTGCACCAAGTAGAATGGCGCAAGCAGCAAGTTACACCAGCAGTTGTGACATGCACAATTCTACAATGTGGCCTGCTACATGTCTCAGGCCACTTGCACCGAAGAGCTGTTACACCAGCAGTTGAGCCATAAACCCTCTGCGACATGGTGCTAGGGGGTTTATGGCAGCAGTTGCACCCCAATCCAGAAGGGCAGCAACAAAGTCCCCAATGTCGGGATTCTACAAGAACCCCCCCGGAGGAGAACCGGCAACGTAAGTTACACCAGCTTTTAGCTGGTGTAACTTACGGAAGCTCCCGGGGGTCCTGTAGACCCACCAGCAGCCCAGCAGGCAATCCATAGGTGCCCTCCCCCCATGCCTAGCACACCCCAGTAGGTGCCTCACAGGGCTGCCCACACCCACTGCCCCCCAAATCCCTGTATTGTGTATGCCCTGCAGGGCTGCCCACACCCCCTACCCTCCCAATCCCCCATCACTGAATGCCCCACAGGGTGGCGCTGTCAACCCCCCCACCTGTGCCCTGACCCCAAGTCACTGCTGCAAATGCCGGCACTACCCCAGACCATTCCTGGTAGTCTAGTGGCCTCCCACCCAGATGTGCCACCCATCCCCAGCTGGCGACTGGCACAGCCCACCTCTCACCTTTATGACCAGCTGCCGACTGAATTCAGTAGGAGCGCTTACTGTAAAGACATGCTCAGAAATTAATTTCTGAGTGCATCTATTCAGTAAGCGCTCTTACGGACCACAGTCGGCTGTTGGCCATGGAGGTGAGAGGTGGGCTGTGCCAGCTGCCAGCTGGGGACGGGTGGGGGGTGCTAGGTGGACTGGCATGGCTGGGTGGGGGCCACTAGACCACCAGGTGTACGTGCGGGGACGAGGGATGTATTCCTGTACTGTACATACTGTGCAGTGCCACACACAGTAGTGCGATTTGGGGACACCACGACGGTGGTGAGGGGCCTCTGGCCCTGCGGTGCGGTAGGTGTGTGGGCAATGGGGGGGAGCACTAGTGACCTGCGGGTGCAGCTTGCGAATTCCTCGCCAGGTACGCCCTCTGTTCGACATACCTGGCCACATGTCGCAAGTCACAGGACTTAGACGCAGAGACTCTGCCCCTTCTAGAATAGGGTGCAGGGTCAATGTCGCAGCTGCGTTTGGTGCAAGTCGTGTTTGGCGGCAACTTGTGCCAACCTTCTAGAATCGGGCCAATGGATTGTAGGTGTATTCAGGTGCAATTAGGGATGGCATTGGGGTCCCCTACAATATGGAACTGATAGAGCATGGACTCTGATATGATCAGGTGTGGTGGAATGGGTGGGGGGGTGCCACTATACCACCAGAGACTTCAGGGCCTGTCCCACATGGGAGCGATAGGGGTTGGGGCTTGGGGGCAAGAGCTGTTCTGGTGCATTCATCCCCATGCCAACATGCAAATGGAATGGTAATGAGCATGCATAATGCCCTTTTGCACCCTGCATGCTCAATTAGTTCATTTGCATTCCTGGGCTAAATATCGCCCATGGGAGCTGTGGTGCATACTGGTATGTGCCACATATTCCCCATGGAAGGTATTCAGTCGGGGTCACCCTGGATGCACCTGACTTGGCAGCCACTTGCACAGTGACTCCCATCCACAGTCACATTTTCAACAGCAACGATGAAGCCTGCCAGGATGAAGCACAGTGTCACAGGTTCCCTGCATGACAAAAGGGATTAACTCCCTTTGGAACAGGATTGTTTGCTGCAGTAACTCTACTGCAGAATTCTGCAGTGCTGCGCTTCATCCTAGTGGGCTTCACTGTATGCACACCCTGTACCGGTGGTGCAATCTCTTTGAATATTGTATCAGTGCCGACTGGTGCACCCTCTCTGTGTAACGCATCTTTCTGCTCACGCATTGATCCAGCACTTAATATATCCCCCCAGATGTAAGATATTGTTTTTAGTGCATTCTGATTTTACTCAATGCAGCATAATATTGTGTAGATGTACAGCCCCATGGAAAATAAGATGCCATTTCTTCTGTGAACTATCCAATCTAAATATATAGCAATCAGTAGGCATATTCCAGGAAAACGCATTGTAAAAATGTGTAAAAGGAAGACCACATTGAAACTGCCTCTCCACATATCTGCATTGTGCAATTCATCAGAAATAACGGGTAAAAGCATCCCAAAAGCTTTTCACAGCCATATCGGCTCTGACCAGAGTTTGTTTATTCTGCTGCTGCTACCTTTTGCACCATTGGATTTAATAAAGGACTGTGACTACATTTTCAGTGTGTCCTGGCTTGAGCCTGTGCAACGGGTGCTGCTACTTGCTCTAAGTGTGTTCATTTACTTTTTACAAGCACTGTTGCCTCAGTTTCCTGGTGCTCACTTCTTTTGTATTTAGCCTGTATTGAAAATACCAGAACTCATCCAGATGCCTGGTAGCCTCCAGGGATGGGCACCAAGACAGCAGTGGTGACTCCAGATGTTTTGGAGTCTGGAGACATTTAGTTTAGATTTCCATTAATTCTAGGCTAAGTGTAAGGTAGACATCGGGAGGGTGTAGGTACCCTAAGGGGCTAACCCCCAAGGGCAGTTTGTGGTGACTTTGCATCACACAGAGAGATTCACTCAAGATGGGTGTTCACCTTTTTGAAGGGGGCGATCATTCTTCTCTTACTGTGAAATGCTAGCAGCTGTGCTGAAGGTGGTGATAGACCTGATGAGGAAGCTCAAGATACTGGCCAAGGTAGGAGATCTGCCTGCTATTTGTAAGGGGAATCCCACATTGGGATAGACATTGGGGACACTGACTCAGTAAAATGGGTTCGGGAGATTGCCAACTTCTGCCGGAGGGCAGGCTGAAGTATGCACTACCACACTGCCGGTGAAAGGAGATCGGTTGAAGCAAGGCTCCCAGCACAACTGTACTATCTTACTTCAATGTATCTCTTGCAGCAGGCCATCACCATTAGGATTAAGTTCAAGCAGTACTGTCTACTACAGATAGGCAATCCGGGTGGAGGCAAAACCAATGGCCTATGAAAGGAGACCCTGAATACCAGTGAGGCCGAAGCTGGATCGACGCCTAGAGGCGATGTACAGACTGTAATGTTTGGTGAAGTAGTAGTAATGTAGCAATGATTTTTATTCATTTGATAAATGAACATGGTAAAATTCCCACTGAGCGGGAAGCTCATTTACAAGAGATACCATACATTCAAACTGGTTGCACAATTTTGGGAGGAAAATAAGGTGTATGGATATATATATATATATACACACACACACACACACACACACATATACATACAAAGCTATATATTGATAGATATATATATATATATATATATATAGATATTTATGCCATGAGCGTGATGGAAAATTCAGGCAGATAAAAGCTGTATCCTGCCTGCTGATATACCCAATTCAGAGATAAAAAAATGTATCTTATGAATGGAGTACATCACCCCTGTTATTTCCACTATCCGGTATGTCATAATGACACTGCGTGGATGCCTACTCATGCTACAGCGGACCTGCGGCTTCAGACCCAATGGTAAAATTATTACAAAAATAGATGCGGGCAATTTTATTTCCATCAGGCTCACTGTATAAAGCAGACATGGTATGAGTTAGCGTGTTATACGCTTTTTAATCTTCACTCCAAAGGTCTAACCTCTTGCTCCTCACTAGGTAGCTCCCACTCGTGAGGAATCAAGAGTTTACAGACCTCTTGTGAAGATAAAAAGCATATGACATGCTAACCCATGCCATATCCCTTTTATATAGACAGATGTATACAGACACATCAGTTAACAAGCATTTGCCAATGCCGAATGTCGTCTTGATGGTGTTGGCATTGGTAGTGCAGGAGTTAGAGAGATGCATAATAGGCATGGCAGTGAAGTATGGAACCAACGTCAACCCCACCCCACCCTGCAGAGACTGACAGGCACTGAGGTGTGCTTTTGGGTCATCAACCATACCGCTCATGCCGTTTCACCTCACCCTACCCTGCAGATGCTGACAAGTATCACGTTGTGCCTTGGGGTCATCGGGCCTTATGCTCACCCCATTCCATAAGGAAATATGTTGAGATGGGTGCAGTATGGGAGAATGGGGTGAACTTTGGGGCCAAAGAGTCCAAGGCACACCTTGATGCCTGTCACTGGCTGCAGGGTGGGGGTGGAATGACGTGAGCATTACAGCCGACAGTCCAACGGCACACCCCTGATGCCTGTCAGTCTCTACAGGGTGGGACATTATGGTTAGAAACCCTAATGCCCCGGGCATTTGTTAGTATTTGCACTCCAAATTTTCAACATGGCCTTTTTGTGACCCCACCTCATGAAAGCATTTGGGACTTCTGCTCATGAACAGTGGCACTGTAATTTTGTTAATCTGTCCCGAAAGTTAATTTCCCACAGTGTCCGTGCCATTCTGTGCCAGAGATGTGCGAAAACACATTTCAGGCAGGATGTGACAAATGATAGCCATACTATTCGTAAGGAGGTGTGAAGAAATGGCAATGTTGAAAATCTGGAGTGAAAATATTAAAAATTCTCGAAGTTACGAGTGTGCTTGGAAACTGCGCAACACATGCTCATAACACAGTCATTTTGTGGAATTTTGTCATCAAATTTTCAACATAGGCATTTTGAGACCTCTGCTCATGAACAGCATCACGGTGATTTTCTTAATCTGTCGCAAACATTGGTTTCCCACAGCGACCGTGCCATTGTGTGCCCGATGTGCGAAAACACATTTTGGGCAGGATGTGAAAAATGACAGCTGTACTGCTTATAAGGAGGTGTGAAAAAATGGCAATGTTGAAAATCTGGAGTGAAAATATAAAAAATTCTCAAACTTACGACTGTGCGTGGAAACTGCGCCACACACTCTCATGACAGTCATATATTGGAATTTTTTCACCAAATTTTCAACATAGGCTTTTGGGAGCCCACCTCATGAACAGTGACATTTGTTGTTTCATTAATGGGTCCCGAAAAGTGATTCTGTGCAGTGACCGCAAAATCACCTTTCAGGACTGAATAACGACATGACAGTGACTGAGTTCATGAGGTGGGGTCCCAAGAACCCCATGTTGAAAATTTGGAGCCAAAATTCACAAAAATGACTGAGATATCCATCTAAGTTGAAACCCCCCCATTGATGCCATTATACAGCTTACCGGCATTTCTTCAGTTTGCAGTCGACTTTGAAGAGTGCAGACATGTTCTGGGTGCGAGGGTGGGTGCAGTTTGGGGAGGGGCACCGGAGACAATGAGGGACAGTTTTCTCTTTTACAGGTTAAAAACAAAAGACATTGTTACAGGTTTGTCTTGGCACACAGGGGTGGGCTCCCAATGTGCTGCCTGTGTTTTTGGGAGGGGACTGAAGCTGATGGGGTTGGGGCCCCATCGGCACAGAAAATGTGTCTGTGTTTGGGGAGACGATGACGAGGGGGCTGGGCACCCCTGGCAGACAATTACAATAGGGGACATTATGCCGATGGGGATAGGGCTCCCCCTTCGGCAAATGAACTGGGGAGGGGGAATGCAGACAGGGGGATTGGGCAACCCCAACGTCGGCTTTTGGGTGGGACTGTGAGAGGCGGACAGCGATACAAATTTAGCAATTTTGTCAGGGGTATAAAAATATCTACTACGACATTTCCATACATATTCTGACCAGTATGATGACTGTGATACTCTCATTGAGTGAGGAATAGGTTCCAACTATTTCTTATAAGTTATCCGAGTCCCTAATTCTCTATTCCATCTCCCCAAGATATCCTCAGTGGTTCCTTCCAAAAGTCTCTTATTGCTTTATATATTTGTCCAATTAAATGAATTTGTTCCCTGCCTTCTATGGCGTCCCTTAAAAGGGACATCAACATAGGTATGAGAGAGGGCAGAGTATTTAATGTTAATTCTTTCTGTATAAATGTCCAAATCTGTAAATATCTATAATGTTGTGTATGGGGGAATTGATATTTTGCCTGTAGTGTGGCAAAAGGCAGTACTCCATTTACATCCAGATATAGATATAACAAAAGCAGACCTTTTTTCTGCCATTCTTGATGGACTCGAACAGCACCCGTATCCAAAGATACACTTTCTGTACTGATTAGTTTAAAATAAACAAAAACTTCAGTTAATGTAATAGATGCCCTTAGCTCATACCAAGCCTTTAATGTATAATGGGTTCCAAATGTGAAGTTTTGCAACTGTGGATAAGAATTTTGGGGGGGAAATATAATAGGGATAATGTTTACAAGATCATTTAGTATAAATTCAATGAATTTTCATGGTTTCTCTACCTGAGGGTTCTGCCATGTCATCACTATTTTACATGTTGCTGCCTTATGGTAATCGCTAAGGTTTGGAAGATTACAACCCCCCTTTGCCACTGGTAACTGTAACAGAGACCATCTGACCCTTGGCTGCTGCCCAGCCCATACAAACCTCGAAAAAATACTAGCCCAGGATACGAAGTAGAATTGTGATGGAATAATCGGTAAAGTCTGGAAATAATACAATATCTTAGGAAACAAGGTCATCTGAATAGCTTGTATTCAAGCTAAAAAAGATAATACCTGGTGTGTCCAATTCCCAACTGAGTTCTCTATCTCTATCGACAGGGGCTCTAAATTAAACAGTTCCAAATGTTCCAGTTTCCGGGGAATATTTACACCCAAATATTTAATCTTATTATTTCTCCATTTCAGAGGGATCTGGTTCTTCAGAGACCGAGATGGGGTGACATTTAAAGATAACTCTGTTTTTTGTATATATATTTATTTTGTATCCGGCTATTTCTGAAAACTTATCTATCACTTGTAGGGTAGCAGGAATGGACTTTTCAGGTTCTAGGAGTGTTAATAACATGTCATCTGCATATAATGATATGGTAAAATCCTCCCTCCCTCCCTCCCTCCTAAAGGGACCCCTGAATATTAGGATGTTGCCTTATGGCTTCAGCCAATGGCTCAATGTATATGGCAAACAGTAAGGGAAAAGTGGCAAGCCCTACCTAGTTCCCTTCCCAGCTGTACATTGAAGATAACTGTCCATTCACTTTACATATGCCTTCAGAGAGGCATAAATTCTCTGTATCATGCTAGAGAATTCCCCAGGGAATCCAAACTTGCGTAAAGTTTCCCATAAAATAGGCCAACTGACGCGATCAAAAGCCTTGTCTGCGTCAAGGCTGAGCAACACTGCCTGTATCTGTTTCTGATTTAAGTGGTCCAACAATTGGATCGTTCTGCGTATATTATCTGTAGTTTCTCTGGATCGAATGAACCCAGACTGATCTGAATTAATCAAATATAGTAACATTTCCTCAGTCTATGTGCCCATATGGACATAAATAACTTGCAGTCCATGTTTAATATGGATATTGGCCTATATGAGGTAGATAAATCTGCTGGTTTGCCTACTCTTAAGATAGGTGAAATATTAGTGTTATCCCATGATGAAGGAGGGGGACCCTCCTGTTAAATTTCTAAAAAAGGTGTTTAGTAGTAAAGGAGTCAGTTGTTTACTAAAAGTCTTGTACCACTCGGACGGAAATTCGTCTGGGCCAGGGGTTTTTAATGATTTACTTTCTTTTATGGCACGTCTGACTTCCTCTGATGTGATAGGGGCTTTTAATCTGGTTTCCATTTCCTTAATTAGCTTTCTTAATGTAAGGGGGTTAAAAAATTCCTCAACTTTGTTAAATTCTGGACCTTGTGGTTTCTCATATAGCTGCGTATAATATTTCTGGAACAGTTGCAATATCTGCTGTGAGTTAAGAGCTCTTGTTTTTCTCTCCAGATCCACTAAATATATTATGATTGTGGCTGTCCTGTGTCCCCTAAGCCTCCGGGCTAAATTTCTTGCCCCCTTTTGGCCCTCCCTCATACCTATATGTTTTCAAGTAAAATAGTGCCTGTTGTGTTTTTTCGTCTAAAAGTTTGTGGAGCTCAGCCTTTGTCTAATTAATCTGAGTTTGGGCCTCTGTGGTAATAGGAATAAATTTTGTTTGCATTTCCCTTAGTTTCTCATGTAGTTTACCATATCGTGTTTCCCAATATCTCTTCTTATATGCTGAATACGCAATTATCTCCCCCTGATCACAACCTTCACAGTATCCCAAACTATTGTGTTGGATGTCTCCTGGGATGAATTCTCTGCAATAACCTGAGCTATTTTTGAGTTAAAGCTGTCCCTAAAAGCTTTATCCTTAAGAAAAGATGTATTCAAGCACCACCCAGTGGATTGCCTTGGTATTTTAAAATCTAGCCTCAAAAATAGGGGAGAATGATCAGAAAGAAATCTAGGTCCTATAGTTAAATCCTGTAAACAGTCCAAATGTTCTTTTGAAATGAAAAAGTAGCCAAGTCTTGAGTAAGAGTTGTGTCTAGGGGAGAAAAATGTATATCCCCCAGAAAGGGGAGAAAAATGTCTCCATACATCGATTAGACCAAATGCTCCAAGTTGAGAGATATATAATCTTTGAGCTGATGTTAGCCTATATTTGGAAGGTGCAGAGGAGTCCAACCGAGGTGTCAAAGTTAAATTGATATCTCCCCCTATAATAAGACATCCGTGCATAGTGTCTAGGAGCTTTGCAAAAAATCTTTTAAAAAGACAAACAGATGTAAGAGGGGGAAAATGCACGTTCACTAACATGACCTTTGTCCCATAAAGGGTACCTTTTAAGATTACATACTTTCCTTCTGAATCTATGCACTGTGTTTCTAAACGAAAAGGAGAGGTCCTAGGTATTAAAATGGCTACTCCTCATCGTTTCCCTTTAGGAAAGGACGACGCATATAGCAAAAACCTGCCCCCCCACCCAGTTCAATTT
Source organism: Neoceratodus forsteri (assembly GCA_016271365.2). NCBI lineage: Eukaryota > Metazoa > Chordata > Ceratodontiformes > Ceratodontidae > Neoceratodus > Neoceratodus forsteri. The sequence goes on along the minus strand of CM028132.1, from coordinate 1,376,058,363 downwards.
TGCATGCTCGGTGTCTGTTAAATGTGTTTCCTGGAGATAATAAAAATCACTGGGGTGTTTCTTGATATATTGGAACAGTCTGGCCCTTTTAATGGGGTTGTTAAGCCCATTTATATTAAGCGAGAGTGCTTTTACTATCTGAGTAGCCATCTTATTCCCTTACGGAAACATATTCTCTTCTGTTGTCCCCATTTTAATAATCTAATTCCTTGGGGATTACCATACTGATGTTCCCCACTAGAGCCATCCTTCTGATCATCACTTTTTTTGAAACATTTTATGCCTTTCCCATCTAAATTATTCTTAAGCATCTCCTGCTGTGATCTTATCAAACCTTTTGAAATCTGAAACAAAATTATCAGTGTATTTCTGACCTTTGTCTTAAAAACGATGTACATACACTGTATTCCAAATAAATTGACTTCCAAGGTAGGGGAGTTTAAAAAAATATTCCCTAAGTATTCCTCCTGATAGTCTGGGGTATTCCCAGGCCTCCTAGGGATATCCTGCTCCCCAAATGAAAAATAAAGAGAAATATGCAGACAAGCTAAATAAAAATCCAAATGTTTAACTCAAAATACCCTGCCTGTCTGTCTTTGGTTTGAAATGGGCTTCCCTGTAACGTCTGGAGATGCTCCCCCACCCCGCAATGTAAATTGTTTATTTTATAATTAAATAAATTCTGTAGTATACAACTAGGGCAACTTTTCTCAGACCCTTATATCAGTGTATCCCCTAAAACAAATCAAGCAGAGCACTATAATCTGCTCTTTAAAGTTAAATCCGTTGCCCTCTTCAAAGCAATCGTCAGGGCCAGTTCAAACAGCTAAACCAAATGTTCTACATGTTTCTTTGTTACAGCAAAATTTTCTGCAGGTAAAATTATTAAGCATTCGTTTCTCTGTCCAACCTCGTGTGAGAGAGTCATCGTCTTATAAAGATCCCAGTTCAGACAACTGAATTCCCAGTCCCTCTCATCAGTCATAAGCTTTCAGGGACCTCTAGCCAGAGGACCATCGAGAAATCACAAGCCAAGCTTCAGCTTCTGTGAGTCAGGTTCTTCCCCTTGCTGATCAGCGAAAAGTTGCCAAACGATTAGAAATGTTCCCCCCCTCTTTGTTACTTCTCTTCCATTTTGTGTTCTGCCCAGATTCACCATATGCCAGTGCGTTGGGTCAGTTTTCTGTAATCCTAGTGTGGATTTTGTTTTTATTTGAATTCCCGCTTTAAGGAGCTCCTCTCTGACCTCCTCCACAGTATGAAGTTCCTTCCTTTCCGATGAAAGTTGCACCACAAGTCTAGCTGGGTACGGTGTTGTGAATCTAATGGCTGCCTCCTTCAAAGCTGGTAAAATGTCCGCATATGCTCTGCAATTATGCATAATTTGTGGAGCGTAGTCGTTATCAACATAGAAACGAGTTTGCCCATAAAAGACCTTGCCCTTTCGCCATGCTGCTGTTAATACTGTCTCCTTGACTGGGTAGCTAAGAAAGTGCATCATAATAATAGATCAAGGCCTAGCATTTGGATCTGTAGGCTGTGGGCCCAGTGCACGGTGAACTCTGTCTAAAGTTAATTGAATATCTGAGGGCAATTCAAGAGCTGTTTTGAGCAAAGCAATAGTAAACTCAGTAATGTAACCTTCTGAGCCTTCAGGGATGCAATATAATCTTAGGTTCTTTCTGCGAGCTCTATTTTCCATATCTTCTTGTTTTTCTTGCAATTGTACACATTGATCTTGTAAGAGTTGAATTGTATTCTCCATGTCATCTACTCTGTTCTCCACTGCTGTTATCTGTCTCTCCGATGCATCAGCTCATTGCTCCAGGCTCACTACGTCTCTACGAGGCTCTCCGTAAAGATCTTTAATTTCTGCACAAAACGATAATAGCTCCTTGTATATAGTATCTAACTTTATGCATTTGTTTCTCGCTTTATTATTTGGTGTGGTTGTTTGGTCCTGCTATTCTGCTCGAGCTTGAGAGTGTTCCGAGTTGGAGGGCTCCTGGGCCGACATTGCTGCTCGATTTAATTCTGCTCACTGCTGCCCATAGTTGTTCAATTTCTTATATTTTCCTTCTTTGCAATGCTCCTTACGTATGTCCCTGATATCCAGTTCTTGTTTATTTTAAATTGTTTGTCGTTGAAAGCGTCAAATCGGGAAGATTAGCGAGGGGTGTAGCGGAGCTCTGCTTTTACACTGCCATGCTGCTTGGAAGCCCTTCCAAGACACTGTTTTCAGAGAAAGAATGCTGTTTTTTCAGGAAAAGTAACATTTCGACCTAAGCTCTCCAGTTTTTAGTGAGATGACTGGGGAATAGGACTGCACAAAATGTGGAATTCTGCTGTCAGAATTGGTGCAGAATGGCAATTCTGCTTCTGAAATTCTTTTTGGAATTTTGTTTTAAATTACACAGAATTCTGAAAAGCATTTCTAAGTGAACCGAGGAATACTATTCCATAAGTTAATATTCCATGGATTGCAGAAAAAAACCTGCAGTTCATGTAAATTGTGGGTTATTAATCCGTGATAACCATTTCACATGCAAAATGTCAGAATTCTGCTACCGATAAAATTCCACACGATCTTCCAAAATTTCATGGAAATGTCAACATTTCACACAGCCCTACTTGGGAACCCAAAGCCACACTCTGCTCTCAACAAAAGAACTAAGTGTCTGTCAGATATTTATTGTTATACTATAGAGCTAGGATAGTAAGGGAATAAAATTAATTAAACTAATCACTGTTAAATTTTAATTTTGTTTTCATCTTTAATTTTAGAAGGCCTTTAGCTTCATAGAAATATGAGTATACAAAACAAAGAAAATATGGAAAATGCTCACTTGATTCATTTTTTTTTGTAAAAAGGAAGCTGAAGTAATTTGCATAGTTCTTTTGTTTCACTGATTTTGTACATATTAGCGCTACTGTAGAAATGTTTATGCACCTCTGAATATAAGTTTATTTAACATACATACATACATAGATACATAGACAGTGTCGGCAGATAAGGGCCTATGGCCCACCCAGTCTGCCCATTTGAGCTTGTAAGTTCAGTTTGTTTTCCTAGAAGTCTGTTGCACCTTACCCCTGACCTCCAGAATTCCTTTATGTCTATCCCATGCATTCTTAAATCCCGTGATTGTTTCAGCCCTCACCACTTCCTCTGGCAGGGTGTTCCACTTGTCCACCACCCGCTCTGTGAAGAAATTCTTCTCATGTTTCTCTGAATCGTCCTCCCTCCAACTTCATCCCATGCCCTCTAGTCCTGGAACATCTTTTCGCTTAAAATAGTGTTTTCCTGCACCCTGTTCCTCCCTGTAAGATACTTGTATGTCTCTATCATATCCCCTCTCTCCCTCCTCTCCTCCAGGGAGTACATGTTCAGTTCCTTCAACCTGTCTTCATAGGACTTGTGATGCAATCCATGTACCATCTTTGTTGCCCTCCTCTGAACCTTCTCTACCCTGTCTATGTCCTTACATAGGTATGGTCTCCAGAACTGTACACTGTACTCCAGGTGGGGCCTCACTAGTGTCTTGTATAGCGGAATTATGACCTCCCTTTTCCTGCTGGTAATGCCCCTACATTCAATCATATTTAATAATTAACATCCAATCATATTTAATAATTTTTTACAGTTTTATTGTAAAAATAAAAATATCTATGTTATCACTTGGAGTTACATGCATTATTCATTTATAAATTGTTTGGGCCTTTCTAAGCAATAGACTGTGAATGAAAAACATGATTTAAAACCCTAATCAAAAGCAGTAATAAGGTTAAAATTCCAGTATGTTGTTCTGACAGTAGCATACCAGAGAGTCAGTTGGGGGGGGGAAAAAACGGTATGCATGATCTGAAACAGATACATGGAGAGAACAAATGCCCAAATGGTTTATTTTCTGCATGCATCTCCAACAGCAACTCTTGCTGTGGTACACTGAAGCCCTTAGCAGCTCAAGAGTTAAATATCTTCAGTTACAAAATTCCCGTAAATGATTCCACCAATACACTTCCCAGCATGCTTCTCCTATGGTGGAAGAGTACATAGAATACAAGCCACAAATCTAAACAACTTTCTGTTGTATTAAAAGTATTAGACTCCCCTTTTTGTGAGGAGCAATTTACCTTTGATATCTATGCACCCACCAGTCCTCATAAAAATATCTCAAGTCACATGACAACTCAGATTTTGTATGATTTCAGTAGCTCTGTTATGAGTTGTTGCCAGCCCTAAACAAATGATAAATATGTCAGCGGCAGAGAGGAGGTACTCACAAAGATGTGCAGAAACTTGAGAATGCGCTTGTGGGTGAGGATATGCAGCACGTTTCCAGAAACGGGGTCGATCACGGGCAGTCGATGGATCTTGTTCTTAATCAAGGAGTACACTGCATCAAACAGACTGGAAGGGTAAGCACAGAAAGCAATCAGTCAAACAGAGGACTGGGACTGGAGATCACTGGGACAAGAACCTGCAGAGTGAAAAATAGAATGCCCCTTCTTCCTATCAACCTCACTTGTGCAAATCAGATCAAAGATACCAAAGTATGCCCCCAGGCTCATACTCTACATCATGGTTTCTCTTCCCACACTGGGTAAATGGACTCCCTGTTATGCCATTGCAGCAGCAGCAGTGGCACGGCATTCCGAAAAGTTGGGGGATTACAATTGCCAAGGCCAGGAGGCAAAGCTATGCAGCACCTCAACTGGGAAAACAATTGTCTTCTTGAATAATGTCAGTCATCCTTCCTGGCTTTTTATAATTTTGAATAATCCACACAAATTCAATAATATTTCTTTGTTTATTCAGATATTAATTTATGAGTATCCAAGCAGAACAGGGTCTGAATGTATGACCTTTTTTATTCATTTCTATTTATTTTCCAAATAGGTTTCGTGCAGACAGGCTTACCCACCTCATCCCCGGCCCCCAGCTGTCTACCACCTCCGCTAGCACTCACCCACCAAAGGTCACCCACAGCTTACCCCTCATGGCTGGGCCAGGAGGGGGAGAGACATTCTGCCCCCCTATACATAATCCAGAGAGCGGTCAGCAGTTTCTTGTGTGGTGGCACATGCCAGGGATGACTGTGTTGGGCTTCATGAGTCCACACATCCCTTTTCCACTTTTTGTGATCCCTGTTGTGGACAGGCAGTAGTGCGTGTCACGTGGTGGTACACATATGCACTATGCAAAACTGGCAGCCCCTCCATTACATGATGCCCCAAACTGCACTACCACCAGGCCTCCACCTGGTGGCAATCTACAGTGGGGATGAAAAGCCTCCCCCTCAATAAAGGAGAGCAGCCCGGTAGATGCTCAGTCTTCTCACACACACACACACACACCCCCCCAGCAATCCTAGCCCACTCCCAAACTTGGGTCACCGGCACGGTGGCTGGTAGAACTACCATGGCACCATTGGGCCAGCTTGGATGTGAGGCTTTTAAAGAGTATTTAAAGATACAAGGATGTCCCAAAAATATATAGTGTAACCCAGTCAATAAAAAACAAAATATAGTATAAAGTATTTTTTAAAATATACTTTACGTTGCATAGATTCCTTCCGCATATGAAGTAAAACAAGTTTAAAAGCAGTCTTCCTGCTGTCCTGAGAATTTCAACCAACCTCATCAGCTCAGCTGATTGAACCACTGGGCTCAAAATGCACTGGTAGATCCCCCAGCTAAAAAAGTGAAGGGCCTGCTGATCCCCCAGACCCTTTGCCTCTGCCACATATACATCATAGTACTAAAGTTGGGGGAAAGATGTCATTATATCGGGCTGGTGATCAGCGGGGGGGGGTACCACTAGATGCCAGGGACTACTGTGTTGGGGGTGGGGGGGCTGCCAAATTTCCTCCACTAACTTTTAGGGTTGCGCAGGAGTAAGTCGAGGTTTTGATTGGCAGTATGCATGCCACGCAAAGGACCAGAGCAAAATTGCCTTGTGATGCGCACATACTCTGAATATTTGATTGCGCCAATATATGTATATTTTTTCTATATGTATTTTTGCTTTTTTCCTGTTTTCTCCCTGTTTGTCCCAGGGCCCCAGCACATGGTTGTGCGTGCATGTGGAGGCACTCATAACGCCCGTGAAACAGACTCAGATCCTTCTGCCCCTCCCCCGGCAATCGCCGCGCCTCCCCCTTGTAGTCCAAACTACCACCTGTCCTCCACCAGGTGGCAGCCAAGGGCTGGAGAAACCCTTAATACCTCCCTGGGAGAGGAGAGCTGCCTTAAAGCAGCTCAATCCTGCTTCTCGCCCTCCCCCTCCATCAACCCTCAACAGCCCAGGCTCGTTTTGGAACTCAGGTTGCCAGCGTGTTGTGAGGTGTGGCATCCAGCGACTGAACCCTAAGCGCCACTGGGCCAGCTGCACCCAGGTCCCCACCCTTCATTTGCATTGTGCCCCGAATATTGCCCGGTGCAAATACTGTTTCCCCACGTTAACTGGGCTTTTGAATATAGGAAACATGCGCAAAGCCCAGTTTGCGCAGGCAGACTGGGATTTGCGCCCAGGCAAAGTTTTGGATATCAGGCTCCAGCAGTTCTTCCCCAAGTCTCAAGAGTTGTTGACTGGCCTACTCTCCTTCTCGTGCTCAATTCCCATTTTTGTCACTGGCATCTACTGCATAACAGGTAAATCCTCTGATTTTTCCTCCAATATTATACAGACTGTTTTGGATACCTCCCCTGGTGGTGAACATATTTTGCTAGGGGACTTCAATGCTAATTGGTCCAATGGAAATAAGGCATTTTAATCTGCTACTCTTCACACCAGGATCAAAGCTCGAAATCTCTCACAACTACTATCCCCTACTCGATTCAGTACCAGGTCTTCCAGCCACAGCACAATTGATTAGATTCTTCTGTCTCACGCCCATAGAATAGTGGCAGCTGATACTCTTCCAGATAACTTTAGTGACCATTCCATGACCTGTTGTGTGAGGAAGATAAAAAATCCCAAATCTGACTAGATCACTCAAATCATTCCACCTGGAAAGTTTCTTGCAAGATCTTCATCTTGCTTATTGGCTCCCTGCTCTCTCTTCACCCGACCCTGATGTAGCTTTAACTCATTTTCTTGTTACATTCAACTCAGTCTGTAATAGTCAGGTTCCTTTCAAATGTTAGAGAGTTTGCGGCTCCCGCTTACCCTGGGTCATGTCCAGCCTCATTGACCACCACCATTTAAGGGATGAATCCTGGTCTAAACATAAAGCTACTGGGGTGCCATCTGATAGGAAAGCTTTCACTAGACTTCATAACTACTATATTCAGTCACCCGGCAAGTCAAGGATACCTTCTTCCAAAATAAGTTCTTATTCAGTGACTCAGAGCCTTCTAAATTTTAGAAAGCAGACCACTGTCTCCTCAGTGCCTACCCTTCTTCTTTGTGCCCCCAGGCTGATACATTTCACTCTGTATCTGCTGATGGGTTAAACTGATTCATCATTGATGGTCTCAGGGTGCTCGTCTCTCCTTCATCATCCCCCAACCTACTGATATCTCCCTTTGCTCCTGGGAGTTTTAATTTGTCTCCCATCCCTGAGTTAGATGTTCTTCAAGAACTATCTTTCCCGAATGTTTTCTTCAGTGGTGGTTCAGATGGCCTATCACCCAGACTCCTAGCCTTAGAGGTTCGCACCTTGGCCATCCCAATTATGTACATTTGAAATCAATCCTTGGCCATTGGCTCCTTCCCTTCAAGATGGAAACACACTCTGGTTGTCCCACTCCATAAAGGAGACTCCACTGATGCCCTGAAAAACTACCGTCCCATATCTCTACTCCGCTCCTTCTGCAAATTACTTGAGAGATTGGTCAGTTGGCAGCTTTCCACTTACTATGATAAATCTGACTTTATTATTCCCTTTCAATCTAGCTTCCACCCTGTTCATTCCACCTCCACCTCCTTACTCAGAATCTCTGACCATATCTATTCATATATGGACACTAGCCTGGGGACCAGTGTAATCTTCATTAACTTGGCCGAGGCATTCAATACAGTTAATCACACACTGCTTCTAAGCAAACTAGTATACTCTGGTGTCTCAGTCTCCTCCTTAAGTTGGTTCAAATCATACCTTTCAGACAGGACCTAATCAGTTAAACTGGACCATCAAGCTCTCCTCAGCCCTCTATCTCATTGGGGTCCCCAGGGATCGGTCCTAGGCCCCTTCCTTTTCTCACTATTCATAAATGATCTTACCAGTTCATTAACTGCCTACAAATCCCACATATATGCTGATGTTGCCATCATTTTCTCCTATGGTCCCACACTCTCTTCCATAGAGCAGTCACTTTAGACCGACTTCTTTAATGTACCAAAATGGTTACTCGCCCATCAGCTAGCTATGAATCATAAGGAAACTGTTACAATACTATGCTTTTTTCACTGGTTGAGATCAACCCCTTCCACTTTGAAGTTACACTCCTTATCAGGCAACCCCCTTGACTGTGTAACCTCTTATAAATACCTTGGCGTGATCCTAAACCAACATCTCGACTACTACTTTCACATAAATTGCATGGTGGCAAAGTGCTTCACCAAACTTGGTGCCCTCTAAAGGGTAAAAAATCACCACCCATTTAGTACTAGGAAAACTGTAATAGAATGTCCGATCCTCCCCCTGCTAGACTACGGGAATATGGTATTCTCTGGAGTCTCTAAGATTGTCTTATCTAGGCTGTTCCCCTTTTTCAATGTCCTCTGTAGATTTGTTTTGGCCTGCCCTGCTCAGAACCACCATAATACTAGGTACAAGAGATTACATTGGGACCCTCCTCCTAGAAGGAATTCTCTCCATACTGCACTGCTAGGTGCCAAATACTGAACAAGTAAATTACCAGGGTACCGAAGTGATATCTTCACCCCATTCTCCAACTCCTTCTGTTCCCTATGGTTGGAGGATGGAAACATACTCTAAATTCCTCACTGCAGACAGATCAAGCCTCTATCATGTACAGACTTGCTTACACATGAAATAGCCTTCCCACCTTACTCACTACCATCTCCAGTTTTCAATCTGCGAAGGCTATATTCAAGGAGCACTTTAAGGCCCATATGACTTGTCACATTTTTCCTAGAGGTGGCCCTGAATTTCTAATTGGTGGTCCACAAGTGTTAGCCTGGTCTTAGGTGTAATTCTGAGCTAACCTTGTCTTGTAGATGGGTTCCCACCTAAGCATTATTATTATTACCTATTGTTTGTAGTATACTGTCACTTGCTCTGTTTTAGGGTAATCATGGTGTATTGTCATTATCATTCTGCCCCCTAGGGGCTGCACATATTTTTTAGTTTTTGTTGACCGGGAAGGAGGACTAGAAAATTCTGAAAACCAACTCACACAGACCCAAATTAAGCTGTTGCTGGTATTTTTTGATAATGTAGCCTCTTTATATAATTCCAGGGCATTTATGTTCTCTCCACTATATACTGTGATGTCTGTATGTAATTATGACTCTTCCTTTTGTTGTAAAGCATATGATGTGGTATCAGCTTCCTTCCAGGGCCTTATATATAAACCCCTCTGTACCATTCCACAGCAGTTATTTTTGCACCCAGTTTACTTAGTGACTCTGAACATATGTTGACTCTGTAGCATAGTGGTTAAGGGCACTGAGCAGCAAACCTGGATACCTGGGTTTGAAGTCCATCAGCCCCCACTTGCATACCTGTGACCCTGAGCAAGTCACTTAACTTCCTTGTGCTCCCAGGTCGCACCTGGAAACAAGCTCTGGCTTAGTGTGCCTTTCCTGGTTAAACAAGTTCCCCTTTTCCTATTTTTACTGGAATGTTTCTATTTTACAGCATCTCCCATTGATTCCTGTTCCTCCACCCCCTACCCTGGTCACAGGTGGAAACAAGCCTGTCAGGACTTTGCTTGCTTACATGGTAAAATATGTAACAAATAAATATATAAATAAATAAATAAATAGATTACCACCTTGTTCCTAAAGAAGGACCTGAGGGTCAACATAATCTGATGACCTGAAGGTAGCAAAGCAGTGTGATAAGGCAGTAGGTAGGGCTAGCAAAATGCTGGGGTGCATAGGGAGGGGTTCTCACTAGTAGAAAGAGAGAGGTGGTGGTACCCCTGTATAGATCAATAATGTATGGGAGAGGGTTGTTACGATGAATTCCTATCCTTGTTATGGTATCATTGTGATGTCAAGAGATTGTTATATCCTCTTGAGTACATCACAATGATACCATAACAACGTGAATGGCTCTGCACATGTGGGTCTAGTGAGCTACCGACTTACGACAAACGGTGGTGGCGGTGAGAGCAGGCACCGAAGTTGAGCAGCGTGATGGAAAAAATAGTAAAGTAAGCACAAAAATTTTGCTTAACTGGTGCCCATACACTATAAAAGACAATGGATGGGCACCACTTAACAACAACACGGAGTTCCCATCTCGAGGTCATTATGCCAACTGTAAGCCTCTCGAGGTTCGCTCTCAAGGTTTACTATGTCGTCATGACAACCTCTCGATGGGAACACAGCATTATTAACTGGTTCACATCCATTATCCTCTATATGGTAAGGCCATACCTGGAGTACTGTGTCCAGTTCTGGAGGCCCCATCTTAGGAAAGATACAGATAGGGTAGAGGCGGTGCAGAGAAGGGCAACCAAAATGGTGCAGGGACTGCATCAGAAGCCCTACAAGGAAAGACTACAGAATTTAAATATGTACTCACTAGAGGATAGAAGGGAAAGGGGAGGCATAATAGAAACATTCAAATACTTTAAGGGGATTAATAAGGTGCAGGAAGGTAGCATTTTCCGGAGAAAGAGGTGCTCAAGGACAAGGTGCCATGATTTGAGGCTGGGGAGGGGGGAGCTCAGAAGGGATGTAAGGAAGTACTTTTTCATGGAAAGGGTGGTAGACTTCTGGAACAAACTCCCAGCAGAGATGGAAGATACCAAAATGGTAATGGGATTCAAACATGCATGGGACAGACACAAGGGAACATTAACAATGGAACTGGGGAGGGTAAGGCCGACAATCGAGTAGGATCTGCAGTAACACAGTAGATAGGAAATTTTAAGGCAGACTAGGTGGACACAGGTGTCCTTTTCTGCTGACATCGTCTGTGTTTCTGTGTTATTCACAGGCACCCATGCACTATCTGCTGTTTCTTCTGTGTAGCTCCTTGCAGATGTATCTGAAAGTGTTTTATATGGCTGGCACAGTGACTGTATAATGGCAGTGCACTGGGAGAGTAGAGTTAGCATGAATCATTTTTATTATTCATTTATTTATAATTTTTGACCAGAAAAGGCACACTAAGCTGTGACAGCTCATCTCCAGATATGTCCTGGGGAGTGGGTTACATGGACTTGTTTTATTTAGAGGTGGGAATGTTGGCCGTGACACCGAGGAAACTCCCCTGCTGTTACTTGGCTGTCTACACATGGCAGACTTCAGGTTAGTAATCTGAAGCATAAAAGTATAGCTGAAAATATATGTCCTCGACCTGACTGCAGGGTTCGAGAGGAAACCATGTTTCATCTTTTTTTTGTGCGTGAGCTTACATATGACGTTTCTGGCCTATGTTAAGTCGCATTACTGCGGAGCACACCTTTTGTAACTGAAATCATGTATGACACTCTAGTTTTAGGCCAAATAAGCCATTTAAACTTACGGGTAATAAAAGTGCCATGCTGTTAATAATGGCCTGCGTAAAATGGTCTCTTTGGCAAATACAATGCCAATATGTTATCTGTCAACAAGGGATGCCATTCCAGGTACTGTATGAGAAAGCCAGCAAAGAACTAAAGATGATAAGCGACTTTGAATTCCAAACATTACCAACAGAACGTTTTAATATACTATGGTCTAGGATCTCTTGATTATAACTTAAGCAATGTAAGCAGTAGGATATTGGGGGGTCCTGCAAACATCTATTTAATTAATTAATTTTACTGTTTTTTGCTTCATTTTTCTTTTGTTTTCTGTATTTCCTTGCAAAAAATGTGTAGTCTTTTCAAAGTGTAGTCTTTTCAAAATGATATTGTTGTGACATTATTGTTATTGCTCTATTAAATAAACAATATTATATTATATTATATATCCCTCCTAAGCACACCCATCAATCCCTGGAGGCAATCCTCCAGGACACAGTCAAATACGTTGCCATTGAACTCCTCATACTGGGAGACTTCAACCTGAACTGGGCCCAGGACTCCACCCAGTCCCTATGGGGCCTGATACAAGATGCTAACCTTGTACAAGTAATTTCTGAACCCACCAGACTGAACCACAAAACAGGGAATCACTCCACCCTAGATTGGGCTCTAATGACTAACCCCTGTAATATCCAGTCTGCAGGCATCCTGGCTGACGCCCTGAGCGATCACTCTCCTATCTTCTGTATCTGGAAGAATAGGGTTCCCAGAGTGCCACCTTGTTTTATGTCTGTTCGGGGCTACACCCACTACACCCCCGAACAATTTTCTGCTCATCTAAGCAACCTAGACTGGAGTCCGATCAAGCGTCTCCCTACTCTGGATGAGGCCGTGGCCTTCTTTAAGAGGACATTTAACAGGGTAGCTAACCTCCTTGCTCCCATGAAAAAACTGCGTGCCAAGAACGGATGTTACAAATGGGTAACCCCGCCACTAAAGGCCCTTATGACTCACAGACACAAAGCTTGGAGAAAGTACAAGCACTCCTCCCTACAGTTAGACCTCGTGGCATACAAAACCCTCAGGAACAAATGCAAATTGGCCATAAAAAAAGCAAAAAAAGTGTACGTCACGGGCCTTCAGAAAAATAACCTAGGTGACCCTAGACTTTTCTGGGCCCACATCAATGAACTGGTGAAGGGGAACGGCAAGTCAGAACCCGGCCCCATCGAGGTCAATGGACAACTTACCATAATTTACGAGGGCCCTTTAATCACCTCCTCCCTAAACCACCACTTCACTAACCTAGACCCCTACGAGGTTGGCTTACCCCCACTCACCATAGATCCCAGCACAAGGGTTCCCCCTGACCTCAATCGCCCATCCTTTCATCTACGATTAGTCAAGCCCAAAGAGGTCCTGCTACAACTGAAAACTTTAAAAACCTCTGGCTCGGGGTCTCCTGATGGGATTCACCCCAAGCTACTGAAGGACAGGGCCCCAGCCTTGGCCAAATCCCTATCCTGGCTCATCAACCGCTCTGTGAAGGAGGGCATCATCCCTACACAGTGGAAACAGGCCCACGTGGTACCAATCCACAAGGGCGGCCGCCGGGAGACAATTGGCAACTATAGATCAATCTCCCTACTCTGCATCCTGTCAAAAATCCAGGAAAAGCTGATTTACGGACAACTCCGAGACTACGTGGAGGCCCATAAAATCCTGGCACCCTCCCAACATGGGTTTAGAATTGGGCATGGGACAGACACTGCACTGACCAGATTTGCTACAGACGTACTCCAAGGCCTAGACAAGGGTACCCCTACTGGTGTGGTCTTCATAGACCTGTCCAAGGCCTTCGACCTCGTCCACCACAATCTCCTTCTTACTAAGCTGAACAACATGGGCCTAGGCTGCCACGCTCTAAAGTGGTTCGAGAGTTACTTGACTGGCCGGATGCAGAGGGTAAGGTAGAAGGACGCCCTATCTGGGCCACTCCCACTAAAAGAGGGGGTACCTCAAGGGTCGATACTCATCCCCCTCCTCCTCTTCTCCCTGTTCACTAATGAACTAGCTGACCACTGTGGTGGGAGCCATGTCGTCCAGTACGAGGATGAGGCAGTCATCTGCCGGTCCACCGCCAACCTGGGAGGACTTAGTCCCCTACTCCAAGATGACCTCCAGTCACTGGAGCACTGGTTCATTGAGAACAAAATGGTCCTCAATATATCCAAAACTAAAGCAATGCTGTTTGGCCCTAGAACACTTGGTCAGGACACAACACAGCACCTACAACCCACCACTGCGTCTGGCTACTGCCTAGAAGTTGTGCCCTCCCTGAAATACCTCGGCCTAACCCTGGACCAGGGCTTCACCCTGAAGAACCATGAGGACTCAGTCACCAAAACCTTACATGGGAAACTAGGCATCCTCTACTGGCTGAAAGACCAGCTTGTACACGAAGCCAGAACCTCAATCGCCACCAGTGTCCTTCTCCCTACACTCTTATATGCCGAACCAGTCATGCAAGGGTTGGGAAAGCTGGAGAGGAACAGACTACAGGTGCTGTACAACAAGGTGGCCCACTTCGCCTCACAGACCAATCCTAGGGATCACCACTGCGACTCCCTAACATTCCTAAACTGGCCCTCACTGGAGGCGTGCCTCCAGTACCCACTGCTCTGCCTAGCATACAAGCTAATAGGCCCAACCCCCCCCACCTCTCTGGCCTCGTGACTATAAAGGCCAATCACTGACACCTCCGCACAACTGGCCGAACTCTCCTAGATGTTCCCAGGGTCAGAACCAAGGTGGGCGGTATGTCATTTGCCCTCACCGCTCCAACACTGTGGAACCAGCTCCCTCCTGGGGTGCAGGAAGCCCCCACTATCAAAAGCTTCCACAGTAGGCTCAAGGCCCACCTAGCGGAGGCCAGGTCCTGCCATTGTATGGGCCCCTGACAGGAACAGAAGGCCAAATTACTAACCAGGTCCTAGTCTCCGCCACTGATTACATTCCATGTCACACTGCTAACATCCGCACAATGTTGTCACTGACAACCAACCTATTCAATTCCTTGTGTACAGTCACGCACTGGCTTTGCCATATTTGCTGTGTTGCTGTGATGCTTGTAACTCACTGTTGATCAACCTATTCTATACCTTGTGTACTGTTACGATCTGCTTTGCCATCATAACTGTGCTGCTGTAACTCGAACAAATGCTGTATTTATCTCTTGTGTAATGTAACACCCGGGTCTCCCCTGAAAAAGGGACCTCTGGGGCTCAGTGGGCTTACCCAGTCACCAAAATTTAATAAATAAATACATATTAAAGTAAGTGACATGAGATTTTTAACTTCCGCCTGGCTAGTGAACAGAAATAGGCAGAAGGAACCTTGGTTTAACATCTCATGTGAAGGATAGTATCTCAGCAGTGTAGCGCGCCCCCCACCCCCGTACTGCATGACAGTGTCAATTATAGGTATTACCCTAAGTAGGAGGCAAACAAAAGAGAGGCACTCCGCTGGAAAAACAATAAAACAAATCTTGTGCAGTATTGCTCCAGATATTTTTTTTGAATAAAATGTGGAGAGGAACCCTAGTGTCTCACGTCTAATGGGACCCTTCCTCAGGGGGTGTTGCTAGGGAAGTGCAGGCTGCTAGTCTTTACAGTACATCAGGTAAAGTGATACCAACATGAATAATAACAGTCAAGCAGGGTCTGAAGCCCAACAACAAAACTACACCATAATACATCAATGCATTAAAAAACCCTGTTTAGTGAATTGTCTAAAAATAATTCAGTAGAATATCACATTTTGATTATATCAATTACTCAAGTAGAAAACTTTTTTTTTATATATGGGCTGTCTATGTGAATAAATAAGGAACAGTCTCATTCAAGCAATTAAATGTGCATAAAGATATTTCACAGTTTTTATACCGTATAATAAAGCCCATATGGAGAACACAGCTTATCTCTTACAAAGTTGGCTTTAGCATTTTTTAGATTTGAAAATTAAAAGAGAGTGCCACTAAATATGACACCTGTCAGGTTTTCATCCATATTCTCAGTTGTGTTGCCCTAAGCCTGGGATGGCATGAGGGAAGGCCAGCTGTGGGGGTGGAAACAGAGTGTCCGTCTGGATGTTCTCCTCCTGGGTGGGAAGGATATGTGGCACCTCTCTCTTAGCAATATTTAGGGAAGGCATGGTGATGTCACTGGCCACATGGGTAACCATGCATTGACAGGCATTGGTGCCCTATGGTGATCAAGAGTATGTGCTCATCACTGGAGAGAGAGAAGGCCCTAGAAGGAAAAAATCCACTCAAGCAGAATGAAGGGACAGGGCCAATCACAGCTCATGCCCCATGGGTGCATGAAAGGACAGGTCTGTCCCATGTCACCATGTACACCGCTACATCCTGTCCCCTTCCCAGGCATGTGGCACCCACATGGCAAGGGAACCCTATATTGGAGGATAAACCATGGAGTGCTGGATGGCAGTGGTTTAACCTGGAGAAACTCTAACTCATCCTCCTCTCCCTTCTCTCTAAAGCTTGACTACCACAAAGGCTCTTATTGTATACTGTATATAATCTGTCTCATCTATATTTGTACTCAGTATTTCAAGTTATTTTGCACTTGTTCATATCTTGTTACCTTGTCTAACGTTATAGTGCCTGTACCCTGACCTTGTTCTAAACTGTATTTCGCTCAACCTCTTTCGTTTGTTTTGAGCCCCTACTGTATTACCTATTTCATGTGCTGCATCACATGGTATGCTCATGTAGTATGCTCATGTATTGTCTACCTGTATTCTCCCGGGTCATGCCTGAAAATAGGCATTCCCATGCCTAGTGCACCCACCCGGTTACCAAATGCAAATAAATAAATAAATAATTGAGATCCTGGGTAGGATATATTCAGCAACACAGGAAACCGAGTGAGTGGGGTGGCAAAAATAAAATAGACAACAGTACATTCGCAGCTGTTTTGAAGACCCATTGTTTAACATCACCCTTCCTGTAACAGAAAAGAACTGGCATGCAACAAACACTACTCACTGACTTTATGGGGCACTGGGGACAGCAGGGCCAACTTCAGACCACAAAACAAAAGGTCTAACATAGCTAAAATGAAACAAAATGTGACACCACATACAGTAAATAGGGTTTGAAACAAAACTGAGCAGGTATTTCACGCCTTGCTGCAACTTGTTTTGTTGACCTTTAATTAAGCAGACAGGCATACTGTGGCGTCTAAAGAGTGACTACACATCATGTTCTCATATGCTAAGGCAGCTCTCGGGGACAGTGAGATTTCAAGAACCAGAAAATGGGGACCTCCAGGATAGTTACAGGGACTAGTACAGTACGAACAGTGAAAATAAATGAAAGTAATCACATATACCCCTAACACCTACATGAAAAGAGTTGTCTGTTCACACAGAAACAACATTTGCAAGATATGAGGGTGTAGTTTTCCTTTAAATTATGCTGATGCCTAATTTAGACAGAACAAAAAGACCACAGTGAGACAGCTGTCAAATGAAATGTAACTTTCATGGCTTTCATTTGGACAAAAACAACCCACCACTCCCAAAGCTGTGTGTCATGATAGAAGGAGTTTGCCACAATGCTTACCTGGACTTAGGGGATATACTGACCAAAGGCTTGAAGGAACCTTGCAAGTAGACCTCTGGAAAGGAGAGATAGGAATTATTGATTACTATGGGAGAGAATTCATTTAAAATACATGCAAACACATCAACATGAAGCTAAAGATGCAAGGCTTGACTACAACCCTTACAATGGATTCGCTTTGACTGTTGGACTAATTGCAGGGTACTGATTCTTGAAAAATGAGGAAACCAGCAGCACCACCATAGTAACTCTATTTCCTTACCAAATGCATCACAGTGACAACACTGTTACACCACAAAGACAGTGGTGGGATACAAAATGCACAATGGTACTACCCAGTGGCACCTTGATAATACAATGGTAGTTTAAATTTCAGTTTTGACAGCACCATAGCAAGGGCAATGCTGATGTACAGTGAACGGGAAGAGGGGGAAAGGGGCTAATGCATCAGAATTGTTTGCTCTGCATTCTGCCCAGTCAGTGGATTTGAAGCACATACAGTGGAGGAATCAGTCTGCTTTCTCCCTCGGCCTCCCTCTGTCTCCTTCTCCTCCTCCTCCCCGCCCCCCCGTCACCGTGTTTCTCTAGTTTCTTGCTGACTACAAGACGGCACTTCAGAGCAAAGAGCTCTTGGGAATTGCCTGCAAAAGTGAATGCATTTAGTCGTTGGCAGGAAAACTAAGGTCCAGAAAGGACCCCTAATCTGGCAATCCTTTGAGTAACTGACAGTGTCAGTGGCTCAGTAGGTAGCACACTCGCTTCTGAGGCCGGGAAATCAGAGGGCTGTGGGTTCAGTTCCCACATCTGACACTTGGGTTAATATCCCGGTACTGACACTGTAATGCAGCATGAGAGGGGTGCTGCATTTTCTGAGGTGCCGTCTTTCGGATGAGACGTTAAACCGAGGTCCCATCTGCCTGGATTGGTGGTAGTTCAGGTGGATGTTAAAGATCCCATGGCACTTATCGAAAAGAGTAGGGGAATTTTTTATTGTATAAATACATAACATCAAATATATACATCAGATGAAACTAGAGAATGTCATCAGAAATAAAGCACATGTGGAATAAATATTTCAAAATTACATTATATAGGAGCAAGGAAAAAGAGAAAAAATACAAAACATACATTTCAAATAAAAGAAATATTTTTGATATTAGTCAAACAGGAATACCCGCCCAATATTGTGCGAACTGAGTTTTTGAAAGATACTGAATTTCTTTATTTTTGATATTTTTAAGTGTTGTTTCTATACATTGTATTATAGCCCATGGACACGTTCCTATTTGTTGAAACACATATTTACATCTAGCTTGCCACATATAATATTTACAAGCTGCAAATAATACTCTTAAGGTACTAGGATGGTATACACTCCAACAATTGGAAAAAATTCCTAAAACAAGAACAGGATAAGTGATTCTACTTAAAAAAGGCCATTTCCATTTATTTGCTAGGGTTTTCCACAATAATTGAGCATCTGTACAAGTAAGCAGGAAATGTTCCATGGTTTCCTCTATGTTTATGCAAGATGGTTTAGGACAAAACCTGTCTTGTGTTGATTTATGTTTCAAATTCCCTCGAATTTGCAATTTCCCATGACAACACAACCATGAGATATCCCACATGTGCGGAGGTATTCTGTTATCTTTAAGGATATTGAGTGCATGTACTGTATGTGATGGACTACATAAGGGGAACTGTAATATCGGCTCCTCAATATGTAAGAGGTATACATATAACTGTTTTCTAGATAAACCTACAATAGAGTATTTGTTCACTTTCCAAGATCTAAGAAATTTAATGCAATCAGTTATATAGGATGGAGCAGAAGATATACGGGAAACTATAGGTGGTTGACTTGTCCAGGCTACCATTACTGGGTCTATTGTTTTTGATACCCAAGTATCATATATTGTTGATGCGGTATTATGACTTTTTAAGATATGATGTAAAAAAATGAAAGAAAAAAAAGCAAAGGATTTATCATTCCTAAACCTCCCTGAGTTATAGGAAAATATGTAACTTGCCTTTTAATTGGATTTAAACGATTCCCCCATAACATTTGAAAAAAGAGGCTCAAAAGTCTGGTTTCTATAGATCTTGGTGGACAATATACGTGACTAAGAAATAAAAAAATCGGCGCTAAAATTTTTTTTATTATCATCACTCGTTTTTTTTTTGCTTAATTTCCATGTCTTCCATATACGTACCTTATTTTCCCCCAAAGTTAATTGTTTATCCCAGTTGTAACTAGAATCATATGTTGTATTTAACCATATCCCTAATATTTTCTGAGGGGTAGTGCATATTCTTATGCCATGTATCATCTGTACATTATCATCCCCTTGATGTAACGGAATGCAGACACTTTTTTCTAGATTTAATGTCTTCCAGATATTGGTGTGAAGGACTGAAATATTTGGATAGCTTTTTTACTTGAATCAGATCAGAGACCAATATAACCACATCATCTGCATACGAAAATATTTTAATAGGTCTCAAATTAGGGTGTGTAGATATCCCTATAATGTTCACATCTGTTTGGATATGACGAATAATAGGGTCTAATGCAAAAACATATAATAAAGGACTCAAAGAGCAACCTTGTCTAAGTCCAATTGCTGTAATAGAGTCGGTCCACGGAGACCATTTATTATTGGAGATAATGATAACAGATATGAAATCCATGACATAAATTTGTCAGGAATACCATATAACGATAATGTATATATTAAAAATTATGTTGTACTGAGTCAAAAGCTTTTGATTGATCTAAAGCAAAGATATAACCAGGTATCTCCTTATGTTTTTAACTCAAAATTTCCGTAATAGAAATAAGTTTGAAAAATGGATCTGCCTGGAATAGCACATGTTTGAGCTGTATCAATTAAGTCTGGTAGCTATTAATCGTAATCGAGCATAGGATTTTTGAGAGAATTTTTGTAGTCTGTATTTAATAGATTAGCCTCCAATTTTTAGAAAAGTTTTTCTCATTTTTATATATGAATTTCAAAGCAGATATACCAAAATTCACTGAGACATCCATTGTATCTAATATATAGTTATAGACCTGAGTTAACATTTCTAATAAATGTTCCTTAAACATTTTATAAAATTCATCGTCAAACCATCAGGTCCAGGGATACCTTTAATTTTAGTTCTGAGATTGCAGTAGCAACTTCTTCCTGCGAGATTCTATTAATTAAATTGGGGATACAATGCACTGGTACCTGGAAACTGAATCATAAGCGAATAAAGATGCAGTAGTAGGAAATCTGGAGGCAGAACAAAATTGTTTTCACAAATAATCCGACATGACTACTGTCATTTCTGGAATAGAATTAACTACTTTGCCTTGATCATTTTGCAAACCAATCATGATCGTAGATTGAAGTCTACTTTTAAAAGCAAAAAAAGGATCTGCAGTTGGAGAAGTCAAAGTTCCAGTTTTCATAAGATAATTTAAAGATCTGGCTCTATCATATTGATGCAATAACATATCATTTTTTATTTTAGAAATTTGAGATGAGTAATCTACTGATGACACAGATTGAAGTGACATTAATTTATATAATTGATTCCGGTGCATTAGATAGTTGAAATAATTATCTCTAGCGGCTTTCTTTCCCAAAGTTATAAAATAAGTAGCTAAATCTTGTTTTGTGTCTTTCCACCATTCCCATAAGGAATCATAGCAAATCATTACCGACACTCGGGCTTGAAAAATATTACGTAATTGAGACTGCGCAAGTGCAGAGAGAAATAAAGAATTATTTAGCTTCCAAAAGGTTTTATGTGTGATAGGTACATTAAGAGAATTTATAGTGAAATGGCAAAATAAAAGACAGTGATCTGAGATTTCAGTGGGACGTACAGTGACCGAAACAGGGGTTAAATCATGAGAAACAAAAAAATAATCTATTCTAGTACAATATACTGATCTAAAATAGGTATAACCTGTGTCTGAGTGTACCTTACGATATGCATCAAACAAGTTTGCATCCTTAATTAGGTTAGATAATGCTATAGAGTCACAGTATATTTTTTTCCCTAATGAAACCTTTTTTTTGGTATCAATGGATATATTGAAATCCCCACCCCAACAAATGTGTTTGCTTGTGCATAAAAAAGGTTTAATTAAATCTAGTAATGCTATCCTAGCTGTTTTGGTTTGTGGGCCATATATAACTATTAGCCTAAGTGGAAAGGAACATCTAATGACATCTAGAATGAATGCCCTTCCCGGAAGAATATTGATTATTCGCGTTACCGAAAATTGTGTGGAATAGAACAAAATGGCCACACCATCCGCTGAATCCATTCCAAAAGTCCAATAAGAGGGCCCTTTGTGCCATTCACGCTTTAGTTGTTGAATGTCATATAGACTAGAGATATGAGTTTCCTGAACCAATAAAATATCCAACATTAAAGAATTTGCATAGTACAAAAAACTTAATCTTTTTTTATAACTTTTAAGACTACATACATTTAAGGAGGCAATACGTAAATCCATAATTGAGTTCGACCCTTACCCACTACCATCAGTTATTGATATGTGTTTCCGCTTTTTCCCTCCTTTCTTTGTTTTCATCAATTTTTTCCTAGTGACATCAGGAGGTTTAGAAACAGGGGTATCAATATCCGAAGGTAGTGGGGATACATCTGATTCTCCGTCTGAGGCCTCCTTGTCCCCTTTCAAACAATCAAACATATTTGATGTAGGAGTATCAGGTAGTTTAAAAGATTTTCGAGCAGCAGCTCTGGTGACTCGTTTAACAATTTGAAACCCTTCTTTGTCTGTAATAGGCGCAGAAGTATATGCAATAGATTCTGGGGGAGGGTCAGGAGCACTCCTTGTTTGAGTAACCTCATTTTGAGGTTGTAGAGGGGTTTGAAGGGAAGGAGGCGAAGGATGGTCTAAAGAAGTAGTCATAGAAGATTCATGTTCTTTAACTTTATTGAGCTTTCTGTACCAAAGTATCCAGATCCCAACTATCCGACCTATTCCTACTTGCCCAGGGACACTGGTGATAAGCACATCCGGCTTCTTTACATAGATTACACTTAAAAACATTCGTGCACGACATGCTAGAATGTCCATAACCCCCACATAAACTGCATTTGAGTAAGTCACACGTACTACTCAAGTGCGTAGTAGCACCACATTTGTAACAGGCTCTGGGTTGACCTCCGAAAACAAACCCCCTATCTTTCCCAAGAAAGAAACTGTTTGGCAAATGTACAACTTCTGAATTGTTTTGAAAAGTTTCACCTTAAACCTCCAACCCCAGTCCACAAACCCTCATCATCTAAGATGGCTTCAGAGGTGATAAAACATTACAGTGATTCTGCAGCCAGTGGTAAATGTAAACACACTAACACCTTCGTTTCTAAACATTATTGTCACAGTTCTAAATGTAGGCTTAGATAATGGTATAACCGAGAAAGGAGTCCAAACAGGGTAATTTTTCTGAAAAGCATATAGGTGCCAAAAACGATCTAACCCAGCGGATGTTTTAAAACTAATATCAAAAGTCTCCTCACCTGAAATATGTATCAGGGTGTATATGTCAGATGCTGCAAAATGTAGTCTATCTTTTAGAAGAGTTCTGGCTACATAATATCTGTCAGGGAATTCCGCAAGCCCTCCCCTATAACGAAGGCGAACTGCATTTCTGCGGGGGGCTGGTTCGAGCTTGTTTTTAAAAAGATCTGATAATATAGGGGGACGGTCTGAAATCTGTGAGGTGAGATTCTTAGTTTGAAACGAGCTCAAACCAGAAGATGTGCTCGGTTCAGACATTTCTTGCAGCGTGGTATTATTTTGTGGGGCACTCATAACAGAATGTAAAATAGGTTTTGATTTAGGGCAGTTTTGAAGTTGGAGCATTATGGGGGTCTTCTGGCAAGTCTAACGAAATTAGTGGCATATTAACACATTCTTTTGAAACCTGCCTAGTCCCTGACTCAACCGTGTCCATTATATCCCCCCATGACATCATATTTGGAACATTATTATTAGAAATAGCTGTAGTCTCTTTATTAAAGTGTGGTACCTCGTTGGAGCTCATGTCAGTTGCAGGCCTGTTTGCAGAATCTTGAAGTTTTGGCTTGGCGTTTTCCCAATTCGGATCCGGAATCCACTTCCCAGTTGCAGAGCGCATCCATCCTGCTGTCGTAAGCGCTGCTGATACTGACCAGGAACTGTTTTGTAGCAGCGTCTCCTGTTGCAGTTCATTAGACGAAACTGAGGATTCTGTATCCACAATAGGTGTTTCGTTTGTAAAAGGCGCTGAAATTTCGTGCTGTGTACAACTTTTAAAAACTGCTGCAGCGACCGGTTTTGTAAAGCCCATTTGGCTTTGTTGTTCTCCATGGCTTTGCGATGCAGACCCGGAAGGCATTGGGGGAAGAGACAGTGTTACTCCCGCTTCAGCTCGGGAGATTCGTTCCTGCAGTCGAGGTGTTACAGTCTCATCCAAGTCATCCTCCTTCGGTGTCGCGACTAAACTTTCAAACGTAGGAATTTCAGTGCCAGAGGTCTCAGAATCGAAAATTGCATTCTCTGTGGGTATATCTATAAGGCTTTGCTGTACCTTAACATCTGTAACGCTCGTTGCTTCCATTGAAAAAGATATTAACGAGTCAGTATCACAGGTAGACGCTTCTCTTACTGACCCTTCCATAACTCTGGTCAAGCAAAACGGAAACTCCACCCTACAGAGTAGGGGAATTTCCCCGGTGTCCTGGCCAAATTTCCCTCATTCACTAAAATACCACCAACAGCTTAATGTGGTTCAAGGTCAGTTGGAATTCATCTGTATCCCCCTTCCCCGGGTCGTGCCTGAAAATAGGCAGGATTTGTCTAGTGCACTTACCCGGTCAACAAAAGCTAAATAAATAAAAACTTCCCTGCCAGGTGCCCAGCTCTATCCCAGCTGCAGTGCAGTCAGAGAAGGGAGCTGTTGCAGAAAGCACTTGCTGGAGCAGGGTCATTTCTCCCAGCTGCCTGACATTATCAGCAGTGGGGTAAGGCGGGCGCTCTCAGGTGCTCCAATCAGACCAGGGAATGGGCTCTATTTACATCCCGAGGTGTGGGCTTTCAAAGTAATTGGAGATGTTGGCTCAAAACACACTCAGAACCCACAGAGTGAGTGGGTTTCTAAGAGCAAGCAGCCCATTTTAAATAAAGAAACAGATCTCCCTGCTCCCTCAATATCCCTCCACCTTGCTAGGACTAGCTATGCAGGCAGGGATAAAACACTGGCATCATTCTTTTTAAAGAGCAGCAGACACCTTCAGGATAACCTTAACAAAAACACAATGTCTAGACACAGTTTGGCTTGTATTTCACATTAGTTCTATATTTAATACTGAGGTCATTTGCAGGAAAATGGGATCTTTGCTCATGAAGAGTTTATCTTTTCCTGTTGCTTTCTTCCTACCTGATGTAATAATGGAATACTTGTGACATCACAGTTACTCCCATGGCAACAGGTTGTGAGATCACAATAGAGGATTATGACTTGAAGTAGGGAGTAAGCTATAGATGCAGATAAACTCTAAGGGGTAAATATCATATATTCATGCAAATTTCCACAGTAATAAATAAAGGAGAGGAGAAATCTGTAACATATATAAGGCATGCAAGGTGAATTGTACCTAAATAGTACATTTGTCAACGTATTTTTTGTGGTGTCAGCAACTCTTTAAACAGCTGGTGACATGCACAGTCCAGCTTGTATTTCCCATTAGTGCTGTATTCCTCTTCCCCATTATTTATTACTGAAGTAATTTGTATGAAAACAGGATCTTTGCTCCTGAAAAGTTTATCTATTCCTGCTGCTTTCTCCCTACCCGAAGTCATAGAGCACTGCTTGTGACATCACAGTTACTCCCATAGCAACAGACTGTGATGTCATAACAGGGAATTATGACAAAGTAGGGAGTAAACTATAGAGGCAGACAGACTCTAAAGGAACTCTAAGGGACAACGATCATATATCCATGCAAATTTCCTTAGTAATCAATAATGGGGAAGAGAAATATACAAAATATAAATGGAATATGGGCAGAATTGTGCCTCATTATTATGTTTTTTAAAGTTTTCTTTGAGGCGTCAGTAGCTCTTTAAGGGTGCTAAGGCACCAATGATATTTAATTGCCTCCCAGCAGGGAGAACTTTTTTTTTAATTTGACTTCCCAGTAGGGAGGTCACTTAACTCACCAGCCCTCATACCAGACCCACTTTTCAGGGAACTGAGGGCCCAAAGGACGTAACGCTAATCTGGCAGGGGGAAGAAAGGGGAATGCCCAGCCCAGGGGTGAGGTCTGGAAAGGGGCAGATAGCAGAAAAATACAGAGTTAGAAGTGAGAAAAGTTTTCCTTTATTTACAGATGTCCTAATTTAGCACCATGAATGGGAGCCTTGTTGTGATGCTCCTGCTTTTCACTAATCCCATTTTTACAGCTGCATAGTGAGAGGCCTGCTGACATATAGCAACAGAGGGGAGGAGAGAATAGGAGTCTGAAAGGGCATGATCGGATACTGAATGCAGAACATTTTGTTTGCTCTGCACTCTGCCCACCCAGTGAAGTTGAAGCACATCAGTATGAATCACTGGGCACTCTCTTTCTCTCCCCCCCCCAAAAAAGTAGACTAATACGCAGGTGAGGAGGCTCTGGTAGCGTTGCCATGCCATAGGATAGACCTGCCATGTTTTCTTTGTTATTACAGTATGTGCAACTTCACAATTCTCGTTCAGGTGCTGCTAACCTGGGACACTTACAGGAATGGGATGTTACATCTCATAGGGCTGTCAAACTTCCTTTTTATTTTCAGAAGTTTACGTTATGAGTTTTCAGTTAACAAACAAATGAACACAAACATTTTTTGAAATCGATAGTTGCATCTGCTTACAGAATATTGTATTGTTACCTGGGATTCCTGGGGTTAGAAAACTAAAGTTTTACCACACATGTATGACACCACCTTGGAGAATGCTGAAAACTGTCAATACCTGGGGTATGTATTGGGGGCCCATGTTTCATTTAATTTCATTTCATTTTTATTTTATACTGGAACGGCACATGGGCAAAAATGCCTGTTTTCACAAGCATCCAGTTTTAGAGTTTTTACAGTGGTGGATATATACACTTTATACAGACACATGGTTCAAAAAAATACAAAAACGTATACAGAAATTTTAGTTACATACAAAATGGCTTATGTACAGCAGCTACAGTAGTAACAGCAAGACTAAACAAAAAGTACAATTACACGGGAGAAGGCAGAAAATACTCTGAAAGAGCTTAGAAGGGAAAAAGAGGTACGGAAGCAGTAAGGTAGACAACAGAGAGAGAGGTTAAGAGAAAAGAGAGGGAAAAATTATAACTGAAAATTGAACAAGTGACCTAGAGACTGCTCTGGTAAGCAGTATGGAAATTAAAATATGCTACCTATGGCAGTTGCAAGGTGGTTTTTTGAGTATGTGCTCCTTTAGTTTGACCTTAATCATGCCAAGAGAGGTGCTGCCAACAATGTTAGGGGAGAGAGAGTGTTAAAAAGTTTGGTACCAGGGCATGGCCTGGCTGTGCTGAAGATGGCTGGTAATTCTGCTTTTCCCTGGGACTACCATCTATCATCGTCCATCCTCCTGATCCCAGATTGTCAGTGTTATGTTCTAACATTTATTCTGGTCTTGTTCAACAAACTCACGCCACAGCAGGAGTTGAGTAGCTTTCATTTTTATTCAGGAACCTCTCTCTCTCAACAACAGCACTCTCTGTCTGCTCTCTTTCTAGCTTACACATATCGGAATGCTGCCCTCAAGTGGCAGAAGTAACGCAATGCATTACCATTTCAAATACATAACATTTCCTCCCCACTAAATCATATTGTTACCAAATGAACAAGTATTAGCATTATTCGCTATTATTAAGATGGTTCATACTATGCTAGAGGTAGGGGGTAGACTGCCCCAGGCCTCGAACCAGTCAAGGGGATTATTCTGCCCCAATAATCTGATCTGGCTCTCTAACTACACAAAACATTTGTTTCTTTTAAATGTCTCACAGGTTCATACGATCTGGAGGTTTTGAAATTCGGGATGGATAACGTCTCTCGTGAGCAACCCTTGGCATGGCTGCCCTGTCTGGTACCTCCCTCCGATCCTCGGTTGGTGGTTGTACAGCCTCACCATTGCTCCTCTCCACCTCCCGCTCTACATCTTCAGAAGGTGTTGGGACTTCCGTAGTGGGGCTTCTGTAAGCTACGGCAGATGGAATCCACATTTCCCGTGGGTTTTCTTCCCTGGAGGTGTCCCCATCTGTGCGCTGCTGAAGATCTAGGAGCTTTTCAGCATGACGTTTCCATTTCACTCCAGATTCAACATCAACTGTATACGACACTGGACCCGTCTGAAATGTCGCCACACCAGAGGTCCACTTTTTCCCCTTCCGGTAATCTCGAACAAGCACTTCTTGACGAACAATGAACTGTTTGTCCTTTGAACAAGCTTGCCGGTGTAGTATTTGAGATTCTTGGTTCTTCAAAACCTCTGATGCTACATCTGGTTTAAGCAAATCAAGACTGGAGCGAAGCTTACCCCGAAAAAACAACATTGCTGGAGATTCTTTTGTTGTAGCATGGGGTGTATTTCGGTATGCCAACAGGAAGTTATCCAACTTGTGTTGTAAGGTCAAAGACCCCTCCCCCCCCAATTTCAGAGCATTCTTCATGGTTTGCACAAAACGCTCCACTAGACCATTAGTCGAGGGGTGATATGGGGCACTACGAATATGTCTCACACCATTGGACTTCAAAAATGCTGCAAAGTCACTAGAAATAAATTGTGGTCCATTATCACTGACCAGCTGTTCAGGAATCTCGTAACAGCTAAATAGTCCTCGCAGCACTTGAATGGTCTTACTGGTAGTAGTGGTGTCCATGACTTGAATTTCGGGCCACTTTGAGTGGGCATCTACAACAATTAAAGTACATGTGTCCCTCCCATGGCCCCGCAAAATCTACATGAATGTGCTGCCATGGTGCACCTGGCCACATCCAGGGATGTAGAGGTGAGGGACATGGCATTTTCTGAACACGCTGACAGGTAGTGCATGTTTTTGCTTGTTGCTCAATTTGCAAATCAATCCCTGGCCACCAAATATAGCTTCTAGCTAAAGCCTTCATTCTCACTACGCCCGGGTGTCCCACATGTAGCTCTTCCAAAACACGAATACGTAGTTTTGAAGGGACAATCACCCGGACACCCCACATCAAGCAACCTTGCTGTACTGAAAGCTCATTACGTCTGATGTAGAATGGTGATAACTCACCGTGAATGTTCTGGTTCACAGTAAAAGTCCCTTTTGTTACTAAGTCCAAGACTTGAGACAACACAGGGTCGACTTTTGTCTCCTTTTTAATTTCAGAACTTGTGATGGGTAGTTTCTCAAGCTGACTGATGTAGAAGACATCGACAGTGTCCTTCTTGTCACTGTGGGCTACCTGCAGAGGCAATCTTGAGAGCCCATCAGCATTGCCATGCAGAGCCGCCTTCTTGTATTCAATGCGGTAGTTGTGAGCTGATAACAAGAGAGCCCAACGTTGCATTCTGGCTGCTGCCATGGAAGGAATACCTTTGTGGGGGCTGAAAATGGTCACGAGGGGACGGTGATCAGTGAGGAGTGTGAATTCCCGACCATAAAGGTATTGGTGGAATTTGCGAACTCCGAACACTATTGCCAAAGCTTCTCTCTCAATTTGGGCATAGTTTTGTTCAGCTTTGCTGAGAGTTCTGGATGCAAAGGCAATTGGCTTTTCATCCCCATTCGGTAGAACATGAGAAAGAACTGCTCCCACCCCATAAGGTGAGGCATCACACGCGCCAGTCTGATGCTCAGCTGTGGATTATAGTGAATGAGCACATCTTGAGAAACAAGCTGCTTTTTAGCCTTCTTAAACGCACTCTCACAGTCCTTTGTCCAACACCAGGACTTCCCCTTGCACAGCAAGCCATTTAGTGGGTTGAGAATCGTAGCCAGATTAGGAATAAACCTGCAATAGTAATTTAACAGGCCCAAGAACAACCGTAACTGGCTCACATTTTCCGGTGCTGGGGCGTCCACAATCGCTTTTTCTTTCTCAGGCAATTTGTGTAAGCCCGCTGCATCTATGGTATGGCCCAAGTACTCCAATGAAGTCTTGAAAAATTCACACTTCTCCTTCTGGACACACAAGCCAAAATCTTCCAATCGCTGCAGAACTGCATCCAGGTTCTTCAGGTGCTCTGCATCATTCCTTCCGGTCACCAGTATATCATCCAGGTAACAGTGAACATTTGGAAGACCTCGTAGAAACCTGATCCATCGTCGCTGAAATATGGCTGGAGCTGATGCAATGCCAAAAGGTAGGCAATTATAGCAGAAAAGACCTTTTGGGTGGCTATTGTGAGATATTTCCTTGAGTTTTCATCTACTCTCATTTGCAGATAAGCATGTGACAGATCCGGCTTACTGAAGCGTTATTTTCTGTGCCAACGTGCAAGTCTCTCGATGTGTGAATCGGATACTGTTCTACACAGAACTAGATTATAGGTTACTTTAAAGTCTCCACATATTCGAAGGAACCGCTTTCTTTACCACTGGCACTACTGGCGTTGCCCAGTCACTACACTGTACAGGTGACAAGACTCCAGCTTCGTTAGGCGAGTTAATTCGGCCTCCACTTTCGGTCTGAGTGCATAAGGTACTGGGCGAGGTTGACAAAACTTTGGTTTGTGCTGTGGCTTCAAAAACACTCTTGCCTCAATGCCCTTCATTGTGCCTAGCTCCTATTTGAATAAAGGAGCATGTTTGTGCAACACTGCTTCTAGAGTGTTGTGGTCACCCGTATTAACAGTCCTTATCTCCTGCCAGTTGAGGCATATTTTCTTCAGCCATTCTCGGCCTAAGGGTGAAGGGTAGTTACCTTTAACCATGTACAAAGGCAGTAGTGCCGTTTGTTCATTCATTTTCACCTGCACCTTGATGACACCTTCAGGTGAAATTGCCTCGCCAGTGTATGTCCTCAGTACAACGTCAGTCGTTTGCAGGGGTAGATGTCTCAACATAGTTTCATACTTGTCTGTAGAAATCAATGAGACTGCCGCCCTGTGTCCAATTCCATTTTCAGTGGTTTCCCTTCAATTTCAGGTGTTACACAGATGGTTGCCGTTTCCCCTTTAAGAGTCCTACGTGCAATGCTAATTCAGTATCAGTGTCATCACTGCATGTTCCTGTGTTTCCACACGATGTACTTCTCTCTTTCTACATTGTCAAATTGCTTTCTTTTGCTTCCATTGATTTCCCCTCCTTTCTTTTTCCCTCTGCACACTCGCCCAATGTGGCCTTTCTTCCCACAGTTATGACATGTCTGTTCTTTAAACCAGCAGTCCTTATCACTGTGATTAGCCTTCCCACAACGTCCACATTTATTAGGCTTCCTGGGAGAAGAGAAGGATAAAGCATTTACTTTCAGGGAATCACTTAAGTGCTGAGCCTCCTGTGCAGCTGTTTCCATCGATACAGCGATCTCTATCGCTTTCTTGTATGTCAGTCCCGCCTCCATTAAAAGACGCTTCTGTGTCGCTTCACTTGTCAAACCGCACACAAATCTGTCCCGGAGGGCATCATCTAAATGGGTGCCAAACTCGCAATGCTCAGCTAATTTCTTTAGAACAGCCACATACTGCGCAACAGACTCACCCTCTGCTTGATTTCGTTTGTGAAAGCGAAATCTTTCAGCAATCACCAGAGGCTTAGGAGAGAAATGTGTCTGCAAGACCTCCACAATACTGGCAAAAGTTTTCTCCCCGGGCTTTTCTGGTGCTATTAGACTTCTCAGCAAACTGTGCATTGTGATGCCCATGACACTCAGTAACACAGCCACTTGTTTTTCATCACTTATATCATTTGCTGTTACAAAATGTCCAAATCTCTCAATATAAGTTGTCCACTGTTCCACATTTTCATCAAAGGCATCAATATGTCCTATAGTCGCAGCCATCTTTTGTGTTTCATGAGGTTCTTTCGTGGGTCCAAAAGTTACGTCTCAGGAAAAACTTCACAGTTGTAGTTCGTTCTGGTAAGGTACGGGAGTAACTAAACACCGCTGGCGCCAATTATGTTATGTTCTAACATTTATTCTGGTCTTGTTCAACAAACTCACGCCACAGCAGGAGTTGAGCAGCTTTCATTTTTATTCAGGAACCTCTCTCTCTCTCAACAACAACACTCTCTGTCTGCTCTCTTTCTAGCTTACACATATCAGAATGCTGCCCTCAAGTGGCAGAAGTAACGCAATGCATTATCATTTCAAATACATAACAGTCAGTGTTCACCAGCAAGTGAAATACAACTTTACTAACATCATAGCTCAACTCTGGTAAAATATTTTCTCTATATCATAACTCTATAGCTATAATTTTTCTGCATTTATACCGCTTCTCTGTGAAGGCCTAATACAATGGCTGAGCAACTCCTGCAAAACAGCTCCCTCAGCAGAGTGGAAACTATGTTTTAATGGCTCATCTGTAAAATTAACGACTTAAAAATAACATCTCAACAAAACATCACTAACATGCAAGTGTTAGACCAAAAATCAATGATGCTGGAGTTAAAGTTGCTCAAAATGAAAGTTCTATTAACATCCTGCAAGCCACCATCAGAGAGCAAGACAGAGTTATCAGAAGCCTACAAGATAAAATCAATGACATTGAAAACAGAAACAGACGCAATAACCTGAGATTTTTGGGTTTTCCTGAAGATGCAGAACTCGGAGACACTAGTGCGTTTCTATTACATGTGCTGCCAGCCCTGCTCAAACTCCCACCTGGTGAAGACCTTACTATTGAGAGATCACACCGTACTTTAAGCCGGAGGTCTGGTCCAGATCAGAAACCTAGGCCTATCATTGCAAGATTCTTAAACTATGCCCACACTGAACTGATTAGCAATAGAGCAAAACAAGTGGGAACACTTACTTGGCAAGATCATAGAATTTCTATTTTTAGAGACTTCTCTAAGGAACTCTCTAATAAACGCAGAGCTTTCAATCCTATTAAAACTACCCTACACCAACGAGGGATCAAATTTGCTCTGCACTATCCTGCTTTCATGCGCCTGTTTCTGGGTGACTCAACCAAAGATGTCTACACTCCCGAAGCCTTGGCAGCATTTCTTGGTGAGCCCCAGCCTCCAACTGCTCCATTTGGAAATACTGATGTGACCCCTTCTCCCACTGTCTCTGCAACTTCCCAATAAGACTGGTACACCAACATTATGGCTTCAAATCATGAACGCATTGAGAAACCCGTATCTCTCCAGGCTGATGCAGCACCTCCTGTCCGAATCTCAGCCCACTTGCTAGACAAAAACAACTTGAATCTACCTTCTTCTAAACATGCCTGCTGTGCAGATGCTACTCCTTCTAGGCCTACCTCACAGCGCGAGTGACATGTTGGCTTCACTACACCCCTAACCCTCTCCAATAAGTTTTCTTTACTACAAGAGGACTCCTGGAATCAGCTGTGGATCCTGTCGGCAATGACCTTGGAAATGCTTTACAGGGCGGCAGGTCTCCTGATTCCTCTTGGGCTGAATTGGTGACCAGCTCCCCTTTCAAATTGGCAGAGCCTCCTAAAAAGAAACAGAAGGGGAAGTGCAAAAACAAATCGAACCTATAAATGATGCCTGGGCATGTGTATATATTAGTGCCTCTCGAGGTTAGTGCCTAATTAACCTCGGCTCTCTGATCACTATCAGAATTTGTCTGCCCTGCAACCGCGCATCGCATTCCTTGTTTGTGCATACTATCACACCCAGCTGGTTTGGAAAGCGATAAGCTGTACATCGCAGTTACAGGCTCTTGGTTTAATAGCATGTCATATTATTTAGGCATCTCATTGTGACAGTCTTGGAGTTTTCTATCTCAATGTAATGTCTGCTACATTATACATCCAGTTATTTCTGCATATACTGTATTACTCATAATGTCCGTTTTTGAGTATCACTAATGTTGAGCTATGTTCTTCTTTTAAAGGGACAGTTCTTATATAATGTTAGACTAATTCACATGTGCCCAATGATTTTCTATACTCATTTAGAGGTGTCTACCATCTTTTTTTATCAGTATGTCCTTCTCACATAACCATTAAGGGAGGTTGCCTGCTTAACTAATTTGTGATCCAACATCACCCCACACATTTGTCATCATATATAAACATTATAAAGTTACAGTATCTTTGGGTTATATTAATGAGGTCCTCAACTAGTTATTCCCTTTGTCCACTACTTCGTCCACTTCTACATCCCAGACTAACATTTAACACTTAAATATTTTTCTCTAGTCTCCTTCCCACTCCAACCTTTATCTTTAACCATGGTATACCAACTTCTTGTACTGTTTTATTTATCTATCACTTAGTCTTCAGTTTTACCCTACAATTAGGCATTGCAGGCTATTTTCGGGGTGTCTCATCTTTATTATTTTACTCCGTGTGCTGCAATCAATAATAGATAGCACAGTCTGACTTGAAGCCCTTATGATATGGCTTTTTAAGCCTGTGTTGTAATCTTATAGCTGTGCTCGCTTGACCTTCTCCAGGTCTTGAAATCTCACTATGTTAAAGCAACTCCTTCCCTAGGGGCGATTTTTGGGTCTGTGCTACTATTAAATGCCTAGTACTGTACTTATCAATAATATATGCAGTACCTCAAAGCCTGAACAAACTCAACTCTTATAAATGTCATATTGCCAGAATGACTACGTATTCCTGTTCAATACCAGACTTTCACCAGATACCCCCCTATACAATTTGGATCTTGTAGTGCCTTGACACCCTATAAATCCTTAAACTATTTGGACCCTACTCACTCCATTTTATCCGAACACTCCTACATAAACGCTTCTGTGTCTAAGCATTATGATTATGTGAGTAAGTACATAGTAGATGGCACAAGTACAGCTTCTCTTATAATTTTAGGACTTAGCCAACCATGATGGCATACTGTTTGTATTGCCGTAATAGTGTTTCAGCTCAGTTCTTTTTTCCAGTCTAACTTAGGTTCAAGATGTATTATTAAGTCTGGGATTGCATATGCTTTCTATAATCCCCTTTTCATATATGGTAAAATGTTCATAGTTCCCCCCCCCCAAGGAATTATTATGTTCACTTTAGTTCTAGTCACAGTTTTTTTTTTTTTTTCCAATTACTGTACTTTTTGGTCCCTGCTAACCATCGGGATCCGTTCCGGTCATGGACCCCCTAGCCTCCACCTCTGGATATGCCCGCACTCACCCTGTCATCCCTGGCTTGCCCCCTAGAAAGCGGGGTCGTGGTACCGACCCCCATATCAGACTGCACTACAAATATCTGGTCGGGGAGCTGGCTCTTTGAGGCTAATCGAGGCATCAGGGGCTGAGCTTCATTTAGACAGCAGGCATAGGCTGATTTTCTCCCTTTTTGTTTTTGTGAACAGTGGCGGGGACATGCAATGACGACCGGCATCCGACCCGCCCCTAATTTCAATTTGGCATTGTTGCTTGCAATGCACCCAGCCTCCACTAGGTGTCACCGTGGCACCGAATACTCAACTCCCCTTCCCCAGAGAAGAAGAGCAGTCCTATGGACGCTCGATCCTTCTCCCCCCAGCCAGCCCTCTGACAACCCGGGTCCATTCCCGAACCCAGGTCACTGGCACCGCAAGCGGAAATCCAATCTAGTCACAGTTATAACTTGATAGACATAATTGTTTACAGTTTGTATCTTGGGTTTAAGATCATTTTCTCCCAAGATTTACTTACTATTTGCATACTCTGTAGTATAGCGAGAGAGTCTTAGCAATTTCACCGACTCATATCTTGCTATATTACCTAAAGACTACATAGTGTGTTAGGATAACATGCATATATTTTGTTTAGTAACTATGTATATGTCTTCTATATTCTTTTTACTACCTCTCTTCCTTGTGAGACCCAATGGAAACATTCACCCAGGATTTAAGTATTTCCATAAACTAAATATCCTGCACGCATTTGACTGTGCTAGCCCTCTCCCTTCTGAGTCTGTAACATCCTCTAGCCCTTTCAATATGAGTCCCTTACTTTCTATTTGTGTTTTCATACTCATCTCCCCATTAACATGAGTGATCTAATTCTACATTCATGGAATGTTAAGGGACTCAACTCACCTTGTAAACGAAAGCAAATACTTTCTTATCTCAAAAAGCATAAAACTCATATTGCTTTCTTACAAGAAACAATACTTTTAATAAAGGATGTCGACATACTCAGAAGGGATTGGGTCGGTCAAGTATATGCGTCCTCCTCTACTTCTAAAAAATGGGGGGTTGCTATTCTATTATATAAATCCCTTAACTGGACTCTTATCAAATCCATCTCCGATTCAGATGGCAGATGGATTATAGCCCACTTAAATACCCCTGCAGGCCCCCTTATGTTAGTCAACATTTATGCCCCTAACTCTGATTCACCTGAATTCTTTCATAATATGGCCCAACAAATTATGAACAGTAACTTTAACAATTCTCCTAAACTTGTAGGCGGGGATTTCAATTTAGCTTTGGAAGCACATTTAGACAGAAGTAACTCTTCATGTGATTCCCACCCCAGAAGTATTTTTGCACTCTCAATGCTAATGAAAGACTTCAGTCTCACCGACATTTGGAGACTACACCATCCTAGACAGCGCGACTATACTTTTTACTCACCACTTCATAAATCTTATAGTAGAATTGACTACTGGTTTCCTTCCCCATTCATCATTGGAAAAATTATCGACACAACTATCCTCCCGATTACTATATCAGACAATTCTCCTATAACATTACATCTTATTTGGGGCCCGCCCCCATCTAAATCCCCCTCTTGGCTTCTAGACCCACTCTTATTGAAAGACCCCAATTTCTTACTTTGGATTAGATCCCAAATCCAAGAATTTCTTTCTTTTAACTACACCCCCGATGTATCTCAAGGTACCATCTGGGAAGCACTTAAAGCAACAGTTAGAGGGAAAAGTATAAGCTATGCAGCACACAAGAAAAAACTAAGGGAACAGCAATTGGTCGATTTAGAGAAATCTCTTAAAGAAAAAAAAAAACAATATTATAAAACAAAAAATCCAGATAATAACTCACAACTTCGCCTTGAAATTCTTCAACTTAGAATTAAAATCAACGAATTAATATCCAGGAAAGCTGAACTCGCCCTCCTTAGACTTAAACACCATTATTGGGAACAAGGGGATAAATGCAGGAGGCTGCTTGCTTATCAACTCAAGAATCAACAGACAGAGAGACATATTGCCGGTTTGAAAGATCCTTCAGGCAAAATCCATGCAGATAATCCCTCAATTAACCATATTATGCAATCCTTCTACCAACAATTATACTCTCACCCCACTCTCCCACAACCTGAATATATACAACAATTTCTGGATAATTTAGTTACCACACCTCTCCCAACAAGATATGGCTTTACTAGATGAACCCTTTTCCCTAAAAGAGATACAAGCAGCGCTAAATTCCCTTAAATCTGATAAAGCTCCTGGGAGTGATGCTTTTTCTATAGACTTTTATAAACCCCTAGCTGACATCTTATGCCCCTTACCGTTTAAGGTCTTCAAAGAGGCATCTTCACAAGGTAAACTTCCCTATTCTATAACAGAAGACATTATAACTGTCCTACCAAAGAAAGATAAAGACCCTTCTCTCCCATCCAGTTATAGACCAATATCTTTACTTAATACAGACAGGAACATTTTTGGCAAAATATTAAATACTCACTTAGAATCAACAATTTCAAAACTTGTCCACACCTCCCAAGCTGAATTTATCAAAAATAGAACTGGTTCTGATCATCTCCGCTCATTATTTAATTTACTCTACAAAGCTAAATCTCTTAAATCACCTGCCGCAGCTATAGCAATTGACTTTGAAAAGGCATTCAATTCTCTCAGCTGGACTTATTTGTATCGTGTTATATCCCACTTTGGTGTCACTAATAAATTTTGTACATGGATTCAATTACTATACACCCTCCCCTCTGCCCGAGTTCTTACTATCTCTATTCTGTCCTCATCCTTTCATCTGGCAAGAGGTACCAGGCAAGGGTGCCCCTTATCCCCCACTCCTTTTATTCTAGCTATGGAACCCCTATCAGCTGCTATTTGTCAATCCTCCATGATCCAAGGTATCCCTATAGGTAATTCCCGCTATACTTCACTATCCTACGCTGATGACCTCCTCATTCTACTCGAAATCTTGAAATTTTGGGACCACCCTTAATTAAGTTACGTAGCAACTTTACTGCACTTTCTGGGCTTGCTCTGAATCTAAACAAATCAGAAACAATGCCATTGAACAATTTTTGGAAC
This sequence comes from Neoceratodus forsteri, assembly GCA_016271365.2. Taxonomy (NCBI): domain Eukaryota; kingdom Metazoa; phylum Chordata; order Ceratodontiformes; family Ceratodontidae; genus Neoceratodus; species Neoceratodus forsteri. Next base: position 1,376,020,620 of record CM028132.1, on the reverse strand, counting down.
CCTTCTATGAATACAATATTAGGTTTTCGTTGGGCCCCTCAAGGTATCTCTTACCTTGGAATACAGATCACCTCTAAATTAGACAAGATATGGGACGCCAATCTTGCCCCATTATTAGCAAATATTAAAAACACTCTCAACAGATGGAAACTGCTTAACTTCTCTATTAATGGGAAAATCTCCACTATCAAGAAGATGTCAATAGCTCCCAAAATACTGTATCTATTTTCTAATATCTCTTTAACCCTCCTTACTTTTTTTTTTCATCAGAATTGATGATATAATTGGCAATTTTTTTATGGGAAGGCAAAATTCCCAGATTTAGTTGTAACAAACTGTGTTCCCACTGGTCCAAAGGGGGCTTTGGGCTCCCCTGGTTCCAAACATATTTTTGGGCCTTCCGCACTGCCCAGACTGTAAAATGATTTAATAAACCCAGCAATAAATCACCATTGTGGGTCAATATGGAAACATCTCTACGTCTGGGCAATGTCACCGCTTCCTTCATTTATAACCCTCTCCCCTACCAATTTAAAATCTCACCCTACTATAGCATCATCCATATACTACTGGAAAATAATTCATAAACACCTTAAATCCAACCCAACCGCTCTCACATATGCCCCCATTTGGGGGAACTGCAACATCACTCTTGATAATCACCCAATTTTTTTGTTGTAATTGGAAAAACAGGAGCATTTTTTTCTTGGAGGATATACTTATACCTCAGACTCTCAAATTAAAATCCTTTTCTGACCAGCGCAAACAATGGAATCTTCCCCAGCTCGATTTCTGGAAATATTTACAGTTATGCACGGCATGGAACCTTTATCTTCCTACTATTCCTCATCAATCTATATATGATACTTTTATTTCTAAATGGTTCAAAACAAACTCTAAATTAAATAGTATCATTTACAAACATATCAGAAATACAATTCCAGATCAATCTATCATTGCAAAAAATAAATGGAGTACCCTTTTAAATTATAACATAACCAATTCACAATGGCATAACTGCTGGCTATCCTGCCATAAATCTTTCAAGGATAATCGCAGTTCACTCATACAAAGCAAAATTCTGCATCTATGGTACAGAACTCCTGAGATTTTGCAAAAAAAATTGGCTTAATGAACAACAATAAATGTTGGCGCTGTAACTCCCCCAATGGCAATTTGCTACAAATTTTATGGCATTGTCCTCCCATACACAATCTTTGGCGTCATATTCATTTCTTTGCAATGAAAGTGATTGGTCTATCCTTTGCATTAGATCAAAAACATTGCATACTTGGTATTTTCAATGTTCATGCATACAAAATATCCCATTCTCAGAATAGGTGGTTATCCCTACTATTCCTTCAAGTTAAACACCTTATACTAATGCACTGGAGATCCAACATCATTCCCCACCCTCCCAGATATTCTCAAACAACTATCTCAATACACCATCCTTGATCGTATGTCACACTTAGTCTCTGACCGACTTAATTTATATAATAAATGCTGGCAGAACTATTTTAAATATTTAAACACGTCTACACATATCATCGCTTAATCCATGGGTTGTTATATGTTCACATTGGAATCTCGCTTCTAGCTCTTTCGTTCCTTTTTCATCTCCTCTCTTTCTATCTTTTTATCTCCTTTTCTTCTTCCCTTTCCCTCTTCATTCTTGTTCACTTTCTTAGATATTTTTCTCTTTTTTATGTTCTTCCGTTATACAGTCTTACACATACTTGTATTAAATTACAGCATAATAGAAGTACAATCACGGCTGCTCATATTTCTTGTTTGTATCTACTCCTTTTACCCCTTGAACCATAAACTGCCATATTTTCTCTCTATCATACAGATTCTGCTGCTACATATTGTTTTCTCAACATTTGTTTTCCCCTTTAATATCCTTGTATAATACTTCAGACATCATGTTTTTTTCCTTCTCCTATTGAGAATTTATGTAAGTGTATATTGGAGAATGTAGTGTATTTGTATGTATAATCACAATAATTACAATAAAAAAATTAACTGTAAAAAAAAAAAAAGCTTGGTACCTCTGTAGATAAGTGATCTCTGCCCCAAAGAGGTGTTGCAGTAGGGGACCCAAAAAGGGGATGAGGCAATGTTCCTAGTAAGACATGTGGGGCAAGCCTTCTTGAACAGAGGGGAGACACTGTTTACCATTTGGTATGCATTCTGAACTCAATTATCACCAAGATTATAAACTGTAAACTACAGCAGGAGTGCTCCATGGAATATATTGCATACCTCCTGAAGACATGTGGCTGAAATGTTGATTCTAACTCTAGTTTCAGTGTGCATTTAATATTACCTCTTTCTTTTGTTTTTCGCCCACACACTAATGCAACACTTTGTTGTTTTGTTTTACTTTGTTCTTTTATTTAGTTTTACATTTATGTTGCGTTTTCCATTCATAGCTACATATGAACATACAAAAATGCCAGCAAAAACAGGCCTCATAATCTATCGAGTCTGCTCGAGTGCGCAGCTAGCACCTTATAATGCTGCTGCCCCTCCCTCCCCCATCCTATCACCCCTTCCCCTTCCCCTGTCCCAACCCCTCTTGAAGCTGTCTACCATCTTGCAGGCCACTACCTCACCCGGCAAGGAGTTCCACTTGTCCATCACTCTTTCTGTGAAAAAATTTCTCCTTATCTCTCTCTCCTGAATCTACCCCCACTCCAATCTCAGTTGGTGTCCTCTCGTGTCCCTCCCCTTTCTCCTCTGGAAAATCCTCTTTGTATTAGTCTTGTTTATTCCCTTCAGGTACTTAAAGGTCTCAATCATATCTCCCCTGTCCCTCCTCTCTTTCAGAGAGTATATGTTCAGCTCCCCCAGCCTTTCCTCATATGGCTTGCCCTCCAATCCCTGGATCATCTTTGCAGCTCTACACTGTATCCCCTCCAACAAATTGATGTCCTCCTTCAGGAACAGGTGCCAGTATTGCATGCAGTACTCCAGGTGGGGTCTGACCAGTGACCCATACAGGGGCAGGATAACCTCCCTACTTCTGGAGGAGATCCCTCTAGCTATACACTCCAACATTTTGTTGGCTTTTGCCGCCATCCTTCTGCATTGAACAGAGTTGTTCATGCTGCCTGTTACTATCACCCCTAGGTCCTTCTCTTCTGTGGAGTAACCCAACTGAACCCCATTTAAGTGATAATCCCTCCCCTGGTTCCGGGCTCCGAAATTCAGAACCTTGCACTTCTTGGCGTTGAACCCCAGCTGTCATTTATCTGCCTACTCCTGCAGCTTATTCAGGTCCTTCTGCAACCCCTTCCCCCCATCCATGTCATCTACCACAGCTCCCAACTTGGTATCGTCTGCGAACAGACTAATTTTGCTCCGGATCCCATTCGAGATATCTGCAATGAAAATCCCAAACAGTACTGGTCCCAGCACAGATCCCTGTGGTACCCTGCTCATCACTGCTCTCGGTGATGAGTGTTCCCCCACCACCACCACCCTTTGCTGTCTCCCCCTCGGCCAGTTCCTGATCCAGGTCACTATTTTTGGTCCTGCCCCACATACTCCAGCTTCCCCCCCAATCTCCCATGTGGCACTGAATCGAAGGCCTTACTGAAGTCCAAGTACAGGACATCCACAGCATGGCTCTTGTCCAGTTCCAGTGTTACTGAGTCATAGAACTCTACCAGGTGTGTCTGGTATGAACTGCCTGTGACAGACCTGTGCTGCTGGTCATCCTGGACATTGTTTGCCTCCAAGAAGCTCACAAGCCTCTCCTTTAGGATGGTCTCCAGGAGTTTGCCCACGATTGAGGTGAAGCTCACTGCCCTGTAGTTCCCTGGTTCACCCTTTGTCCCACTTTTATGTATGGTCACCACATGGGCCATCCTCCAGTCCTGTGGCCCACATCCTGAGTCCAGTGAGGTATTGAACAGATCTGCCAGTGGCGCCACAAGGACTTCTGCCAGCTCCCTCAGTATTCTAGGGTGAATGCCATCTGCACCAGGTGCTTTGTCCACTCTTAATGCCCTCAACCCCTCCAGCACCCTGCCCTCTGTAATCCCTACATCTGTTGTCCTCTCCCACCTTACCCACCCGCCCACTTCCTTGAGGTATTTTCCCCCCACTGCGTGAACACAGAGTAGAAGTACTCATTCAGTGCCTCTGCCTGCTCCTCCCCTTCTCCACCCACCCCCATCTTTCTTGATTCTCACAAGCTGGTCTTTGCTTCTCCTTTTCTCACCTATGTAATGGAAGAAGTCTTTTTCTCCTCTTTTGATTTGGACAAAAAACAAAAGAAGCACCAGGAAGCGTGGTGGTGCTTACTTAAATTGAAGCAAAGAACAGAAAAAAATAAAAGTAGTACCCACCAGAATGTGAGGACACACACAGGGTAGTTTTGAATATCAAACCATTTTATTACTGTATAATAAAAAAATGCAGCACTAAACATCCAGATGTAGCCAGTGACATAAGGAGAAAAAACATTAATGTTTCGCAAGGTCAACGCCCTGCTTCATCAGAGTAAAATATTCGTGCACACATACCACATATAAGCACTGACATCAATTACGCAATTTGTGTAAAATCAGCACGTATTAAAACACATTAGAAATACATGGCTATAGCATAATATGTACGCAAGCCAGGCTCCCACTTTAGAATCCAGTGAAGCATACTAGTTAAAACTAAGTTCCTATTTAATTGGGTATCATTTTTAGACAACCCATTTATAATGCAGTTAATTACTAATTGTCTAATAAAACACTAAACATATCCCACATCTCAGTATAACAATCTAACAATGTGCAAACAGATTTAAAGTACAAAAACTACAATTACTCTTTAGCACCATAAAATACCAATGGTGACTTTACAAGTAATTTGACTATGGCAGTCACGTCCTATTTACTAACTGACATTTATCCACTTTATAATAGTTGTCACCCATCCCATACTGTGTAGAACATCCCTAAGGGCCAGCTAATCAGGACTAAACGAAGTTGCACTGCAAGCCAAGAATTTGTTAAAAAATGAGGGGAACAGATTGGCAGATTTTTACAAAGGGGGTATAGTTATCAATAGTTATCATTCTATTGCTAAAGCAATTCAACGTGTTGATCAAATTGATCATGCTTCTACTCTTATGCCAAATTTGAAAAATCAGGAAGTTACTTTTTCATGCCCTTTTGTCACTACATTTTTTATTAAATCTGGTTAAGTTGGGAACATCATAAAAAATAATTGGGATCTTTTAAAATGAGAATCAAAACTAAAAGATGCAGTTGAAGCAGGTCCCAAAGTGGTGTTCAGGAAAGCTAAAACATTAAATGATTTGGTTGCTCCAAGCATGCTTCCACCGATTGCCAACTCATGGTCCACTTGGTTGCCCCCCCCAAAGGAATTTATAGGTGTGAGAACTGTTCATTTTGTTTTATTTATTTATTTATTTAAATGTTTCACCAGGAAAGTTACACTGATCAACAGTATGCTCGTCTCACAGTACGTCCTGGGGGAAAGGGTAGTGGGATTACAGAATTACATGCACAATTACACAAACAGTGGGTAACATTATAAGTACAATTTTCAGTTCAGAGATTAGAAGCACAAGTACATGATACAAAAATATCATATCATTTGACTCAATTACCTTAGGAAAGCTAGAGTAACATGGGCTAGTCTAGGCAGGGAGGAATGAACATGAAAGGAAAGGAGGAAGGGGAGAACAGAAATAAGTGCGAGAAAAAAAGTGCTTAGTGGGGTGACAGGGGAGGGAGAGGGAGAAAGTCAAGCTAGTAGTAGGGGAGAAATATAAATTCAGTAGCTCAAGACAGTGCCTAGGGAAGTTAGCTGCATTCACAGTTGGTGATTAGTTAATTTGTTAGGGGCATGGAGAGTGAGCCAGCAGAGGAAGAGTGGTGAATTTGTGTCTGCAGCTGATTCCATAATTTAGGGAGGCGGTGGAAAAAGGCCATTTGACCAGAAGTTGTGTCCCTGCGAGGAATATTCAGTGTCCGCGAGTCACCAGATCTAAGGGTGTAGAGGGGGGGGAGGGGAAGTTAGGGAGGCAGAGATGTAGTAAGGGAGAGAACCTAGCCAGAATTTAGAGATAAATTTGGCAGCATGAAGCGTGCGCCTGTTAGTAAGGGTGGGAAAATTTAGAGAGTGGTTAAGTGTACAGTGGTGAGTCATGAGAGGAGCATGAAGAGCAAAGCAGCAGAAAGAGTTAAAGAGGGCGTCTAGTCTGGTTAGGGTGGACTGGGGGAGCGGCACTGTAGACTATGTTGCAGTAGTCAAATATGGGTAATCTCATTTTCAGTACTAATTTGCACTTTGCCAAGTAATATGTGACACAGTGTAAGAAATTTGTGAGCCCTGCAACAGGACAGGAAATAGAAATTAACAACTTTATAACTTGCAGTAGTGAGTGGGTTGTTTATTTATTGTCCTGTAGTTGTGGACACTATTATGTGGGTAGAACCACTCTCCTGTTCAAAGCCAGGATAGGCATGCATGTGAGGGCCATCTACCACCAAAGCCAAACTTATGCCATAGTTAAACACATCTTAAATAATAAAAACAAAAATCATAATATAATGTTTACTGGCATTGAAAAGGCTGCTCTAGGTCCAAGGGGAAGGGATCTGGTGAAAAAAATAGGGCAACGTCAGCGCTTCTGGATTTATCATTTGAAAGCATGCAGTGATGAGGGATTAAATGAAATTATACCAGGGACATTAACCAAGAGCCAATCAGAAAGGCAGACTGGCACCTTAGCCCTGTTGTAAATCCTATGATAATCACTGGCAAAGGTGCCAGTCTGCCACATCCTCGTGTCACCCTGAAAAGGGATCACTCCGATACCCCCACCGACACTGCAAAGTCGCCATTTTTCCTCTCGCTAAGAAATCACACTAGGGCTCGTATATTAAAAAAAAAAAAACATGGCTGAATCAAGTCACCTAATCGATGAGACTGAACTCGATTAACTTTTCACAATAACAGTACATGGCGCTTCTTGGGGTGCTCCGTGAGTATTTTAAATCACTGACCAGTAAACAGTTTGGCACCGCCACACCACCTCGCTTGTTAGCATTTTCGGCTCCACTCTGCCCGGTTCTCAATCTCGCTGCTGCCCACTCACTTTTCTCTGTGTCAGTACTCTACACGCCACTTTTTTAAACAACTATTAAAACAAATTTCCAACACCACCGTATGCCTGCAAAATCATACCCGAAGTAGAAACAAAAACGCGATCCCAGACGCCCTGCTCTACTCCACCTCAGCCGACCGACACCGCTCTCCTTCTCTCTCAACCACTCATAACTCTAAACACATTTCCAAACCTGGCAGCAAAAACGAAATTATAAAAATTAAATAAATAAACGGCACTCTAACTTCTCTGTCAACATCACTTACTCCTCGTATTCTACCCAGCAACAAGGCACTACTTAATATACGGTGGAAGATATATATACACAAATATATATAAAAATAGAAATAAGATTTTTTTTGACAATCCTATATTTTAATAATTGACTTACTAGTATAATACATAATAAGCACACTCGGGGTGTGGGTTATCGAGGATTTACCGTATGGCGATTTACCCGATAAAACAACACCGTTGGGCAAACCACTCCAGCCGTAGTAAATCCCGATAACCCACACCCCCCTTGTGGCTTATTGCTTAAATATTGATCTCTCAGCCTTTTTAAGTAAACTGCAACATGGCAAGTTATTTACCCTATGTCTTCGTTTTAAAATACATGGATATGTCTGATTTCTTTTTTTTTTTAAACTGTTTTTTTATTTCGGATGTTAACTTAATTGACAACACAGTTGTTATTTACAGGAAGTCAGTTACAGGTGTAAAGTATGGTATTCAGTAAGCATGAAGGCAAACCTCAATGGAGTAGAAAAAATTAATAATCAGGCATACAAATAAATCATGATAAAGGTGTGTTAAAGGCAACACACTTGGTTCTTCCTTTAGTATCTACTACTTTACTCAGGTCATCAGAAATCAGTTTGCACTTTCAATTTATATACTCAGAGGATTTACTAGGGAGGGAGAGGCCCAGGAGACCCCCCCCAAAGTGCCGAGTAGGCGTAATCTCCTCTCAACCAGGATCTAGAAGGTCTCTGAGAGGAAAATTAGGCTAACCAACTAAACAGGTAACTCAGGATAAAGACTGGTACGACCCCACCCACCGGGATCCTCGCCATAGCACACTTCCCCCCAGGAGCTATGGTATCTGGTCCGGTCTAAGTTGTGCTATGTGTATGAACCATCTATTCCATTGGTTCATTAATCCAGGGACCTTATTTTGAATTCTGTCTGTCATATGTTCTAGTTTATAGATATCATATACTGTATCCTCCCAGGCTGTGATGGAGGGAGGGTCAGTGTTGAGCCATAGTCTAGTTATGCATTTTTTAGCTGCCCCTAACAAGATATTAAGAACTTATATTTGATGTGAATCTCTAAAATAACGGGGATAGTGATGTAGTAGGCCGATCGCTGGTGAAAATGTGCCTAAAAGAGGAAAGAGATATGTAACTCTATCTCCGATAGAAGTCCAGTATTGTCAGGACCGAACCAGTCCAAAAAATATGAGAATGTGTTGCTACTTGACAACCGCATTTCCTCCAACAGGAGGAATCACTTCCCTTGAGGAACTTAGCTGTGATCTGTAGTGTGCAGAAGTATCTGGATACACCTTCCAAGAATACTCTCTCCAAGTGTAAGAGCTGGAGGATTTGTGTTTCCTCCACCAGATCCTGCGCCAGTCCTCCTGGGACAGTGCAATCTTTAGTTCTGCTTCCCAGTGGAAATGTACCAGATCCATGGCTTGTGATGGCATCCCCTGTAGGGATTTATAAAGATGGAAGATCAAATGACTCTGATCTCCGCCCCTTTCCAATTGAATCAGGAGAGGGCAGAGGGGAGAAATGATCTGGACTGCAGTATTCAGGCCTATCTTTGAATTTAAGAAATGATGCAGTTGTAAGTATCTATAAAGATCACTTCTCACCAGAGAGAATTCCTGTTTGAGTTGGTCAAATGATTTGAATACTGCATTTTCATATAGTTGGTATGTGTCTTAGACCTCTATAAGCCCAGGATTGAAAGGTGGTATCCAAACATGTCGAGGCTCCAGTCAGAGTCTTCCGCCGGAATTCCTATCCAGGACACCATAAACCTATAAGCAGGGTGAGTTAGAAACTTCATCCAAGAATGAAGCAATGAACAGCTAACATTTTTCAAGTCAAACTATCTCTGGCTGGAAGCTGCAATACTGAACATAGGATTTGCAAGAAAGTGAGTTGTGCTCACAACAGAGGGAGGTGAACCTTACAATTGTCTTTGGTTTGGAGCAGATATTCTGCAGGTGGAGGCTACTTCTAACTGAAAGGTGAAATAAGGAACTTAGAATTATCAGGAAAAGACAGTCTTTGTTACAATTCTTAAGATTTTCAGTGCAGGAAGAGTTTAAATCTTGGGCTAAGAATTTGTCATAAATCCTGAAATAAGTGCAGGTACAGGTTGTGTATTTGACCCAGACAAGTGCCCTAGGGGGTGGAAACTGTTTTTTGTGTTTATCTGTGTATGCCTTAAAAGGAAATTCCAGACTTTAGCAGGAAGTGCTTATATCACAGCTACTTATCAGCCAATAGCTTTGGTAACATATCTGAGAACAATTGTATTATAAGCAAGTGTTTTATAGCAATCTCATCAGAACAGCTAACATTTTTCAAGTCAAACTATCTCTGGCTGGAAGCTGCAATACTGAACATAGGATTTGCAAGAAAGCGAGTTGTGCTCACAACAGAGGGAGGTGAACCTTACAATTGTCTTTGGTTTGGAGCAGATATTCTGCAGGTGGAGGCTACTTCTAACTGAAAGGTGAAATAAGGAACTTAGAATTATCCAGGAAAGACAGTCTTTGTTTACAATTAGTAGATTTTCAGTGCAGGAAGAGTTTAAAGCACAGCTGCCTTATTTGGGGCTGACTGCTTTCAGAGCACAAACCACCAGGCTGTTTTGGGGCTGGGAGGTTTTACCTGTGTCTGACTTGGATGTCTGGATTTTCTCTGTTTGATTAACAGGGTATTTTCTCTGTCAAATTGTTGTGTAGGGTATCTTGCTGACAGGAAGGCACTCATCACAGCGGTGGGCCAGAGCTCTTAGCTGATTGTTTTGTGAAGGTACAGTTTAGGCCCAACCCCTTCCCACCCCTCACCCACCCCTGAAATAGTTCCTTTATACCTGGGGTTCTGACATCATTTCTCACGAGTGCAAGGCATATCACTGTCATATCCTCTCTAGCACACTGCACTGACAATTTAAGCATACACATTGTATATATATATATATATATATATATATATATATATATATATATATATATTTCTATATAACAAACCAATCACACACACAACACACACAGTAACAAAAAATAAAGTAGATAAACATGTGGGGAGTACTGCAATTTAATGGCTGTGGGGCAGCAGTCTTCCGGGAGTCTTTCTGGAGGCTGAGATGCTGACCTATTTGCAGACAACTCTCTGCCCTGAGGGAGGAAGTTGCCCGTCTTCAGGCCACACTGGACAGTAATAAGGAAACCTTCCCCCCAGGCCACACTGGACGGTAGGAAGGGAACCTCCCCCATCCAGGGAGCATCAGAGCCACCACCACTACCTCAGAGGTTGCGAAGAAAGCACAGTAGTTGGACAACAGTGGGCTCAGGGAGGGTGAGGATGGTAGAACAGAGGCACACCCAGTCAGTTGTTCCACTCCACAATCCATACACCAATCTGGGGGAGCATAGCTCCCCTATGGATGCACCCACAGAGGAGACTAAGGAGGCTGAGGACAACTATCACAAGGGAGGCCCACAGGAAGGAGGCAGAGGACACCACAAGGAAAGGAAGCAGCTCCTGGTGGGGGACTCAATTATTAGGGGGATAGAACTGGGGGGAGCAAAGAAAATTGAAGTAAGGTGCCTGCCTGGTGCCATGGCTTGGAGGGAGAGGAAGCGCATCCTCAGGATCACGAGAACAGCTGTACGGGAGTCTGAGCTGGATGTCATTGTCCACCTAGGGACAAATGACTTGGCTCAACATGAGATTAGAGCAGTGCAGAAGGACTCTGTAGAATTGGGAGGGGTCTAAGACAAGTAGCACACACAGTATCCTTCTCAGAGGTGCTGCCTGTCAATGGCATGAGTGAGGCAAGGGTACTTTGCACCATGCAGTTTAATGAATGGTTGAAAAAATGGTGTGGAGAACAGGGGTTTGGCTTCATTGGGGACTGGGGTTCCACCTGGAGGGACACCAGCCTATACTGGCAGGATGGTCTGCATCTGTCCAGGAAGGGAACAAGTCTTTTGAGCAATAGGTTTAAATGCTTCATTGGCAAGCTTTTAAACTAGTCGAGGGGAGGCACTGATAAGCAGCAGGAAAATCCCAGCCTCTCCCTACAAAACAGGGTACTAAATGAGAAAAAGACCGAAGTAGAAAGGTCAGTGGGGGATGCTGCAATAGAAGGTAAAGCCATCAAAAAATGGAGAGCAATGAGTACCAATGCCCGTAATCTGAGTAACAAGCTTCCTGAATTGGTGGCCTTGATGGAGGAGGAACATCTGGATATTATGGCAGTCACAGAAACATGGTACACACAAAACCATGACTGGGACGTAAACATACCAGGATACACTATCTACAGGACGGACAGGGAGGGTAAAAGAGGAGGAGGAGTAGCTCTTTACATAAGGGAAGGAATCAAAGCAACAGAACAAAAGGGAAAACAGGGAGGAGGAGAAGAAGCACTGTGGGTAAATTTGGAGACCGGCAATGGCACCACAATCCGCACAGGGGTTGTACACAGAACCCCTTCTCAGGGGGAGGAAATGGACAAGGAAATGATAGAAAGTATACTTAGAATGGCAGAAAAAGGGGAGATATTGCTGATGGGTGATCTGAATATGCCAGATGTTAACTGGAGTGCAGTTGCAGCAGCCACTTCAAGAGTGGGGTTATTCTGATGCCCTCAGGGGCATGCCTTAGACAACTAGTATTGGAACCCACTGAGAGGGAGCAATCTTAGACCTGGTTCTCTCAAATGGAGATGAAGAGAGGATCATGATGTGAAGTCGGTAGCTATCTGGGAACTAGTGACCATCGAACAGTATGGTTCACAATAAACACAGCAATAGAGTCAAGTCATACAAAGGCAAAAGTACTGGACTTTAGAGGGCTGGACTTTGCTAAAATGGTGAGTGCCTAAAGAATGCACTAGCAAATGGGCAGGAAGGAGGGTGGAAGAACAATGGGAGAATAATAAAACTGCCATCACAGAGGTAACAAGCTTTTGTGTGAAGCAAATAAACAAACGATCACGTTCTAAGAACCACTATGGTTCTCAAAGGAAGTGGTAGTGAAGGTTCAGAGAAAAAGCATTCAGGAACTACAGGAATCACAGAAGGAGCAGGACAGAGAACTGTATCAGTTAAAGCAAAAAGAAGCTGGGAAGGCAGTTAGAACAGCAAAGGCCCAAACCGAGGAAAAGATAGCCAACTCAGTTAAGAAGGGGATAAACCTTATAGGCACATCAGGGAGCAAAGGAAGCACAAGGGAGGGGATAGTGAAGCTTAATAAAGGGAGGGAGGGTGGGCAGAGGTGACGGTGAAAAGGCAGAGATACTAAACAAATATGTTTGCTCAGCATTTACAAAGGAAGAGGGGAGGTACCTAAAACAAACAGTAGAAACACTCTGGATACAGAAGTTGATACCAGCCCATTTACAGAAGAAAGGGTTCTGAAAGAACTCTTAAAACTGAAGGTGGACAAAGCAATGGGGCCTGATGGGATTCATCCCAGAATTCTAAAAGAACTAAGGGTAGAACTAGTGACACCACTGACTACCCTCTTTAACAAATCATGGGAGGATGGGGTGGTACCCGAGGACTGGAGGAGGGCAGATGTGATTCCCCTTCACAAAAGTGGGAGCAAGGCAGAAGAAGGAAACTACAGACCTGTTAGTTTAACCTCAGTGGTAGGGAAAATGATGGAATCACTTCTGAAGGAAAGAATTGTCGATTATCTAGAGGCCAGAGGGGCACAGGACCCAAGGCAGCATGGATTCACAGCGGGAAGGTCATGCCAGACGAATCTGATAGATTTCTTTGACTGGGTGACCAAAGTAGTAGATCAGGGAGGGGGCTGTGGACATGGCCTACCTAGACTTTAGCAAGGCATTTGAAACAGTCCCACATAAAAGATTAATATGCAAGTTAGCCAGCCTGGGAGTGGGTCCCAAGATGACAGCCTAGATAAAGAATTGGCTGGAGAATAGTACACAGAGAGTGGTATATTCAAAAGGGTTGCGCCATGCGCAATAGGGTTGCGCATGCGCAAGTCCAAAATTGCGCCATTCTGTGATATTCAGCAGGAGGCAGTTGCGCCACTGAAAACAGGCTGAGCAACAGCGCAATGCAAATGAAGGCATGCGCAACCGAAGGGGGTGGACCCATGCATAAAGAGCGCAATGCGATATTCAAAGACCTGCGCAATGCGCAACAGCGGATGAGCTGGAAGGTGCGCCATGCCGGAAATGAGCCAAAATTAAAAAGGCTCAAGGAAGAGGCGCAAGAACGCTACAGGGAAGCCACATGAGGCAGGGAGAAAGAGAGTGCGACAGTGGCAAAGAGTGCAGGCCAGGGAGTGCACAGGAGAGAAGAGGGACAAGGGAGGGTGTGTTGGGCCACAGACTGCAGAGGCCAGTAGGTGTACCCGGTGCAGTGGAGGTAGCAGTCAGGACAGCGGGGGTAACACAGCAAGAACAGCCAGGGGGGAAACAAGCCAGGGACATGGACAGTGCCAGCTTCCTCATGGAAGCTGTAATGAGGGGGGTGAGAAGGCATGCTGCAGGGGGACGTGGCCGTGGAAGGGCCCGTCGGTGGTACACCCCCAACAGGCAGTACCGTGCCCGCGTCAGCTTTGAGCTGTACACAGATGTAGAGATTGTGGGCCGGTACCGCCTGAACAGGGCAATACTGAGGCGGCTCTGTGAGCTGTGCAGTGATGTGATGCAGGCACCCTCACGACTGAGTCACGCTCTGTCAGTGGAGACAAAGGTAACAGCCTGCATGTGCCTGCTCACCACGGGTACCTTCCAGAGGCTGACAGGGACACCACAGGCATAACACAGTCGGCCCGCCACGCATCCTCACCCACCTCAGCGCACTGCTGCCATGCTGCGGAGTACATCCATTTCCCCAGCACCGTGGCAGAGCGTGCAGCAAACATACAGGAGTTCCACAGGGTAGCACATAGCCTGGTGTGCTGGGGCAGTAGACTGCACCCATGTGGCTATTCACATGCTACCTCGGCCCGATGGGGCCGCATACAGAAACAGGAAGGGTTTTTCGAGTGTCAACTGCCAGGTGGTGTGTGATGCCTACGGGGCATCATCAATGTCTGTGCCACACACCCTGGCGAAGCATGATGCCTTCATATGGTATCAGTCCGCACTGTGCCATCGATTGAGAGTGGGGACATCCTCAGGCCAACTAGTGGGTGAGTCGCATGTAGGAAGTGCAAACTTGGGGCAAGGGTGGAATGCCACAGTTGCCATGGTAGTGGCACACAGGGATATGGGCATTATGGACCTGAACATGATACCTATCTCCACTGTCTCCACGCAGGTGACAGCAGATACCACTCTGTCCCTGGCTGCTCACACCGTACCCGGCCCCATGACCCCATCGCAGCAATGCTATAATGAGGCACATGCCGCCACCGCGCAACATCATCAGTGGGTGTTTGGGATGCTAAGGCATGCTTCCGATGCCTAGACACCTCGGCCGGTGCCCTACAGTACAGCCCCTCAAAGGCCTGTGGGATATTCCTGGCCTGTTGTATCCTGCACATGGCCAAAGACCATGGATAGCCATACAGGTCGAGGAGGGGACAGCGATGGGGACGCCAGTGACGCCCGCCGTGATGATGGCGGAGCTGAGCAGTCCCTCTTGACGCAAGGCGGGACCCCCGACTGATCCAGCAGGCCCAGCTGCACTGGGACACCATCACGGAGGAGCATTTTGCATGACACAGGTAAGTCAAGGGCCATGTGCAACCAGCACTGTCTAGGCGAATCCACAGGCACACAGGGTAACACACCAGGGGTGCATGGCGGCAAAGGGAGTTGAAGGGTCCAGGCACACAAACACATGCCATCAGGAGGGTTGAACAGTCATCTGACACACAGCCACAAGACACACACACACACACACACCTCAGGCACAAAGCGACATGGGCGGTGCACAGCAGAGCAGGAACAGACATGGCAAACACACAGATCAGCAGGACCCCACCACCTGTACTGTCCAAGCACGTGTGTCAGATGCTGGGCACCCTTGCACCTTGGTGTACAGTACAATGCAGGCATCATCATCCACACACACCTGTGGACAGCAGTTGGGTGGGTGTGCAGGTGGTCCGTGTGTCGGCGTGTTGGGCAGGGCACCCACCAGTGTACTGCCCACCATGACAGACATTGCACACAGGGCAGCATCAGACAGGGCCCACACTGGGACACAGGTCACTCAGGTGGCACTGTGCCATGGCCACCTCGGATGCGTGGGCAGCCCCGCCATGACCCAGCAGCACTGGCAGGCTGATCATGGGCCACATGGGGTGGCACCGATGGACCACCAGGGGTCCCACTGCGCGACCGTGTCCGCACAGGGTTTGCAGCATGCTGAACATACCTGCACCAGGTGTGCTCGGGATGCCCGCAGCAGAACCCGCATCGACAGGCTGGCAACGCATGACGCGAATGGGAGTGGAGCCAAGCTGTGTGGGTGTGCGGCACAGGGCACTCCAACTGTGTGCCCAACGCGGCCATGACAGCCACCAATGCCTGGGTCTGCCTGTCAATGGCGGCGGTCACATCCATCCGCATTTGGACCATCTCTGCAAGGATCATTGCATTGTCCCTGCTGTGCCACTCCACAGCCACGCACAGTGCCTCCATGGACGTTACAACCCGCATCTTCTGCTGTACCGATGCCCGCAGCAGGTGGGTGTGCTTGTCAAGCAGGACGTCCTGCCACATCGTCAATCTGTCCCCAGGGTATGGAAGGTCCTGATGCTCAACACCCTTGAAGGTGGCGCTGTTCACCAGGACCAGGTATGGAGCATGTCAACAGGCGGTGTGCATGTGCCACCGCTGGACCCTGTAACCCCAGACCTGGTGGATGACTCTGCTGCTGCCCCCAACTGCTGTGCCCCTAGGGACCACACGTGCCACTGCTGTGGCCACAACAGTGCCAGAGACCTGCACAGCCACTGGTGCTGCCCCACCGGCGCTGACAGGCACATGGGACTGTGCTGATGTGCTGGCACACACGTTGGAACCAGCTAGGTCCAGGGGCCGCGTGCTGGCCTGCTGTGTGTCCGTTATAGGACTACCACGTGTCACTGCCCATTGCAGTCCTTGCATCATCAATGGTGCAGGCACGTCGTAACAGCCACAGTCACAGCGTGCTGGCATGTTGCATGCCAGACTGCTGAGACACATGCTGTGCACCCCCACATCTGACTCACCGACAACAGAAGTGGCAGCCAGGCGTGCATGCTGGGTGCAGTGCAAAGCCGGCTGGCGGAAAGGTGGATGGACCCTCCTCCAACTCTGGCAGGTCTTCCTCACTGCATGGTCCCACCACCACTGTCCCGCAGATGAACAGGATCTGTAACAGAAAGTGAGACATGTGAGTGCATGTGATCAACCCCCAACACCACCACCATGTCATACCTGCAGTGATGAGCTTCCACCTGTCTGGAATCCACCTCCTGGTATGCCTCTGTAGCACTCGCTGCATTGATGCAGCCAGTCGGTCCTCAGCGGGGTCAAGCTCCACCACCCTTGGCTGGCCCCGCCTGTGCTAGCATGCCGCCCTGAGGCTGCCACCTTCTCTTCACCCTTCTGCGGTCTGTCCCTACCTTCTTTTTGCATTCCTTCACGGAGTGCTGGTGGCTCTGCAGGTTCACCACCACGAGCTACCCTCCCATGCAGCCACAGGGCCTGAGGGTGCCACGCCAGTCACTCAGTAGTGGCTCCTCTTCCAGGCCAGGCCTGGAAGGTGCCTCTGTCTCCGCCTTGGTGAAGTTGGGCCTCCTCCTTAGCCCACCATCCCTCACCCTCACCTTGCTCTGCTCTCGGTCATGTCGGTCTGTATGGGTGGAAGTGGACACCTGTCACTGTGCAGTCTACAGCATTATCCCATGACCATTGCCCGGAACATCACACAGCTTGCAACTCACCTCTCACCGGCAGTAATCAACTCGGCCAGCGAATCCCACTGTCGCATATTTATAGCGCAATGCATGCAAATTAGAGTGGAGTAACCAGAATGAGATGCAAATCACGCCCACCGCGCCTTTGAATGGCTGATCAGATGATTTGCATGTGTCGGCTGAATATCGCGCCGCTGTGAGCTCGCGCATCACGGTTGAGCCGCTGAGCCAATGTCTTTTGTAGACCGCATAGTACACCACATTGCGCATGCCCAGGTAGCTACTGCCAGACATCTGCCGCGCAGATGACGTGCTGTCACCCATCAGCACTTCCGGACACGCCACCATTGTGCCAGTGGTGCCACAGCGCCGATCACCAAATGCGCGCGGAATAACCGCGCAATAGTCCACTGTGGCACCGGCATGCAGGTGACCGATCGCGCAGGGACGGTAGATGTCTGATGGCGCTGTGCGGGCCTTGCGCCACTGACCCATGACCTTGTGCCCGACCTTTGCCCCTGGCTTTTATGCGTCTGGCATGTATGCGGCTCTATCAGCTGTTCGGTCTACCAGATCCATGGCTTGTGATGGCATCCCCTGTAGGGATTTATAAAGATGGAAGATCAAATGACTCTGATCTCCGCCCCTTTCCAATTGAATCAGGAGAGGGCAGAGGGGAGAAATGATCTGGACTGCAGTATTCAGGCCTATCTTTGAATTTAAGAAATGATGCAGTTGTAAGTATCTATAAAGATCACTTCTCACCAGAGAGAATTCCTGTTTGAGTTGGTCAAATGATTTGAATACTGCATTTTCATATAGTTGGTATGTGTGTCTTAGACCTCTATAAGCCCAGGATTGAAAGGTGGTATCCAAACATGTCGAGGCCCAGTCAGAGTCTTCCGCCGGAATTCCTATCCAGGACACCATAAACCTATAAGCAGGGTGAGTTAGAAACTTCATCCAAGAATGAAGCAATGAACAGCTAACATTTTTCAAGTCAAACTATCTCTGGCTGGAAGCTGCAATACTGAACATAGGATTTGCAAGAAAGTGAGTTGTGCTCACAACAGAGGGAGGTGAACCTTACAATTGTCTTTGGTTTGGAGCAGATATTCTGCAGGTGGAGGCTACTTCTAACTGAAAGGTGAAATAAGGAACTTAGAATTATCAGAAAAGACAGTCTTTGTTTACAATTCTTAAGATTTTCAGTGCAGGAAGAGTTTAAATCTTTGGCTAAGAATTTGTCATAATCCTGAAATAAGTGCAGGTACAGGTTGTGTATTTGACCCAGACAAGTGCCCTAGGGGTGGAAACTGTTTTTGTGTTTATCTGTGTATGCCTTAAAAGGAAATTCCAGACTTTAGCAGGAAGTGCTTATATCACAGCTACTTATCAGCCAATAGCTTTGGTAACATATCTGAGAACAATTGTATTATAAGCAAGTGTTTTATAGCAATCTCATCAGAACAGCTAACATTTTCAAGTCAAACTATCTCTGGCTGGAAGCTGCAATACTGAACATAGGATTTGCAAGAAAGCGTAGTTGTGCTCACAACAGAGGGAGGTGAACCTTACAATTGTCTTTGGTTTGGAGCAGATATTCTGCAGGTGGAGGCTACTTCTAACTGAAAGGTGAAATAAGGAACTTAGAATTATCCAGGAAAGACAGTCTTTGTTTACAATTAGTAGATTTTCAGTGCAGGAAGAGTTTAAAGCACAGCTGCCTTATTTTGGGGCTGACTGCTTTCAGAGCACAAACCACCAGGCTGTTTTGGGGCTGGGGAGGTTTTACCTGTGTCTGACTTGGATGTCTGGATTTTTCTCTGTTTGATTAACAGGGTATTTTCTCTGTCAAATTGTTGTGTAGGGTATCTTGCTGACAGGAAGGCACTCATCACAGCGGTGGGCCAGAGCTCTTAGCTGATTGTTTTGTGAAGGTACAGTTTAGGCCCAACCCCTTCCCACCCCTCACCCACCCCTGAAATAGTTCCTTTATACCTGGGGTTCTGACATCATTTCTCACGAGTGCAAGGCATATCACTGTCATATCCTCTCTAGCACACTGCACTGACAATTTAAGCATACACATTGTATAATATATATATATATATATATATATATATATATATATATATATATATTCTATATAACAAACCAATCACACACACAAACACACACCAGTAACAAAAAAATAAAGTAGATAAACATGTGGGGAGTACTGCAATTTAATGGCTGTGGGGCAGCAGTCTTCCGGGAGTCTTTCTGGAGGCTGAGATGCTGACCTATTTGCAGACAACTCTCTGCCCTGAGGGAGGAAGTTGCCCGTCTTCAGGCCACACTGGACAGTAATAAGGAAACCTTCCCCCCAGGCCACACTGGACGGTAGGAAGGGAACCTCCCCCATCCAGGGAGCATCAGAGCCACCACCACTACCTCAGAGGTTGCGAAGAAAGCACAGTAGTTGGACAACAGTGGGCTCAGGGAGGGTGAGGATGGTAGAAACAGAGGCACACCCAGTCAGTTGTTCCACTCCACAACCATACACCAATCTGGGAGCATAGCTCCCTCATGGATGCACCCACAGAGGAGACTAAGGAGGCTGAGGACAACTATCACAAGGAGGCCCACAGGAAGGAGGCAGAGGACACCACAAGGAAAGGAAGCAGCTCCTGGTGGGGACTCAATTATTAGGGGATAGAACTGGGGAGCAAAGAAAATTGAAGTAAGGTGCCTGCCTGGTGCCATGGCTTGAGGAGAGGAAGCGATCCTCAGGATCACGAGAACAGCTGTGCATGGGAGTCTGAGCTGGATGTCATTGTCCACCTAGGGACAAATGACTTGGCTCAACATGAGATTAGAGCAGTGCAGAAGGACTCTGTAGAATTGGGAGGGGTCTAAGACAAGTAGCACACACAGTATCCTTCTCAGAGGTGCTGCCTGTCAATGGCATGAGTGAGGCAAGGGTACTTTGCACCATGCAGTTTAATGAATGGTTGAAAATGGTGGGAGAACAGGGGTTTGGCTTCATTGGGGACTGGGGTTCCACCTGGAGGACACCAGCCTATACTGGCAGGATGGTCTGCATCTGTCCAGGAAGGAACAAGTCTTTGAGCAATAGGTTTAAATGCTTCATTGGCAAGCTTTTAAACTAGTCGAGGGGGGGCACTGATAAGCAGCAGGAAAATCCCAGCCCTCCTACAAAACAGGGTACTAAATGAGAAAAAGACCAAGTAGAAAGGTCAGTGGGGATGCGCAATAGAAGGTAAAGCCATCAAAAAATGGAGAGCAATGAGTACCAATGCCCGTAATCTGAGTAACAAGCTTCCTGAATTGGTGGCCTTGATGGAGGAGGAACATCTGGATATTATGGCAGTCACAGAAACATGGTACACACAAAACCATGACTGGGACGTAAACATACCAGGATACACTATCTACAGGACGGACAGGGAGGGTAAAAGAGGAGGAGGAGTAGCTTTACATAAGGGAAGGAATCAAGCAACAGAACAAAAGGGAAAACAGGAGGAGAAGAAGCACTGTGGGTAAATTTGAGACCAGCAATGGAACCACAATCCGCACAGGGTTGTATACAGACCTCTTCTCAGGGGAGGAAATGGACAAGGAAATGATAGAAAGTATACTTGAATGGCAGAAAAAGGAGATATTGCTGATGGGTGATCTGAATATGCCAGATGTTAACTGGAGTGCAGTTGCAGCAGCCACTTCAAGAGTGGGGTTATTCTGATGCCCTCAGGGGCATGCCTTAGACAACTAGTATTGGAACCCACTGAGAGGGAGCAATCTTAGACCTGGTTCTCTCAAATGGAGATGAAGAGAGGATCAGATGTAGAAGTCGGTAGCTATCTGGGAACTAGTGACCATCGAACAGTATGGTTCACAATAAACACAGCAATAGAGTCAAGTCATACAAAGGCAAAAGTACTGGACTTTAGAGGGTTGGACTTTGCTAAAATGGGTGAGTGCCTAAAGAATGCACTAGCAAATGGGCAGGAAGGAGGGTGGAAGAACAATGGGAATAATAAAAACTGCCATCACAGAGGTAACAAGCTTTTGTGTGAAGCAAATAAACAAAACGATACGTTGCAAGAAACCACTATGGTTCTCAAAGGAAGTGGTAGTGAAGGTTCAAGAGAAAAAGAAAGCATTCAGGAACTACAAGGAATCACAGAAGGAGCAGGACAGAGAACTGTATCAGTTAAAGCAAAAGGAAGCTGGGAAGGCAGTTAGAACAGCAAAGGCCCAAACCGAGGAAAAGATAGCCAACTCAGTTAAGAAGGGGATAAAACCTTATAGGCACATCAGGAGCAAAGGAAGACTCAAGGAGTGGGATAGTGAAGCTTAATAAAGGGGAGGGAGGGTGGGCAGAGGGTGACGGTGAAAAGGCAGAGATACTAAACAAATATGTTTGCTCAGCATTTACAAAGGAAGAGGGGAGGTACCTAAAACAAACAGTAGAAACACTCTGGATACAGAAGTTGATACCAGCCCATTTATAGAAGAAAGGGTTCTGAAAGAACTCTTAAAACTGAAGGTGGACAAAGCAATGGGACCTGATGGGATTCATCCCAGAATTCTAAAAGAACTAGGTAGAACTAGTGACACCACTGACTACCCTCTTAACAAATCATGGGAGGATGGGGTGGTACCCGAGGACTGGAGGAGGGCAGATGTGATCCCCTTCACAAAAGTGGGAGCAAGGCAGAAGAAGGAACTACAGACCTGTTAGTTTAACCTCAGTGGTAGGGAAAATGATGGAATCACTTCTGAAGGAAAAATTGTCGATTATCTAGAGGCCAGAGGGCACAGGACCCAAGGCAGCATGGATTCACAGCGGAAGGTCATGCCAGACGAATCTGATAGATTTCTTTGACTGGGTGACCAAAGTAGTAGATCAGGGAAGGGCTGTGGACATGGCCTACCTAGACTTTAGCAAGGCATTTGAAACAGTCCCACATAAAAGATTAATATGCAAGTTAGCCAGCCTGGGAGTGGGTCCCAAGATGACAGCCTAGATAAAGAATTGGCTGGAGAATAGTACACAGAGAGTGGTATATTCAAAAGGGTTGCGCCATGCGTAATAGGGTTGCGCATGCGCAAGTCCAAAATTGCGCCATTCTGTGATATTCAGCAGGAGGCAGTTGCGACACTGAAAACAGGCTGAGCAACAGCGCAATGCAAATGAAGGCATGCGCAACCGAAGGGGGTGGACCCATGCATAAAGAGCGCAATGCGATATTCAAAGACCTGCACAATGCGCAACAGCGGATGAGCTGGAAGGTGCGACATGCCGGAAATGAGCCAAAATAAAAAGGCTCAAGGAAGAGGCGCAAGAACGCTACAGGGAAGCCACATGAGGCAGGGAGAAAGAGAGTGCGACAGTGGCAAAGAGTGCAGGCCAGGGAGTGCACAGGAGAGAAGAGGGACAAGGGAGGGTGTGTTGGGCCACAGACTGCAGAGGCCAGTAGGTGTACCCGGTGCAGTGGAGGTAGCAGTCAGGACAGCGGGGGTAACACAGCAAGAACAGCCAGGGGGAACACAAGCCAGGGACATGGACAGTGCCAGCTTCCTCATGGAAGCTGTAATGAGGGGGGTGAGAAGGCATGCTGCAGGGGGACGTGACCGTGGAAGGGCCCGTCGGTGGTACACCCCCAACAGGCAGTACCGTGCCCGCGTCAGCTTTGAGCTATACACAGATGTAGAGATCGTGGGCCGGTACCGCCTGAACAGGGCAATACTGAGGCGGCTCTGTGAGCTGTGCAGTGATGTGATGCAGGCACCCTCACGACTGAGTCACGCTCTGTCAGTGGAGACAAAGGTAACAGCCTGCATGTGCCTGCTCACCACGGGTACCTTCCAGAGGCTGACAGGGGACACCACAGGCATAACACAGTCGGCCACGTCACGCATCCTCACCCAATTCCTCAGCGCACTGCTGCCACATGCTGCGGAGTACATCCATTTCCCCAGCACCGTGGCAGAGCGTACAGCAAACATACAGGAGTTCCACAGGGTAGCACATATGCCTGGTGTGCTAGGGGCAGTAGACTGCACCCATGTGGCTATTCACATGCCACCTGGCCCCGATGGGGCCGCATACAGAAACAGGAAGGGTTTTTCGAGTGTCAACTGCCAGGTGGTGTGTGATGCCTGAGGGCGCATCATCAATGTCTGTGCCACACACCCTGGCGAAGCACATGATGCCTTCATATGGTATCAGTCCGCACTGTGCCATCGATTCGAGAGTGGGGACATCCCCTCAGGCCAACTAGTGGGTGAGTACGCATGTAGGAAGTGCAAACTTGGGGCAAGGGTGGGAATGCCACAGTTGCCATGGTAGTGGCACACAGGGATATGGGCATTATGGACCTGAACATGATACTTATCTCCACTGTCTCCACGCAGGTGACAGCAGATACCCACTCTGTCCCTGGCTGCTCACACCGTACCGGCGCCCCATGACCCCATCGCAGCAATGCTATAATGAGGCACATGCCGCCACACGCAACATCATCGAGTGGGTGTTTGGGATGCTTAAGGCATGCTTCCGATGCCTAGACACCTCGGCCGGTGCCCTACAGTACAGCCCCTCAAAGGCCTGTGGATATTCCTGGCCTGTTGTATCCTGCACACATGGCCAAAGACCATGGGATAGCCACACAGGTCGAGGAGGGGGACAGCGATGGGGACGCCAGTGACGCCGCCGGTGATGATGGTGATGAGCAGTCCCCCCTTGGACGGCGGGACCCCCGACTGATCCAGCAGGCCCAGCTGCACTGGGACACCATCACGGAGGAGCATTTTGCATGACACAGGTAAGTCAAGGGGCCATGTGCAACCAACACTGTCTAGGCGCAATCCACAGGCACACAGGGTAACACACCAGGGGTGCATGACGGCAAGGGGAGTTGAAGGGTCCAGGCACACAAACACACCATCAGGGAGGGTTGAACAGTCATCTGGACACACGCGCGCGCGCACACACACACACACACACACACCAGGCACAAAGCGTACATGGGCAGGTGCACAGCAGAGCAGGAACAGACATGTCAAACACACAGATCAATGGATCACCTCACCACCTGTACTGTCCAAGCACGTCAGTCAGATGCTGGGCACCCTTGCACCTTGTGTACAGTACAATGCAGGCATCATCATCCACACACCTGTGGACAGCAGTTGGGTGGGTGTGCAGGTGGTCCGTGTCGGTTGCTGGGCAGGGCACCCACCAGTGTACTGCCCACCATGACAGACATTGCACACAGGGCAGCATCAGACAGGGCCCACACTGGGACACAGGTCACCAGGTGGCACTGTGCCATGGCCACCTCGGATGCGGGGCAGCCCCCCATGACCCAGCAGCACTGGCAGGCTGATCATGGGCCACATGGGGTGGCACCGATGGACCACCGGGTCCCACTGCGCGACCGTGTCCGCACAGGGTTTGCAGCATGCTGAACATACCTGCACCAGGTGTGCTCGGGATGCCCGCAGCAGAACCCGGCATCGACAGGCTGGGTGTCGCATGACGCGGGGAACGGGGAGTGGAGCCAAGCTGTGTGGGTGTAGCGGCACAGGGCACTCCAACTGTGCCCACGCGCCATGACAGCCACCAATGCCTGGGTCTCGCCTGTCAATGGCGGCGTCACATCCATCCGCATTTGGACCATCTCTGCAAGGATCATTGCATTGTCCCTGCTGTGCCACTCCACAGCCACGCACAGTGCCTCCATGGACGTTGCAACCCGCATCTTCTGCTGTACCGATGCCCGCAGCAGGTGGGTGTGCTTGTCAAACGGGACGTCTGCCACATCGTCAATCTGTCCCCCAGGGTATGGAAGGTCCTGATGCTCAACACCCCTTGAGGGTGGGCGCTGTTCACCAGGACCAGGTATGGGCATGTCAACAGGCGGTGTGCATGTGCCACCGCTGGACCCTGTAACCCCAGACCTGGTGGATGACTGCTGCTGCTGCCCCCCAACTGCTGTGCCCCAGGGACCACATCGCCCACTGCTGTGGCCACAACAGTGCCAGAGACCTGCACAGCTACTCGGTGCTGCCCCACCGTGCTGACAGGCACAGCCTGGGACTGTGTTGATGTGCTGGCACACACGTTGGAACCAGCTAGGGTCCAGGGGCCGCGTGCTGGCCTGCTGTGTGTCCGTTATGGATACACACGTGTCACTGCCCACGTGCAGTCCTTGCATCATCAATGGTGCAGGTACGTGCAACAGCCACAGTCACAGCGTGCTGGCATGCTTGCATGCCAGACTGCTGAGACACATGCTGTGCACCCCCCACATCTGACTCACCGACAACAGAAGTGGCAGCCAGGCGTGCATGCTGGTGCAGTGCAAGCCGGCTGGCGACAAAGGTGGATGGACCCTCCTCCAACTCTGGCAGGTCTTCCTCACTGCATGGTCCCACCACCACTGTCCCCTGCAGATGAACAGGATCTGTAACAGAAAGTGAGGACATGTGAGTGCATGTGATCAACCCCCAACACCACCACCATGTCATACCTGCAGTGATGGGCTTCCACCTGTCTGGAATCCACCTCCTGGTATGCCTCTGTAGCACTGCTGCATTGATGCAGCCAGTCGGTCCTCAGCCGGGTCAGCTCCACCCCTTGGCTGGCCCTCGCCTGTTAGCATGTGCCGCCCCTGAGGGCTGCCACCTTCTTTTCACCCTTCTGCGGTCTGTCCCTACCTTTCTTTGCATTCCTTCACGGAGTGCTGGTGGCTTCCGCAGGTTCACCCACCCGAGCTACCCCTCCCATGCAGCCACACGGCCTGAGGGTGCCACGCCCGCCCACTCAGTAGTGGCTCCCTTCCAGGTAGGCCTGGAAGAGTGCCTCTGTCTCCGCCTTGGTGAAGTTGGGCCTCCTTCGCCCACCATCCTCACTCTCACCTTGGCTCTGCTCTCGGTCGTGTCGGTCTGTATGGGTGGAAGTGACACCTGTCACTGTGCAGTCTACAGCATTATCCCATGACCATTGCCCGGAATATCACACAGCTTGCAACTCACCTCTCACCGGCAGTACCTAACTCTGGCCAGCGAGTCCACTGTCGCATATTTATAGCGCAATGCATGCAAATTAGGAGTGGAGCAACTGTAATGAGATGCAAATCACGCCACTGCGCCTTTGAATGGCTGATCAGATGATTTGCATGTGTCGGCTGAATATCGCGCCGTTGTGAGTTGCGCAATACGGTTGAGCCGGCTGAGCCAATGTCGCTTTTTTTTGTGACTGCATAGTACACCACATTGCGCATGCCCAGGTAGCTTACGCAGACATCTGCCGCGCTGATGACGTGCTGTGCACGATCAGCACTTCCGGACACGGCCACCATTGTGCCAGTGGTGCTACAGCGCTGGTCACCAAATGGCGCTGTGGCACAACTGCGCAATAGTCCACTGTGGCACTGGCATGCAGGTGACCGATCGCGCAGGACGGTAGATGTCTGATGGCGCCTGTGCGGCCTTGCGCCACTGACCCATGACCTTGTGCCCGACCTTTGCCCCTGGCTTTTATGCGTCTGGCATGTATGCGGCTCTATCAGCTGTTCGGTCAGGTGTGATGTGAGCCAACGGCGCTGTACGACAGCGTGATAGGACTCATTGACTTGTATTGCGCACATTTCATCCATAATACGGGCGGAGCGCCATATTGCCACTGTATAATCCCCTCTGGAATGGCACGCAGGATAGCTCGACAGTGGGGGCCTTGAGCTGGAAACCTGGTGGCTGTGGTGGAGCCACACCGTGGGACACTGTTTGGGGAGTGCCCCTGCAGATGGCACGACCCATGTGTGGCAGCAGGTGGCAACTGCCCCTAGAGCAGGCCACTGGGCGGAGGAGGACTCCTGAGCAGTGCAGGCACCGCTATAGTGACCTGCAAAGGAGGGAGCGTGCTCTGCTGGAGCACCTCAGGGATCGTGCCAGGAGGGGCATTGTGCCTAGGCCAGGTGGGTGTGCTGTGTATGCACCAGTATTGTCCGCATGGGTGACACTGTGTAATGTGACCTGCGCATGGGGGTGGGTTGGGATATGGTTTGCTGTGAGGGTGTTTGCAGGTGTGTGCTGTTTGGGTCTGGTTGTGGTGGCAGGCACACTCAATGGGGCAAGGGGCTGTCTGCTTTGGGATCTCACTGATGTGTTTCTCTTCATTTGTCTCCCACAGGCATGGAGGAGCAGAGGCGGGCCCAGGCTGAGGCCTGGGATGGCGGTGCCAGGGTGGCTGGCGGATGAGGTGTGCCGCAGCAGCAGCAGCAGCAGCCACAGCCACAGCAGCAGCAGCCGCAGCCGCAGCAGCACCTGCAGCAGCAGCTTGATGAGGGTGAGTGTCATTACATCATGGATGCTATTGCATGCTGGGGGGGGCACGGCCACCTTCCATGGATGACACTACCATGCACGCAACATGTGACAGTCATCACTGTCCAGTGGCACTGCATATGTGTGTGTGCGTCACTGGTGGTCCATGCATGCACTGGGCACATGGCTGTGTGTGCACTGGTACACATGGCCATTGCTGGCTGGTTGGGCATGTCTTGTGCACGGTCACTGTGGGTGGGTGCAGTCCATCACAGGAGCGGGGCACTTGGCTGTATGCCATGCATGATGGGTGGGATTCAGGGATGTGGACAGTCACAGCCACTGACTCTGATCCCTTGTCCTAGGTATCCGGATCCTGCGCCAGATGAAGCAGGGACTGTGGAGGCTCACTCAGGTGGCCATCGACACCCACACCATACTTCTTGATTTGCAGCAGCATGGGATGCGGTGCCGGAGGAGGCCCTGGGCACAGCACCAGGCAGGAGGAGGGCAGGCTGCCAGGCGGTAGCTGGACATCAGTGCACCCCACCTTCCCTCTCCCGGTTGTTCACCCCTGCCCCTTACCCACCCCTACCTCATACCCACACCCCCACCCCTGCTTTGTAAATATGTGGTTGATTTGTTGTTCTGGTTATTCATCTTCATAATACATTTATATTCTGATATGAATACTGTGGTGGTCTCTGATTTGCAGCTGGCTACTGGTGCTCAGTTGCAGTGTGTGCATGGCATCTGGGTGGTATGGTCATGGGTATGTGTGCGTGTGTGGGTGGTGTCTCTGGTGTGGGTGTGGCTTCCACTCAGTATTGCCATGCTGCCACCCACTGCTGGGTGCTCATGGTGGGTTTGGCTTGTATGGTTCTGTGGTTCACGAGGTTGCAGGTGCGGAGGGGCCTGGGGATTCCTGCAGTGCTGGTCACTGCACATGGGTGGTGTCTTGGGGTCACAGTGCTGGGTGTGCTGTGCACACGGGGGGCTGCTGGACACTGGGGTGGTCCGCCCCTTTGTGTGGCACTCTCAGCTTGCCAGTGGGTGTGCTGCAGTAACACGGCCGGGACGTGCTTTCTTTGCTTGTCCCCATGGTCCAGTGGCTGTTCCATCCCTCCCCCAGTTATGCTGTGCTTGGGGTGTAGGGGTACATTGTTGGTTCTGCAGTGTGTTCCTGTGACCATCTGTGGCATGGGTGGTGGGCCCCTGCCAACCTCCCTGGTTGTGCAGTTCCATTGCTCTGCTGCTGGTGGTCTCTTTGCTTGCACTATGGCGCCTCTGGACTGCTCAGCTGGGCTGCCTTTGTTGCGCTATGGCGCATCATCTCTGCTCAGCTTCCCCTTCCTGGTTGCGCTATGGCACAGGTTGTGCGATATTCAGACGTTGGCTGCTTGCGCAATTTGTCTTGCTCCATGTTTGAATATCGCGTGTATTGCGCTTGTGCGCAATTGACTTGTGCTTGCTCCTGCTGTTACGCACTTTTTAGGCGCAGTTGAATATCTGGCCCAGAGAGTAATAGTAAATGCAGTCCACTCTGAAGAAAGGGGGGTTACTAGTGGGGTACCGCAAGGTTCAGTAATAGGACCAGTCCTCTTCAATGTTTTTATAAGCAACATTGCAGAGGGACTGGAAGGAAAAGTATGTCTCTTTGCAGATGACACAAAGATCTGCAACAGAGTTGATGCACAAGGTGGGGTGGAAAGGATGAGAAGGGACTTGGCAAGGTTAGAGGAATGGTCAAATGTATGGCAGCTTAGATTCAATGCTAAGAAGTGCAAGGTAATGCACCTGGGAAACAAAAACCCAGGGGAAGAGTACACAATGGGGGGTGAGATACTAACAACAACAAAAATGGAAAGGGACCTGGGGTAGTCTTATCAGATGACCTAAAGGTGGGCAAGCAATGTGAGAGGACAGCAAGGAGGGTTGGGGGATACTGGGATGCATAGGGAGAGGCATCACCAGTAGAAAACAGGAAGTTATTATCCCTCTGTACAGACAGCTGGTCAGACCCCATCTGGAGTATTGCATGCAGTTCTGAGACCCAATCTCCGCAAAGACATAGACAGGATGGAAGCTGTCCTGAGGAGGGCACTAAAATGGTGCAGGGTCTGCACCGGAAGACATATGAAGAGAGACTTAAGGAGCTTAATACATGTATAGCCTCGAGGAGGAGGGAGAGGGGGGACATGATGAAACTTTCAAGTACCTCAAGGAATCAACAAAGTCCAAGAGGGTAGCATCTTTCAAAACAAGAGTGTGCAAAGAACAAGGGCACAATTTGAAGATAGAGGGGGTCCGCCAGAGGTAATTTAAGGAAGTATTTTTCACAGAGAGGGTTGTGGATGGCTGGAACGGCCCTCCGAGGAGGTTGTGGAGTCAAAAACAGTGGTGGAATTCAGCATGCATGGGACAGTCATAAGGCAATTCTAGGGGGTTGGGGCAGAAAGAAGTAGGCTGCTGGTTAACTAGGATCTGCAGCTTATCCATTAGGTAGGGAAATGGGCAGACTGGGTGGGCCAAGCAGTCCTTATCTGCCATCAAATTCTATGTTTCTATGTTTCTATCTCTTCCGTAAATCTGGAAGCCTTCTGCAGTCTGATGATGTTGTTAGGTTGGAAAACTAGTGAGTGAAGTATGGGGCCATCTATCATAGTCTGCTCAATTAGATGCCAGGATGGCACCTGAGATGGGGGTAGCAGCCATGTAGTTATATGTGTGTGAGCAGTGAAGCCATGTTGTAATGTAATATATTGGGACAAGATAAGCCTCCATTATCCTTAGGTTGTTGGAGTTTAACCACTGCTAGTCAAGGACGCTGATTCACCCATAAAAACCGGCTAATTGAGTTGTCCCATAGTCAGACATCCTTCCTTAATAGGGGTAAGGGGATATTTTGCATCAAGTAAAGAAGTTTTGGGAGGGAATTCATCTGGATAGATTGAACTCTAGCCATTAATGATAACAGAAGAGGAGTCCATCTCTGTAAGTGTGAGTGTATTTTAGAAAGAGTAGGGGGATAGTTTGAGTTATATAAGTCAGATAGCTTAGATGGGATTTTAATCCCTAGATAGGTAAAATATGTTTTGTCCCATTTATATGGGTATTTATTAACGAGATCATGGGGGAAGGGAGGCTGTACAAGGAGGGCTTCTGATTTATTTGGGTTTATAGTGTATCCTGTAATGTTCTCTATTTCTGCTAGTAAAGTAGTTAAGGTTTGTAATGATTCTTCGCGGTGGGTAATATATAGAAGAAGGTCATCAGCATAATATGCTATTTTATGGTGCATTGAGTCAGAGACTCTATATCCATGAAGGCCAGAATTCTGTCTTAACATCTGGGCTATGGGTTCAACAAAAAAGAGCGAATAGATATGGAGAGAGGGGGCAACCTTGACGGGTGCCTCTGTGCAATGAGAAGCGGTCAGAATGTGAACCGTTTAACTTCACTACTGCCTCTGGATCTGTGTATATGCCTTTAATCGCATCCATAAATAGGGTAGAGAATTTAAATTTTTGTAGGGCCACCTGTAGAAAATCCCATGAGACCATGTCAGAAGCATTTTGGGCAACTAGGCTAAAGATCAGGAGGGGGGACTTTGTAGACAAAGCATGACCTATAAGATACAGGGTTCTTTTGATGTTGTCCGTTGTCTGTCTGCCTTTGATGAATCCAGGTTGTCTGTCTGCCTTTGATGAATCCAGATTGATCCGGATGTATCAAAGAAGGGAGGATATGGTCAAGCCGATGTGCCAGGATACTTGTATAAATTTTGTAGTCCTGATTGAGTACCGAGATAGGGCGATACGAGTCACAAAGATGTGGGGGTTTTGGGGGCTTCAAGATCACTGAGATGGTTGCTTGTCTCAGTAGTGTGAGCATTTTGTAGTGCCTGAAGAAGAAGGGTTCGCATTAAGTTCCATGTGCCTTTATAAAATTCCGCTCCATAGCCGTCTGGGCCTGGGGATTTTCCATTTTTGAGGCTGAGAATTGTGTTTTGAAGCTCTGTTTCTGTGATCGGGGCTATTATTTCAGTTTGTTGTGATTCTGACAAAGTAGGGAGATGGAGTTGGGAGAGAAAAGTTGAAATTTTGTGAGGATCAGGGGCCCTCTTGAGAGGAATAAAAGTTCTGGTAATATTTCTTGAAGGCGTCCAATATATGCCAAGTCGAATATCTGAGCTGACTGGAAATAGGATCTCTGAATTTAGTAATGGTATAATTCTGTATTTGATTTCGGAGGCGGTATGCCAAGAGTCTGGAAGCTCTCGCCCCACCCTCGTGGTATCGCTGCCTCAACCAGGCCAGAGCCTGTTCAGTTTTGGCTGTCAGGATCTGTTGAATTTTGTTCTGTGTTTGGACTATCATAGGTAAAAGATCTGTGTCGCCCTGCATATGACCCTGCTGAAGAAAGCCGAGTTCCTCCTGTAGGGCTATTAATTTACTCTCAGACTGATTTTTCTTATGGGAGGCATAAGTTATTATGTTGCCCCTAAGGACTACCTTTAGTGTGTCCCAGAGAATTTGGGGGGAGATCTGGGGGTAAGTGTTATCTCTAACAATTTCAGGGATACGTCCCTCCAGCAAATCTTGGAATTCTTTATCGCTAAATAGGGATGGATTGAAGCGCCATTGGGTATTTATTCTTTCTTTTTGAATATTAAGGTCCAAGGTGATGGAGGCATGATCCGATAAAGCAATATTTAGAATCTCAGTGGATTGGATCAGGTCCACATGTTCCTTACCTATACAGCAGTAATCAAGTCTAGAATAGTGTTTGAAAGCATGAGAATAATAGGAGAATTTCCAATGTGTAGGATGTGGGCGCTCATAAAGCTGGGGATAGTGGAGGCAACCAAAACCTGCTGCAAAGCCCAGAGCAAGAAGGCTAGGGCTAAGAAACCGAGCTGGTTGAGCAAGGAGGTCATGGGAAAGGTAAGGAGGAAAAGAGCTGCCTTTAGGAAGTACAAGAAAACAGGGAGGGGGGAGGACAGAGAGGAGTACTTGACAGAATCGAAGGAGGTGACAAGGGCAGTAAGGGGAGCCAAAGCATCTACGGAACTCAGGCTGGCACAAGGCATTAAGAAGGGGGAGAAGGACTTCTTTAAGTACATCAGAGAGAAAAGGAGCTGTAAGGACCACATAGTAAGGATTAGGAAGGAGGGGGGTTGGGTGGAAGCAGGGTACAATAAGGCGGAAGCACTAAATGAGTACTTCTGCTCAGTATTTACTAAAGAGAAGAGGGGGGTGACACCCAAGGTGGGAGAAATGGCAGAAGCAGGGGGGAAGTGGTGACAGATGGGGAAATCATGGAGGGCAGAGTTCGAGAGGGTTTGAAGGCACTGAGGGTGGACAAGGCGCCAGACTCGGATGGCATCCACCCCAGGGTACTGAAGGAGCTGGCAGAGGTCCTTGCAGGACCTTTGGCAGACTTATTTAATGCCTCACTACATTCGGGGTGTGTACCTCAGGACTGGAGGATGGCTCATGTGGTGCCACTCCACAAGAGTGGCCCCAAGGATGAACCGGGAAACTACAGACCAGTGAGCCTCACATCCATTGTGGGTAAGCTGATGGAGACTATCCTGAAGGAGAGGCTGGTGGCCCTCCT
This sequence comes from Neoceratodus forsteri, assembly GCA_016271365.2. Taxonomy (NCBI): domain Eukaryota; kingdom Metazoa; phylum Chordata; order Ceratodontiformes; family Ceratodontidae; genus Neoceratodus; species Neoceratodus forsteri. The sequence continues at coordinate 1,375,987,362 of CM028132.1, read as the reverse complement.
ACAGGCCAAAGGACTACAGGACAGCAGACAGCATGGCTTCATACGTGGCAGATCCTGCCAAACCAACCTGGTCGAGTTCTATGACTGGGTAACTAGGCAACTGGACAGGGGCCATGCAGTGGATGTCCTGTATCTGGACTTCAGTAAGGCATTCGACTCGGTGCCACATGGAAGGCTGGGAAGGAAATTAGTAGGCACAGGGGCGGGTGGAAAGCTGGTGAGATGGGTAGGAAACTGGCTGCAGAGAAGGCAACAGAGGGTGGTGGTGGGTGGGGAGCTCTCACACCCAAGGGCAGTGACGAGCGGTGTCCCACAGGGCTCGGTGTTGGGACCAGTGTTGTTTGGGATATTCATTGCAGACATATCATGGGACATCAAGAGCAAGATCAGTCTGTTTGCTGATGATACCAAGGTTGACGCGGTGGTGGATGACCTAGGGGGATGGCAGGGGTTGCAGGATGATCTGGCAAAGCTTGAAACCTGGTCAGACACCTGGCAACTGGGGTTTAATTCCAAAAAGTGCAAGGTGCTGCATTTTGGGATGAAGAACCCAAGGAGGAGTTACCAGCTAGGGGGAGTGCAGCTAGCCCAGACAGAGGAGGAGGAGAAGGATCTGGGTGTGCTCATTACAGTGTCAATGAACAACTCAGCACAATGTAGGAAGGCAGCTGCAAAGGCCAAGAAAATCTGGGTTGTATTGCAAGGGGGTATATCCTCAAGGAGGGAGGAGGTGATTCTACCACTGTATAGGTCATTAGTTAGACCACACCTGGAGTACTGCAGGCAGTACTGGCGTCCGTATCTGAAGAGGGACATTAAGTTACTGGAGGGGGTGCAGCGCAGGGCGACAAAGATGATCAAGGGACTGGGGGACTTATCATATGAGAGGAGGCTGAAGGAGTTGAACATGTACTCACTGGAGGAGAGGAGAGACAGGGGTGACATGATTGAAACCTTTAAATACATGAAAGGAATAAACAAGACGGGTACAGAGGGGATGTTCAAAGTAAGGGAGGGAAGGGCCACCAGGGGCCATGATATGAGACTGGAGCAAGGAAGGTTCAGGAGGGAGATGAGGAGACACTTTTTTTTACAGAGAGGGTGGTGGCTGGGTGGAATGCATTACCTGCAGAAGTGGTATGCAGTAGAACAGTGGACTGCTTCAAACGAAGATGGGACAGGACAAGGGGGAGGGTTAATGAAGGGGAAGGGTGGAAGGAAGGGGCAGCTGCAGAATAAGGGGTGCTAGCTGCACATTCGAGCAGACTTGATAGACCTCTAGGCCTTTATCTGCTGACAAATTTCGTAACTGCCTCCTTGTGTCTATCATTCCCACATAAGGCGCTGTAGATGCTTTTGACCAGATGTCTGTGGGGAGGGGTGAGCTGCTAAGGAATCTAGTGAGGGATTAAGCTGACAATTAAGATCACCCCCTAAAATTAAAATACCCTGTTGCCTGGTAAGGATGGGTATCTACTAATTTTTGGACAGATGAGGCATTTGAGCCCGGCGGGATGTAGAGACTACACACTGTTAGGGTCTGTCGGTTCAATTTGACCACTGCTAGTGCCAGTCTACCCTCTCTGTCGGTGTAGTGATCAATTAATTGTAGTTTTGATTGTTTTGGAATCAAAATTACTGAACCCCTTTTCCTGCCCCTCTGGTAAGAGGATTCTATTATATGTGCAAATCCGAATTTGAGCAACTTTTGGTGCTCTGTGGTATATAAATGAGTCTCCTGTAATAAGAGAATATCTGGGTTTAGTTTTTTAAGTTCTCGAAGAGTACAATCCCTCTTGATGGGGCCTACCAGTCCGTTTACACTATGAGATATAAGTTTGAATGGATTATGCATGACTATTTATGATCCCGAGTCTGCTTTGATTCCCCAGGCCTCCATCCCCTTCCCCCAAAGTAGCTCCTCCGACAATCTGTTGATTATTAATCCTGTTTCTAATAATATATAGCATCTGAGTTGTTAGCAGTTTTCTGATAAACAGTGGTTCAAAAAAAAAAGAGAACAATAACTAAGAATTATGTAGGGATGGGTATATCAACCAGGTGTACATATCTACATACTGGAAAAAAGTAATAACTATATACAAACCCCAATTAAGGGGAGATTCTGTGACTTCCAACCGTGTCTGCTCAGTTGAAGCAAGCACTTACGACAGATCTATAGATCGTCCATGTATGGACCCCCTATCAACCAAGTGATTTGGGATCCTGGGGAAACTCCTGCCCCTAACTCTGGAAGGGGGGGGAGGGAAGAGATAGGGATAACCAATAGCAGGGGTAATAAAAAAACTAAGGGTGGTGGTAATAGGCGAGAGTTTGGGGAGGGTGAAAAAGATACAGTTCCCTTATAGCATTCATCTTAAAAAGCAGCAGTCAGAGTCTCGGTCCCGCTCCTCCTTTCTCAAACAGGAGTGGGAAGGGGAGTAGGTAAGATTTAATAGTTTAGCCCTGGGATAGGTAGTCAATGTCAGGGGCTTGAGGTTGCTTATTCTGGGCTATGCTGGCCTTCAACCCAGCACTGACTGGAAGTGAAGGAGAATCACTGTGGATAAAAGGTTTAGATGGGATCATAAACACAGGAGAAACCCTCCCACCCCACCACTTCCATCATTTCCCCATATAATAACCATGTTTTTCCTGTAGTGTTGATGCATAAGATCTAGGATGATCAGGTCCTTAATGATCGTTCATTGCATGGTCTCAGAATGGCCCAGGGGTCTAAGAAAGTGAGGTGTCAGGGCAACAGCCTTCTGGTCTTGTGGCCATTCTGATCAAGTTGTTTCCATAACTATATGGGTATCATCAGTATCATGGCTAAGTCTTAGGCCCCTCGAAGGGGAGTCTCTGTAGTAGCGAACTAGCAGAAGGGACTGAGAAGCTTGTTGCACAGGGTGCAGGCAGGGGGACGGAAAGGCTCGGAGGATGTACCGCTCGCGCCCATCCCAGGAAGCAAGAAGGGTGGACAACTGTGAAGACAGGGCGCTCCCCCAGAAAGCCGAACCAACCACCTGGCTCAGATCCCAAGCTGTAAGAATCCTCTCTTAAGAGGGGTAGATCAGGAAGTGGGATGCAGAACACTACCTCAGGCCCATCATTTCATTATGTTTTTTTCCCCATAACAAAAACTGGGGAGTAAAGGGCCTGACCAGCCAGCGATCGTCTAGTCCTCATTTATTAGTAATTCCCCTCCAAAGTCATCTGTGGATCATATTAAATTTGAATAAAGCTGAGGGGACCGATGTATTTGGATAGATGGAAAGAAAGGGAAAACACCCTTTTTGAAGCTGCCAGGCCACATCAGGCCGAGAAGACCCAGAAGCTGCGCCCTATTTAATGGGCTTACATATAGCCGCCAGTTGGGTTTACTTAGGTATATCCTCCGGCCTCCCGATAGGCATCCGGGTCTGAGCAGGCTTAGACTACTCCGAGCCCTCTAGCCCCTGGTGGTATCTGGGATCTTCTATTGACATTTATTTAACGAGGACAAAGATATATAGAACCCTCCTGGCCAATTCTAAGAAGGCCCAACCCGGCAGCTGTTTATCAAAATACGAGGTCCATGGTTGAGGATCATCGAGAGCAAGGCTGGGACGATTCCACCTCCCCCCGAAAGAGGTGAGCACTGAGGAGGCCCCACACCCCCTCCCCCCACCCGGGTAAAGTGTACAGCTTAAAGCCGAGGATCGGGTCCGGCCCCCTGGGGCAACGCCACCCCAAAAAACAGTCAATATACCTTGGTTATTTTTCCCTGGTCTAAACAATTCTAATTATAGACTGTATGTCCTCCACCGTCAAGCCTCCCTCGAGGCGAGCGCCCAGCAGCCCATCATAGGCCACCCCCACCCCACCATACTACTCACTGCGAGTCAGGAGTTCTATTTCCAGAAGGGATTCAGCTGTTCTGTCAGGAAAACTGTGCCAACTGGGCTTTGATTGAATCGATAGTCGCTTGTTGATCTGGCATATGTTTAGGAGGGGTCACTCTGGGTGTTTTTTTGTCATCAGATGTTCTCCGTGGTGTTTGAATCGTGGCTGGTAGGGTGAACCCCCGCTTTCTTAGATGTGTGCAGGCATCCTCCATAGATTCATAACATCGCTGCCTTGATGGAAACTGGATCACCATTCTGCTCGGGTATGGTGTCCTGAATTTAAGCTTCTGCTGTCTGAGGTAGGGGAATAGCGGGATGTATGCCCTCCTTCTCTGCATTGTAGCGGGGGCGTAGTCGTTGTCCACAGATATGCATTTATCCACAGATGCGTGCTTTAGCCCAGGCTTGTTTCAGGATAAACTCCTTTGTTTGGAATCGAAGGAACCTGATGATTATGGATCTGGAGCACGCAGTCGGATGGGCAGGCTTTGGGCCTAAGGCTCTGTGTAGCCTCTCTATCTCGAAATTGTAATCTGGGCCCAAATCAAGGGCATCACAAAGGAGGGACTCCATAAAACCCAGCAGATCTGATCCTTCACTGCTCTCTGGCACTCCATATAGTCGTATATTCTGGCAGCGGCTGCAGTTCTCAGAGTCCTCCTGCCGTTCCACCATGAGCTGAAAAAGATGAGCCACCTGGTCCAGGGTGTCTTGCAACCGAGAGGTGGTCGAGGCCTGCTCCTGTATCTGCTGATCTAGAGAGGACACTGTGTCATGCAGCTCCGTGAGATCATTTTGGAACTTTTCCTGAGTTTGCCTGAAGGACTGAAAGTCTGCTTTAAATGCCTAGATCTGCTGTAAGATTTTATCTAGTTTAATGTCCATATTGGTGGATTGTTTGTTTTTGGATTTATTCCATCTGCGCGACCTAGATTGTGGTGCTTGGGCTGAGAGCGTGGAGGTCCCCGAGTCTGTCGCTTCTCCGTCGGAGTTTTCCGTATGGGTGAATTACCGTGAATCTGTTAACTCCCCCACGTAGATTGCTAGCCGCCATAAATTTTCCGGTAGTAGATCAACAAAATTAGAGGGAGAGCGGCTAGTTTATTATGTAAAATTAGGAGCGCGGGACAAGAGCTCTAAAGCTAGGCTGGCATTTACCCGGAAGCTGCACCGGAAGTCGATATGTCTGATTTCTTGATTTGCCCTTTGCCCTGCACTTTAACAGTATTACTAAACAATTGATCATACTGAAAGGCTATATATTTGCTACTTTAACTGCATGGTAAAAACAACCAATTGGATAAATATCAGTTAGTAAATAGGACGTGACTGCCATAATCTAATTACTTATAAATTCACTGTTGTTATTTTACGGTGCTAAAGAGTAATTGTAGTTTTTGCACTTTAAATCTGTTTGCACATTGTTAGATTGTTATACTGAGATGTGGGATATGTTCAGTGTTTTATTAGACAATTAGTAATTAACTGCATTATAAATGGGTTGTCTAAAAATGAAATAAATGATACCCAATTAAATGGAAACTTGTAACTAGTATGCCTCATTGGATTCTAAAGTGGGAGCCTGGCTTGCTTAGATATTATGCTATAGCCATGTATTTCTAATGTGTTTTAACATGTGCTTATTTTACACAAATTGCTTAATTGATGTCAGTATTTATATGTGGTATGTGAGCACGAATATTTTACTCTGACGAAGCAAGGCGCTGACCTTGTGAAACGTTAGTGTTTTTTCTCCTTATGTCACTGGCTACATTTGGATGTTTAGTGCTGCATTTTTTATTATAATAAAATGGTTTGATATTTAAAACTACCCTGTGTGTGTGTCCTGACATTCTGGTGGGTGCTACTTTTATTTTTTCTGTTCTATAGCTACAGTTTCCATATACTTTATTTTTCTTTCTGAGAGTCAAAAAGTAACCCTTGGTCACTCAACTGCAGTTCACAGAAATTTGACAAGAATTTCACAAAATACACTTTGCTTGATATTCCAGTAAACCATTTCCATGATTTGCTGGTGAAGTCCATTTCTTCAAAATGGAGGCCTGTAAAACACAATTTCAGTTTGACCCTCCCTTTCTCCAACCCAGTAGCCCCCAGTTTCTTCCCCACACCCCCACCCTTACTGGTCTTAGTAAGTGTAGAGTACAGTTAAGCATGGGGCTTAAGGATAGCTGATGCCCCTTTAACTAGAACAGTTATGTGCAATCTGAGTATATGGCAATGAATGATTATGCTAAATATTTCCTGCAAGGGCTTGGAAACCCCTATTTCCTGTTAAGCTCAGTCTAAGTTGTACCTCATGCTGAACAGTTGCTCCTGCCTGTGACTCTGAATAAACTAATTCTGTTTATTATTTTATGCATCCGACTCAGTTCGTTTTTGTACCAGCAAGGCGACCATTGCAGCAGACCTAGATGGGCCAGGCAGAATACAACGAAGGTAAGGGTCCCATGGCAGACCAGCACCAAAACACCACACATGGTGGAGAATGCGGCCCTTCTTCTGCCCAGACCCCCATCTCGCTTGTCTGCATCGTTGGGTACCCCAGAGTCATCTGCCAAGTGTACCTGAACTGTTTGCATGCTGAATAACATTCAACCCTGGCAGCAGAGAGGAAAAGTAAAACTAAACTGTAAAAGTAAAACTGAACTGCATCCATCTCAATATACCCTCCTGCAAATCTGCCTCAGGAATATATATGAAACTAAATGTGGGACGTTGCTGCTCCAGCCTTTTCCCTGCTGCAGTACAAGTTAATTCTTTTACAAGTCTCGACAACTCTTCGGAGCTGCAAGCTGCAAACCCCCAGCTCATACCTTGTGGCAGGGCCTGTGCAAAACTGACCCCTGTGCAGCCTTTCAACGGACCTCAGCCAACCGCAAACGGCGCCAAAATTAAAATCAGTCCCTCGGCCCAGCAACAATCTGCTGTTCTGTGCTCCCCAACCCCGAGCTAAGTAACAAGCCTCCCGCTTCACTCCACGGCGCTGCAAGCCGCTCTGGAAGGGATTGCTACGACAAGTAAGAAAAAAAATTGAATGCAGAACTAACACACAGCAGTAGCCTGACAGATTGCACAAACAAAGAAATGCAGCCAGCCCTGCCACCCACAGCAATTGCGGCTCACCTAGCGGTAGTCCTCGATTGCCATTCCTTGGCCCTTTAGCTTTGTTCCCCAGCAAGCCAGCCCCACTCTCGGCCACTTCACAAGCATGTCCGTAAACCACAGTACTCCCCACAGAACCATAACTCTAGTATCACTGGACTTACCTCCTCGACTCCCCACCAGCTTGCTCCAGCACACGGAGAGCCTGTCACCAGTTGCTCCACATCTCACGTGGTAATCTCAAAGGATGCCAACATCAGAAAGTTTGTCTGCTTGGCTTCAGAGGACCAGCTTTACCTCCTGCCTCAACCTGGTTCCACCAACTCTCATCCTGTAAGTACTATCATGACCATTCCAATCTCCGCAGAGCTACCCCTCAGTCAGCGACTATCCTCTTCAGAACTTCCAGCCTGTCCAACAGAGAAACAGCAACTTTTGGAATTCATGGAGAACTATCCAGATGTCTTTGTTGGTCCAGATGGCAAACTCGGATGCTGTGGTATCCTGCAACACACCATCGAGGTGCAGCCCAACCAGCAGCCAATCTGTCAGTGAGCTTACAAAGTGGGACACAAACAGAAACAGGCCCTGGAGGACATCATCAAGGACATGCTTGACCAGGACATTATCAAAGAATCTACAAGTCCCTGGGGTGTACCTTGCTTGCTGGTGGTAAAGAAAGACAAAGGGTATTGTTTTGTGGTGGATTACAGAAAGCTCAATGCATACACGGTGCAGGATGCTCATCTCTTACCTACAACTGAAGATGCCTTAGAGAGCCTTGGTGCAGCCAGCCCAGCTTACTTTACCACTCTAGACCTTCAGAGTGGATTCTACCAAGTTACTATTGATCCAGCTTCTCACCCATACACAGCCTGATGCTGCCACTTGACACTTTTTCAATTTAAACTTCTACTTCTGGGATTTCGGAACAGTCCAGCCACATTTCAACATGTCATGGAAGCTGTATTACATGGACTGTCTTGGAAAACTTGCCTAGTCTACCTGGACGATGTAATTGTTTTCAGCAGAACTTTCCCAGAGCACCTCCAACATCTCAAAGAGGTGTTCAAACATCTCAGAGAAGCCAATCTCAAGCTTCGCCCAGAGAAGTGTTGTTTTGCACAGCATCAAATGTATTACCTGGGACATGTGGTTAGTTCTCAAGGCATCTCTCCAGACCCTGATAAACTCTCAGCAGTAAAAGACTATCCAGAACCTACTAACCTCAAAGACCTTAGAGCTTTCTTGAGCTTGTCTGGCTACAACAGAAAATTCATTTGCAACTATGCCAAGATTGCAGCTCCACTGTATGCCCTCACCAAAAAGGGATGTGACTCTACTTGGACTTCTGAATGTAAAGAGGCCTTTGAAACCTTGAAAGAAAAACTAATCTCTTCTCCAGTATTGGCCTACCTAAGGTTCAATCAACCCTTCAAACTCTACTCAGATGCTAGTTTCTTTGCAGTGAATGCTGTGCTGTGTCAGATCCAAAATGGAACAGAACAAGTTGTTTCCTATGCCGGGCACTCTCTTTCCTCAACTGAACAAAACTATGGCATCACAGAAAAAGAATGTCTAGCCATGGTATTTGCTGTAAAGAAATTTGACTGTTACCTTCGCTACTCACAGCTATCGTTGATCACTCTGCCCTCAGATGGTTGTTAGAAATGAAGGAGCCAGTAAGCAAATTCGCCCAATGGATTGCCATATTGCAATGCTACAACTTTCAAATTCAGTACCGACCAGGTCGAATTCATTCTAATGCTGATGCTGTAAGCCGGAGACGGTATCCCTCTGCATCATCCTCAACAGACAAAGAATCCTGCCTTCATGCTCTTCCTTTGCACTCCACAGATGTGCACCCTGTGGACACTCCTACAGCACCTCAAGTTGCTTTGCTGCTACCAACTGCTTCTACAGAGAAAAGCACCAATCCTCACTTACTGCAGGCAGCTGAAGAGCTTCTTACCTCCTCTACTACTGATATCTCACTTATCAAAATGCAACAAAGAACTAATCTTCAATTTAAAGACATAATTACGTACTTAGAGGCTGGAACACTACCACAACAAAAGCAACATTACCAGGATGTACTATTCTTTGTGGCATAGTGCTTTCCCAATGACGGTGTGCTTTTTCACATTTGGACCAAGGAAGACAAGGGCCACCGCATGGATAGAACTTGTGTACAGTTAGTTGTGCCAGCCTCTTTAGTCAATGAAGTTCTTCAATCCACTCATACCTCTACAGTTTCTGGAGGTCATATGGGAATCCACAGAACTCTCAAAAAGACAAGGCTTCAATTCGTCTGCCCACACATTAACAAGGACATTGTCCGATTTGTCAAATCCTGCCAGCCCTGCTCCCAAAGAAAGCCTCCTGCTAAACCATTGAAGGAATACATCATTCCAATGCCTGTAGCCACTGATCCATTCCAAAGAGTCAGCACGGACAGTCTTGGGCCCTTGCCTACATGCCCTGACTCTGGCAACAAATACATTCTTGTTTTTGTGGACTACCTAACAAAGTATTTGGAACTAATCCCTGTAAAAGACATCAAAGCTGCCACAGTGGCAAGTGCCTTCCTCAACACAATTATTTATCATCACGGTATACCAGCGTACCTGCATTCAGACAGAGGCACTAACTACCTTTTAACTATTGTGCAGGAAACATGCAAACTTCTTGACATCAAAAAGACTCATACAACCAGTTATCATCCACAATGCAATGGACAAAGTGAGAGAATGATGTCTACCGTCCCTAATACACTCTCCAAGTACCTGGATGAGACTCATGATACTTGGGATCATTTTGTTCCCTTCATTCAATTTGCTTACAACACAAGCCCTTGTGTTAACAGTACAGAGTACACACCACTTTTTATAGTCCATGGGCATCACCCAAGAACTGTACTGGACAGGGATCTCTCGCTGCTAGAGGTTCCAAAGTCAGCTTCATCCTTCATCATTCCAATCTTGAAACAGCTTGAACTTGCCAGATGTGTTGCAATCACCACGTTGGGCCAGAGAAAATCTGCAATGCAGAAAATGTCAGCAGCCAAGTCGCATGAACCTGCATTTTCTGCATTGCATTAAAAACTCGGTCCTCAACTCAGAGCATGGAGGGGACAACAAGTTCATTTCAAGTGTTGCTTTATTTTTTATGTACCACACAACTTCATCTACCTCCGTAAGTTTTTCTGCCCCCCCTCCCCCCGGAATCAAGGTTCTATAGTTCTATTTGGTATTATTGAGACTTTGAGAATTACAGTACAAGCCCTGTTTGGTAACATTGAATTATACTCAGCTATAAGTTTACCTCATATATTACAATATGACACATATTATTTCATAAAGAGAGGTACAAAAAATAATGCGAATTGCATAGGTTTAGCTAATCCATGGTTCGATAAAGACTGCCACAATCTAAGGAAAGAGATTAAGAAAATAGCCAAAATGAGGGTGATGAAACCAACTGGTACAGTTCTTTTAGCATTAAGAAATCTTAAAAAGGAGTATAGAAGTTTAATACTTTCTACAAAAAAGGCCTATAAAGTTCTATTATGGGAAAAATTACAGGAAAGTACTGAAAAAAAATATTCAAAAATGTCTGGGGCATTGGTTGCGTATGGCCATGATAAAAATAACATTTATTTTAACACATTAGGCATGATTACTGAAAATAGATGGGTTGATGATCATTTTGATAGAATATGTAATCGTCATGAGGAAAATGGTAAAGACTTAACGGCAGTGACCACAGCTTTTTAGTCAGATGACAGATCATGGTATGCTCATATTCACTGCAATAGAAGTAAAACAAGTAATTTTAGTGCAGAAAAGGAATAAGGCTGCCAGTGCAGACGGGATTCCAGCGGAGGTATTCCTGCATAATCCAGACTTTTGGTCCAATGTCTTAGCCTTTACTTTCACATTTATGAGTAATCACTTAATACTCCATACTCATTGGAATAAAGGAATTATTGTTCCTTTATTTAAAAAAGGAGACAAACAAGAACCAAGCTGTTATAGACCAATCACACTACTTCCAGTTATGCAAAAATGTTTTACAAGACTAATTTTAAATAAGTTGGAGGGGGCAGAGCGGCAAGATGGCCACGCTGCTGCGCCGTTCCTTACCACGCTGCAGGACTTGACAGAATAGCTTTCTGCACAAGTAATATATTATATTTATTTCCTGTTTTTGTCTGTTGAGTTTTATCTCAGCACTTACCAAAAATTGAAAAGCCCTTTTTTTCTCTGGCGATTTGTCTGGTTCATCGGGTCTGGACACCAGTATGCCGGTACCTTTTTTGGCGTACCTGCAGCATTTGGGCCTGGTTTGGAGTTTGAGGGAAGTTTTGAGACATAGGGTGTGGAGGAGAGAGTATGGAAAATGGAGGAAAATGGAAATTCTCCACATCTGGTTGTCAAGAGATAGTTTCTCAGTTGATTGGGCATATTATGTGCTGACATGCACCATGGTGTTTACCTGCAGGTATGCTATGGTTGCCTGGGGGAAATGGTGGGCTACCTCCTCTTTTTGAGGTAAAAGATGTTATGCTCAGATGAGCGATATCTCTTCTTTTTACAGATCTCAGCTGCTGAGATAACCAGAGAACCTACGGTATGGCCCAAACCTCATAGTATTGAAACGGGACCAGCTCAAAGTGGTTTCAAGATGGGGGCACAGAAGAGGTGGAAAATTCTGTCTACATCTGAGTGATAACGTTAAATGTTTAAGTTACCTGTGAACATACGGGCACGTCCTCAACTGTTGTGAAGCTGGAGAGATACATTTACTGTGGGTAAGAAGTAGCTTAGGGGTACACTGAGCATTCTGAAACTCCCTGCTACTTTTTGTACTTTGAAACCCTCTGCTTCCTGCTGCTACTTATTGAGGCTAAATCATGTATAGTGTGCTTGGTGGAGTGCTAAAAAAATACAGAGCTTGAACTTCTTGTTTATAACAAGACCGCAAAGGCTGAATGACTGCCGTGAAGTTGAAATAGTCTTTTTATTTCGTTTTTCATCCTCATGAGGACATTGATTGCTGTTCTTATAAGGGTGCTGCTTTGGTGTACAGCCTGAGAGAATGAATTTCCTTAAAGGTCTTCTTTTATATGGAGATCAGACACATGTAAAAAGTATTTAATTCAGGCTTGAATGAAATTAAATTTTATAAAACACAGTACTCCTAAGTATATTTTCTGACAGTGGGACCCCATGTCTCCAGGGCCTCCCAGCTCAACCGCCGCATGATCCGCGGCTACTGGGTGGTTGGCGCTCCAGAAGCCGCCACCCCAGACCACTTGCTCAGACTCAAGCCCCAGAGAGCCGAGAACCCTCCAGGGTCTCCCAGCTCAACTGCCGCATGATCCACGCCCACTGGGCGGTCGGCGCTCCAGAAGCCGCCGCCCGAGACCACTCGCTCGGACTCAAGCCCCAGAGAGCCAAGGACCCTCCAGGGTCTCCCAGCTCAACCACTGCACGATCCGTGGCCACCGGGTGGTCGGTGCTCCAGAAGCCACCGCCTGAGACCACTTGCTCAGACTCAAGCCCCAGAGAGGTACGGCAAAGCCGCAAACCAGTTGGAGTGCGAGCGCCTTTGCCAGGCTCATTCCAATTGGTCCTTCACTCCTCCCTTTCTTTTTCTCGTTACCGGAGCAAAAAGGCACTGTTTTATTAAATCCTGCCTTGAAAATTGATTGCCTCTACTGTTATAGTTTGCCAAAACTGCATAGAAAGCTGTATTACTTGTTAAAAACTGCCTAGAAAAGCTGTATTACTTGTTAAAAACTGCTCTAGCCTTAGTGATTAAGTGTTACAGCCCTTTTCCTTGACTCTGTAACTGCAGCCCAGATTCCTGGGTGCCAAGGAAATCGATCCCTATTCACTTGTAAATTAAGTTTGTCACAGGCTAGTGAAACTTTTTGTCCTCCTCCAGTATTAATTGGCTTCTTCTGTCCTTCCCTCTTCGACTGAGAACCCTCCAGGGTCTCCTAGCTCAACCACTGCATGATCCGCGGCCACCGGGCAGTCGGCGCTCCAGAAGCCGCCGCCCAAGACCACTCGCTTGGACTCAGGCCACAAAGAGGTACAGCAAAGCCGCAAATTTTCGCCCACCTGCCCATCCCCCCTCCCTGTACATTTCTATATAGACCGGCTTGCTCCGCCCATTGCTGTCATTGGCCCACCACTGCCTACCCTTTCTCCTCCCTTAATCATTCTTACTGGCCTAGTAGTACGACAGTCCTTATTGGGGCACTGCCCAACACTTTAGTCCTGCTTCCTATCTTGCCTTAAGGAGTTGTGCCTCCATTAAAAGCATCCTTACCTGAGTACATACACTAAAACCATGTCGATGGCGTTTTGGCTCCAGCTTTTTATCGCCCTATGTATATTACCCTTATTAGGGGAACCACTGGGTAGGACCTACCTAAATGGGGAAATACATCCTTCATCAATAGAGTGTGCACATATCAGGTCATTACTTAATTCTTGCAACACCTCTGCACCCTTGCACCCTCACCAAGTCGGGTGGCATATTCGGGGTGCCTCTAGAAGCCAGATGCCTGTGGGAGGAAATCAGCCACTTCACCCCAGTGTTTACACCCCTTGGCGTTTCACAGCAAGGGTTCTATGCTATGTAATGCTAAGACAACATAGTACTAATAATAGGTTCCCGCAAACTTACTCAGATGCTTCGTCTACCTGACAAAGGACAAAAATCTCCAAAATATCCCTTGTTGCTCTATGAAAACTTGTACTCCTCCTGTTACTCTGTTCAGGCAACGTTGAACTCAATCCTGGTCCCACAAAAGACATTACTTCACCCTCAGAGCTCACTAAGTTAAAAGGAATTCGTTTCATGCATGTCAATGAATGTAGCCTTGTAAAAAAATTCTCCTCCATCCAGGCGTGGATCACACACCGAATCTGACGTTCTTGTTATTTCAGAGTCCTGGCTCCGGCCATCCATTCCTGACAAGGAGGTCAGCATCCCCAACTATCTGCTATTCAGAACCGACAGACAAACTAGGGGTGGTGGAGTCGCCATCTACATCAAGGACAAATTCACAGTCTCCATACTTGACTCCTCTTTGCTTGCCAACGCATATGAATATATGTCCTTAAAAACTGAAACTACCTCTGCGACAGCCATCCAAATCATCGGCTGCTACAGATCACCATCTGCTGGACCGCAGCTCCTTACCCACCTTTCATCTATTATGGACTCTAGTAATCTCAAAACTATTATACTGGGAGACCTTAACTATGACTGGCTGTCTAGCGCTTCGCTACCTCTCAAATCCTTCTGCGATTCCCATGGACTTTCACAACTCATTGATGAACCAACACGCATCAATAAGAAAAACCCATCAAGTAGCACCCTCTTAGATGTCCTACTAGCAAATAAACCGCACTTCTTCTCCCACGCTGTCATCTTCCACGCCAATGTTAGCGACCACTGTTTTATTGCTGGTGTGAGAACAAACCATATGCCTAAATCCACTTAAAAATTCTCTACTAAAAGATCAAAACGGAATTTTGACCCACTGGCTTATATCAACGATCTAAAGGCCTCCCTGCTCTGGCAGAGTTTCTTCCTCGCTAAATCAGTAAACAAAGCATATGCCATCTTACAGGTAATTTTAACAAATGCCCTCAATATCCACGCTTCTCTGGTCAAAACCCGCATAAAGCCTAGAACGTATCGCTGGTTCACTGCAGACCTTAAATCCGCATTAGTAAAAAGGGACAAGCTTTGGAAAAATGCTTGCAAAACAGTACTTGCCAAGGACTGGTGTCTTTTCAGAACCACCAGGAACTCCTGCACAAAGTTGTTCAGAGAGGCCAAGTCTAACTTCTACCGCACAGAGCTAGACGCCGCCTCAAAATGCCCAACCAAATTCTGGTCCAAAATTAAAGACCTTTCTGTTCATACGATAGGAAACGCGCTCCCCTCAAAAATCTCCTTGAACAATGTAATTATCAGCAATAAAAAGGAAATACTACACGCCTTCAATAATCACTTTGCCTCAGCTGGACTAGTATTTGACAACTCGCCTGCTTGCAGCCTGCACTCTCAGATGACTGCTTTGCCTTCTGAACCAAATTTAACAAATGCCGCCTTTTCCTTTTCACCTGCTACCCTAAAAGAATTTGAAGACCTTCTCCTTCATTTGGATATCAAGAAAAGTGCCAGCGCAGATTCTCTGGACCCCTACTACATAAAGATTGCCTGGCATGTCCTGGCGGTGCCTATTACTTATCTATTTAATCTGTCACTATCACAGGGGTCTCTCCCTAATTTATGGAAACTGCTCACATCATCCCACTATTTAAATCTGGGGATCCCTGTGACCTAAATAATTACAGACCAATTTCGTTACTCCCCATACTATCAAAACTCCTAGAAAAAATAGTGACTGCCCAGCTACGAGCCTTCCTGGAAAAGACAGACTTTATAAATCCTATACAGTCAGGTTTCCGAACTAACCATAGGACAGTTACGGCATTGGCCAAAGTAACAAACGATTGGCAATATGACCTAGAAAACAAAAAGTTTGTCTGTGCTGTCTTCCTGGACCTCAGCAAGGCATTCAACACTGTCGACCATTGCCTACTTTTTTCTTCATTAAAAGCCTTAGGTCTAGACACCATTTCTTTGGGCTGGTTCCAGGACTACTTAACGGACAGGCACCAGCAGGTCAAGGCAGAAGGGGAGCTCTCCTCCCCTAAACCGCTATTAAGAGGTGTCCCGCAAGGCTCCATCCTGGGACCAATACTATTCACTATATATATTAACAGCATTGACCTCGGCGTCAAGGAGGCCAACATTCACCTGTTTGCGTATGACACAGCACTCTACCTAAGCCGGACAACACCTGAAGCTGCCTGTAAAGATCTGCAACTTGACTTCAATATCCTACAATACCAGCTTCTCAGCAAAAAGCTGCTCCTCAATGCCAAAAAAACTATGGCAATGATACTCTCACCTGGCAACCATCCAGCTTACCCTACTATTGGCACACTACCCCCCCATTAACACCTTATTAGGTGAAAACTTGGAGTGTGTCATCAAGTTTAAATACCTGGGGGTCTGGCCAGACCACAAAATCTCCTTCGGGGAACACTTGGAGGATATGGTGAAAAAACTGAGGCAGAGACTGGGGCTTTTCTACTGAATAAACTGCCTTCTGACTACAGAGGCAAAATGGCAGCTTGTCCAGTCCACGTTCATCTCTTTAATTGATTATGCTGACTTCATCTATAGTCATTGCAATGCCTCATACCTGGGTAAACTTGACGTCCTATATCACAGAGCACTGCATTTCATTACCAGCCTCCCCTCCTCTACCCACCTCTGCTCCTTGTATGCTGCAGTGGGTTGGACCTTCCTACAATTCAGACACAATAGAAATGCCGCCATATGGACATTTAAAGCAATTACTGGAAAATTACCACAATATATCTTTGATCTACTGCCTCTAAGCGGGCTCTGAAACTATACCCTAAGAAGCTGCTCTCTAATTTCTCTGAGGATTCCTAGGGTCCGCACGCACTTTGGGAGAGCAGCCATAGGCTTGTCACTGCCAACTGTCTGGAACAAGCTACAGAAATTCTTGAAACTAAGATCCCCAATTAGTCTCACAGTGTTCAAGACTTTATACGCAAAAACAATCACAGAAGTATGTCACTGTTTCCACCGCCTATGAACTGCTCCCTCTCTACGTAATATCATTCTCTGCCTTGCACACTATAAAGACACTACCTCTCAGAAACCTTATACCCTCGTCACCCTTGCCTTGATGTTCCTTCCATCTCCCAAGCCTCTCAACCCTTTGCTCTGACTATGCTCTCCGAGAGCCAATGACCCCACGGGGCCCTTAGCTTAGTTGCCTCAGGAAACCATGGTTCCAGCGGCAGTGCCCCTGAAGCCACCACCCGAGACCACTCGATTGGACTACACTCCCTGAGAACTGAGAACCCTCCAGGGCCCCAATTTGGATGCCGCAGGCAACCACAGTCACTGGGCAGTTGGCACTACCGAAGCCACTGCCCATATCCATTTGATCATACTCAGTTCCCTGAGAGCTGAGAACCCATCAGGGCTCCCAACCCATCCGCCGCAGGAAACCAAGGCCACCGGGCAGTCGGCAACCCTGAAGCCTTCAACCCTAAACTATAAGCCATAAGTGAGTGTTCCATACAGCACACCATGCAGGACCCTTGTCCCTGCACCCCCGTACCCCTTTGCTACCTATACCTCCACGAGGTTCCACTTAATTCCTGACCTTGCGCCCCCCTCTTCATATATAGTCCCCTTACCCCTAACTCCTTTTTCTCATTTTTTCTTAAACATGACATGTATATAGTTAGATATATTACAATGTGTGCCTAAATGGACTATTTGTCTTACTGTTATTTAGCTTGCTTTATTATATAGTCCCATGTTTTGCCTTAATGCCTGTACTTATGTGTATTGTACCTGATCTTGTGTGATGCAGGTTCACCTTGTAAATGAACTTGCTCAATGGTGTCTTCCTGGATAAATAAAGATTTGATTGATTGATTGATTGATTGATTGATGTTTTTACATGGGTCACTGTATTCATTTAATGTATTTTATGTATGAGATAAAAACATAATGTAATTATCTGGATGTAAACTGGCTGCTGTTTTGGTCTTCTTACTTAAGAATTAAGGGCATATTGCCTACTGCCAGAATGAGAAATCTAGTAATATTTAAACATTAAGGGAGATATTTTAGCAATAGAGTTTCATGGGAATTTAATCTGAATTTCATTTGAAATAAAGTGACTACAGTTCTGATTGGAATTTAATGTTGTAGCATACCAGTTTATGATAGTTGCTGGAAATTTTAATTTCATTTACGCTCAATATAACCTGATTGAACTCTTGGCAAGTTTGAAAAACCTTAAGCTCAGTGTAACTTGCTTGATTTCCTGCTGGGTTTGTAAAATGTTTTATTTTGCTGAAAGCCTCTTTGAATGCTAATTTAGTCCAAAAGTGCTCTCTAGCTAGAAGGGGGAATAAAATTGGTTGACATATTGGACATATGATTTAAGTTGCCTGGTGGTGCAGCTAAGTGTCACTGTTATAGATGATTGCTGCGCACTATTTACTTGGCAAGAAATGAAGACGTGTGATAAGTAAGTGGCAGGTAGGATATTGTCCTAGTTGGCTCCTTCTAAATGATTAAACTTCCGAGTGCTGGATGTAGTGAATGTAGAAAAATGCTGCACAATTATGGTGGTCGGCACTCTGCTAATACAGAAGGTATGGCATTTAGTACACAGGCTTAATTCTGGCCAAGCGTCATTTATCAACTTGTGGGAAACTTGTGGACAGCTCTATTTGCCCTGACTGAAATGTGTGCCAAAGTATTGCCTACATGTAAGATAGTGCTGAGAATCTGGAGGACAGGGGCAAGATGCAGCCTAGCCATGCAACTCCTATAGGGTCCAGACGCTGACCAAGTGTATACCCCAGGTACCCCTATCTCTAGAAGGGGGATGTAAAAATGGCTAACTTGTGATGCTTAGCAGTATGGCTAATTGCTACTTTCCCAGTTGACTGATAAGCATTGCTTACTTTGGCAAGTAATGGAGATGTGTGATATGCCAGTTGCAGGTAGGTTATAGTCCTAACCGGATCCTTTGAAAAGACTAAAATCTTTCAGATGCTGGATGTAACGAATGTAGAAAAATTTCTGCACTAGTATAGTTGGCCAGCATTTTGCTGATACAGAACATGCAGCATGGAGTATACAGGTTTAATTTCAGCTAGTGCTATTGTCAATATGAGGGAACCTCGTGGACAGACTATTTACTCTGACTGAAATGTGCTCTATAGCATTGCCTACATGTAAGATGGAGCTGAAAATCTGGAGGATAGAGGCAAGAAGTAGCCTAGTCTTGCACCTTCTTTGGCATCCAGTGGCTGACTAAGCAGCATTCTTGGTACCCTTACAATGTAACCCAATGTTAAATACCTAGGAGAATTTTACACCTTAGTACAGTATAACTATTCTATATTCTTATTAGAGCTGAGGTATTAGAGTGATATGATATGTGTGAAATATTAAGGCTGCACTGTCATTTATGTGGCTGGATATGCTAGATTGTATATGAATTTTATGTTCTTCTGTGCAAGCTCATTCAAGTGTGATACTCAATGCTTTTTTACTGTGCAATGGCATGACTGTATTTATTTGCTTTTTAATATATTGTAACAGCTCTCTAGACGAACAATAAAACTAAACTGAACAATTAAATGTAAATTAAATGTAAAGAAGCTAGTAGCTTGGGTAGAGGAAAAAGGTTTAGTATCTAAGTTTCAGTGTGGCTTCAAAAAACAACACAGCACTCTGGACTTAATTTTCACTTTGAATTACCTATTGAATAAGTATGTTATGTTATGGATGGGGCTCCAGACTGGGAGGAGGGGGAGAGCTGGGTGGCCAGATTGGGATTGTGGAATCAAGGAGATGCCCTGGGGTGAAATGGAGACAGGACAGGGGTTCTCCCTGTTTGGTCTCCATACCCAAGGGCTCCACCTTTAGTGGGCAGCTGACTCAATCAGCCTCGGAGTCTCATCCAGCCCAGGTGGTGTTATGCAATGCCAGGTCCATTAAAAACAAGATGGTAGTAACTGCCGATCTTGTCAGGTCATCCGACCTGGCTTGCATCACTGGCTGGATGGAAATGCTGGTCTGATTCTTGAGTCAATGGTTCCAGACAGCTTCTCAGTGATACACCACTCGAGATTGGATCGTAGGGGCGGAGGTGTGGCCATTTGCTTTAAAATGGAATTGAGCTTGTTAGATGTGCCAGTGAGGGAGACCAGATCCTTTGAATGTATCTTGGGTGCAGGTGTGGGGTGCAAAGTTCTTCTCTTCTACCATCTACCCAGGGATGGGAAGCAATTTGTACAGGAAGTCATGGACTTCATTGTCGACATGGTGTTGGAGTCGTCCAGACTGATGGTGCTGGGTGACTTCAGTGCCTGGGTTGATGATGAACTCTCGCAGTTTGGTCAAGACTTCCTCCAACTAATGATTTCATTGGGCTTCACACAGGTTGTTGCCTCTGCAACCCATAGTTTTGGTCATTCCCTGGACCTGGTCTTCCTCCTGGGTATGCAGACCCCTGACTTGGTGGTGGAGCCAGCTGGTTGGTCTGACCATTACAATATCAGGTCCAACTTCCAGCCCCCCCCATATGCCTGCCCCTGTGGAGATGGTCCAGTACCGCCCATTAAGGGGAGTAACCCCGGATGGCCTGATGGTGGTACTGGATCTATCAGGATATCCAACTGCTAGCAGGGGTCCAGAGACCCTGTTGCAGGTTTATAACACGGCTGTGGCGGTGGCTCTGGATTTTACTGCTCCTGTTCATGTTCATCCCCTCACCCTTCGCCATCAGTCCCCTTGGTTTGATGGGACCATGAGGGAGATGAGGAAAGAGGGGCGAAGGATGGAGCGACACTGGCAGAAATCTGGTCTTGATGCCAACAAGCTTAGATTGATGGTCCATTATTCAGACTATCAATCGGTGATCTCCTGTAAGAAGGCAGAATTCCTGTCTGGGGAGATCACCACTGTGAGGAATTGACCTGCTCAGCTCTTCTGAACTGTGGACAGACTGTGCAGTCCAGCCTGTCTGCAAGTTCGGAGAGCTTTGTGACAAGATAAGTGTGGTTCCCGCCCATCTTGCCCCCTAGCTCGACAACGTCCACTGGACAGCCTCTCCCTCCTCCAGACCTACCCCTTCCCTACTAGGTCCAAACAGGAATGTAACCCACTGTCTTCTCTGAGGACTTACTATATCTATGAGTGTAACTCACAATTTTGCAACATTATGTAACCTAAGTAACATACAAACTACTACATTATGTAACCTAAGTATATCTTTGGATGTATGAAAAGCGCGATATAAATGCTGATTCTTCTTCTTCTTCATCTATGTTAGATGTTTCTTTTACTGCACTTGTAATGTTATCCTCTGTTTTAATCTGCACTGTAATAACTGTCTTGATATCTGCCCCCGATGAGGTGCCTTTGTAAATGAGTCTCTGACTCAAAGGTTGTAAACCCGATTTGTAATGAATAAATGAATAAATAATGAATTTGCTTGCTTCTTTGCAGATAAGGTTGCCGACATCAGATCAGAGATCTGCTTAATTAGCTCCAATGGGTGGGGAGGTAAACAACTGGAGGCTGCAGAACCATGGTTTGGTTGGTTGGCTTTTAGCCAGCTGGCAATCATAGATGTCATAAGGATCATCCAGAGTATGCGGCCGACCTTGTGGGGTGCGTTAAGGTCATTGGCCCGGTTCTGGCTGAGATAGTCCAGCATTTGCTCGAGATGGGTGATTTTTCTGACTTCCTGAAGGAGGCGGTGGTGACACCCCTCCTTAAGAAATCTTCTCTTGACCTGGATTGTCTCGCTAACTACAGACCTGTCTCTATCCTGCCCTTTGTGGGCAAGATTATTGAGAAGGTGGTCACACTGCAGCTGGATGACCACCTTACCATCCATGACATTTATGATCCTCTCCAGGTTGGATTTAGGAAGAGGCATAGCACCAAGACTGCCCTGGTCCAGGTGCTCAATGATCTCCTGATAGCGAGAGATCAGAGGACTTGGTCCATCTTAGTCCTCCTCGATCTCGCCACAGCATTTGACACCATGGATCATGGCATACTGCTGGAGTGCCTGCAGGTTATCTGTGGACTGTCTAGGACAGTCCTCAGATGGTTCCATTCATTCCTCACTGGTAGATCTCATAGAGTTGCATTGTAAATTCAGTCCTCTGATGCATTCTTTCTACCATGTGGGGTACCCCAGGGCTCTGTGCTTTTGCCTATGTTATTTGCGGTGTACGTGCTGCCGTTGGAAGACATTGTAAGGTGGTATGGCTTGATTTTTCACTGCTATGCAGATGAAACTCAGCTACACATGTCCTTTGTGCCTGACCAGGATGATGGGGTCTCAGTGTTTAACAACTGCCTCACCAAGATCCAGGGCTGGATGGGTGCCAACTGGCTGAAGTTGAATCCGGACAAAACTGAGGTTTCGGTGGCGGGACCCAGGTCACTGGGTAGAGGGGTCCTCAGCAGGGCAGGCCACTGGACTTGTGCTTGGCAGTTGCCAGCTGAGGACCTCTGAAAGGAGGTGGAGTCTGAGTGTTATTTTTGATGATGGGGTGACCCTGAAGTCTCAGGTGTCATCTGTCATCAAGACCTCATTTTACCATCTGAGGAATATCACCCAGATTAAGCACCTGGTTCTGCCCAGTGATCTTCCAACATTGGTCCACACCTTTGTGACCTCCTGCCTTGACTACTGCAATGCCCTGTACCTAAGGCTTCCATGAGTTGATATCAGCCACTTGCAGCTGGTGCAGAACACTGCAGCCAGGTTGTTGACTGGGCTTTCTCGATCTAGCCACATCACACCTGTACTGCGAGACTGCACTGGCTGCCGTACAGTGGTGGATCACCTTCAGGTCGGCTTACTGACCTACAAGGCCCTACACAGACAGGGACCGAAGTTATCTGCAAGAGCCCTTGTCCCTACCCGCCCCAATCACTCCACTCTGCCAAAGAGGGATTGCTGGAGATTCCCAGGATTCATTTGAAGATTTCTGGAGCCCGTGCATTTGCTTTTGTGGTTCCCACCCTGTGGAATTCTCTACTCTTCAGATAAGGGGGTGCCTGACTGTGGAGAGCTTCAAATCTGCCCTTAAAACATTCTCATTTTCTGTTGCTTATCCTGATCATTAACCTATGGAAGTCTGTCTTTTAACTTGTTTTTAATTGCTTATTGTTTTAGCCCTTTTGTAAAAGTTCTTTGGTATTTATTGAATTGCGCTTGTAACAAAAAGTTTATTACTATTATAATATGGGTCCACTATATGTTGGATTTATTGACATCAGAGCAGCCTTTGATTCAGTCAGTAGGGCTAAATTATGGGAAATGTTGGAAGAACTTAAAATTGATGCTCACCTATTAGCAAGTTTAAAACTTCTTCACTCTAATACATCTGCAGAGGTCAGATACACCACGGATGGGGCTTTATCAAGAGAGATTAATAGCAAACATGGTGTCAAACGGGGTGCTTATTGGCCCTGTTATTATTCAATCTGTATATTGAGACATTAATATAGAATATTACTATTGACACTTTTGCCCCAACAATAGCGAATGAAAAAATGCAGTTACTAATGTATGCAGATGATGCAATTGTTGTATCCAGAACACCTTTGGGATTAAGAACAGGCCTGTCTAGTATTATGATTTCACTAGCATCATTAGATTTAACAGTGAATGTTGAGAAGTCTAAAATAATGACATTTGGAAGGAATAACAAAAGAAAGATAGAAAATGAATAGTCTATTTTGGGGGAAAAAGTTGAGGTAATAAATGAGTATAAATACTTGGGTATAATTTTTGACTCTGAGATCTCTTGGGATTGACAGATGTCTGACCTAAAGAGCAACTCACAAAGGGCAACTGATGCCACAGCAACATTTGCAAATAAGATTGCTAATAATTCTTATTCGGCAATGAAAAAGGCCTTTGAAGCAAAAACAATAGGGCAAATGCTATATGGAAGTGAAATGTGGGGTCTGAGACTAGCTAGATCTGTTTTACAGAATATTGAAGTAATTCAGAATACGTTCATTCAGAATACATTACATCTCCCGAGAGATTGCCCAACTAACTTCCTAAGATTAGAGGCAGGAATGTAACTGATCAATACAAGAATACAAACTAGATCTGTTACTCTATGGAAAAGAATACTGGCAATGAATAATGAGCGTTTACCAAAAATGTGTTGTCTCGAGACATTAATGTCAATAGAAACTGGCAAAAAAACTGAGAACTAGTTCACCAGACTGAATAATATTCTTAAAAGTGTAGGTCTCACGGACCTATTTTCAGCTATAAATGTTAACAATATTGACTCATTTATTAGTGAAGCCATTGTTCGGCTACATGACAATGCTGTGTAATTAAATAGGGGTAAGATTCATGAAATAGATACCAGAATAATTTATTCTAGACTGAAAGAGGGCTGGGGTGTAGAAACATACCTGATGAAATGTGAGAAAGCTTGGCATAGATATACATTAAGTGCTGTAAGGTTGGCATGTCTTGGTAATATGTATTTTAATTTAGAAAAATACTTGGGTTGCAAGGCTATGGGACAGTGCAATTGCAGCCACAGCTATATCTAATAACATACATATCATATTTTAATGTGATAGATGGACTATAGAAAGGAATTGTTGGTTAGTTCCATTATTATGAAATATAAGACAACGGTGGATATGGATGTGGTAATAACATTTTAAAACTAGATAAAATTAAGCAAATATATGCGTTAGCCAAATTTTTTTGAGGCAATAAAAACTACATAGTTCCATAAGGTACGATAGAAGATTAGATGTTTCTTGCTACGGTAGTCTGAACATGATTAACTGCTGCACTGAATAAGAGTATTTTGAACTGTTTTATTATTTTTGTATTTTTACGTAATTTTATGTGATGTCCTTGTGTTGAATACTGGATGTAATAAATTGTCATGCTTTTATACATTTTTTAAAAATAAAGAACTCTGAACTCTCTGACCTCATATATAGGTTGACCCCCTTTTCTCTTATAAATTATAGAAAAATTAATTATATGATTTTGCTGCCAAAACTGGATGGAAAACTGTTCTCTGAACATCAGGCACATAATCTGATTCTGTGCTCAGTACTGGACACAAAATTATTCAGCTGCAAAAATGGTTTACCATTGTAAACCCTGCCGATAGGTTGGCCACCTGATAAGTCGCGTCCCCTTTCTTGGAGGCCTATTTTTGGCATAAAAACCGAGACTTATACATGCGTATATACAGAAGGCTAAAACATATTTACCTCTCCAGGTTTCAATTTTATGCTCTTCCAACTCATAAATCTGTACCTAGGAACAGGTGACAAAGAAAAAGAAGTATGAGTCATGATAAGTCCAACAATCAGATCCAATCAACGTGTTGCATTTTCTGTAACCTGATTGGCTGGTTCGGTATTCAGAGGAAGATCTAGAAAGAGGATAATAAATGGAAAACCATATGTAATTGCATCAAGGGATTTTGGTGGCATGATACACAGAATTATGAAATGGGTATAAAAAATCCAGAAACCTGATTGACTGAGGAGCTCAGAATCCAGTACTGATGTCCCAGCACAACAGCACTGGAAAAAGGATTTGTGTCCTCACTGACCTGTTTACATTAAGCAGGCACAAGTGTATCAACGCACCTTGATTCACTTGTATTTTCTTTTAATGCAGCACCTTCTATCTACTGCTCACAGCAAAATGACAATGGCTAAAAAAAGACTACTGTTTTCCTTCTCTCCTTTTTTACCTTTTTTTATTTTTACTTACTTAAATTAAAAAAAAAAACATTTATTTTATTTTTTACTAATCCTAATGGACCCATTGGGTGATCACAGTAAGGTAGTCCAGAGTGTGCTTTATGCTGAAATAGCACTTCTTGAACAGTGGAAGCACTCGGCTTTTCAACCCACCTGAGGTGTGACATTATACCAGCACAGCCTGTCATGCCTTATTACTTGAATACAGTACTGTATTGTGATGATGGAAAGGAACATCTGCTGAAGTGCAGGGTGGGGGTGCAGGATGTCCAATCCTCATAGATCAAGTGGTATACAAATTAGTATGGGAGGAGCCTTGATTATAGCCACTGTGTATGACATAACAATAGCAAAAAGGCTCAAAACTGCTGAATCAAAGCCATGCTTTTTATTTCGCCATTATTACTGACCACTTCAGGTAAAAAGGAGGACAACTTTGGTAAACAAGGCTGCAAATCCCGCAATTTAACTATGATGTACTAGGAAGGAAGGGATAACACTGTGTACTTTTACAAACATGTAGCAGTAACTACTTAAAATGAAAACATACTATTCAAATTAAAACAGCTTAAGCAAATGAATATAGCACAGTATAGCCGGATGGTTACAACCACATTGATTTTAATGTGTTATCTGTCAGAACAGAAATTGCTATTTATTTATTTAATTATTAGAATTCTGGTAACCGGGTAAGCTCACTGAGACTATGCAGTCCCTTTTTCAGGGTGACTGAAATAATATTTATTAATGTCTGTTTCACAGATTTTGATCCTTCTCTTCCTGAAGAAGTTACATAGGTAATGAAATGTTGGTGGCAGGCAGAACTTTGATTTACACCTTCTATAATAAAGAAAATATATACATTTGGAAGTATTTGCTGAATGAGGACTTTATTTTCAACAGGGTTTGAGTGCATGATTCAGCATATTTGAACAGACTCTTCATGGAGTATTTCCTTTTCAGAGGGTGAGTGGCAAGACTGGAGTTGTTGCAAATTGTAAAAAACATGTTACATATTGTGTGCAGTCTGGGTTGGATTACATATTGGGAAAAGGAGATTCTACAGAAAAATGCTAACACACCTGAGAGAGGTGGGGACAGGATGGTGCAAGCACACAGCAAGGAGGCAGTTTGTCGTGTGTATGCAATGGCCACCCGATAACTTGTTTAGCGTGTTTTGCAGCTGGTATTGATCCAGTCTCCCAAACTTGAAGAGAAAGCATGTGGATTTAGGCAACTGAGCCGAGAAGTAGCCAAGAACTGAATAAAGCTCTGCCGAGAAGTGGCTGAGACATGAACAAAGCTCTGGGACAGAAAGGACACTTAGGGTGTTTTGCCCCGATAAGTACTCTTTATTTTTCTGTCATTTAAAGACATCCTTTAAGTCTTGTCCAGTCAATGTATGAACTCTATAAGTTGCAACAAAACAAGTTTCGGATGGAAAGAAACAAAGTGTATAATGTTCAATATTGAGGCTTATGCAAATTTAGAAAGATAAATGCTTCCAAAGATTGGAACAGGGAAAGCATTTTTTGGTCTCCCAAAATAAATTCTTGCTGTAAAAGGCAGTCGTTTATGGCAAATGTTGTTCTGTCACATCATTTGAGTGCACATAGACAGATTTCCTTCAGGGAGATCATTTCTGAACGTGCCTGCTATCTTTTTATACAATCTCAAAGATCCATAAAGACATTCTGAATGATCCTCCAGACTGGTCGATAGAATCAGGGATTGACTCCGTCCTTAAACCTTTGTTGAGCTATATAAACTACCATATATTGCCTGCAGTGGAGGACATAACAAAATATATTGCTGACACAAAATATAGAGAGTAATAATGCATGGGCAGCTAAGCACAATAATGCTATATTTCCATCGAGGGGTTCTAATGACATCATAGGGACCTAAAGAACCAAGCTAGAGAGGTTTCTGATGCCATAAGAACTAGTGTTGCCTGGAATCCACCGAACCGAATTTGACTCATCACATTCCGTGCTTTTTTTTTCAGAATTTGGAATTTCGATATTCAAGGCTGAAAATATGACTCCAACAACCCTTCCAGATACAGAATTAGAATCTGAATCGAAATCCGCATCCGAGTGCCATTAAAAAAAACTCTCTCTCCCCTTACCTGCCGCGTCTGTTGTCCTGGGAGAGGCTTAAGTGGCAGTCTGTTGGTTTAATACTGCTGCTGAAGTCCACTTCACCCGACTACAATTCCTCCAACAACCAGTAGTCTATCAAGTGTCCAAAAAGAATAATGTTTTTTTAGTCAACTAAATGCGCTGTGTCCTTTAGAATGATTGGCTCTACTACAAAATCCTGACAGTTCACTGCCTGACAAACAAGATCCCGACTCCGAATTCCCAACAGTGAAACTGCCTGACAACCTAACTTCATGACATGACACTCTCCAACACTGGAAGTTTGACCGGCGTGTCCCCGTTGCAGGGAGCTTTGCCCCCTGCATCCCCCCATAATTAATATAATCAACTCCACATCACTGCAACTTGTATTGTCAGGCGGTGTCATGTCGGGAAGTTAGGATGTTGGGCAGTTTCACTGTCGGGAACTTGGAGTTAGGATTTGGGCAGTTAAATGCTGGGATTTTATAGGGAATTGGATTGATTACTTCATTGAACTGACAGTTGCTTCCTCTGCAACAGCTGCAGGCGTGACCGTCAAACACGGCCGTCTTTCCTTTGGCTTCTCTGATTTTGTTATTTTGGTGTGCATCTCTTCTTTGGAGGTGTACTACAGTACTTTTGAATAGCAGCCTGTGACGGATTACATGGAAAGGTGTCCTGAATATGAAGTTCTTTTTTGTTCCCACTTGCTATGCTGTTTGGTGTCCCCCAACGGCTTCCCCATTGGTCCTCCTGCCCACAGGGACCCAAGGTCACCCCCAATCAAAGTGCCTGTATCTATTGTCAGACTGGTAAGCCTGTATCTCACTGTTTATGCTGCTTTTTGGCCTTCACATTGTTAACAATTGCTTATTTGCACACATGTCCTGGTTTTATATGATGCAGTGTTTTTTATAATGGCAAGTGCTTAATAAAAGTGGTTTTCTTGAGGTTAGACCACTTGAGTGATTTCTTTCTGCTTACCACAATTATTTTGCAGCATATATTCTGGAAAACATGGATAGCTCATATGTGGTTCCCCTTATGGGTTTACTTTTGTGCTGACCCTACCCTGCTTCTGTGGAGGTCTTTTTTGAGTTGCTTCTCCTAGTCAGGCCCCCCCAGTTGCTCCTAGTGCCCTCCCCAGCAATCAGTAGAGAGAAATTCTCAGTCAGTCAGTCCAACAACACTCTCCAATCCATAAATCATTTATGAAAGTGACTGAGTAACTGTACTGGACTCCACTGCACGCTGTCTCCAGTGACTGCTGTGCTCGCTCTGCCCTACAATAATCCCAACCCTCAGTTGCTCGTGCAGTTCTTCCAGAGTTACATGGGAGGTGGCCGACCAAAACAAATCCCTGAAAGTATTCTTTGCCAGTCACCCTTTCCTATGCATCTAGCAGAGAATGCTCCCTGGAATTTGTTTTGGTCGACCACCTCCCAGGTACCTCTAAGAAGGATTAATGCAGGTCAGTGAGGAAGGGAGAGTGCACGGAGTCTGGTCCTGGGGGAAGAAAGTAGAAAAGAATTTCTCTGCTTTCTCTGTGGCACACTTTTACATTCAGGAGAAGTCTACTCCAGGAAAGACAGTAGGATGACTCACAATCTACACGGAGGAAAGGAGGATGGAGAAATCCAGAGGTGGGAGTGAGCTGAGAGCTTGGGTCAGGCTATGGTGGGGGAGTCTTTTGATGGGGGGTCTTTCAGAAAGAACAAGTTGCTGCCAGAAGTGGCATGCCAGAGCCACCGTGGACCCACAGCATGCTTCTGGTGCTACAAATTGCTAAAAGACAAGGTAATGAGGAGGGGATGAGGGAAGGAGACATATGGAAGACCAATAATGTGATGTCGGAGATAGAGTTAGATTCAGAACTTCCAATTCAGTTTACGATTCCATTTCTGTATTCAGAGTTAGAATGGAATTGGTGTCAAATCAGAGTTACCAGAATTCCAATGGTTGCACAACAGGATGGATTCTAGATCCCTAATCAGAATTCCAGGATGGAAACACAGCCTTGTTGTGCATGGTTGCCCATGTGTTATTTCATATACTATATGGTTTGAAACATCAAATAACAAAACTGCTGGGTTTATTTTCTAAAAATCTTCAATTTAATATTTTATTTAAAAAAAAAAAAATAGAAACACCCTCACCCAGCTGGGGGTGGGGGTAAGAAGAAGTAGGCTGCTGGTTAACTAGGATCTGCGGCTTATCCAGTAGGTAGGGAAATGGGCAGACTGGGTGGGCCAAGTGGTCCTTATCTGCCGTCAAATTCTATGTTTCTATGTTTCTATGTTTCAGCTGTTAAAACCCACCTGGGTGAGGGGTGGGATGCCCTATTTTAAAATGTTGAAACAACAGATTTTATGTTATGGGAGGGTCTGAGTTCTGTGTGTGTTTATTGATTTACCAGGAAAGTGGTCTAGATCAATGATTCGTTTTCAGCCATGCCTGGGGAGAAGGGGGGTATACAGCAGGTATAACAGTACAAAATTACAATGTAGATGACATAAAATAAAATCATACAATAAAAGCATTAAAAATGCCTAATATGTGCATATATACATTAACTACAATTAATGCAGCAAAACATAGTATGAAATTCATCAGGTATTAGCAAAGCAATCACATTTTGACAGTGTCTTTAGATGGTTCTTTACGTTTCTTTTAAACATATTTTTTTTAGATTGAACATCTCGGGACAGATATTCAAAACTTTGTACTGGGCGCAAATTGTTTGCACCGGGTAAGTGCCCCCTTTGAGCAGGTCCCCTATATTCAAAAGACCAAATAGCGTTGGCAAACTGGATTAGCACCACACAAATTATGTGTGCACAGGGCAAGAGAGGGAGTATGTACATGAATACAGGTGCTATGCTATATTCAGCATGTTAGCACTCTTGTAAAAGTGTTTAGTGCTACTTTGCACGACATTTAGCATGGCGCACACGCCCAGAAAAAGGTAGTCTTAACTCTGGGCAAAACAAGGATAGGGGGTGTGGACACAGCAGCAACAGGCAACAAGGCTGTATGCAACAACAGCAGAATGATCCACCTGATGACTGCAGTCAATAAGGAGGCAGAGAGGGCAGACGGCCACCCTGGGCCACTCCATATGACATGGAAGAGATATGTTGGACACAGATGGCACGGCTCATATCTCTGTCATCTGGCACTGGTCCCAACTCTGCCAGACATTTGAGGGTTCCCCAGCACCCTGTGGACACCTTGTCAGTGCGGCCATGCAGCACACACCACCAGTCCCTCCATAGGGGTGCACCAACACAATCCAGCACATGCATGCAGCACTGAGGGGATGTAGGTTGTTGAGGGGAAGGTGTACAGGTGCCCAGGATGCACCACATAGTAGGTGCTGCCACACGGCTGTGGCCTTCCACACAGTGCACATGTTCCAGTGAAACATCGGTGTGCCTGTATGATGGTATGTGTCTGCTCCCTCCCCCGGGGCACATTTTGCACACCTGTACATACACCCCATCACACACGGCCAGCCATGTGTTTGTTACTGTGAGACTCCCATGCCATTGCCACAGCATAGGTGGGTCACAGGATAGTATGACAGTAGTGTCTACTGTCAGAACACACCTGCCAGCTTGGCTTGTCACTGTGTGGATAGCAGAAGTCACTGATGCCTGACAATGTAGGCAGTGCTGTGTCCCTCACAATACCAGCCACTAGGGTACTTTAGCATCTGATCAACACCTTAGCAGACACAACAATACACCAATGGCATGCAGCATAACCACCCGTGCCAGTGGTGCTAGTCCCCTGGGGCACAATAGTCTGTGTTGTTATGTACAGACCCAGCCTGCAGCTACCATCCAATAGTTCCAGTCTGACATACAAGTGGTGCCATGTGCAGACCCAGCCTGCAGCCACTGACCTGTTGCTCCAATCTGACCTACAGGTGAAGCTGTGTGCACCCTGAAATAGCCTGGGCAATCCACACATGGTAATGCATGCAAATCAGGCCATAATGATATGCTAATGTGGCCATTTGTCCTCGGACTGCCTAAGTAGGCTCATTTGCATATCAGTTTTGAATATAGCAAACTTTTGCCTGTGGCAAATGTGTTTGCTCTGGGCAAACGTCTTAGCGCTGGGCAAATGTGTTTGCTCCAGGCAAACCTGTCAGAACCATAGTACAGTTCTTCAGTATTTGGCCTGCAATGTTGTTTGCAGTTGTGCACCACTTCTTTGCTAGCACCCACATTGGCCATGTAGTTCACCTTTGCCTTGCTCCTCCTCTGTGTGCACTGGGCTGCTGTTGCAGCTTGCACTGCCTGGTTGCCATATTCAGAGCTGTTTTCTTTGCTGGGCTATTTCTGCACTGCACTCATGGCCCTGTTTGCCCACCTTTGTTTGCCTGCTATATTCAGCAGTTTGCCCTTGGGCTATTCCTTTGAATATTTAGTGATATTGGCTTTGGGCTAAATTTGCACACCAGGCAGTGCTATTTTTGCCACCGGGCAAAGTTTTGAATATTGGGCCTCTAGTTCCCAATCCAAGTGTTTTATTTAGTAATCTGGTTCCATAATAAGACAATGAGCAGTCAACTACTTTGGTTTTGGACTGACCCTCTTGATAGTATTTTAGTGATGATACTATTTAATGTTTTGCTGTTGCTCACATTTGCCAACCTATTAATTAAAACTTTAGGTGTTTCAGTGTTCGAGACCTTGTTAATAAATGTTAAGGAATACATCCTGGAAGGCGTCCGGTATCTGTTGTTCCCTGGCACTAGTGGAATTCATTGTTATCCAGTCCACCCCCTGGCAGGTTGAAGTCACCTACCACCACCATCCTGCCCCTGCCACAGTGACTCATTAGGTTAACCACCAGTTCTCTGTCAAGTTCCTCAGGCTGTGATGGTGGTCTGTACACTACTCCCAGACTAACCCTCCTGCCCATCACATCCTTTACGGTAACCCATGTCTCCACATTTCCCTCCTCTCCTTCCTCCCTACTGCACTCTATTCCCTCCCTTATGAATAAGGCCACCCTCCTCAATTTCCAATTTTTCTGTCCCTTTTATACAGTCTGTACCCTGGGAGTATTAAGTCCCAGTCATGGTACTGGGTGGCCCATGTCTCCATGATGGCAGCTACGTCCACCTCCCACCATCAGTGTCTGAAGCTCTGGTAACTTGTTACCTAGGCTCCTCACATTTGTGGAGACCACCCTCCAACCTGCCCCCCTGATCCCACATATCCATCCCCTGCCCCCTGCTTCTACCCATCTGTGAGTCCCTACCTTCTGCCAAAATACTAGTTGGGAGGAGAGGCACAAAGCCTCCCACACTCTGCGTCCCTGCTTGCTCTGCATGTCTAAGCCCTCCCTCTTAGTTTAAATCATATGTGTTAACAATAAACTTCTCCAGTTTCCTCCTTAAGACACCTGATCCCTCTCTGCTCAGATGAAGTCTGTCCTGGTCGTACAGATCCTTGTTTTCCCATGTTGTTCCCCATCCCCCCACCAGTCAAAACCCCATAGCTTTACACCATTCCCCCAGCCATTCATTGAACTCCCTTATCCTCAGTTTTCTGTCTGTGCTTGCCTTCGGCACAGGCAGAACATCGGAAAAAGCAACTGTATTTCCCTCCATTCTACATATCCTGGCCAGTTCCCTAAATCTAGCCTGTACTCCCTGCACACTATTTAATTCTAAATCATTCCTACCGAGGTGCACCACTATATGGGGCTTCTCCCCCTGACCCCTTACGCTTGAGGGAACTATATGTTTTGTTCTGTGTGCTGCCAAATCCTGGCATGTACTCTACCCAGATAGAACTCCTCCTGCCCCCCCCTTCCTGCCAGATCTGATACCCCAGAGTATAGAGTCCCCTCGGTATGATAACTTTGCTACCAACTCTAGCTAGCCTTCTTAGTCCCCTTAGCTCCTTGCCCGCTCATCCAACTCTACCCCCATGACCTTGTCTCTTAACTCATAGAAACATAGAAACGTAGAATTTGACAGCAGATAAGGACTGCTTGGCCCACCCAGTCTGCCCATTTCCCTACCTACTGGATAAGCTGCAGATCCTAGTTAACCAGCAGCCTACTTCTTCCTACCCCCACCCACTAGAATGGCCTTATGACTGTCCCATGCATGCTTGAATTCCACCACTGATTTTGACTCCACAACCTCCTCCGGAAGGCCGTTCCATGCATCCACAACCCTCTCTCTGTGAAAAATACTTCCTTAAATTACCTCTGAGCCACCCCCATCTTCAAATTGTGCCCCTCATGTTCTTGCACACCTCTTTTTTGAAAGATGCTACCTCTTGGACTTTGTTGATTCCTTGAGGTACTTGAACGTTTCTATCATGTCCCCCTCTCTCCTTTCCTCGAGGCTATGCATATTAAGCTCCTTTCATCTCTCTTCATATGTCTTCCAGTGCAGACCCTGCACCATTTTAGTTGCCCTCCTCTGGACAGCTTCTATCCTGTCTATGTCTTTGCGGAGATTGGGTCTCCAGAACTGCACACAGTACTCCAGATGGGGTCTCACCAGCTGTCTGTACAGAGGGATAATAACTTCCTGTTTTCTATTGGTGATGCCTCTCCCTATGCATCCCAGTATCCCCCCAGCCCTCCTTGCTGCCTCTGACATTGCTTGCCCACCTTTAGGTCATCTGATATGACTACCCCTAGGTCCCTTTCCATTTTTGTTGTTGTTAGTATCTCACCCCCCATTGTGTACTCTTCCCTGGTTTTTGTTTCCCAGGTGCATTACCTTGCACTTCTTAGCATTGAATCTAAGCTGCCATACATTTGACCATTCCTCTAACCTTGCCAAGTCCCTTCTCATCCTTTCCATCCCACCCTGTGCATCAACTCTGTTGCAGATCTTTGTGTCATCTGCAAAGAGACATACTTTTCCTTCCAGTCCCTCTGCAATGTCACTTACAAAGACATTGAAGAGGACCGGTCCTAATACTGAACCCTGCGGTACCCCACTAGTAACCCTCCTTTCTTCTGAGTGGACTCCATTTACTATTACTCTCTGTGTCCTATTCTCCAGCCAATTCTTTACCCAGGATGTCATCTTGGGACCCACTCCCAGGCTGACTAACTTGTGTATAAATCTTTTGTGTGGGACTGTGTCAAATGCCTTGCTAAAGTCTAGGTAGGCCATGTCCACAGCCCCTTCCTGATCTACTACTTTGGTCACCCAGTCAAAGAAATCTATCAGATTTGTCTGGCATGACCTTCCTGCTGTGAATCCATGCTGCCTAGGGTTCTGTGCCCTCTGGCCTCTAGATACTCAACAATTCTTTCCTTCAGAAGTGATTCCATCATTTCCCTATCACCGAGTTAAACTAACAGGTCTGTAGTTTCCTGCTTCTGCCTTGCTCCCACTTTTGAAGGGAATCACATCTGCCCTCCTCCAGTCCTCGGGTACCACCCCATCCTCCCATGATTTGTTAAAAGGGTAGTCAGTGGTGTCACTAGTTCTACCCCTTAGTTCTTTAGAATTCTGGGATAAATCCCATCAGGCCCCATTGCTTTGTCCACCTTCAGTTTTAAGAGTTCTTTCAGAACCCTTTATTCTGTAAATGGGCTGGTATCAACTTCTGTATCCAGAGTGTTTCTACTGTTTGTTTTATGTACCTCCCCTCTTCATTTGTAAATACTGAGCAAAATATTTGTTTAGTATCTCTGCCTTTTCACAGTCTCCCTCTGCCCACCATCCTCCCTTTATTAAGCCTCACTATCCCTCCCTGGTCTTCCTTCGGCTCCCTGATGTACCTATAAAAGGTTTTATCCCCCTTCTTAACTGAGTTGGCTATCTTTTCCTCGGTTTGGGCCTTTGCTGTTCTGACTGCCTTCCCAGCCTCCTTTTCCTTTAACTGATACAGTTCTCTGTCCTACTCCTTCTGTGATTCCTTGTACTTCCTGAATGCTTTCTTTTTCTCTTGAACCTTCACTGCCACTTCCTTTGAGAACCATAGTGGTTTCTTATATCATTTTGTTTTGTTTATTTGCTTCACACAAAGGCTCGTTACCTCTGTGATGGCAGTTTTTATTATTCCCCATTGTTCTTCCACCCCTCCTTCCTGCCCATTTGCTAGTGCATTCCTTAGGCACTCACCCATTTTGGCAAAGTCAGCCCTCCTAAAGTCCAGTACTTTTGCCTTTGTATGGCTTGACTCTATTGCTGTGTTTATTGTGAACCATGTTGTTCAATGGTCGCTAGTTCCCAGATGGCTACCCACTTCTACATCTGTGATCCTCTCCATCTCCATTTGAGAGAACCAGGTCTAAGATTGCTCCTCTCAAGTGGGCTCCAATACTAGTTGTCAAGGCATGCCCTGTAGGGCATCTAGAATAACCCCACTCTTCAAGTGGCTGCTGCAACTGCACTCCAGTTAACATCTGGCATATTCAGATCACCCATCAGCAATATCTCCTCTTTTTCTGCCAT
This sequence comes from Neoceratodus forsteri, assembly GCA_016271365.2. Taxonomy (NCBI): domain Eukaryota; kingdom Metazoa; phylum Chordata; order Ceratodontiformes; family Ceratodontidae; genus Neoceratodus; species Neoceratodus forsteri. Next base: position 1,375,951,306 of record CM028132.1, on the reverse strand, counting down.
TCTAAGTATACTTTCTATCATTTCCTTGTCCATTTCTTCCCCTGAGAGAGTCTGTATACAACCCTGTGAGGATTGTGGTGCCATTGCCTGTCTCCAAATTTACCCACAGTGCTTCTTCTCCTCCCTGTTTACCCTTTTTTCTGTTGTTTATTCCTTCCCTTATGTAAAGAGCTACTCCTCCTCCTTCTCTTTTACCCTCCCTGTCCCTCCTGTAGATAGTGTATTCTGGTATGTTTACGTCCCAGTCATGGTTTTGTGTGTACCATGTTTCTGTGACTGCCACGATATCCAGATGTTCCTCCTCCATCAAGGCCGCTAATTCAGGAAGCTTGTTACCCAGACTATGGGCATTGATACTCATTGCTCTCCATTTTTTGATGGCTTTACCTTCTGTTGCAGCATCCCCCACTGACCTTTCTACCTCGGTCTTTTTCTCATTTAGTACCCTGTTTTGTAGGGAGAGGCTGGGATTTTCCTGCTGCTTATCAGTGCCTCCCCCTTTGACTCATCTGGTTCCTCTTGCCCTGCACACCCTTCTGGGGCTCCAGTGTTTCCCCCATTTGATCCCATTTACCCCAACCCCCCTTCCTACCCCTTGCTTTCTCCCTTCCCGTGTCCTTCCATTTATCATCTCCCTCCTTCTCCATTTATCTCTTCTTCCATCCTCCTCCTGATGGCCATCTCCAATGTCACCCCACTTGACCTAATTTCCCTTCCAGTACCCCTTTATAATCCCTCACTTCCTCCTTCCCCTCAGACCCCTGTTACTACCATCCACCTCCTCTCCCCCAAAACTGTACACATTCCAAAACTATCATGCTCTAACCTTTGCATTGCTCACAAAATGTAATACACATTTCTACTTGTGGGTGCTACTGGTTTGTGGCATGTAACTGACAAACAGCATCCAGTGCACCTCCCCCCAAAAAAAACATGGCACAGCTAAGAAATTAAACATTTTAACTGCCTGAATTGCCTTTTCTTACTTTAAACTCCATGAAAAAAGGGGTCCTCTTAGTTATCAGATTGGAATTCCAATGAGAGCAAGCCAAACCACCAAATCATCAAGATGGGACCCACGGTTTGGTCCCTAGTTCCCCAGGTCTGAAATGCCTGCAGTGGCTACTCTTAGATATAGAATGCATTGCCTAATTGACTGCATTTTAGGGCTGTGGATGGAGCCTACAGTCCTATTGGGATCGGATCGTACTGTAGCTCTAAAAACAGCTGATCATGGAACCTTCCGTTGGACTTTTGGAAGTATGCTTCTGAAAGCCCAATGGAGCTTGAACCCCACCAGCATGATCGGCTGCTACTGAATAACAGCTGCACTATTTTGGCTGTTACTTCCACATCCCAGTGTATGAAATGCACATGTGCAACTCACACACATGCGCAGTTCAGCTGCTGCTGTCATGTGAATGGCAAAATGCTATTCACCGCAACTGCACATGCATGAGTGTCACACATGTGCAGGTGCAGCGCTGCAGCCAGCTCCGCAGCATTCTGTGCCCTCACCAACTCATGTGGCACACTGGGAGTCCACCCTAATGTGCTGAAAAATTTTCCACCGCCAGCTCCACAGCATTCTGTGCCCCCACTCCCCATCAACTCAAGTGGCACACTGGGAGCCCACCCCAGTGTGCCTACCTTTTTTCCCCCACCCCCCACCGACATCGGAGAGGGCCAATCCCCATGTCAGCATCCTATATAACCCCCCAGTCATGTTGCACACTGGGAGCCCACCCCACTGTGCCCAAATGTTTTCTGTTTCCTGTAAACAAAAAATAACGGCCCCTCATCGTCGGTCCACTCATTTGTTTTTCCTGTAAAAAAGAAAACAGTCCCTTGTCGTCGCTCAAGCCCCCCTCCCCCATCCCTGCCCTCCCACTGAGCACCCACCTCTCCATATCCTGCCTCTTACCCCATACTTACCTCTGGAGGTTGGCATTGTCTTCTTCTCTGGACTGGGACACGTCTGCACTCTTCAAAGCCGAACCGCGAACTGAAGAATCTAAGATAAGCATGCTATAATGCCATTCAATGGGGTTTTCAACTTATGCTGATAAATCAGCCATTTTTGGGAATTTTTGTCCCAAATTTTCAACATGGTGTTCTTGGGACCCCCACCTCATGAAAACTGTCACTGTCATTTTGTTACTCAGTCGCACAAGATGATTTCACGGTCGCTGCACTGAATCACCTTTCGGGACCAATTCATGAAATGACAGTGCCACTGTTCATGACGTGGGGTCCCAAAAAGTCCATGTTGCAAATTTCATGAAAAAGTCCAAAAAAATGACTGTGTTCCAAGCATGTGTTGCGCAGTTTCTACGCATGCTCCTAACTTCACCAATTTTTAATATTTTCACTCCACATTTTCAACATTGCCATTTTTGCACACCTCCTTCAAAACAGTACAGCTGTCATTTTCCACAAACTGCCTAAAACATGTTTTTGCACCTGTGGCACAGAATAGTGTGTTCGCTCTGCAAAATTACCATTTGGGACAAGTGAACAAAATGACACTGGCACTCTTCATGAGGAGGGGTCCCAAAAAGGCCATGTTGAAAATTTTGAGCAACACCTCAAGAAAATGGCCACGTTACACATGGGCATTGAATAATTCCTATGCACATGTGTAACTTTGTTCACTTGGTTAAAATGGCCATGTTACACACGGGCATTGAATAATTCCTACGCACGTGTGTAACTTTGTTCACTTGGTAAAAATGGCCATGTTACACATGGGCATTGAATAATTCCTACGCACGTGTGTAACTTTGTTCACTTGGTAAAATGGCCATGTTACACATGGGCATTGAATAATTCCTATGCACATGTGTAACTCTGGTCACTTGGTAGCTTCTCACAGCCCTATCAGCTCTGGCTAGAGCTAGTAATAAAGTGCTTCCACCCAGGAAATTTCACAGGTCATTAAAGGGAGCATGCTAAAAGGAGAACCACAACTCCCAAAACTCTAAACTCTGATAATGAAGAGGATCCCTTTTTTCATGGAGTTTAAAGTGAGAAAAGGCAATTCAGGAAGTTAAAATGTTTAATTTCTTAGATGTGCCATGCTTTTTTGGAGGGGAGCACTGGATCCTGTTTGCCCCCTCACTGTAGTTGCTCATTTTGGCCCCTTCCCCTCATGATTTCCCATGTCCTGCATAGTTTCTAATGGTATAAACCTGTTTGACACACTACCCCCCCAGTGGAAACCCTATTTCCCATGCATGTCATGTCATTTCAGTTTCTCTTTGTTCTTTGTGCAGTTACACCATGCTCCCTAGCCCTTCTCCTACTCACCACCTGCCAGCATCTGCTCCCCCAGCAGCCTGGTTTGTCTCCCAGCCTTACACCCCCCTGCATTCCTCACACTTCCCCTGTCATCACTGCCCCAGCTATTCACAGCATCGGTGTTGATACCCCCCAACTCCCACCATGCCCTGTCTCACCACCTCCCTCCTCAGCCTATTTATTTTTGTTTCCAGGCGCGCCATTTTTATGCATACAGGGTACCCCCCAATTCTCTACAGCGTGTACATGACTACAACTGCACCACATCCATTGCATCATGGATGCCTTCAAACCATTATCTATACATCTTTCCCTATGGCATGTATACACAGATACACAGAAATGTGATGTCAGAGAAAGGCACCATGGCCCATCTAGTCTGCCCAACACCCTACCATGTTTATGGGATATCTTGGAGAAACCAATGTAACTTCGCAGTATGGTTAACTATATATACATATATATATATATATATGCACTCTTTGGGTACCTACTAGTTAATTTTGTTTGCTAGGTGTAGCTAGGGAAAGAGAAAGAGCTTGGTGCACTAGGTCTGGGATTTTGGGCCTGCTTGCTGTCAGCAGGGGGACCCATCATTGGGGGGTAGAGAGAGGGAGGGAGGGAGAGAGAGAGAGAGAGAGAGAGACAGAGGGATATTGGCACCAAGGGGGGAGAGAGAGAGAGAGAGACCTGGGGAAGAGAGGAGTCTAGGAGGGTCAGCCCACAAGTTCACCTGGAGGGCTGTGGCAGGGCCAGGGTGGACCACTTGCCACCCTGGCCCTCCACCCTCAAAGATTCATGCAAGAGAAGTGTGGTGGTTTGGGTTATAAGCGTGAAGGGGGAGAAGTTGGAGCTGAAGGTTCAGAGCCTGTCAGTGCATTTGGGAGCCAAAACTCTGGGAGTGAAAGAATTATGGAGGCCCACAAAGTGAACTTCAGCACCTTGGTTGGGTAAGCACCAATGGGGGCCCTTGTAATTTAAGTAGTCACATGCGTGGGCGAGTGCAGACTGGAAGTCAGAGTGTGTCTTGTGGGTGGGCCTGCTATGGCAAATTGGGCCTGGGGCATGGTCCTGAGGTGGCAACCAGGACTGTTGTGGGTGTAGTGGTGGCAGCACCACTCCTTTTCCCCAGTCGGTGGCCACCACAGAGTTGAGACTCATGAGCTGGGCAGACTGTGGAAGCAGGGAAAGGTCCATGTGGGGAATGGTTGGTTGGGACCCCTGGTGGGGTGGCAGACTGTCCAGGTGCTCCATGTGGCATGACAATTAGTCCCCTGGGTGAAGACAGTCCAGAGGTTGGAATTACTGCAGGAGCAGAAGTGCACTGGTTTCCAGATCAGATGCAGAGTTCCCTGGGAAGCCAGTTAGAGCACATGGCCTCAGTGATTGGGTGTCTGGAAGGTCTTCGGTGGTTCTGTTCTTGCTAAAGAACACCAGTTTGACTGATTTAAGACTTTGAAATGATAGGAATGCTTCATAAAATGTATGATCCCCCCCCGTGGAGAAAGTTTATGGGAAGGCCAAGTTTGGAAGAGGGATTGGTACAGTAGAAACGTCTTGTGTTGTCATAGTCCCTAGTGAATGCTTAGGATTTGAGAATTGAGGAATGGAAAGTGAGCCAGTGAGGTCTGTGTAAGGATTTGGATGGAAAGAAGGGAAACAGAATAGAAGTGCTGCTAAGTACGAGTTACCTCTAGGTGTGGCCTGTTTCACCCACTGTATTGCTGCTGCCAGGAATGTAGCCTTGTCAGCTCGAGGGATTGCTGCATGAATCAATTTAGTCTGTTGGCAAAAAGAGACTGTTGCAGGAAAGCTAAGATGTTTGCCTATGGATGCCCCCACCGAATATGTTCATAGGTTCGTAGTGCAAACAACAACTTCAGCAGGCACAAGCTCTTAGAGAATTTATCACCCCTTAAGAGTGGTAGTCATATTTAGAATTGCCCCATAAATTTTTCCAAGTCTGTTTTTAAAGGTAGTAATTGTGTCGCTCTCAATTATGGCTTGGGGTAGAGTATTCCATCTATTTATTATTCTTTGTGTAAACCATTTAGTTCTTTTCACAGTAGTGTTTTTTCTCCAGCCATTTGTTGATTATGGGATCGAGTGTGTATGATTTTAGTTTGGCTAGTAATTCCAATAGTCTCCTTTAGGAATTGATCATTCATAGCTTTGAAAGCAAGACACAGGTCACCTCTCATCCTTCTGTATTTCATAGAATATAATCCCAGTTTGTTGAGTCTCTCATTGTAACTCACATCGTACATTCTGTTAACTTTTTTTGTAGTTTTGTTCCGAATTTTTTCTATTATTTTTTCATCCCTTATTGTTTGCGGGGAACAAATTGGGTACAATATTCTAAGTGAGGTCTATTAAGACTTTTATACAGAGGAATGATCACATATTCTTCCCTGCTTTTGATGTTATGGAAAATACAACCCAGTATTTTGTGGCAATATTTAGCCTTGTGTTTAATATGCGTATTGAAAGATAAGTCGTTGTTAATATACAGTAAATACCTAGATCTTTCTCACTAGTAGTTGTTTCTAATGTGTGGTCATTCAATGTAAATGTATAGTTGGGATTACTGTGACCAAAGTGCAAGATTTTGAATTTGCCCTCGTTAAATTTCATATGGTTTTGTTCCGCCCAGGAGCTTAGTTGTTTGATGTTATCTTTGAACTGCTCACATGAGTTCAAATCTGTGATGACTGTGCCAGTTTTGCAGTCATCTGCATACTTACACATCCACGCTGAGCTGTTTGTCTGCATAGATGATATAAGTATATAAAATAAAATGGTCCCAAGACAAAGCCTTGTGGTACACCGCTTCTGACATTGCCCATACCTGATTCGTATCCACGAATAACTACCTTTTGCTTTCTGTTGTCCAGCCGGGCAGAGAATCCCTGGCCCCCCGAGGAAGGAGAGCTGTCCTCCAGATGCTCAATCCTTCCTCCCCCTCACTGACCCCTGGTGACCTAGGCTCGCTCCTGAACTTGGGTTGCCAGCATGGTGCGAGGTGTGGTGTCCAGCGCCTCAACCCTCAGTACCACCAGGCCGGTAATAGTCTAATCCTACAGTTAATATATAGGGGGTGAATATCAATTTTAGTGAGGTATTTAATAAGTAGCCCATGTAAAATGGTATCAAATGCCTTACTATAATCCAAGAAGAGTACATCAACCGACATTCCCTTATCAATAGCTAAACTGACAGGTTTGAAAAATTGCGGTAGAGTATAAAGGCAAGATCTATTTTTAATAAACCCATGTTGTGTTATGTCCAATAATCTTTTCTCTTTAATGTGATCTATTATTCTGTGTTTTAGGAGCCATTCTATTAATTTCCCTATGACAGAAGTGAGACTAGTTGGTCTATAATTATCCACTTTAGTTTTGTCACCACCTTTGAATATAGGTGTAACATTAGCCTCTTTCCATTGTGGCAGGACTTCACCTTCATGAATCGATTTATTAAATAAATCGGTTAGTGGTCCTAGCAATACTAGGACTACTTCTTTTAAGAATTTGGAAGGTATTTCGTCTGGACCTGCTGAGCCATTGGGTTTTATAAAATCTATAATTGATGATACCTTATGCATTGTAAAATCCTCAAATTTATCTAAATTTAAGGGTAATATTTTTGTTATTTGTTCCTTTGGTTTGTAAATATTAACAAGATATTTACTGAGTTAGTGTGCCATATCTTTCTCATTAGAGATAGTGCCATCTGATGCTGCAATAGGACCAAAGGTCTTTTGATTGCCATTCAGGGAACCTATATAGTTAAAAATTGTTTTTTATTGTTCTTAGTATTTGTGGCCATTTTTAATTCAAATGCTGTTTCCGCTTTTCTGATGTTGGTTTTTATTTTATTTTTAAATGATTTGTAATTGTTCCTAGTTCTTTCGTTGGGGGGGTTTAATGTATTTTTTTATACAATTTTTTTTCCTGTTGATGAGCTTTTTTATTTTATTGTTCCATCATAAGGGTACTCTTTTGTTATTATGATATTTTTTTCTCTGTGGAACCCATTTATTTATACACAATTGGATTTTATTGTTAATAGCTTTCCATGTGTTTATAAGGTTTAGATCTTCAAACTCCTTTTCCCAGTCCCATATAGCCAGACATTCTTTGATTTCTTTATAGCTAGCTTTGTGAAAGTCTTTCACTACTGTGATAGCCTTAGTATTTTGATTTTTAATTTCTATTTTAAATACAACTATTTGGTGATCACTATCCCCTAATGGTGGAAGGATTTCAGGGATAGTTATACCTGTCTGGATATTAGTTAATACAAGATCAAGTATTTTATTTTCTCTTGTATGTTTTTTTACTAGTTGTTCTAAATTGTTTGCTATCATGATGTCAATGACTCTATTTGTACAAGTGCCTTGGCCTTCCAACAAGTCCCAGTCCATAGATGGGAAGTTGAAGTCTCCCATCAGGACATAGTCTCCTTTGACTTCTATATTTTCAAGTTCTGTAAGGAATCGATGAGTTTCAGCAGCATTTAGGTTTGAAGGTTGATAGTCTAATCCTTTTTTTTTTTTCGAATTCTGTTTTTTTCCTCCAGCCAGTGGAACTCTCTTAGGCATCCTGTAGTAGCCCCTGACTCTACCTCCGAGCCTGAGAGGCCTCCTGAAACACTGCACCAGCCGGCTATCCCCCTGCTCTGAGCCCCGGGTAGGGCTCCCTATCCACCGGGCGCTCTATCTGCAAGTTTGGCCAGGCTGGGCTCGGCCCGGCCCAGGTAAGGAGTGCCCCCGGCAGTGGAGTGTGGTCCTGGTGGATACAGGTGCTGTCCCCTATCCACTTGGCTGGGTATTTTTGCTTTGTCCCCACCCCCTCCCTCGTTACTCCCTCCCTCCCTCTCCTGATGGAGTCAGTGCAGTGACACCAGGGAACATCTTGCCATAACTCCGCAGCCCCTCTATTTCTGGCCCTGGGCGTTGCGGTACCTCTAATCTCCACCAGGGGTCACGCATGATGCGGTGGAGAATCCCTGGCTCCCCGAGGAGGAGGCTGTCCTCCGGACTGAATCCTTCCTCCCCGTGACCCCCCAGTGACCTAGGCTCGCTCCCGAACCCGGGTCGCTGGCGTGGCGTGAGGTGTGGCGTCCAGCGCCTCAACCCTCAGCGCCACCGGGTCAGTAATAGTCTAATCCTACAGTTAATATTTTATTATAAAGATTAATATTTTCCCAGAGTATTTCAGATGTGGTATTCACTGTATTTATCAATTCAATGACTTTATAGTTTTCATCCACATACAGGGTAATCCCTTCACCAGCTTTATTAGTCCTAATTTTATTTATTTTCGAATAGCCTGGTATTTCTGTATTCCATTCATTATTTTGTAACCAGGTCTCGGTGACCCCGCATATTGAAATTTGATTGGTTACTAGGACATTGTTAAGCTCATCTAATTTAATTCTTAAGCTTCTTGCATTTATTAATACAAGTGGAATAGTTTCTAGTACAGAAGGATTAGTTACAATTTGTTTTTTGGTACTCCCATGTCCTGTTGATTTGTCTTTCACTTCATTTGTAAGCAAAATTAAAAGTTCACTCCTTTCCCCCCTAGTATTTAGTTTAAAGCCTCATTAATATTCCTAAGGATTCATTTCCTGGTAATTGGCATCCTTTTCTACTAAGATGGAGACTGTCCCAGCAGAAGTTGTCATTATGATTGTAGAATTCCTCCCAGTGTGGAACACATTTGATGTTCTGGGTCAGGCACCATCTTCTGAGCCATGCATTAATAGATTTTATTTTATTCATTTGATATTCTGTGGCTTTAGGTACAGGCAAGATCTCAGAAATCATGATGGAACATTTCATTTCCACAAGTTTATTAGTTATTGCCACAAAATCTTGTTTTATTTTATATGTAGGCTGGGTTGTGATGTCATTGGTACCTACGTGTAGTGTTACCAAGGGGTTTTCTCTGGCGTTACCAAATATGTTACCTAATCTAATTGCCAAATCCCTGATTTGGGCACCTCTATAGCTTGAAACTGTCCTGTTCTAGTTAGATTACAAATAGGTTGATCAAGATGTTTTATGGATAGAATCACCCATTCTTGGTGTCGGCGTGGCTCAGTTGGTAGCACATCCGCCTCTGGACCAGAAGGTCATGGATTCTTGTCCCACACTGGGATTGGACTTGCACCTAAAATTCACTGGCATCCGAGTGCAGTATTGGGGGTGCTGTACTGTTGGGGTGTGCCGTCCTTCGGATGAGACGTTAAACCGAGGTCCCTTCTGCCCATCCTGGTGGGTGTCCAGATGGAAGTAAAAGAACCCAGGGCACTCTTTGCAAAGAGCAGGGAACATTCCTGGTGTCCTGGTCAACATTCCCCTTCCCATAAACTGGTTCATGCAATTATCCAGGCTATGTGTGGATGATGATGTGCGATATGGCTGCCAGCACACATTCAGTCACTTCACAACCAGTCTAGCATTGCTTGTAAAGTACTTTGGGATACCGTGTTTGAAAAGCGATATATAAATGCTGATTCTTCTTCTTCTACAAAAATTTGCATGGGACCATTATTCTCAAGTTTCATTGGAGGATCTAGTTGTTTTAGGTCACCATTTACGACGGTATTGGGGGAAATAGCAATGATTCAGTTGGTTGACAGTCTGTTCTACTTGATTGTTTTAACCCAAAATTGTTACTTTTGTTTGTTATGATTAATCCAGGTTCCACTTGTTCTAATGTTGAACTAACCATATCTGAGTTACACTGGTTGCTTGATTCAGTAGATGCAAGATTTAAAGGATCAAAAAAATTAGATACTGGGATATGGAATTGTGTAGCTTTTCTGCCTCTTTTAGGGGTTTTGGAGATTTGGACTAGGAATCAATCATCATCTGAATTAGATGGTGTTTCATCCTCCCTCATACCTCTCAACTGTACCACATTATGAGGAACGTTACTCATTTTACTTCACAAAAGCTCCCTGTTCCACATTGTGAGGACTTGTCCCACATTCAGTGTTAACATTTTAAAGCAAAAATCTATAGTAAATGATGCAAAAAATATATTATTCAATTAATAACAGACTTCCTGAACATAAATGCAAACATTTTAATAGTGTTCTGAGCTTCTTAGGTAAGATTTGATTAAATGTTCCACATTTTGCTTATTTGTTCCACATTTTAAGAGGCAAAGTTCCACATTTGGGGGACAAAAGGTTGAGAGGTATGTCCTCCCTATGTCTTTTTCTCTATGAGGTATCAATAGATGTTTTTCTTTTGTCTAGGGATGGTGTGACTGTACTGGTTTCAGTGCTGGGGCTCAGTGCAACTGTACTGCCAACTTGATGTATTTTGTTATTGTTGTTATTGGGCCTATCAGTGTTAACCCATGTTGATGCTGTGCAGTTAGTTTGTCTAGCTTGGAATCTTAAGACTCATTTCTGACTGACTTTTTTCCAATTCTGTTAGTCTTTCATTAAATAAACCAATTTCGTGTTCCAAAACTTTATTGTGTTTACATTTCCCACATATATATGGTTGGGGTATTTTGAGTTCCTCAGTTATTAGAAACATTGCACATGAGGAGCACTTTATTCCTGACAGACCTTCTATGGTTTTTATTGTTTCCATTTTGATGGAGAAGGTGGGAGCCAGTGGATTGTTACAAAATAAATATCTAGACTCGGTCAGTTTTGTAACACCCCTTTGTTTTACAAATACTTATATAGCAAGTAATTGTTGACCCTCCTTACCTAAATTTATAGGCCTCCTGGGGTCACGTGATCTACTACTCTGCAGTTTCTAAATCCCCACTTTGCCACTTGTTGTTTATACCTTGTGACCACTAGGAGTCACTACTGAGCCCTTCTTTGCTATGTCCTCATTGTATACCTCCAACTTCGCATCTCCCTTCCCTCACTGCTGTTCCCTATGTACCTTCCTTAAGTCCCATTATTCCCACAGTATTTTCTCATCTGCTACTCTGAGGGTTCGAACCCTCAACCCTCTGGACCAGAAGTAACCACCCTACCATTGCGCTAACTGCAGGGCACAATGTTAGGCTAGCTATTTATCAGTTTTAATCACTTTGCTCTCTCAGCCACCAAGCTACAAATCCCCTCCACCCCTTTGTTCTACCCTTACCCCACTCTCACAGCCATTGCTGTGGCTGTTTCTTCTCCCCATTCAGTGTCACCCCTAGCACGCTGCCAGCACACTACTGGAATTGTCCTTGGGACTACAATGTGGACTATATTTTACCTGCATCCATTTATCATACTTCTGTTATTCCTGGACCCCACTGTCTCTGATTGTCTTACACCCACATCCACCCCCACCCTCACCTAACAGACATAACACCAGCATCATGCACCCTAAGTGCCCCTAATGTCCAACAACCCACACCCACTCTACCAGGTTGTGTAACATTGCGCACAGAGCCCGCTCTAACCCTCTTCCTGCTAGCACACCTTACCTCACTTCCTGTGTCTGTGACACCTGAATACACCTCCATGCATCCAGTTATCCATAAACCTAAACTTCTCAAACTTATGCTATGCCTCAATGCCCTACTACTCCTGCTCCTCTCAGGAAATGTACAACCCAACCCTGGACCCCCTCAGCAACCTCATATCTAATCTAATAACCCCAGTGGTTTTAAGATTACATTCCTTAACATCCAGAGTCTTCCACCCAAACAGCTGCAAGTTTGGGTACAACAGCAGAAGTCAGACATCCTTGCCTTTGCCAAAACCTGTCTCTCTCCAAAAACTCCTGACTCTGCTGCTGCTCTAGATGGGTACACCCACTTCAGAGTGGATAGGCTTGGGAAAAAATTGTGGGGGGTGCTATTTACCTATCCAACACACTTCAGGGTCATGGCCTTCCATTTCTGTCCAATGGGAATAATGTCCAGGCTCTTGTGGTCAAAATAGCCCTGAGTAACAAAGGGAAGTCACTCATTGTCCTATCAATATATATCCCACCCAGGTACACAGCTACAGGTTTTGACTCAGTCCTTGACTACATTACCAAGCTGTCTAAGCACTCTGAGGTTGTTGTACTAGGTGACTTCAACATCAAATGGCTTGTGCCTGAGGCTGGCCCTTACAAAGATGCCACTGCCATTGTTGACATAACAAAAATGGCTCCAGCCCCAACCAGGGTTAACTACAGAACTAGGACCCACACACTAATTGACCTCCTTCTCACCAATCTCCCCAACAGGATCTTGGACACAGTGGTATTACCTGACTCCCTTAGTGATCACTCTCCAGTCACGTGCCACTGGTCAAGTCAGCTTCCCAAACCCCCCAATAGGATGACCAACCTGCATGCCCTAAGATGTGGGCAGCTCACACAATTTCAAAATTACCTCTTCCAGTGCAACTGGTCACTCATTGACACCGCCACTAGTGCGGACCTAGCACTGGAGCACTTCATCTCTCTTTTCAACAAAGCATGTGATATATTTGCCCCTTTCAAAAAGCAGAAAAGCAAAGGGGCTAGCAACCCATGGATCACCACATCTCTCCTAGAACTCATGGACACTCGTGACCACCTTTGCACATAGCAAATGCCACTAAAAGTGCTAGGGACTGGCAACAATACAAGCAAGCCAGGAATGCCTGCATCTGTGCAGTATGTAATGCTAAACTCCCCTACTTCCAAGACCAGTTTTCCAATACCTGGGACAATAGCAAACAATTTTGGGAGAACATTAAAAACCTTACTGGCAAAAACAGCAAATCCCCTCCCTCGATGCTTAATTTTAATGGAACCACCACTCAGGATCCTAAAGAAATTGTGGATATATGCAATACTGCCTTCACGGACTTGAGTGGGATACTCCCTCCTGACTTCTTCACCAACACTCCCTACCAGAACAGTGACCAAAACACAGCTCCACCTCCAGTACTCCCCCCTTCTATTTCAAGGCAGTTACTACTGGGACCACAAAAAAATATCTTCTGCAGGCATTCACCAACTCTAGATTTAGTAGCGACATCCTTGTTCTTAAATTGCTCCTTCTCACCCTAGACACAGTCCTGTTACCTCTCAACAAGATCCTCAACCTATCCCTCTATCTAAATCAATTCCCCTCAGTATGGAAGGTGGCAGTGATGATGCCTGTTCACAAGAGTGGTGACAGAGACTCACACTTTAATTACCATCCTATTTCCATCCTGCCCCCACTTTCCAAAGCCTTAAAATGCATAGTTACTGATCAGTTGACTAAGTATCTAGACACCCATAATATCCAATGTGCCCAACAGCATGGTTTTAGAAATGGGCACATCATCACTACTGCCCTCTTAGAATACACCAATTTTATTCATAAGGAACTAGACTGTGGACATCTTGTAGGGGCTGTTCACACTGACCTCACAAAGGCGTTCTATACCATTAATCACCCTCTATTACTCAAGTCCCTACCCTCCCTTGGACTCTCACAAGAAGTCACAGGTTGGTTTAATAGCTACCTTGAAGGCAGAACCCAAATGGTAAAAATACATGATACACTCTCTCTCCGCCACCCTGTATGCTCAGGAGTTCCCCAAGGCTCAATACTGGGCCCTCTCCTATTTAGTCTTTTCCTTAACTCCCCCGGATGATGTTGTGCTCTTCATCAGCCAGCCTAATCCTCTATCCCTTGCCATCAGTCTGCAGCAGAGTTTTTCTGCTGTTGAGGCCTGGTTCTCCAAACAAAAATGAATGAATTCTGAACCACAAGAAAACCAAAGTGATGCTCTTTACTAGCCCACACAACAAGTGCAAAAATGCTCAGCTACATATCATAAACAACCTCAGCTCACCCCTTGAACAAGTCTCCAACTTTAAGTATCTAGGCATTAGCCGGCCCAGTGGCGCTGAGGGTTGAGGCACTGGATGCCACCCCTCACTCCACAATGGCAACCCAGGTTCAGGAATAGACTCAGGCCACCGGGGGTCAGCAGGGGAGGAGAGGGATTGAGCACCCAAGGGACTGCTCTGCCTCTCTGGGGAGGAGGTGACTCCAGTTGTTGGTGTGCTGCTGGCCTCTAGTGGAGGCTGGGGGAGGTGTGCCAATGCTGAGCATTAGGGTCTGAGCTGGGGCAGGCACCAGGAGGAGCGCATGCAGATGCATGCGCACTCCCCCCATCAGCATCACTGTACACCCCACTCACCAATGGGAGAACAAGGGAAAAATGGCTTCCCAGGTCATGGTGGCTTGATGGCTGTCCAACGGGGCACCCCAGTTTCAGGGGCATTGCTGATGACTGGATCCGGACTTGGTGGGACAGAGGGGGGCTCCCCACCACCCCACCATGGGGGGCAAGCCATGGGGGTAAAAGGTGAGGGCCCTATAGGAGCTGGGGTGAAGCAGACGGTGGCCAAAACAGGGGTTGCAGGGACAGAGTGGCCGGGCGGGAGCCAGGCAGGAGGAAAAAATTATTAGCAAAATAAAAAAAAGTATCTAGGCATTACCCTCGATAGTCATCTATCCTTTCAGGGACACATAAATACAATATTCTGAGCTGTTTGCACCATGTTAGGGCTTTTATAGCAACACAAGCATAGCATGACCCAAGATGCTCTCCGCTTAGCCGTCACTAGTTCCATCCTCTCGATCATTGACTTTGGGTTTATTGTCTATGGTTCTGCCACCAACACCTCACTTAGGAGATTAAGCGTTGCCCTTAATAAGGCTTGCCACCTTGTCACTGGTGCCCAATGCTACACCCACACCTGTGACTTGTACACCGCAACAAACTGGTTAAACCTCCAGGGCAGAATCTTCTACCAAACTTGCCTGTTAGCAAAAAAGTTGAGTCTTGGACTAGTCCCCCCCTCACTTCTGTCGCTTCTCCATAGGACCAATAACCACCACCACACCAGAAGCACTTCCAGTCACAGCTTCCTGGTCCCTTTCTGCCATACTGCCCAAGCCCAATGAACTTTTATGTATAGAGCACTCAGCTGGCTAAACAGCCTTCCACCTGACCTCCTAGCCGACTTCAAGTTAGGCCCCTTCAAAACCAAACTTCGGCTGCATTCCTTGAAACTCAACACCTGTGATTGCTCCACCTAATTAACTTACATCTCTCTCCATTCTAACCTGCACCAATTGCCTTCTTCACACTTTTCTTCCTTTTCTCCTACCCTTACCTCCCCATCCCCCAGTCTTTCCACCCCTGGCCATATCCTAGTTTTTGTTTCCTCCCCCCTCCAGCTTGTCATGCCACCTCAGTTTGTATCACCACTCCCTCTATCCCTTAACCCCTCTTGTTCTCCCCTTCCCTGTACCCCCAATCCTCTCTTGTCTTACCCGCTCCCCTGCATTTTAACACCCGCCTCCTTTATCCCCCTTTTACCACCTCTAGTACACCACCCCCCAATTATTGTCTGTTCTCATACTCTTAGTCAACTCCCCTCATCTACTCTATCTCCTACCCTTGGTCTCCTCTCCTTATCTCTGTACCCTCGTTAGTTGAATTAGGACTAAGTACACCCACCTAGTACAATGCCTATCTCGGGCTGCAGTACTTTTTTTTCCTGCCTACTCTTGAATCTGTATCTTTGAGGTTCTTGACAAGGTCACTTCTCTGACCACTCTCACAAAGTGTGCAAAAGCTGAAATCCATGTAACTCTTGATACCTATGCAACATGCACCATGCAGTTATAGCCTTGAAACTATTGTAACCTTGCAGCAGTTACTAAGTTATCTTTTGAGCCCGGTATCTTTCACTCTGACTACTGTACCATGTAATTGTCCTTGTTTCCTCCATTCTTTGACATGGAGCCTTTGTAAATGAGCCACTGGCTCAAAGGCTGTAATTCCAAAACTTCAATAAATAAAAAGTAAATGAATAACATTGCTGCAGAGCAAACTATTCTATCCACATATAGCAGGCACCAGAGTGATCAAATGTCTATAAATTAAATTGGCTAAGTGCTTGTTACCTGCAGCTACTGCTGGTAGGTGTTAATTGCTGTGAATATGTGCTGATTAGAGGTTAATTAAAGCTAGTGTGTTTGATCGCAGCCCCGGGCTCACAGTGCACATTTTGACTTTGCTACTAAGTTAAAGATCATCATTTCCCCATGTCTCCCTACAGTCTACACTGCCTTTTGTGTCTGTAACCCTCCAAACAAAACAGCCAAAATGAACTGTACTCACGTCAGTGAAGAAAATTGAAATCCTGAATGAAATTAAAGACATGCCTAAGATGTGAATGTGGGATCTGTCTGCTCACTTTGGCATTCCTCACTCAACCCTTTCCAACCTTCTAAGGGACAAATGTAAGCTAACAGATGAGTGGCTCAGAAATAAAAATCCTCTCAGAAAAGACGGAATGATGTCCAGCCCGGTGGCACAGACGGCTGAGGTGCTGGATGCCTTAGCTCACACCACACTGAGGACCCGGGTTCAAGAATGGACTCGGGTCATCAGGAAGCCGAGGGGGTGGAAGCAGGATTGAGCAGCCAGAAGGCAGCTCTCCTCTCCCAGGGTGGTTGCTACCTCCCCATAGTCCCGCTGCCACTGGGTGGAGGTCCGGTGGTCAGCAAAGGCAGAGGGGGTGACACGCAGTGGGAGGGCACCTCGAGACATGGCGTGTGCGTGCCTCCATACGCGCACATGTGGCCGAGGTATGGGGACAGGTTACAGAGAGAAAATGAGAAAAAAATGCTGAAATATATATGGAAAAAAGAAGAGAGGAAATGGGAAGGAAATCGAAGAAGCGCTGTTAAGGTGCTTTGCCAATCCACAGGCCAGGATGCCTTAATCAGTGGCCCAATGCTCATCCAAAAAGCATCCCACTTAGCCACTGCACTCAGGAAGATGGATTTCCAGCCGCTGAAGAGCTGGCTCCATTGCTGAAAAGTAAGGCACAATGTCGGCTATAAAAAGGGGCATGGAGAGAAACAAAACACTGATGCTGCAAGTGCTCAGTCCTGGGTTTCAGAGGTGCTGCCCAGCATTCTGTCACATTACGTCCCAGAGATGTTTTCAATTGTGACAAGACTGTTTTTTTTTTTCTTTACAGATGCATCAGCCATGGAACTCTAACATTCAAAACAAACAACTTGAAAGGCTTAGGAAGGCCAAGGAATGGCTATCCATTCTACTGTGCTGCATATGTCTGGCACAGAGAAGCTTGACCTCTTCATAGTCGGCAAATCTTCCCAGCTGAAATGTTTTAGGGGAGTTTGAAATTTACCTGTCATGTACAGGGCAAATGAAACAGACTGGATGACAGGTGAAGTTTTCACTGAGTGGATCTGGAGCTGGGACTGTAAACTCCGGGGCAGAAAAATAGCATCGTTGCTTGACAATTTCAGCGTCCACCCTTCTGTCGTAGGTCTGGAAAACATTAACCTTGTGTTTTTATCATGTAACACAACATGCCATCATACGACTCCTAGATCAGGACATGATTTACACCTTCAAAAGGCACTATGTCCATATGATGAGGCAGAGGGTGATTGACCTGGTTGATGAGAATGAGGTTATCACTACAGCACTGTGTGTTAAAACCATAAATGTGCTGGGTGCACTTCACTTGATGAAGCAAGCATGGGATGCGATGTCAGCAGATTCAACTGCACGCTGTGTTATCAAGGCTGGTTTCAGTGATCACCCTGCTGAAGAAATTCTTACTGAAGAGCCAGCAGAAGAGGAGAGCACAGAAACATCTACTGGTCTCACTGTTGAAGAATTTGAGGACCTATGCCACCTCATGATCGACTAGAAGGAGTGCCTGCAGCCGATGAAGTGGATGAAATTGTGTCCTCCATGCATGATAGCCAGGACTGAGAGTCTGACAAGGAAGTCACCAACAGCATGGACGAGGAAGTGGTTGTTACAACAGCCGACATCCAGAATGCTCTCTTGATGCTCCACAAGGCCATAGAACAGCGAGGTGACATCACGCCCGACTGGAGCCAAATCAGCCTAACAGAGAAGATGTGGTGAAAATATACCTTAAAGCCACAAAAAACAACGGATCATGCTAAGCTTTCTCCAGTGGGATGAAACAGAAGGCTAAAGTGAATTGAAGTGAAATAAAGTGAAGCACATGTTTTTACCCTGACCATGAAACCTGGACACTCAAGTACAGCCCCTCTCTCACAGCAAGCACATAAAGCACATGAATTAATGAAGAATAAACACAGTACACAATCACTAAACTCTCAACAATATACTGTACCACCTATCTTGTATCCAAAACATGCCCAATACTGTAGCGAAATAGCACTATTGTGCTAGATTTTTAACCAGTGCTATCAGAAAAACAAACCATGGAAAAAAAACTTACCAAAACAGCTGACAACATTTTTACAGACACCCACCTATACTGGACGAATCACTGCTACACAAACTAGTCCATTATAAGCGGGTTGGACTGTATTTGAACCATGCTTCCACTACTATCTGGATGTCTCTAGCTGCATCTACCCAGTCTACCTACAAAGTAGCATGGAAGGCATTCACTTTTTGCGCATTTCTAAACATTGATCCATTTCAGTATTTAGTTCCTCACGTTCTGGCATTTGCTTCCTATTGTTCTCAAACATTCAGTTTAGCAGTCACAACAATCAAACAATATATTTCTGGTATTCAATTTACCATTATGTCAGTCCATCCTGATACTACATGCTCTTACTTGTCTTTTCTAGCAATCAGAGCTTTTCTCCAAGGACTGCAGAAATCTGACCGTTAAGATCCTCATTTGAGGAAATGACTAGATTACAACCTGTATTCTTGACTGAAGAGCCTTGTAAAAGATGGTGTTTTTGGATTTTCTCTGACCTCAGTCTACAAGAAGCCATGACCTTGGTCTTCTTTGGATTCTTAAGACCTGGAGAATTTACCTCATCCTCTTCCATCTTCAATCCTGCAATTCGTCTGACTAATAATTGTCTCAAGAACACTTTATCAGATCGCTTTAGTCTCACCTTGCCAAGATTAAAGACTGACAGAACGAATGAAGGGGTCCACGTATCCGATTACACAACAAACTTAGATTGGTGTCCTATTCAAGTCCTCAGCCAACTGCAGTCCATGGACAAACATCCCGATTCCATTCACCTCTCCTGTGTTCTGGCAACTATTCCATCATGACTATGTCTTGGTTCATCCTTCATGTTAGAGTGTTACTACCCCATCTGGGTCTCAGTCATCAACTTTTTCTAGCTATTCCTTCAGCACTGGGATAGCCACCACCCCTTCCAGATAGAATTTCCCAGCACAGATAATCAAGATCATGGGTTACAGGACTTAATCATGCTTTGAAACTTATATTAGAGAACCAAATTCTGAACTCTGATAAGCTTATCAACAGTTAGCCTCACAATTCATAGAAGCTTAGAGGGAAGTCTAACTCGATAAACTTGGCTCCCAAGAGGTTTCTCCCTCAGGGTTTTTTCCTCTCCTCCATTTTAGTGGGTCTATTCAGTGAGATGGATGAGGGTGGTTTCTGTTACACCACACTTTGGTCTTTTAGCTACCATTTCCTTTAGCCCCGAGAAAAACTTCTCTAGGCACCTCTATGGGGGGGAGGGGGGATCCAGAGGGAAAAAGTTAAGCCAAAGTAACTCAAATACAGTAGCATGAGCACTTCCTCACTGGCAGCCACACACTGAATTAAAAAAGATGTTGTACCACAGAAGGGTGCAACAGCATTGTATAACTTTTGAACTGTGGTACAACAGCTTTTTAACAAAAAGGGAAAACCATGTATCATACATGTTTACTAGACAAGGCAAAGTTTATTTTTCCAGGCGCCCAATCCCAGAGGCTCTGGGCACCGTACAAATAAATACAGTCTAATCATAAAATTACCAACAAACATAAATAAACATTAAAATGAACCAGATTTCTAAAACAGTTAAAAATACAGTCTTCAATAAAAAGCTATCTCAGAAGAAAATATTAACAGATATTGTCTGGGAAGACTTGACTAAACAAAAGGGCGTTGAGACGGGCCTTAAATAGTTCCACAGAAGGGGCTTCCCTTACAGATGGTGGCAGCGAATTCCACAGGATTTGGCCGGCAATGCTAAAAGCTCTGTCGCTGGCAGTCTTTAACCTCATCCTTGGAATCACAAGGAGGCCCCTGGAGGAAGAATGGAGGGAGTAGACCAGAGCAGAAGGTGTCAGAAGATCAGACAGGTATCCATACTATTGTATCTGAACTGAGCCAAATGTATCATCTCTCCAGACCGCAAAATCATGCCATTTAGCCTTGATATAAATTATTCTTATTTAAGCATACCACATACAGAGGGACTTGAAAGATTTGGGGATATAGAAGGGATGATAGACAGATATGCACTGCCACCACAAGAATACACTGCAATAATTGGTGGAGATTGTAATAAATTAATTTAGTCATTTATACATCTATCTATCTATTAATTTATTTATTTAAAACTGGTGACAGGGAAAGGCACATTGAGCTGAGGCTCATTTCCAGGTGTCAATCAAAAGAAAAGTACAGAACATATAATGCAAACAGTAGAAAATAGTACAGACAATAATAGTAGTGCAGTTAGGCACAGTGGGGTGCTAAATATACATAAATCAGGACCCCACATAGGGCAAAAACAATGTTCAAGGTAAGCAAAATGTCTACATCTCAGCTAAGGGAGGAGGTCCAAAAGGTCTACCTAGATTCAGAGCAGGAACAGGAGGGAACAAAGTGAAGTTTAAGCAGATGTTTAAGGGGGTGGTAGGAGGTGTATATATGGAAAAGGGGAAATGGGCTGTTCCAGAGGTAGGGGAGATGAAAGAAGAAAGTAGCTTGCCCGGTGTAAGTTTTACAGAGGGGGGACAGCAAAACAGCAGGATTCCACAGAGCAGAAAGAGTAAATGGAGGAAGCAGCAGGTGAGAGGAGGAAGGATCGACAAGGAGGGAGGAGGAAGAAGAACCAGTATTTACAGACAAGAAAGCACAATGTGAGATATGATGTGACGCAAAAGGAAGAGGGAGAGTTTAAGGTAGAGAGCAATGAAGATAGTGGTAGGAGTATTGCAAACAAAACAAGAAGAAGCATGGAAAGGGTGTCCAAGCTGGCTAGGAAAGATTTGGGAGCAGCTAGGCAGATACATATGCAAAGCAGAACATGCACACCATCCTTCTGCTCCTCATCAGGATCACCTTAGTGAGGATCTCACAGTGGACTTGGAGGGATAGGCAAGACTTGTTGCAATACCGGGCCCCAAGTTTGGAGTAGAGTTTTTTGTGGAAGGCATCACTGTGGGTAGAGGAATTTAGTCATCTGTTTAGCCACACACTGAAGTACCTGAAGTGTAGAACAACTTCAAGTAGAGTACCATCCAAGGTAGGAAAGACTTTAGGGGATGAGAACCAAGCAAGCTTTTACATCTGCACCAAAGGTCATAGACACAATCTTTTTGGTATTTACAATAAGTGTGCATGACTGCAAAGCAGCATTGAGCATTATTGAAAACATGCTGTAGCGTCACTTCCAAAGCAGGGACTTCAGCACCGAAGGTGTCATTAGCATACAGTTTATATGGATGTGCAAACTTGACATAGGCAGTAGCCAAAGACGTGGGGACAAGGCATCACCAACCTGAAATGACTGTAATACTTCAAAGAGATTAAACAGGAACCATTTGAAAGGAGCAGAAAGTCCACCACCCATCAGCTTGTCCAAAAGGAGAGTATAAGTCCTAGCTAGTTTAACAAAAATGTCAGCAATGATGTGCCACTGGTCCAACATTTTAAAGATGGAGTCAGCCACACGGAGTGAGGAGACAGTGGAATAGGATTTCTGGAAACCAGATTGGAAAGGGAGAGAAAATTAAAAGGAGTACAGGAACACAAACAGCTGAGGTGTAACAATTTTTTTTCTTGGAGTTTGGCAATTGCAGGGATGAGGGAAATAGGCTGATAGTTACCAGGTGAGGAGGTATCCCCTCCTTTGGGGGGGGGAGACTTTGGCCTGTTTCAAAGCCTGAGAGACAACACAAAGGTTGAAAGAGAGATTAAGGAGCTGAGAGGTGTAGAAATTTGTAATCTAGCCCATTAGGACTATGACAGCTCAAGAGTTTGAAAGAATATAATCTTGGGGGGGGGTGATGGATGTGAAGGAGAAAAGGGAAGTGGGTGAGGGTCAAAAGGGAGATGTGAGGGGTGTGTGAGGTGCTGTGGAATAAGGAGATGTGAGATGTGAGAGGTCACCAATGGTGAAGAAGTTGTTAAAACAAGAGGCAACTTGCAAGGGGGTTGGAAGTGAGGGTGCTGCCATCCAGAAAAACTAGGATGGAAGACTGAGAAGGGGGATCGAAACAGGAATTAATTTTCTTCCAGAACTTTGCCAGAGAATTATGGTCTTTCTGAAGAATGGATGCAAAATAGGTAGACTTGTCCTCCCTGGTGGCCTTAATGCAGGATTTTCTTGAAAAGAAGTTTCTTGTATATCTGGAGTTCTGCAGAGGAGCACAAAGCCTTAGAGAGATACCAGGCAGAGTCAGAAGCCCTACAGAGATCAATGGGCTCAATAAGTATGTGAAAAATGACATAAGGGCCACAGAGATCCAGGAGGAACAAAATGGGGGAGAGATACTGTGGGTTAAGCTGGAAAGGAAAATGGGGACAGCCATCCGCGCAGGTGTGGTCTATAGACCACCAGCCCAGGAGGAAGAAACAGATAGGGAGCTGATGCTAGCCATCCAAAGGATGGCAGACAAGGGTGAGGTAGTACTGGTTGGAGACTTCAATATTCCAGACGTGGACTGGAGCATCCCAGCAGCAGCATCAACTAGGAGGAGATTTATCCTGGACTCCCTTCAGGGTGCCTTCCTCAAGCAACTGGTCATGGAACCAACTCGGCAGAAGGCAATACTGGACCTTGTGCTCACAAACAGGGACAGTGTGATGGGGGTAACAGTGGGGGAGCACCTGGGAAACAGTGACCACCAGTCATTGTGGTTTGAAATCACAGAAAGAGCAGAACCAAACCACACAAAAACACGTATCCTGGATTTTAGGGGGACAGACTTTGGGAAAATGGGAGATACTTGAAAGAGGCATTAAGAATGGGACAGGAATCAGGGGTTGAGGAACAGTGGGCAGTATTTAAAATGGGGATTACAAGAACAACAGAATTATGCATTAAGCAGGTTAGCAAGGAAAAGGAAGAGGAGACCATTATGGTTTCCAAAGAGGTATCAAAGTGAAAGCCAAAAGGTGCATTCAGGCAATACAAAAGACACAGGCAGAAGGGGATAGGGAGAAGTACCAGGAGAAGCAAGGGAGGCAGGAGGTCAGTAAGGAAGCCAAAGCTCAGATAGAAGAACACATTGCAAAATCCAGTGGGTAGAGGGGACAAAACCTTTTACAGGTACATAAGTGAAAAAAGAAAGACAAAGGGAGGGATAGTGAGACTGAAGGGGGAGGATGGGAGCCGCGTGGAGGATGACAACAGTAAAGCTGACATATTGAACAGGTATTTCTGCTCAGTCTTTACTGAGGAAGAGGAGGGTAATGGGTCTGAAGGGAGTACAAGGGGTGAGAATGGTGCAGAAATGGACACAAGTCCATTTACACAAGCAAGGGTCCTGAAGGAACTGGAAGTAATAAGAGTTGATAAAGCAATGGGGCCAGATGGCAATTCTGTGGTCCTTAAAGAACTAAGAGAGGTGGTGGCTGAACCTCTGGCTATCCTGTTTAGCCGATCACTGGAAACAGGGAGGTACCCAAAGACTGGAGGACAGCAGATGTAGTCCCCTTATACAAAGTGGGAACAAAGAGGAAGCAGGGAACTACAGACCAGTCAGCCTCACCTTGGTAGTGGGAAGATCATGGAAGCACCACTGAAGGAGAGATTGGTGGAACATCTGGTTATCAATGGACTACAGGACCCAAGGCAGCATGGTTTCACCAGGGGAGGTCATGTCAGACCAACCTCGTTGAATTTTTGACTGGGTGACTAGGGAGGTGGATCAGGGAGGGGCAGTGGACATGGCCTATCTGGACTTCAGCAAG
Organism: Neoceratodus forsteri; assembly: GCA_016271365.2. Lineage (NCBI taxonomy): Eukaryota > Metazoa > Chordata > Ceratodontiformes > Ceratodontidae > Neoceratodus > Neoceratodus forsteri. The sequence goes on along the minus strand of CM028132.1, from coordinate 1,375,927,014 downwards.
GCCTTTGACACTGTGCCACATAGAAGACTATTACACATACTGGGGAATATGGGTGTGGGTAGGACAGTAGTGTGGTGGGTAGGTAACTGGCTGGGTGGCAGGACACAGAGTGGTTGTAAATGGCTGTCACTCCACAGAGGGAAGAGTGACCAGTGGGGTACCACAGGGATCAGTGGGGCCGGTCCTATTCAACATCTTCATCAGTGACATTGCACAGGATCTAGAGGCAGAATTTCACTGTTTGCTGATGACACAAAGCTCTGTAACAGAGTAGACACACCAGAGGTGTAGACAGAATGAGAAGCGACCTGCAGAAACTTGAAGAATGGTCAGGGTTTGGCAGTTGAAATTCAATGCAAAGAAGTGCAAGATAATGCATATGGGGCACAAAACCCTGGCACAATATATCAGTTGGGGGTTGAGGATATAGCATGCACCAAGCAGGAAAGGGATCTTGGGGTTGTCATCTCTGATGACCTAAGGTAGAAACAGTATGACAAGGCAGCAGGTAAAGCAAATAGGATGCTGGGATGTATAGGCAGGGGCATCACCAGCAGGAAAAAGGAGGTCATAATTCCGCTATACAAGACACTAGTGAGGCCCCACCTGGAGTACAGTGTACAGTTCTGGAGACCATACCTACGTAAGGACATAGACAGGGTAGAGAAGGTTCAGAGGAGGGCAACAAAGATGGTGCATGGATTGCATCACAAGTCCTATGAAGACAGGTTGAAGGAACTGAACATGTACTCCCTGGAGGAGAGGAGGGAGAGAGGGGATATGATAGAGACATACAAGTATCTTACAGGGAAGAACAGGGGCAGGAAAACACTATTTTAAGTGAAAAGATGTTCCAGGACTAGAGGGCATGGGATGAAGTTGGAGGAGGACGATTCAGAGGAAACATGAGAAAGAATTTCTTCACAGAACGGGTGGTGGACAAGTGGAACACCCTGTCAGAGGAAGTGGTGGGGGCTGAAACAATCACGGGATTTAAGAATGCATGGGGTAGACATAAAGGAATTCTAGAGGTCAGGGGTAAGGGGCAACAGACTTCTAGGAAAACAAACTGAACTTACAAGCTCAAATGGGCAGACTGGGTGGGCCATAGGCCCTTATCTGCCGACACTGTCTATGTATCTATGTATCTATGTAAGAACCTAGGAAGGTTGGACTCTCTTACCCAGGACTTCTTAAGTGGGGCATGTTTATCCCAGATGAAGATTAAATTAGAATGGGTCAGGAGAGGCCCTCATCTGTGTCAGTGGCCATAGATAGAGAGGACCAATCATTAATATTGTGATTAAGAAGGCCTTAAAACAAAACAAAATGATCCTTAATTATGATAAGTGTATGGTGCTCCACATTGGCAGACATAATCCTTGCTATTCATGTTTCCTAGGAAATAAACCCAAGGTAATGGAAAGAGAACGTGTCCTTGGAATCCAAATAAATAGTTGACATCCTCAGATCATTGTAAGAAAATAACACAATCTGTAAATTGGTTACTTAGAACTATCAAGCACTCTTTTGTTTATAGAAAAAAATATTGCCTATTACCTCTATATAGGGCATACATACATCCTCATTTGGACTATGGATCACCCCTTCGGAACCCTTACCTAAAGGATGACATTGAACTAGTGGAAAAAGTGCAGAGAAGAACAAGAAAACTGATTCCTTGCTTAAAGAAATAAGACATATTCAGGTAGGTTAGTAGAAACTTGGTTATTTAGTCTGGAAACAAGGAGGAAAAAAGTGATTTTTTGTTATTTAATATCTTACAAACCCCCAACTGAAGACACAGTGTGGTTTGGCGTATGCTGACAGACATGTGAACTTAAGGTCAAATGCCAAACAACTGGTAATATCAAACACAAATACAAAAAAAAGGGATAATTATTTTACAAAAGGGGCAGCAGGAGCTTGGAACAAACTTCCAAAGGAAATAGTAAATTTGAAAACTTTTGACTGTTTTAAGTTAGGATTGGACAAATACCTGAAAACAACTCAAGAGGGAATAATACACATACTGTGTAATGCGAGACGATCCTGATGGGCACTGAGCCTACTTTTGTCTTTAAAACCTTAGAAATTATAGTAAGGAGGAGCTGGCCCACTGGTGCAGCAGTCAGACTTCCGCTTGTGACACCGATGACCCGGGTTAGGGAATGTACCCAGGAGTCAGAGAATGGACCCAGGGGAGAAGGATTGAGCTTCTCTGGGGGGAGGGGAAGAGTGTCAGGCACTTTACGGACCCCTGGCAGAGGCTGTGGATACTGCTGTGACTGGCACAGTTGTGGTGAGGAAGCAGGGCAGATGCTGGACGTCATTGCACATCCCCACCCTCAAGGGAGCAAAATAACAAAAACAGCCGGCCCCCTGGCATGATGACCCACTCTGCCTGCCACGCACTGCCTTCGCCATCCGCCTGGGGGGTCCCGCACTCGTGGCCCCAACCCAGGGGTAAGCCAGGGCTTGCCAACAGTGTCCATTGAGAGGGAGAGCACCCATGCAGGGACAACCATGTGCATAGGGTGGCGGAGTGGGTATGAGGATGGGGGGGCACCAGCACAAAAAATAATTAAACCTTAGTAAGGAGGAGGGAGTCCATGTTAAGAGACCTAAGCAACCTTAATCAGATAAATGTAAGAGAAGTAGAGGGCAGTGAATGTTCGAGAAACAATAGACCATGCTATGGTCATTCAAAGCATCTGAGAGAATATAAGAGACAGTGATAGAGTGGGGGGAGGGAGAGAGAACCCAGTCAATAAGAGAGTGGTTCGGGAACAGACCGGGGACGTCAGAGGGCCAGCTGGGGGAGAAGGATGGAGCATCCTGAAGGGAGGGAGGGAGGGGAGTGTGACCAGTGCTTGATGGACCCCTGGTGGAGGACGAGGGTACTGTTGTGACCGGTGCCAGAACGTTCAAGGGGGTGAGGCAGACGCCAGATGTCACTGCACATCTCCGCCCCAGGAAAAAAACAAAGAAAAATCTCAGCTGCCAGCTGCACTAGATGAAGTCCGTCTCGGCTTCAATTAGCCTCCAGGCCAGCCCTCCGACCTATTCCATTGTTTGCGGCACTGTTGGGGGCTTGTGCCGCAACCCTGCCCTGGGGGGTAAGCTAGGGGTATCAGAGGGTCAGGGCTCAATTTGGAGGTGGAAGCCTGAGGTCCCCCACCAGGCTGAGTTTCTGGGCAGCTGGCGGCAGGGAAATAAAGCATAATAATTAAAAAAAAAAAAGAGTGGTCGAAAAGTGGGGATTGAGACATGTGGACACTCTGCTCTTTATATTATTGTTTTATTGCTCACTGTTTTATTTATTGGTTTGTTTATTTATTTATCTGTGAATCCGATTACACCTTTGAGCTAAGAGCTCATTTACAAAGGTGCCTTGTCTACAATGGTACAGAACAAGTTGATACAGGTACAGAACAAGCTGATACATATAGAGAGGGCAGATCCAAACAGGATCTTTGCCACAGTGTATTTCAGTGGTTACAAATAGAGACTACTGCATTATCAGGTGTTTTTACATAGGTCCTTGTTCCACACTTTATTGTATGGCAATTTTATTCTTGAAACATTTTCTTGTAATCTGTGTATTTTGTTATACTCATTAATATATTATTGTATTATTTTCCACATCGTACTTTATATTTATTCTGTTTTCTATTCTTCCCCCTCCCCCCAGGACACATCTGGAAATGAGCTGATACCAGTTTAGTATGTGTTTCCTGGTAAAATGTTTGAAATACATAAATAAGAGCTGAGTGAGGCATAGGTATTCCGTTTTCTTAAAAGTATGTCTGGCAGAAAGGGACAGCCAACTGATTTTGAATTGCCCCAGTAGAAGCATTTCCCCAGAAAAGGATAGAGGTGCCAGCAATTTTACAGTATCAGAAGGCAAAGAAATATTAGCTTTTGGAGAGGCATGTTTGCTGCCCATGTTGTGCTGTAATGCGTTGTGTTGCATTGCGTGGCACTGTGCTATGTTATGTTATGGTATGTTATGTTATAATATGTTATGTTATGTTATAATATGCTGTTATGTTATGTTATGTTATGTTATGTTATGTTATGTTATGTTATGCTATAATATTTATGTTATGTTATGTAGAAACTATTTCCAGTTTAAGAGCACCTTTTACCAGCAAATAAGGGTCACAGCCATGAGGAGCACCATGGCTCCAGCTTATACAAATCTGTATATGTGGTAATTTAAGAAATGTCATATTCTTGGCTTCTTGGCCTAACATTTAAACTGCCAGAGGTACCTAGACGATATCTTCATCCTGTGTGTGTGTGGGGGGATAAACAATGCTGAAACATTTTCATCTGTATTTGACTCTAGGACCTTAGATTTACCCTAAATTATGATGTAGACAAAGACCCTTTCCAGATACAATTGAGCCCTGTTGAACCTATAGCCTAAATGGAGTTACATTCATACTTTTAATTTTTGTTAATCAGATATCCATTTATGAGGTTTTCTGAAAACTAATGTATTGGCAAAAATTAGTGCACAGCAATATTATTTATTTATTTAACAATTTAATTTTTTCACAAAAAAACTGAAACCCATTGTTTTCTACCTTTCTGGATATAGCTCTGTTATTCTTTTAACAGGTTTACTCCTTTGTCAGGTGTAGATTTAGAATGTACAGGGATTTAGGACGTGAACAGAAGTCTGTGGCACAGCAAGGGTTGAGAGGTTTCCCTTAGAAGATGCAAATGAATCTCTGCACAGTAACAGTATTCATCTAACATGCCTCTTCTGTTATCAAGTTTCATTTAAGAGGGTTCTCTATACCTAAAGAGCATCTTTTTTGGTGCATTAAAACACAAATAGGAGGCTCCCTTACCTGAATGAGAGTTCCTCCATACAAATTTTAAAATGATCTGCTATGCCCCCTTGGGAAGCGAAGGGATTGTATTTTGCCCCCAAGGGGGCTAGCCACTCAATCCTTCCACTTCCTGACTTGCTGCTCCCTTGTTTTGTGATGTCACAATAGGACCAGTGCGGGGAGGTGCTCCATGCAAGTCTATGGAGCGTCATTTTAAAAGCTTTTTGCAGTATTTTAATCGGACTTTTGGTAGAAATCGAAGCCATTACTCAAGTAACAAGAGCCTAGTCCTATAGTGACATCACAAAATAAGGAACCACAGGGATGGAGCAGCAGGTCAGGAAATGGAAGGGATCGAGCAGCTAGCCCCCTCGGGGGCAAAATTTGATCCCTTCACTTCCTAAGGGAGCACAGCAGATCATTTTAAAACTTGTATGGAGGAACTCCCATTCAGGTAAGGGAGACTCCTATTTATTATAATGGCACAGTCTGAATTATGATGAAAGGTGCTCTGTAAAAGATACAAATGAATCTATGCAAACTGAAAGTATTTATTTAACAGGGAAGGAACACAGAGTCTGCACTAGAACTGGTGGTGCTAGGATAGAGATATACATACTGTACAGATCTTTGCTGCTGCTTGACACAGCCATTATTTATGTTCCTTCCAAAGGGAGGTATCTGAAATCCAGTTAGAAACAGATTTCCTTCTTTTGAGCTGGTTATATACCGGCTATGCCATGAGACTGTGGTATTTTTATCCTTGTTACTTACTGTACATAGTCATTTTTATGGCTGTGGGTGGAGCCTACAGCCATCCTGCTTTCACTTGAAAAAAGGTGTTTCTGTAGAATACATCTGTTAGAAGTGTTCAGTGCATCCTTCCATTCTGCAAATCTCAATGGCAGTTAAAGAAACACTCCCTTCTTTCTGTTTAATTAGAATGACGGACACAGAACTCCAAGCTGCTTTTCTCAGAGAGCAAATGCGCGCACCTTCCAAACAAATCTAAATATCTTTAAAACTATTCAAGGTGCACACAAAACACCAGTCAAAGTTGTTCAGGGCAAAAAGACCTTTCTCGTGAGGGTAGTCACTAATCTGAATTTGTTATACTTTATAAAATATGGTATTCCAAACAAGCTCATTTATTTTCTCTCTCTCTGAGTGAACACAGTAGGAGCCATGCCAAACAAATGTAAATATTTTGGATAGTATACAAGATATCAATATGCTACTAACATGAAAGTTGTTCAGGACAAAATGACCTTTCAAATTAGGGTAGTCACTAATTTGATTTTTTTAAATACAGCCATCCACAAAATGAAAATTGTGATGAAAAATTAAAATTCAGGTAATCAGATGGCCATAGTTTAAAAAATATAATTAGCTTAATGAATATGTTCATTTGAAAGGTCTTGTTATCCTGAACAACTTTCATACAGGTTTAACATTTATAAGTTGTATACTTTTAGAGATATTTACATTTGTTTAACGTAACTTCTATACTTCTAAACAGCCTCAGCTCTGCAAGTTACTTTGCCAGGACAGGATTAGTTCCATTAAAAGAAAGCTATCCCAAGGTCAAATTTCACTGACTTGAAAGTTCACTCCCTGACACAAGCTATAAACCAACTGAAGCTTCATTTTAAAACCCTCTGAGTGTGTCTGTGCTAGCATTAGTAAATGACAATGATTAAAACACAAGGAAAAATAAGCTTAAAGAGTAGCTGATACCTTCAAGAGAACTTTAACAAAACGTAATATTTAGATAAAGTTCAGCTTGTATTTCACATTAGTTCTTAATTCCTCCTCCCCATTATTTATTGCTTAAGTCATTTGCTTGAAAACAGGCTTTTTGCTCCTGAAGAGTTGATCTATTTCTGTTGCTGTCTCCCATACCTCTCAACCTCCTGCCTCATAAATCAGGGACAAGGCTTAAAAAAATTAGGGGCAAAGGACCAAAATCAGGGACACATCTTCAAAATTAGAGATATATACCCAGATAGCTGGTAGAATATGGGGCTTAGTGCAAAATGCATTTTCTAAGGAAGAACAAGTCTGTAACTTTAATGTTTGACATTATTTTGTGCTTACAATTTCCACTGTTTAGCCACGGAAACACAAATTTTAGGAGGGACAGAGTAAAATTTTGAGGCAAAATCAGGGACATCCCTGAAAATCAGAGACAGTTGAGAGGTATGCTGTCTCCCTACCTGAGGTCATAATGCACTGCTTGTGACATCACAGTTACTCCCATGGCAACAGATTGGGATGTCACAACAGAGCATTATGACTTGAAGTAGGGTGTAAGCTACAGGGGCAGATTAACTTTAAAGTAACTGCAAGGGATAAAATCATGTACTGTATTCATGCACATTTTGTCAGTAATAAATAATGGGAAGGAAAAATCTAGAATGTATATGGAATACAAGCAGAATTTTACCTAATTATTATGTTTTTCAAAGTTTTCTTTGTGGCATCAGTAGCTCTTTCAGCAATACTTAGTAAATAATGTTAAAAGTCTTATAAATGTAACCCCCTACAAATGGGGGTTCCTGAAAAGTCTTCCATGAGCTTGCCTAAATGCTCACTGCCAGGCTGGTGTCCTGCGGTCTAATCGTTCAGAAGGTATTGCTAGAGACTGCATGTAAAGCCTCTGTGTACTAGCTTATTTAAGTATTTACAAAGGAAGAGGGAGAGGTACCTAAAACAAACAGTAGAAACACTCTGGATACAGAAGTTGATACCAGCCCATTTACAGAAGAAAGGGTTCTGAAAGAGCTCTTAAAACTGAAGGTGGACAAAGCAATGGGGTCTGATGGGATTCATCCCAGAATTCTAAAAGAACTAAGGGTAGAACTAGTGACACCACTGACTACCCTCTTTAACAAATCATGGGAGGATGGGGTGGTACCTGAGGACTGGAGGAGGGCAGATGTGATTCCCCTTCACAAAAGTGGGAGCAAGGCAGAAGCAGGAAACTACAGACCTGTTAGTTTAACCTCAGTGGTAGGGAAAATGATGAAATTACTTCTGAAGGAAAGAATTGTTGGAGTATCTAGAGGCCAGAGGGCACAGGACCCAAGGCAGCATGGATTCACAGTGGAAGGTCATGCCAGACAAATCTGATAGATTTCTTTGACTGGGTGACCAAAGTAGTTGATCAGGGAGAGGCTGTGGACATGGCCTACCTAGACTTTAGCAAGGCATTTGACACAGTCCCACACAAAGATTAATATACAGGTTAGCCAGCCTGGGAGTGGGTCCCAGGATGACAGCCTGGGTAAGAATTGGCTGGAGAATAGGACACAGAGAGTAATAGCAAATGGAGCCCACTCTGAAAAAAAGGAGGTTAGTAGTGGGGTACCTAGGGTTCAGTAATAGACATTGGTCCTCTTCAATGTCTTTATAAGCTTACATTGCAGAGGGACTGGAAGGAAAAGTATGTCTCTTTGTAGATGACACAAAGATCTGCAACAGAGTTGATGCACAAGGTAGGGTGGAAAGGATGAGAAGGGACTTGGCAAGGTTAGAGGAATGGTCAAATGTATGGCAGCTTAGATTCAATGCTAAGAAGTGCAAGGTAATGCACCTGGGAAACAAAAACCCAGGGGAAGAGTACACAATGGGGGTGAGATACTAACAACAACAAAATGGAAAGGGACCTGGGGTAGTCATATCAGATGACCTAAAGGTGGCAAGCAATGTGAGAGGGCAGCAAGGAGGGCTGGGGGATACTGGGATGCATAGGGAGAGGCATCACCAGTAGAAAACAAGTTATTATCCCTCTGTACAGACAGCTGGTGAGACCACATCTGAGTACTGTGCAGTTCTGGAGACCCAATCTCACAAAGACATAGACAGGATGGAAGCTGTCCAGAGGAGGGCACTCAAAATGGTGCAGGGTCTGCACCGGAAGACATATGAAGAGAGACTTAAGGAGCTTAATATGTATAGCCTCGAGGAAAGGAGGAGAGGGGGACATGATAGAAACTTCAAGTACCTCAAGGGAATCAACAAAGTCCAGGAGGGTAGCATCTTTCAAAAAAAGAGGTGTGCAAGAACAAGGGGCACAATTTGAAGATAGAAGAGGGTGGCTCAGAGGTAATTTAAAGTATTGTTTCACAGAGAGGGTTGTGGATGTATGGAACAGCCTTCCAGAGGAGGTTGTGGAGTCAAAAACAGTGGGGGAATTCAAGCATGCATTGGACAGTCATAAGGCAATTCTAGGGGGTTGGGGTAGGAAGAAGTAGGCTGCTGGTTAACTAGGATCTGCAACTTATCCATCAGGTAGGGAAATGGGCAGACTGGGTGGGCCAAGCAGTCCTTATCTGCCGTCAAATTCTATGTTTCTATGTTTCTCTTTAAGAGCTGCCTGATTGCAGTTATAATTGAAATGGGAGGGTGGCTGAGTGTTTCCATGCTTGAGTCCTGCCTGAACTGCCAAATAATTGTTCCATTTCTGCCATCGCTAATTGCGCAGAGGGAGCTCTGTTTGCAGATGTGCTTGCAGACTGATAATCTTTTAGAGCAGTAATAATATTTTAGTTTCTTCTAACCTGCCTTCTTTGCAGCGAGGGGATGTTCTGCCTATCTCCACCATCTTGGTCCTGAACTGCCAAACTGGATCAATCAGTACTTTGGGGCTCTAAAATGGAGTCTGCTTACAGGGACTCTGTGGAGTAAAAACTGTGGGAATTGTAGTTCTGGGGTGTTGACCAGGGGCATCATGCAGTCAGAAATTCTGGAGGGGCACACAATCCCAACCTCTCTGGGGGGGGGGTCTGGGGGCATGCCCCCCAGGAACATTTTGAGAAACTGAAGTCAAATGGTGCATTTTGGTGACTTTTAGCAGTCCAGAAAGCTGTTCTCCAATAAGCTAAATGCCATAATACTGATCTAGGCTAGAGCAATGATACATTGTTCTTGTCCTTTGCTCAGTCTACGTACAGTGTTACCTTTTGTATTTTAAATACGTTTTTAAAGAATTAGAACATCTGCATTTTGTGAGTCTCTCTGGAGATGATATGGGGCTGACTGCAGAGAAAAACTGGTTCGATACTTAGTCAGCAGCACAGAGGAGGCAGGGATCTGAAAAATTAATGGCTGATCTGAGGTCACTTCAGCAGGCACCCCTACACACACACACACACACACACCGGATCTGCAGACTAGAGGCACAGGGGGCTAACGGAGTGACAATGAGACCTTTGGCTCAGCCATTAGTTTGAGATCCCTGCAGCAGGGATCTCAAACTAATGGCTGAGGTGGATGTCTCATCCACACTTCAGTGGCCCCCCCTCCTCAAGTTAACGGAACAACAAAGTCAAAACCACATGGATGGCATGCCTGCCTGACGACGACAGTGCTGCACTGGCAAGGGTAAGGGTTTACCACAGAATATCTAATGCATGGATTACATATAGTGAAATGCAAATCCTTTTTGTGGTGAGGGAGCAAGGGACAGTAATATTTCCACTGCATCTAGAGGCAGCAGGCTGACAGTTACACAATCAATGCATTAGGTATTCTGTGGTGAACCCTTGCCCTTGCGGCACTGTCACTGGCAGGCATGCCATCCGTGTGTTTTTGACTGTGTTTGTTGTTCACTTCATTTTGGGGGGGCTACTGAAGTGCCGATGAGGCCTCCACTGCAGCAGTATAGCACAGTGGTTTAAGGCTCTGAGCTGCAAACCTGGAGACCTGGGTTTGAATCCCACAGCCTCCACTTGCATACTGTGTGATCCTGAACAAGTCACTTAACTTCCTTGTGCTCCCAGGTCACAGCTGTGAACAAGCTTTTAGGTTAGTGTGTCTCTCCTGGTTAAAAACAAAACAAAAAACAGAGCACACAAAGAAGGGCCACTCCAACGGGGATAGCACAATATGTAGAAATAAGCAAAAAGGATTCAGCACTCGGTATCAAAAAGCTGCTAATGACTGGGTAAGCTGTTTCAGACTGAAGATACTCTAAAGGCAAAGTTCCATTTGCTTCTATAATATGTTATAATTTTTGGGGGACATTTTAAATTATGAGGTTGGATGACCATCATGGCCTAACACTATCACTGTCACTGAGGTGCTGCTGTACGTGGCATGGAACAATGAGGTCACCATGAATCTACAATCTAAATCCACTATCTTCTACCTTAGTAATAGTCAGTCAGAAAAATCAAATGTCAAAATCTTTCATTTCATTACAATGCATTCTAGCACATTCCAGCACAGTTTGGTTTACTTTAAAATGAGTAGTGTCCTCTATGAGATGTGGTAGTCATTGGAGGATTTGACACTGCTGAGACACATGGACAGGCAGTGTATGGAGGTTTTCACTGTGATTACTCAAGCTGTATCTGTCATGTGGACAGAGAGCATCAGTTTTCTGTGCTGTCAGTCTAGCATCTTTCACTAACACATTCACACTCTGGAGTGGGGCATCTTGAAAATAAAAAATGAAAAAAGTAAGACTTCTCCATGGAATTAATAATTACTAACAATTATCTTCAAACTAGAGAAACCCATAGTTACCACTGTATACAATAAGCAAATTAAAGCAAACCTTTTACAATTTGTATTGTGCTGCACCTTGAATGAAACTTTTCAGGAACATGCCTTTTTTATAGGCTGAGTATTTTTATGAGTTCCTACTGTCCCTGGATAAAGACATTATGGCTGACCCAACTGTGAATGTCCCACTGCTAGCCAGAACCATTCCCAGGCTTGTAGACCAGCGAGCGCATGGCTCTTTAGCTCATGATATGTACGTTTCATTCTTTGCAAAACAAAACAATGCACTCTAACGGAGATGTTTAAATATTGTTCACAGATTTTAAACAACAAAAGGGAATAGCTCAAATTATGAAACAGAAGACCAAGACCTGACGAAACATTTGGGTACCAATCTGTTATTTAAAGAAAATACAAAGTCACACATGCCCCCACAATGCAAAGCATCATGGGCTGCATATGCAAATCACCACAGAATGTTATGCTGGTCCAACTTTAAGCAGAATTGCATGGTGCCGAAAGGCCTCTCACACAGTTTGCAAAGGGTGCTAACAGAAAACATAGACACGTGTTTCGTCCTACCAGGACTCATCAGTATGCCTCGTCTGTTTAACACCCCAGTGGACTGGACCAGCTACCCCTAAGGCAGTGTGCCTGGGATATATTGTGGTGAACCCATTAAAATAAAAAAACATTTAAAAGACAAAGAACCTCTGTGCGCGTAAACACTGAGGCAAGGGTTACCCTTCTGTTATTTATCTGTTAGTTATCTAAATCTGTTATTTATCTCATTATGGAACAACAGACTTTAGAGGAGAGGATAGAACTGGTAGGGTCTACAAGAATAAAGTACGGAAAGATTCTTAGTTACCAGGCTTCAATGAAGATGTGTGGCCCTGGTCCTCGCTAGGCCTGTTGCAATGGTGATCTGATTTAGTCGGTGATGTGACTTGGACTTGGCTCCCACAAACAAGACCGACTCCAAGTCCATCCATAGTCTGATTGGACGCCTGCGGGGCCACTGCATTGGTTTTTCACGACTCCTGACCCTCCACCCAGGCAAACGGTGAGCCCAGAGCCAGCCCAGCAGCACGCACACCCCGAGTTAAAACAGTGAGGCAGTAGAAGTAGGAATGAGGTAGCCAGCCAATGAGCCGACTGTCACATCATGGGATCACCCAGTTCAGGACTCAAGATTTCCCTTCCTTTGCTGGCCAGGTCACCAGCCTGAGTAGCAGTTAACCTACTCAGCAGACTTTTTTCCACCGCTCTCTCTCTCTCTCTGTCTGAGTCTCTCACTCACTGGCCATGTTGCCGTCTCTCTAGCTCTGAAATCTGACTGACATGCTGTGACAAGTGTGTCCAATCCAAGATGGTGCTGGAAAACACACCAGTTTGCTGCACGGTCTGCTTCTCAACGTTGTCACATTCTGATTGGAGGTTGCGATCGTATCTTGACATTTCTTCACAGAGATTGGCTGGCTGCACAAAAAAAAAACACAGCAGAAACTTGCTGGGGAAAAGGAAAAGTGATTGGTACATTTATGCTGATTGTTAGCATGGACTACCAGTCATCACTGTCTGGAGTGTCTGGTGTCTGTGTGTCTTCTATTCTTACAGAACACAGCCAGGTGCCAGCAAGCAATGCAAGATGGCAAGATGCTGCATTTTTTGAAAGTTGCCGGTGGTCCCGCCCCACCCCAGACACATAGACTGATCACTGGAACCCCCAACCCCACAACAAAGGCTTTAAAAAAAGCACTGTTGTTTTTTGGCCCTGCAGTGTATTAAATCAATGATTTTTTCAATAGATTGCACCACAATATTGGGGGGGGGCACATGCCCCTCAGGCCCTATGGGCATGATGCCACTGGTGTTGGTGCATTTTTGCACCTACAGGGGGAACTTTGTTGTGACTGACAGCTGAACCAACCAACTGAACCTTTTGGATCTTGGAAAACCCCCCAAGCTGTCTGCTGTCTAGGCAGATCTAAGTGGGAAACTGAAGAAGCAACAGCTTGAGACAGTCGAGCAGCCGTTTTATGTAGTTCACGCAGGAGAACTGTGGAAAGGCTAGAGTCTGGCCTGCAAGTCTGCCTGTTGCCCTGAGAGGGAACGGAGAGTTATTTTCAGACTAAATCTGATTAAAGAGCCACTGATTTGTAACCAGGCTTCTACCTGAGGGAGACCGAAGATTTTTGCTGAATGCGATTGGCCGTCCAGAATTCCAGCCACATTCTGAACTTCCAATTTATGTAGAGAGCTATGTGACTGTGACTGGGAGAAAGACTGCCTGGTACTGTAGAATTTCATACAAATGAATGTGCTGTTTATTGAAAGTGGGTCGTGATTTGGTTCCCCACTGTAGGAACTGTGTTCTGCTTGCTGGAAGCTGTATCAAGCCTAACCGGACTGAATCCGCGGTTATCTCCATGTGGTTGGGCCTTGCCATGAGGGCCCTGCCAGACTACCCCACTGCACAGAGAAGCCATCGACAAGAGACCTGCCTGGGGATTAGCCTCCTGCTCCACACTTGAACAGGAATGACGCCTCGGTGTATCGTGTTGGGCCCTGCTTCTCCTGGCACTCCATATCAACCACCTGCTGTCACGATTTTTGTCCAGCCTGTGTCCAGTCTTGGGTATCGTGAGTAACCATCAGGGTAGCTCCCTGCAACAACAGTTTAATCTAAATGTGTCATCTGATTTCCTTGTTGTTTCTCTTGCTTCATGAACTGAGCCATCTGGCTCCGGATTACAAATAGTGTGTATTGTGCATGTTGTTTTTTTTTTCTGTCACAGGGCCCCAACCATCTGCAACACTGCTCTACCCTGGGCAACGGTACTGGCTTGCCTACCTTTTCTCCACCTGGGTACCCAGAGGGTGTGACTGTTTTAGGAACTCTGAATGCATGCACAACTGTTTGATCGATAGAACATTTAAGCAAATCAACCTGATTACGCCCTCCCTTTTTCAAGTCCCCTGAATAAATCAGACCTAACTTTTTCTGCATTCAATCTGACTATGGTTCCAGTTTGTACTGTACTGTTGCTATTTGCTCTGGCTAACCTTGTTTTACAGGGGGTCCCCCGGGGTCGAACCAGAGGAACCAGCCCTGGTGGTAAGTGCAAACAGTGTGGGTACTTGCAAGGTGTATCGGGGTATTGTGAAAGTAATTATTGTGTACTGTTTCTGCCACTAGCAGGGAAAGAGGGGGGTTACAGTGTCCCAGAGGGCTGTGCCCAGGCTAGTTTGACCACTACCATTCCTGACCTCCGGGTGGATGCACCCCTTTCAGAACTCAAGCCCCTTAACCTGCTACTAGCCAAGCAGGTAGGGGTAGTAGCCCTTGGGATAGTGCCACCTTGGGGCTACATAAATATGAAAAAATATATGTGTTAAAGGCTACCTAAACACACATCTTATGGGGCATACTGTTCCAAAAACCCTCCTGTGGAAGCAGAGCAGACAGGGAGAGATTTTGAATCCTGTAAGCAGTTATCTTAAAATCATAAGTTTTATACCTTTTTGGCAAGGTTTTTCTTAATACCGAAACCAGGAAACGTTTTCACAGCACCATGCTGATTGGAGGCTAAGACTGCTGTGAACGTCAAATGCGATGATGTAATCTTAGCAAGTCAGGACGTTCCCAGTATTCGGTCCCTATGGAGTCTTATGTTCAGTGTGTATAATTAGCAGTATATGTGTATCTTGAGATCTCTATTGCTATGTAACATGTGCAGTATAGTATACTGTGTATGTTACATAGCAATAAAGATCTCAAGGTATACATATACTGCTAACCCCCACACCACCTTTGGCTAGCTGGCACCCCCATTAAAAGAACTACTGACTACATGGCATACAATTTTCTTTTGGCAGAGCTACACTCATGATACCACCCCTAGTGTTGGAGTCTATACCAGGCTCATTATCTAGAGGATGGGGGTGGGGGTACATACTAAAATGAACCTTTTTATTTATAACCAGGTCCAGGGGAGAGGATGCTAGGCATATGCTAGACCTAACTGCTGAGGAGCCCCAATAACGTTCACACTAGAAGCAATAAGCAGAATGTTCAAAGCAGTAACTGGGATATTGCAGTATGGCTTTATTTACAGGTGTTACTTAAAGCAAGGGTGGTCCCCCAAATGTTTATCATTGCAATACAGGCACACTCTCTTTTGCAGGACACTTTGCTAGGCAGTACTGTTTTCCACAAAAAACATCTCTGTCTTCCAAAGTGTATATCTATGGGATTTACCACACACATTAAACATTTTCCACAAATATCCATTTTCAAAGTGTCTATCTATGGTATGTGCCACACACTTTAAAATCCTCCTGGTGCATGGTCATTGGCAGGGAACACTGGTGCCCATACATGAGCCACTTAACCCTGCCTGAAACTCCAGATGGAGTTCCTCACCCTTTGCCCCAAACAGCAACTGCCATTCTTTCAGGGTTACGCCAAACAAATCTCCAGTCCCAATAAATTGCTAAAGACTCCCAACTTTAACTTTAAATTCAGCACAGTTGTGTTGATAGGGGTCCTGACCAGAGTGATCTAGCCTTATCTAGGGCACACACACCTCAGACAACTCCCTCAGAGAATAGTCTCAAATTCTGTACTCACAGATTAGTTGTTCCTTCCTTCCTTCCAGTCATGGAAAGAACAACAGGCACCTTTCTTTCACTGGTAGCTGTCAGATTCTACTCATTATTTTTCCTTAAGGCAGCTGTGAACTTCAGGAACTTCAGGGGATTACCACTTGTATCCACAAGAACTGCATTCGCTCTCACTCCCCCTGGAGTGAAACTACAGAGTCCTGCAGGCAAACTGAAGACTTTACCAAACTAGGGTGAGAAATACCAGGGCTCCTTTTGACAGAGCCCCAATGGCAGACCTCTTGCCACTCTAACTGCCACACTTGAACTTACTGATGGACATTCTAGGCTCTCCAAGAGCAGCTGACTCTAAAATAGTTATGCTGCTGTGAGAGTTCTAAATGACAGTCATCCTTCTCTCAGACTAGCAGAGTAAACAATGATGTCATTATGTAGAAAACCTCTAATGACCTCCCGACCATCTTCCTTTTCCTACCTTGCTAAGACTAGTACTAATGGGATTCTAGTAACCTGAGGGGACTGGGTTGTTACATGTAGTTATGTCAGCACCACCATGTTGCTCAAGGCTGACTCCGGAGCAAAGTGCACATGTGCGAGTATCACGCATGCACAATACTGTAATCAGTGAGGTATTATGGCTGACTCCTCTGCAGCGACAGCACAGCATATTCTGTTCACTGCTCTTGCCACTCCAAAAAGCTCTCCACGGCCATATTGGCCCTGGCCAAATCATATTATATCTTGCTGCTTTTTATGGCTGTGGGCAGAGCCCACAGCCATATCGCTTCAGCTTGAAAAGAGGTTTCCATGGAACACATTTATTTAGTAGTTTTCAGTGTATCCTTCCATAACACTGCAAATCCCTATGGCAGTTAAAAAAAACTCCCTTCTTTCTGTTTAGAATGATGGACACAGAACTCAAAGCTGCTTTTCTCTGAGAGCAAATGTGCACACTTTCCAAACAAATCTAAATATCTTTAAAACTACTCAAGCTGCGCAAAAACAACCAGCATGAAAGTTGTTCAGGGTAAAAAGACCTTTAACATGAGGGTACTCACTAATCTGAATTCTTTAAACTTTGTAAAATATGATCTTTCGAATGGCCTCATTTTTTTCCCTCTGAGTAAACACAGTAGGAGTCATACCAAACAAATGTAAATATCTCAGAAAGTATACAAGTTACTAATATACAACCAACATGAGAGTTGTTCAGGACAAAATGACCTTTCAAATGAGGGTAGTCACTAATCTGAATTCATTAGATTTTTTTAAATATAGCCATCCAAAAGGTGAAAATTGTGTGAAGAAAAATGAAAATTCAGGTAATCAGATGGCCATAGTTTAAAAAATATAATTAGTGCAGCTTAATGAATAAGCTCATTTGAAAGACCGTTTTTGTCCTGAACAACTTTCATATGATGGTGTATGTGTATTTTGTATACATTTAGAGATATTTACATTTGTTTGCCGTAACTCCTATTAACTTATAACAGCCACATTTCTGTAAAGCACTACGACACTGTAAGTGCAATGAGACCAGACCATGTTGTCATGCCTAATTTAACAGTAGATCATCATGACTTACTAGTACTTCAGTTGAATTCTTTAGTGCTTACCAGCTTGAAACAAAATGATCTTATTGGGGTCACTTTAGATATTTTCAGGATGGGAGGGAGGAGGGGGCAGCTGCAAACTAGGGGTGCTAGCTGCACACTCAAGCAGACGAGATAGACCGGTGGTCTGTTTCTGCTGGCACATTCATATGTTCGTATGTTAAATCTTTTCAAAACAAAAGCAGCAGATTAATTTTAGTAATTATTAGCCAGCATTATCCTATGAGATCTATTTGTGACACTGATGCTGACCAGAAAGGAGGAAGAAGGAAAAGAGAGAAGAAAAACAATGGCTGTCTGTAAAACTTTTAGGCATCTATGCTGCAACACTGATTTTTTTTTTCATTTATTATGTCCTCTTTGGCATCTTCTATTATTAAAATGCATTAAATGTATAGTTTACTAAATCTTGACCTTGGGATAACTCTTGAATGACTCCTAAATAAGTCTCAAGTCATTCCCTTTGCAGGAGGTCAAGACTGGTGCAAAAGGTCAAGTATTATTTTTTCATATTTTTTTTACAAACTTCCACAGTAAAAGTGTAGAAAATAGAACAGTATGTACAACTAATCTCCTATGCATTTTCAGCTCAGAGAGGTGTTAATATTTGCACAAAATCAAACCCAAAGTTTACACAGTTTTGTTCAAAAGTTATTTTATTCTAAATCTTATTGGACTGTTGAGTGTTATTTTTTTCATTTTTTTTTTTTACAAATTTCTGAAGTAAAAGTGTGGAGAAAAACAAAAATTTGTACAACTAATCTCCTATGCATTTACAACTCAGAGAGTTTATATTTGCATGAAATCAAACCCAAAGTTTATACAGTTTTTGTTCTAAAGTAGTTTAATTCTAAATCTTATTGGACTTTTGATGAACTGAGCAAAGAAATGTTTAGATAAAACAAATTGAAGACTCCAGGATTGGGAGGTCAATAAATTGTAAAAGGTCAAATTATGAAACTTTAAATGAACTCATTAAGACCATTCTTCTTAGTGTGAATTATAAATGAATTAAAGACATTTGAATATATACCTACAATTATACAACCATTGTTTTTTTCACTTTATCTTTTTATTGAAATTTTCACAAAGATAATACATACAAAATTACAGGTGCACAACATATTATATATAAGGGCCCAGATATTCAAACTGCGCCAGGCTGTGGCGCAAGCCTGGTCGCAGCACAATTTGGCTGCGCAGGGGCGTTGACTGGGCAATATTCAATGGAGCTGCACCATGGCTCAGCATTGTTGAATATCACATCCTGGCCACCCGCAGTGTGCATGGCGCAGTGGCACTGCGCCAGCACAAGTGGCCAGAGTGGCGCAAGGGGATGCGCTAGTGCAAGTTCCATTGCACTAGGCGCAACAACTGCGATATTCAAAAGCGCACATGCAAATGGGACCAAAATGTATGTAATGCACAAATGGGGCCATTTGCATGTCATTATGGCCCCATTTGTATGCAGGTGCGCTGATCCCTGACGACTTGCGCCTGGCGCCCTGCCAGGCAGCAGCCATCAGGGACCGATACCCCCTACAGCACGGCAATGCGCTGCACAGCCTGATCACGGAAATTAGTAAAATAAACAAGATTCCAATATCCCTGGAGGTCCAGTGGACTGCTGTCTGCCCGATCGTGGGCTTAAGTAAACAAAAATAAGAATCCTATATCCCTGGTGGTCCAGTGGACTGCTGTCTGCCTGATTGCGGGCTTAAGTAAACAAAAATAAGAATCCTATATCCCTGGTGGTCCAGTGGACCACTGTCTGCCCGAGCACAGGCATTAGTAAACAAAAATAAGAATCCTATATCCCTTATGGTCCAGTGGACTGCTGTCTGCCCAATCGTGAGCTTAAGTAAAGAAATAAATGAATCCTATATGCCTGGTGGTCCAGTGGGCGCCCTCCCCACCACACTGATCCCCACTGCCCTCCCCCGGTCAGTGGCGGGTGGTAGCACCTAACCCGCCTGCTGCCCCCGCTGCCCACAGACTGACACTGTCGGTAGAGCTGTATGCCATTGGTCCGATAGCGCGAGCTATGGGCATGCAGTGCAGTGCTGACTACATTCCAGATACGTAAATGGATCCATTCACATATCTGGAATGTGTAGTACGGCATGGGCTGCACGCCCATTGGCTCATGTTGTGGACCAATGGGCATACACCCATATCGACAGTGTCAGTTGGCGGGTGGGGGCAGCAGGTGGGTGCTGCGCCTGCCGCGGCCACCGGGAGGGGAGGAGCAGGGGATCTGTGGTGGGTGGGTGGTGGGGAGGGGGTCCACTGGACCACCAGGGATATAGGATTAATTTATTTCTTTACTTAAGCCCGAGATCGAGCATACAGCAGTCCACTGGACCACCAGGGATATAGGATTCATATTTCATTTACTTAAGCCCGCGATCTGGCAGACAGCGGTCCACTGGACCACCAGGGATATAGGATTCTTATTTTATTTTACTTAAGCCCACGATCGGGCAGACAGCAGTCCACTGGACCACCAGGGATATAGGAGTCTTATTTTTTTTACTTAAGCCCGCTATCGGGCAGACAGTGGTCCACTGGACCACCAGGGATATTGGACCTTATTCTTTTTAAATGATGCCCGCGATTGGGTATGGGGCGCCACCATGGAGGTGCGGCAGACTCACGGTGGCCACCCACAGGTGGCAGCTGCCATGTGCAACCTGCGTACGGCAGCTCACCTGTCAGGTAGCCGACCGTGCTCCCTTTTGGGGATCATCTTTGTGTGGCGCAGTAGAGGGTTGTGCATGCATATTCAGCATGACCGCGGCTGAATATCGGGATGCAGAGTATGCATGGCACGCCCCACCCGCGCCTGTACATACATTACTGATGTGCTCCCGCATTAGGATTTGTGCCAGGCGCAATTCGCTTGAATATCACGCCAGGGCGCATCAGTGGGTTGCGCATGGTGCAACACTGTTGCGCCATCCGCAACCTTTTTGAGTATCTGGGCCAAGAAGTAAATAGGCTGGTTAACTAGGAACATAGCAGAAAGAACACAATATGCATATATATAAAGAAAGAGATTACTGTACTTAAGTAAGGATTTGGTCATGTGATACAACAATAGAAACAGTTAGATGTATACTGTCCGTAAAGTATAAAAGGGAAGTCAGTAGTACCTAAGGATAGTGCAATTGCTACTTTGCATATTATTAAACATAGAACAAGAAAAGGTGGTTGCATGTGACCTGTAAAAGAGAGACAGAAGGAAATAAACAGAAGAAAGTAATGCAGATATAAAAGAAGCAAAAAACAGAGAGCAAAGGACAAAAGAGCATCTGTGCTAAAAGTTGTCGCGACCCTAATCTATTGAATAGATGACGGGAGAAAGAGAAGAAAAAGGGGGGATTGAATACTTATAAATTAGGGCATAAGATATTGGTAGTGTCAATATATCTGAAATAGTCCTGCCAACATCTATTATATGAATTGAGTCCGGCAAAAGTACTATGAGATAAACGGTCCAAAGATGCATATTGAGATAGGTTTTGAAGAACGTCTGAGAGAGTAGGTATATGGGTTGATCTCCAGTTCATGAGAATCAGACGTTTAACTAAGAGAAACAAAATATTTAGCCATCTAAAATGTGCACGTGAGAGGGTAGGATTGTTTGGAGCTAATATACCTAGCAAAAAAAAATTTCGGATCTAAGGGAATTTTATGTCTGATAACTCTGGAGGCTAATGTATGAACTTTGTGCCAGAGTTTATTAATGGGAGAGCAAGTCCATAGAATATGGAAAATATCACCATTAGGTAGGTTGCAATACCAACAATTATTATTATTTAAAACACACATATGATGGAGTACAGACGGGGTTCTATACCAAGGATATAGAATTTTAATTTGAATTAAAGAGCTGCAGGCGTCTTTGAATACATTACGAGATATACTCCATCATTTACTCTACTGTTTACTCGTTATTTTATAATTGAGTAAGGAACTCCATTTATTTTTAGCTGATAGAGTTTGATCGGGTAAGGCATCTAGAATGTCTCTCTATCTATGGAGCTATTACATTTTATAGTTAGTTTAGTCCAACATGTAATGTAATGATCCTGTAAGTTACGGTTATGAATATAATGAGAGAGAGAGGTACAGACAGTACGAATTTGTAAATATTTCCAGAAATCTTGTTTTGGAAGATTCCAAATGTTCTATAAATCTGAGAAGGGTTTAAGTGTAAGTGAGTTTTGGTCCAGAATATCCCCTAAGAAGAAAATACCCTTGTTTTTCCAAGAGCGGCAAAAGATAGTCTTGTTCTCTAGAGCCAATAATGGGTTACCCCATGGGGGGGTATAAAACCAGGGGGTTGGATTAGATTTTTAAAATTTGTGAGTTAACTTCCAGTAAAGAACGGAAGCAGAGATAGTGGGATGCGATTTTAATTTGGAAGGGAGAGGGCTAAATATGAAGGCTGTGGAGACTCCTCCAGGAGAAGATGCAGATTCCATTATAACCCATAGGGGAGCATGAGATGAAGGTTTGTGGAACCATTTACTATTTTGGGAATTCTGAAAGGCCCAGAAATAAGCTTTGAACCAAGAAAGACTGAACCCTCCCTTTTTCCAATGTGTATGTAACTTGTTACAACTGAATCTAGGAGGTGTGTCATTCCATATAAAAATACAGAGTAATTTGTCTATTTTAGAGAAAAGGATGGTAGAGTTAGGGGGATATTAGCAAATAAGTAAAGGATTTTGGGAGTAATAGTCATCTTAATGGTTGCTATTTTCCCCATGAAGGACAGGTTGAGGAGTTTTCATCTGTCTAGGGTCATCTTGATGGTATAACGGGTTAAGATTTATGTCCCAAGTTTTATCCAGGTAATTATACAACCATTGTGATACATACTTTTAGGATCAGAGGAATGGTGCAAGGCTGCGCAAAATCTTGGTGATCTCATTGCTTCAACGCTTCAATGTACATGGATCAAACACACAAAAAAACATAATAAAAGTTTTTATCTCCTCAAAAAAAAATTATATTTTATTATATTTGATTTAACCTGAAAATACAAAATAGCAATAAGGAAGTAAAACAATCAAGATGATATTTCAGCGTTCTCCAACCATACATTGAAACCACACCATAATAAAGGCTTCTATCTTCTTCAAAGCAGTTATTTTGATATATTTAATATTCTGTATATAAGTAGACGCGAGAAAAAAAAGTTTATTGGGTGTTTGAAAACAGGCAAATGCAATCAAACACAAAAGGAACTTAGAAGAGAGTATTGGTTGCGGGGGCTAGTAACAAGTCGAGGAGCTCACTTGACCACTCCAACGGTGGCCACTCACCAACACTACTGATCATTGGTTAGCAACGGTAGCAGAGGAGGAGCTGGGCAAGTGCTGCAAGCAGTCAGTGTAGGAGGAGGGGGATGGCAGGCTGCCTGCCATAGTCCAGCTCTTGTTTTAAATCCCCAATGGTGCCTGAGTGGTTGAAGCAATGATCTGTGCAGCAGCTTTCTATCTGTAGGGATTAAGAGGACTCAGTTTAGCTGCCCTGTTGTATTCAGACAGGCTCAAGCTCCATTACAGCAGCAGGTCCGACTGCAGCTCAGTACCCCCAACTCTGCTACTTGTATAGGACTGACCGCTTGAGAGTGAGGGATCCTCGCTGCTTGCAGAGGAAGTGGGAGGGGTCGCAGTCAGTGTTTATTTGTGTGCCTGGAGGCTGGCTTGGCTGGGACAACTGCCTTTAAGTGTAAGCATTGCATGTATCTGAACTGTTGTGGATTGCATGGACATAGGCAGGATGGGTGTCTAGGGTGTTCAAGCCACACACCCCCCCCACCGAAACTACCTCAGAAAATGTTAAATTCCTGTATTTTATTTTCAGCCTGGCTCAGGCTGACCCGTTATAAAACTCAGTATCTCAGCAGTCTCCATAGTGGTTGGAGCTAGATGCAACACAGTGTGCATGCGTGGGACCATTGATGGGCAGGGTAGATGGAGACATCATCAACAGAGAAAGCAGGAGAAGCCTGGTGAGACAGACTAGTGAGTGTGCTGCTGTGCTGCTTCACCTGTACAGCACCGCGCAAGTTGTAGTGACCTGTCAACTGTCGTGGTGATAGAGTGGGACTGTGTGCTGCTCTTCTCTAGCTTCAGTTGAACTGTGGGAGAACTTAAAGTATGGTCTGATAGAGAAAGAACTGACCCATCCAGGGCAGAGCTGTGAGTAATGCACAGCACATCTTCTTGACTGTGCTGGATCCTGGCTGGACTGGTGGTATTGTCTGAAGAGAAGACAGGAGAGATCGAGGAAAATCTGCTCTGGCCTAATGGCCTGTAGTCCTGTCTTGGGAGGGGAGTGACTGTAAGGCAAGCAAACAGGAGGATAATCAGCAGAAAAGTGGCAAGTGGAGAAAAGAATAAAGACTGATTCAGGGGGAGGGGACTCCTCTCATTCAGAGAGGTGGTGAGGGGTATTGGCACCATCTCCCAGGGCAACCCACTCATTATATCACAACTGCACCGATGTTCTGCCCAACTTGGAACTTATCATGTGGTGTGGAAAGACAGATGTCTGACTGACATCTTTATCTCTGGAGATTGTAGAGTTCTAACATGTGCAAAGGTGGAATGGGGTTAGGAGTACTCTCTAGATGCAGAGGTGGGATGGTGGTAGAGGAGGAGTGATGCAAATGTGTGGAGGTGTCCCCATGTGTAGGAGTGGGATGGATGGGGAGCAATGCTCCCCATGTAGGGGCAGTGGGATGAAGGGGTGCAGTGCTCCTCATGTACAGAGCTGATATGACGTGGGAGGAAAGCTCCCATGTGTGGAGGTTGAATGGAGGGGGGAGGAGTGCTCCCTATGTGCAGGAGAAGGGATGCAGTGGGAGAAGTGCTTTCCATGTGGGGGAGGTGAAATGTAGTGGGAGAAACACTGGGGGGTCAGGGGATGAGTACTCACAGTGCATGGAGGTGGGATGGAGGTGGAGCAATGATACCTATGTGTGGAGATGGAATGCAGGGAAGAGTGCTTTCCATGTTCAAGTAAAAGTTTATTGTGAAGAGATAAAATCCATTGAGCAAACTCATTTGCAAGGAGGTCCCATGTACAAGCAATGAGAAATACATGGTGTGAGATACAAAAAGTAAGGACACATAATATAAATTAAATAAAGCAATTTTCTTTACAATATGTACAATGTTGCTTTCAACAAGGATTGAGACCAAATATGATTACATAACACACTACGTCCACCAATGCAAAGGAGGCACGGGGGGGGGGGAATGCTCTCTATGTGCAAATGTGTAATGGAAGGGGGAGGAGTGCTTCCCATGTGTGGAGGTGGGATGGGGGGGTAGTCACTTAGTGGCCACCATCCTAGACCCCACTCTAGCCTATGTGTGAAATGTTTTGGAATGGGCACATTTTGTGATTGGGCAGATGTTCAATCCACATCTCTTATCTGGCCACTGTAAAGTATTGGGTTGATAGGTGGGGGTGCAAGAGGGGGCACCAGTCACTCAGGAGCACCCACTGTATCCTACCCCCCCCACCCAGCAGAGTGGGAACAGTTGTAGAGGAGCAGATACAAGATCCACATTTTTATATCTCAGTACCTCAGAGTGCTCTCCATGGGTAGAGCATGTTAGGTAGGAGAGCCTCTGGCTGAAGCAGAGTGTTCTGCAAGTGTAGAGGTGTGGCATAGGGTGAGGAAGTGCCAGTCGCCCAAAGCCCACTCCACCCTTTATGCTAGCTCTGGTGGAGCAGGGACAGGTACGAAGGGGCAGATGTGCAACTTGCATCTCTATCCCTGGCTGCTGCAGGGTGCTTCCCTTGTGTGGAAGTGGGATGGGGGGATGGGGTATCATTCTCCCAGAGCCATGGGGTATCATTCTCCCAGAGCCACCGGCCTGAAGCTCACCCAATGCCAGTGGCAGCTTTCATGGAACTTGGATGGGTGAAAATGGAGAGATGTGTGAACCACATCTGTCATTGGCTCCTGCAGAGTGCTCCTAACATGCAGGAGGCAGAATGGAAGGAGAAAATGCTTCACATGTGCAGAAATGCAGATAGATGTGTTGGGTGCCAATGACCTCAGGCCACTCAGTGGATCTGGACCGTAACCCCATTTCCACCCACCTGGCACCCACCAGGCTAGACAGAAACAGGTGTGGTGAGGCAAATGTTCAACTCACATTTCTGTCTCTGACTGGGGCAGCCAATGTGTAGTGGTGGGACGGTTTTGGAGAGGGCACCAATCACCAACTTCTGCCAGGCCAGTAGTCCACTGTTTACCTTGGGCTGCCCACCTGGAGGTCACCTCGTCTCTGTGCCAAGCTGTGTAGAGTGGGATCGATGTGGAGGGGAAGATGAGTAACCTATATCAGTCTGTGGCTACTGCAGATTGTTCCATATGTGCTGATGTGAGCTGGAGATGTAGGGGGGCAGCAACTACCCAAGGGTGCCCTCAGAGAAGCCTCCAGGGGGAGGTAAAACGTAAAAGCAGGGCTGTGGCCCATATGTTTAAACTTTATGCTTGCTACATTCTTTGGTGGTAGCAATAAAATAGGAATTTCCTAGAAGAAATTGTAATTTGTGTCTCCTTTATACATAGGGGTGAGTGCGTTTTTCCATTTTCTTTACTTTTTAACAATATTTAGCATCTATGACTGCCACTATACATCTGATACAAACCCATATTGACGTTCTTCACTTGAAGCAAAGGGGGGTAGGCCATAACTGCCTACTTGTTTTTGCATTAAAGGAGTCAGTTTCTTTACAGCAAAAACAAAGAAAGGCATTATTTTTAACATGTGCAGACGAGCATGGGGACCACTTTCTTCCAGAGCATGCTACCACCAGCAGCTACCACTTCAAGACTGCTACTGCCCCCGCCTAATACAATCCGGGAAAAAAACAAAAGTAGTGTACCAGTAGCAAGGTCAATATGGTTGATGCACATTTGCCAGAAATTACTGCTTAGAAAAGAATGAGAACGTGACTGTAATGACGAGCAAGTCCCAGACCAGATCTCTAGTTTGTTAATAGACTCCTCCTGAGTCTGATTTGTATGGCTGCATGGGCCAATTCCACGGATGTTATGCCATCATCAGATTTGTATAAGAGCACTGTGGAAGCATGTAACCGGACCATTGTCTGATGTGCTGCCACAGTGCTCCAACATAGTTTCCAGTGATTCTGTTTATGCAGCCCTTCCCCTCCACAGGCCACATAAACATACCCACTTACCGGTGCACTACTTTTCTGTTCTGCAGCTGCAGTACTGACGGCCACCATGTGCAACATGGTGACATTGATTTAAGCTGTGCAGGTGCATGACTATCGTGCATACATAGTTATGCCAGAATCGCCATGTTGTGCAGGGCTGCCTACAGGGCAAACTTCACATGTGCAAGTATCATGCATGCATAGTACTGTAATTGCTGCAGTATTACTTACGGCTGACTCCGGTGCAGAAAAAGCACCGCATATTCTTTTCCATGCTCTTGCCACTCCTAAAAGCTCTCCACAGCCATATCGGCTCTGACCAGAGTTTGTTATGTCTTGTTGCCTTTTACATGTATAAGATCCCTTCAAGTTTATATGTTATGTTGTTTTAAACCACTAATCACCTTTAGGCACTACTGTATTGTAATTGGTCGCACAAGATGTGATGTCATGCTGTGTTGTATATAAGTCAACTTTTTTATTTTGGGCACCGATCCTTTGAGAAAGGAACGGTTACTTTCCGAAAACACATCAGGAGGTATTGGCACTGCGCTGGCACCTTTGCAATAAATTATGCACTTTATATTGCACCTGATAGAGCAGTGATTATTTTGTATGGGTGGGTGTGTGCAGGATTGCTGCTTTTTCCCTATTCATTTAACAGGTTTATTCTATTATCAGGTATTTGTTTATGTGGGCTAAACCGTATCTCGGTTGTTAAGGATGGACAGAAACTTGAACGTACACTTTTTAGGAAAGAAACTGAATGAAACACAACATGCCAGAATAAGAGTCATCATAACTTAAAATTTAAATGTAACATTCCTTACATACAGTTTTTAAAACAGAAAAAAATGCAGTACTGAGTGAGGTAACCTTTGAAGCAGAGATAGGGACTATGTCCCAAAAGTTCAGAAAAAGGTGGCTGTCAGGATACTGTCAGTCAGCAAGCAACAGAAAAGATAGATTAAATAAATAGAAGGGACTTACTCAGGCAAAGAACAAAAAAAACAAGGTGGAAGATGAAGACAGTGATGTTTCCCACCAGGTACTTCCACAGCATGGACAAAATTAAAGGGATCCTTAAAGGGGAACAGCCAGCAATAAGAGCTTAATGCCCAAGTGTGGGGTAGATCCCAGTTTTCACTTTGTATACAAAAATATTTTTCAGACTGTTTACTGCAGTATATTTGATTGTATCTATCAGGCTGGTTTTGCTAAGTTTCAAGCTGACATTTCTTGTAACCAGAAATCCCTGAATTCTCTGCAGCTGACATCAGAGGAGGGCTGCAGCACGGGAGGATTCAATAGCCTGCAATGCATGTTAGATATTTTATAAGCTCAGATCCAGAGTTTGCTGGTCCTGCTGTTCTCACAGGGCTAAGTATAATCCTCTGTGACTGTACTATGACCCGGGAGGATAGCGGAGCCAACAAGCAAAAGACTGGAGCTTAAAAAACTCTATTGAATCTCCCACTGCTGCAGCCTTCCTCTGTTAGCTGCTGGGGATTATGGGATTTCTACCTACAGGAAATTTCATCTTGGAACTCAGCAAATATAGCCTTATACGATACTACTCAATGCCGAGTGTTTGTTTGCTGGTATTAGCACTAGGAATACAGGAGTTAGACAGATGCAGAATAGGAATGACAGTGGAGTATTCAACTTCACGCCAACCCCAGCTCCACCCTGTAGCAATGGACAGGCATTGGGGTAAGTGTTTGGGTCGTTGCTCATGATGGTTATGCCATGTCACCTCACCCTATTCTGCAGACACCGACATGTGTTGAGGTGTGCCTTAGGGTGTTTGGCTTTACCGTCACCCCATTCCATAAGAATGTACACTGAAATGGGTACAGCATAAGAGAATGGGGTGAAGTCTGGGGCTGAAGAGTCCAAGGTAGACCTCGATGCCTGCAAGTGGCAGTAGGGTGGGGGTGGGATGGCATGAACAGTACAGTCGACAATCCAAAGGCACACCCTGATGCCTGTCAGTCTGTACAGGGTAGGACGTTATGGTTAGAAACCCTAACGCCTTGGGCATTTGCTGGTATTTGCGCTACAAATTTTCAACATGGTCTTTTTGTGACCCCACCTAATGAAAGCATTTGGGACCTCTTCTCATGAAGATTGGCAGTGTGATTTTGTCAATGTGTCACGAACGTTGAGTTCCAACAGTGACCGTGCCATTCTGTGCTACATGTACAAAAACACAGATTGAGCAGGGTGTGAAAAATGACAGCTGCATCATCCATAGGGAGGTGTAAAAAGATGGCAATGTTGAAAATCTGTAGTGGGAATATTAAAAATGCTCGTATTTCCAAGCATACATGGTAAATGCACAGTGCATGCGCATAACACAATCATTTTATGGACTTTCATCACCAAATTTTTGACACAGGCATTTTAAAACCTCTGCTCATGAACAGTGTCACTGTGATTTTTTTAATGTGTCCCGAACACTGATTTCCCATAGCGACCATGCTATTCTGCGCCGCAAGTGCAAAAACACATTTTGGCCAGGATGTGAAAAATGACGGCTGACTGTTCATAAGGAGGTGCGAAAAATGACAGTGCTGAAAATCTGGTGTGAAAATATTGCAAATTCGTGAAGTTATGAGCGTGAGTAGCAACTGCGCAATGCACGCTCGTAAAACAGTCATTTCTTGGATTTTTTCCACCAAATTTGCAACATAGATTTTTTGAGAGGCCACCTCATGAACAGTGGCACTGTCATTTTGTTAATCAGTCCCGAAAGATGTTTCCTCACAGTGACCGTGAAATCACCTTTCAGGACCGAATAACACCATGACAGTGGCTGAATTCATGGAGAGGTGTCCCAATAGCCCCATGTTGAAAAATGTGGTGCCAAAATTCACAAAAATGCCTGAGATATGCACCAAAGTTGAAACAACCCTATTTATGCCATTATACAGCCTACCAGCATTTTTCAGTTCGCAGTCAGCTTTGAAGAGTGCAAACGTGTTCCTGGTCCACCAAAGACCGTTGCGCTGGGCTAGGAGGTAAGTATGGGGTGGGGTGGTGGGGAGGCAGGGTGCACAGAAGGTGTGCGCAGGTTAGAAGGGTGGGGCCACTGGACTCAACAAGGGACCATTTTCTGATTTACAGGAAAAAACATTGCGGGACATTTTTCTTCTACTAGGGACATTTTACACACTGGGGTGGGCTCCCAATGTGCCACCCAAGTGTTTTTTTGAGGGGGCTGTAGCTGACGGGGGATTGCACACTCCCATCGGCACATACGGGGGGCAAGAGCCGAGGGGGATTGGGCACCCCCTCAGCACAAAACCAACATTTTTGGTGGGACATTATGCCGATGGGAAGTGGGTTCCTCTATCGGCAAATTACACTGGAAAGGAGGGGGAACAAAGCTGATGGGGATTGCCCCCTTCCCCGTCAGCAAACAAAAACTATTTTTGGGGTGGCACATGATGCCGAGGGGGATTGGGTACCCTCTCGGCACTGGGGACCGTCTAATATTGTTTGCGAACATGGCGGCGGCTTGCTGCCACATTCACAAACAATATTATACTAGGCAATGTTCTGCCCTACAATGACAGATCACTCCCTCATTGCAGCAGAATGGCTGATGCTGCAATGACGAGGTGGCCCCTGATTGCTACGGCAAAAACGTTACAACTTGGTGGCATTTTTGGAAGCCAATGTCATCAGCACACTGTGCCTCCATTGGTCTTCCAGTGCCAAGCCCCCAAATGCAATGCCTCCATTGGCTGCCACACTGCCACGCCTCCACAATCTGTTTCGCTCCTAAGTTGCCACATAATGTTTCTTGTGCATGTGTGCAAACAAACATATAATAATGGATTTGCACACAAAGTGCAACTGGACCTGCCCCAAACTTGGGTGTGAAGCTCTCAGTGCTGACTCTTCCTCTTTAATAAGCACTGGTAAATCCTACAGACAAAAGGGCCAAGAAAGGCAGATTTTGGAAATGACCTCTAATGGATTAAAAAAGACTACACTAAAAGACAGGCTAGTTCATATCCTGCACCATACACTGAAAGAGAGTCTGCTACTATTGAGACCACTGTGTAAGGGCAGATTGTCCTGCAACAGATGTCCCCCATACCCCAACACCAGTAAGAAAGAGTTTTTTGCACTTAAATGTTTTGCTATATGTGGATATGTAGAATAATGCTGTTGAAAAGCTTACTAAAAATTTACCATAATACCATTGTTGGAATCCATTGATAGTATTATGAGATCTCGTAATGCCAGCACCAATTACATTATTACAGGAAACAACACTGAGCTCATGCCGCATGCAGTAAAAGCTGGCTGACTCTTCAATTAACAAGAAACAAAATCGGCACCACTGAAATCTTGTTTTTGTGCCTGGTCCCTCCTGCCCCACTGCTGCCTTATTCCAGGGGATGGGTGAGTGAAAAGTTTGTTTGGAGAGAGCCAGAAGTGGAGGAAACATGTGGCCCCACCTTCAGTCGCAGAACAAGCTGCTCAGGGGAGTGCAGTTGGCTGCAGTTCCAAGCAGGAGCACGGAGGTAAGCTCCTGCCTGGATCCATAAGTGACAAAAAGTAAAAAACAGGGGATCGTATATGACTTGGTTATAATCCCATCTCAAGGTTCTGGTGACACGGTGGAACTACTCGAGCTTTGCTCTCGAGGTTCACATGTCACCAGATCCTCTTGATGGTATTATATAGAGGATAATGTATGGTCTTTGGTTAATAACCATGCTGTGAACACTTCAAGAGGTTGCCATGACATCATTGTAATCCTCAAGAGCGCAGCTCGGGTGGTTTTCAGATGTCATGGCAACCTCAAGAAGTGTTTTCAGCGTGGTTGTTAACCAAAGACCATATATTATATTTTACAGTGTATGGGCTACCAAGACTGTGTAATCACGGATTGAATAACTTTACTGAATTACCCCATTACTTTACAGAACACTGATTGTTGTGAGCATTCCATTTTGTTATACCATTGATATGACATACTCAAGAAAGGTTAACAACAGAGTGATGTCATAATGATGGAATAACACAGAGGATAATGTATGGTCATCGATGGTTAACTGGTTTGTTAACCATCGAGAGGTTGCCAGGGCGACCACGTAAACCTCAAGAGTGAAGCTTGAGAGGTTTAGGTCGCCATGGCAACCTCGAGATGAGTTAACACAACAGTTACCCATCGATGTACCATACATCATATTTTATAGTGTATGGTACAATTTAGGTTTTATACAAAAGAAAGCAGTTCCTTACTGCATTTTTTTTTTATGTTGCCGCTGCTCTGCCCTCACCGTCGTGGCCGTTTCTAGGCCGTCCAATCCATTTGCACGCATGTCCAGACTGTTCCTGGTTGTTAACCCATCGATGTGATGTACCATCGATAGGTTAACAACATCATGACGTCACATCGATGGTAAAACGTTGTTATAAAAAGGTAGATTTCTACCTATAACAACGTTCTACCA
Organism: Neoceratodus forsteri; assembly: GCA_016271365.2. Classification (NCBI taxonomy): domain Eukaryota; kingdom Metazoa; phylum Chordata; order Ceratodontiformes; family Ceratodontidae; genus Neoceratodus; species Neoceratodus forsteri. Next base: position 1,375,894,713 of record CM028132.1, on the reverse strand, counting down.
TCCATTAGAAGGTTGTAATCTGTTTGATTTCAGTTAATAATAAGGGTTCCCCATACATTATAGCCTTGTAATACACAGTCCGCTATCTATTATGCTATTTATTCTTTTCAAAGATGTACTACATTCTGTACAGGTAACAGAAACACACTATTTTAACAGATGTAAAACTTCAGCACAGACGCTTACAATATTCATGTACAGGTATGAAGAAACTGCCTTCAATGGGGGTCACAGGAAACAAGTAATTTAAAGAGCCGCATGATGGCATACAAGAAATGACTGATGATGAAAATAAATTTAAACAATAAATATATTAAACATTGCCTAGCATAAGTTGGCAATTTACTAAAGATCATGCAAAATTACAAAGGTGATAACAGTACCTAGAAGGCTGTCACTCCTTGACTCATAAGCTGTTTCTCTAATTGGGATTTAATAAATTTGGTTATTTCAAGACAGCTCATTTCACACATAATACGTTTTCTGAAACTCAAAAACAAGTCACATGCAGTGTAGACATAAGTAATGATAGCAAAAAGAATTTCCAAAACTTTTCAACAAAACATTAAAGTCATTCTTATTCTTACGTACATCCCACATATTCAAGTGACCTACTGTAGTATTGTTAGTTATCCTCACACTCGAGCCAGCATGACCAGCAGCTGATCTATTTTTCCAGATGCCGTGGAATCATCTTGCTGTTGCTCACCTATGTCAACAGTAGAAACAGCCCTGCTTTTTTCCCAATTGTTTAACCAGGTGAGACACACTAAGCTGAAAGCTTGTTTCCAGGTGCAACCTGGGAGCACAGGGGAGTTACAGTAAGTGACTTGCTCAGGGTTGCACAGTATGCAAGTGGGGGCTGTGGGATTCAAACCCAGATCTCTTTTAATGAAACCTTGCACTGAAGACTCTTTGGTGTAGTAATACACATTACTATACAAGAAAATTCACAATTTTGCAGGCTTCAGCAATATAGCTTTCACTCTTAATTCTAGCAGCGCAGGGCAGTAGTTTAGAAGACGGCAATATGTTCACTGTGTTTCTCTTGAAAAATCAAGAAAACAGCATATCGTAAATCCTTCATAAGAAAAAGACTATTTCTCCCTGGCAACATTTGGAATGAGACCCTTTTCAGCTACTGAGCCCAGCATTGCAATCAGGGTAGGTCCCACCTGTGCAGTATTTTCTCCAGCTGGTCCAGATTAATTGTTTCTTTTCTGACTTTGCCTAAAGTGAATATGAAAGGCTTTAACCATGGGGTATGGCAAATACGACACAGGAAAGTACAGAACAGGACAGTTCGCCACAGGAAAATTCGGTACTGGAAAGTTTGGCACATGAAAATCAAATGGCTGGAAATCTAGTCAAACATTTCCCTGGAGTTGTGATCCATGGTGGCATGGTGTTGTAACAGTAAATCTACAATTAAACCTGAAATTTCACTGGAGTGGTGCTCTGTGGTGACGTGGACCAAATTTCTGGCCATTTAACTTTCCTGTACCGAACTTTCCTGTGCCATATTTACTGTACCTACACCCTTAACCACAGAAACCCGTCTCTGAGTAATGTCTTTAAGCAGAGATTCAGTCTCACTGTTTATGCTCAGTGTCCCAAAACTTGCAGGCATTCCCAAAATATCGATACTTTGTCTCTTCATGTGTCATCAGGTCTTTCTATTTTTCGACTGATTGCCACATTTTCTCACACAAAAGTGTCTCTAGCAGCCTGCAGAGATTGCACTGCATTGTTAACCATAGTGATCTCTTGTTTCATTTTCAAAATCTGGCCGGTAATGCATTCAATGTTTTTTGCCATGACTTTCATTGTTTCAGTCACAGCATCAAACTTTGCATTAAGTGCTTAAAAAAGTTTTGCTCTCGTTTTTTAATTTTTGTCAACATTTTTTCAGTGGAGTTATTAGAGTTTGAAATTAATCAAAGGAGAGCTGATAAAGATGGCTCATTTTTCATTTAATTTTTCTTCCTGATCAGGGAATCACTATTCAGCCTCGTGGTATTTAGATCAGGTTACTCTTAATGGGGCCTCGGTACTATCCAGGCTGGAGTCTCCATCGGACCCTCTGTGAGCCCTGTCCCAAGCCTGCTCTAGGTTCAGCATAGTACAGTATATGCATCCATTTTCTTGTTCTTTTCAAGTTTTTTTGCTTTTTCTTCTCAGCTTTCGATAACATGGCATCGATATTGTAGATTGACTCAAGCATTAGGAATATAGCTGAGTGGCAAATGCAAACAAGTATTTGTCAATGCCTAATGCTGTCTCGCTGGCATTGGCATTGGTAGTGCAGGAGTTAGAGATGCATAATAGGAATGGCAGTAAAGTATTGAACTGACGCCAACCCCACCCCCACCCTGCAGAGACTGACAGACATTGGGGTGTGCCTTTCGGTCATCGGCTATAACACTCATGCCATTTTACCTCACCCTACCTTGTAGACACTGACAAGTGTCATGGTGTGCTTTGGGGTCTTTGGGCCTTATGTTTTATTTATTTATTTTTATTTAGTTTTTGTTGACCGGGTAAGTACACTAGACAAATCCTGCCTATTTTTAGGCACAATCCGGGGGAGGGGGATACAGATGAATGCCAACTGGCCTTGAACCAGATTAAGCTGTTGGTGGTATTTTTAGTGAATGAGGGAAATTTGGCCAGGACACTGGGGAAATTCCCCTACTCTTTACGATAAGTGCCATGGGCTCTTTAATATCCACCTGAAATATCACCAATCCAAGCAGATGGGAACTCAGTTTAACATCTCATCCAAAGACGGCACCTCAGAATTGCAGCACCCCTCTCATACTGCACTACAGTGTCAGTGCTGGGAATTAACCCAAGTGCGAGATGTGGGAACTGAACCCACAGCCCTCTGATCTCCCGGCCTCAGAGGCAAGTGTGCTGCCTACTGAGCCACTGACACTGACAACATACTTACCCCGTTCCATAAGGAAATACGCTGAGATGGGTGCAGCATAGGAGAATGGGGTGAACTTTAGGGCTGAAGACCCCAAGACACACCTCGATGCCTGTCACTGGCTGCAGGGTGGGGGTGGGGGTTGAACAGCATGAGCATTACAGCCAAGGAACCCAATTCACACCCCTGACGCCTGCCAGTCTCTACAGGGTGGAGTGTTACAGTTGGAAATCCTAACGTCGTAGGCATTTGTTGGTATTTTCACTCCAAATTTTTAACATAGGCTTTTTGTGACCCCACCTCATGAACAGTGGCACAATCAGTTTTTTTAGCTGAAAGGTGGTTTTGCACAGCGGCTATGCCATTTGGCGACACAGGGACAAAAACACATTTTGGGCATGATGTGAAAAATTACAACTGTATTGTTCGTGAGGAGGTATAAAAAATGGCAACGTTGAAAATCTGGAGTGAAAATATGAAAAATTGGTAAAGGAACGAGCAAGCATAGGAACTGTGCAACACACGTCCATAGCCCAATTGTTTTGGGGATTATTTTAGCCTCATTTTCGACGTAGGCATTTTGGGACCTCCCCTCATGAACTGTGGCACTGTGATTTTCTTACTCTGTCCCAAAAGTTGATTTCCCACAACGACCACGCCATTGTGCACCACAAGTGCGGAAACACATTTTGGGCAGGCTATTCAAAATTACAGCTGTACTGTTCATAAGGAGGTGTGAAAAAATGCCAGTGTTGAAAATCGGGCATGAAAATATTGCAAATTTGCGAAGTTACAAGGGTGCGTGGAAACTGCACAACACACGCTTGTAACACAGTCATTTTATGGACTTTCGTCACCAGATTTTTAACACAGGCATTTTGGGACCTCGGCTCATGAACAGTGTCACTGTCATTTTTTCAAACTGTCCCGAAAACTGATTTCGCACAGCGACCGTGCTATTCTGCCCTGGACATGCGAAAACACATTTTAGCCAGGATATGTAAAATGACAGCTGTACTGTTCATAAGGAGGTGTGGAAAAATGCCAATGTTGAAAATCTGGGTGAAAATATTCAAATTCGCGATTCTGAGAGCGTGGAAACCGCGCAAGCGCCGTCAGAAACAGTCATTTTTGATTTTTTCACCAAATTTGCAACATAGGCTTTTTGAGAGCCCACCTCATGAACAGTGGCACTGTCATTTCATTAATCGGTCCTGAAAGGTGATTCCGCGCAGTGACCGCGAAATCACCTTTCGGGACTGAATAACGCCATCACAGTGACTAAATTCAAGAGGAGGATTCTCAAGAACCCCATTTTGAAAATTTGGTGCCAAAATTCCCAAAAATGCCTGAAATATGCACCAAAATTGAAAAAAACCCTATTTATGCCATTATACAGCTTACCGGCATTTCTTCAGTTTGCGGTCGGCTTTGAAGAGTGGAGACGTGTTCCCGGTCCACCGAAGATGATCGTGCCAGACTCTGGAGGTAACTATGGGGTGATGGAGGTGTGGGGAGGCAGGGTGCGCAAAGGGTGGGTGCGGGTTGGGGAGGACATACCGCGAGGGACCGTCTTTTTCTTTTACAGGGAAACTAGCAAAATAAAAACATTGCGGGACTTTTTTTTTTTTACAGGGCCATTTGGCACACTTGGGGGGCTAACCGATGGGGGATTGGGCACCCCCCTCGCACAGAACAAATGGGGGGTTCATTATGCCGACGGGGAGTGGGCTCCCCTGTCGGCACATGAACTGAGTGATGGTATGCTGACGGGGGATTGGGCACCCCTGAAGTTTGCACTCCCCATGGCGGCAGTCAGTGCCGCCATGTTTTGTTGAAGGGCTTCACCAGGAAAGGCACATAGGGAGGGCGTGTTTTGGTGCTGCTGCATGACGAGCGTGGCTGTCATTGCAGCAGACCTTTTGCTTGATGTGCTCACCACATTATGTATTCCGGGTGTGGCACCTGCATGCTGGCTTATTGGGGAATGAGGGACGCAGCTACTGATGCATGCCCTGCATTCGCCCAACAGTGACCGCACCTTCAAATCTGCCACTAATGCAATATGTTGGCTGGTGCGCAAGCGCGAGCCAACATAAAAAATCATCTTTAAAGTTCAACCATGCTGGACTGGTGGCACTGAGGGTTGAGTCACTGGATGCCACACCTCGCACCACACCGGTGACCTGGGTTCGGGAATGGACCCGAGTGACCGGGGGCCGGCGGGGGGGAGAGATTGAGCATCCAGAGGACTGCTCTCTCTTCCCTGGGGAGGGCTAGGAAAACAATTGCTCAATGAGCGATCTCTGGTGGAGGCTGGGGGGTAGCCAAAAGAGCGTCGTGGTGTATGCCAGGTGGGTGGAGCCACGGCATGCATTGCCTTGGCAGCCAGGTTCCACAGGGGTGTAACAACCAAGAAAATACCTCCCTCCTCCCACTGATAGGCGATGGTGCCTCCCACCCAAGGACCACACTCCCAGAAGTCGGGCTCGGCTGACTCCTTGGCCAGATTCCTCCCGGCCCGGTCTCAACCCTATAAGAAAGAGTGCCCTGGGCAGGGGTGGCCCTTCCCCGGAGGGTAGACCTGGGGGATGCCCGGTGTCGGGGAGGAAAGGAGACCAGTCGGTGCCACGCAGGGAGGTAGAGTCCAGGAATGGGGAGTCGCCAGAGAGAGTTCGGTGGGGCTAAGTAGGGAAGGGCAAAAAATAGAATAAAAAAAAAAAAAAAAGTTCAACCACACCAGGAGCTAAAGGAAACACATCTCTCCTGTTCAGCAGCCACAGGTTTTTGAGAATCCACTCACAAATGAAAGATATAACATCACTGACCACATCACCTGTGAAACCACCCATGGGGCCGGATTTTCAAAGCATGGCACGGGGCTTACACTGAGCTCTGCACCACAACACTTAGGTTCTGGCGGTGCACAAGACCCCATCACCACAACTGTATTTGATTTTATATTCTCGAGTGCAGCTGCGACTCCTTCCAGGATTTACAGCAGCTGGCGACAAATATCTGGTGCACACCCCCTTAAAATGGCCCCTGAGATTGACGCAACCTAGATGAGAAAAAGCTGGTCTAGCTTGAGGCAGCCGCTGCACAGGATAGAAAATCCTGTTAGATCGGCGCAAGCCTCATGCGCCGCATCGTCACAACACCTGGCGCCTGTGGCAATCTAAGCTGTTTGAAAATGTGGCCACTGTTATTCACATTTTATTATGTCCTTGTGAAGCTGTACATAGAGGAAACCCTTGACCATTAAAACCCAGGATTAGTGAGAACAAGAGCTCCTTAAAGAGGAAGGATGAGAACTCCCTCAGTGGCAATGCACTTCATGCAAGCAGGACACAATCAGGCATCCCTAAGGTTCTATGGACTTGAAAAAGTGAGTGAACCGAAGTGGGCAGATCCTGTGACACACAACTGCTTAAAAGGGAAATGTACTGGATCCACAGGCATGGGACCCTAATGGGGGACAGAGGGATGAATGGGGAAGCAAACTGGAATGTGTTTTGGTAAGACTGAACCAGTAACAGGATCATGTATTTATTTATCTAAAAAACTGACAACCGTGAGAGGCATGATGAGCCAAGGATCATTTCCTGGTGTGACCCGGGGAGGGGAACAGGAGGAACAGCAGTAGAATACATGAAAAAAAGATAATAGAGCAACACCTGATAAATAAGTTAGTACAGCAATGAGTATGTACAAAAATAAAATTGTTACAAAGTGCAGTCACAGCTCAATATGAAATGCCATCTGAAGTGCCAAGTAAAACAGCATGCAGTTACTAAACTAACCCAGGCGAGAGACCCATAGATGAGCTTATGTCTCACCATGTGAGAGAGGAAACAGCAGTGAGGAAGTGCAACCAGCAGGCAAGTAGTGGAGACCCAGCTCGAGGCCCAATCCGGATGTGTGAGGCAAGGCTGGGGAGGTGTCAGGAGGCAGGGTAACAGGAGTAGGTGGGGTGAGGTTGGAGATTCAATGGGTGCCTGAAGGATCCAGGGGAGGTGGAGAGGCAGAGGGTGGAGGGAAGTTGTTCCAGAATGTGGGAAGACAATAGGAAAAGGCAGAAGAAAGTGTGATGATCCCTTGAACGGAGAGTACAGCAGGCAAGGGGAGTTGAGAGATGAGAGGTAGAAGGAAACCAAACCAATATTTGGATACTATATGAAAGAGGTACAGTGAGCCTGGTGTCACGAGGGCAGAGGGAGGCTGGAAAGGGAGGAATAGAGGGAGCAGTGGTAAGTATGATTAGTTGAAGACAGGGAGCACCATTTGGTAACAAGCTGCCTGTGGACCTGCAGAGATAAGCAGGCTTTGTTGCAGTACAGGGCAACAAGCTTGGGATGGGGCTTGGCGTTGATGGTATTAATGTGGGCTAAGAAGTCAAGCTTACAGTCAAGCCAACACCGAGGTACTTGAAGGACCGTAGTGCTTCAAGAGGGGTGCCTTCCAATGTTATGAAAACTGGGGGGGGGGGGGCATGTGTCTGGCCAGTTTCTAACTGGTTCCAAAGGCCAAAGGTCATAGACACCAGGGTTTTTTGTGTTGACCCACAGTTGGTTCGATTGGAGCCAGAGCACAATGTTGTTGAAATCCTGCTGGAGCAGATCTTCAACACCTTCTGTAGAGGGACAGGAGGTGAAGATGACTGTGTCAATGGCATGCATGTTTATATACAAGTTGGCACAGGCAGAGGGCAGGTCATTCAGTAAGATGGAGAAGGAGATGGGACACAAGATGGAACCCTGTGGGACCCCAGCCTGGATGGGTAGTTGAGATGACAGAATGCCTCCTACCTGTACCAAATGTTGATGGCCCATGAGGTAGGAATCAAATCAATCAAAAGCAGAAGATGAGAGGCCACCAGAGCTCGCCTTTTCCAGGAGGAGTAGATGGGACACCGAATCAAAGGTTTATGCCAGATGGATGAAAATGGCAGCTGTGATGTGCCCCTGATCCACCCTGGAGAAGATGGAATCAGTGACACACAGCAGGAAGGAGACAGTGGAATGGTGCTTCTGTAAGACAGACTGGAAGGGAAATAGGAAGCAGGAGGATGACAGGCAGTCGAGGAGTCTGGAATGGACCAGTTTATCTTGCAGTTTTGAGGGAGGGGGAGGAGGGAGATGGGACTGAAATTGTTAGGGGAGGAAGGGTCACCCCTTTATGAAGTGGAATAACTTTGACCAGCTTCCAGGACTGAGGAACAGCACAGAGGTACTGTAGTAGGAAAGGTTGAGCAGGTGAGTAAAGGGAGCTGCAATGACATGAGCTGAGATGTGAAGGAGCTTGGGGGTTCAGCTTGTTAGGGCTGGACGTAAGCAGGTTGAGGGAGGATAGGGCAAGTAGGGTCTCCTGGGTAGTGACGGGGGAAGTGGAAACCCGGGGAAGGGTGAATAGGGAGCGAAGGGGTAACAGGAAGGGAAGGAGAGGAGCCAGGAGGAGGAAAAGAAGGGAGGGTGCAGGTTGTGAAGAACTCTCAGACACATAAACCGTTAACCATGAGGACTGAGAAAGCAGACTGGGCTGGGGGTGTCAAAAAGGAAGTGGATAACCTTCCAGAATTTAGCTGGGGTGTTAAGTTTTTTCTGGAGGTTGGCCTTGAAATAGTGCAATTCTGCAGCCCGGACAGCCGCAGATGTCAAACTTCAGAGCTGTAAAATCTAGGGGGACTTGGTTGTATCTCAAACACACAAGCGTAGAACCTGATCAGCATTTGTGAGGATGATGGTTGTATCTGTTTATTTCATGGAGCACAGTATGGGAATGGTGCTTGGCAATGCATAGAAAAACAAGGGCAGGAAAGACTTGGAGTCCATTCATTCTACCCTGCAGCACTACCTGGAGCTACTCTGACATAGCACCTCCCTTTGGGCTGGCAGTATAGCCTAGAGGTTAGAGGAATGAGGTGTGAACGAGCTTGATACATCCAGCAGACCAGACCTGAGTTTGATGCTCACAACCTCCACTTGCATACTGTGTGACTCTAAGCAAGTCACTTAACCGCCCAGTGCTCCCAGTTCACCCCTGAAAACAGGCACTTGTGTCTAGTGGGCCTTGCCCAGTAACCAAAGGCTAAAATAAACATCTACTACCCTACCCCCGATCCTTCATACCCTACCCTGCTTGATAATCCCTTTGTAACCATCACTGCTATAACTAAGCTCTTTCACATTTTTGCATTTATTGTATTGGGTAAGATATCCCAGTTATCCACCACACTGTTCATGAAAATGTACTTCCTACCGTCTGCTCTTGCAATGAGAGTGTATTAGCGATGCCATACAAACTGCATCATCTCAGCCCCGAGGCGTTGCCCCATAGATAAAACTTTAGGAATGTTAAAGTCCAAACTCTGCATTGTGGTCCCACTCCCCCTTGCATTCTAATATCAGATTTATTTCTCCTCTGAAGAACTTAGTTGGCCCGGAGTCCTGATCCAACCCTACTGGTTAAGTTTTCTTAGTTTTGATAATGATTTTGTTAGTTTGTAAAGTTTAAAAGTTTATGCTATACACTACATTAGTTTAGCTTAGTTGTTTTTTTTAATCTTTTGCTGGTTTCAGTGCAGTTCCCAGAACTGGGAGAACCACGGTTTTCACTGGTTCCTGGTTTAGGTCTCCAGTTGCAAATCAAACAAGACTAAAGTATAGTAATGCTGTTTGAACTGGACTTTATTTTAAAATGCTTGTAACTTTTATCAGATATGACTAAAAAAATATTGTGCTGTCAAACTGGCGTAACAGGAAGGCATAACAAAACAGAGCCTACAGGATTTAAACAGTTGATCTTGTGGAAGAAAGAAAGACTCTGATTCCTACAATTTAATCAAAGCAGTTTTATTTTTTAGAGAACTGGAAAAATTGCCACCAGAATCAGCCAGACCCACTGTTATGTGGCCCGGAGGCTACTTCCTCAGGGGCATTGGTGGCCCTAGAATAAAGGCAATATATATGGGTATAGTATGCTGATAGAGTATATTGCTAATAAAAAAAGTATAAGATTCCTAATTGTATATACCACCACATTGCACCATAAAAATCTGTATATTAGTGATAACAATAAATCTGATATGTTGTATTAGTTGCATATCTGTGTGTGTGTGTGTTATATATATATATATATATATATATATGTATATACACATACTTACCACTGAACAAAATAATACTCTGCTACTATTACACAATTCTTTATTAACCATCTGGTTACTTTGCTGTATTTTTTGTATTGTTTCTGATATATTTCAGTCTTTACACACCCAATGTGATGTTTCCAAAAGTATAAAGCAGCTGCTTAGACTATGTTGGCACAGTTAAGGATAAATCAGCAGTTCAGTATCACACCAGTTCTTGGTCCATATACTTTATAAAGTAGTTCCCAAAAATCGAACAGAGATGCAGACTTCGTAAATAGAGCCCATTTTGCAAAATAAAAATCAATAAGACTTATTAAAGCACTTAAAATGATAAAGCAAGCAGCGTTTCCTCTGCACATAAAGGGCAGCTTACAAAAGATTCACAGTACCTTAATCTTGGAATGGGCTTTCTCAGCCATGTCACTATGTCCTTGCTTGTTTGCTTGTTCTAGGACACTCTGTGTGCGTAAACAACAGAGTCAGCTTTTTAGTGTATACCCTTGTTTCTGTATTAATCTTACAAATACACATATGTTTGCTTATAATTTATAACCAAATCAGTTATAAATCTTAGTTTCAAAGATGTTTGCATACCTTCCAACTCTCCCTATTTTCATGGAATCTCCATGTTTTTGCCCGCTTTTGACATCCCCCCTATGTTTTATGGCACCAGACCATGTCCATAAAATCATCAAAATCAAGGAACAAACTGGTCCTCCTGTCTAAATGACTTCAGCAATACATGTGAAAAATCTCCCTGATTTTAGTGGTAAAAATCAGGACAGCACCTTCATTTGAGGAGTGCTGACTTGGAAGTTCCATAATCATAATAGTAAACTTCCTAAGATTTCACCTAACACCTACAAGCTAATTGCCATTCAAATGCTTGTAGAAATAAGCCTTTTTCCCAATATGTAAAATTAATATGGCTTTTTGATGCTTTAACACAGTGTGCTGTTTTCCATTTCATATGTAGTACTTTCTACAAGTGCTTTCTCTGCAAAATGATGTCCGCTCATTAGTATTACTCTGCCCTATATAGTGGCAGCACAGTCAGCTTTCCTTGCAGCCTACAGTATATGGCTCTCATTCCCAGGGGCCGAGTCCCACTTAACGACATGCACCAACGTCATGACATCAGACATGGTGACGCTCCTGCCAAGTCTCTGCTTTACTGTTTCCAAATAACAGCAAACTGGCCAATGGCAAGGGCCCTGCTGGCCTGAGACAGGTGGGCACCCCCCGGGAAACAGTGTGTGCTTAGAAATGGGATTGAGAGTATTTGCTCAGTCTTCTTACTGTGTGCCGTTCACACTATGCCAGCATAGCTTTGTGACCGTGCAAGGTTTTTGTTTTAACAGATAGCACCTCACTCTTTATTCCTATTGAAAAGAGAGATCAAAGAAAAAAAAAACATTATCACCCCCTAGGATTATTTACCCATGACTTCATTTTAGCTACCAATTCCAAGGAGACAATACCAACAGCAGCTACTCTGCTCTGTATCTATCCCTGGTGTAGTTTGTGGTGGTCCCAAAACAGGTTGTTGTGTCCCTGTTCCCTACTCTTCTCGGGTATACTAATTAGTGGTGAACTGTTTTAGCACAAGGTACACAGCCTACACCAATGAAATAACTTCCATCATTACTAGACACTGTCATACCTTACAAGTATGTGGTAGGCATGTTACTAAATCAAAACCGTGAAAAGTGCTTTTAGCACAAAACGGTTGTCAGTCTTTGTACTGTATGTTGCTACCTGTGAGTATCCTGTGAGTATCAACCTTGATTTATGCTAGAGAAAATAATAAATATATTTTAGCACTGCATATACTGTATGATTCTAGTAGTTCTATACGATGTGAGCGTTTGCTCACACTGTTCTTGCTCAGACTGTTCTTGTTAAATTACTAAATTTGATCTCTGGCGGCATCCAAGAAGATCCTTACCCTAAAAGATTAAGGCCTGGATATTCAAAAGGGTTGCGAATGGCGCAACAGGGATGTGCCATGTGCAACCCACCAATGCGTCTCGGCGCGATATTCAAAGGGGGCAAGTTGCGATGCACATCTCCTGATGTGCTGGGGCACATCAGTAATGTATGAGGCGCAAGTGCTGGAGGTGTGCCCATGTATATGCTGCACATCCCGATATTCAGCCCGGGATCTGTGGTGCAAATGATGGCACAACTTCACCTTGCGCTGCTCAGGGGGGCGCAAAGATGTGCCTGGTAAAACCAGGAACAAATCCTGGCCACCCACAGGCAAGCTGCCATATTGCAGGGTGCAACACAGCAGCTGCCAGCCATGGGTGGCCACCTGCCCACCCAGAACACTGTCCACAAGCCCCCTGCCCTGGAAGCATTGTGCCCCCACCCCATTGCCCGTTCATGGGCATAAGTAATTATAAAGTCCCTAGTGGTCCAGTGTAAATCACCCCATCACCTGATCACAGGCATATGTAACATTCAAGTCCCTGGTGGTCCAGTGGAAACCCCCCCATCACCCGATCGTAGGCAAAAGTAGCACTAGATACCCTGGGGGTCTAGTGGTACCCCCTCCCACCCACCCACTGAGGTCCCCGCCATCCGACACCCCCATCATCAGTGGGCGGCAGCACCTGCCTGCATGCCACCCGGCCGCCCGCTGAATGACAGCGTACAGTATGGTCTGTATGCCTCTTGGTCCACTGCGTGGACCAATGGGTGTGCAGACCATACTGTACTACACAAAGCCGATATGTGAATGAACATATTCATTCACATATCGAACCTGTGTTGTACAGCATGCTCTGCACACCCATTGGTCCACAAAGTGTACAGACCATACTGTAGGCTGTCATTCGGTGAGTGGCCGGCCGGGTGACATGCGGGTGGGGTGCTGCCGCCCACCAATGACGGGGGGGTGCTGGGTGGTGGGGGACCTCAGTGGGCGAGTGGGGAAGGGGGTACCACTGGACCACCAGAGTATCTAGTGCTATTTCTGCCTGTGATCGGGCAATGGGGGGAGGTTCCACTGGACCACCAGGGACTTGAGTGATACATATGCCCGTGATCAGGTGATGGGGGGATTTCCACTGGACCACCATGGACTTTACTGTTACTTATGCCCATGATCGGGCATATGGGAGCGAGAGACCACCATGGGACTGCAGGACGTCGGTCAACGATGACTACAGCATGGCAGTGTGCCAGGTACAAGTTGCCGGGGATCGGCACACCGTATGCAAATAGGGCCATAATCACATGCAAATGGCCCCATTTGCACCTTGCATGCATAATGGCCTCATTGGGCTGGCAGTATAGCCTAGAGGTTAGAGGAATGAGGTGTGAACGAGCTGGTCTGGCAGTATAGCCTAGAGGTTAGAGGAATGAGGTGTGAATGAGCTTGATACATCCAGTAGGCCAGACCAGAGTTTGATTTTCACAACCTCCTCTTGCATACTGTGTGACTCTGAGCAAGTCACTTAACTGCCCAGTGCTCCCAGATCACCCCTGAAAAACAGGCACTTGTGCCTAGTGGGCCTTACCCAGTTACCAAAGACTAAAATAAAAAATAAAAAAAAATGTGCATGCTCAGTGCTGAATATCATAGTTGATGCATCTAGTGCAACTGCACTTGTGCTGGCGCACCACCCTGCTCCCGTTCTGCCACTTGCGCTGGTGCAGTGCCACTGCGCCGTGTGCAGTGCATGCACCCTCAGTGCCATATTCAACGGTGCTGTGCCATGGCGCAGCACCACTGAATATTGCATGGTCCATGCCCTGGCGCAGCCCAGTTGCACTGCGCCTAGGCTTGCCCCCTGCCCAGCGCAGCCTGAATATCCAGGCCGAAGTGTTGACACTGTTCACAAACTTCTGTAACGACAGGTACAACAGTACCCTTTGAGACCTCTAAAGCCCGACAGTTATCCTTGCAGAAGGTGTACAGCATGCTCCTACACATAAAGAAAACAGGCCTTCAGAAATATGTTCCCAGGACAAGAATGTCCTACCAGAGATCACATTATGCACACACATATGCACATTATATACACAAATACACACATTATATGCGCTCGTACGCACGTTATATACATCATCGTTTGTCCATGTGAGAAAAAACTAAGTGACAATTTAAAATCCAAATCCCGGAGCACAATGGGTGGATCAGTAGAAGAGTATTAGAAATTTCTGGTTGCTAGGAATTTTTATGGAGTGGGACACAGTGCAGCCTCTTTCAGGTTCTGGGCTTCGGGGGATCTCCACTTCAGGAAAAAGGAAATGTGGTGGATCTGTACATTGGGTACCATAATTCCAGAATGTGGAATGAATGAGGAAGAAGAGTGACATTTGTTCACCTGAATGTGGGACTATACTGTGACTATAACGTTTACACACAGACCCACAGAGTAGATATGGTGACTGTATGGTTGTATCTGAAAGAGACTGACTTATTGTTTATATGAAGAAAGTGGCCACTCGTACTTTACATTTATAATTGATTTTCACCCCCACCTCCACCTTGGAATTGGTAGACTACATTGTGGATAAATAAACTTAGGGGCAATAAAGTTGTTTTCCTTTGATCTCTCTTTTCGGTAGGAATAAAGAATATGGTGCTATTTTTTGAAAGTAAAACCTTACAAGGTCACAACGCTGTGGTGTCATAGTGTGAAAGGCACACAATAAGAGAGCTGCAAGCTAATGTCCTGTTTACATTGTCTGATCTGCACTGTTGTGAGAGGTGCAGATGAGTTGCGCTGGTGTAGGTCAGACAGTGCAAGAGGTGCAGATGAGTTGCGCTGGTGTAGGCCAGACAGTGCAAATATGATGGGGAGCACTGCAGTTGGCTGCAATGCGCTTCTATGCAGTGCAGAGTGATCTGTGGTTTCATGGTCTGTGTATTGACACACACGGCAATGTGCTGTGCTGTTCCAAGAAGTACAAGGTGATGCACATAGGGAATAAGGTCACCTGAATGGACTGTTGGATGTCAGCGGTAAAGTTGGACACTGCATCTGAGGAAAGGGACCTGGGAGTCATCGTAAGTTTCTCTCGAAAACAATTTAGCCAGTGCAACAAGGCCTACAGCAAGACAGCCAGAACAGAAACACAGAAACAGAATGTGAAAGCAGATGAGGGCTGCTTGACCTACCCAGTCTGCCCCCTTTTCCCTACCTACAGTATTACTACAGATCCTAATTGATCTCTGGCTCGTTCTCCCCCCCCCCACTAAGATTCCCTTATGCCGGTCCCACTGGACTCCACTATTGTTATTTCCCCCACTACCTCCAGTTGAGGGCTCTTCCAGGAATCCACCACTTTTTCTGTGAAGTACTTCCTCACATCTCTTCTGAATCTACCCCTCCCAGCTTCATAGCATGTCCTCTTGTTCTTGAACACCTTTTCTTCTGAAAAATACTTCTCTCCTGTACCTTATTTACCCCCATGCAGTATTTAAAGGTCTCTATCATATCCCCCTCCCCCCCAGGGTGTACATATTAAGGTCCTTTAGTCTCTCCTCATAGGGCTTTTGATGTAGACCCTGTACCATTTTAGTTGCCCTCCTCTTGACTGTTTCCACTCTGTCTATGTCTTTCCAGAGATGTGGTACCCAGAATTGGACACAGTACTCTAGGTGGGGTCTTACCAGCGATCTATACAGAGGAAACACCACCTCCCTCATTTTGCTGGTGATACCCTTCTCTATGCACCCCAGCATCCCACTAGCCTCCCAACTGGCTTGTCACGCTGCCTGGCCACCCTTCGGTCATCAGATATTATTACCCCCCAGTCTCTTACCTGCTTGGTGGTTATCAATACCACTCCCCCCATTTTGTACTCCACCCCCAGGTTTCTGTGCCCTAAGTGCATTATTTTGCAGTTTTTTGCGTTGGAACCCAGCTGCCATACCTTTGACCACTCCTCGAGTTTTTCCTCTGGTTGCTGCTAATTCTTTCCACCCCTCTGGAGTGTCCATCCTGTTGCAGATTTTGGTGTCATCTGCAAAGAGGCAGACCTTACCTTCCAGCTCCCAGCAATGTCACTTATAAAGACATTATAGAGGACTGGTCCCAGCACTGATACCTGAGACACCTCTGTTGCCTATCCGCTAAACAATTTCTTGCCCACTTTACCACCTTTGGACCTACTGCAAAGCAACCTAGCTCGCTTACTAGGCTCCTATGTGGAATGGTGTTAAAAACCTTAGTAAGATATAGGTAGGCCATGTTCAGCACTGCACCCTGATCTAATTTCTTGGTCAACCAGTTAAATAAATCTATCAGATTTGTTTGATGTGCCCTCCCCCCCCCATGAATCCATGCAGCCTCGGGTCTTGTAACCCATTGAAACCACTCCTGTTTCCAGTGAGCTGCTAAATAGGACTATCAGAGTTGCAGCCAATACCTCTCTGAACTCCCTCAGTACTCTGAGATGCACCCCGTCTGGCCCCATTGCTTTGTCCACTTTCAGATTAGCAATTCCCTTTAGGACTCTCTCTCCTCCAAAAAAGGACTAGTGTCCACCTCCCTCCCACCAAAGATTCTGCTTCTGTTTTCTGACCCCCTTCCCTTCTCCTCCCTCATTTTGCACAGTCTCCTCCTTCCCTTTTTAACCTGCCCCATCTCTAGTGGGTTCATTGATTAGCTATCTGAGAAAAGCCATTTGTAGGGAGTCTAGGATGGCCCTGCTTCTTTTTGAAGCTACAATTGGGAGGTTCTAATCCACATCTGGCAGACTGTAGTCAACAACTAGTAGCACCTCACCCTTGCTTACCATCTGGATGGTGGCTTCCTTAGGTAACTTATCCAACTCCTCTACCTATGCTGGTAGTCTGTATACCTGTATGGATAGCGGCCCCAGTGCCTGTGCTGGTAGTCTGTATATCTGTATGGGCAGTGACCCCAGTGCCTGTGCTGGTAGTCTGTATACCTGTATGGATAGCGGCCCCAGTGCCTGTGCTGGTAGTCTGTATACCTGTATGGATAGCGGCCCCAGTGCCTGTGCTGGTAGTCTGTATACCTGTATGGGCAGCGGCCCCAGTGCTTGTGCTGGTAGTCTGTATACCTGTATGGATAGCGGCCCCAGTGCCTGTGCTGGTAGTCTGTATACCTGTATGGGCAGCGGCCCCAGTGCCTGTGCTGGTAGTCTGCATACCTGTATGGATAGTGGCCCCAGTGCCTGTGCTGGTAGTCTGTATACCTGTATGGGCAGCGGCCCCAGTGCCTGTGCTGGTAGTCTGTATACCTGTATGGGCAGCGGCCCCAGTGCCTGTGCTGGTAGTCTGTATACCTGTATGGGCAGCGGCCCCAGTGCCTGTGCTGGTACTCTGTATACCTGTATGGATAGCGGCCCCAGTGCCTGTCCACAGGATGACCCACAGCACCTCCAGCCCTTCCTGTTCCTTCAGGTGCCTCTGTGCTTCTGTGGCCTTGATTCCCTGCCTTACATATAGTACAACCCCTCATCCCCTCGCTGGCTCTCCTTAACAGAGGGTATCCGGTATGACCATGTCCCAGTCATGGTTGCCAGTGCACCATGACTCCGTCTTGCACACCAAATTTAGGCTAGCCTCCACCATGATGGCCTCCAGTCTTGATTTTTATTTTTGAGACTCCTTGCATTGCCACAGATTGCTCTCCATAACTTACTCCCCTCCCTGCCTTGTTTCCTGCTTCCCCCTACTGCCTGTGCTGTTCCGTGATGGTCCTCTGAACCCCCTTGTTCCCCTCTCTGTTACCTGTCTCCTTTTCTCCTTTCTTCTTACTATCCCGATTTATACCCTCCTAGTCCTCTGCCTTGCCACCATCCCTGTCTTCTTGATGCCCTGACTTGGGGAGCCTACCCTCTCAGGCCCTATTTCTCTGCTGCTTCATCATTGGGGGGAGTACTTGTTGCCTCTCTTAGTTGTACAGTCTCCCCCCTGCCTAGTTTAAATTCTCATCCACGTAACATTTAAGTGTCCCACTAAGAACTGTAGTCCCTTCCTGGAAGGATGTGGGCCATCTCCACTTTAAAGGCCCATATCCTCCCAGGTTGGCTTCCACTTCCCAATGTAGCTTAATCCCTCCTGCATGTACCATGCCTTCAACCAATTGTTAAAAGCCATGGTGCAAAGCTTCCTTTTATCTCCACGGCTGTAAACAGGTAACACCTCGGCAAAAGCCAATATGCACTCCACCTGCTTTAGGCCCTGCCCCAGCTCCCTGAAATGTCCCTGCTTTACTCCTACCCTATCCATTGCCATGTCATTTGTCCCCATGTGGACAATGATATCTAGTGCCATCCCATCTCCTACTGCCCTAGCGATACTCTGGATCTGCTCTCCATCTCTCCAAGACAAAGCATCTCTCAGGCAGTTAACCTCCCTCTCCCTTCCTCCCCTGCTCCCAAATCAATACCCTAACAATAGAGTCCCCCACTAGCAGCTGCTTCCTCCTCAGCTGGAGGCCTCTCCCTCCCTCACACTTTGAGGCCTCCTCTTTGAAGGACCCTCACTTCTTCCCTTCCCACTGTTAGAAGTGCCGTCTCCTAGGTGCCCCATCCCACCAGCAGGCAAAGGAATTCTGCACTGGAACAGGCTGGGAAGTGTGTACCCTTCCCATCACATTCACCCTCCTGGAGCCCACCAAGGTCCAAATGCTTTGTCTAGGCATCCTCTGGGGGAGCGGTGGCCAATTTGGTGGCCCCTGGGTTGGGGAGAAGGCTCTCTGCACCCTTGCTAGTTTGGCCTGGAGTCCAGCAACCTCTGCCCTCAATCCAGAGAGGCAAGTACAAATGGGGCAGCACCTCAGTCTCTAGAAGGTGTCCCAAAAGACATATTGATCCTTTTACTTCCCTAATGAAGTCCACCATAAGCTAGTCCCCACCATTAGTTAGCTTGACATTCCGCCAAGAATTATTTCATCTGTCAAATGGTGATTCCTTAAGAAACATACATACAATCTAATTAACAGCTTATAATATGCCCCAGATAATCCATACATTAATTAGTATTTCATGATGTTTACACATTTGATACATAAATCCATATATTCTCCTTACTGTTCCTATTCACTGCAACTTCAAACACTCTCTCAGATAAGGTCTTTCATAAGTAATAATACACATTAAATCTGCAAATCCATAAAATAATATTCTAGTTATTTTTTTCATTGCAATCATATTCAGTTTTCAAATATACATATGTATATGTGTGTGTGTGTGTGTGTATATATATATATATATATATATATATATATATATATATATATATATATATATATATATAAATGCTAGGAAAATTGCTGCCCTTTTATTGGAGCTTGAGCACCACATGACCAAGCATATATCAGAGCGCGACCGCAAACCTGCACTTTTAGCCCTCCTTAAAAATATTTTGCCATTTTGTGAGACAGATAACCCACTCTAGGATGTGCGGTCACACTTCTGATATATGCACACCTTGCGTGTTGATGCACTCGGTCTGCGGCCTCGTGCATACAATGCACACCAAGGCATGCGATATCAGAATGTGACCGCACACCTAAGACTGGGCTCTCTATTACATATATATATATATGTGTGTGTGTGTGTGTGTGTGTGTGTGTATATATATATATATATATTTATATATATATATATATATATATATATATTATATATATAACATAGAATAGTGTGTCAGTGATGCACCAGCAACATTTTCCTCATGCCAAAAATGTCTACTCCCAAAAACATTCCTTTAAAAGCAAGCACCAAAAATGTCTTTGCTCAAGTGTAGGAAGAAGTGAGCACACACCTCACCGGTCTTACCAGTTAAAAGTATTATTGGTTCATGTTATAGAACAGGGTCACTTTAAACATGTACTAACAGAGTCTGTTACAGTCTGTTCAACAGGGCCAGTTGTAACTTATTAATGCTTTGTTATATTTTTATTTTGTAAATTTAAATAATAGTAATAATGTAAAGCTAATTAATCCTACCTACTTGGTTGTAGGGCAGTCTTTCACTAAAGTGCCTTTGAGCTGCTTCCCTAGTTAAAAACAAAATGAGCATAAAGTTTAGTTAGCCACTTTTAATTTTCGCAATTTAAAGTCCTGTAATAGAAAATGCACTGCAGCTACTCGCAGGAACCAGCTCTATCTCCTCCATGGCTTGGTGTTTACTAACACTCTGCAGTAGGGTAATTTCAGCAGAATCATAGGAATTGTAAGATCCCATATCAGCAGAATCATAGGGATTGTAATGTCCCATATCACCAAAATCATAGGGGTTGTAAGGTCCCATTTCAGCAGAATCATAGCAGTTGTAAGGTCCCATATCAGCAGAATCATAGGGATTGTAAGGTCTCATATCAGCAGAATCATAGTAGTTGTAAGTTCCCATATCAGCAGAATCATAGGGATTGTAATGTCCCATATCACCAAAATCATAGGGATTGTAAGGTCCCATTTCAGCAGAATCATAGGGATTGTAAGGTCCCATATCAGCAGAATCATAAGGATTGTAAGGTCCCATATCAGCAGAATCATAAGGATTGTAAGGTCTCATATCAGCAGAATCATAGGGATTGTTAGGTCCCATATCAGCAGAATCATAGGGATTGTAAGGTCCCACATCAGCAGAATCATAGCAGTTGTAAGGTCCCATATGGGAGGGATGCAGGCCTATACAGGCACGATGGTCTGCATCTATCCAGGAGGGGAATCAGGATCCTAGGTGATAGGTTTAAATGTTTCATTGGCAAGCATTTAAACTAGCCAAGGGGGGAGGCACTGAAAAGGAGAAGGGAAATCCTAGCGTCCCCCCCAAAAAAAATCAGGGTAGTTAGTGAGGAAAGCACCAAGGCAGAGCAATTGATAGGGAGAAGGGCAGGGGTAAGTGGAGAAAAAGGCAGTAAGGACAGGGATGGGGCAGAAAGAAATACAGCCATAAAAAAATGGAGGGTAATCAGTACCAATGCCGTAGTCTAGGTAAAAAGCTCCCCAAAATGGTGGCCTTGATGGAATAGGGATGCCTGGATATCATGGCAGTCACAGAAACATGGTTCACAGAGAACCATGACTGGGATGTCAACATATCAGGGTACACAATCTACAGGAGGGACACAGAGGGAAGAAGAGGAGGAGGAGGAGGAGGAGTAGTAGCTCTCTGTGTAAGGAAAGGGATCAAAGCAACAGAACTAAAGAGTAAACAGGGAGGAGAGGAGACAATGCGGGTCACTCTGGAGACGGGAAATGGGACCACAATCTGCACAGGGGTTGTATACAGACCCCCATCTCAGGGGGAGGAAACAGACAGGGAAATGATAGAAGGAATCCTTGGAACGGCAGAGAAAGAGGAGATATTGCTGATGGGGGACCTGAATATGCCAGATGTTAACTGAAGCACCTTTGCTGCAGCCACGTCCAAGAGCAGGGCTATTATCGATGCCATACAGGGGGAATGCCCCAGACAGCTAGTTTTGGAACCCACTCGGGAGGGAGCAATCTTAGACCTGGTACTCTCAAATGGGGACAGAGAGAGGATCTCCGATCTTGAAGTGGGTAGCCACCTGGGAACAAGCGACCACCAAACAGTGTGGTTCATGATAAACTTGGCTGTAGAGTCAAGCCATACAAAAGTGAAGGTACTGGACTTCAGGAGGGCTGATTTTGTCAAAATGGGAAAGTGATTCAGAAGAGCACTAGCAAACAGGCAAGAAGGTGGGGTGGAGCAACAATGGGGAAACATCAAAACCACCATCACGGAGGCAACAAGCCTTTGTGTGAAGTAAATAAACAAATCAAAATGAAAGAAAAAAACACTATGGCTCTCAAAAGAAGTGGCGGGGAAGGTAAGGGAGAAAAAGATAGCATTCAAGAAGTATAAGGAAACACAGAAGGAGCAGGACAGAGAACTGTACCAGTTAAAGCAGAAGGAAGTGGAGAAGGCAATCAGAATAGCAAAGGCCCAAACTGACGAAAAGATAGCCAACCCAGTTAAGAAGGGGGATAAATCCTTTTATAGGTACATTAGGGAGCAAAGAAAGACTAAGGCAGGGATACTGAGGCTCAACAAAGAGGAAGGTGGTTGGGCAGAGAGTGACAGTGAAAAAGCAGGGATACTGAATGAATACTTCTGCTCAGTATTCACAAAGGAAAAGCAGGGGTAGATACCTAATCCAGTCAATAGACACACTCTGGATAGGGGGGTTGATATTGGCCCTTTCACAGAAGAAAGGGTTCTGAAAGAACTCTTAAAACAGAAGGTGGATAAAGCAATGGGGCCTGATGGGATTCACCCAAGAATTCTAAAAGAACTAAAGGAAGAACTAGTAACACCACTGACTACCCTTTTTAATAAATCATGGGAGGATGGTGTGGTACCTGAGGACTGGAGGAGGGTGGATGTGATTCCTCGTCACAAAAGTGGGATCAAGACAGAGGCAGGAAACTACAGACCTGTCAGTTTGTCTTCATTGGTAGGAAAAATGATGGAATCACTTCTGAAGGAAAGAACTGTTGAGTACCTAGAGGCCAGTGGGGCACAGGACCCAAGGCAGTATGGATTTACAGCAGGAAGGTCATGTCAGACAAATTTAATTGATTTTTTTGACTGGGTGACCAAAGTAGTAGACGAGGGAGGGGCTGTGGATATGGCCTATGTAGACTTTAGCAAGGCATTTGACACAGTCCTGCACAAACGATTAATAAACAAAGTAGCCAGCCTGGGAGTGGGTCCCAGGGTGGGAGCCTGGATAAAACACTGGCTGGACAACAGGACACAGTGGCTAATAGTAAACGGAGTCCACAGTGAAGAAAGGGGGGTTACTAGTGGGGTACCGCGGGGTTCAGTACTGGGGCCGGTCCTTTTTAATGTCTTTATAAGTGACATTGCAGAGGGACTGGAAGGAAAAGTATGTCTCTTTGCAGATGACACAAAGATCTGCAACAGGGTTGATATGCAAGGCGGGGTGGAAAGAATGAAAAGAGACTTGGTAAGGTTGGAGGAATGGTCAAATGAATGGCAGCTTAGATTCAACACAAAGAAGCACAAAGTAATGCACCTGGGAAACAAAAGCTCAGGAGAAGAGTACACAATGGGGGGTGAGATACAGACAACAACAAAAATGGAAAGGGACCTGGGAGTAGTCATATCAGATGACCTAAAGGTGGTCCAGCAATGTGAGAGGGCAGTAAAAAGGGCTGGGGAGATACTGGGATGCATAGGGAGAGGCATCACCAGTAGAAAACAGGAAGTTGTTGGCCCTCTGAACAGTCGGTTGGTAAGACCACATCTGGAGTACTGTGTACAGTTCTGGAGACCCCATCTCCGCAAAGACATAGACAGGGTAGAGGCTGTCTGGAGGAGGGCAACCAAAAGGGTGCAGGGTCTGCACCAGAAGACATATGAAGAAAGACTAAAGGAGCTTAAGATGTATAGCCTCGAGGAAAGGAGGGAGAGGGGGGGACATAATAGAAACTTTCAAGTACCTCAAGGGAATCAACAAAGTCCAAGAGGGTAGCATCTTTTGGAAAAAGAGATGTGCAAGAATAAGGGGGCATAATTTGAAGATAGAGGGGAGACAGCTCAGAGGTAATGTGAGGAAGTATTTCTTCACAGAGAGGGTTGTAGATGCATGGAACAGCCTTTCTAAGAAGGTTGTAGAGTCAAAAACAGTGGGGGGATTCAAGAATGCACGGGACAGCCATACGGCAATTCTAGAGGGGGGTAGGAGGAAGTAGGCTGTTGGTTAACTAGGATCTGCAGCTTATCCATTAGGTAGGGAAATGGGCAGACTAGGTGGGCCAAGCGGTCCTTATCTGCCATCAAATTCTATGTTTCTATATCAGCAGAATCATAGCAGTTGTAAGGTCCCATTTCAGCAGAATCAAAGGGGTTGTAAGGTCCCATTTCAGCAGAATCATAGGGGTTGTAAGGTCCCATTTCTGCAGAATCATAGGGGTTCTAAGGTCCCATTTCAGCAGAATCATAGCAGTTGTAAGGTCCCATTTCAGCAGAATCATAGCAGTTGTAAGGTCCCATTTCAGCAGAATCATAGGGGTTGTAAGGTCCCATTTCTGCAGGATCATAGGGGTTGTAAGGTCCCATTTCAGCAGAATCATAGCGGTTGTAAGGTCCCATTTCAGCAGAATCATAGGGGTTGTAAGGTCCCATTTCAGCAGAATCATAGGGGTTGTAAGGTCCCACTTCAGCAGAATCATAGGGGTTGTAAGGTCCCATTTCAGCAGAATCATAGGGGTTGTAAGATCCCATTTCAGCAGAATCATAAGGGTTGCAAAGCTACTCAACCCAACACATTTTATATAAACAAACAGTAGGGAAACTATGTTTCTAGGGGTTTCTAGGGGTTGCAGTGGATATCATAAGGGTTACAAAGAAATCATAGGGGTCTCAGTAGCAACCCCTGGCTACTCCTAAATTACACCCCCGGTGCTCTGAGCATCTTCACTGGCTTGTGTTAGTGTTGCCAGTTTGAGGGTGGGTCTCGTCACACAGACGGAGTTTGACATGCTGCATCAGTGACATCATCATGTCAGTATAGCCCGTCCTTGTGGCCATGCTGTTGCTAAGTAACAGCAGGGAAGTACAGGTAACACTGCTGTGATGGGACACGTCAATAGCAGGAGAACCTGCCTGCTACTCCACCCCCAGTGACTGGTTATATTCCAGTGTGCTGTCATGTTTGTTTGCAGACAAAATAGAAGAGTGTGTAGTCTTTCTGAATATCTCAACCACTTAAAACATAAGTTGTGGTTATGATTGTTTTATTAATGCATGCATTCTCAAACACAAGTTTTTTTTTATAACTGGTTAAATTCAGGTAATTTTGGGGGGAATTAAAAACAAATCAGGTTCTAGTATATGGTAACTTACCCTAGTAACAGTGTAGAATGGTTTAGTCCACATCCCCCTGCAGTTTTGGGCCAATGGTATGTCTGGGGTGGAAACTGGGTTTTAGAAACTGCACGAGCAGATTGTAGTAGTAGTTCTGCTGAGGTCTGCTGATCTATCTAATGTATGTTTGTTGAATAAACCTCAGAGCTGTTAGAAGTTACTTATGGTGTCCAGTCATTCCTAAAACCAGCAATCCTGTAAGAAGCAACTAAAGTGAAATATTATATGGTGTCAGAAGTGAACTTGCAGTGCTGCAGTTGCAAGAAAGAAGAAAAGTTTGTGCTGCCAAGAAAAGAAGCAAAAGACAGTATTTGTGAGTACCTAAAGCTTACTAAAAGACTGTATAACAAAGTATTTTTGGCAGTATGGAGCAATTTAAGCCACCTCCACCACTATTGCTGACTGGAAACTTTGCAGAAAACTGGAAAAGGTGGGCACAGAGATTAAGTCTGTACTTCACAGCCACGGGATTAGATGATAGATCAGAGGAAATGAAAATTGCAGTCTTGCTATACACGATCGGGGATGAGGCCCTCGAGGTGTACAATACCCTCAATATAATGTATGCTGACCCACAAGCTAAAAAAGCAGCTGAGGTTATGGAAGCATTTAAGAATTATTGTTCAAGGCAGGATGGTAATACAGGCCGAAAACCAGACCGCCAGCTACCAACACGTGAGACACGTGCACAAAAATCAAACACGTGTGGGAGGTGTGGCAAGGGACATGCGCCAAAGGCTTGTCCAGCATATGGACAAGAATGTCGTAAATGTGGTGGCCTCAACCATTATGCAAAAATGTGCAGGTCCAAAAAGTCCAACAAACCTCATGAGAAAATGACCAAAGGGGTAGAAGCAATAGTTGTGGGTGCTGTAAAAAGAAAACAAGAAACGGTGCGGACACAAGTACCAGATGAAGGGTGGGCAGCTACCTTGAAGATAATGGGACAGCCAGTTAAGTTCAAGTTGGACACTGGGCTGAAGCCAATATACTGACTAAAGAAGTGATTGCGCAGTTTCCATGCGAGGTACAAATCAAGCCGACCAGTACTATCCTAATGGCATATGGAGGAGCACAAATTAATCCGGAAGGGGAAGTGACGCTAAAGTGTAAGACACAAGATAGACAGGCCAATCTGCAGTTTTATGTCACTAATACATCGGGAGCTTCCCTACTGGGTCAACAGGCATGTGTCATCCTGGATCTGATTCGCAAAGTAAAGGTGCTTAAAACCAAGCCACCAAGCACAAAAGAGGAACTTATTGCACAATATAAAACAGTGTTTGAAGGCCTAGGAGAATTTCCAGGTGTTTATCACATATATACCGACCCAAATGTTACTCCTGTGATACATGGGTGCAGGAAAGTCCCATATGCAATCACGGGCAGACTAAAACAGACACTGGAACAGCTGGAGCAAATTGGGGTGATTAGCAAGGTAAGAGAACCTACAACATGGGTAAATAGCCTTGTAATTACTGAAAAGAAAAATGGTGAGATCAGGGTGTGTTTGGATCCTAGAGACTTAAATAAGGCTATCAGAAGACATCATTTCTCCATCCCACATTGGAGGATATTCAGAGTAAGCTTGCAGGTAAAATGTTTTTTACGATTCTAGATGAAAAAGATGGGTACTGGCAGATCAAATTAGATGATGAATCTGCAGACCTATGTACATTCAACAGTCCATGGGGAAGGTACAAATTTCACAGACTTCATTTTGGTATACGGTCTGCGAGTGAAGTATTCCAGCAGAGAAATGCTGAACACTTCGGGGACATACCAGGTGTTTTTGTAATAGCTGATGACATGCTTATAGCCGCAGCTACCAAGGAAGAGCATGACAATACTTTCAGAAAAGTAATGGACAGAGCAGTGGAACTCAATGTAAAGTTCAATAGTGACAAAATACAGTATTTGGTGAGTGAGGTGAAATACATGGGGCACATCATAACCGAAAATGGACTACGGCCTGATGAAGCCAAAGTAGAAGCAATAGCTGAGATGCCCCCTCCCAAAAATAAAAAAGCACTACAGAGACTGTTAGAAATGACTCAATACTTGGCACAGTACATTCCGAATGAAGCAAACCTCACTGCACCACTAAGGCAGCTACTCAAAAAAGATGTCATGTGGCAGTGGCAGCCAGCACATAAGAAGCCTTACAAAAGCTGAAAAAGACTATTTCTTGTGCACCAGTATTAAAATTCTTTGATCCAAAAGAGGACATTGAAATCCAAGCAGATGCATCTAAGGACGGACTAGGTGCTTGTCTACTACAAAGAAACAGACCAATAGCTTATGCATCTAGGTCATTGTCCAGTGCTGAAGAAACTATGCACAGATAGAAAAAGAGTTGCTAGCGATTGTGTTCTCTCTACAGAAATTTCATCAGTATGTTTATGGAAGGTCAGTGAAAGTACAATCAGATCACAAGCCACTACAGTCCATACTGAACAAACCAATTGGAAAGGCTCCAGCAAGATTGCAGCGGATGCTGTTACAGATACAGAAATATGACATAGAGGTAATATATACTCCAGGCAAAGATATTCTAATTGCAGACACTCTATCCATAGTAGTACCAAGAAAATCAGCAGAGGGAGACATTGATCTAAGTAGTGAAAAGGTCATATACTCAATCCAAGCAACAGAAACACTGCCTGACAGCATGTTAGAGGGGCTAAAACAGGCCACACAGAGGGACAGTGATTTACAGTTGCTTAAAGAAATGCACCTCAAAGGATGGCCTAACAGAAAAAAACAAGTCAGCATCAAACTTCAGCACTATTGGCCCATGAGACACAATATATACATAGAAAATGAACTCATAATGGTGGGTAAAAGAATCATCATACCCAAAGAGCTGAGAACAGATATGCTACGAAGACTTCACACAGCACATCAAGGAATACAAAGGTCGAAGGCACAAGCCAGAGCTGTGATGTATTGGCCAGGCATGAATCGAGAAGTAGAAATGATGGTTGGAGTATGTGAACCTTGTCAGGAACTCTTACCCAGCAACCATAAAAAGAGCCAATGTGTGCACACGAAATACCTGACATGCCATGGTTAAAGCTTGGAGCAGACATTTTTGACTTTAGGGGACACTCCTACTTAATAGTAGTGGACTATTTTTCAAAATAGCCTGAGGTTCTCAGAATGCCTGACAAGACAGCAGCTACAGTTATTGCAAAATTGAAAGCTGTATTTGCAAGACATGGAAATCCAAAAGAACTGGTAGTGGATCATGTACCATTTGCAAGTCATGAAATGAAGCAATTTGCAAAGTTGTGGGAATTCAGAATGACTCATTCCAGCCCAGGATACCCACAATCTAATGGTTTAGCTGAAAGAATGATCCAGACAGTAAAAAGAATCTTTCTGAAGTTTATGCAAGGTCAGACCGATCCACATCTCGCATTGCTCAGTCTTAGAAATACACCAGTCACAGGACTGAACTTTACACCTTCTCAGTTGTTGATGGGCAGAATGTTGAGGACAACATTACCTGAAAGTGCAAGGGCACTGCGACCTGAAATACCAAAGGATGCACATAAATGTCTGAAAAGACTACAGAAAAGACAGAAACAGTATTATGACAGGAATGCAGATCCACTTACTCCATTCAGAGAAAGGGAAAGGGTATGCATAGAGACTTCTAGTGGGTGGCAACCTGCTACAGTGGAAAGAATCCGTGACGAGCCAAGATCCTATAGTGTGATTACACCTGCAGGACAGCGATACCGCAGGAACAGGAGACACCTGAGGAGAGACCGAACAGTTGCTTTGGAGGCTGAAGAGCAACAGGCAGATGAGTCAACTGAATCCGTATTGTCACAAACAGTGCAATCCAGGGACAACAGCCAAGAACAGGACACTTGTCAAGAGTATGAACAACCTGAGATGGAACCCGTTGTTTTCAATGACACTTTGCAAGAAAGTCCTGAGGCTGTACCCAGTGTGCAGTCTACTCGAATGACCAGAAGAGGGCGTCTGCTTAAAGTTCCTGAGAGGTTCAGAGATTTTGTTATGACTTAAGTCAGTGGTAAAGACTTATTTCCACAAAACTGAGTACCAGTGACTTTAGACCCTAACTCATCACAAAGTAAGACTCAACCATTATGTTAATATTGCTTGGTAATTATTTGTCATTGATATGCAAACCGAAATCAAGGTAATTGCTTTCTTTTACTAGAAGGGGAGATGTAGTATATGGTAACTTACCCTAGTAACAGTGTAGAATGGTTTAGTCCACATCCCCCTGCAGTTTTGGGCCAATGGTATGTCTGGGGTGGAAACTGGGTTTTAGAAACTGCACGAGCAGATTGTAGTAGTAGTTCTGCTGAGGCCTGCTGATCTATCTAATGTATGTTTGTTGAATAAACCTCAGAGCTGTTAGAAGTTACTTATGGTGTCCAGTCATTCCTAAAACCAGCAATCCTGTAAGAAGCAACTAAAGTGAAATATTATACAGGTGTATATACACACATTATGTTACAAAATAAGCTTATACTGTTTCCACATCCAAACTGTTGAACTTCTCATAATATTGTAACATTCCTCATGTGTCTTCAAAGATTTAAGACAGAAGCAGATATCCGTAAGTAAAACAACACCAGGTCAAGTGCAGGAGGGCACATGGTTAGCAGTCAGCATGGGCACTAGGACTTGCACATTACCACATACCTGCTAAATCGCTTCCTTGTTCATACCTATTCTTTTGTTGAATGTCCCCAAAGTGAGAAGATCCAGAATA
This sequence comes from Neoceratodus forsteri, assembly GCA_016271365.2. NCBI lineage: Eukaryota > Metazoa > Chordata > Ceratodontiformes > Ceratodontidae > Neoceratodus > Neoceratodus forsteri. Next base: position 1,375,865,009 of record CM028132.1, on the reverse strand, counting down.
TCTTTCTTTTCTCCAAATGTGTGTTCCAGTCCTTGCCCCCCACCCCCAACCCCAATCTGGGCTCTGGGACATGCTCAATGCCCAAGAATCATTAGGAAGCTGGAACATGCTCTGCACTGTGAAAATGATTAGCAACAGATGATGTTTCATCTTCTGTCCCGATGCTACTTTCGGGCTCCCCCATTCTCTTCTTAAGATAATCTTCTCTACGTAGATTTTGGAACAGGGACAAGTGATGAGGAAGCCAACGTGACTGATGCCACATGTTATTGTATTCTTTATCTGGTATTTTTCTGTTAGTTTAGGGATGTTCAAAAGAGTCCTTTGAAGATGGTGCCACGATGGCAACACCTCCCACAAGGTGCCATACATGGTCTTAATGGTTCTAAAAGGGGTTGCCCTCTGTTTTGTTTCTCTGTCCAATGGTCCATGGGTACCAGTCCGTCGCAAATTGTTTTCACCTTTTTCAAGGGTATCATAGGGCACTTAACAGATTTAGGAATCCTTAGATTTCTTATTATATCCCAATGTTTGTCCAAAATACCTCTAATGGGATTTGTTAGTGTAGAATTTTCCTGGACATTATGCCTTGAAGGCAGGGAGAATTTGATGCTAATAATAATGGATGTGAGTGTCTGGTACTCCATCATCCCTCATGAGGAGGAATTAGATACCTTCAAAGCAACATTAGATTTCTTAGATGTATTCAGGAGCCCTCCAAGCAGTTTTCTAGTTGAACTGGCATTCATGGTCCTCTATTAAAATGTATTTCATTTTGAAGGGGCGTACCCTTTACAGAAACAGGGACGGTCCATGGACAGCACTATGCGCCCACCTACATCAGCCTGTTTATGATAAATTGTGAAAACCAATACATACTGTACCCTTGTACAACCTATCTGATAAGCACATTTAATTGCACAAGCGTTTCACTGACGACATACTAATATTATGGGATGGCACAGTAACAAAATTAAGAGAATTTCACAATTTCTTGGAGAGCGTCACAGAATATGTGAGGTTTACTTTAGAATTTAATGATTCTTAGATTCCATTCTTGGACATACTGATATTTAAGACATCAGGGGCCCGATATTCAAATCTGGGCAAAGCAGAGGGCAAATCTTTGTGCTGCCCCTGGCAATTGCCCAGCTGTCCGAAACTGCAATATTCAGTGGAATAGCACATTGGCACTATTCCACTGAATATAGGGCCAGTGAGACCTGATGCTAAGCCACCTAGCACTGGGCAGGCACAGCCCCCCCAGTAGGGTGGCACAATGGCTTGCACCCGGGCAAAAAATCCCCATATTCATATGGACCTATGCAAATGAGCCCACTGGGCATGCAAGGTGCTAATGGGCTATTTGTATACCCAGCATGGGACTGTTTGCATACAGAGCAAGCCAGTACTGCCCAGCACGGCCCCTGATTACCCATTTCCTGTGAAATATGCCTGGTGCTAGTGGGCCCCCACTCCACCGATCGCCATCCTGTTGTAAATTAAACATATCCCTGGTAGTCTATGGTCCCGCTCCTCCCTTGTTGTCTGATCACCATCCTGTTGTAAAGTAAACGTATCTCTAGTAGTCTAGTGGTCCCTCCCCCCTTCTCCATTGTCTAACTGCCGTCCTGTTGTAAAGTAAAATTATCCCTAGTAGTCTAGTAGTCCCACTCCCTTCCCCATTGCTAGATTGCCATCCCCTTTTAAAGTTGTAAAGATCAAGGGGGGGGGGGCATAGGCCACCAGGGTCTGCCCTTGGTGTTACTACCCGGTGAATGGCAGAGAAGGGGGGACCACTAGACTACCAGGGATCATTTTACTTTACAATGGGATGGTGATTGAACAATGGGGGAGAGGGGAGGGACCACTAGACTACCACAGAGGTCTCTTTTTTTGTAAACGGGATGGCGATCAGAGAAGGGGGGACAACTAGACCACCAGGTTGGTCTATAGTCATTCTGACTGCTGGACCACCAGAGATCGCTGTGGTGGGGGTCAAGGGGGATGCCACACTTCCTCCGCCAACTGCTAGGGTTGCACAGGAGTAAGTCAGGCTTTCATTCTGCAGTATGTGCACCGTACAAGGGGACCCCGCAAGACAGCCTTGCGTAGCACACATACTCTGAATATTGGACTGCACCAATATTCAGGTCCCTGCACATTCATTTACACTGCACCCCCTTCTGTCATTTGCCTGGGCACAAGCTGAGAGTGCCCATGCTAACTGAGCTTTTGAATATTGCATGCCCGCTCAAAGCACACTTTGCACGGGCACACTCAGTTTTCTGCCTGGGCAACATTTTGAATATCGGATCCCACGTGGATTAGGAACACGACTGTACAGAAAAAAGACTGATTGAAATACCATCCTCCTTACCACAGGTGTTCACACCTCTAGGCTAAAAGACAGCATCCAGTACTCACAAATGGTCAGAGTGGCACACAACTGTATTGATGTAGGCATCAGGGAGTGGGACAGGGACAGTATGGGTGCAAGATTTATACAGAGGGGGTACAAATATCACACTGTATCACAGGTTATAGACAGAGCTCAGAGCAGAGACCAAAACAATGAGCAGGGAACTGGGAGGAGTGCAACAGAAAGTAAATGGGCAGTATGTGTCTGGGAATATTCTGCACTAACAAATCCCATTAGAGGTATTTTGAGCAAACAATGGGATATAGTAAGAAATCTAGGGATTCCTAAATTTTCTAGGTACCCTCTGATAGCCTTGAAAAAGATGAAAATAATTTGTGACAGACTAGTACACATGGACCACTGGCCAGGAAAACAAAACACAGGGCAACTCCTTTTAGAGCCATTAAGACCGGGCATGGCACCTTGTAGGAGGTGTTGCTATTGTGGCAACACCTCCAGAAAGAACTCTTTTGAACACCAGAACTAACAGAAAATACCAGACAAATCTGATAACATGTGACAGCAGTCATGTTGTCTACCTCATCCCTTGCCCCTGTTCCAAAATCTACATGGTTAAGAACAGGATTGGGAAGCACAACAGTAGTATCAGGACAGTAGATGAAACATCACCTGTTGCTAATGACTTTCACAGTGCAGGACATACAGCCTCCTTACAATTCATGAACACTGAGAATGTCCCAGGGCCCAGATGGAGGTGGTGGTGGAAGGACTGAAACAAACAGCAGGAGAAAAGAGAGATGTTCTGGATCTTCTCACTTTGGAGACATGAAAAAAAAAGAATAGGTATGAATGAGGCGGAGATTTAGCAGGCATGTTGGTAACATGCAACATAGAAACATAGACTCTGACGGCACTTGGCCCACCTAGACTACCCATTTCCCTACCTATTAGATAAGCTGCAGATCCTAGTCAACTAGCAGCCTACTTCCTCCTTACCCCTCCTCCCCCCCACTATAATTGCCTTATGTCAGTCCCATGTTTTCTTGCATTCCCCCTCTGTTTTTGACCCCACAACCTCCTCAGGAATGCTGTTCCATGCATCCACCACCCTCTCCATGAAGAAACACTTCCTCATGTTGCCCCAAGTCGTTCCCCCCTCTATCTTCAAATTGTGCCCCCTTGTTCTTGTGCATCTCTTTCTCTAAAAGATGCTACCCTCTTGGCTTTTGTTGAATCCTTTGAGGTACTTCAAGGTTTCTATCATGTCCCCCCTCTCCCTCCTTTCCTCAAGAGTATATATATTAAGCTCAGTTAGTCTCTTTTCATATGGCTTCTGGTGCAGATCCTGCACCATTTTGGTTGCCCTCCTCTGGACTGCCTCCATCCTGTCTATGTCCTTGTGGAGATGGGGTCTCTAGAGCTGCACACAGTACTCCAGATGGGGTCTCACCAACTGTCTGTACAGAGGGATAACAACTTCATGCTTTCTACTGGTGATGCCTCTCCCCATGCATCCCAGAATACCCTCAGCCCTCCTCACTGCCTTCTCACATTGCTTGCCAACCTTAAGGTCGCCTGATATGAGTACCCCCAGGTTCCTTTCCATTTTTGTTGTTGCTAGTACCCCCCCATTGTGTACTCTTCCCCAGGGATTTTGTTTCCCAGGTACATTACTTTGCACTTCTTTGCACTGAATCTAAGCTGTCATATTCTTGACCATTCCTCCAACCTTGCCAAGTCCCTTCTCATCCTTTCCACCCCTCCTCGTGTATCAACCCTGTTGCAGATCTTTGTGTCATCTGCAAAGAGGCATACTTTTCCTTCCAGCCCCTCTGCAATGTCATCTATAAAGACATTAAAGATTACTAGTCCCAGCGCTGAACCCTGCATTACCCCACTAGGGATACTACAGGCTGCTAGGCCTAATGCCCATGCTGACCGCTAACCATGCACTCTCCTGTACCTGACCTGGTGTTGCTTTCCTTACGGATATCTATTTCTGTCTTAAATCTTTGGCTACACATGAGGAATGTTACAATATTGTGAGAAATTCAACAGTCTGGATGTGGAAGCCATATAAGCCTATTCTGTAATATAATATGTGAATATACTGTATACCTGATTTGTTTTTAACCTTACCCTCCAAACCATTACCCACATTTAACCAGCTATAAAAAATCTTGTGTTTATGAAAGCATCCACTAATAAGATTCATAGGATATGTACAGAACTAATGGATTTTCATCCTTATTGCTCACCACAGTTTCTAGGTTATTCTTAATTAAACATGCCAGGTTCCCTACTTAGTCTCATGTATTGATCCCACCTATGTTTAAATATTGCTGTTGTTGAACTTGCCACTACCTCAGGTGGTAATCTATTCCAGTCATGGACCACAAATTGGTTAAACCTCCAACTGGTATGAACCAATCTCAATTTTCGTGTAGTTAGCTGCAGAGAATGGGATCTAGTACTATAAATATTAACATTTTCTTCTAGACCAGTAAGGTCCCAGGTATCACTGTTGTTCCAAGCTCTGTGCACTAAGCACATATCCCCCCTTTTCCTTTTTGCCTCCAATGAATACAAGTCCAGTTTCTTTTAGATGCATTTCATAGTTCTTCCCTGACATATCATGTATTGCCTTAGTGGCCCGTCGCTGTACTCTCTCCAGAAGTGCCATGTCTCTCTTTTTATATGGTGCCCAAACCTGGGCTCCATACTCCATACTCCATAACTGGTCTCACCAGTGAAGTATACAAGTACACAATGAAACAAACATAACTGCAGCTTATATTTTTAGTGGTTGAGATATTCAGAAAGACTACACACTCTCCTACTTTGTCTACAAACAGACATGACAGCACACTGGAATATAACCAGTCGCTGGGGGTGAGTAGCAGGCAGGTTCTCCTGCTGCTGACACACTCCATCAGAGCAGTGTTACCTGTTCTGCCCCACCATTGCTTAGTAACAGCATGGCCACAGGGATGGGGCTGTGTTGCTGTGATGACATCACCAACGTCACGTGTAACACACCATCCACATGTCCAGAGCCACCCCAAACCAACAAAACTTACATAAGCCAGTGAAGATGCTCAGACAACTAGTAAATGCTGAGGCAGGTGCTCCCATGGAGGAGATGTAGCTGGTTTGTGTGAGTAGCTACAGTCAATTTTTTACTTCGTGACTTTAAATTGTGAGAATTACAAGTAGCTAACTAAGTTTTGAACCAGTGAAGTGGCTCACAGGCACTTTATTGAACAACTACCCTACTGCCAAGTAGGTAAATGAATTAGTTTGATACTATTTCTGGTATTTAAAGCAGCAGTATTAGTTAACCTATGGTTAAATTGGAAATGATTAGGTGTGGAGTGCTCCTATAGTACTAAGCAAAGAAAGATGACAGAGCAGGTGGAACTGTCCTATAGCATTTTAAGGGGTAATCGAAATGAGTTCCTGTTGGCTCCTCCCCAATTTAACCCCTGTAGTTAACAAACATTTAAATAATGTGGTTGGCAGTTGGGCCAAACCAAAACATTCATATATTTGAGTTTCTTTTTGCTTTATTTCATTCCTGTGGCAATATAGAGGATTTTGAAGTTCTGAAAAGTCATCAGTCCCTTGCTAGGGCCAACATCATAGATGCAAGCAGATCAGGGTGGTGTTGTGCTGTTGGCCATTTGAAACATGTGCTGGCAACACTCTGACATATCTTCATTATAAATACTGTGAGTTCTCTTAGTGTGTGATCTCCCAGGGAGAAGATTCTTGAAAGTTGCTGGGGGATGCCATCTTTACTGTAGATCCACGTAAATTACAAATGTTGTAATGAAATACAGTCTTTAAAATAAATGATTGAATTTAAAATACACAAATGAAGAATTTAAGATTATCAGGAATACGTTACTGCTAAAATTGTAGGATAACATTGTTTGCTGGCTAACTAGTACTGCTGCAAAAGAAAAATATAACAAAGCACTCATACAACTGGCCCTGTTGAACAAACCATATCAGAATCTAATATTACAGATTTAAAACAACCCTTTTCTATAACATGAACCTGTACCAAGTTTAACTGGTTAAGACCAATCAAATGTGTGCTTACATCTTGTTACACTGGAGCAAAGGGAATTCTAGTGCATGTTTTAAAGGAATGTTTTTTGGAATATGCATACTTTGGACAAGAGGAAAATAATGCAGTGACATTACTGGCACTATTTTATTCATGTTGTATGTATTTAAAAATTTAAAATAACATAATGAAAAAATGTAACTAGAATACTATTTTTTGGATTTATAGAGTTAACTCATGCTATTACTTACGAGAGACTATATGTGAGAGAGAGTGTCTGAAGTTGCAGTGAATAGGGCCAAATAAGGGGACTACACAGTGGATATGTGATGGGCTGTTGCTGGATACACAACTTATTTGAATGAGTAGTAAGTGACCTTGGATAACCTCACGAGTGGCAGAGCCACGAGTGAGGTCCCAAGGTCACTCACTGCAAGTTTAAATAAGTCGTGTATCTAACAACAACCCATCACATGTGCGATTTATGCAAAAGGCCCTTTTCTTTTCTTGTGCTAATTTTAATGCTTTATGTGTTTTTTTTGTGGGGTCTATTTGTGATGCGGTCTGATGGGAGTGTGGAAGTTTACTTTTTGTGAGGTTAGGCAGTGTCTAGTTTCTGAGTGGTCAGTGTTTTGTGAATGGGTGATGTACTGGATTGCGATTGGCTGGTTGATCGCGGAAAAATTATTCTGATTGGCTATGGGGCATCACTGTGTGTCTGTAGGCGTGGTTTCAGTTTATGGTGCAGTTTGGTTTCATTCGTTGTCATGGAGTCAAGAGGGAATGTTACCTTGTGTAAGCTGGATTTGTTTGCAGTGGTTTTGGCCTTCTTGGAGGATCAAGGAGTGCGAGAAGGAGTTCGGAGGAGGTGATGGAGGAGGGACCTGCCTGGGAAGGATGTACTTGTGTGGCAGCGGAGAAGGGGTTGGAATTTTGAGACCACAGTGGACCGGGAGAATGTCTTCTTAGGAGGTGGTTGAGGAAGGAGAGGGATTTTGCAGTTGATTACAATTCTGGATTTGGGCAAGAAGAGCCTGAAGAGTTGCAGGATCGGAGCTTTCAAGTGAGAACAGCAAATTGGCACCTTTTTTGCAGTCGGTTGCTGGGTGTGGGTTTCTTTTAGTGGTGCTGTAGACAGATGTGATTTTATAAAATGTTGTTTTTGCCCACTGGAGACAGGAGTCGAAAACAAATATGTCTGGGGAATGTGTGAATTATAGAGTGAACATGGGGTTGGGGGGCTAGAGCACAGTGTGGTGTTTGAATTTCTGGCACCAAATAAAGAGAAAGCAGCTCAATTTGCTGGCACTGTGGAAAAAAAGAAAAACTATGTTGACATTTGCGTGCTTTATGTAGAGGTGTGTGTGTTTATTTCCTTATCTGTGAGTATGATACTATCAAGGTAACAAGGGAAAGCAGGCAGTTGGAGGTCGACAGAATTAAAGTAAAAGTATGGAGAAGAAGTGCCAGCAGGAGGGATGATGATTGATGGCAGGGTGTTAAATAAATGGTGTTTGATTGACACTAGGGTGTTAAATAAATGGTGTTTGATTGACACTAGGGTGTTAAATAAATGGTGTTTGACTGACACCATTAGAGACTGGAAATGGCACCACAATCCGCACAGGGGTTGTATACAGACATCCATCTCAGGGGGAGGGACTGGACAGGGATATGATAGAAGACATCCTTAGGATAGAAAGATAGAAACATAGAAACATAGAATTTGACAGCAGATAAGGACCGCTTGGCCCACCTAGTCTGCCCATTTCCCTACCTAACAGATAAGCTGCAGATCCTAGCTAACCAACAGCCTACTTCCTCCTACCCCCCACTAGAATTGCCTTATGTCTGTCCCATGCATTCTTGAATTCTCTCACTGTTTTTTACTTTATGCCCTCCTCAGGAAGGCTGTTCCATGTATCCACAACCCTCTCTGTGAAGAAATACTTCCTCACATTACCTCTGAGCCATCCCCCCATCTTCAAATTGTGCCCCCTTGTTTTTGCACATCTCTTTTTCTGAAAGACGGCAGAAAAAGGGGAGATACTGTTGATGGAGGACCTGAATATGCCAGATGTTAACTGTAGCACCTTTGCTGCAGCCACATCCAAGAGCAGGGCCAATCTTGATGTCCTACAGGGGGCGTGCCTCAGACAGCTAGTGTTGGAACCCACTCGGGAGGGAGCAATCTTAGACCTCGTACTTTCAAATGGGGACAGTGAGAGGATCTCAGATCTAGAAGTGGGTAGCCATCTGGGAACAAATGACCACCAAACAGTGTGGTTCACAATAAACTCAGCTACAGAGTCAAGCCACACAAAAGTAAGGGTACTAGACTTTAGGAGGGCAGACTTTGGCAAGATGGGAGAGTGCCTTAGAAAAGCACTAGCAAACAAGCAAGAAGGGGGGGTGGAGCAACAATGGGGAAACATCAAAACTGCTATCACAGAGGCAACCAGCCTTTGTGTGAAGCAAATAAACAAATCAAAATGAAAGAAAAATCCACTATGGTCCTCAAAAGAGGTGGTGGGGAAGGTTAGGGAGAAAAAGATAGCATTTAGGAAGCATGAGGAAACACAGAAGGAGCCGGACAGAGAACTGTACCAGTTAAGGAAGACGGAAGCAGGGAGGGAAGTCAGAATAGCAAAGGCCCAAACTGAGGAAAGGATAGCCAACTCAGTTAAGAAGGGGGATAAAATCTTGTACAGGTACATCAGATTGTGTAGAAAGACGAAGGGAGGGATAGTGAGACTGAATAGAATGGACAGTGGGTGGGCAGAGAGGGACAGTGAAAAGGCAGGGATACTGAACGAATACTTCTGTTCAGTATTCACAAAAGAGGAGGAGGGGGAGGTACCTAATCCAATTAACAGAAGCACTCTGGATAGGGGGGTCAATCCCAGTCCTTTCACAGAAGAAACGGTTCTGAAAGAACTCCTGAAACTGAAGGTGGACAAAGCAATGGGGCCTGACGGGATTCACCCCAGAATTCTAAAAGAATTAAGGGGAGAACTAGTGTTACCACTGACTACCCTTTTTAACAAATCATGTGAGGATGGTGTGGTACCTGAGGACTGGAGGAAGGCAGATGTGATTCCCCTTCACAAAAGTGGGAGCAAGAAGGAGGCAGAAAACTACAGACCTGTCAGTTTGACCTCTGTGATAGGGAAAGTGATGGAATCGCTTCTGAAGGAAAGAACTGTTGAGTACCTAGAGGCCAGTGGGGCACAGGACCCAAGGCAGCACGGGTTCACAGCGGGAAGGTCATGTCAGATGAATCTAATCAATTTCTTTGACTGGGTGACCAAAGTAGTAGACCAGGGAGGGGCTGTGGACATGGCCTACTTAGACTTTAGCAAGGCATTTGACACAGTCCCACACAAAAGATTAATAAACAAATTTACCATCCTGGGAGTGGGTCCCAGGGTGGTAGCCTAGGTAAAACATTGGCTGGACAACAGAATACAGAAGATAATTGTAAACGGAGTCCACTCTGAAGAAAGGGGGGTTACTAGTGGGGTACCGCAGGGTTCAGTACTGGGTCCAGTCCTTTTTAATGTCTTTGTAAGTGACATTGCAGAGGGACTGGAAGGAAAAGTATGCCTCTCTGCAGATGACACAAAGATTTGTAACAGGGTTGCTATACGAGGAGGCATGGAAAGGATGAGAAGGGACTTGGCAAGGTTCGAGGAATGGTCAGAAGTATGGCAGCCTGGATTCAATGCAAAGAAGTGCAAAATAATGCACCTGAGAAACAAAAACCCAGGGGAAGAGTACACAATGGGGGGGGAGGTAGTAACAACAACAAAAATGGAAAGTGACCTGGGGGTAATCATATCAGATGACCTTAAGGTTGGCAAGCAATGTGAGAAGGCAGTAGGGAGGGCTGAGGGGATACTGGGATGTATAGGATGAGGCATCACCAGCAGAAAACAGGAAGTTGCTATCCCTCTGTATAAACAGTTGGTGAGACCCCATCTGGAATACTGCATCCAGTTCTGGAGACTCCATCTCTACAAGGACATAGACAGGATGGAGGCAGTCCAGAGGAGGACAACTAAAATGGTGCAGGGTCTGCAAGAGAAGCCATATGAGGAGAGACTAAAGGAGCTTAATATGTATACCACTGAAGAAAGAAGGGAGAGGGGGGATATGATAGAAACTTTTAAGAACCTCAGTGGAATCAACAAAATCCAAGAGGGTAGCATATTTCAGAAAAAGAGATGTGCAAGAACAATGGGACACAATTTGAAGATAGAGGGGGGATGGTTCAGGGGCAATGTGAGGAAGTATTTTTTCACAGAAAGGATGGTGGATGCATGAAAAAGCCTTCCTGAGGCGGCTGCGGGGTCTACAACTGTGGGAGAAATCAATAATGCATGGGAAAGACATAAGGCAGGGGGGTAGGAAGAAAAAGGCTGTTGATTAACTAGGATCTGCAGCTTATCCTGTAGGTATGGACATGGGCAGACTAGGTGGGCCAATCAGTCCTTATCTGCTGTCAAAATCTATGTTTCTATGACACCAGGGTGTTAAATGAATGGTGATTCTATGATTTATTTAACACTCGTGAAAATAAACATTTATTTAACAGTTTATCCAGCCACACCTATTGCATAGATGGATTTATGTAACAAATCGTTTAAGCATCATGAAACACTAATGAAATGTTTGAATTATTTGTAGCGTAGTATAAGTTGGTAATTATGTTGTGTGTATGTTTCTTAAGGAACCACCATTACCCTGATAAGGACAATCCAAGTGAAACATTGGTATAGGAGCTAGCTGATGGTGGACTTGGCTAGTGAATTAAAAGGATCGATATGGAATAAGAGTTTGTTTGGCATGGCTGTCATTTTGACTGGTGCACTTACTTGGGACATTAGCTTCAACAACCCCCACCTGATTTGTAATGGAAAACACCCCTTGAGCATTCCTGGTGGACTGCTGGTGTACTTTTGAGCTGTGGAACAGCCTACCGGTGCAAGAAACATCAATTGTTTTAAACAAGGCTGCAAGCAAGTAAATGACTTAAACACAGAAACATAGAACATAGAAACACAGAACACAGAAACATGGAACATAGAAACACAGAACACAGAAACGTGGAACATAGAAACACAGAACACAGAAACATGGAACATAGAAACACAGAACACAGAAACGTGGAACATAGAAACACAGAACACAGAAACGTGGAACATAGAAACACAGAACACAGAAACTTGGAACATAGAAACACAGAACACAGAAACGTGGAACATAGAAACACAGAACACAGAAACATAGAACATAGAAACACAGAACACAGAAACATGGAACATAGAAACACAGAACACAGAAACATGGAAGCTGACAGCAGAAAAGGACCTTTTGGTCCACCCTGTCTGCCCTGTTTTCCGGCCTAAATTGCCATCTTAAGCCATGCTTGGCTTAATAGTTACTAGGGGGCAAGCAGTAGGGCAGGGGGCAAGACGGGGAGGCAAGGGCATACCCTCCCAACTAGACAGTAAGTCCTGTGGTAGGACAGGGCATAACAGGGCAGACTGTATTGACCAATGTTTTTTTTTTCTGCTGACATTTTCTATGTTCTTCCAGGGAGAACCTGTCTGTCTCAAGCCAGGTGGCCCCTGCAATTGGCCGCTTTGCTGTCACCTGAAAACAGCAAGGCAGATGCTTGTTCGGATGACAGTGCACATCATGATATCAACCCCCCCCGGAACACCAGCCATATAAGCTTCAGGGAAAGCTGGCTCTACCACTAATACACAGGGCGGAGTAGCAAGCAGCTGTCATTCTGAAAAGAAAGCATTTGTAAAACAGACAACAGCACACTGTGTTAAAACATCAAAAAGCCATATTTTACAAAGCTGGAAAAAGGTTTATTTAACTGTGCACTTGAATGGCAATTAGCTAATAGGTGTTACCCTAAAAAGTGAGATTTTTGAAAGTTTACTCTAATAAACTTCTTAAAAACTAAAATGTATAACTGATATGGTTATACCTTGTAAGCAATCATATGTGTATTTTTATAAGGATTAATACAGAAAAGAGAGCATAGACTAAAAAGCAAGTGTATGTGTATCTCTGGCTGTATACAAAATAATGCAGAAAGGAGGGTATAAACTAAGAAGCTGACTATATTGTTTATGTACACGGAGTGTCCTAGAACATGCAAACAAGCATGGACATAGTGACATGGCTGAGAAACCCCATTCCAAGGTTAAGGTACTGTGACTCTTTTATAAGCTTTTATGTACAGAGGAAACGCTTCTTGTTTTATCATTTGAAGTGCTTTCATAAGCCTTATTGAATTTTATTTTACAAAACAAGTTCTATTTACTAGGGCTGCATCTCTGTTTGATTTTTAGGATGTACTTTAAAAAGTATATGGACCCAGAACTGGTTCAGTACTAAACTGCTGATTTGTCTGTAACTGTGCTTAGCCTAGGCTGCTGCTTTTATTCCTTTGGAAACATCACATTGGGTGTGTAAAGGCTGAAATATTTCAGAAACAATACAGAAAACACAGCAAAGTAGCCAGAAAGGTAACAGAGAGTTGTGTAATAATAGTAGAGCATTATTTTGTTGACTGATAAGTTTGTGTAAATACAACTAATAGAACATATCAGATGTTCCTGTTTTTTATTTATTTATTCTTTGTTGACCGGGTAGGTACACTGGCATCAGGCATCTTTTTCAGGTACGACCCGGGTACCACAAGAACAATCTGCTGCATCAAGTCCTTATTGTTTTGTACCCTGCTTGTCGTTATTGTACTGATTTGTCTTGTAACCTCCCGGGTCATACCTGAAAATAGGCGCAAATGTGTCTAATGTACTCACCTAGTCAATAAAGGTTAATAATCGTAATATGAGAGCAGCAAAAATATGAAACAGTACCTTGTACAGTAACAGAACGATGCAAATAGGATACACCAGAGGTACAAACAAGTAACGCAGTTGTGCAAACTTTAACATAGTGCAAACAGACATAAATGCAGCAGCAAGTATAACACCAAGAAATATAGCAAGAATAACAGTGATGAAATTGTGCTGGTTATAAGGCAAAGTGGAGGGCAGGAGATACATGGCACAAACACATACATTGAGGTTCAGCAGCTGATCCTTCATTTTTAGCACAATGGTTTTAGGAGAGGTTGTCAACTTGATGACCAAGGGTACTGAGTTCCAGAAGGAGGTGGCCCAGTATCTGAAGGATCTGTTCCCCATACCTGTACACATAAGTGGAATCATAAGGGAATTGCTCACAGTGGAGCGGGAGTGTGAGAGGTTAACAGGTGTGAGTAACTCAGTGAGGTACTGATATCACTAATATTAAGATTTTTAGGGGTAAGGTGGTGGTATATATATATATATATATATATATATATATATTATACACAGTATATGTATACAGTATGTATATATATATATATATATATATATATAAAAGACAAAAGACCTCTGTCTGCATGAAACACTGAGGCAAGGGTTACCCCAAAGGGCATTTGGCTGGGAAGCCAAGTTTCAAGAAAATACAAAATCACACATGCCCCACAATGCAAAGCATCATGGGCTGCATATGCAAATCACCACAGAATGTTATGCTGGTCCAGCTTTAAGCAGAATTGCATGGTGCGAAGGCCTCTCACACAGTTTGCAAAGGGTGCTAACAGGAGACATAGAACGTGTTTAGTCCTACCAGGACTCATCAGTACTCGTCTGTTTGGCACCCCAGTGGCATGGACCAGCTACCATTAAGGCAGTGTGCCTTGGATATATTTATGGTGAACCCATTAAAATAAAAAACTATTTAAAGACTAAAAAGAACCTCTGTGCGCCAAACACTGAGACGCAGGGTTACCCAAAGGCATTTGGCTGGGAAGCCAAGTTTCAAGAAAATACAAAATCACACATGTCCCCACAATGCAAAGCATCATGGGCTGCATATGCAAATCACCACAGAATGTTAGATGGTCCAACTTTAAGCAGAATTGCATGGTGCGAAAGGCCTCACACAGTTTGCAAAGGGTGCTAACAGAAGACATGAACCGCGTGTTTAAAATACCAGAGACTCATCAGTATGCCTCGTCTGTTTGGCATGCAAAGCATCATGGGCTGCATATGCAAAATCACTACAGAATGTTATGCTGGTCCAACTTTAAGCAGAATTGCATGGTGCCGAAAGGCCTCTCATAATAGTTTGCAAAGGGTGCTAACAGAAGACATAGACACGGTTTCGTTCTACCAGGACTCATCAGTATGCCTCGCCTGTTTGGCACCCCAGTGGAATGGACCAGCTACCCTTAAGGCAGTGTGCCTTGATATATTGTGGGGCATGTGTGATTTTGTATTTTCTTGAAACTTGGCTTCCCAGCCAAATGCCCTTTGGTAACTCTTGCCTCAGTGTTTCACAGAGGTTCTTTGTCTTTAAATAGTTTTTATTTTAATGGGTTCACCACAATATATCCAAGGCACACTGCCTTAAGGGTAGCTGGTCCATTCCACTGGGGTGCCAAACAGACGAGGCATACTGATGAGTCCTGGTAGGACGAAACACGTGTCTATGTCTTCTGTTAGCACCCTTTGCAAACTGTGTGAGAGGCCTTTCGGCACCATGCAATTCTGCTTAAAGTTGGACCAGCATAACATTCTGTGGTGATTTGCATATGCAGCCCATGATGCTTTGCATTGTGGGGGCATGTGTGATTTTATATATATATATATATGGCTGGAAATCTTACAACTTTGTGTTGACAATGTAGCAGCATACCTGATACAGTATATACTGTGTTTATTCTAGGACCACCATTTGCCCTGAGGAAGTGGCCCAAGGGAAAGGGGAAATTGTTTTAACCAGGAAAGCACACTAAGCTGGAGCTTGTTTCCAGGTGCGACCTGGGAGCACAAGGAAGTTAAGTGACTTGCTCAGAGTCACACAGTATGCAGAGGGGGCTTATGGGATTCAAACCCACTTTTCCAGGTTTGCAGCTCAGTGACTTTAACCACTGCGCTATACTGCCTCCAAAAGGGGGAAGAGGGCCCAAGGGCCAAGAAATGGTGGCATCAGCTGATTCTGGTGGCAATTTTTACAATTCTCTAAAATAAAATAAAATTGCTTTAATTACATTATCACAATTTTTTGTGAGAAAAACAAATAATGTGACCTACTGGAAATTGAACCCAGGCTCCCAGAATACCATCCCAGTGCTCTAACCACTGGGCTACAGGTTCACATGGTTGGACCTGAGGTTCCCAGACACACTTCTTTTTCTGGTATTGCATATCCTGCAACTAGGAATAATGAAGATGACAATTAGATGTTTTCTGGTGTAGTATTAGCCACTGCTAAGCTATTTAAATTACACATTGTAGTGAGAAAGAAATAAAGTGACCTACTGGGAATTGAACCCAGGTCCTTGGAATACCATCCCAGTGCTCTAACCACTGGGCTACAGGTGCACATGGTTGGATCTGGGGTTCCCAGACACACTTCCTTTCTCTGATATTGCATATCCTGCAACTAGGAATAATGAAGATGACAATTAAGATGTTTTATAGGAGACATTAAAGTCTTCATTGTCTCCATCAGATTGTCTGACACCATTGGGGCAGACTCCTCTGACTAACCTTTTTTTGTTTAGATCCATGCAAGGATAAGGAGAGCATCTGGGTGCCCACCGCCATATAGAGAATTTAAACTGTGCAAATCCTGTAAGCATTAGTTGGCAAAAGTAGATAGCCATGGCCTTTGCATGGATTATTTCATCCCAGATCTCAATTTTGAAACATGTTGTAACCTCTGCAAAGTTTACTGCCCTAAACCAAAGGAAAAAAAGACAGCTAAATGGTACTCATTACCTACAGCTGCTTCTACAACACCTTCACAATCATGTTTTATTTTTAAAAAATGCAATTCCTTTGCAGATCAAAGTGCTTGTACAACATAAAAACCACATAAAACAAATAATTAAAATACATACATACATGTATACAATCAATAGCTAAAGCTGATATATTAGGATAAAATAGCCAACTAATCAGAGTCAAGGAAGGCCATGCTGAAAAGATACATTTTACGAGCAGATTTAAAGCTCTCAACGGTCAAGCACTATCTAATCCAACGAAGTAGAGAGTTCTACAGGGTAGGGGCCATAAAAGCAAAAGAGCAGGCCCCTGAGGTCTTCAATCGAACCCTGGGAACATCTAGCAATCCCTCGTCGGAGGAACGGAGTGAGTGGAGGGGGCGATAGGGGCAGAGAAGATCTTGCAGGTAGTGAGGTCTCTGTCCATGTAGGGCTTTATAGGTCAATAGCCTGACCTTGAAGGTGATCCACCAATAAACAGGCAGCCAGTACAGACCACGGAGCACAAGCGTGACATGGCAAGATCTCGATAAGCCAGTCAGCAGCCTGGCCACCACATTCTGCACCAGCTGCAATCAGCGGATATCAACCCCCGATAGCCCCAGGTAAAGGGCATTGCAGTAGTCAAGGCGGGAGGTCACAAAGGCATGGACCAGAGTTGGAAGGTTGCTGGACAGAACCAAGTGCTTGATCCAGGTGATGCTCCTCGGATGGTAAAAAGAGGCTTTTACAACAGCAGACACCTGAGATTTTAATGTCAGGCCACTGTCGAAAACCATGCCCAGATTTCGCACCCGCTCTGAGGCAAGTAGCTGGACCCCCCCCCCGAGCCAAAGCCCAAATGGTTGACCAGCCAACAACCCCAAACCCTGGTGACCTGGGTCCACCACCAACACCTTGGTTTTATAGGGATTCAACCTCAGCCAGCAGGCACTCATCCAGCCCTGGATCTCAGAGAGGCAGCTATTAAAGACCGAGATGGCTCCAACCTGCTCGGGCACAAAGGACATGTAAAGCTGAGTGTTATCTGCATAGCAGTGAAAACTCAACAAGAGTGCTCTGCTGTAGACACATAAAATAATGGAAAAAAGTACCACTGAGGATGGAAAGTACCTTCATATGGCTCCTTTTCTCTGCTGCAGTCTCTGGCAACCTGGGAGACTGAAAAATGCTGCAAGCACGCCTCTGTAAAACAGCAGTTGTCTCTGGCACCCAGTGAGACAAACAAGACTGCTAAGCCATCTTCAAGCAGAAAGCACAAGCTCCCAACTGGGAAAGCTCTGATGCTTATGATGGCAGTTATAAAAAACATAAAAGGCTTTCCGAACTGCAGCAAGGCACTACAGCAAGATAACAGAAACAGAAAGGACACCATGAGGTCCCTTACTGCAAGAGAAAAACATGCCATCCCTGGAGGATATCAAAGAAATGTGTTAATTTTTCAATGGTTTGAAAACCCTGCATCTGAGGCCCAACTATTATTATTCAAGCTGAGGAGGGTCTCAAGCATGAGAAAAAAGAGCAGGAACTAATTTCCTCAGATGATACTGCTGGGGAGGAATTCGGTTCCCCAACCAGGGTGAATGAGGACTATTCATCCCATACCACATTTCTAAACCAAATGGCTATAATGCTGACTCATACCTCCACTGACTCAAAAGTGGACACAGGAAGTGGAATGTTTTACTATGCTGGGTCTGACGTTAGCAAAAAGAGTGTCTATTCCCATCTATAGGTTGGGCCTCATGTCATTCACAAGTAGAAATGAAAAACTTCTCAGGTCAGTCATGCTAAGAATTATCGTTTTCACAGGTTGCTTAAATTACCTTTTTTTAACTCAGTTTTATTGAATGGAATAAGTCAGGTACATTACATCCACAATCAGGATACATAAGAAGTACAGTAATGATAATTGAGTTGTATGCATGAGATCAGTCACTAAGTTGCTTAAAAATAATGTTCATGTAGGTAATCATTTCTAACAATGTCTAACCTGCTGCCCTACTAATTACATGTTCTTTTACATCAAGTAATATTATCAAGCCTGAGCATGCGTGGAGCAAATGTTTTGGCATCTTCATGGTTTCTATTGGAAAGACATCCTATCACTTGGTTTACTTGGTAGTTATGGGACAAAAGAAGGCCAAGGCCCATCGAGATTGCCCTCCACAACTGCTGTGGTACATTAACCTAAACTGAGTTAGATTCTACCCATTTATCCAGCCCCCTTTTGAAAACAATAAAAGAAGCTGAATCCACAAGTTCTTATGGCATTTTGTTCCATAATCTTGGGGCTCTAAGTGTATAAAAGTTTAATCACTTATTTGTTCTCGCCCTATTTACGTTTATTTGTCTATCATGTAATCTAGAGACAATCCTTTTTGTAAAGCTAAGTCCAAATTGCTGCATTAGGTCAGGTGACTGATGCATAAGTAGCGCATTGAATGCTTTGGCCACTTTTAGACACTGGTCAGCTGAGGAAAGTTTATTATTGATCAATACACCCAAGTCTCTTTCACAGACGGACTCCCTCAGGGGGATGTTATTTAAGGTATACGTCTGTAAGGAGTTAAGTTTAACAAAATGCAGGACAGTACATTTGTCTATGTTAAGGGACATGCCATTTGAGAGGGCCCAATTTTCGATTTGCATCAGATCATTAATTAGTGTGATTCTGTTTGTGGGTGAATTGCCCTCCCTCTCAACTTGGTGTCATCAGCAAATTTAGACAAAAGGTTGTCTGAGCTTATCTGCATGTCACTGTTAAAGATATTAAAGAATATGGGCCCAAGGACTGAGCCCTGCGGAACCCCACTAGTCATTATCCCTTCTTGGATAAAGTGCCATTTATTCTAACCTACTGGTGTCTGTTGGATAACCAGCTATTAAACCATTTGACTAGGACTGGAGAGAAACCAAATGTAAGAAGTTTAGTAATAAGTTTGCCATGTGAAACCATGTCAAACGCTCAACTGTAGTCCAACAAGATTACATCCAGGAGGCATCCAGAGTCAAGACCTTGACTTACATAGTCATTAAAGGCTGATTAGTAGTACAAGAGATGCTCTGTCTAAAGCCATGTTGTGTTCGATCAGAAAGATTCATTGTAACCATTTATCTTTCTTGCAGTGTCTTAATTAATTTCTCCATTAGTTTACAAAGGACGGAAGTTAAGCTAATGGGCCGATAATTTTCTGGTTTCAAGCAGTTCCCTTTTTATGTTGTGTTGCACACACACAAGCAACATATTGTGGTAGCTTGCAATAGCAGGATTTGGAGGTGTGGTCATGTTGTGGCCAATGGTGCCACTGTTTTTTGGGCTGGGCTCTGTGGCATGAATGAAATAGCACACTGTCTGTGGCAGTAGTGCAAAAGCATGCCACCAACTTGAAACTATTTTGCCGTTGCAATGAGGGAGCTTCCCCTCATTGCAGGGCATGCCTTGCCTAGTGTAACATTTCAATAGACATGGCGGCGACTGTCAACGTCCACCTCTCACAGTCCCCAACAATCTGACATTGGAGATGCACAATCCCCCTCTTAGCCTACCCCCTCTCCAGTTCATTTGCCGATGGGGGAGCCCAATCCCCATCAGCATAAGGTCCCCTAGTTATTTAATGTGTGTGCCAAGGGGGTGCCCAATCCCCCTCAGCATCATGCACCCCCCCCAACACAGACATATTTTGCGTGCTGATGGGGGGGCCCAATCCCTATTGGCTTCAGTCTGCCTTGCAAAAAAACACAGGTGCAATACTAGGAGCCCACCCCAGTGTGCCAAAACACACCTGTAAATAGAACTGTCCTGCGACATCTTTTTGTTTTTATTTTACCTGTAAAAAGAGAGAACAGTCCCTTGTTGCCTCCGGTGCCCCCTCCTGCAACCCGCACCCACCTTCTGTGCACTCATCTCCCCACACACACACCCTCACCCCATACATATCTCCGGAGCACAACACAATTATCTTCGGTGGAGTGGGAACACGTCTGCGCTCTTCAAAGCCAACCGAGAACTGAAGATATGCCATTAAGCTGTATAATGGCATAAATGGGGGATTTTCAACTTAGGTGGATATCTCAGCCATTTTTGCAATTTTTAGCAGCAAATTTTCAACATGGGGCTCTTGGGACCCCACCTCATAAACTCAGTCACTGTCATGTCGTTGTTCGGTCCCAAAAGGTGATTTCACAGTAACTGCACAGAATCACCTTCCAGGATTGATTAAAGGAAAACTACACCCAAAACTTGAAAAAATACATGTTGTGCAGAGTGTTTTAATTTGTATGTGAAGTTCTAGTGTTTCCTTCCCTCTGACTGGTATTAGGAGTTTTTCCCAAATTAGTCTGCTAGCTTTATGCTAGTTTTACGACCCCTGGGGATCTTCATACCTGATAGCATAATTGTATTTCTTGTTCCCACAGTGCATCTTGTCTCATGTGACTGTGATGTAAGAGAGACCCAACATTCAGCACACACATGCCAAACAAACTAAATATCTTGGAAGCTTTACAAGCTGCACAAAAATTACCAGCAGCAAAGCTTTTCAGGACAGTAAAACCTTTAGGATGAGGGGGTCACCAAGCTGAATTCTACAGATTTTAAAAATATAGCCATCTCTTTTGTTGTGAACTGATTGTAATGCAATGCTTTCTGCTGGATTTATGGGCTCTGCTACATCACCATCACATGAAACAAGGTGCATTGTTGGACAAAGAAATACAGTAAAGCTATTTGATATGGAGATCTCCAGGGGTTGTAAAACTACCCTAAAGCTAGCAGGCTAATTTAGGAGAAACTCCTAATACCAGTCAGAGGGAAGGAAACACTAGAACTTCACATACAAATTAAAACACTCTGCACAGCATATATTTTTTCAAGTTTTGGGTGTAGTTTTCCTTTAATGAAATGACTGTGTCACTGTTCATGAGGTTGGCTCCCAAAAAACCTATGTTGCAAATTTGGTGACAAAATTCCCAAAAATGACTGTTACAAACGTACGTTGCACAGTTCCTATGCACACTTGTAACATCAAGAATTTTTCATATTTTCACTCCAGATTTTCACTATTCCCATTTTTCCATACTCCTTATGAAGAGTACAGCTATCATTTTTCACATCTGACCCAAAATGTGTTTTCGCACATGTGGTGCACAATGCTGCTGTCGCTGTGCAAAATCAATGTTTGGGAAAGATTAAGAAAATCACAGTGCTGGTGTTCATAAGGAGAGGTCCCAAAAAGCCCATGTTGCAAATTTAGTGAAAACATTTCCAAAAATGACTGCGTTACCAGCGTGCGTCGCACAGTTTCTATGCATGCTCATATCTTCTCCAGTTTTTTATATTTTTACTCCACATCTTCAACATTGTCATTTTTGCATACCGCCTGATGAACAGTACAGCTGTCATTTTTCACATCCTGCCCAAAACATGTTTTCACACCTGTGGCACACAATGTGCATGGTCGCTGTTCAAAATCAATGTTCGGGACAGATTAAGAAAATTACAGTGCCCATACCTCTCAAGTGTCCCTGATTTTCAGGGATGTCCCTGATTTTGCCTCTGAAATTTCTTCTGTCCCTCCTAAATTTGGCATTTCTGTCACTGAAAAGGGGGATCTGAATCACAAAATAATGCTAGCCATTGGTGTTACAGTCTAGTTCTCATTAAGAAAATGATATTCATACTAAGAAGCATGTTGTACACAGCTTCTGGAACTAATATTACTATTTTTTCAGATGTGTCCCTGATTTTGGTCATTTGTCCCTGATCATTTTAAGCATTGTCCCTGATTTGTGATGAGGGAAGTTGAGAGGTATGACAGTGCCTCTGTTCATGAGCAGGGATCCCAAAATGCCTATGTTGAAAATCTAGTGTAAAAAAAATCCCCCAAATAATTGCATTACGGGTGTGTGTTGTGCAGTTTCTATGCATGCTTGTGACTTCACCAATTTTGGTATATTTTCACTCCAGATTTTCAGCATTATCATTTTTTTACACCTCCACATGAACAGTACAGCTGTCATTTTTCACATTCTGTTCAAAATGTGTTTTCACACCTGTGGCACCAAATGGCACAGTCGTTGTGCAAAATCACCTTTCAGCTAATGAAGTGATAGTGTCACTGTTCATGCAGTGGGGTCACAAAAAGCCTATGTTGAAAATCTGGAGTGAAAATACCAAGAAACACCAAGGGCGTTAGGGTTTCCGAACCATAATGCCCTACCCTGTAGGGACTGACAGACGTCAGGGGTGTGACTTGGGACTGTTGACTGCAATGCTCATGCCATTCTACCCCCAACCCCACCCTGCAGCCAGTGACAGGCATTGAGGTGTCCCTTGGACTCTTTGGCCCCAAAGTTCACCCCATTCTCCTATACTGCACCAATTTCAGTGTATTTCCTTATGGAATGTGGTGAGTGTAAAGCCCCAACACCCCAAAGCACACCTCGACACTTGTCAGTGTCTGCAGGGTAGGGTGAGGTGAAATGGCATGAGCGTTATGGCCGATGACCCAAAGGCACACCCCAATGCCTATCAGTCTCTGCAGGGTGGGGTTGAGTTGACGTTGGTTCCATACTTCACTGCCATTCCTATTATGCAGCTTTCTAACTCCTGCACTACCAATGCCACCTCCAGCAAGACAACATTCGGCATTGACAAATGCTTGTTTAAAGATAGGTACTACTATAGCTTTTAACCAGTCCTGAGGAACTAAACTTTCCTGAAGGGATTTATTAAATATAAGACATAAGGGGAGTGTTAGGGCTTCAGAGGTCTCACGCAAGAGCCTGGGATTTAAGTTATCAGGACCTGAACTCAAAGTTTTATTCAAAGATTGAATTACTAGTAGGGTGCCAGATTTGGTAATTACATAATCATTATGAGTGTAAGCATGATCAGTAATGGAATTGGATGTTTCTGTATTTGAGAGCACAGAACTAAAATGATTGTTGAATGTGTCTGCAATTTCTTTGTCCAAGGTTAATGTTGAATTATTCACAATGAGCGGCCCAATATGTCTGTTAATACCTTTTTCATTATTAAGGTAAGAAAATAATGATTTATGGCCATCTTTAGAACGGGCTAATCTAAATTTTAAATTTCTTTTGGATTGTAGTTTGAAGTTTTTCAGGTTTTTAACCACTTATTTATATTTAAGGGTAATTATTTCTTTGTCATTTTCACTACAATTCTTTAACTGGGAAAAGAGTTTTTCCTTCTGTTTAATTTGTTTTGTTTTAATTGGTTAATTTAGCCATAAAGGAATCTCACCCTTTTTATTGTATTTCTTTCTTGTTGGAACATCATTTTTTCTTAAGTTAAGAATAGTAAATTTTAAATAGCCCCAGGCTTCCTCAAGTGGAAGAGGTAATAATAATTCTTCCTATGGAATTTTATTGAAGTGCTGATTGATCAGGTCAAAGTTGGCTTGATCATGATTTTTAAACAGATAGTGGTTCGGGGGTGACCGATATTCATATATTAGGGAAAATAAAATAGTATAATGGTCACTTCTCTCTAGTGGATCATGTATATTAATATTAAAAACATTATCTGTTATACTGGTGATCAATAGGTCCAATATTGTCTCCTCTTGTGGGTTCAGTTATGATTTGCTCAAGGCCTGCTTCAACTAATAAGGACATCGAGTCTTTTTCATATTGTGCATTACTGGTAAGGTTATCCCAATTAATTGTGGACATGTTAAAATCCCCTAGAATTATGGCATCGCCTTTGTTAACCAGTGTTGAAATGTCATTTATTATTGTTGTGGTATATTCATGATTGGCTGAAGGGGGCCCTATAACAGGTATCCACTAAGATCTGCGGTTGTCCCTTGAATTGAATGTTCACCCATATACGTTTGGTTATGGTATTATAGGGAATTTGAAAGGATGGGATGTCATCTCTGACATAGAGGCAGACACCCCCACCAACTTGACCTTGTCGGTCCTTATGATAGAGTTTATAACCCACCCAGAATCTCCTTTATCCACGCAGAGTTGGAGTCCCACCATGTTTCTGTGATGGATATTAAACCAAAATTAGACATTCTACATTTTACTTCTAATTCAGCCATCTTAGCCAGGTTCAATGACCTTACATCCAGGGATAGTACTTTCCACATTTGTTGACCATTTAAGGAATGTTCTATATTCAGAGACCTGGGAATGTTCCCATTCTCCCCCAGATGTACTAGTTTAAATGGTTTTCAATGGCTGTTAAAAAACTCCTGCCCAGCAAAATACTCCCCTTTCTGCTGAGGTACAATCCGTCCCAACGGAAGAGGGGGGATCTATCATAGAAGACTTCCCAGTGTGTTATGCAGACAATTCCTTGTTGGTAACACCATTTCCTAAGCTATTCATTTAATGCCTTAATTTTGATGGAAATGAAAGAGGTGGCTCTGGGTACTGACATTTCTAAAAAGCAGACTGTACAACCTCTATCAGCCAGAACATTATTTAGGGCCACAAGTCTTGTTTCAGTTGCTTGAGGCTACTTTGATTGATATCATTGGTACCTGCATGAATGATAATCAACAGATTGTCACCTGTTCCTTTAAGTACATTTTTGGCAATTGTTGTTATTTCTGTGGAAGCATCAAGATATCTAGTCATAGAATGCGACTTCCCAGCGATGGCACAATGCCGGCCGAGTATTGTGCCGCCTCTTGTATCGCTGTTGTTTTCATAGAGGACTGCACCCCCACACACACCCAGACTCTAGGATTCCAACTCAGGTCAAGAGTTGAACCCGGAGGGCCGGAACACTGAGGCGGTAAACACAGAAAAGGACCATTACCGCCGATTTACCGTAATGGTCTTTTTTCTGTGTTTCGCCGTCGGGGTGTCATCCACAAGGGGTGCTACATATTTCTGCTACCCTAGCCCCCCCCCAAAACTGGAACAAATACAGTTGGTTTTATCAGGGTTACAAACTGCCCAGTCGATATGCTTAATGATGGAATCCCATAGTACCAATACCTGCTTGGTGTCTTCTTTTTTGGAATAAACCATATTATTCAGACACCCTTCTTGTCTGCCTAAATTACTTTTAAGCATATAGGAAAGGATACCATAAGTCATTTTAGGGAGTTTTAGAACTTTATAGTATATGGTGGAATGTTGTTGAGGATGGAAATGCATCCTTTGAACAATGGTGTTGTGCTGCAGTAGCTATGTCAGCTAGTTTGTTTTGCTGTACTAGCTATGTAGCTACTGCAGCACAACAGCATGGAACACCTTCATGCATGCACGTTCCCAATCCTCCATTCCTGTCCAAACAGCCACAGCAGTGAGACTGGCCACTGAAGAGAGCTATGATTCAAAACAGTTAAAAGTAAGGACAAATTCATAATTTTTACGGTTGACCATACACTGCAAAAGACAGTGTTTGATCAGTCATATACATGTAACCCCCGGGGCTTACCTTATTGTCAGTTTTTCTCCCGCTCCTCCTGCTCCCCCCAAACTCCTCCTGATATCCCTTGTGTCCCTCATAGTGCCTTTTTTGTAATTTAATCCAAGTTTGGGCTAAAATTATTTACCACAAGTTGCTGGTATGTTTCTGGAGCTGCTGGTAACTGCGCATGCACAGGAAGTGCATTTGATTTGCCGACCGCTCAATTTGTGGTCCAAGGGGGGCGTGTTCATCAGCGGTCCCAGTGTCCTGGATGCTTAAAGAGGGGTTGGTGATCTAAACGCTGTGGCGTAGAGCCGTTTCAGAGTTTTTAAATAGAGTTTGAGAACAAGGCATTACTGAGGCTCGTTAATATTCATAAGAGCCTCATAAATATTCATAAGCACTGCCTGCCACCTAGGGAGACAGTGTATTGGCAGCAGTGACAGCACACGACACCAAAAGTGCAAGGGGCACAGATGCAAGAGTGGGCTCATTTAAAAGCAAAGTGTTGGGACTACATATGTGTGCAGAAAGTATAAAATAAAAGTATATATCCTGGCTGCACCAGACTCTACAAACTAGTGGGACTGCATAAACTGCATGGACATTGTTACAGTAGCCACCATTTTGGAAGTGCATCAGCCAATCACGAACTGGAGTTCCATCCAGAGACTCTTGGGAGTATAATATAGACTTATAGCAGACTTTCTGGGACAAAGTTTGGGCGCCTAAACTGTAACCAATTAAAGGACTTAAATTGTTATAGGCAGCCTAAACAACCAATCAGATTCCAAGGATTTCTGCCTTTATTTAAGAGGGACAGTTTGAATTCCAAGGCAGTTCTGCAGAGCGACCAGATTGAAAGGGACTGCAGAAAGCAGCCTGGAGTTTAGGGCAGGCCTGTGCTGGAACTCCAGCTCGAACTACCAAGCAGGCTCTGCAGAGATTTGGGCCTGCAAAAGATCTAGTTGTTTTTTGTGTGTTACTGGTGGTCAGAAAGTGAAGATTTATTGCCAGGAACTGCCTGCCTGAAGTTTTGGAGGTTTTGCTCAGTGAACAGACTGAAATTTCGTACCAGCCTGAAACTGAACTGAGAGGTATAGACTTAAATGCTATTTCCTTTATGTGTGCTGGATGTTTGCTGTGGATCAACGTCTGCTGCCCAGGGACTCCTGATTGCCAGAAAGGAGCCCACAAGTACTTGTGTGCGAACTGCCTGCCAGCTGGAAATGTCACCAGAAAATAAACCCAACTTTGCCAAGAGTGTTGATCCAGCCGTGTGCCTTTGTCCAGACCGACCCATGACACCGGTTTGTGTGCCAGCCTCAGTGTCTTCATCGAGAGACCAGCTTTGGGGATCCAGCCCCTGCGCAGAAAGCCATCGCAGGTTGCAGCCACCTTCAGGGAAAGGTCGTGAAGTGGAGGTGAGTCATGACGGCCCAGCTTCCCCATGTGCATCAGCTTCCAGCTCCAGGTCTTCATTTCACCAGGACATCATCTGCAATCGACTGGTACAGTGAGTAAATTCAGGGTAACTCCCTGCAACAGTCCGCTAAATCTTCATGTATCATCTAATTGTTTTCACATTGAAATTTATTAATTTCAACCAACTGGCCAGGATTACAAATAGCCAAGTCCTGCTTATACATGCTAATTGTTTTTCTTTCCATCAAGGGCCCCAACTCAGCTGCAACACCAGCCACCCCAGGCAATGTTTCTGGCCAGCCAGCAATGATCCTGGGTACCCAGTGTTGTTGGACTAATTGTTTGGGACTAAAGTGCATGCATAGAGACTTGAAGTTAATTAGAAAAGTAATCATTCATCCAGATTCATGTCTCTTCCTTGTTCACATCCCCCTCAATAAATCTGAGTTGTTGTGTTACGTTGAATCTAGCTTGTGAGCATATTATTACTGGGTTTAAAGTGAAAGATGTGAAAGTGACTGTGTTAAAGTGCATGCTGTTTTGCCAAACTGTCTTTTACAGGGGGGTTGCAGGGCACACACACCAGGACCCGAGACCCTGCTGGTAAGTGGGACAACAGTGAGCATATTATTAATGCAAGTTGCATACTGTTTATTGAATGCTGTTAAGGGTCACTTTTTAAATCGGGGTAAGTGGTCACTAGTTGGGATTGTGGGTGGTTATAGTTTCCCAGAGGGCTATACCAGGCTAGGAAGTTACCCCCACTATTGTTACTCTGAGTGGAGGCACTATAATATTGAACCCAGGCCCCTCAACATGTTGTTAGGAAGACAGGCAGGGGGTAATAACCCTAGAGATAGTGCCACCTAGGGGTTACATACAACAGGTCTATTTTTCGATCTCAAGGTTTCCATGGTAACGAGACCTGTCAGACTGCGCTCTCAAGGTCTCCTGTTACCACAGAACCTCTTGATTGAAAAACAGACCTGTTGTATATGATTGATTGTACACTATCTTCCGTAGTACAGTGTATAATGGAATGCTGTTATGCATGAAATGCCATGCCGGGAATACATTTGTTGTGCTGCAGTAGTGAAATTATGTTGTGCTCCAGTAGCGATGTCACTACCACAGTACAACAACTTAGAATGCTGCCACACAGCTGCTTTCCTCTATTAGATTTAGCTGGAAGTTGTCTTTTTTTTTTAACTTGAACTTGCAGAAACAGACGTAGCACAATGAATCAGTAATTTGAGTCTACCACCAAACCTTGAGGCCCCCACCACCACCACCACCACCACCACCACTGTCCGTTTCCTGGAAGGAAGCAGAGTTTCTGAAATGGACATGAATGCCCATACAGTATAAAAGATAATGTATGGGTATCCATACACTTACAAGCCTGTGTCTTCTTTTCGAGTTTTCTATGGTAAACAGGGAACCTCTCAAGCTTCGCTTTCATGATTCCTGGTTGCCACAGAAACCTCAGACTTGTTGTGTATGGTTGCCCATACATTTTCCTCTATATAATGAATTGTACAGGTTTTCGTAATCCTCAACCCCTGAGAATTAATTTATTAAATAGCACCAGATTTTTTTTAACTGTCACGGGTTTCCAAGGATTTCACAGAAGATTCCAGTTATGTCAGTTTTCACAGAAATCATGCCTTCCATGAAAACATTATTTACACAGGGCCCTACCCATAAGGTCTTTCAGAATACCATTAAAAATGTTTTTGCTGTATTTTCAGTTTCTTTGCTCATAGACAAGAACATTGAGAAAATATATTGGGTATATATGTTTGTTTGATTTGTGGAAAAAGTGCATGTATTTATTTTTGTTATTTAAATGGTGTAAATGTGTAGTGGGAAATTCCTCCGTGGCAGCCGGCTTCACGTGTGGTCCTTAGTATGCAGAAATACAATATTTAAATGACACACTTGCGATGAGCCAACCAGCTCTGAGGAAGGCAATTAGCTGAAACGCCAGCAGGCTGTGTGTGACCCAGGCGGAATGCATGCTTTCTGCAGGCCAATAGTCCACTTCGGGAACACCAGTGGGTACTGGCGGTAAATTTATTTGGATGCTTTTATTAACCCTACAGTTTCTTTGTCTTTATGCACCTGCACGTTTTGGCTTTTGCTAAAGGTAAGATGTCCTTGAATTCTTGCAAGCATTTATGTAGTGTGGTTGTATAGCGGTGTGCTGCATAATTTGGGATTGGTGCCAGTAGTCCTGACACCCTCCCTTTGTTTATCTACGTTCACCCTGACCCTGAGGGAGTTATTCAGATAGCTAAAACAGAAACATAGAAACATAGACTTTGATGGCAGATAAGGACCACTTGACCCACCTTTTCTGCCTATTTCCTACCTATTGGATAAGCTGCAGATTCCGGTTACCCAACATCCTACTTCCTCCTACCCCTTACTATAATTGCCTTATGTCTGTCCCATGCATTCTTGAATTCCCCCACTGTTTTTAACCCCACAACCTCCTCAGGAAGGTGGTTCCATGCATCCACCATCCTCTCTGTGAAAAAGTACTTCCTCACATTGCCCCTGAGCCATCCTCCCTCTGTCTTCAAATTGTGCCCCCTTGTTCTTGTACATCTCTTTTTCTTAAAGATGCTCCCATCTTGGACTTTGATTCCCTTGAGGTACTTGAAAGTTTCTATCATGTCCTCCCTCTCCCTCCTTTCCTCAAGGGTATACATATTAAGCACTTTTAGTTTCTCTTCATATGGCTTCTGTTGCAGACCCTGCACCATTTTAGTTGTCCTCCTCTGTACCACCTCCATCCTGTCTATGTCCCTGCAGAGATGGGGTCTCCAGAACTGTACGCAGTACTCCAAATGGGGTCTCACCAACTGTCTGTACAGAGGGATAACAACTTCCTGTTTTCTACTGGTGATACCTCTCCCTATACATCCTAGTATCCCCCCAGCCCTCCTTACTGCCTTCGCATTGCTTACCTACCTTAAAGTCATCTGATTTGACTACCCCCAGGTCCCTTTCCATTTGTGTTGTTGTTAGTACCCCCCTCTACCATTGTGTACTCTTCCCCTAGGTTTTTGTTCCCCAGGTGCATTACTTTGCACTTTTTTGCGTTGAATCTAAGCTGCCATATTTTTGACCATTCCTCCAATCCTGCCAAGTCCCTTCTCATCCTTTGCACCCCTTCTTGTGTGTCAACTCTGTTGCAGATATTTGTATCAACTGCAAAGAGGCATACTTTTCCTTCCAGACCCTCTGCAATGTCACGTATAAAGACACTAAAGGGACCGGTCCCAATACTGAACCTTGTGGTACCCCATTAGTAACCCCACTTTTTTCAGAGTGTACTCCATTTACTGTTACCCTCTGGGTCCTATTGTCCAGCCAGCTTGTTACCCAGGCTACCACCCTGCGACCCACTCAGCTGCTTGTGAGAAAGCAAATGATTATTTCTCAGCAACACCTCCTGATAAAAATTCCAGGAGACTTGAACAAATGGCTAAAAAGGCATATACTACCTTCTCTCTGTTGTCGAAGCACGCTGCCTATTTGAGTAAGGAACAGATGTTTCATTGTTTCTATTTGATTTCTCTGTGCATTATCAGCAGGCACTGTGGAATACAATCCATTATAAGAGAGCTTGCCTTCAAAATAAAATCTTCACATGGTGCATACTGTGAAGGCTGGTTTGGCAGCTGCTAAATATCAGTTCCAGATGGCTGTTGATGTGAATGACACTGGATCTAGGACTCCAGCAAATTTAAAAGTCCTCTAGGAAATTTGCATGGCTCAGAACAACTGGGTTGCCATGGAACATGCAAAATAATTTATTTTCCTTTGAAGGTGCCTCTTATCTGGGAACAAAATCATAGTGTGCATTAAAAAAAATGATGAATAAAAGAAACTTTTAAAAACTGGACAGAGAAAGAAAGATCATCTATGCCATACAGGTTTTATAGAAGGGGGGAGTATGGGAAGGGCATAGTAATACTACGGTAGAACCTCTAGGTGCACTATGAATACACCATTTAGAATGACACATGGGGAGGCAGAAGTAGAAGAGGAGCCAAGCAGAAGTCTGCCTCAGCTCCTCCAGCCCAGGCAAAGCTCAGCCCCTGACAACTGTGCCCATGTCACTATAGATTCATTACCAGGAGGAGGGTGTCTGTTTTATTACGGATCTGGAGGTAATAAGATTGGGCTTAACCCTTCAGTTTGTAAAATGCCTTAAGTTCAGCAAATTCAGAGTGGTTCCAGCTCAGATACCATAGTGAAAACTCCTACTGGAATTGGAGGTGAGAAAATTGTTAGAGTTAAATACTGTGGAGAGGATCCCGGTTTCACAGCTTGGAAAGGGTTTCTTCTCCAGGTACTTTCTCACTCTGAAGAAAAATGGGAAATGGTGATCCATTCCGGACGTGGGCCTCCTGATCAAGCACTTGAAAAAGGGAAGTTCAGAATGCAACACTGTACACAGAGCTTCCTTCCTTACAACAAGGGGACTGCCTGGGGTCACTGGACTTGAGGGATGCTTATTTTCACATCCCAGTAAGACCGTACCACAGAAGGTATTCAAGGTTCAGAGTACAGAATGCTCAGTTTCAACTCAAAACTATGCCTCTTGGTCTGACGACATCACCAAAGTATTCACAAAGCGCTCATCAGTGGTGGCAGCTTACCAGTGCAGGCAGGGTATAGTGGTGTTTCCTTTCCTAAATGATTGGAAAACACGAGATAAGGCAGTGTGCTCAATTCAAACAATGAGGAGCATCCTGCAGAGAGTACAGTTACATAACGCTTTGCCGTAACAGTAGATTTTTGAGAGAAGCTCTTGCAGCAGTCCACACTGGTAGGACTAAGCCGTTAGGTGCCAAGACCACACAGAAAACTTCTAGCTAGCAGTCTACCATGGGGGACTGCCCGCCACCACTGTCAGTCAGCTGATGTCAGCCTAGCCTATAAAGGTGTGCGGTCCCCCATAACTACTTCAGTTCTCCCACTGAAGACCCCATACGGGCAGCGAATGGAGAACCACAGAGGTTTCCCCGAGAGCCAAAAGAAAGGCAGAGGCAGTGCGAGAGAAAAAAAAGAGCAGCAGGGGGAAGGAGGGAGGGAAAGCAGAGCCTGCTATAAGAGCTTCTCTTAAAGATCTACTGTTAGGGTAAGTTCTTATGTAACTGTACTATCTTACTTCAAGGAAGGCTCTTGCAGCAGGCCACACAGGAAGTACTGAGTCCCAAGCAGTATCAGGTAGCACCAAGAGAAAAACATCATGAGGAGGAGGACAGATCAGCAACCAAGTGCTTAGGAGAGAAGGCCCTGAAGTACTGCTAGGCCAAAATTGGCCATGCACCTAGAAGCAATGCCTGAACTGTAATGCTCAGTTAAGGTGTGGACAGAACTCCAGGTGGCAGCTGCATTGATGTCCGCAACAGACACGTTTCTGAAAGAAGTCATTTAGGCGGCCATACCTCTGGTAGAATGGCCCTTGACCACTCCCAAAAGGGGCTTGTTGTACTTGCAGTAGCAATAAACAATTCAATTCGCTAAACACTTAGACAAACACTGTTTGGAAACAGAAGCACCCTCCCTCTTGGGGGTGAACGAAACAAGCTGGTCAGATTTCCTGAAAGGCTTTGTGCAGTTCGTGTAGTACCTCAAAATCCTATGTACATCCAAAGTATGGAGCAAGGCCTCCCCTGATTAGAATACTCAGGAAAATAAACTGAAAGGTGGATGGATTGATTCAAAGTAAACTCCAACACCACCTTAGGTAAAAACTTAGGATTAGTATGCAAAGACACTCTGTCTTTGTGAAAAAAACAAAAAAGACTCTATACATAAGAACCTGGAGCTCATAAATCCTTCAAGCAGAAGTAACATCAACTAAGGCATCACGTCAATATAGTGAATACATATGAGTGAGTTCATAACAGCAAATCAATAACAGCGTGGCACATAATAGCAAACAGCACAGAAAGACGAGCATCACATTATAGCGACTTTACAGTAAGCAGTACAGGCTGCTACCCCCACTATCAATGAGCGGCATGGTGTTGGAATCCTAGGAGTAGGGGGGGTGCAGCCCCTCGTGTGGGATGCAGGGGGGCAGAGCCCCCATGTTAAAAGAAAAGCTACAACACCTGGTGATGAGGTATAATAGTGGGAGTGTAAAGTGCTCACCCGTTCCGTTTTGTCTTCTGAGCTTTAAAATAGCTGTTTA
The DNA here is from genome assembly GCA_016271365.2 of Neoceratodus forsteri. Taxonomy (NCBI): domain Eukaryota; kingdom Metazoa; phylum Chordata; order Ceratodontiformes; family Ceratodontidae; genus Neoceratodus; species Neoceratodus forsteri. Next base: position 1,375,831,632 of record CM028132.1, on the reverse strand, counting down.
GTGCCACGCTGTTGCTGGTATTCACTCAAATTGTGTTCGCTACTAATGATTCGCTGAATTGACTTTCGCTATTACTGACTCGCTATATTGACATAGAACGGCAACTAAAATGAGCACTTTCCAAGACACAAACCGCAGCTCGCAACTCGTGGCCAGTTCAAAGGGAGATCAAGTGAATTTCCCTAACATAAAGTTGAGGTCTCATGGAGGGACCTGGTCCTGAATGGGAGGCTTCAGATGCAAAATGCCCTGCAGGAATGTGTGGGACATTTCGGGCTGGGAGACAGCTTTGCCCTCGATTGGTGCATGGTATGCAGAGATGGCGGAAAGGTGCATCTTAAGTGAGGAATGTCCCAAGCCTGAATCTGAAAGGGAAAGAAGGCACTCCAACACCTGATTCACTGGGAAGGTGAAAGGATCCAAATGGCAAGCAGCAGCCCAAAGGGAGAAACACGTCCATTTCATAGCATAAGTGGCTCTGGTGGAGGGTTTCCTAGTAGCCTCCAGGGTGTCTGCGACCCTAGAGAACACCCCGAAGCTGGCAATAGCTAGGTCCATAACAGCCACACATGGAGATGTAGGGACTTTAGGTCCAGATGAATCAGGGTGCCCTGGCCCTGGGAGAGCAAGCCGGTGCACAGAGGCAAGAGCACCATAGGTTCCACTGCCAGCTGTTGCAGCAAGGAGAACCAAATATGACACGGCCAGAAGGGGGCTATGAGAATCATCTCCACCCCCTTCAACTGGAGCTTGGACAGAACCCTCTGTAGTGGTGTGAAGGAAGGGAGGAAAGGCATACAGAAACCTCCCCTTCCAAGAGAGGGACAATGTATTTTGCCAGAAAACTCCAGGCCCAGGATCAAGCAAGCAGAAAGTGGCAGTTTTGCATTGAGCGGGGATGCAAAAAGGTCCAACTCTGGATGGCCCCACCTGTCAAAGAGATCTTCAACCACCGAGGTTAGAAGCTCCCACTCATGAGCCCGCAACCTGGAGTTGATGAGACTGTCGGCCAAGATGTTTTGAATGTCTGAAACATGTACAGCCAAGAGCTCCAGACCGTGCTTGATGGCCAAATAACAGACTCTCATCACCTCCTGGCAAAGTGGGTAAGAATGGGTCCCCCCTGCTTGTCGATGTAATACACCACACACATGTTGTCCATCTGCACCAGCAGTGGACCAGGAAGGAGATAAATCTGAAAGCCCTGCAGGGCATAAAGGACCGTCTGCTCTCCAAGACACTGATATGGAGACCCTGCTCTATGGCTGTCCAGGTACCCTGGGTCTGGTGATCAGCCAGCAGGGCATAAAGGACCGTCTGCTCTCCAAGACATTGATATGGAGACCCTGCTCTATGGCTGTCCAGGTACCCTGGGTGTGGTGATCAGCCAGCAGGGCATAAAGGACCGTCTGCTCTCCAAGACACTGATATGGAGACCCTGCTCTATGGCTGTCCAGGTACCCTGGGTGTGGTGATCAGCCAGCAGGGCATAAAGGACCGTCTGCTCTCCAAGACACTGATATGGAGACCCTGCTCTATGGCTGTCCAGGTACCCTGGGTCTGGTGATAAGCCAGATGAGCACCCCAGCCCAGGCCAGAAGTGTCTGTTGTGAGAATCTGAAGGGGGTAGAGTACAGAAAGGAGACCCCCTGACAGAGGCTGGCTGGATCCAACCACCATGAGAGAACTCTCTGGACAAGGTCAGAGAACAACTGGTCCAGGTCATCTGTGCGTTGGTCCCATTGGACCCTCACAATCCACTGAGGAACCTGCATATGCAGGTGAGCTAGGGGATCCATGGCAATATCTGCTACTATGTGGCCCAGAAGGTGCAGAAACACTCTGGCTGGGACCTGCCAATTGGAGGAAACCAGACGGGCCTGCTCCATCAGTCACTTCGCTCTGTCCTTGGGCAAAAAGGCCTTGCCCTGGCTGGTGTCCAGGATTACCCCGATGTATTGAACATACGAACATACAAAAAAGCCAGCTGAAGAGGGCCATGTGGTCTGCCTAGTCTGCTCGTATTGTAGGGTACACAGATTGAGCTACTGTCCCTGCCCTCCCTCCCCACACCTCCCATCCTCCCTACCCATGATCCTTACCTTCCCCCATGCCTATCCCAGCCTCTAAAGCTGCCCACTGTCTTCAACAAGATCACATCTTCCAGCAGTGCATTCTAAGTGTCCACCACCTTCTCAGTGAAGAAGTGCTTCCTGACCTCCTTCCTAAACCTCCCACCCTCCAACTTAAGACTGTACCCCCTCATGTTATGGTTGCCAATCAGCTTAAAGAGACTCTCCATATCCACGTTATTTACCCCTTTCAAGTACATGAAGGTTCCAATCATGTTCTCTCTCTCTTCTCTCTCTCTCTCTCTCTCTCTCTCTCTCTCTCTCTCTCGTCTTTCAGGGTGTTCATGTTCAGTGCCCTCAACCTCTCCTCATATGCCTTATCCTGCTGACCCGCTATCATCTTTGTAGCCCTCCTCTGGACCTTCTCCAGCAGGTTAATGTCCTTTTTGAGGTGTGGGCACCAGTACCAAACTCCATACTCTAGATGAGGCCTTACCAGGGACCTGTACAAGGGCAGTCTAACCTCCTCTCTCCCACTACTGATCCCCCTCGATATGCATCCCAGCATCTTGTTTGCCTTTGCTGCTGCTTTCTTGCACTGCATGGAGTGCTTCAGGTCACTAGTGATTATCACTTCCAGGTCCTTCACCTCCTCTCTGTCCTTGGATTCTTGGCTCCAATATGCATAACTTTGCATTCCTTGGCATTGAAGCCAAGCTGCCAGATCCTGAAGGTACTGGCAAGGGGAGAGAAAAGACTTCGGTAGATTGACAGTGACCCACAAGGCCTGAAGAAGGTGGAACGTGTACTCCAGAGTCTGGACCAGGCAATCCCTGGAGGGGGCTGTTAGCAGCCAATCATTCAGGTAGAGGAACACGTAGAAGCCTTGCCTCCTTGATGCAGCTGCCATTATGGCCAGGCATTTTTTAAATACCCGAGGGGCTGAAGAAAGGCCAAAAGAGAGGGCCCGGAATTGAAAATGGGCTTCCTGAATGTGGAAGTGGAGAAAGCGACAATGGGCAGGAAAGAGTTGGCTGTGCAGGTAAGAATCCTGCATGTCCAAAGAGCAGAGCCAGTCCCCATGGTGCAGAAGGGGTAACAGCCCCAGGAGAGTGACCATCCACAAGCGCTTGTACTAGATGTACAGATTCAAATGGCTCAGGTCTAGGATGGGCCAAAGATCCTCAGTCTTTTTGAGGACAAAGAAGAAGTGGAAGTAAATCTCCTTCCCCATTGAGCTGGAGGGACGGGCTCTATTGCTTTTTTTTTTTTTTTTTTTTAACAAGAGCATAAATTTCTTCCCAAACCAGAAACAGGTAGGTCGGAGTGTCAGTGCAGTTTACTGGGGGATTTTCTGGAGGCCACTTTAGAAACTCCAGAGTGTGACCACGTCCTATGATCTGAAGCACCCAGTTGTCCATGGTCACCCCCCTCCACCCTTCTAGGTGGAGAGCGAACTGACCCCAGACTGCCTCCCATGGATCCTTGACCAGAGGGGGGGTCTGCTGAGCAGTCAGGAGGTGGGACGGGCGCAGGCAGGGGGGCGGCAAGAGCCTTACGCCTGTGCTGACTCTTGGCAGGCTGGTTCTGAGACTGCTTATGGGAGGACATAGAAACATAGAATTTGATGGCAGATAAGGACCGCTTGGCCCACCTAGTCTGCCCATTTCCCTACCTAATGCATAGGCTGCAAATCCTAGTTAACCAACAGCCTACTTCCTCCTACCCCTACTAGAATTGCCTCATGTCTGTCCCATGCATTCTTGAATTCCTCCACTGTTTTTGAGTCCACTGTCTCCTCAGGAAGGCTGTTCCATGTAATCACAACCCTCTCTGTGAAAAAATACTTCCTCACATTACCTTTGAGCCGTTCCCCCCCCCCACTTCAAATTGTGCCCCCTTGTTCTCTTGCACATCTGTTTTTCTGAAATATGCTACCATCTTGGACTCTGTTGATTCCCTTGATGTACTTGAAAGTTTCTATCATGTCCCCCCTCTCCCTCCTCTCCTCAAGTGTATACATATTAAGCCTTTTTTAATCTCTCTCTTCATATGTCTTCTGTTGCAGACCCTGCACCATTTTAGTTGCCCTCCTCTGGACAGCCTCCATCCTGTCTATGTCCTTGAGGAGATGGGGTCTCCAGAACTGGATGCAGAACTCCAGATGAGGTCTCACCAACTGTCTGTGTAAAGGGATAACAACTTCATGTTTTCTACTGGTGATGCTTCTCCCTATGCATCCCAGTATCCCACCAGCTCTTCTTACTGCCTTCTCACATTGCTTGCCCACAAGGTCATCTGATATGACTACCCCCAGGTCCCTTTCCATTTCTGTAGTTGTTATTTTCTCACCCCCCCCTCCCCATTGTGTACTCTTCCCCTTGATTTTTATTTCCCAGGTGCATTACTTTGTACTTCTTTGCATTGAATCTAAGCTGCCATATATTTGACCATTCCTCCAACCTTGCCAAGTCCCTTTGCATCCTCTTCACCCCACCTTCTGTATCAACCCTATTGCAGATCTTTGTGTCTTCTGCAAAGAGACATACTTTTCCTTCCAGTCCCCCTGCAATGTCACTTATAAAGACATTAAAGAGGGCCAGTCCCAGTACTGAACCCTGCAGTACCCCACTCGTAACCCCCCCTTTCTTCAGAGTAAACTCCATTTAATATTACCCTCTGTATCCTGTTGTCCAGCCAATTTTTAACCCAGGCTACCACTTTGGGACCCACTCCAAGGCTGGCTAACTTGTACATTAATCTTTTGTGTGGGACTGTGACCTGCGAAAGGACTGACATTGGCCTGCTCTAGGCTGAGTGTGATAGAGCGAATGGACCAACTTGAAGGCCAGCCCTGACACTCGCAGAGTGGAAATGATATCCTGGACATTTTTCATTTTATTTATTTATTTATTTTCATCAGGAAAAATTACTGGGCACAGCCCTTTTTCAGTCATGCCTGACACAAAGGTACAAGACAAAAACATTAAGTACATGACAAAACACACTTACACATAATAAATAATAGAGTGAAAAATAGAAACATTAAAAAGTGCACAGTTCAAGTACTGTCACAAGAACAATAGGTTATTTAACTATAATGACATCCCCTCCGAAAAGGACCGAACCCCGGAAGGGGGCACTCAAAATGCTGGCCTGTACGTCTGAGACAAAGCCGGATACCCAGAGCCAAGAATGGTGCTGGAGACAGACCCCAGCAGCTGCCCCACACCTGTAGGCATCCACAGCATCATAAGCCAGCTGGAGGACATGACTGCCAACATCCGAGCCAGATTTTAGGGGTCGGGCGAGCTGCGTCTTGGTGGGGTCCTCTGGCAAGGTCTGCACCAGACCCTGGCTTGGTCTCAAATAATATTGTGATATTGGACCATGTGGGCCAGATACTTCAGGGCCAGGATAGCCAGGGTAGTAGAGGCAAATAATCCAGTTGCCTGGACTCCCGGTCCGGGGGAAGGCTACTAAGATGCTAGGGCTTCTTGGTACGGTTATGCACCGCAGTAATCACCACGGAATCCGCTTTAGGGTGGCCCCCTAAAAAGGGTTTGCTAGCCGGGGCATGGTAGAAACAGTCCACCTTCTTAGGCAGAGGAGGGGTGGTAGATGAGTGTTTCCATGCTGCACAAGTGACGTTCTCATAGGAGTCAATCAAAGGGTGCATCACCACCGGGAGGGCATCCCGGTGCTGGAGATACACAGCCAAGTGGCGTCTCTCCTGGTCCTGCTCCTCCATCTCCCAGACCATAATGGACTAGATGTGGCGCATGACATCCATAAAGGCTGGATCATCAGGGGTGGACTTTGGTACCTCCTTGGGAGGGTTGTCCTCATCCTAGGACTCCCCAGGTGAGGAGGAAGACTTGGAAGAATTGGATTCATGTTTAGAAGTCTAACTATCTGGGACTGACGCCGGCGCTCATCTCTGCAAGAGCCTGAGCCAACATTAGGTCATGCCCCAGATGACCCCAACATGCAAGGGTTGCTTGGCCCAGCCCAGTTCAGATTCTGGTGCTGGGGGTTCCAGGGAAGATGGAGGGGAGATGCTGCAGGCAGCCCTTGAGGGACAGAGGTCTGCCTCTGGATGAAGAACCACCATGCTGAGAACAGTGCATTATAATTCATCGGGGCAGTACATTGTACACTGGTGGAAAGGGATGAGAGAACACCAGGTAAGAGTACGATAGCAGGGGAGCCAGTGTAGGGTACCCAGGTGTAGGGCCACCCGGCGTCGGCCCAACAGGCATCTGTTGCAGCATGGGTTGCAGCAGGGGTGACAACGGGGTTGGGTTCATAGGCTGGGGCTGCAGCAGTACTGACAGCAGCTCAGCAGGTGTCAGACTGGAACGTCCAGGGGAAGGATCCACTGGTGCCGGCCTAGCCAGAGAAGCAGGTGCCTGAGGGGAAGAAAACCCTGAAGTAAAGGCAGAGATGATGTCGGAGAGGAGGAAGTGGCAGTAGCCTGCTGTGGGCACTGCCTGGAAGGACTGACATCGGTCCCAGTAGTGGGAACCGGGGAAGGCAGCACCGTGGCCAGGAGGGTGATGGCTATGGAACTAATGTCTGAGGAACCAACACCAGCCAAGTGATCTGGTTAACAGAGCGTGGAAGATATGGGCCTGAGCGTCAAGGGCTGGGATGCAGGAGACGAGGTCCCCTGCCCTGAAGAGCCACCACCTGAGATAGCAATAAGGGTGGGGGTGGAACCACCAGGAGCCCAGAGGAAGAGCGGGCTGGTGGGGCTGAAGGAACTGACCCCCTGTGGGAGGATGACCTCCATCATGTTCAACGGTTTGTGGGTAACCGCAAGTGGGAAGCAGATCGGCCCGGTGTTTATCCCTGTGCTTATGCTTCATGGCTTTCTCCTTTTGAGAAGATGAAGAGGCCCCAGAGGACTGTGCTGGCAAGGCCAAAGAGCTCCTGGTCTGCAGCTCCTTCTCCATTGTGACTACCTTCTGCTTCAAAAGGTAGCTCTCCAGAGTTTTTAGACAATGTCTCCGAGTGGCCTGTTGAAATTTTGGCAAAACTGGCAGGCTTTGGTGTTGTGGCTGGGGCCTAGGAGGATAAGACACATAGAGTGACCATCCTTTTCAGGGGTCTGTTTGCCACAGGCACATGATGAAAACACTGAAAATCTGATGTTTCGAACTCAGAAATAAACGAGAAATAAAAAAGCGAGGCAAGCTCAGGTAATGGCTGTCGACTATAGCTGCGGCATCTGCTGAGGTCCAACGTATGCGGGTCGATGGACAGATTAGCGGACCTCAATATGTATACCCTAGAGCAAAGGAGGAAGAAAGGTGATATGATCGAAACATTCAAATATCTTCAGGACATTAACAAGGTAAAAAAGTCTAACGTTTCAATAGCAGGACAAGAGGACACAGCATGAGATTAGAGGGAGGCCAATTAAGGGGTAATGTGAGGAAGTTCTTTTTCACAGAAAGGGTGGTGGATGCATGAAACAGCCTGCTTCTGGAAGTGGTGGATATGAATACAGTGCAGGGCTTTAAACAGACTTGGGATAGGCATAAGGGAGCAATACAGATGAGAATGAATAAATTGGCGATTGACAGAGTAAAGACCTATGACACGTTCATAAGGTAGAAAAAATGGGCAGACTGAATGGGTTTTGCGGTCCTTATCTGCCGTCAACTTCTATGTTTCTATGTTTCTGTGATGGTGGGAAAAGAACTGAAGTAGGTGTGGGGGACTGCCCACCTTTATAGGCTAGGCTGATGTCAGCTGACTGACATCAGCAATGGGCAGTCCCCCATGGTAGACTGCTAGCTAGAAGTTTTCTGTGTGGTCCTAGCGCCTGACAGCTTAGTCCTACCAGTGTGGCCTACTGCAAGGGCCCTCCTCGAAGTAAGATCTTATGTTTCCTCCTCATCTTACGTTTCCTGCTAAACTTAGAAAAGTTGCACCAAGAACTCAGACAGATTGTGGAGTTAAATAGGTGCAGAGCTGAACACAGAACAAGGAAAAGCTTTCCTCCCTATGCAAAGGGCAGAAGCTCTGATTCAGTGTGCAGACAAATGCCAGGCAGATCAGTACAAGACTGCACAGGAATCTTTGAGACTTTAAGGCCACATGACATCTACCACTGCAGTGGTGGCATAGGCAATATTGCAAAAGAGAGATGTACAGGACCACCTCAGAAGGCACTGGCATCAAAGAAATACTCTGCTGCACCAGCAGCTACCAGTATGCGCACGTTGATACAAGCAGTGGTGGAAAGAAGTTGGTAACTTCAGAGAGGGTATTCCCTTCCATCAGTCCTTGCTTACAATGGTTCTGATACACAGATGCACTCTACTAGGATAAGGAGGACATCTGGAGGGGAGAAAGTAAATGGGATTATGAACCCTCCAGAATGAATGTAACATATAAACCTGCTAGAGCTCAGAGCAGTGCTCCTTTCCACAAAGTCCTTCTCCCTGCAACAGGACCAAACAGCCCTGATAAAGACAGACAATAAAACATGATGTACTTATGTACTATGAAAATGTAATACCATTGTAATAGAGGGGCTTATATTCCCATTTTAGGCATCCCTTTCCCCTCCTATCCTACCCCCCCAAGCTAGGGAATGGGTTAGTGCTCTGGGGGATATTGTCTGTTGGATGCCTCAAGGTGGCAGCAGACAGTAAGTTTAGGGAGTATATAAGGGGATTGACAGGCAGTATCTGGGCCTTTCCATTCCGGGCATTAGGTCTGGATTTGGAGGTGGGAGTCTGGGAGCGTAGAGTTAGGAGCAGATGAGGTGGGCAAGTGAGGGAGCTCGGCAGTCCATAAGAGCCAGTGGGGAACCCTCCCCCCCCAAGAAGAGTATAGTCAGGACAGCTTTTCCACATGTCTGGGTCAATGAGGAGTGGGGGATATGGGGCTCCGTGGGGGAAAAATAGGTAGCCGGATCCTGCGTCATTGGGGCAGGGACAGTAGGTAGCTTGGTAGGCCAGGAAAGTGTAGGAGCCCTTAGAGACCCCTTCTGGGTGTAATTTTGGGTTGCCAGGGCTGGGAGAGCAGTGGCAGTGTCCTCCTAGGAGGGGAGCTGGTGGCAGGGGCTCCCCCTCATACCCAGTGTGGCAGGGTGGCTCAGAGTGGTACAGGGAGCCAGGGTGCCCTTCACCCAATAACATGGGGCCTGCTTCGGAGGGGCAGGCCCTGGGGTGCCGGTACATTGAGGTTCAGGCAGGTCACAGGCCAAGATGCCAGATCTTGGAGGGAAGCCCCGGTGCTGGAGCTTAATTCAAGCCCTGGTGGTGAAATTAGGGATGTGGACCTGGCTGGGACCCCCAAGAAAGTAAGACCAGTGGAATCCCGGTGTGAGTTTGGGCCACCCATGAGAGGGCAGGTGCTAAGGCAGAACCAAGTGAAGGTGGCAGGTGTTGCATTAGCACCGGGAATAGTGCCAACCATTGTAAGAGGATTGTGGCCTGGGTCATCAGGAAATTTCCTGGGAGCCCCTGTGGCTTGGGCAGTGCCCAGGGGCCCAGGTGAGGAAGGCCGCTCACTTTCCCATGCCAGAGTTTAGGGGAGGATGACCAGTGCCAGTGAGCAAGAGAGTGACCCAAGAAAGAAGGAAAAGTTGGCTTACCAGATCCAAAGAAGCCAGGAGATTGCAGGGATCTGAGCTCAAGTAGGTCTCGGGTAGAACATCTGAGAGAGAGAGCAGGAACAAGAAAATCCTTGCTTGTGTCTGCCTGTAGCCATAGATCTTACTTCGAGAGGGCTCTTGCAGTAGGTTATTACAGATAGGACTGAAGCCAGCAGGTATCAGGACCCCACAGAAGAATTTCTAGCTAGCAGTCTCTGACGGGGGACCGCCCCCACGTCAGATGACTGACATCAGCCGATGTCAGTATAATGGGGCAGTCCCCCACGCCCACCTTCCAGTTCTTTCCTGCTGTTAGCTCGTGTAGTGCCTTGTGGCTAAGTTTACTACTTTGCAGTCTGTCGTTAGTAGTTTTACCGACTATTCTCGATTTTTTCTTCAGAATTTCGTCAGGTTTTACCTCAGCTACCATGTATGTCATCCCTGACTCCCTCCAAGCACAAAAACAAGTGCAATTCCTGCGGAGCCCAGCTCCTGCACAAGGATGGACACTCCCAGTGCCTTTTTTGCCTAGGCCCCGACCACCCCATTGAGAAGTGCCAGCTCTGCCAACAGTTTAATGCGGCCACCTGAAAGCAGAGGCAGCAGTCCCTGGAGGCCCACGTTCTCAAATGTAAGATGACCTCCATGGAAAAGGAGCTGAAAAAACTCAGACGGGCCTCTACTTCTCCGGAGGGCCACCACAAGAAGAAGCACCGGGACCGGGATTCCTCTTCTACAGTCGCCGCGACCTCGGCTGGGGTCGTGAGGCTGCAGGTAACATCCCCTCCAGAGGACACTTCTGAGGTGGCCGCCTTGGAGGCTTCCAAGGTGACGTTGACCTTCCCATCGGGCTTGCGCTCAGGCCCCTCGGGAGCCTCCGGGTCAAAGGAGGGCAGTCGCTCCCAGTAAGGCCGCCACCATGTGGCCTTCTGGTCCTATCAGCCCCGATAAGCCAGATGTCGGCTCCTCCGATGCCCGCCTGGATAAGGCTGATAAGACGCCTGACCCTTCGGGGCAGCACGCAGCCTCCAAAGCACCCGCCAAGGCCGCCCCTCCATTGCAGCCTTCCTCAGGCATAGGGTCCGATAAGTCAGACACCAGCTCCTTTGACATCCACCAGGATTCTGCCAGTAAGCCGGACATCAGCTCCTCTGATGGCCGCTCAGCGTTAGAGCCGATGCTGGACCCTTCAGGCCTATCCGTTGTCCCAAGCTCTCCGCAACATTTGTTGCATTCCGAGGCCCTAGTGTCTCCCTTGCTGGACCCCAGGGATGGTAACCCCTCTTCCCCAGGTGACACAGAGGATGTTGGCATGCTGCTGTCAGGTCTCCTTCCCGCTAGGCCAGATGACCCAACATCGGACCCTCGGATGCCGGCGCTGACGCCGGCCTACCCAACACCCGGCAACATCCCCTTGCCAGAAGCCACCCCTACACCAGGCCCGCTGGGCATCCCATTCCAGGCCCACCCACTGGGCCACTTCCATGGCCCTCTGCTCCTTCAGAGCCCCTGGTTCCTGGGTATCCAACCCCATCATATCCAACGCCATCATACCCGGGTCCGCAATATCCAGCGCCCCAGTACCCAATGCCAGCCTATCCAACGCCACAGTACACAGTGCCCCAGTACCTGACACCAGGCTTCCCACCATCGGGTTATGGATACATGCTGTATGGATACCCCCAGTATCTGTACCCCCCTCCACCTCCTCCTCCTCCTCCACTGCCCCCTTAGTCACCGGTGGATCTGAAGGAGACTCTGACTTCCTGGTGGGCTGAGGCCAAGGCTCAACTCACCAGGGAAGTAGAGAGCTGTCTTCTGACACCACACCCAGTTCTGGACCTCCAACATCAGAGGCAAGAGACTCCCATCTCCCCTCCTGACACCAGAGGCGAGCCCTCCAGTTCCAGAGCAGGGGAGGATACGCTTCCCCAAGGGGTCTGTTTCTCCCCCGCGCCAGGAGCTGGAGTCCTCTTCTTCTTCTTCTTCATCCTCCTCTGAGACCTTGGATGACTCAGACAGTCGCTCCGATCTGGACAACGAGCCACACACTCTAGACAAGCCAGGCCAAAGACTCTTCCGAAGTCCCCTCTGGAGGATCCATCTTTCCTGGAGTTGCTGCGTAAAATTCAGGTTGTTCATCAGTGGCAATCCTTGAAGCCAGATCCACAGTGTAAAACACTTACTGCGCACCTGGATCTGCCCGAGGACCACTCCTACTCTGGTTCTACCCTGGATTGAGCCTCATGCCGAACTTTTCTCCACCATTTGGAAGCAACCATCGGCATTAGCCCCCCCTTCCAAGGAAGTCGGACAGGCTATATCAGGCTCCGGAGGGTGTTGACTCCTTGAATTCACACCCCAGAGCTGATTCAGTCGTGATTAGCACCGCTCATGGTCGTTTGGCTAACCCCAAGCACTTGAGCTCATCACCACCCGACAAGGAATCCCACCTTCTGGACCAGTACGGGAAGAAGGTTTATGCTTCTTCCACTCTGGGAATCAGGGCCCTGAATTACATTGCTCATATGGGGGATTACCGGAAGGCAATCCTTAGTGAGGTGGAAACTAAATTGGAATCCCTTCCTGAGTCTCAGACGAAGCAGGAAGTGGCTGACCTACTCTGGTCTGCGTGTTCGGCCAGTTGGCACATGCTTCATGCAGCGTACGATGCAGTGGATGCTGCTGGTCGGAGCTCGGCTTTCGCCATGAGGTTGCGGCATCATGCCTGGCTCCAGGTGTCAGGTTTGGTCCCAGAGGTGCAGTCTGCTATCCAGGATGCGACCTTCAGGGGTTCAGTGCTGTTCGGTGGCGATGTCAAGGACATCATCACTGATCTGCAGGAGAAGGGTACTGCACTTAAGTCTGTTGATTCCTTGTACAGGCCCCCTCACGCTCAGCATCATCCCTTTTGCAGACGTTCTTGGCCCAATGTGAAACCTCCAGCTGCCAAGCCCCCCCACACAAAAAAGCAGTGGGAGCTCAGCCGCAACGCTGCCTCACACCTCCTGATTCCTCTCCTCTCCGCTCCGCTTCTCTCCCATGGCCTCTGGGTCTCCCAGAGGAACTGGTAGGAGGGAGATTCTCCTTCCATCTACCGGGTTGGGAGAGGATCACTTCAGACAATTGGGTGCTCCAGCTGATTGCAGAAGGACACTCAATAGAGTTTTTTCAGAAACCACCTCGAAAACCTCCCCCCAGGTCATCTTACTCCTCAGAACACCTTCTTCTGGTCCGGGAAGAAATATCCCCTCTTCTGCTGAAGGAGGCGATAGAGCCCGTCCCATCCCATCTTCGGGGAACGGGTTACTACTCCCATTTCTTCCTGGTCCCGAAGAAGTCAGGAGACGTGAGGCTGATTCTTGACCTCAGCTCCCTGAACTTGTTCGTGGAGTACAAAAGATTCAGAATGCTCTCTCTACAGAGTCTTCTGCCCTTCCTTCAGCTGGGACAGTGGCTGTGTGCTCTGGACATGCAGGATGCTTACCTGCATATCCCTATCTGCTCTTCCCACCGCAAATACCTGCGTTTTTCGTTCCAGGGGGACCACTACTAGTTCAAGGCCCTCCCATTTGGTCTTTCCTCGGCGCCCTGAGTTTTCACCAAATGCCTTTCGGTGGTAGCGGCCTACCTGCATACCCAGGTGGTTCAGGTTTTACCTTACCTGGACGATTGGCTCCTGGCAGCCCCATCCAGGAAGGAGCCCCTGCACTTCCTTTCCCTTACCCTGCAGGTTTTCACCAGCCTGGGTATTACCATCAACCAGGCCAAGTCCCATCTGATCCCGTCCTAAAGGCTCCAGTTTATCGGGGCAATCCTGGACACGGCCTCCAGCATGGCATTCCTGCCACTAGACAGGGCGGCCACACTCCAGGCTCAGGTCAGCCTGTTGTCCAGCCGCAGGAGAGTCAGCGCCAGGTCAGTCCTTCCTCTTCTCGGGCTCATGGCGGCTGCTATTCCGACAGACCCTCGCACTCGGCTCCACATGAGAATTTCTCAGTGGACGCTTCGGCCTCAGTGGGATAAGTTAGTGGACAACCTAGATCAACAGGTTATGGTCTCCAATCCTATAGTTCGGGACTTGCAATGGTGGATGGTTCAGGAGAACCTTTGCCGGGGGGTTCCCTTCTGCCTTTCTCCCCCCTCTCAGACGCTAACAGCAGACGCCTTGGGTGAGGGTTGGGGAGCCCACCTGGGGTTTCACAGGACCCAGGGCTCCTGGTCCAAGCTCAAACAAACTCTTCACATTAATGTGCTCGAGCTTTGGGCTGTGCTGTATGCTCTTCAGTCTCTGCATCTGTATCTGCTCCCCAGTCATCTGGCTGTCCAGATGGACAACATGTGTGTAGTCTGGTACATTAACAAACAGGGAGGAACTCGTTCCTACCCTCTCTGCAGGGAGGCGATGTGAGTTTGGGATTGAGCAGTGCAGCACAACCTTCACCTCATGGCAATTCATGTCCCGGGGCTCGAGAACACGTTGGCAGACCACCTCAGTCACTCGTCTGCTCACGTTTACGAGTGGGAACTGGAATAGGGGGTAGCAGATGATATCTTCCTATGCTGGGGAACACCACAGGTAGACCTGTTTGCATCTCCTCACAACGCAAAACTTCCTGCGTTCTGCTCGCTCACTCCAGGGTGCAGCATTTTTGGGAGAGACGCTGTGTCTCTAGACTGGAAGGGCAGATTTATCTATGCTCCCCCCCCAATCCCCTTGATTCTGAGGGTCTTACAGAAACTCAGCTCAGAAGGACCTCACATGATCCTAATCGCTCCTTTCTGACCCAGACAAGTTTGGTTCTCTCTTCTGCAACAGTATTCAGAGGAACCTCCTCTTCCTCTGTCGCAACTTTTGCTGACCCAGGATCAGGGGACCCTGGTCCATCCAGGCCTCAAGATCCTTCAGTTGCACGCATGGCTCCTGCAGACGTAGCTCAAGCCCAATTCGGGGTTTCCCCGCTGGTGGCTGAGATTCTGGTAGAGGCCAGAAATCCCTCTAGTAGATCTACCAATGCCATGAAATGGAAACGGTTCTCTATTTGGGCCTCTTCCAGAGATTTTGAGCCATTCTCTTGCTCTGTTGGGCAGCTTCTGGACTACTTGCACCATCTCTTTGATCTGGGTCTCAGTCATTCCTCCCTGAAGGTTCACATGGTGGCCATCTCCGCTTACCATGTTCCTTTTGGGGACAGAACTTTTGTGCAGCTGAAAGTCTGTAAGACTTTTCTTAGAGGGGTTCTACACTTGAGACCCCCTATTCAGGTTCCTGCCCCTCCTTGGGATTTGAATTTTATCCTTGAGAAGCTTACTCTGCCTCCTTTCTAGCCAGCAGCCTCAGAAGACCTAAAGTTCCTTTCATAGAAGACTTTCTTCCTAGTGGCCATTAATTCTGCTCGAAGGATTTCCGAGCTCCAGGCCATCGTGCAAAATCCCATATCTGATTTTCCACAAGGAACGTGTGGCTCTGCGTACCAACCCTAAGTTTCTCCCTAAGGTGGTAACGGAATCTACGCTGAATCAGTCCATTGAGCTGCCTGCTTTCTTTACGCAGCACTCCAATCAAGGGGAGTACCTCTTGCATACTTTGGATGTCCACCGAATTCTGAGATACTACACTACCAGGACGAAGGATCTCAGAAAGACTAATCAACTGTTTGTCTCTTTTGCGCGTAAAAGAGAAGGCAATACTGTTTCTAAGCAATGCCTATCTAAATGGTTGGCTCATTGTATCACTTTCTATTATGACAAGTACAACAAGACCCTGCCGGGTCAAGTCAGAGGCCACTCCACCAGAGGGGTCGCTGCCTCTGCTGCTTGTTTCAAGAATGTGTCAGCAGCAGACATCTGTGCAGCTGCTTCTTGGACTTCCATCCATACCTTTATGAAACATTACAGTTTGGACACTGCCTCTTGCCTTAGAGCTGGCTTCGAGTTGGCTGTTCTGCAAGATCTTCTTTCCTGAGACATTCACAGCCAGAGGGTCTACATTTGGGTAGTTTCCTCCTCCCGTTGCTTCTTCTTGTTCCAGACTGCTTGGGACTCAGTCCTATCTGTATTTACCCACTGCAAGAGCCCTCTCGAAGTAAGATAGTACAGTTACGTAAGAACTTACCGTAACAGTAGATCTTCGAGAGAGGCCCTTGCAGTAGGTAATACCTTCCCGCCCTCCATCCCCCTAAGCTTTGTCAGCTCCTTTTCCAGGGATGGAAACATCCACTTCTCTCTCACCTTGCCTTTTTGGCCTTTGGCAGGAAAGAACTGGAAGGCGGGCGTGGGGGACCGCCCCTTTATACTGACGTCGCCTGACGTCAGTCACCTAATGTGGAGGCAGTCCCCCGCCAGAGACTGCCAGCTAGAAATTTTTCTGTGGGGTTCTGACTTCCGCCGGCTTCAGTCCTATCTGTAATTACCTACTGCAAGAGCCTCTCTCGAAGATCTACTGTTACGGTAAGTTCTCATGTAACTGTACTTTACTGCTGCCTTAAATTGTCCATCCAGTATTTGTAAAAAGTTGAATAGCCCCATGAAGCTGCTTATCTATTTAAAATGAAGTATGTTACCCCTGTATTGCTTGGAATCATTTGCAGTACAGGCGAGAATAAAAGCTAGTTTGGGGAGGAAATGGTAGCTCTGCATTCTGATTGGCTATGAACAATAATGAGACAGTGGCTCTGCATTCTGACTGGGCTGCTACATGCATACGTAGCCAATCAGAGAGCAAACCTAGCTTGCTTTCTCACTTCAACATGAAGCAGTCAATCAGAAACATGTAGCAAACCGGCCCGGTGGCACTGAGGGTTGAGGCGCTGGACGCCACACCTCGCACCACGCCGGCGACCTGGGTGCGGGAACGGACTCGGGCCGCCGGGGGCTGGCAGGGGGAAGGAAGGATTGAGCATCCCGCGACAGCTCTCCTTCCTTCGGGGTTGGTGAGGGCTACATGCGGTGCTGCAGTGACACCCAGCGGAGGTTGGGTGTATGACAGCGAGCGCATCTGACAGGGGGGAGAAGCCGGCAGACGTCTGCACGTAAGTGCGCGGACGTCATTGCACATCCGGCTCTCCAGAGGGCTACACTATACAACTAAAAATAGGACCTCCACCTCTATGAAGCCCTCCCTGGGGGCTTCCTTCCTGTGTCGCCGATTCCCCCAACCAGTTACTAGGACCGCGGACTGGAATATGGGGTGCCAGTTCCGCGGCCCCATCCTCTGTGGGTAAGCCAGGGGTGACCGGGGGATACGGTCGGCATAGGAGGAAGACCTTGGGGTCCGTGACCAGGGTGGATACCTGGTGGTAGGATCCAAAAAGAAACGTGTAGCAATGCTGCAGCACGTATATGAGAAACAATTCCTGCTTTTTCACAGACATGCTGTAGCGCAGCAAACAGATTTCGCCAGTGTTTTTTTTTTTAGCGTAACATTGATAATACCAATAGCGGTCTGTGTTTCCTCAGTAATAACCAGACTGGGGGGTTTATGAAAAAAACGTGGCCTTTGACATCGGTGTTTATTACCACTGGTCTGATTATTACCTCGTGCACTAAACCAAGACCACTATGGCGTTATCGGGTATATAATAACTGGTGACCCCCAATATCAACCCGTTTTGAGACTTTTTAAAAGTCAGATCACCTACGAGTTGATATGACAAGTCATATCAACCCCACAGAAAGTCATGCAACCGCTCAAGAAAGTCACGCTTGCGCCATGAAACAGCTAAAAAAAACAGTAATTATAAAAATAAAAGATAGTCAAGTGTGTCTTATGGATTTTTTGTATACACCGGGGGTCAACCTTAACCTATTTTTGCACTAGCCAGCAGGGCAAGTTGAGTCAAAATTGCACTAGCCCGCAGATGGTTGCACTTGCCCTTAATTATATTGGAAAATTTTGATCACTTACACAGGAAATAATGCAAGCAAAGCCAAGAAATACTCTGATTATTACACATTTATCCTGCTCCCACACTGCGTTCAGCTCCCCAGCAGAATAGAAAGACTGCAATGCCATCATTGACAGTGAGCCCCCCCCCCCATTGTTTTGTACTGTGGCCTCCTCTCTTCCTCTTTCTGCCCCCCCCCCACAATAAACAGAGAGGGGGTATCACAACAGCAAATGTTCAATAAAGCAGTCTTAGCTCTGCGCACACAATAGCTGACATCATGCACCTCACCACACTGTCATCACCACCCACAGGGCAATGAACAGAGTCAGGCAGAGAAAGACATTCTCAGCCCCCACCCTATAGTCAACTAGAGACCTGCACTTAGAAACATAGAAGCTGACAACAGATAAGGACCGCAAGGCCCATCCAGTCTGCCCATTTCTTTTTTTACCTCATGAATGTGCCATAGGCCTTTGCTCTGTCAATGGCCTATCTATTCATACTAATCTGTATTGCTCCCTTATGCCTATCCCATGCCTGTTTGAAGCCCTGCACTGTATTCATATCCACCACTTCCTGAGGTAGGCCGTTCCATGCATCCACCACCCTTTCTGTGAAAATTAGCTTCCTCACATTACCCCTTAATCAGCCTTCCTCTAATCTCATGCTGTGTCCTCTTGTCCTGCTATTTTTCTTATATTGAAACACGTTAGACTCTTTCACCTTGTTAATTCCCTTAAGGTGTTTGAATGTTTCAATCATATCACCTCTCACCCTCTTTTGCTCTAGGGTATACATATTGAGTTCAGTTAATCTGTCCTCATATGTTTTCTGATGCAGTCCCTGCACCATTTTGGTTGCCCTTCTCTGGACTGCCTCAGTTTGGTTAATGTCCTTGTGAAGGTGTGGCCTCCAGTACTGCATGCAGTACTCCAGATGGGGCCTAACCAGTGTCTTGTAAAGAGGGATTATTACCTCCCTCTTCCAACTTGTGATACCCCTACTAATACACCCCAACATCCCTCTAGCCTTACCTTCTGCTTTAGAGGTCGGCTTGGATGATTTCAGGTCATCTGTGATGATGACGCCCAAGTCTCTTTCTTCCCTTGTGACTGCCAGCAACTTCCCTCCCAGCCTATAGGTGGCTTCAGGGTTTCTCTTCCCTATGTGCTTGATCTTGCACTTCTTTGCATTAAACCCCAGTTGCCACTCTTCCGACCATTTTGCTAGTTTATCCAGATCTCTTCTCATTCTGCCCACCCCATCTGGATCATCTACTCCGTTGCAGATCTCGGTGACATCTGCAAAAAGGCAAACCTTACCCTCCAGTCCATCTGCAATGTCACTGATGAAGATATTGAAGAGGACTGGACCCAGAACTGATCCCTGAGGTACCCCACTTGTGATTTGCATCTCTTCTGACTGTATACCATTTACCACCAGTCTCTGTTTTCTGCCTGTCAACCAGTTTACCACCCAGCTGACCAACGTCTGACCCACCCCGAGCCTACCCAGCTTATTAATCAAAACTTCTGGAAGTTTTTGTACAGTCACAAGTGAGCCAGGACACATCTAAGATTTATTTGGGGTGGGGGCTAGACAAACCTAAGGGGCTTGGGGAAATAGAAAACTATGACATTTTTATCTGTAAAAGCATTGATTTTAATATGCTCTGCCCCAACAATAACAGATTTTTCTTTAACATTGTCCTTTCATCAGCCCAGGGGAAACAGTACACAGGCATAACACTAGACTATTTCTATATAGGATGATCTATGCACCCCAGGAATGCCTATTTCAAGGTTTAAAATTATGTATTTTACCAAGGATTATTTTTGTACCATACATGATCCAAAGCTTTGTTTTTAGGCTAAAAGGATATGCTGAGTGGGATAAGGGTGGAACTGTATGGATGGTGGTGGCTGGCATGATCCACTTAGAAGAGCTGGGGACCCCCTACATTTTCCAGTAATGATAGCTATGGATCTATGGATGGTCACTTCAGATTCTGGTCTGCAGTGGTGTCCGGTGAAAGAACAGAGTTAAGAGATTTGGAGGGGAGAGGGATGTTATGGTGAGGCTGGGATAAAACCCACCACATGCAGGGCCGATCCTGTATACCTCTTTGCATTTTGTCACTGAAATGTTGGATACAAACACTCAGAATGCAGAGAAATGAGGGGCACTGGTCTTAATAATATTGGACAAATTGTTAGACATAGACACATTCAGAATACTGGAACCTAGTGACTTAACAGCACTCTACCCTTGATCATACCCTGGACACTAGCTGAAAGTCTTAACAGTGGAGTGATAATGACTCACATTGAGTCTTTTGTGAGATCCCTCTCTTGAACTGCCGGATAACTGCAGCTCTTAATGAGCTGCTAATCACACCAGGCCACCTGGAACACTGAAAGAGATTAGCATGAGGACTACAGAATGCTAAAGTAGAGACTTTTTTAACTTCAATAAATCTGCACTAGTCAAGACGAGCAAGTAGAGAGTTAACCGTACTAGCCTTGGTCAGTTTACACTATTATTTGGGCTACACACCCTTGGTGTGTGATGACTGTGTAAACCTCTCGAGGGGAAGAGTACACAATGGGGGTGAGATACTAACAACCACTCTCGAGGTTTACAGGTCATCACACACCTTGGGTGTGTAATAAAAATCCATATCACACACTTGACTAACCATTATTCTCTATTACATTCATGCCCATACCTTACCCACATTTACAGTAATCACACTCCAGCCCCAGCATCCCACACACTAAACACCCTAACCCCTGCTCACACCACAGCTGTGTCATCACAGGGAACACAAACATTAGGTTAAGATTATTTCAGGTGGATTACAATTTATGTTATTCATTTGAGATAAAAAAGATCATTAAGTCATTTTAATATATTTTTCTACGTCATGTTTGGGAAAGATGAACTAGAGTCAGACAAAACCCCATTAAACCAATAACATTAGTTATCTCTGTTATAATACCATGACATTTATCTACATATGTTATGTATGTATTTATTTATTTAAAATCGGTAACTGGGAGAGGCACACTAAGCTGAAGTTTGTTTCCAGGTGTGAGAAGGGGAACAGCACAATTATCAACAAAACACAGCCAGTTAGGTGATGTTGTTACAGTGGGTGTGACATAAGGAGAATAAGTTGAGCACAGTACTGAGAAAATGGTAAACCATTACATGTGGAGGATGAATGAATTTGCATACAAATCATCTGGGCAAACTCAAAGTGCACGGTGCCAAAGTGAAGGGAGGCTGAGCTGGTGCTGAAAGTAGGAGTCAAAACAGATTGATAAACTTCAGCAAGGTTGCTGGAACTATAAGGTTAAGAGGGAGGGAGGGAGAAAGAGAGGGGGGCGGGAGGAGGCGGGAGGGGAGAGGGAGGGGAGAGAGAGAGGAAGGAGGGAGGGAGGAGAGGGAGAGAGAGAGAGGGAGGGAGGGAGAGGGAAGGAGGAAGAGAGGGAGAGAGGGAATGGGATGGTCAACAGCCAGGCAAGGGTAAGGAAAGATTCAGGAAGAGGGCTGGCAGGAGCGGGGGAGAGGAAGAGGAGGAGATTTTAGCTGGTGCCTAACAGAGGGAATGGGGGGGAGAGACGGATGGAGGAAGGTAGCTAGTTCCAGAGGGAGTGGAGGTGGTATAAGAAAGCAGAATTCCCTGCAGAGGAGTGTGGGTGGAGAAGTGAGAATGTGTGTGGGCCTCTTGAGCGCAGGGAGTAGGAGAAGAAGGAGATGGGGAAGAGGAGATGGGATAGGTTTGAGGGGAGGGACCCAAAATACAGATTACTCACCTGTAACAGGAGTTCTAGGAATGGTATATGTTGTTCATCCATGCTGTCTGGCAGGTTCCTTGCCGCTTTAAATCTTGCCGGAAGGTCTTCAAGCTGGCTCCTCCCACCCGCCCGGGTGGTAAAACTCTCGGCTCTGGCCCATGACGCCAGATCTAGCCAGATGGAAGCCAAGTTGTGCGTCGAAGCCGGGGAGGTTGGGTGGGTCATGTGGATGAACAACATATACCATTGATAGAACTCCTGTTACAGGTGAGTAACCTGTATTTCTAGGGACATGGATATGTTGTTCATCCACACTGTCTGGCAGACTCCTAGCAGTTCTCTGGGAGGAGGACGGCAAGGCACACACCCCCTACTTAGGGAATAATGACTGGAGAACCGAGGCCCCAAAACCAGCATCCCGGCGTGACTCAAGGTCGATGTGGTAGTGGGTGATGAAGGTGTGTGCTGACTTTCAGGTAGCAGCCCTGCAGATTTCCTGGATAGGGACATCCCTGGAAGCAGCCACTGATGCAGCGGTATGGCGGGTAGAATGAGCTCTTATCCCTCTGGGAGGCTCCATGCCCGCCAACCTATAGCAGAGATCTATGCAGGAGAGACCCACCTGCCTATAGTCCACTTGACTGCAGGTCTGCCAGGTGCGGCTTCAGCGTAGGTGACAAACAGCTGGCGAACCTCTCCCCGAACTTCAGCCATCCGCTCCTTATAATAAGCGAGCGCTCTTCTAGGGTCCAAAGTATGGAGCCTATATTCGGCCTCCGAGGTGTGATTGGGGTAGAACACCGGCAGAGTCAACACCTGGTTAAGGTGAAACTCTGACACCACCTTCAGAAGGAATTTCGGGTTGGGGCGCAGGACAACCTTGTCCCTGTGGAAGACCAGATAAGGAGACTCGATGGAAAGCACCTGGAGCTCTCCCATCTTTCTGGCTGATGTGATAGCCACCAAGAAGGCGGTCTTCCATGACAGGTGAGCGATGTCACACCTGTGCATTGGTTCAAATGACTTGCCCATGAGCTTAGCCAATACCAGTAGTAGATCCCACGGAGGTGGAGGTTCTCGTACCAGAGGGGATATGTGATCAAGGCCTTTGGAAAAGCACCCGACCACCTTCTCCTGTGCCACCAACTGCTTCCTGGCCCATGCTCGGTAAGCAGAGATGGCTGCCAGGTACACCTTAAGGGTCGTCGACCAAAGCCCTTGCTAAGAAAGGGACCACAGGTAGTCCAGAACGCTTGCCAAGGAACAGGAGGAAGGGTCCAGGCCCTTCCCTGACACCAAATGGAGAATCTCTTCCATTTGAAGGCGTAGCATTTTCTGGTCGACTCCTTACGGGATGCCTCAACGACATTGAGGACATCGTCGGAAAGACCCAAGGCCTGGAGCTCTAGCCACTCAGGAACCAGGCCATCAGGTGCAGGGACTGAAGGTCTGGATGGAATACCTTCCCCTGATTGACTGAGATCAGGTCCAGGTGGGCTGGAAGCCGCCTCGGGAGCCTGGAGCTGAGACTGAGGAGATCTGGATACCGGAACTGGTGGGGCCAGTCTGGGGCTACCAGACTCACCTGCGCCTTGTCCCTCCTCACCTTGAGAAGCACCTTGTGGATCAAGGGAAATGGGGGAAAGGTGTAGAAGAGGCCCGGGGTCCACGGCCTTGAGAAGGCATCCCCCTGCAGTGAGCCCTGCTGAGGGGGGCGGGCATGAAACAGTCTCAGCTTCGCATTCTCCCTGGAGGCAAACAGGTCCACCTGAGGCGTGCCCCAGTGGGAGAAGAGATCTTGTACTACCTCCGGCAGGAGAGACCACTCATGAGACACAGCCCCTATCCGGCTTAGGGCATCGGCCAGGGTGTTGGAAGCTCCTGCCACATGAATAGTGAGGAGATCCACCTCCAGGCTGCACACGAGTGACCAAATGCAGAGAGCTTCCCTGCACAGAGGCATGGAGCACGTCCCCTCCCTGGCAGTTAAGGTAGTACATGGTCGTGGTATTGTCTGTCTGGACTGGAACCACTTGACCCCATAGAAACAGAGAGAAGGTGGTGAGGGCTAGACAAACCGCTCGCAGCTCCAGCAGGTTGATATGGCATCGGGACTCACAAGGGGACCAGAGGCCGTGCACTCTGTGCTCCCCCAGATGGGCACCCCAACCCATCAGAGAGGCATCGGTCGATAGTGAGACCGTCGGCTCAGAGCGGACAAACGGGATGCCCTCCTGCAGATGTGCTGGAATGGTCCACCACTGGAGAGCATTTCACATCCCCTGGGTCACTGTCACTAGCTGATCCATGGGAGCGAAGTGCTGTGACCATTGGCTGGCCAGCCCCCATTGAAGGGGACGCGTGTACCAGCGGGCCCAACAGACCACGCTGGTGCAGGCCACCATGAGGCCCAGGAGGCACAGGAAGTCCCAGGAAGGGTGCAATTGCCCAACCTAAAATGAGTGGGCAAAGGAGGAAAGAACCTCAGCCCTCTCCACCAGGAGCCGTGCTCTGGCTTGTAGAGAGTCGAGCTCTGCCCCGATGAATTGTATCACCTGCTTTGGCACATATTCCAACTTGGCCTCATTGATGAGGAGGCCAACCTGAGAGCAAACCTGGAAGGCCAGATTTCTGGACCTCTCCACCTCCGTTCTAGAGGGGGCTGCAATCAGTCAGTCATCCAGGTAGGGGTACACCTGAACCCTTTGGCGATGCAGGAATACTGTCACCACTGCTATGCATTTGGTGAAGACCCTGGGAGTTAGGGAAAGGCCAAAGGGCATGGCCCGGAACTCATAAAGGGATCCCTCTGCTCTGAAGCGAAGGAATCTCTGGTGGGACGGATGGATTGGGACATGAAAGAACGCGTCCTGAAGGTCCAGAGAACAGAACCACACACCTTGTTCCAAGGATGGGATTATCTGAGCCAGAGTAACATCCTGAAGGTCTGAGACCTTAGGAACCTGTTCAGGTCATGCAGGTCGAGAATGGGGTGCCAGCCCCCCATCCGTTTTGAGACCAGGAAGTACCTGGACACAAACCCCGGGTCTGGAGGAGGATCCACCACCTTCCTGATCACCTCTTTTTCAAGGAGCAGGGCAACATCGGCTCGGCAAGCCGACAAAGAGGCTGCGGACCCCGTAGCCCCCCGAGGGGCGACGGCTCAGAAGGGCGGGGCCTGCTCGAACTCCAGGGGTAGGCCATTTCCTTCCACCTCCAAAACCCAATGGTCCATGGTGATAATGGACCAAGCGGAAAGGAAGTGGTGAAGCCATTCTCCCATGGGGGGAACACAGGGGGGAGTGACAAGGCTGGGGGTGACACCCCTCAACCCATCACTGGGCAGGCTTAGAGGAGGGACCAGCTGAGGGACCTCCTGGGCTTTTATCTCCCTGCTTCCTGTTGGAGGAAGCCATGGGCTTGGGTTTGGGATGCCAAGTGCGAGCCTGCTGGTCCAGGTGCTGGTGCTGTTGGGACGGACGTGCCGCAGGCACAGAAGGACAAAAGGACTTGTGCTGCTGCTGTCTGTGACCTTTGTCCTTCTGGGCAGAGGTGACCAAGTCCAAAGTGGCATTGGACTTTTCGATCCGCTGGAGGTGACCTTCAACTCCAGGGCTGAAGAGGTCGGTCCCCAAGAAGGGGACATCCGCCAATTTGTGCTGGGTATCCGCCATGTAGGTGGATATCCTCAGCCATGCTCTGCGGCACATGGCCACCGCAGCCACAACTGATCTGGCACAGGAGTTTCTGATGTCCAGAGCCGTTTGGAGCTGCTGCTTAGCCACTGCCCTACCCTGGTCCCGTACCTGCCGGACCGTGGTCTGCAGATCGGCCGGGAGATGAGGGATCACCTCGTCCAGGGAGCACATGAGGGCATGGGAGAAGTGTGCCATCAGCATGGCCGAGCTGGCCTGGCGGAGGAAAGGGAGGATGCAGCATACACCTTGCGCCCTGCATAGTCCAGCTTTTTGGACTCCTTGTCAGGGGGCTTGTCCACATCCCTAGCATTCCCAGAATGCTGGAAAACACTGTCGGTGACCAACCCCTCAGCAGAGGGTGTTCGACAAGCAGACAAGAGGCGTGGGGACCGCATACTTCCTGGCCATCCTGGCGGAAGGCACAGGACAGGAAGCAGGCCGCTGCCAGAGCTCCAAGGCTGGGCCAACAATGGCTTCAGCCACCGGAAAGGCCTCCATGGCTGAATCCCCTTGGTCCAGTATCTCCGTCAGGGGATACTTGGCCCACTTGGATACAGGCTCAAGCTGCATCCCGGTGAACTCTGAGATGAGCCAAAGCAAACCCATGAAGGACGATGGGCTTTCGTCCATCGACTGGCCCCCGGAGGACACCAGGTCAATGGGCCTGGAGAACAGGGAGGAGTCATCATCGGACTCTGAGGAGTCCGCGAAGAGCTGCCTGGGGCCTGAGCCACCCTCCACCTGCTGAGGATGGTCAGGAGTGTGGGTGACCGACAACCTGTGGGACAGGCCCTGACCCAACCAAGAGCCCCCGATTTTGGTTGTGGAGTCGGAGATTCCCCCACAATCGGTGGGGCCGCTGGTTTTGGCCAAACAACCGGCCCAGGCTTTGGCACCTCGGCTACAGTGAGGGGTTGTTTCGGCCACTCAGGTAACAGCCACTTGATGGCCAGGGAAGGCGACGGCGTCGGCTTGTTCCCGGACAGAAGTAACTGCTGCCACATCAGGTCCTCGTAGCGTCGACACAATTTGCCCCGAAGCCTCTCCTCTTCCGAGGAGGAAGACGAGGATGAGCGGCGGCGCCACTTACCTCAGCGCCGAGACCGAGACCACCGATGTCGGTGGGATCAGCTGGACCAAGACGATGTCCGAGACCGAGATCCTCAGCGTTTCCAAGGACAGGTCTGGGAAGGGGTGGGGGACACCCGCTCTTCCCTCAGCTTGGCAGTCTTAACCAGTGACTGCGGCACCGGAGGCACAGGCAAGTCCTTGGTCTCCACCAGAGGAACCGGTGAAGAAGGGTTGTCGGCTTCACCAGTCGACAGCCCGTCTGGCGGGTTGAGAAAAATCTCGACCGCATCGATGGGTGTCTCGGCCGGCTGACCTGACGGGGACGCCGTGAAGCCAGCAGCCTTAGCCGCAACCTCGACCAAAGTAGAGTGTCGACTGTCCGGGGAAGGGGACCTCTCCCACTCCCATGAACGCTGATGATGGGACTTACCCTTTGAGTCCTTCTTTTTGGACCAAGAGGAATGTCCCGATGGCCCCTCTCCCTTCATGGAAAGGGACTGGCAAAGCTCCTTGAAAGAAGCTGAATACGAGGTACCCAGAGAGAGCGGGATGAATGCCGTGACCAAGGAAGAGGATGATACGGCCTGTTGCGCCTCCTCCTCGAGGGCGATCATCTGCTTGAGTTGCTTAGCCGAGCCAGCCGCCGCGGTAACCGCCCAATGGGCCTCCTTCGACTTAACCGGTTGGTAGCGCTTCTCGCGGTGCCCAAGCTGTAACCAGGCAGCACGGTCTTCCAGGACGTTGACTAAAAATGAACGGCATAACTTGCAGGCTTGCGGGTCGTGTTCTAGGCCAAGGCAGTAGACACACGTGGAGTGTGGGTCAATCCTGGACATCTTCTGCCCACAAGAGCACTGCCAAAATCCGGGAGTCGATTTGTCCATCACAGCCGAGAGGGAGAAACTTGACCGAAGTCTTGAAAATTTTAAAATAAGTTTCGAGCGAACCGAGAAAGAGTAGGATCCAGTCTACGCAGAGCGTTAAGGAGGAACACTGAGCTCAAGCGGTAAGAAGTTTGGCATCATGGGGCGGAGCCGTGAGTTTTACCACCCGGATGGGTGGGAGAAGCCAGCTTGAAGACCTTCTGGCCAGATTTAAAGTGGCAAGGAACCTGCCAGACAGTGTGGATGAACAACATATCCATGTCCCTAGAACCAGTATTTAGAGATGAGGGAAGCACAGTGGGACTGGTGACATGGAGGAAGAGGGAGGATGGATAGATAGGGAGGTGTAAAGGGAACAGTGGTGAGTATGAGAAGGTGAGTTGGCAGCAAAGCAGCAGAAGGCATTGCAGAGGGTGTCCAGTCTGGCAAGGGTGGTGGAGGGGGTGGTGCCATAAACCACATCCACATAGTCAAAAACTGGGAGAACCAGTTTGGTGAGCAGCTCCTGGTGGACATGACCACCTAATATCAGTGTATAGCTTTGGGAGCAGGAGTCTTCTCCCTCTTCTTTTTGGACAGCTTGTGGACATAACCTAATATGTTTCTCTGTTGCAAATTATTACATATCTATATATAGACAGATAGATTGATTTCTCTGCTTGATTAGTTTATGCATTTCCAGTTTTGGGGGGGCAGTCACTCGTACTTTAAATTTCAATCTTTAAGTGAAGATTTTCATGTAAAGCATGCATCATATTTCTATGTGCATGTAATTAGTTATTCATTAGAGAAGTTATGTGTAAATCAGGTCTAAGAGTTTGACTGAGGTGGCGTAAATAGCTCAGGATTGATTGACATCCATTAGATACAAAGTAATACTGTATCTACATTAACTAGGAGGCTATGAGTGCCCAAGGAATGCACTAGCAAATGGGCAGGAAGGAGGGGTGGAAGAACAATGGGGAATAATAAAAACTGCCATCACAGAGGTAACAAGCCTTTGTGTAATGCAAATAAACAAAATGAAACGAGGTAAGAAACCACTATGGTTCCCAAAGGAAGTGGCAGTGAAGGTTCAAGAGAAAAAGAAAGCATTCAGGAAGTACAAGGAATCACAGAAGGAACAGGACAGAGAACTGTATCAGTTAAAGCAAAAGGAAGCTGGGAAGGAAGGCAGTCAGAACAGCAAAGGCCCAAACCGAGAAAAAGATAGCCAACTCAGTGAAGAAGGTGGATAAAACCTTTTATAGGTACATCAGGGAGCGAAGGAAGACCAAGGGAGGGATAGTGAGGCTTAATAAAGGGAGGGAGGGTGGGCAGAGGGTGACTGTGAAAAGGCAGAGATACTAAACAAATATTTTTGCTCAGTATTTACAAAGGAAGAGGGGGAGGTACCTAAAACAAACAGTAGAAACACTCTGGATACATAAGTTGATACCAGCCCATTTACAGAAGAAAGGGTTCTGAAAGAACTCTTAAAACTGAAGGTGGACAAAGCAATGGGGCCTGATGGGATTCATCCCAGAATTCTAAAAGAACTAAGGGTAGAACTAGTGACACCACTGACTACCCTCTTAACAAATCATGGGAGGATGGGTGGTACCCGAGGACTGGAGGAAGGCAGATGTGATTCCCTTCACAAAAGTGGGAGCAAGGCAGAAGC
This sequence comes from Neoceratodus forsteri, assembly GCA_016271365.2. Taxonomy (NCBI): domain Eukaryota; kingdom Metazoa; phylum Chordata; order Ceratodontiformes; family Ceratodontidae; genus Neoceratodus; species Neoceratodus forsteri. Next base: position 1,375,802,937 of record CM028132.1, on the reverse strand, counting down.
AGGAAACTACAGACTTGTTAGTTTAACCTCAGTGGTAGGGAAAATGATGGAATCACTGCTGAAGGAAAGAATTGTTGAGTATCTAGAGGCCAGAGGGCACAGGACCCAAGGCAGCATGGATTCACAGCGGAAGGTCATGCCAGACAAATCTGATAGATTTCTTTGAGTGGTGACCAAAGTAGTTGATCAGGAGGGCTGTGGACATGGCCTACCTAGACTTTAGCAAGGCATTTGACACAGTCCCACACAAAAGATTAATATACAAGTTAGCCAGCCTGGGAGTGGTCCCAAGATGACAGCCTGGGTAAAGAATTGGCTGGAGAATAGGACAGAGAGAGTAATAGTAAATGGAGTCCACTCTGAAAAAAGGGGGTTAGTAATGGGGTACGCAGGGTTCAGTATAGATCAGTCCTCTTCAATGTCTTTATAGCTTACATTGCAGAGGGACTGGAAGGAAAAGTATGTCTCTTTGCAGATGACACAAAGATCTGCAACAGAGTTGATGCACAAGGTGGGGTGGAAAGGATGAGAAGGGACTTGGCAAGGTTAGAGGAATGGCGAAATGTATGGCAGCTTAGATTCAATGCTAAGAAGTGCAAGGTAATGCACCTGGGAAACAAAAACCCAGGGGAAGAGTACACAATGTGAGGTGAGATACTAACAACCACGAAAATGGAAAGGGACCTGGGGGGTTGTCATATCAGATGACCTAAAGGTGGGCAAGCAATGTGAGAGGGCAGCAAGGAGGGCTGGGGGGATACTGGGATGCATAGGAAGAGGCATCACCAGTAGAAAACAAGAAGTTATTATCCCTCTGAACAGACAGCTGGTGAGACCCCATCTGGAGTACTGCGTGCAGTTCTGGAGACCCAATCTCTGCAAAGACATAGACAGGATGGAAGCTGTCCAGAGGAGGGCAACTAAAATGGTGCAGGGTCTGCACCGGAAGACATATGAAGAGAGACTTAAGGAGCTTAATATGTATAGCCTCGAGGAAAGGAGGGAGAGGGGGGACATGATAGAAACTTTCAAGTACCTCAAGGGAATCAACAAAGTCCAAGAGGGTAGCATCTTTCAAAAAAAGAGGTGTGCAAGAACAAGGGGGCACAATTTGAAGATAGAAGGGGGCGGCTCAGAGGTAATTTAAGGAAGTATTTTTTCACAGAGAGGGTTGTGGATGTATGGAACGGCCTTCCAGAGGAGGTTGTGGAGTCAAAAACAGTGGTGGAATTCAAGCATGCATGGGACAGTCATAAGGCAATTCTAGGGGGCGGGGATAGGAAGAAGTAGGCTGCTGGTTAACTAGGATCTGCAGCTTATCCATCAGGTAGGGAAATGGGCAGAGTGGGTGGGCCAAGCGGTCCTTATCTGCCGTCAAATTCTATGTTTCTATGTTTTTCTTTAGTACCAGGGTAAGGCCTACTAGGCACAGGTGCCTGTTTTCAGGGGTGATCCAGGAGCACTGGGGTGGATAAGTGACTTGCTCAGAGTCTCACAGTATGCAAGTGGAGGTTGTGGGAATCAAATCCAGGTCTGCTGGATATACCAAGCTCATTCACAGCTTGTTACTCTAACCTCTAGGCTATATTGCCAGCCTCAGCTATGCCTCAGCCAGGAGGATATATCTCTCACAGATGATGCAGTATGTATTTTAATGCAGGTGCTTAAGATGGTGCCCACAATGTGCCAGACTTGGTATCTACCAACTTTTCTCCTTCCTCTTATCTTCCTCTTATCTGCATTCAGTTATAATTTATAATCTTGAATTATGGTATTTTAGCAGTGCATCAATAATGTCAATTGGTATACAAATATGGACTATTTCTAGGACACTATCTTTAACGTGAGGGGAGCTGGTGCTCCAGAATGGCATTGTATCCTATGTTTAACAGTTGGTTATCCACTTTATTGGATTATATTACTATTATAATGTGTAGTTTTTATCATGCAGTACAGATTCTGGACAATAATTTAATGGGGGGTAATGGATTACAAACATACAAACATGTATGAACATAGGAACTTGCCAGTAGATAAAGGCCTTACAGTCTATCTAGTCTGCTTGAATATACTGTTCCCACTGTGTTTACAGAGGAAACTGCCCCCCCTCCATATCCCCCTTGATCCCTGTCAAACTCCCCCTTCTCCCCACCCGCTACCTGTAACGTCCCCCCCTCTCTGTCCCAGCACTCTTGAAGCTGTCCACCATTCTTAGGGATACCACCTTCTCTGACAACTCATTCCACTTAGTCACCACCCTGACAGTGAAAAATTGCCTCTTTGTCTCCCTTCTGAACCTTCCCCTCACCACCTTTAAGCTGTTACCCCTAGTGGTCTTCTTTCCACTAAGGCTGAAGAAGTCCTCCATGCTCACCCCTTTTATACCATTAAGGTACTTGAAGGTCTCGGTCATGTCACCCCTCTCCCTTCTGTCCTCCAGAGATGACAGGTTGAACCCCTTTAGCCTCTCCTCACAAGTGTTGCCCTGCTGGCCCTGGCTAATCTTGGGTGCTCTTCTCTGGACTGTTTCCAACAGGGTGATATCCTTCTTATGATACAGGCACAATACTGCACATTGTACTCTAGCTGCGGTCTTACTAAAGATCTGTACAGCAGCAAAATGACCTCTGCCTTCCTGCTGGTGAGTCCCCTGGCTATGCAACCCAGCAACCTTCCTGCATTGTGCCGAGTGTTTCAGGTCACTCTTGATGATTACACCAAGGTCCTTTTCTTCCTCTGACCAGGTTTCCTGCACACCACTCAACCAGTATTTGGTCCCTCGGTTTTTCGCCTTAAGTGCATAACTTTACACTTTTTAGCATTGAACCCCAATTGTTAAATGCCAGGCCACTTCTCTAGCCTAGCCAGGTCTTCCCTGAGTTCCTGTCTCCCCTTCCTCCTGCCCACCTCCCACAGAGATCTGTGTTGTCCATGAACAGGCATATTTTACCCCTGATGCCATCTGCAATGTCATTTGCGAATATGTTAAACAATATCCCATCACGCACAGAGCCCTGTAGGACCCCACTGGTCATAGGCCTAACTTCTGAGAATCCACCTCCCCCACCCAACTACCACTTTTTGACTTCTGTCCTGTAGTCAACTTCTGACCCACCCAACAAGCTTAGGTTCCACCCCTAGGTCTTATAACTTTCTGACCAGTTTCCTGTGCAGTACAGAGTCAAAGGCCTTACTGAAGTCCAGATACAGGATATCAACTGCTTGGCCCTTGTCCACTGTCCCGGTGAGCTAGACTCTAGACTGAAGAAGTCAATTTGGTTCATCTGGCAGGCTCTCCCCGACACAAACACATTGAAAAAAAACGTCAATTTGTAGATTATGGAAGTGTAAAAATTACAGTGTATCCCACCTGCTTGCTCTACAAAGTCCAAGCTTCTACACAGACTAGGCCCTGGCTACCTGGCTGATCTTCTGACACCCGCCACTTCAGTCCACTCCCTCCACTCCTCAACCGGAGGCCTCCTTAAAGTTCCAAGGACCAGATTAAGAACATCCAGTGACCAGGCTTTTAGTGTTGCCAGATCGGTCCTGTGAAACTCCCTTCCAGCTGTTGTCAGGGAGGCCCCATCGGTTGAGAGGTTCAAAAGTGGTCTGAAAGCCTATCTATTTTCCCTGGCCTTCCCTGATATAGTGATCTGACCAGCCCAAAAAACTGCTAGTTTTAAATGCTGAACCTGATGTTTTATTGTTTTATTTATGATATGTAATTTTTATCTGGTACCCTGCCAGTTTTTATGTTAGGCACCCAGAGCCTCCAGGATTGGGCTCCACATAAATAAACTTTGCCTTGCCTTCTATCTCACTTAGTATCGACTGTCATGCTAGGTGCATAGTCTGTCAGACACTAAAACGTTTATCCATGGATAGCTTCTCATTCTCCAATCCCTGTCTGAGAGAACTGAAAATGTTTTTGCCCTGATTCTGTAGACACAAGATGACTAGTTAGTAACTCATCCTTAATTCCTAAAACAGTCACACAGGAGAATGGACCACAAATGCCAGCTGTGCTGTATAGTGTCTTTCTTGTACTGTATCTACAGCAGATTCATCAAACACAAGAGAAACGTAGTAAGTTTACCTAATACCATAAACACAGATACAGATACAAATCAATATTCCATAACATGTTCATGACATGGTCTTTCGTGGTCTTGTGTTCAAGAAAAGCCTGTGTTAAATCTAGTATACAGTAAAATTATGCACTGTTCCTTGAAATGCACAAACAAGTATAGGTCCTTTTTGAAAACTGCACCCTTCATAACCTCTCCATCTGTGAAATTATTGCCTCTACAAAGTAACTGCAGGGCTCTGAGGAAGCTGGACAGATGTATGCCATGTAAGACTTCAGATCATGCCACCTGCTCCCTTCCACACCTTGCTGTTCCTCTATAGTCCCCCCCCCCCCCCCCTTTTTTTTATCCCTTCAACTGCTGGTTCATGACAAGGTCCACCATCTGACCACCTTTGATAGATAAAAACAAAAAAAATGTAACCTGTAATTCTTGACACTTCCCCGCGGGACTACCAGGAGGTATGTGTGTAGAGTCATGTGGCATACAAAATTGATTCTTGTTGACTTCTTCTGTTGAGGTGCTATGCCCCAGGCTTCAGCACCAATCTGGATCACCAACTTGGTAAACAGTAGTCCTTACCATTAGGCCATCAAGTAGTTCTACAGCACAGCTTAGCAAGAAGATCATCTGGCTCACCACCTCCTGGCCAAGGTCTACAACACAGCTGGTAATATTGGATACAGACCTACTATATGGGGGACACAGCAGTGTCAATAGTCTCCCTTATGTAATTATTCTTGACTATCTCTAATTCTCCCAGTATCATGCACATCGATGTATATGTAATGTTTCATGTATGTGACCTTTAATAGATGGTCCTACAGAGACAAATTGCCAGAAAGCCAGCATTCAATGTTCCAGATCCCTTTATTATGGAGCACAGCAGCAGTGATACTGAGAACCATTAATGCTGGACCTTTGAGGGGTACGGAGCTGCTGAGCCACATGAACATAGTCAAAGAACCATGTGCAGCTTGCGAGTATCACGTTGCTGACCGTATTCTGTAACATTGCCTAGTTTTCCCCTAAACTTCACTCCAGTGAAGGAGAGGATAATCTTCACAGCTGAGATATGAAAAGAGCATTGACTTTCTTCATTCAAAGGGGCAGAAATGTCCAGAACAGAAAACAAACAACTGTTTGTCACAGTGGTGAGCTGGGAAAAGGTAAACCTGAAGCAAACAAACACATAATTCTCATTGGATTGTAACCTGCACTGAGTTCTGCTATAAAAAGGCTGGAAAAAGCTACTAAAGGGTTTAGGGGCACATTCCACTATGGCTACATCTGCCACTGTGCTAGCATTAAGGCAGGGATGTCCAACCTTTTCGGAGGGCCATGAGTCACATTTAAATTTCTGAGCAAGAAGTAAGCTACAAAACAACGTGCCACCCTTACCATACCCATATTTAGCCATATTTAGAAGTTAAAATAATAACATAGTCATAGTCAATGATCATGTTTTATTAAGTTTTATTAAGTTACAGTATTTAAAAAAAATAATTGTAATTTTAAAATAATTCTTCATAGCAGTTCTGGAGCTTTCAATTTGCTTGCAGGCTTAGTAAAACTATCTTGTTGAGCACTCAGGGCACTTTTCAGCTGCTGTACTTTGACTTTTCTCAAATCTAAAAGACTGTGACATGTTCTTGACACGTAACTGGCAAACCCCTTGTGAGCCACATCAAACTGCTTTGCGAGCTACATGTAGCTCATGAGCTACAGGATGGCCACCCCTGCCCCTACTATAAGTGTGTAAAGCAGTCACTTGGTCTACAGTACACACCTGCACTTCCTGTTACTATCTGAACATCCAAACTACAAAGGATGCCAGAACTGATACTTCTGTGCATTTCATTAAATAGGTTCTAGACCCTACTTCCCAAGATACTAACTGGAGTCTACTATTTATATGACATCACTAATACACTCTTCTTGCTAGAAGCAAAAAATACCATAGTAATGATATTTCTTCTAGAGGGTGTATTAGTGAGTCATAGAGGCTTTCTCTACCTCCCCCTTCTAGAATGGTAATATAAAAAGGGTTCTTCAGGTCAAGTCAAATTGAATGCTTTAAAAATGTTTATTGCATGACTATTTTACAATTTTAAACTTTGCCAGAAGTTAAGAATACCATAGTAATGATATTTTTTCTAAAGGGTGTGGGTGTATTAGTGAGTCATACAGGCTCTCCCTACCTTCCTTTCTAGAATGGAATATAAAAATGTTTTTTTCCTGGCTGGCTCAATCAGTAGAGTTATGTCTCCTCTGCCTTGGCCCTAGTTATACTCAAAACCATGTCTTCTTGTTATGAAAGGGAAGCATCCCTTTGAAGTTTAACCAAAAATAAAAACGTTTTATAGGGCAGGAACTGGACTGCCTGTGAGGCTCCTCTTAGCTCCTCTTAGCTGGATGCCCCCAGGCAAAACACCTTATAGAGGCATAGATGATAATAAAAATAAACACACACAGGAAAAAATACACTACAAGTTGTCATAACCCCTAAGTGCCTTGCATGCCCAATGGGCTCATTAGCATGCTAGGGATAAAGATGGCCCACAGGAGCCCTGGCACTATCCCATTTGGATAGCATTATCTCAAGTGGGCTCCCCTGTGGGCTATATTCAGCCATGGGCTGTGTCAGTGCAGCACATAATCACTATATGCTGGCACTGCCTTACAGACAGTTAGCGCGCTTGAGTCAGAGTGAACAAACTGTCTGAATATCACTCCACGCTGATCATGTGTTAAATGTAATTGACAAACCCCTGCCTGCATAGTACACACAGCTGTCTTTCAATGTAGGGCCCCATTATACTGGCTGTGCCCCTGGCGGAGCTCTTCAACAGGTCACTTGAGACAGGGAGGGTACCTAGGGATTGGCGAGAGGCACATGTGGTGCCAATCCATAAAGAGAGTTGAGGGAAGTACCAGGTAACTATAGACCCATCAGTTTGACCTCGGTGGTGGGAAAATTAATGGAGGGTATATTAAAGGAATGATTGGGGGTGTACTTGGAGGAGGTGGGAGGTCTGGATAGTCGGCAACATGGGTTTGTGCCAGGTAGATCATGTCAAACCAATCTTGTGGAGTTCTACGAATGGGTAGCATCAGAACTGGACAGGGGAAAGTCTGTGGATGTATTATTCTTGGACTTCAGCAAGGCGTTTGACTCTGTCCCCCACAATGGTCTGGTGGAGAAACTGATGGGGTTAGGAGTAGGCCCTTTGATAGTCAGATGGATTAAAAACTGGCTAGTTGGATGCACCCAGAGAGTAGTGGTCTGTGGGGAGCTCTCGAACCCTAGAGAGGTTGGTAGTGGGGTACCGCAGGGCTCGGTCCTGGGTCCGATCCTGTTTAATGCATACATATCGGACATCAGGGAGGGTATAGGGTGTGAAATGAGTCTCTTCACTGATGACCCAAGATGGGAGCTGTAGTTGAGAGAAGAGGGAGGTTGGCCCTGCAAGGGGACCTGGACACCCTGGAAAGCTGGGCTCACACATGGAAGTAAATTTCAATATCACCAAGTGCAAGGTATTACATCTTGGGGGGAACCCTAACACAGATACACCTGGAGGGAGGCACTGGAGGCCTCAATAGGAGAAAAAGACCTAGGGTCATGGTGGATGCATGTATGAATAACTCTGAGCAGTGGCAGGAGAGCAGCTAGCAAGGCAAACAGGATGTTGGGATGCATCGTGGGGGATCACCTCTAGGGCAAGGAAGTGATTCTGCAGCTGTACAATGGACTGGTTAGACCACACCTTGAGTACTGTGTACAGTACTGGAGACCACACTTGAGGAGGGACATAGAGCTCCTGGAGAGAGTACAGAGGAGGCAACTAAGATGATACGAGGGCTAGGGATTTGACGATGAGGACAGACTTGAGGAGCTCTGCCTGTTTTCATTGGAGGAGAGAGAGACAGGGGGACATGATTGAGGTCTTCAAGTACCTCAAGGAATAAATAGGGTAAACATGGAGGGATCTTTAGACTAAAGCAGGGAGGTATCACCAGAGGGCATGGTTTGAAGTTGGAAGGTGGAAGGGTGAGGGGGAAGAGGAGGAGGTTTTTCACTGAGAGGGTGGTGGACCCTTGGAATGCACTGCCTGGCGAGCTGGTTCAGAGATCCACAGTGGAGGGCTTCAAGACAGGGTGGGACAGACACAGAAAGTGGATGTACCAGATGATGGCCTGGCCAAGGGGTGGGAATGGATGTAGGGGTTCTGGAACACGGGCGCCTCGGCACCCAACTAGGGATCTGAGGTTCAAGCAGACTCGATAGACCGTAAGGCCTAATCTGCTGGCAAATAGTATGTTAGTATTATGTCTTATTGCATTTACAGTTTGTAGAATACATAGCATACATAGTTTGTGTGGTCACTGCTCTCTTCTGGTATTCAGCTATAAATCTGCCATATAACAGCAGAAGAGTATGACCACACTGCAGAGTTTGAACTTTAACATTCTAAAGTTGTATGTCTGGGGTATCACTTCAGGCCCGAGATTTAGGGATAGTGGGGATAAAGAAGGTGGTAGAAGGAGACTGTGTAGAAAGGGACCAAGAAAAAGCAGACGTCCTAAACAGGTACTTCTGCTCAGTCCACATAGTGGAATGGGGGGGTTGGACCATTCGGGAGCAGCAGGAACAAGGGGGGGAGGCTGACTCAAGTCCATTTTCAGAGGGAAGCGTCCGGAAGAGACTTGCAGTTTAGCAAGTGAACAAGGCTATGGAACCAAGGGTACCCCCAAGGGTACTAAAAGAACTCAGGAAGGTGTTGGCCTTATTCAACAGTTCACTGGAACTGGGCATGGTTCCGGAGGACAGCAAACATGGTCCCTCTACATAAAAGCGTTAGCAGGTAAGAGGCTAACAACCAGGCCCCCTGATGAAGCCCTTATGTGGCAAAGCGCCGGGGCACCTAAATCACGATGGTTACAGGCCAGTGTGTGTATGACTCCAAATTGGCTAATGAGGCCTGTAAAATAATAAAAAAAGATTGATGGTGAACAACAGTGGTATTGGTGAATCTTCATTTCTTCTGAGTTTATACCTCAGCTCTGGAGTGCAAGTAAAAGTGATCCTATTGAAGAAGCTAGCAACCATAGGCCAGTGAGTATCACTTCAGCAGTGGGGAATTAATGGAAACACTGATAAAGGAAAGACTGGCAGAGTATCTTGAATCCAAGGGGCTGCAAGATCACAGGCAGCATGGATTCGGGGGGGGGGAGGCATACTAAATGATCCTTATTGATTCCTTTGACTGGGTGACCAGGGAAATTGATCAGGGCAGTCAGCATGGCCCACTCTGACTTTAGCAAGGCCTTCAACACTGTGCCCCACAAAAGACTGATTAAGAAATTGAGCAGCCTAAGAGTGGAATTCAAAGTGGTGAACTGGGTTAGAAACTGGTTAACATAAAAGCAACAGAGGGTGGTGATTAACTGCACTCACTCCAGTGATGAAACAGCGACCAGTGGGGTACCACAGGGCTCAGTACTGGGACCAGTCCTCTTCAGTGTCTTCACAAGTGACCTTGCAAATGAACTAGAAGGGAAAGTATTCCTTTTTGCAGATGATACCAAAATCTGTAATGGGGTGGACAGTCAGTGGGGTGGAAATAATGCGTAGGCATTTTGGGAAACTCAAGGTGTGGTCAAGGACATGGCAGTTGGAGTTTAATGCCAAAAAATGCAAAGTCAAGCACCTATGGCTTAGGAACCCAGAACTGAGAACAGGATGGAGGAGGAGGTACTGTCAGTCACTACGTAAGAAAGGGACCTTGAGATTATCGTAACTGATGACCTAAAAGTGGTAAGGCAATGTGACCAAGCAGTGGGTAGGGCCAGTGCAATGATGGGATGCATTGGGAGAGATATCTGTAGCAGGAGGAGAAAGGTGGTGTTGCCACTGTATTGCTCACTGGTGAGACCCCACCTGGAGTTTTGTGTCCAGTTCGGGAGGCCGTACCTCAGAAAGGGCAGAAACAGGGTGGAGGCAGTCCAGAGGAGGACAAATAAAATGGTGCATGGGTTGCCTCAAAAGCCCTATGAGGAGAAACAACATGTAAATCCTGGAGGATAGGAGAATGAAAGGGGACATGATAGAGTCCTGCAACTATCTCATGGGGAGGAACAGGGTGTAGGAGGGGAGCCTCTTTCGAATGAGGAAGAGCACCAGGACCAGAGTACATGCGATAAACCTGGAGGGGAGGAGTTTAGGAAGGATGTGAAGAAGTACTGCTTCACTCCTCCTGACTCCCCCCCCCCCAAATCGGCCTCTCCGATCTGCTGATGAGGGATTGCTAGAGATTCCCAGGGTTCATCTTAAAACATCTGGAGCATATGCGTTCTCATTTGCAGCACCAACCCTGTGGAATTCTCTACCTCATTGGTTGAGAGAATGACTGACCATAAGTAGTTTTAAATCTATGCTTAAAACTTATTTATTTTCACTGGCCTTCCCAGACTAAATGATTTTTGAATAATTATACTGCTCTTGGTTTTTATCTGCTTTTATGTTCATTTTTATATTTGTTGTAACAATGTGTGCAGTGCCTTGATATTGAAAGGCGCTATATAAATAAAGAATGATTGACTGATTGACTGAAAGAGTGGCAGCTGCCTGGAATAAACTTTCAGCAGAAGTAGTGGTGGCAAAAACATTAGGGAGCTTCAAGCATGTGTAGAATAGACATAGGGGGATTATTAGTAAATAAGCAAAGAGGAGGTAGGGCTGCCAGAGACCAGCTAGGGTCTGTGGAGAGAGACTAGGCAGGAACCATCTAGGCAGAGTGGGTAGGCCAAGCAGTCATTTTCTGCCAACAAATTCTATGTTTCAGTGTTTGTATGATGCATTTTGTATGACTCACAATTGCACCCTCTTAGAGAAACATCATTACCGAAGAGCACCGGTTTTGGTGCTTTCCTTAAGGCCCCCAGCAGCAGCTTACCTCCAGAGGACTTCAAAAGTCCAATTCTTTGAATTTTTTAAGGGCTCTATAACTAATGGGAAGGGATTGTAAATCGTCAGTCAAGGAGCTAGCACCCAATCCCTTCTCCTTCCTGGTCCTAATTTACATGCATACCCCGTGCTTTGATGTTTTGTGATGTATTAGTTTGGAGACCATGGGCATGCTGTATTGGTAGTGATCGAAGCAGGTTTTTAAATACTGTATTTTTATACTTTAGAGTGCCACAGGAGTCAAATCAAAACCATGCCTTAACTAACAAGGACCTTGATAGTTGTGCTGTGGCTTTGATTTCTTTCCTGTGGCCCTCTAAAATATAAAAAATAGTATTTAAACTGGCTTGCATTACTATCAATACAGCATGCCCCACACTCTCCACACTAACATGTTACAAAACATGACGGCTAGAGGGTGACACCTATAATATCAGGGACAATTAAGGGGAAGAGATTGGGTGGCCAGCTCCTCTGAAGAGGAATAACAGTCCCTTTCTATTAGTTATAGAGGCGTTAAAAAATTCTGAGCTGTGGACTTTTGAAGTCCGTTAGAGATGGGCTGCTGCTGGGGAATGGAAAAAAGATTTGAAAACGAGCACACCTGATGCTTGTTAAGGTGAGTACTTTTTCCTTCTGAATCACCTCCCAAGAGCTTTAAACAGCTTTCCACAGTGGATGAACATTCATGCAGTCAGAACAGCTCTGTGCGGTTTATCTTGTTGTACACCTGCAGGTATTTCTGTGTCTTTATGTCCTCCTTTCACTCCTGTTTTCTATACAGTAAATATTGAGGCTTTTTTTTTTTTCAATTGTTTTGGGACAGCTACTAGGGTTACTAAGTTTATTGGACAAAAGAAGGCATTGTCGCCCAATGAGATTGCCTCTCCCCCATACATGAGAGACCTTTTATACCAATATTTGTTTTGAGTAATAGAATTTGCCTAATGCTTTCTTAAAGCTAAAAACATTGTTCATACTGACTACATCCTGTGGCAGTCTATTCCACGCTTTGGCCATTATACAGTAAAGTAAGCTATGCTGCTGATTGGACTATTTGTCAGCGATTTGTGAGCTGGACTTGCTTTGTTGTTGTGGACTGTGTGCTCACTTTCTTGAAAACAACCTTAATGCCATCAGCTGTGTCCTGTGCTCCTTCAATCATGAGTGGGAGCCACAGAGTGGGGGTGTGGCCAGAACAAGAAAGAGCTTTCTCTGAATTGTGCTGGTGATCGGATCAGCTGTTCTGCTGACTAGGATTTGCATATTCATAGGCACATGTCTAGTATCGCGGCTTGGCTTTACGCAGTACAATTTCTGGAAGTATGAGTCCTTCACACTTTCCCGACTTCAGCATGCATTATAGTATTAAAGTATGTCTCTAGCTGAAGTCAGTCCTCATGACCTGTCCACGAGCCTCTGGTGTTTCAGTGCAATTTTGAAATATCTCTGTGCCAGTGCTCTGAATAGAACCCGGGCCAGGTTTCATTACTTTCAATTTAAAAAATAACACTAATGAAGCCAGAAGCTTCTGACTCCCCCACTCACTACCACAATCATCTTCTGCATGGGGGAAGGGGGGTTGATGGGACAGACAGACAGAGAGAGAGAGAGAGAGACTTGTGAAAGAAAGCAGATACCGTAGCAAAATGAGAGCTTTAGAGACCAACAGATATGTCAGTATGTACAACAGCACCACCTAGTGGGGAAAGCAGAAATTGTGGACGTTTTTGTGAAAAGATATACTTCCACGTCAGAAATGTAATAATAAAAACTATTTAAAAAAATATTGTTTAATAAACCACCTAAAACTTTTAAAGCAGTTCATAATAGCAATAATGCACTCCAGAGTGTGGTATATCATGGGATATCATCACTTCTCAAGTGCATGAGGCACTTGGCTTGTGGCCTCATGCCTCAAAATGCACCCGAGGTATGATGATATCCCATGATATACCACACCCTGTCATGCATTATTGCTTAAATATAGCATCATCATTATCTTTCTCAGGGGTTCTTCCAGTTTGTTTCATGGAGGAAAACAGGATTACACTAATCTCTTGCTTTAACACCTGGCTAAAGGGGTGGTGTATGGAAGAAGGATTTGGTTATATAAGAAACTGGGGAAAATTCTGGTATGACAAAAAGCTGTAGAAAAAGGATTGCCAACAACCCTCACCAGGTACAATTGGTGCCTTTGAGCAAAAGATGAATTTATTTATTGAAAAATGCTCAAACTAAGGAACCCCAGACTGTTGCTGAGAGGGGTCGGAGATACCAACAGCTGCAAAAGCTGAACAGGCACTCCCCCCTTCAAGAAATAATAAAAGGGGTCTTATAGAGAGGGAGAAAAATTGGGATAGACAACAGAGATAAAGATACAAAGAAATAAAAATATAATCAACAGAGTAAAGATAAATAAGCTACAAATGGGGAGCTGTGAGTATTAATGCCAGAAGTCTAGGAACTTATAGACAGACAAAACAGCACACTAATTGAAATGGTATGGGTCCAATTAATTGCAATAAGGGGAAGAGTAATACGGGTGGGTGTAGCATATAGGTCACCCTCTCAAAAGGAGGAACCAGAGAAGAAAATGTTCATAAAGATTAAAAGGCTTACAGGAAAAGGGGAAGTACTTTTAATAGGGGATTTTAATATATCTTACGTAGACGGCAGGGTCCCAACAGCAATATGTGGAAAGACCCATATAATAATAAAGAAGATGCAGGAAGCATTCCTAGCACCACTGATGAATGAACCAACTAGGGGAACGCTATACTGGAGCTCGTTTTCTCTAACAGGAATAGAGTCGGTAATGTTAGGGTCCATGAACCTCTGGGATCTAGTGATCTCTTAACAGTTTGGTTTGAAACCACGCTCAGTGGCAATACCAAAAAATCAGTCACAGAATTGGATTTTAGCAGCACATATTTTACAAAGATGAGCAAGATAGTCAGAAATTAGAGATGGTGAAGGAGGCAATAGGTGTGGATATCAAATGGAATTTAATTAATCAGTGTTTACTGGAGGCAACAAATCTTTGTTTAAAGGTGATATATAAAAAATAAGAGGGAAAAAGACCACTATGATATTATAAGGGTGAGATAATTGCAGTTAAGGGAAAATAAAGCATTCAAAGACAAGGTAAACCAGACAGAAGATGAAAGGGGAGTGCACCTGGCCAGCATGAGAGGCTAGCGAGAGAATGAGAAAAGAAAAATTAGATACAGAACTCAGAACAGCAGGAGTATCAAAAGGGGACATGACTTTATTCTGTTTTCAGAGAAAAAAAGGAAAATAAAAGATGGTATTGTAAGACTGAAGAAGGGAGAAATTTGCAAAGAGAATGACAAGGAAAATGTAAATATCCTAAATTAGTGTTCTTGTTTAGCATTTACAGTAGAGAACAATCATTTGTGAGTGTTGAATGTTTGCTTGCTTGTATTTACTGTGTAGTTGTTGGGCATAGATAGCACAGCAGGTAAAAAGAACAAATTAATACCAGGAGTTATAACAGTGATATTGTCATGATTAGGAAATGAAAGAGGTTCTTCTTGACAAAGTGTTTGTGTCAATCATAAAAGATGTCAGGGTTGAGTTCATGGAAGAGAATCAGCTGTTCTGTAGCTCACGACATGGTGTCACAAAAGGCAGATCTTGCCAAACCAACATGATTGCCTTCTGAGAGGGGATAATTAAGAAAAGTAGATAGACTTCATCAGATGTCTGGCCCCTATCTGGACTCCAGCAAGACCTTGGACAATGCACCACATGACAAAATCATGGAAGATTTAGCATAATATTAAGTGCACACAGTGTATAGGTCATGGGAGGAAAGTAGCTGACAGCTAGGAAGTAAAGAGTTGCGGTATGTTCTGAGTGGAGTACCCGGAGGGGTCAATGCTGGGTTCATTACTCTTTAAAATATTTACTAAGGTTCTGCAGGAGGGGGTCAGCAGCAGGCTGTTAAAGTTTACACTAAACTGGTAAAAAGAGTGGACACAACAAAGGGGTAAACCACAGGAAGAGCTGTACACCGCAGGAGTGTGGATCGAGAAATGGAGGATTATCATTTAACATGGTGTACTGTAAAGTACTAAACCTAGGGGTGACAAACCACTGTCAGAAACCATGATTTTTTTTATTTTGTGAACCAATCCTTGCCAAGTCTACAGTGCTAGTTCTAAGCTAAATGTGGTGGCCATCTTTATTTTCTTGAGAAAAAAAAATGATATTAAAAAACGCTGGCAAAGTACTCAGATTTTAGTGGATCAAGATGATTGTACCAGCGAATAAAACTGAAAGATGCCCGAAATCTTTTAAAGTGAAAAAAGGGAAAGGCCAAATTTCTTGCCCAATTTTATTGCACTGCTGCTTTAACCATACAACATTTGCAGTGCACAATGTTTATTTAATTTAGTTATTTATTAGAATATTCAGATGATAACATATGAACATATATACGAAATGCCAGCAGAAACAGGCCTCATGGTCTATCGCGTCTGCTCGATTGTGCAGCTAGCCCCTCAACTTGTAGCTGCCCCACCCTCCCTCCTTTCCCTTCCTCATAACAACCTCCACCCCTGTCCCACCCCTTTGAATTCTCCCACCATTTTACACGATACCACTTCCTCGGGCAGAGTATTCCACTTGTCCACCACCCTTTCCGTGAAAAAGTGCCTCCTGATCTCTCTCGTGAATCTCCCCCTCCAGTCTCAGCTGATGCCCCCTCATGTCCCTCCACCTTCTAGATCCGCAGAACCCCTTCTGTATTATCCCTGTTTAGTCCCTTTAAGTATTTAAAGGTCTCATTCATATCCCCCCATCCCTCCTCTTTTCTAGGGAATACATGATCAGCTCTCCCAGCCTCTCCTCATAGGATATGTCCTCCAGTCCCTGGATCATCTTCGTTGCCCTACACTGTACCCCTTCCAGCAATCTGATGTCCTTCTTCAGGAATGGACGCCAGTACTGCATGTAGTATTCCAGGTGCGGCCTGACCAGTGACCTGTACAGGGGAAGGATCATCCCTCTGTGCCTAGAGGAGATTCCCCTTGCTATGCACCCCAGCATCTTATTTGCTTTCACTGCCACCTTCCTGCACTGAGCTGAGTGGTTCATGTTCCCATTTATTAGTACTCCTAGATCCCTTTCCTCCACAGTGCTTTCCAACTGTACCCCTCCCAACTGATATTTCCTCCTCTGGTTTCTTGCTCCGAGGTGCAGGACCTTACACTTCTTGGTGTTAAACCCCAGCTGCCATGTCTCCGACCACTCCTGTAGTTTGTTCAGGTCCTCCTGCAGCCCCCCTCCACTCCTCTATGTCATCAACCACCACACTGATCTTAGTATCATCTGCGAACAGACTGATCTTACTCTGGATCCCATTTGAGATATCGGTTATGAATATCCCAAACAGCATCGGTCCCAGTACCAATCCCTGGGGCACCCCACTTTTAATGTCCCTCGGTGACAAGAGTTCCCCCACCACCACCACCCTTTGCTGCCTACACCTCAGCTAGTTGATGATCCAGTTGACCATTTTTGTTCCCACCCCTATGTATTCCAGTTTACCCCCCAGCCTCCCATGTGGAACAGAGTCAAAGGCCTTACTGAAGTCCAGATACAGGACATTGACTGTATGGCCCCTGTCCAGCTCCCTAGTAACCCAGTCATAGTAATTGATTAGGTTTGTGGGGCAGGATCTGCCCGAGACAAAGCCGTGTTGATGCCCGTCCTGGAAACCACTGTCCTCTAAAAAGGTCACCAGCCTCTCTTTTAGGATCGACTCCATGAGCTTCCTCATGATTGAAGTGAGGCTCAGTCTATAGTTGCCTGGGTCATCCTTTGGAACACTTTTAACCTTTGAGCACAAGTGCCCTTTTACAAAGGTTTCATGTCAGAATTACAAGTTTTGCAATGAATGACACAATAGGATTATAGTAGACAGTACAGTTAAGTAAGAGACTGGGCAAATGAGCACATTCCAGAGGGAAAAACAAAACAAGAAACATCAAGTTGTGTAAGTGCAAAGCCGACTGAACAAGAACAGGTTCCAGCAGCAGGCTACTAGAGACAACAGAGCATAATAGTGATGATTACGACTAGTTCAATGACAAATTGCACATGTATATAACTGCTAGGGCAACCCACAAGGATTTTTGTGAACTGAGCAAAGCTGGGGAGGTTCAACATGGATTCTGGCAGTTCATTTAGCCAGCCTGCAGCCCTAGTGGCAAAGGAATGCTTACCCAGCTGAATTCAGTGGAAAGGTAGTTCAAGGGCATTCCTAGTCATGCTCCTTGTGCTATACTGGTTAGACACTGGGTGGAAACAGTTTTTGTAGCACAGAAGGTATTAGGTTATGTTGTGGGAAGAATGCTAACATGTTAAAACTGTGGTTTACTTTACTACGGGGAGGGTAATAAATGTGCATCCAACAGCAGTGCTGTCAACATCTGGCAAAAAACAAAAGTAAGGACCCCCCACCACCTGCTCAAAGATGGGCTTTTCCAACATGTGGCATATCACCGCTCTGATGTACAAGTAAGAGATGATGGCAGGTGTCAGCATGGGCCCCTTGTCCATCATCATAAACCAAACTGAACACAAAAAGCAGAACCCACCCAAAAAACCTTTTTTCAATTCTCTCTTGTCCATCTTTTCAGAACTTGCAGCTGCAGAGGTTTTAATCTGGTGCTTGGTCAGCAGTGCTGTGCATGTGCCCCGAGTGCCAAGCTCTCCCCAAAGTTTGGGTAAAGGGTTAGTGAAATGTGCACTGCTGCCGCTGGAATAGGAGATCACCACCATGCCATGCCATGACGTTAAGGGTTGCAGTGAGACATGAAGGGCAAGATGTGGTCCAAATGAAAAACATTTTCACTTTCTCAGACACTTTCTCTTCCTGGGTCTTCTTATGCCGAAATTTCTCTCACACCCAGCTGTGCCCATCGAGTCAAGTGACTGCATGCATTCCAACTTGCAGGTGATATTTCAAGGGGTTACTTAGTAAAGAGCTGAGAAACAAAAGGGGAGGAAGGAGGAGATGAGTGCTCTTGTTGAGGAAGACAGCTGATTTTGACTGGGGAGAAACCGAAGGAGGAATATTGTTTGCTACATTAACCCTAATGTCCTGTCTCCCTATATGTTGAATTGGGAGAAACATTATTCTATTTCTGGTTTAGCAGATAAACCCTGTTTTCCTACATTTGACCACAAATGAGTCTTCTCAAGTGCTTGAAAAGGCTTGTCCATGCTAAAAAGTAGGAAAATATGATTGCACGTAAACTCTGACTCTCCTTTTAAAAGAGCTAAAAGGTAGGTCCAGTGAAGCCTTCCTTTAAATTGTGCCTGTTGTTTATTTGTGTAACTGGATCCTGCTTCAACCCCAGATTTCTGTTAAAGGCTGTTTTTTTTTTTTGCCACTCTGCTTGAATTCTCTAGAATTCCTCAAAGGGTGTGATATAAGTATTAAAGGTCCTATTAGTTCATGGGTTGATTTTAGCTGTAAAAACCCTGTTGGCCACTGACTGGCAACTGAGCCAAAATTGCTGGCCCAAAGAAAATTATGGTAGCCCACTGGGGAATGTAGTTTTCTTTAATAAGCAATAAAGTAAATGTTATAACTAAATAATTTTGTTTCTGAACATTTTAAGCTGTAGAGTGCTGGTGTGTTTTTTTACGTAGAATTGCATGGATGCCTGTACAGGTTCCCTGGAGTGTTCTATTGATGCTACACAGTAATATAACAAATAAATGAACAAAAAGCAACAAATGAAAAGTTAAAAAAACCAAAAGCAATAAATAAAAAGTGAAAAAACCCAATAAATTAAAACCCTGTCTACACTTTAATTTTCTTTTATTAGGTGAATGCGTTAACAGCCATTTTGGCTCTGACCAGAGTTTGTTTTACGTTATTGAGCTACGGATGCTTATCAGCTTGTTCAATGCAGCATTTTTTAAGTGTACAGCAGCACTTGCACAGGACAGATAGGATATTATTTACTTTTATAGGCTCTGTCTTGCATACACCAAAAAGATATCTGACAGTGTCTCATACTGTGGTTCAAACTAAATGACAGCGTTATCACAACCAAAACACTTACCTAGCTTAGGAAATAAGTAATCAACACAAGTCAGCAAAGAAATGAACTCCCGAATCAGTAACATCATTAAGCAAAGTATCATGATCACATCTCAAAAACAGGATTAACGAAAAAATGATTGTAGTGATTATATGTGGCTTAATTCAATAACATCTCCAGTAATTATGGTATCATACCGAAGACTCATAAGACTGCTGGCCAAATGCTAAAGAATGCTTCCAACATGGTTACAGAACAGCTGACAGAGTACACAATTTCTACTCATACCTCTAAAGTATCATATCCATACACATGTTTAATTTTTAAATGTAAATAACTTGCTGCTCCTGATATATGTCACCTCTCCTCTTGCCACTCTGGCGACCCAGCTTTGAGAATGGACTTGGGTCATTCAGGGGAAGGCCAGAAGAGGGATGACTAAACATCCATAGATATTCTCACCTTCCTCAGGGAAGGGTTTACGTGCATCACACAGGAGTGCAAAAGAAACCCAGGTATAAGATGCTGGGGGCATCTACATGGAAGTGGAGCTCATATATAGTGCCCATTGCACGTATGTGAGCCCAGGGCAAAAATTGGTGGACCCCACCCCCGGCTGTAGGATGATGGCCACCCCTCGCAGGCCCTGACCCACCAACCGGGCACCCCTCCCCCATAGTGCTGTGCCAGAGGATGACAGCGAGAAGGTAAGTCCCAGGGAAGCCAGCTGACAGGGCTGGTGGTGTTGGTCAGAAAGTGGCAGCCAGGGCAGAAAGGCGATAAACAAAATATGGAAAAAAATACTATAACAACAAGAACATGTCAGATGCTCTACAGAGATAGACGTGATGCATAAGTACAATTACAAGCTACAGCTAGAGAAAAGAAATAAAGAAAGTACAAAATCAGCTTAAACCTTTATACATAGAGGCAATTAGACCCTGCTATTCCACAGTTTCACTGAAACCCAAAAAAATGTCATAGGATGAATGCAAACTGAATTTAACAAACAAATTATTTCTCATTCTGGATGGTATGTCAGAACAGCTTTCTCTAACAAACACAACAACAAGCAGACTTGTTAAGATGGGACATGCTCCTGTTGAGCACTGATGTCAGGATAGCCTCAGTGAAACTGAATGTTCTTCCGAGGTTTTTGTTCCTCTTCCAAGCTCTTCCCTCAAAAATTCCAGAGCACTTCTGGTCCTGTTTATACTTTGCGTTGTTTGAGCCTCTTAGAGACAAAGGATTCGCTGGAATTTGCTGGTGCTCCCTAGTGAGAGGGGTGGCCTAAACCTACTGGATCTGCACAGGTACTACCTGGTGGCAGAACTGGTCCCCAAAGTCAGCTGGACTAAGCAGAGGGGAGTCATGGGCTGGCTAAAAATAGAGGCACAGCAACCCTTGCTGGCCTTTCTATTTGCCCTGCCCCATATCTGTAGGACAGCCCCCATCTGGTCGGAAATATTTAACCTTTGGAACAGGCATGCACTCTGTATGCAGCTTAAAGCCAAGATCCTATTACAGTCCCCCGGAGCTACAGGCCCACTCACAGCATTATAGGTGACCTGGATTTCATTCCTCCATGCACAGACCCAGGGTTCTGCAGGTGAAACAGATTGAGCCTAACTAGATATGAACACTTTGTGAAGGGGTGGCTTCTGTATTCCCTTCGCAGAATTACAGCAGAAATTTGGTCTTCCAGCCCAGGATCATTATAGATACCTGCAGACATGCCATTAGGTGTCATTGCAGAGCTTGGTGCCACAGGTGGCAAGAGAGATGTCCTCATTAGAAAGCTTCCTATATTGGGAAGCACTGCTCATTGGCTGGAGAGGCACAACATCCAGAGTCTACCAAACTCGATCGAGTACAGATTTCCCAGAATTTCCTCTACTCTGTACTCAGTGGGAACAGAAGGGCAAGATTGAAATCCCTGAAGACTCCTGGAAAAATGGCTTGGGACAGGGGACAGAAGGTCATGGTGTCCCTGGGATGGAGAGAGTTTTGGTGGAAGTGCATAGTGTTTTTTTTTTTACAACACCCACCATCACAGCACATTTTCAAGGGAGTAACTCCAATTTATGTTGGAGAAATTGTGGCAGAACAGGGTCCCATTATAACATATTCTGGGTTGTCCCTGCCTGTAGCCATACTGGGACCAGGCACATTGTCCTGTCCACTATCTGAGGAGTGTATATTCCCAAAAGTTTTGAGCGCCTCTTCTTTGGACTGTCAGACTCCCTGGGTGGGGGCCAAGGTACAGTAAGACTTATTCCGTGCACTATGCACAGCAGGCATGAAGGGGGTGACAACATCATGCTGGCTAAAAGAGGAACTCCTCACCCTCCAATACTGGGTGAACAGAGTTAATGAGATGAGTAAGCTGGAGAAAATAACAGCTACACTAAAGCTGACCTTAGAGAAATACACTGACGCTGGAGGTAGATGGGAAACAACAGATGTGCCCCCACACACACAGAATGAGCCAGAAGAGGGTCAGTAAATGAAAAAGAGAGCGAAGTGGTTGGGTAAAGGTGGGTTGGCCAAAGTGCCAACTATGGGAACAGGTATATCACACACACACATAGACAATACACACATTAGAACATAATTTCTTGATACACAGCTCTCGGTGTGCCCAATTGTTGTCTCTGGTTTATTTGTTAACGCAGGTTCCCACTTTCAGTGGAGAGAGCCGGACCACACATCTGGACTGAAAAGAAGGCAATTAACAACACTGGATTAAAAGGCTAGGAAGAGAGCAATTACTAGATGCGAACATTATGATGTTTCTTTGCTCTTTCCTATGTATTGCTGTCTTTGGCTTTTATCACCAGTCTAAATACAAACTGCATTGTGATCACAAAGATATTGAGTGTAAGTATGTATTTTCTTGAATAAAGCAGAGTTTCAAAAAAAAAAAGAAAGAATGATAGGGTCAATTTTTTTGCCCAGTTTAGCTGCACTGCTGCTTTAAGTGCTTAAGTGTACATGTGACTCGCTAGAGTATTTTGAAACCACCCCAGGTGGTGCATCAGATGAAAGCAGTGCAACAAAGAACCCCTTTGAGAATCCATCCCCACCTGACACAGTATTGACTGGTCCAAACCTAAGTCAGTATGCCAAATTGTCAGTATGTTAAGAGTCTTTCCTTGAAAATGTTAATATTGTTTATACAACTTAAGGCAGAACTGGATAAAATGCAGGAAATTGTGGAAAATCCCAACTTTTGCAGAGAGTGGTGAAAATTCCCTAATAAAGCTACAGGTGCAATTTCCCAGTGGTACAGCTGATGGGGAAGGCTGGGTTAGAACCAACTCGGCTCCATGGACGAGGGATTGCTGGAGGTTCTGGGAGTTTGTTTGCAGTCATCTGGGGCCCGTAGTTTTGCACATATGGCCACAATTTTCTGGAACTCTCTACCTTGCCCTAACAAGAGTGTCAAAACCTAGACCATTTTAAGAGGGAGCTGAAAACCTACTTATTTAGTTTAGCATTCCCGGAATAGAAATAATGTTGTTGGTTTATATTGTTTTTGTATTGCTTTATTATTGTTACATTTGTGGAATTTTTTAATTGTTTTATTGTAAAGTGCATTGATTCAAAATGAGATTTGCGCTTAAGAAATAAAAATTGATCGATTAATAAGGAGGTTGGGTATGTTTCAAATAATGCATTGGGCCCTGGCAGAGTGCCAGAAGACTGAAAAGGGAGGCAATATTTTTTTCTACAAAATTGAGAAAATGAGGAAAGGGGGTCATAGGGTGGAAAACTACCTGAACAGAGAATCCAGGAAAGGCAGAGACAGAACACTTTGGTTGCATAAAATACAGCTTTTTATTTCACAGCAAGATCAATGCAGTCCATCGAAGTGCAAGCCCCATATTGCTTACAAATCCATCTGGAAGGTAAACCCAGGACTGGGCCTAGTAAAGCAACTGACCAGATGCCCGATGCCTCGTACATGTAAAGCCCCATCAGGGGATGGGCTTCTGGTAACTTTACCCCATTATATAGGGCTTCTCATACAGTAGGCTCTGGAGGTCATGTGATCACTTTTAAATCATTGCTACAGCAAACCTCTAGAGAATTATCGCAACCACTACACAGTGGAAAACAATGGCAGGTGTTTCAGAGGGGTTTTGAACCCATGTGGAAACAAATGTGCAGAAGTACAAACACGTGGTTGAGACTACGTACATTCTGTAACATATACTACTAATTAATAGGTTAGCCAAAACGTTGATCAAATAGATACAAACAAGAGAATTAAACATTTGCCAATAGACAAGAAATCAGATCAGTCTGAAAACATGTCGGCTTCCTGTCTTGCAAATATAAATAACAAAGTTTCTCTTACAAGGAACCGTAATCCTCCTTAAAGCAGTGGTAGGAATTTTGAACTATACTTTGTATTCCATTTTAGATTTCCACTTACCTCCTGTCTTGTATGATACCCTTCTTTTCTCATTTTGAGTTTGCTTTAACACTGTTTTTATATCTGAAATAACAAAAGCAGTGCTTCTTTTAATATGACTCAGACCAGGTTTCCCTCAGTATTCTCAGCTGTTTTTGTACATCTGTTGTTCTGTAAGCTTAAGCAACAGGGTCGGCTGCATGCTTATTCACTTTAGGCACAAGAAAAATGATCTTCAACAGTAGGTGTTCAAAAAAAGAGAATACTGATAAAAGCTTGGACTGAGTCGTATTAAAAGGAGCACTCCTTTTTTACTTCAAATGTAAACAACGTGTTAAAGCAGACGAAAATGGGCAAAGAAAGGTATTGTACAATTAAGAGGTAAGGGGCAATCTAAAATGGAATAAAAAAAATATAGGTCACAATTTTCCCTGCTGTCATGCACTGCTGCTTTAAGCCAAGTCCCTAGAGAAAACTTTTAGGACTATGTGTAAAGTAACTGTGGCCTCTGGGCAGCTAAGGCTCCCCTGTAGGTTCACGGACCTCTAAGGGTTAACTCTAGCCAGCCTGTAAGCCCACTGCTGGCTAGATTGGCTGGGAGTTTCTAGGGCATGTGGCCACCTCCTGGTGACTGGTGAGCCATCGAGTGTGGTTAGCCATGCGTCCGCCATATTACCAGAGGACTGAACTGATGGAAGATAGCAGGAATGGCATCCTCTCACCCAGATTCACAAGACAATGTATTGCTTGAAACTTGGGTAGCCGGCAAAAGCACACTGACACCACTGCAAGTAAGGCACTCCTTATCCTCATATATACAAGCAACAGACAAACGAGCATGTCTTGTGTTTTTCACCCCAGTGTGCATCTGCCGGCAACCTAAGTTTCAAGCAATACAATGTCTTGTGGATCTGGATGTAAGGATGCGATTCCTGCTATCTTCTAGCGGCTCAGTCCTCCGGTATTTATTTATTTATTTATGTCTTTGATAACTGGGTGGATGCAGTGATCCAAAGGACCATTTTCAGTCGGATGCATGGCTTCAAGAGAGCTAGTGTCAGTCCACACTCTAGCCTCTCCCTATTGAATTCTATGGTCTGCTAGAAGGAGTTGGGGAGACAAACCTTAGGATCTTTGTGGCAGCCATTTCATTTTGCCACCCGTGGAGTGAATCTCTACAGCATGCTGATCTTCAGGGGAAATCCTTTTGTTTCACAATCGGATAAGTACAGATTTTGAGGGAAAAAATTGAAATTGTGTAAAAATAAGTAATTATTCAAGGTACACCTTGGTACCTCCCTCTGTGTGATATACCAGGAGGTCCTGACCATGCATCTCTACAAGTAATTGGGCTGTTGGTTCCCCAGAGGGGAAAGCCCACATAGTCATTTAATCTGGAAGTTACTAGCTCCTGTATACCTTGGCAGGTGTAGGGGTTTGATACACATGGGACATGGGATACGTGTGTAGACTGAAGATGTGCTGAGTCTGAGGGATACACCCGAGGATCCCCGTGACAGCAGTCACAGGGTCAATATGGTGACCATGGCTGTAGGAAACTGGAGGGCTTTCACTGGGCCCATGGCCAGAGAGCTTCCCACATTGGCTGATCGGGCCTTCTGCTGGACTGATTGTATAACAGAACAGTGAGGACCATTTGTCCTGCTCAAAATGCAATGCTCCTATGTTTAAATCTTATCATAGTATTGCTGTGAGATAGCATTTTCCAGGTTAGTGAAAGAACCTCGAGTGTTGTGGGAGGACCCACACAGGGTAATGGCAAAACCCTGTATAGCTGGCTATAAAGCCCTGTATGTAATTTCAGACAAATGATTCCTGTTTCCCCTTAGTAACTGCAGTCTTAAAGGAACCATCTGTTTGAACCTGCTGGAATATGGCCCCAGCATGATATCTAGACTAGATAGTCCCTTAGGAGGAGGCCTCAAGAAAGGAAAGGTTCCATGTGTTTTGGTGGGGACTTTCCCCTTACTAAACTGCGGACAGCCCACAGAAAGTCAGATCTGCAAATGAATCATCATTCTAAATCACCATGAGCTAAGCGTACAGCCTGTGAAGTAGAATGTAACTGTTCTGAAAGATAGCTCCTAGGTACAAAAGTGCCTCACCCTCGTTGAGTAGCGGGGGATCCTGCAATGGGGTATTCTGTATTTGACAAGAAACTATCTACTCCCTATGGACCAGTGGGATTATAGGGTAAGGTGACCAGACCCAAGCAATTGTGGTCTCCTAGTGGGAAATACCCCCCAGTGCCCTATTCCAAATTGTGTTTGTGCACCACATAGGTCCTAGTTTCAGTGGAACTGTCAGAAATTATGCAGACTCCATGGCCTCTAAATTGGCTACCTTAATCCCTCAGGGAGTTGGACAGACCAGAACCCAGGTCAGGCTACAGAGGGACCTTCCCTTGGGGGGCAGTGGTGAAGTGGGTGCTGAGTCTAGAGGAGGTTGGTAGGATGGAATCCCCGAATAGCTCCCTTGTGAAAATCCCCACAGATACAACCATATTTCATTGCTGAAATAGACTCTACCTCATGCTGGGTCCTTCATATTCTGGGTGTAAAAGACACTACTCTCAGAAACAAATGTGCCCCTGGGTTGTACGCAGCCTCTAAAGTCAGTGCTGGAAATACAGGGAGGCTTGCTAGGGCTCATTCCCCCCCCAGCTCGGAAGTGAGCCCTGGTAGCTCATGCATCACTGACGTTGACTGATGATGGGAAGGGGGGTCTCAGTTTAAAGACAGTGACCTTATGGGCCCCCCAGCTCCCAGAGCTCATCAAGTGCAATTCCAACACTGCCTAAAGTACCTGGGGGGGGAGAGGGGGATTTTCAAAGTGTTGCATCTGTTTTCTGGATGCAATTGTGCACTTCTGTCAGAAAAGTTAGACTACAAAAAGGTGGTCAAACTTTATGGCGAAAGTACCGCAGCTGCATCTGGACAGTGGATGCAAGTACCACAGTTGTGGCTGAAAGTGCAAAGTGTGTAAAATGTTGCAGATGCATCAAGATGTATGGAAATAGGATGCACGCATCCTGATACCCCACTGCTGAACGAATCTGGTTCTAGTGGTGTGCCCAGCTGGTCAGGTGGGGGCCTGCGGGTGACCCTCATCATCCAGCCTCCGGCGCTTTCCTCTGGTTTTTGCGCCCCAGAGACGTGATGTGCAATGATGTCATGGCACACTTTCCACTAGCCTCCACCAGGCACCAGGAGAGTGGTCCTGCAGACGCTCGATCCTTCTCCCCCTGGCTGACCCTTCAACCACCTTGATTCCCTCCCATGTCTGGGTCATTGGTATCTCAAGCAGTAGCGCCACCGCTGTGCTGGCTGGCTGGCGTGCATCCAGCACTTAGAAAATCTCGACCATGGACTCTGATATTTGTGGGACAGTGCCCCAAAGAAATCACCCTCATGGAATATGGACTTTGATTTGAACTTTGATTTCTTAGATTCAGTGTTCTACAATTGGTACGTTTATCTAATAATATGCTCATGAGCTTTACCTTTAATAAATTGATTGGTCAGGTTTTAATTGAGTTATGGACATTCAGTTATTGTTGGGGAATGTTTGCTTGCTAACCTAAGTTGTTTGCAGCCCTGTGCTGGCCCGAAGAGCATCTGCACTCGAGGGAGATCACCTCAGAAGTGAGGAGTCAAGTCAGTGCTTCTTCTTCGTGGGCTCCCTCCCTGAAATGACTGTTGTTGATTATCCCTAGGCCAGACAAGGGGGTTACATAATAATAATAAACAATTTTACTGTGAATCTGTTAACTCTTAATTGTATGTGACTTACTGTTGTAACGCTGACATCTGTGTTTATAGGATTGGACATATCTGGTCATAACAGTAACCTGTACTTGAAAATTGCAATAAAATATTTGTCAAGTATAAAAAAAGCAAATAGATACAAACACTCCCATATCACACAATTCAAACAGGAAAAAAAAACAAAAAAACAGCTGAGAGACCTAAAGATAGAGACGTCTTAATTTTCTAGTCTTCTCTACACCATGCCAAGATCCTGCCACAGAGTGACTCTGAAATGAGACAGGAACCTTGGCTAGGAAACCTCATTTTTGGGACACCAATGTGGACCCAAGCCTTACACTTACTTACAGTATAAATTGTAGAAGTAAAGGTGTGTTTCTTACCATGGGTGACTTGTAGTATTGATGGAGAAAATTTATGAAGTCTGTGATTGTTAACATCCCTAAAGAAAGAATAAACTCATTGAAATCTTGACAAAGGGTAAAACATTAAGGGCTAGTGTTAGCCATCTTGAAGAATTACATGCATACATATGGAACATACATGGGGCCTACAGACAGGAGGAAGCATGATGCCTATCTGGCCTGTCCGCTATTATTTCAATGATACCTCCCAGAGAACCCACCTTCAATTAGACATTTATCCAGTCTAGATTTAAAATATTTACAGCCACATTAGTCACCACCCATTCTGGCAAACTGTTCCATGTCTGCACCACTCTGTGAGTGAACCAACGTTCCCTCTTGACAATTTTAAAATTACCCTCCCAAATCACAGACGTCCGAGCCCTTCTTTGTAGTGCATGAATTATATCAAGTAATTTTGTAATTTGTAATTTTTTTTTTTAATTATTTTGGGCTGGGGAACGGCACATGGAGCCAAATCTCTTTTTCAGGTACAACCCAGGAGAGAACTAAGCACAGAGAGGTTAAGTGACTTGCTTATTGCTTATGGTTGCAAAGTATGCAAGTGGCATTTGAGGGATTCAAACCCAAGCATGATAGGGCTCCTGGTTCACTGTTGTATACTCTAATAACCAGAAAAACACAATAGCACAACAGCTCAGTGCTCAGAAGTGAGCCAGGTGCATTGCTAGTAAAGACAATGCAGCAATGCTCTAGCAATGGCATAGAGCCTAGATTCACTAGAAGCACACTTACACAAGAGTGGTGCCATCACCGTAAATGTTCTGGCCTTGGAGGTAAGGGTGTGCAAGTAACAAATAGTATTTCCTGACTACCATGAATAATGCACCATTCATTATTCCGATCGGAATAATAAATATTAGCACAGTGTCTACTATGTGTATGAAAATGCGGCGCTCAACTTTGGGGGTGGGGTGCCTGCTACTATCACTGATCTACCTGACAGACTGCATGACTAGTGCACCAGACAGGAACGGAGAAAGTGACTCTATCTATGATGACTCTTTTGTCTACTCAAACAGCATGGCAGGGGTGGAGGAGTTGCTCAGTTCAAACTGGCACCTAAAACATGCTCGTTTTGCCCATATTGCTCATTACCTGTCTACCTCGCATTTCCATGTCCCTAGGAGACATGACTTACTAAAACTCTTCACAGAAATCAGGTGGCATATAATAAAATTTTCTCACGTGGAAGACACTGATTCGAATCCAGGACCTCCATGCGGCCAGCCATGCAACCTTTCCCCACTGGTTCTCCAACAAGGGTCTTAGAGTAGCCCACATGAATGTGCGCAGACTCACAGCAAATTTTGCAGAATTGGAAGCATGGGCATCACACTACTGCCCAGAAATTTTTGGCCTCTCAGAGACCTGGCTGAAGCCACATATCCCTGACTCAGTTTACCTCATAGCGCTCGACAGCTAGAGGCTACCATTATTTTAGCGACGGCCACAATGCCAGCTGTCGGCATTGTAGCCACGGGGATGTCAGTACACACAATCAGGGGGCTACACCCCCTGAACCCTCTCCTAGGTGCCCTATTCACCAACCTAGATTGTATAGATCGGTCCCTTCTTTACCGGACATTGGACATAGAAAAGGCATTTGATTTCTTTGTAACCACAATGCAAGCTCTTCAAGACAAACATGTCCCCCTTAAAAAATGAAGAGTCAGAGGTACTCCAACGAGATGGATGCACAGTGACCTCCCAGCTTTCATCAAAAGAAGGGACAAATCCCAGTGGCCCACTCGAGCTCGACACCCCCACAGCGAAACTTGAAAACAGACCATTACAGCGACATTTGCTGTAATTGTCTGTTTTTGGCGACTCTCTTTTCTGGTGTCCTGCCCCCTCACCTAATCAACTCCAACCTGGAGTTGATAATCAATAAATGCGGGGGTATTGGGGGTGTAGCCCCCCACAAAAAACACAGTCTGTTGCAAGGGCACAGTACCGGTATCGGTATTGTGCCGTTGCTGTCGGGGACATCGGGATCTTTACTGTTGTGATCCCTTGGTGCTTTCGACAAATCCTGGGTCAAAGCCAAACACTCACTGTCCCTGGTGGATTGGGCAGAATACAGAAGGCTGAGAAATAATTGCAAACAAGCCATACGGGCTGCAAAAAGTTTCTACTGTAGACAACTGCTCAAATCATCCCTCGGGAACTCTCAAGGTTTCTGGAACCATATTAAGTCTTTTATGGACCAGGATAAAAGCGCAACATGACACTGGATGGGGTAAATTGCAACAATACAGTCTAGATTGCTAACGCCCTAAATGCACACTTCTATGACCTCGAAGAGTACACACAGCTGACAGGACAGTCCTTGGCTACAAAGGAATACACAGATAAGTCAGCCCCCTCTCCTTTTAATCTCAGGATTGTCTCCATAGCCAAAGTCCTACATCTCCTAAGATCTGTTCTGGACAATGGATCTACAGGTTTAGATGGGCTACTACCGAGATCTATAAAAAATGGCTGCCCCGTGACTAGCTGCTCCAGTCTCCAGACTCTTCAACTTGTCCCTAACCACAGGGACAGTTCCAAAGCTCTGGAAAACTGCCAGGGTGGTTCCCATTCACAAAAAGGAGACACCAAGAACATTGAGAATAACCCCCACCCCCAATCACCATCCAATCGGTCCTGAACAAACTGCTGGAGAAGGTCATAACCACCCAGGTAATGGAATATCTACAATGAAATAATCTTCTGTCACAGGCCCAACATGGTTTCAGGAAGGCACACTGCACATCAACTGCCCTTATTCAGTTCACAAATGATGCAAAGGAGGCCATGGACAAGGGCATGCTAACAGGCACAGTCTTCATAGACCTCACGAAGGTGTTTAACCTTGTGGATCACCCCTTGCTGTTAGAAAAAGTTACCTGCTTGAGTTTCTTGCCTGCAACTACCTCCTGGATGGCTAGCTACTTATCAGAGTGACAGCAATTCGTCCAAATTGATAAAAACAAATTGGAACTCACCTCCACCAATGTGGGGGTCCCTCAGGGATCAAGATTAGGTTCCTTATTGTTCTCCCTATTCATTAATGTGTTGCCCGCCCTAGCTGACCCATGCTCTGCATTACTCTATGCAGATGACATGGTGCTGTATAGCTGTGACAAGGACCTATCAATCATTAACTCACATCTGACAGAGGCGTTTGATGGCACACAGACTACTGCTGAACTCAAAGAAGACAGTCTCCATGACATTTGGCTGTGTGCCAAGACTCAAACCTTGTTCTGCCATATTTACCATCCCTGGTCCACACAGAATTCCACTCAACGCTGTACAGTCCTTTAAATACCTGGGAATCACCCTGGACCCATCCCATCTGTCCATTATCTGCAAGTCGGCAAATATAATATTGGGACTAGCCTATAAAATTAGGCACACCCTCACCACATCTGCCAGACTAGCCACTGCACAGGGTATACTGCGTCCAACCCTTACTTATGGTCTCATCACCTACCTGGAACCCAGCAAGAAGGTCGTTATCAAATGGAACACGTGCTATAACAATATTTGCCACTTTGCCCTCTCTGCACCCAGGAGGACCCATCACAGCCTCCTTTATGCCAGTCTAGGATGGTTGTCTCTGACTTCCTTTAGAATCTACATGGCAGGATGTGCAGTTGACAGTATTATAAGATCCAGCACCCCACCTGCGCTTGCAAATGGGTTAAGATGCACCCAGAGACATACCAGATAAGGTCTGCCGATAGGCCGCAATTAGATGTCCCGAAATGTATGACAAAGATGGACGAGCAGGCATTCTCAGCATTTGCTCCCAGACTATGGAACTCTATCCTTGCGGAAGTATGTTTCACCCAGTCTCGCCAGGTTTTTAAGAGTGACCTTCGCAAGCACCTCATGAGCACTGATTTATGTGCATGCAGCACAATCCTGAGCAATACTACTTAGCCAGGTCTTACCTGTTGGCAACAAGTGTAGTGCACTTAGCTTGCCTTTGTATCTGACCTGCTATTATGTTACTGTGTCCAAGGTTGGCTAGCCTGACCTGACCAATGTTAATGCCGTGTTGTGTTGCATCCTTCAACCTCTGATATATAGGATTACCTGCTGTCTGTTGTTTACACCGCCTGTAACCCCAAACTGTTGATGCACCACCAGCCATGCTGTGTGAGTTGTGTTTACCTGTAACTGTTGTCACCAGAAATTGTACCACCTTGCAGTTTGTAACTGTCCCAGGTCGTGCCTGAAAATAGGCAATGCCTTTGCCTAGTGTACCTACCCGGTGAACAAAAACAAAATAAATAAATAAAATAAATATTCATTCCCCATTCAGAAAAAAACTTGCTTAAAAAAAAAATAGAAACAGCTCCCATCCTCCTCCATAGTCCAGATACTTTAAAATACATAAGCCCCCCCAACCACCACCCTCAGAGCCCCAACCCCACTGTCCTCACCCCAGTATCCCACATTTTGAGAAAAAATATTTTTTAAAGGGAGATTGTCAATCCTTTTTACAAGATATTATTTCTAGCTGAAATCCCACATTTTATGATTGCCTACCTTCTCTGAAATGTATTGATGTGATTGGTTGTTTTATCTGCTTCCCTTCTTAGTAGAGCAGAAATGCATGGTATTAGTGTAGTTATACCCCAACCTTGTTTTCTTTCAAATCATTGATCAGCTCTTACTACCTGCCTCCTGAACATTAGGAACACCACAACAGTGAAGCCACTCAAAATGCAATAGTGTCCTCTCCTCCCACTGCATCACGCGTGGCTAGACTGAGTGGGGGTGTTCCAAACTCCAGGAAAGATGCAGTAGCAGTTGCTCAAGGAATGTAAACAAACACATTTTTGTGTGGTAACATCAGTATGGTGAGCAGTCTGTTTTTCACTTTAAACAACCAACTAAATCATCAATCTTTACAGAATATGAACACTCATAAAATGTGTTTTTTTTTAAACTAGGGACAATTTCAGGCCTAAGGGGGTTGACAGTGTCCCTTTAAATTGAAAGTTCAGTGATGGATGACCGGTACAACCTGGCTGCCACCAACTTTCAGTGCTCCACAACAATTGCTATGATCACTGTGAGTGAGGAGAAGGGTAACCATAACAGCCTTCCCTCCTCTATAGCCATCCGCCTTCTTCTAAGTAAAAGTGCTCACATGCTTGCTTACATAGTAAAACCAACAGATCACATGATCAACTGGTTTTACTACATGAGCAAGAAGATCATCGACCCTAGATGAGGGCAGGCTATGTCGGCTGCCTTTCTTCCGTCTCGTAGTGACTGGAATTGGATGCAGGATGCGGGGTGAAGGGTGCAGCAGGGGAAGGTGCTACTGCCAGGGTAGGGTGTAGTAAACGTTGTAGCGCACTGTAAAGTGCTGAAAGTCAGAGGTGGTCGTGATTGTGCCAGTTGGCCTTCATTGGACTTTTAATTAAAAAATATTTTTATTGTCAAAATGTGGGTACTGGGGAGGGTGGGCTTGGGGCTCTTACTGAGGGTGGGGGCAGAGGGCCGAAATATTTTAAAGGATCTGGGTTAGAGAAGGGGTGGGGGTCTGTTTATTTTCTTTTTCAGTTAAGGTAACACAAATAGCAAATACCAAATACCCAAATATTTTGGGGCCTGAATAGAATATTTGGCTGGCTATTCTGGATAAGATCTTTATACTCCCCTCGTTGGAAGACTTCAGCTGGAGAAACAGGGTGGCAGGACCATAAGGAGGTGTGCTTCCATGGAACGTTACTGGCAGTTTAGGGCACACTGAGGTAAGGAGGCTGGGGAGGTAGTGGGGGCCCCATCCACTGAGGAAGTTATAGGTTCCACTGTATGGCAATCTTAGGAATATCACTACGATGAGAAAGTTCCTTAACTTTCCTGGGATTCAGTCATTCTGGATATAAAATATACAGAAATAATACTCACAAAAACAACACACTGCATCTCAACTGGGCTACCCTAGACAAATAAATCAGGCATGTGTTTCACTATGATACAAAGGTATGATTTCTTAAAGTTTAAATACAAATGTTAGATTATGTGTTTTCAATTAGTATAATGTGATGTTTGATTGAATTCTAATTGCTTCTTCTGTCATGCCAGGACACTCTTGGAAATGAATTTCTGGGAAATAAAGTTAATATTCAACTCTGGAGTTATTTTTCTGGTTAAATATATGAATAAACAAACATAAAAGTAAAACCAAAAGAATATCACTATCTTACCTGGAGCCTGGGAATTCCGGTTTATACTGTTGTGCCTCAGTATCATACAGCCCGTGACAGGTGGCGAGTGGGTGAGTTTAAAATTAATCATATTCCTTTGTGTGTGTAATGATGCTTATAATGGTGCTGGCACTGGACAGTGCTGGCAGTCCCTGATTCCCTCTGTCTCTCTCTGATAATGCTGTGGTACAGGTCAGTGTTCTTTAGCTGGGCTTGAATCCCTGGTTACCCTCTGTATCTGTGATGATGCTGTAGTACTGGACAATACTCATTAGGTAGCCTTGAATACCCATTCTGTGGTGAACTTGAGTCCCCATGCTGAAGAATAGCATCATTACAGATAAACAGGGGAATGTGTGAATACCTTATTTAGAATATTTGAGCCAAATATTATATTTATGCCCACAGATATTCAAGTATATATTACTTGTATTAGTATTCAGAAGATATGATTAAAACAAAGGAAAAGAGTAGCCCCCACCCTCCTCCCAAGCTCAAATCCTTAAATTTAAGCCTCTAGTCCCCCACCCTCTGTTAGAAACCCAATCCCCATCTGTTCCCTTCCAGCACCCACAATTTCATATTTAAGTAGTTACGACTCCCAGGATGGGTGGCTGGCCAACCCACTCACCTCCACGGTTGGCCTTAATCTGACCACTTGTTTGCACTAAAAGAAATTCCCCCTCCACCCATGCAGCACCCTCTGACCACTCTCCTCCTTTGAATTAAGTGTGCCGATGGCTGGCCATGGCATCTTCCAGTGACAACGAAGGCAACTGGCACAAACTCGCCTTGCTCCTTGGCTGTCCACCTACTGCAGTATGAAAGCGCTTCCGCATTTGCTCACTGTAAAGTGAAACCTGCTGATTACATGATCAGCTGATTTCACTATAAACAGCAAACATGCGCCTGTGGGAGTGCTTCCAATCTGCAGAAGATGGCCAGCTGTGGAGGAGGGCAGATCTGCACCAGTCGCCTTCCATTTAATTCAAGAACTGTGGGCTGGGTGGGGGGAGTGATCAGAGGGTGCTGCAAAGGTGGGGGTTTGGTTGGAAATTACTTTTCCTTTAGTTCAAATGAGATCTTAGATGGTGACCACCCATGGAGGTGGGTGGTTTGGTCCGGTTACCCATCGTGGGAGTTTTAACTACTTTAATATAACATTGTGAGGGGGGTGTTGCATTTCTAACAGAGGGAGGGGGATGGGGGCTTTAATTTAAGGATTTGGGCTTGGGTGAAGAGTGGGGGTTCTTTTTCAAACAGTATTTCCTTATTAGGAATAGGCACAAATAGTGCATTATTCGAGGTATTCAGGAGTACTGTTTCTTATTATGAAATGGGTAGAAAGAATGCTGAATTCTGATTGACTGAGAGCTTGTTTCAGCTGGGCTGTCATCACAACAGCACAGCTGAAAGTAATATGTTTAAAAAAAGGCATAAAATTTACTAAAAATTACCCATTTCATAATCGCAGTAAGGCACTTCAGGGGGTGCTTTATGTTGGGCTAACGGCCCTTCTCGGGTGGTGGAAGCACTCGGCTACATCTCATGCTTCAACACCATAACCCCCCCCCATCATGCCTTATTGCTTAACTCACACACCCTTATCTTAAATGGGGACGGAGAGAGAATCTCCGATCTTGAAGTGGGTAGCCATCTGGGAACAAGCGACCACCAAACAGTGTGGTTCATGATAAACTTAGCTGTAGAGTCAAGCCATACAAAAGTGATGGTACTGGACTTCAGGAGGGCTGATTTTGTCAAAATCGGAGAGTGCTTCAGAAAAGCACTAGCAAACAGGCAAGAAGGTGGGGTGGAGCAACAATGAGGAAACATCAAAACCACCGTCACAGGGGCAACAAGCCTGTGTGTGAAGCAAATAAATCAAAACAAAAGAAAAAAACACTATGAGTCTCAAAAGAAGTGGTGGGGAAGGTAAGGGAGAAAAAGATAGCATCCAGAAAGTATAAGGAAAAACAGAAGGAGCAGGACAGAGAACTGTGCCAGTTAATGCAGAAGGAAGCGGGGAAGGCAGAATAGCAAAGGCCCAAACTGAGGAAAGATAGCCAACTCGGTTAAGAAGGGGGATAAAACCTTTTATAGGTACATTAGGGAGCAAAGAAAGACTAAGGCAGGGATACTGAGGCTGAATAAAGAGGAAGGCGGTTGGGCAGAAAGCGACAGTGAAAAAGCAGGGATACTAAATGAATACTTCTGCTCAGTATTCACAATGGAAAAGCAGGGGGAGATACCTAGTCCAGTCAATAGAAGCACTCTGTTATAAGGGGGGTTGATATTAGTCCTTTCACAGAAGAAAGGGTTCTGAAAGAACTCTTAAAACTGAAGGCGGATAAAGCAATGGGGCCTGATGGGATTCACCCCAGAATTCTAAAAGAACTAAGGGAAGAACTAGTAACACCACTGACTACCCTTTCTAATAAATCATGGGAGGATGGTGTGGTACCTGAGGACTGGAGGATGGTGGATGTGATTCCCCTTCACAAAAGTGGGAGCAAGACAGAGGCAGGAAACTACAGACCTATCAGTTTGACCTCAGTGGTAGGGAAAATGATGGAATCACTTCTGAAGGAAAGAATTGTTGACTACCTAGAGGCCAGTGGGGCACAGGACCCAAGGCAGCATGGATTCACAGCAGGAAGGTCATGTCAGACAAATCAACTGATTTATTTAACTGGGTGACCAAAGTAGTAGACCAGGGAGGGGCTGTGGACATGGCCTACCTAGACTTTAGCAAGGCATTTGACGCAGTCCCACACAAAAGATTAATAAATAAATTAGCCAGCTTGAAAGTGGGTCCCAGGGTGGTAGCCTGAGTAAACACTGGCTGGACAACAGGACACAGCGGGTAATAGTAAATGGAGTCCACAGTGAAGAAAGGGGGTTTACTAGTGGGGTACCACATGGTTCAGTACTGGGGCCAGTCCTTTTTAATGTCTTTATAAGTGACATTGCAGAGGGACTGAAAGTGAAAGTATATCTCTTTGCAGATGACACAAAGATCTGCAACAGGGTTGATACACAAGGTGGGGTGGAAAGGATGAAAAGGGACTTGGCAAGGTTGGAGGAACGGTCACATGTATGGCAGCTTAGATTCAACACAAAGAAGTGCAAAGTAAGGCACCTGGGAAACAAAAACCTAGGGGAAGAGAACACAATGGGGGGTGAGATACTGACAACAACAAAAATGGAAAGGGACCTGGGGGTAGTCATATCAGATGACCTAAAGGTGGGCCAGCAATGTGAGAAGGCAGTAAGGAGGGCTGGTGGGATACTGGTGTAACCCCTAGTTGGCGCTATCCCAAGGGCTACTACCCCTGCCTGCTTGGCTAGTAGCAGGTTAAGGGGCCTAGGTTTGGTAACAGGTGCCTCCACCCAGAGGTCAGGGCTGGAAATGGTCAAACTAACCAGTACACAGCCCTCCGGGACACTGTGACCTCCCTCTGTTCCTGCTAGTAGCCCACACGATACGCAATAATTACTTTCACAATACCCCTGATATGCTTTGCAAATACCCATACAGTTTG
This sequence comes from Neoceratodus forsteri, assembly GCA_016271365.2. Lineage (NCBI taxonomy): Eukaryota > Metazoa > Chordata > Ceratodontiformes > Ceratodontidae > Neoceratodus > Neoceratodus forsteri. The sequence goes on along the minus strand of CM028132.1, from coordinate 1,375,765,393 downwards.
CACTTACCACCAGGGTTAATTTCTCCAGTTCGACCCTGGGGGAACCCCTGTAAAACAAGGTTAGCCAGCACCAATAGCAACAGTACAATACTTCGAGCACAAATTAGAACCACAGTCTGGTTAGATTGCAGAAAAAGAGTAGATCTGATTTATTCAGGGGGGTTCGAACAAGGGCCGGGGTAATCAGGTTAATTAGCTTAAATACTCTATAGTTCACACTACTGTGCATGCATTTAGAGTCCCTACTACAGCCACACTCTCTGGGTACCCAGGTGGAGGGAAGGTGGGCTAGCCAGGACCGTTGCCCGAGGTAGGCTGGCGTTGCAGCTGGTCAGGGCCCTGTGAGGAAAAAAACAGCCATGCACCACACTCTAACTGTAATCCGGAGTCGGAGGGCTCAGTTCATGAAGGAAAAATAACAAAACAATCAGGTGACACACTTTTGATTTAGCTATATGTTGCAGGGAGCTACCCTGGTGACTACTCACGATACCCAGGACTGGACACAGGCTGGACGAGAATGGAAACAGTAGATGAACTCTCTGGATTGCCAGGAGAAGCAAGGCCCACACGATTCACCAAGGCATCCTTCCCGTTCAGGCGTGGAGCAGGGGGCTGATCCCCAGGCAGGTCTCTCATCGATGGCTCTTCTCTGTGCAGTAGGGTAGTCTGGCAGAGCCCTCGTGGCAAGGCCCAGCTGCATGGGGCTAACCGTGGATTCAGTCTGTTTTGGGCTGGATACAGCTTCCAGCAATCAGCACACAGTTCACACAAAAGGGGAACTAAATCGCAACCCCATTCAGTACATAGCACATTTATATGCAAGGAAATACTACTGTACCAGGCAAACTGCTCCCTGGTCACAATCGCAAAGTCTCTGCTCAAAACTGGGAGCTCAGAAGTAGCTGGAGTTCCTGACAGGCCGATCGCTTTAGCAAAATCTTCGGTCTTCTACAGGTTGAGCATGGTTACATTTCGGTGGCTTCTCCGTTCTCTCAAGATCGGATTTAGTCTGAAAATAATCCTCTTCTCCCTCTCTGGGCAGAAAACAGGCAAGCAGGCCAGAAGTCAGGCCGTCCACAGTTCTCCCATGTGAACTACTATGCAAACGGCTGCTCGAACTATACGAGCTGTTGCTCTCTCAGCTTCCAACTTAGATCCGGCTTGCCAGCAGATTTCCTCAGATCCAAAAGGTTCGGTTGGTCGGTTCAGCTGCCAGTCATAGTAAGATCTCCCCCTTCTGTTGCAAAAAGGCGCCAACAGTCCAAAACTACAAATCCCAAGTTGGTAATCCATACAGCTCCTATAGGCAGGCTCCATTTTAGAGTCCCCAAGTACTGATTGGTCCAACTCGGCAGTTTGGGACCAAAATGGTGGAGATAGACAGAAACCCCTCACTGCAAAGAAGGCAGGTTAGAACAAACAACAATCATCACTACTCTAACTTATTCTCAGCAAATAGTTACATCCTTCAGCAGAGCTCCCTCTGTACAATTGGCGATGGCAGAAACAGAGCTATTTTCCAGCAGACCGGGCAGGACTCAAGCAGGGAAACATTCAGACCCCCTCCAGAGTAATTATGACTGCAATTAGGCAGCTCTTAGAGAGACAGTATGTAGAGGCTTTAAAAGCGCTCTCTAGCAATACCATCCAAATGGCTATAGCGCCAGACACCAGCCTGGCAGCGAGCAATTAGGCAAGGTCACGGAAGACTTTTCGGGAACCCCTAGTTGTAGGGGGGTTACACGGGGATGCATAGGGAGAGGCATCACCAGTAGAAAACAGGAAGTTGTTGGCCCTCTGTACAGACAGTTGGTAAGATCACATCTGGAGCACTGTGTACAGTTCTGGAGACCCCATCTTCACAAAGACATAGGGTGGATGCTGTCCAGAGAAAGGCAACCAAAATGGTGCAGGGTCTGCACCAGAAGACATATGAAGAAAGACTAAAGGAGCTTAAGATGTATAGCCTCGAGGAAAGGGGGGGGGCATGACAGAAACTTTCAAAGACCTCAAGGGAATCAACAAAGTCCAAGAGGGTAGCATCTTTCAGAAAAAGAGATGTGCAAGAACAAGGGGTCACAATTTGAAGATAGAGGGGGGACGGCTCAGAGGTAATGTGAGGAAGTATTTCTTCACAGACAGGGTTGTAGATGCATGGAACGGCCTTCCTGAGTAGGTCGTAGAGACAAAAACAGTGGGGGAATTCGAGAATGCATGGGACAAACATAAGGCAATTCTAGTGGGGGGTAGGAGGAAGTAAGCTGTTGGTTAACTAGGATCTGCAGCTTATCCATTAGGTAGGGAAATGGGCAGACTAGGTGGGCCAAGTGGTCCCTATCTGCCATCAAATTCTATGTTTCTACGTTTATTGGACAGTGCTCAGTATTTGAGTAGGTAGGTTTGAATCCCCGGTTCCCCTGTGTGCTTGTGATGATGCTGTAGTACAGGACAGTGCTCAGTAGCTGGGTTTGAATCCCCGGTTCCCCTGTGTCTCTGTGAAGATGCTGTAGTACTGGGCAGTGCTCAGTAGCTGGATCTGAATCCCTGGTTCCCCTGTATGTCTGTGATGATCCTGTAGTACAGGGCAGTACTCAGTAGCTGGATCTGAATCCCTGGGTCCCCTGTGTGTCTGTGATGATTCTGTAGTACTGGGCAGTACTCAGTAGCTGGATCTGAATCCCTGGTTCCCCTGTGTGTCTGTGAAGATGCTGTAGTAATTGACAGTGCTCAGTAGGTGGATCTGAATCCCTGGTTCCCCTGTGTGTCTGTGAAGATGCTGTAGTACTGGACAGTGCTCAGTAGGTGGATCTGAATCCCTGGTTCCCCTGTGTGTCTGTGATGATGCTGTAGTACTGGACAGTGCTCAGTAGCTGGATCTGAATCCCTGGTTCCCCTGTGTGTCTGTGAAGATGCTGTAGTACAGGGCAGTGCTCAGTAGGTGGATCTGAATCCCTGGTTCCCCTGTGTGTCTGTGAAGATGCTGTAGTACTGAACAGTGCTCAGTAGGTGGATCTGAATCCCTGGTTCCCCTGTATGTCTGTGATGATGCTGTGGTACTGGGCAGTGCTCAGTAGCTGGGATTGAATCCCTAGTTACCCTGTGTGTCTGTGAAGATGCTGCAGTACTGGACAGTGCTCAGTAGCTGGATCTGAATCCCTGGTTCACCCTGTATGTCTGTGATGATGCTGCAGTACTGGACAGTGCTCAGTAGCTGGATCTGAATCCCTGGTTCCCCTGTATGTCTGTGATGATGCTGTAGTACTGGGCAGTGCTCAGTAGCTGGATCTGAATCCCTGGTTCCCCTGTATGTCTGTGATGATGATGCTGTAGTACTGTGCAGTACTCAGTAGCTGGATCTGACTCCCTGGTTCCCCTGTATGTCTGTGAAGATGCTGTAGTACTGGGCAGTGCTCAGTAGCTGGATCTGAATCCCTGGTTCCCTTGTATGTCTGTGAAGATGCTGTAGTACTGTGCAGTGCTCAGTAGTTGGATCTGAATCCCTGGTTCCCCTGTGTGTCTGTGATGATGCTGTAGTACTGTGCAGTGCTCAGTAGCTGGATCTGAATCCCGGTTCCCCTGTGTGTCTGTGAAGATGCTGCAGTACTGGGCAGTGCTCAGTAGCTGGATCTGAATCCCTGGTTCCCCTGTATGTCTGTGATGATGCTGTAGCACAGGACAGTGCTCAGTAGCTGGATCTGAATCCCTGGTTCCCCTGTATGTCTGTGATGATGATGCTGTAGTACTGGGCAGTGCTCAGTAGCTGGATCTGAATCCCTGGTTCCCCTGTGTGTCTGTGATGATGCTGTTGTACTGGGCAGTGCTCAGTACCTGGATCTGAATCCCTGGTTCCCCTGTGTATCTGTGATGATGCTGTAGTACTGGGCAGTGCTCAGTAGCTGGATCTGAATCCCTGGTTCCCCTGTGTGTCTGTGATGATGCTGTAGTACTGGGCAGTGCTCAGTAGCTGGATCTGAATCCCTGGTTCCCCTGTGTGTCTGTGATGATGCTGTAGTACTGGGCAGTGCTCAGTAGCTGGATCTGAATCCCTGGTTCCCCTGTGTGTCTGTGAAGATGCTGTAGTACTGGGCAGTGCTCAGTAGCTGGATCTGAATCCCTGGTTCCCCTGTGTGTCTGTGAAGATGCTGTTCTACTGGGCAGTGCTCAGTAGCTGGATCTGAATCCCTGGTTCCCCTGTGTGTCTGTGATGATGCTGTAGTACTGGCAGTGCTCAGTAGCTGGATCTGAATCCCTGGTTCCCCTGTGTGTCTGTGATGATGCTGTAGTACTGGGCATGCTCAGTAGCTGGATCTGAATCCCTGGTTCCCCTGTATGTCTGTGAAGATGCTGTTCTACTGGGCAGTGCTCAGTAGCTGGATCTGAATCCCTGGTTCCCCTGTATGTCTGTGATGATGATGCTGTAGTACTGTGCAGTACTCAGTAGCTGGATCTGAATCCCTGGTTCCCCTGTGTGTCTGTGATGATGCTGTGGTACTGGGCGGTGCTAGTAGCTGGATCTGAATCCTGGTTCCCTGTGTGTCTGTGATGCTGTAGTACTGGGCAGTGCTCAGTAGCTGGATCTGAATCCCTGGTTCCCTGTGTGTCTGTGATGATGCTGTAGTACTGGGCAGTGCTCAGTAGCTGGATCTGAATCCCTGGTTCCCCTGTGTGTCTGTGATGATGCTGTAGTACTGGGCAGTGCTCAGTAGCTGGATCTGAATCCCTGGTTCCCCTGTATGTCTGTGAAGATGCTGTTGTACTGGGCAGTGCTCAGTAGCTGGATCTGAATCCCTGGTTCCCCTGTGTGTCTGTGATGATGATGCTGTAGTACTGTGCAGTACTCAGTAGCTGGATCTGAATCCCTGGTTCCCCTGTGTGTCTGTGAAGATGCTGTAGTATTGGGCAGTGCTCAGTAGCTGGATCTGAATCCCTGGTTCCCCTGTGTGTCTGTGATGATGCTGTAGTACTGTGCAGTACTCAGTAGCTGGATCTGAATCCCTGGTTCCCCTGTGTGTCTGTGAAGATGCTGTAGTACTGTGCAGTGCTCAGTAGCTGGATCTGAATCCCTGGTTCCCCTGTGTGTCTGTGAAGATGCTGTAGTACTGCGCAGTGCTCAGTAGCTGGATCTGAATCCCTGGTTCCCCTGTGTGTCTGTGAAGATGCTGTAGTACTGGGCAGTGCTCAGTAGCTGGATCTGAATCCCTGGTTCCCCTGTGTGTCTGTGAAGATGCTGTGGTACTGGGCAGTGCTCAGTAGCTAGATCTTAATCCCTGGTTCCCCTGTATGTCTGTGAAGATGCTGTTGTACTGGGCAGTGCTCAGTAGCTGGGTCTGAATCCCTGGTTCTCCTGTGTGTCTGTGATGATGCTGTAGTACTGGACAGTGCTCAGTAGCTGGGTCTGAATCCCTGGTTCCCCTGCGTGTCTGTGATGATGCTGTAGTACTGGACAGTGCTCAGTAGCTGGGTCTGAATCCCTGGTTCCCCTGCGTGTCTGTGAAGATGCTGTAGTACTGGACAGTGCTCAGTAGCTGGATCTGAACCCCTGGTTCCCCTGCGTGTCTGTGAAGATGCTGTAGCACAGGACAGTGCTCAGTAGCTGGATCTGAATCCCTGGTTCCCCTGCGTGTCTGTGATGATGCTGTAGTACTGGACAGTGCTCAGTAGCTGGATCTGAATCCTTGGTTCCCTGTGTGTCTGTGATGATGCTGCAGTACTGGACAGTGCTCAGTAGCTGGATCTGAATCCCTGGTTCCCCTGTGTGTCTGTGATGATGCTGTAGTACTGTGCAGTGCTCAGTAGCTGGATCTGAATCCCTGATTCCCCTGTATGTCTGTGATGATGCTGTAGTACTGTGCAGTGCTCAGTAGCTAGATCTGAATCCCTGGTTCCCCTTTGTGTCTGTGATGATGCTGTAGTACAGGACAGTGCTCAGTAGCTGGATCTGAATCCCTGGTTCACCTGTATGTCTATGATGATGCTGTAGTACTGTGCAGTACTCAGTAGCTGGATCTGAATCTCTGGTTCCCCTGTGTGTCTGTGAAGATGCTGTAGTACTGGGCAGTGCTCAGTAGCTGGATCTGAATCCCTGGTTCCCCTGTGTGTCTGTGAAGATGCTGTAGTACTGAGCAGTGCTCAGTAGCTGGATCTGAATCCCTGGTTCCCCTGTATGTCTGTGAAGATGCTGTAGTACTGGGCAGTGCTCAGTAGCTGGATCTGAATCCCTGGTTCCCCTGTGTGTCTGTGATGATGCTGCAGTACTGTGCAGTGCTCAGTAGCTGGATCTGAATCCTTGGGTCCCCTGTGTGTCTGTGATGATGCTGCAGTACTGGGCAGTGCTCAGTAGCTGGATCTGAATCCCTGGGTCCCCTGTATGTCTGTGATGATCCTGTAGTACTGGACAGTGCTCAGTAGCTGGATCTGAATCCCTGGGTCCCCTGTATGTCTATGATGATGCTGTAGTACTGGACAGTGCTCAGTAGCTGGGTCTGAATCTCTGGTTCCCCTGTATGTCTGTGATGATGCTGTAGTACTGGGCAGTGCTCAGTAAATGGATCTGAATCCCTGGTTCCCCTGTGTCTCTATGATGATGCTGTGGTACTGGACAGTGCTCAGTAGCTGGATCTGAATCCCTGGTTCCCCGGTGTGTCTGTGAAGATGCTGTAGTACTGGACAGTGCTCAGCAGCTAGATATGAATCCCTGGTTCCCCTGTATGTCTGTGAAGATGCTGTTGTACTGGGCAGTGCTCAGTAGCTGGATCTGAATCCCTGGTTCCCCTGTATGTCTGTGATGATGCTGTAGTACTGGACAGTGCTCAGTAGCTAGATCTGAATCCCTGGTTCCCCTGTATGTCTGTGAAGATGCTGCAGTACTGGACAGTGGTCAGTAGCTGGATCTGAATCCCTGGTTCCCCTGTATGTCTGTGATGATGCTGTAGTACTGGACAGTGCTCAGTAGCTAAATCTGAATCCCTGGTTCCCCTGTATGTCTGTGAGGATGCTGTAGTACTGGGCAGTGCTCAGTAGCTGGATCGGAATCCCTGGTTCCCATGTGTGTCTGTGAAGATGCTGTAGTACTTGGCAGTGCTCAGTAGCTGGGGTTGAATCCCTGGTTCCTCTGTATGTCTGTGATGATGCTGTAGTACTGGGCAGTGCTCAGTAGCTGGATCTGAATCCCTGGTTCCCCTGTATGTCTGTGAAGATGCTGTAGTACTGGACAGTGCTCAGTAGCTGGATCGGAATCCCTGGTTCCCCTGTATGTCTGTGATGATGCTGTAGTACTGGGCAGTGCTCAGTAGCTGGATCGGAATCCCTGGTTCCCCTGTGTGTCTGTGATGATGCTGTAGTACTGGGCAGTGCTCAGTAGCTGGATCAGAATCCCTGGTTCCCATTTGTGTCTGTGAAGATGCTGTAGTACTTGGCAGTGCTCAGTAGCTGGATCTGAATCCCTGGTTCCCCTGTATGTCTGTGATGATGCTGTAGTACAGAGCAGTGCTCAGTAGCTGGATCTGAATCCCTGGTTCCCCTGTACGTCTGTGAAGATGCTGTAGTACTGGGCAGTTCTCAGTAGCTGGATCTGAATCTCTGGTTCCCCTGTATGTCTGTGAAGATGCTGTAGTACTGGGCAGTGCTCAGTAGCTGGATCTGAATCCCTGGTTCCCCGGTGTGTCTGTGAAGATGCTGTAGTACTGGGCAGTACTCAGTAGCTGGATCTGAATCCCTGGTTCCCCTGTGTGTCTGTGAAGATGCTGTAGTACTGGGCAGTGCTCAGTAGCTGGATCTGAATCCCTGGTTCCCCTGTATGTTTGTGAAAATGCTGCAGTACTGGACAGTGCTCAGTAGCTGGATCTGAATCCCTGGTTCCCCTGTATGTCTGTGAAGATGCTGTAGTACTGGGCAGTGCTCAGTAGCTGGATCTGAATCCCTGGTTCCCCTGTGTGTCTGTGATGATACTGTAGTACTGGACAGTGCTCAGTTGCTGGGTTTGGATCCCTGGTTCCCCTGTGTGTCTGTGATGATGCTGTAGTACTGGACAGTGCTCAGTAGGTGGGTTTTAATCCCTGGTTCCCCTGTGTGTCTGTGATGATGCTGCAGTACTGGACAGTGCTTAGTAGCTGGGTTGCAAAACACAGATTACTCACCTGTAACAGTAGTTCTAGGAGTGGTATATGTTGTTCATCCATAAGTGTTGGCAGTGCCCTTTTCCCGGAAAGTCTTCAAGCTGGCTCCTCCCACTCACTCGGGTGGTATATCCCTTGTCTCTGCCCCATGATGCCAGATCTTGCCCGCTATAAACAGAGGTTGTGCGCCTGAGCCAGGGGAGGTCGGGTGGGTCTGTGTGGATGAACAGCATATATCACTCCTAGAACTACTGTTACAGGTGAGTAACCTGTGTTTCTAGGGATGTGGATATGTTGTTCTAGCCACACGTGTTGGAAGACTCCTAGCAGTTCTCTGGGAGGAGAGAGGCAAGGCGCACACCCCCCCTACTTAGGGAACAGAGATTGGAGAACTGAGGCCCCAAAACCAGCATCCCTGCGTGACTCAAGGTCGATGTGGTAAAGGGTAATGAAGATGTTTGCTGACTTCCAGGTAGCAGCCCTGCAGATACCCTGGATAGGGACGTCCCTAGAAGCAGCCACCGACGCAGCAGTATGATTGACGGAATGAGCCCTTAGCCCACCAGGAGGCTCCCTACCCACCAACCTATAGCAGAGATCAATGAAGGAACGGATCCACCTGCCAATCATCCGCATGGCTGCAGGTCTTCCAGGTGCAGGTTCTGCGCAGGTGACAAACAGCTGACAAACCTCTCCCCGAACTCCAGCTGTGCACCCTTTGTAACAAGTGAGCACTCACCTCAGGTTCAAAGTATGGAGCCTGTGTTTGGCCTCCGAGGTGTGATTCAGGAAGAATACCGGAAGAGTCATCACCTGATTAAGGTGAAACTGTGAGACAACCCTCAGGAGGAACTTCAGATTGGGTTGCAGGACAACCTTGTCCCTGTGGAAGAGTAGGTAAGGAGACTCCACCAAAAGCATCTAGAGCTCACTGATCCTTCTGTCTGACGTGATAGCCACCAGGAAGGCAGTCTTCCATGACAGGTGAGACATGTCACACCTGTGCATCAGTTCGAATGACTTGCCTGTGAGCTTTGCCAGAACCAGCAACAAGTCCCACAGTGGTGGTGGTTCACGCACTACAGGGGAAATGTGATCTAAGCCTTTGAAAAAAGCACCAGACCACCTTCTCCTGTACCACCGACTTCTGACCAGCCCACGCCCGGTAAGCAGAGATGGCTGCCAGGTGCACCTTTTTTTTTTCTCTACCCTTTTTTGTGAACTTTCCCCTGGGAACTCTCTCCAGCATCCACACCATCTGCCAGGCTCTACCTTCTACCTGAAGTGCCTCCTACTCCTGTTGCCGGCCGACAGACCCCCTGGTTCTGAACTCCCGATGTAGGGCCACTCTATCTGCCCAGGGTGCTCTGTCTAGAATCTAGTAAGCCAGGCCAGATGACTGCGGAGAGGAGAGTGCCCAGTATGCTGGAGTGTGGCCTGGATGGCATGGTGCCATCGCCTATGTCCGAGTTCGGGGGATTTTCCATGTATGGTTCCCTCTGAATGCGGATGTGCAAGGATGGCTACTTGACAGGGTCACTGACGTTTGCCGCCACTCCGCCCCTTGTTCTGGCTCAGCATCAGGGAGCCCCTGGTCTCCACCAGGGGTCACATCTGCACTGAGCAGGCCCCAGATCCCACCCCTGGGAGAGGAGAGCAGTCCTCCAGATGCTCAATCTTCTCCCTCCCCTGTCGACCCCTGACGACCCAGGCCCGTTCCTGAACCCGGGTCACCAGCGTGGCACGAGGTGTAGCGTCCAGCACCTCAGCCCTCAGATGCACCTTAAAGGTCATCGACTGAAGTCCCCCTTTGGAGAGGGACCACAGGTAATCAAAAATGCTGGCCACCAGACAGTACAAAGGGTCCAGCCCTTGCCCAGACACCAAATGCAGAATCTCTTCCATTTGAAGGCATAGCATTTTCTGGTCGATTCCTTTCTAGATGCCTCCACCACAGTAAGGACATCTTCAGAGAGACCCAAAGCCTGGAACTCTACCCACTCAGGAACCAGGCTGTCTGGTGATTGAAGGTCTGGGTGGAGTACCTTCCCCTAATTGATGGACAGCAGGTCCAGGTGGAGTGGAAGATGCCTCGGCAGCTGGTTGCTGAGGCTGAGGAGATCAGGGTACCAAAACTGGCATAGCCAGTCCAGAGCCACTAGGATCACCTGTGCCTTGTCCCTCCTGATCTTGAGCAGCACCTTGTGGATCAAGAGAAGCAGAGGGAAGGCATAGAAGAGGCTTGGGGTCCAAGGCCTTGAGAAGACACCCCCCTGCAGTGAGCCCTGCTGAGGGGGGGTGGGCACAGAACAGCTTCAGCTTTGTGTTTTCCCTTGAAGTGAACAGGTCCACCTGAGGGGTGCCCCACTGGGAGAACAAACCATGGATGACCTCCAGATGGAGCAACCACTCATGAGACACCTCACCTACTCGGCTGAGGGTGTCTGGCAGCTGACTGGAAGCTCCTGCCACATGGATGGCTAGGAAATCTGCCTCCAGGCTGCGCACGAGGGTCTATATGCGGAAAGCTTCCTTGCACAAAGGGAGTGAGTACGTCCCACCCTGCTTGTTGAGGTAGTACTGTACATGGTCATGGTGTTGTCCGTCTGGACTTGGACCACTTGACCCCAAACATATGGAGTAAATGCAGTCAGCGCCAGCCAAACTGCTCAGAGTTCCGGCAGGTTGATGTGCTATTGGGACTCCTTGGGGGTCCAGTGCCCATGGACTCTGTGTTCCCCCAGATGGGCACCCCAGCCCATGAGAGACATCGGTCATCAGGATGACTGTCAGCTGGGGTGGACAAATGGGATCCCTTCCTGTGGATGCTCTGGGACTAGTCACCACTGGTGGGTGTCCCACATCTTCTAGATCACAGTGACCAGCTGGTTGAAGTGACCTTTGCACTGAGACCACTGGCTGGCCAGCTCCCATTGCAGGGAGTGCATATTCCAATGGGCCCAATGGACCATGCCAGCGCAGGCCACTACGTAATACAGAAGGTGCAAGAAGTCCCGGGCAGGGTGCAATTTCCAACCCGAAATGATCAGGCAAAGGAGGAGAGAACCTCCGTTCTGTCCACTGGGAGCCATGCTCTGGCTCAGCAAGAGTCAAGCTCTGCCCCGATAAAGCTAATCACCTGCAAGGGCACAAGTTCTGACTTGGCCTTGTTGTCCAGGAGGCCAAGGGAGGTGCAGGTCTGGAGGGCCAGGTCCCTGGACAACTCCACCTCCTGCCTGGAGGGTCCTGCAATTAACCAGTCATCCAGATAGGGGTACACCCAGACTCCTCGGTGCCTCAGGTAAGCTGCCACCACTGCCATGCATTTGGTGAAGACCCTGGGGGCCGAGGAGAGGCTGAATGGCATGGTCTGGAACTTGTAGAGGGTTCCCTTGGCTCAAAAGCGGAGGAACCTTTGGTGGGACAGATGGATCGGGACATGAAAGAATGTGTACTAAAGATCCAGGGAGCAAAACCACATGTTCTGCTATAGAGATGGTATGATCTGAGACAGAGTTACCATCCTGAAGGTGCATGACCTGAGGAACTTGTTAAGGTCATACAAATCTACGATGGGGCGCCAGCCCACTCTCAGCTTTGGCACCAAGAAATACCTGGAGACAAACCCTGGGTGTTCCGGAGGATCCACTACTCTGACCACGACCTCCTTGCAGAGGAGCTGGTGTATGTCATCTCAAAGAGTTGACCGAGTGTCTGCAGATACCAAGTCCTCCCATGGGGCACGGGCTCGGCTTGGAGGGTACTGCTCAAATTCCAGAGGCAGACCCTGACGACCACTTCTAGAACCCACTTGTCCATAGTGACAGTGGACCAGGCGGAAAGGAAGTGGGAGAGCCAGCCCCCCACAGGAGGACCCAGGGGAGCTGTGATGAGCATGAGGGTGGCACCCCCCATCCTGTCACTGAGTAGGCTTGGAGGAGGAGGAGGACCTGGCTGAGGGGCCACTGGGTCCCTTCCCTCCGGGCTTACAGACCACAGAAGCCACTGACTTGGGCCTGGGTCACCAAGACTGAGCCTCATGGCCCGGCTGATGCTGGGCTGGTTTTGCCGCAGGAGTGGAGGACCGAAAGTGCTTTTGCTTCTGCTGCCTGGAGCCCTTGGGATCCTTTTGAGCGAATGTTATAGAATCCAAGGTGGCATTGGACTTCTCGATACACTGGAGGTGACCCTCCACAAAGGACCCAAACAGGTCAGTGCCCAGGAAAGGAACATTTGCCAGCTTGTGCTGAGTGTCTGCCGTAAAGGTCAAGATCTGCAGCCAAGTCTTACGGCGCATGGCAACTGCAGTCGCCACTGATCAGGCACCAGAATCTCCCAGATCCAGAGCTGTCTGCAGTTGCTGGTTGGCCACAGCCCACCCCTGCTCTCTGACCTGCTTGACCGTGTTCTGGAGGTCCGCAGATAGGTGAGGAATCAACTCATCCAAAGAGCCTAAAAGGGTATGGGAGAAGTGTGCCATGAAGATGGCTGAGCTTGCCTGCCGGAGACTGAGCGAGGAGGCAGCATAAACGTTTTTCCCCGAATGGTCCAATTTCTTGGACTCCTTATCTGGTGGCTTGTCGACATCCCCGATATTGCTCGAGTGCCAAAATATGGAGTCGGTCACCAGCCCCTCGGCCAAGGGTTGCTCCGTGAAACCTGAGAGGGTACCGATGGGCACCACATAATTTCAGACCACACGGGCCAAAGGCACCAGGCAAGATGCAGGGCACTGCCAAAGCTCCAGGGCTGAACTGACAATGGCCTCAGCCACTGGAACGCCTCTGTCAGAGAGTCCCCTTTGTCCAGAATCTCTGTAAGGGGATAGTGAAACCACTTCTAGTTGGGCTCCATCTTCATCCCCAAGGACTCGGAGATGAGGCGGAGGATGCCCAGGAAGGAAGTGGGCCCTTCCTCCATCGAGAGATTCCCCACAGACTCCTCATTGACCTGACAGGAGTGCAGTGAGGGATCCTCAGACTCAGAGGAGTCCACATAAAGCGGCCGACCGCCCGAGTAACCTTCAACCCTCTGCGGCTGGTCCGGTGTGATGGTGACCAACAGCCGATAGGGAAGCCCCTGGGCCAGCCGAGACTCCTTAGTCGGAGCACCGGTTGACAGCTGCCTGGGCGGCAGCTCCACCACAGTCAGCAGAGAGGCCAGCTTTGGCTGAACCAAAATGGTCTTGATCAGCTCCACTGTGGGAGGAATGGTCTCGACTGGCCCCACAAGGGGAGTCGAGGTTGGCCTGTCGGGTGACAGCCAAGTGATGGCTGGTGTGGGAGCCGAGGTCAGCTTTCAGACCAGCCAGCACCAACTGTTGCCACATGAGGTCTTTATAGCATCAACGCAACTTGCGAAGCCTCTCCTCTCCTCACCCGAGGAGGACAAAGATGAGGAATAGCGGTGGCGCCGCTTCCCATGGTGCCGAGAGCAGGAGCACCGATGATGGTGGAAGCTGTTAAACCCACTAGAGAAGGACCTCAACCTCAACCTTGGCCACCGGGTGTGCTGACGGGGATCTCGGAGGGAGCCAGGAGTGCCGCGGCTCCTCCTGGTCTGGGTCGGTGATGGGTGGGTTCTGCTCAGCGAACTGAGCAGCCCCTTCTAAAGTCACAGGCAGGACTGGTGTCCTGAAGAGAGAATTGCTGGCCTCTTCAGATGACAACTGGTTGATAGAGTCAAGAAAAATCTCAGCTGCATCATCAACCAGCGTCTCAAATGACTGGCCCAACAGGGTCTCCGTGACGCCAGTGGCCAAGATGCGGTTTCGACCATGGTCAAAACCTGGGAGTCCTGAGACTGAGCATGTTCCCAGTCCCAGGAACATCGACGGTGAGTCTTCTCTTTCTTTGACTTCTTCTTGTCTTTGCGAGAAGGGGGAGCTGTGCAATCCAGAAGGGCCCTGCCCCTTAGTCAGGAGAGACTGGCACAGCTCCTTGAAGGAGCCTGAAAAAGTGAAGCCCAATTACCAGCTGATTTTGTTTTTCCGGGCAGTCCAACTTAAGGTGGGTGAGGCGGTCCTCAAGGACCATCACATGAAATGATCAACAAATGTCGCAGGCCTGGGTATCATGTTCGTGGCCCAGGCAGTAGATGCACATGGCATGTGGGTCAGTACACAACTTCTTCTGCCCACATGGGCACCAGCAAAATCCAGACGCGGACTTATCATCCATCACAATCAGGAGCTTAAAGACGAGTACCAAAATGGTAACGAATTTTTAAAAAACAATCCAAATGGATCAAAAAGCACTAGGACCTACAACATGGGAGCGCGAAGGAGGAAACCTGCTTCTTCCAGTGGAAAGGAAGATCTGGCATCATGGGGCGGAGCCGAGGGATATACCATCTGGGTGGGTGGAAGAAGCCAGCTTGAAGACTTTCTGGCACATCTTAAAGGGGAAAGGACACTGCCAACACGTGTAAATAGAACAACATACCCATGTCCCTAGAATCCCTGGCTCCCCTGTGTGTCTGTGATGATGCTGTAGTACCAGACAGTGCTCAGTAGCTGGATCTGAATCCCTGGTTCCCCTGTGTGTCTGTGATGATGCTGTAGTACTGGATAGTGCTCTGTAGCTGGATCTGAATCCCTGGTTCCCCTGTGTGTCTGTGATGATGCTGTAGTACTGGGCAGTGCTCTGTAGCTGGATCTGAATCCCTGGGTCCCCTGTATGTCTGTGAAGATGCTGTAGTACTGGGCAGTGCTCAGTAGCTGGATCTGAATCCTTGGTTCCCCTGTAAGTCTGTGAAGATGCTGTAGTACTGGGCAGTGCTCAGTAGCTGGATCTGAATCCCTGGGTCCCCTGTGTGTCTGTGATGATGATATAGTATTGGACAGTGCTCAGTAGCTGGATCTGAATCCCTGGTTCCCCTGTGTGTCAGTGATGATGCTGTACTGACCGAACACACTGCTGTAGTACTGGACAGTGCTCAGTAGCTGGGGGGGCGATGTGGAGTGAGTTAAACTGAAGTTTTACTGTGCACAAAACATATTTGTTTTAAATTTGAAAGTCAAAACAGATGAACTTTCAGCTGCATCTCCAAAAAGGCACAGTAAAACCGCCACAAGTTAGCATACTTTTACAATAATTTATTGAGTATAAAAGCTGAGGTAGCACCCCCCCACACACAGATGATGCCATCTGTTTGTGCGGGGTGCTACCTAAGCTTTTATATTCAATAAATTATTGTAAAAGTATGCTAACATGTGTCAGTGTTACTGTGCCTTTTTGGAGATGCAGCCGAAAGTTCATCTGTTTTGATTTTACACTTGGGAACTTGTATTTTAGCTCCTCCATTTGCTCGCTCTGCAGCCGCGTTTCTCTCTCTTTGGGTCTTACTTAAATTTGAAAGTACATGTAAGCTCCTGCAAGTAGATGTTTTTTTAGAGGAGATGTTAAACCAAATTATGCTGTGTCTCCAGCTGCTGGGAACAGAAAGCTCTTGGGAAAACCTTTCCTCCACCTTATATGAGCTGTCCTGACTCCTAGGTGCCCATGACAATTAATCCATACTATTATATCCGGCATATTCGGAGGTATTCTTGGATCCTTTAATTGTAATACAGCCGAGCCGCATCCATAGGAGTCTCCCGTGAGAGGCTCTCCTGGATGGATGTGGGCATTGGTATTTGATTATACAGCCCCACGATGTGTCACAAAATGCAAAAATACAAAAATGCAATAGCAAACCCAGAAAAGCAGGGAATGCCAGGACAACGAACACTCCCCTCAGCTACAGTGCAGCTCAACTTTAGACAACAACAAAGGTAATGTTCCAGTTGCCCTGCACCGCTCACAATGGTGCAGAGCTGAATGTGTAAATACCAGGTCCAACCTGCAGGGACTATGTGGCTTTAAATAAACATGCAGCACTGCTGCTTCTGCACCCCACGCTTTGTGTGACATTTCTCTTCTGCCTATAAAGTTGGCTGGGGCCATGGAGCAGAGGTGAGTGAGAAATGTTATGTACCTTACCAGCCGATGTGGAACATGGAGTGACAAGGGACATTAAAAGTTACGGTTTGCATTAGAAGGTTCCCAATGCCTAAGTCCTCCCCTGTTATTTTCACCAAAGTAGCAAAATAACAACCCTGGCCACCATCCAGTCTGTAAGGAGTCCCCCCGTGGGCTTGGGTTACAACTGACTCTCCTGTGTGCTTGTAGACTGACAGTCAGTGCTTTCCATATTCAAACTGCCAAAGAGTTTGCAAGGCATATGTTCGACACTGATCGTACATTAAATAGACAAGAATAATATGTTAAGTACAGATCATACATTAAATAGACACACATCAGATAATTAATACACACAGATCATGTTAGCCACAGATCATATGTTAGCCACAGATCAAGTGTTAGACACACATCATCTGTTAAATAGATACACATCATGTGTTAAACACACCATATGTTAGACACACATCATATGTTAGACACAGATAATATGTTAGACACACATAATATGTTAGACACAGATAATATGTTAGACATACATCATATGTTAACTACATATATCATATGTTTGAAATTAATTGTATGTTAAATAGACACAGATCATATGTTAAATAGACACGAATCATATGTTAAATAGACACACATGTTAAATAGACATGGATCATATGTTTCACACTGATCATATGTTAAATAGACAGATCATATGTTAAACACAGATCATATGTTAAACTCACATCATATGTTAGACACACATGTGTTAAATAGCTACACATCATATATTAAATAGACACACATCATATGTTAGATACATATCATATGTTAAATAGACACACATCATATGTTAAATAGATACACATCATATGCTAAATAGACACATATCATATGATAGACACAAATAATATGTTAGACACATATATGTTAAATAGACATAGATCATATGTTGACACTGTATTCTAAATAGACACACATCCTATGTTAAATAGACACACATCATATGTTAGACACAGATAATATGTTAGACACACATCATATGTTAACTATACATAGATCATATGCTTGACACTTTATGTTAGACACAGATATATGTTAACTAGACACAGATCATATGTTAAATAGACACACATCATATATTAAATATACATAGATCATATGTTTCACACTGATCGTATGTTAGACTCAGATCATATATTAAATAAACACAGATCATATGTTAAACTCACATCATGTTAGACACACATCCTGTGTTAAATAGATACACATCATATATTAGACACACATCATATGTTAAATAGATACACATCATATGTTAAATAGACACACATATGTTAAACACAGATCATATGTTAAATAGATATACATCTGTTAAATAGATACTCACCATATGTTAGACACACATCATATGTTAAATAGACACACATCATCTATTAAATAGATACACATCATATGTTAAATAGACACACATCATATGCTAAATAGACACACATCTTATGTTAGACACAGATAATATGTTAGACATATATATGTTAAATAGACATAGATCATATGTTGACACTAATTGTATGTTAAATAGACACACATCATATGTTAAAGAGACATACATCATACAGCGGTAGTTATCTAAAAGTTTCCTACCTCAAGGTACCACTGAGGTACCACTGAGGCAATTTGCATTGACTGTAATGTGATCCTGCCTCTTTCTGCCTCAGTATACCTAGGTATACCTCAGTACTGCGAAACTTTTCTATGGCTACCACTGTATGTTAAATAGGCACACATCATGTGTTAAATAGATACACATCATATATTAGACACACACCATATGTTAAATAGCCACACATCATATGTTAAATAGACACACATATGGTAAATGCTCATCATATGTTAAATAGATACTTAGATACACATCATATGTTAAGTAGACACACATCATAAGTTAGACACAGATAATATGTTAGACATACATTGTATGTTAAATAGACATAGATCATATGTTTGACACTAATTTTATGTTAAATAGACACACATCATATGTTATATAGATACACATCATATGGTAAATAGACACACATCATATGTTAAATAGACGCACATGACATGTTAGACACAGATCAAGTGTTAAACAGACACAGATCAAATGTTAGACTCACATCATATGTTAAATAGACACCCATCATATGTTAAATAGACATAGACCATATGTTTGACACTGATTGTATGTTAAATAGACACAGATCATATGTTCAACACTGATTGTACATTAGACACACATCATAAGTTAAATAGATACATTTCATATATAAAATACAGATCTTATGTTAAAAAGACACATCATATGTTAAAATAGACAGAGATCATATGTTCGACACTGATCATATGTTAAACAGACACAGATCATATGTTAAATAGACACAGATCACGTTACGTAAACACAGATCAATTGTTAAATAGACACAGATCTTATGTTAGACACCGATTATCTTAAATACACAGATTATAATTAAATAGACAAAGATCATTTGTTAAATAGACACAAATCATATGTTCGACACTGATCACACATTAAATAGACAGAGATCTGTTAAATATACACAGATCATATGTTAAACGCATATTATAATGAAACAAATTTAATTTGTTAGACACAGATCATATCTTAAATAGATACAGATCATTTGTTAAATAGACACAGATTTTATGTTAAATAGGTACAGATTATATGTTAAATAGCCAGAGATCTTATGTTAAGTAGACACAGATCATATGTTCAACACTGATCATAGATTAAATAGACACAGATGTTATGTTAAAAAGACAGCTCATTTGTTAAATAGACACAGATCATGCATTAAACAGACACAGATTATATGTTAGACACAGACCTTATGTTAAATATATATTACCCCAAGGCTGCTGGGTGGCCAGTGGCAGCGGACCCGTGCTGCCACATCAACGATCCATGTTCAGGAGTGGGCATGAGCGTAGGCAGTCAGGGAGCTAAGGCTGGGAGGAGTTCTTCCCAGAACAGCATGTTCCAGTCTGGGAAGGGTTGGCAGTGGATTCTGCCACCACAGTAACCCCCAGTGGAGCTTGATCTTCTGCCAGGGGGTATGCCATGTGCACCAAAGCTGGCAACAGGACTGCATATCACAACATGGGGAATTTGGGTCAAGGATTAGGTGGAAAGGCAGGCAGAAAAATGGCGTCTGCCAGGATGACAGTACCAGCATGATCAGGCCCCACAATTCCTGCCAAGCCCCACGCCGAATCCTGATGTAGCGGGGTGGGAAACCCCTCCACTGGTCACACCATGAAGGACCTTGGAGTAAGGTGGGGGGTCAATGGGCTGAGTGGTGGCCAGTACTGGAGAGGGGGTCTCTAGCCAGAAGACTTCATTAATTTTATCTGAAATGTATTCTTGGGTAAAGCACACTGAGCAAAAGCTTATTAGGATGGGGGGTTATAAGGGGGGAAGAAAATACAGTAAACAATTGTATAAACTTCAGAAACACCTGTATATCTGTATATGTTTTATGCCAATAAAGTTATTTAAATCTGAATTTGTAACCACTATCCCAAAGGATGTGGTGCAGCCTGCTATTGCTATTAATGGGCTGGAGCTCTTAGACTTTGAAACAAATGGCCCAGGGGTCTGCAGTGTTACTTGGAGTCTGTACATGTAACACAGTGACTCCATCTATAAGGAGCTAGCTGACAGGAGTGCTGCCAAGGGTTTTCTGCCAGGAAACCGAAAAAGGGTATTACCCACCCCAATCAAGTACCAGGGGACTTAAAACACAATGGAGAAGTACCCCACAGTTAACCGTTGCACTATACTTACAACTTAAAACACAACTGGCTATATTCAAGATCACTACTTCTAGTGTTAATACCACGTTATCATAACTAACCTGATTAAGCATAGAAACACAGAAACATAGAATCTGTCAGCAGAAAAGAACTGCATGGCTCACCCAGTCGGCCCAGATGTTTCCTGTCCTAATCGGCTTCTGCAGACCCTGTCTAGTCTCCGGTGACCCTCTGCCTACCTGCCTTTTTTTTAACATAACCCTATGTCTATCCCACATGTGCTTGAAGCCCCCCACTGTTTGAGCCTCCACCACTCCGGTGACAATCTGTTTTAAGCATCTACCACCCTTTCATTAGAGTGAGTGCCATTAACCACCACCTTCTGTCTCCTATCCAATAACCAGTTTGTAACCCAACTCACCACTTTGGATCCCACTCCTAGGCTGTTCAATTTATTTATCATCCTCCTGTATGGCCCAGTGTTGAAGGCCTTGCTAAATTCCACATAGAAGCTACATATCCAGCAAAGCCTGACTCGAGATAAGAAAAAAAATAATCTTTGAGTGAAAAGCCAGACCCAATAAAGGCCAGTACCAATTACATGCAGAGTAAACAAACTGGCACACTCATTGAATACTTAAAAATCTTCTTTTCACAGTATCATAGAATCACAGTAATGTGTCAGCAGAAAAGCACCATCCTGGCACATCTAGTCTGCCCCTTTCCAACCTGCCCCTAATTCACACCACTGTCCAAGAATCTTTTAATCTGCCCACTAATCAACCCCTTATGTCTGTCCCATGCCCCCTTAAATCCCTCCACCGTTTCAGCAACTACCACCTCCTCAGGTAATCTGTTCCCCCCTCAGTGAAATAACACTCCTTACATTGCTTTTAAATCTTCCTCCCTCCATTCTTAGACTACGACCCCTTGTTTTAGCTCCAACTTACCTTTTAAATAAGCTGCCTTCCCTCACTCTATTTAAATCCTTCATACACTTAAAAGTCTCTATCATGTCACCGCTCTTCCTTCTAATCTCCAGCAGGTATAGATCCAATTCTCTCTGTCTTGTGTCGTATGGCTTATCCTTCATACCCTGCACCATCTAGGTTGCCCTTCTCTGAACCGTTTCTATCCCATCTATGTTCTTTCATAAGTGAGGCCTCCCGAACTGTACCCCGTACTCTAGGTGCGGTCTAACCATGGTTTTATATAAAGGCATCAGCACCTCCTTCTTCCTACTTGTAATACCCCTTCCTATGCACGCCATCATTCTAGTAGCCTTGCCCGCCGCCTTGCTGCATAGGTCGCCTACCTTAAGGTTGTTCAAGATTATAATCCCTTTCCTGTTCTGTTTGCTTTATCTGCCCCCCCCCCCCCGAGTGAGTACTCACTTGTGAATTTTTACACCCCACATGCATCACTGCCCATTTCTTTGCCTTGAACTTCAGCTTCCATGTGTCTAACCACTTTTCCAGAATATTCAGATCCCTCCTCATGGCCTCAACCCCTCCTGCTATGTCTAGCATATTACATAACTTTGCATCATCTGCAAACAAACACACCTTCCCTTCAAATCTTCTGCTATATCACTGATATATATGTTAAAAATAATTGGTCCCAGTACTGACCCTTTGGGAACACTGCTTGTTACCCCCTTACTCTTGAATGTACCCCATTTACCACTACCCTTTGACTTCTATCCTTCAGCCAGTTTTCCACCCATCTAGTCAAATTCTGTCCCACCCCCCTAGGCTTTCCAGCTTATTTACCAGTCTACAGTGAGGTACAGAGTCAAAGGCCTTACTGAAGTCCAGGTAGGACACATCCATTGCCCTGCCTTAATCAACCACCTTCGTCACCCAGTCAAGAAATTCGATCACATTCATCTGGCAAGATCTTCCACTAGTGAAGCCATGTTGACTGTCATCTAACAGTTTATTGTTCATTAAGTATTTTACCACTCTTTCCTTTATTAACACCTCCATCACCTTTCCCACCACCGATGTGAGGCTGACCAGGTGGTAATTCCCTGCCTCCTCCCTTCTGCCACCTTTGTGAAGTGGCACCACATCCGCCATCCTCCAGTCACTCGGGAACCCCCCCCCCCGTATCCAGGGACAAGTTAAATAAGTTTGCCAGAGGTGCCTGCCAACTCATCCTTCAACTCCCTGAGAACCCTTGGATGCCAACCATCCAACCCCATTGCCTTGTCTACCCTTAACTTTCCTAATTCTTCTTTTACTCTATCCACACTGACCAAGCTTTGATCCACCCCACATTCTTCTCCTCCCTTCCTCTTTAACTGAAGTCCCTTTTTATCCCCTTCCACTATGAATACAGAGCAAAATTAACAATTTAAAACCTTGGCCTTCTCAAAGTCACCCTCAGCCTTTATTCACCCCTCCCCTTTATCCTCACAGTCCCATGTCTTGCCCTTCGTCTTCTCCTCCACATAGCTAAAAAAAGAGTTTTATCTCCTTGTTTGATGTTTTTAGCAATTCCCTTCTCTTTATCTGCTTTTGCTCTCCTAATTAATTTCCCTGCCTGTCTCAGTTTCTCCTTATAATTAACTCTGTCTTTCTCACTCTGAGTTTTCTTATATCTTACAAATGATATCTTTCTATCCCTTATTGTGCCTACAACATCACTATTAAACCAAAGTGGATGCCTTCTCTTTTTGCTTTTTCCTACCCTCCTTATGCATAGTTCAGTTGCTTTTAGTAACACCCCCTTAATACATCCCCAGAGTTCCTCTACATCCAATATACTGTCCTTGCATTTCATTTCTTCTCTGAAAATCTCCCTCATTCTTTCAAAGTCTGCTTGCCTTAAGTCCAGAACTTTCATAATGGTCCTATTTGCTATCCCCTTTTGTATCCTGAAACTCACTGTGTTGTGATCACTATTACCTAGGCAGCCTCCCACCTCCACCTCTTTAACACTATCCCCATTTGTGAGTACCACATCCAGTATATTTTCCCCCTTGTGGGCTCCTTAACCAACTGTTGTAAAAAAGCTCCCTGCAGAGCTTTAAGTATCTCCTTGCTCCTAGCAGATAATGCTTTTGGGATTCCCCGTTCTACATCTGACAAATTAAGGTCCCCAAGTAGTACGGACTCCCCTTTTATTGGCATCCTTTGAATCACCTGTATCATTTTCCAATCTACCTCCTCCCCCTGATTAGGCAGCCTACAGTATATATATATCACACCTAGTCTTAATGTCGCGCCAGGCCTTTTCTCTAATGTGACACAGGAATTCTGACTTACCCTTTCTATCTTGTCCTTCAGCTGCTTTAATGGACTCCTTGACATACAATGCCACACCTCCCCCCTTCCTACCTGCACTATCCCTTCTGAAAAACCTGTATCCCAGAACACCTACTTCCCAGGAATGATGCTCCAACCACCAGGTCTCCATTTTAGCCACAATATCCTAACAATCATCCACCATCATGGTCTCCAGGTCCTTCATTGTATTCCCCAGACTCCTGGCATTTGCAGACAGCCCTCTCCACCCTAAATCCCCTATTTCCCTATGATACCATAATAACTTACCTACCCCATTCCAAGGGGGATTTCTAGCTAGGTTATTTCCAGCGGCTCACCCACAAATCAGTTTAAATGCATCTTTTCTCTTACATAGCTATACAATTTATCACTCAGTGATAAATTGTGCCCACCTTGCTTAAGTGCAATCTGTCAGGAGCATGTAGTTCTGCGTTATCCCATGTCCTCCCCCATCCCCCCACCAATCCAAACCCCTGTTCTCGACACCACCACCTTAACCACAAATCGAACTCTTCAGTCTTCCCCTTTCTATCCATGCTGGCATTTGGTACTGGCAGTACTTCTGAAAAAGAGATCGATTTCTTCTCCAGCTGCCAGACTATTGCTAGATCTCTGAATCTAGTTTGCATTTCCTTTATACTGCTATCCGCCAGGTTATTTGTGCCCAGATACACCACGATGTGGGTGATCCCAATATGTTTCTTGAATAGGGAGTATACTAGATGAGAGGCTTTTAGTGCTGTCATACCAGGCATGCACTCAATCTTAATATTTCTGTTCCCCTTACCCAATTTCCCCAAGAATTCTGCTAATTATGGAATCCCTCAGCATAAGGACTCCACCTTCCACAGACTCCTTGCTGCCCACTAAAACCCCAGCTGGTTGTATGCTACCTGATTCTGCTCCAATTAATCCCTCAGAATTATCCCTTTCCATCAAACCTCCCCTTTTCACCTTTGTATCCTTACTACTATCACTTTTCTCTAACAAACCCATTTCCCCAGTCTTTCTGTACCCTTCCCCTTAGATACAGTCCCTTCCCCCACATTGCTCTGCTCAAATTCTGAGCTTTCTGACCTTTTCTCTACTCTCTTACCCAACTCAGTATCTACTACTAGTTTACGTATTCCAGTTGTCATCCCACTGCACTCACTAAGCTCCTCCCCTTCTTCCCTTCTCTTTTCTGCTCTTTGATGCACCCCTCATCCCTCTTCTCATGTAAGTCCATTAACTTTCTTATTGGTCTATACCTATTTCTCAACATAACCCTTCCTTCTTTGACTTGCTTTCCACCCATATCCTCTCTGCTCATGCTTTTCTATCTATTCTGATCCCTAATCAACATTTTACTTACATTCACATTTATTGCTTCCTCATGCTTAGATCTATTGTGCCCTCCAAACCCTCTCCTTTCTTTTTTTTTTTTGTGCCACCATGCTAACATTCCATCCGCCTCAGTCATGGGCCCCTCCACTCCCACATTAGCTATGACTCCCTGATACCCCCTAGCTTACCCCCCAGGGTGGGGTTGCAGCATCAGCCCTAAGTGCCGCAAGCGATGGGATAGGTCAGGGAGCCGGCCTAGGAGCTCATCAGAGTGGAGGGGCAGGCATCATCCAGGTGGCAGGCAGCTAGTTTTGTCCCCCTATATGTGGGGGTTGGGACGTGCAATGATGACCAGCGTCCACCCTGCCCCTCATATTGCGTTATGGTGCCAGTCGCTGTAGTACCTCTGGCCTCTATCGGGGTCTATCAAGCACCGGGCACACTCCCCACCCTTCCCCTGGAGAAGGACAGCAGTCCCTGGGATGCTTGACCTTTCCCCCCAGCTGGCCCTCCGACGACCTGGGTCCATTCCTGAACCTGGGTCGCTGGCATAGCAAGCAGAAATCCAACTGCTGCACTGATGGGCCAGCCAACCCTCTCCTTTCTAACCCATGCCCGCTCTTTTTTTTACCAAAATCCCTACCGTGCACATCACATGTTTTTCTTTGTTTTGACATGTCCCTTACAGCTCCTCTTTGCATGTCCTTTCTCTCCCACCCTCTCCTTCCCACTATATTCCATCCCCCATCCCCACAACACACTCCTCCATTTCCATTCATTGTACTAATGTTACTTGCATCCTCATTCCATCCCCCCATATTTCTACCATGATCACGCCATGACCACTCCCTCCAGCATCCTGGTGTATTTGAATCTCTGGGTGTGACCCTAACATTATCCCCTCTCCCTGCCCCATTTACCCTATCCAAAAGTATTCTCATATTGATTACACCCATATATTCTTCCTCCCCTGCAATGCGATTCGAACTCCTTTTCACCCAGGTGATTTCACTCTCCATTCTAGTTAAACTTCTACATATTGAACAGAAACCCTATCTCCACAAAATAGACATATACACTGCAGCACCGCAGCCATTACACCCCACTAACCTACCCTGCCCACCTCCCTCCCCTCTTCCCCTCTGCTCATTCCTACTACCATTCCATTCTCCCCATCCTCCCATATTGAATCTCTCCCCTTCCCAGTCTCCTCTTCTGAAAAGATATTCCCCTTCCCACTGCATTTTAAGACCGTGCTATTCGTCCTTTAATATATAGCTAAGAATGTAAATTCGTATTCATTATTTTATGCACCTAATTTTACCCTAAAATGATATTCATTATAACACTTATTCTCTTTAAGGTTACCTTGAAGCTAATAACAGATTGTTCTACTAAGACATATCCCTAACTAATACACCCAAATAACTTTTACCACTTTAATTTGTATAGAAACAAAAGTAAATACACACCTCTATATACCGCTTTAAGTGCATTTTATCATCAAATTCCCTTACCCCCGTCCCTGACACACTTAAAAGAGCACGATAGCATGTGTGTGTTTAAATCATATTAACATAGTTCATACCCTTATCCTTTTACCATGCCCATCTCAGTATAGTCCTATAGTGATAATTAATAGACTATGCAAAATTACATCCCATGTAAAAGGATAAGGAGGTATAGTTTATTGTGTAGTTTTAAATACACACGGCCATCATGTTTCTTTATGTGTTGTGACGGGGTAAGGAAGAACAATGGAGAAAAATCAAATCTGCTATCATAGAGGCAACAAGCCTTGTGTGAAACAGATAAAGAAAAAAAGCGGAGTAAAAACCACTATGGTTCTCAAAGAGGTGGCAGGGACGGTTAAGGAGAAAAGGCTGCATTCAAAAGTATAAGACATCACAGAAGGAGCACAACAGGAAACTGTATCAATTAAAGCAGAAAGAAGTGGGGAAGGCAGTCAGAATAGCAAAAGCCCAAACTGAGGAAAAAATAGCCAAGTCAGTTAAGAAGGGGGATAAAACCTTTTATAGGTACATTAGGGAGCATAGAAAGGTTAAGGGAGGAATAGTGAAGAAGGGAGAGGGGAGGTGGGCAGAGGGAGACAGTGAAAAGGCAGAGATACTGAATGAATACTTTTGCTCAGTATTCACAAAAGAAGATGAGGAGGAGTTACCTAAACCAGACAATAGAAGCACTCTGGGTAGGGGGTTGACACCAGTCCATTTATAGAAGAAAGAGTCCTGAAAGAACTCCTAAAACTCAAGGTGGACAAAGCAATGGGGCCTGATGGGATTCACCCCAGAATCCTAAAAGAACTAAGGGAGGACCTAGTGACACCACTGACCACACTTTTCAACAAATCATGGGAGGATGGGGTGGTACCTGAGGACTGGAGGAGGGCAGATGTGATTCCCCTTCACAAAAGTGGGAGCAAGGCAGAAGCAGGAAACTACAGACCTGTAAGTTTGACCTCAGTGGTAGGGAAAATGATGGAATCACTTCTGAAAGAAAGAATTGTTGAGTACCTAGAGGCCAGCGGGGCACAGGACCCAAAGCAGCATGGATTTACAGCAGGAAGGTCATGTCAGCCGAATCTAATAGATTTCTTTGAATGGGTGACCAAAGTAATAGACCAGGGAAGGGCTGTGGATATGGCCTACCTAGACTTTAGCAAGGCATCTGACACAGTCCCGCACAAAAGATTAATAATCAAGTTAGCCAGCCTGGGAGTGGGTCCCAGGGTGGTAGCCTGGGTTGCAAACTGGCTGCACAACAGGTCACAGAAGGTAATAGTGAGTGGAACACATTCTGAAGAAAGGGGTCACTAGTGGAGTACCTCAGGGCTCAGTACTGGGTCCAGTCCTCTTTAACATCTTTATAGGTGACATTGCAGAGGGTCTGGAGGGAAAGGTGTGCCTCTTTGCAGGTGATACAAAGATCTGTAACAGAGTTGATACACAAGGGGTTAGAAAGGATGAGAAGGGACTTGGCAAGGTTGGAGGAATGGTCAGAAATATGGCAACTTAGATTCAATGCAAAGAAGTGCAAAGTAATGCACCTGGGAAACAAAAACCCAGGAGAAGAGTACACAATAGCAGGGGAGGTACTAACAACAACAAAAATGGAACGGGACTTGGGGGTAGTCATATCAGATGATCTAAAGGTGGGTAAGCAATGTGAGAAGTCAGTAAGGAGAGCCAGGGGGATACTGGGATGCATAGGAAGGGGCATCACAATTAGAAAAAGGGAAGTGGTTATCCCTCTGTACAGACAGTTGGTGAGACCCCATCTGGAGTACTGTGTGCAGTTTTGGAGACCTCATCTATGCAAGGACATAGACAGGATGGAAGCAGTCCAGAGGAGGGCAACTAAAATGGTGCAGGGTCTGCATCAGAAATCATATGACAAGAGACTGAGAGAGCTTAATATGTATACCCATGATGAAAGGAGGGACGGGGGGACATGACAGAAATGTTCAAGTACCTCAAGGGAATCAACAAAGTCCAGGAGGGTAGCATCTTTCAGAGAAAGAGATGTGTAAGAACAAGGGAACACAATTTAAAGATTGAGGGGGGACGGCTCAGGGGTAATGTGAGGAAATCTTTTTTCACGGAGAGAGTGGTGGATGCGTGGAACTGCCTTCCTGGGGAGGTTGTTGGGGCTAAAACAGTGGGGGAATTCAAACATGCATGGGACAGACACAAGGCAATTGTAGTGGGGGGTGGCAGAAAGTAGGCTGTTGGTTAACTAGAATCTGCAGCTTATCCAGTAGGTAGGGAAATGGGCAGACTGGGTGGGCCAAGTGGTCCTTATCTGCTGTCAAAGTCTATGTTTCTATGTAATATAGTTTCATGTACTTATCCCCTTGCACAATTTCATTTAAACTTTACCACACAACTGTATGCATAGCCAAACACAAGGATTTGTAATTGAATATGGATGACTAAAATTTGAATCCCTGAATCATACCCCTTATTCAGTAATAAATTCCTAAATACAACACAAGGACCACCTATGGGAGGTACTTGATTGCTCCTCCCTGTCCAGCTGAGCATTTAAGTATGTGCAGAGGGGGCGCATGGGTGGGTGGGCCAAAAATCTCTAGGAAGCTGCACAGACTGACTAGTGTAGTGATCAGGCCCCAACAATCTTATTTATTTTACAATTTTATTCTGATACTATTAATATACTCAACCAGATTCAAAAATACCACCAATGTTTTGAGGTACAATGAACCCCTTCTTCAGGGTGTCTGGTTAGTGTCTAAAAATTAATAAACCATTCAATTACCAAGTAACATATAAACATACTTCTAATAATAAAATTATATACTGGTAATATTAACATAACATTATCAGTGTCAGGTAGCACACTTACCTCTGAAGCCGGGAGATCAGAGGGCTGTGGGTTCAGTTCCCACACCAGGCACTTGGGTTAATATCCCAGTACTGACACTGTAGTGCAGCATGAGAGGGGTGCTGTACTTCTGAGGTGCCGTCTTTCAGATGAGATGTTAAACCGAGGTCCCATCTGCCAGGATTGGTGGTAGTTCAGGTGGATGTTAAAGATCCCATGGCACTTATCGAAAAGAGTAGGGGAATTTCCCCGGTGTCCTGGCCAAATTTCCCTCATTCACTAAAAATACCACCAACAGCTTAATCTGGTTCAAGGTCAGTTGGCATTCATCTGTATCCCCTTCCCCTGGGTTGTGCCTGAAAATAGGCAGGATTTGTCTAGTGCACTTACCCGGTCAACAAAAACTAAATAAATAAAATAACTGACACTTACATAAAAAACATAAAATACTGTATAACGCAAAATATCCGCGTATCCTAATTTCCGCATAGTCGGGACCACCAGAGTAATTTGTGTTACCTTAAATTAGCGCTTCAGCAGTAATTTACTGAACCCGGAAGTCAGCTGTCAAAATCAGAAAATCATAAAAAGAAGCAGTTGAGATGCCGGTGCTCACTGCTGTTTGTGTATTAACTGGACAACATGTCACTATTGTCGTGGCTCACCAAGAAGCCAGCTGTGAAGGGAGACTTGTCCGGGGAGCCGCTTTGGGCTGTCAGCCTGAGTCAAACCGCAGAAGTCCCACTGAGTGTTGCAGAGACTGTTGTAGCTGAACTTTCAGAGCCTCCTGTAAAAAAGCGACAGACTGAGTATGTTAAATACATAGCTGAGGTATGGTTTGAAATTGGTAAATATGCTGTGGAGAGTGACGTTATGAACACCGTGTGGTTTTATAATAAAAAGTACTCAGCAACCATTAATGAGAGCACTGTACGCGGTTTTAAAAAGGACAGCATAACAACAATTAGAGAGAGAGAGAAGATGATATCATCAAGGATTTCCAACAGGCAGGAATAATAGAAGCGCACACTACCTTTTACGAGCGAGCTCTTCCCCTTCCCCGCCACCACCGAATGAAAGTAACACGCATTCTTGAAATTTTTGGCAGTAAATAAAGTTCAAGTTCAAATGCACCCATTGCTCTCCTTGGTTTCTGTTTTTAATGCAGACATACAGTACCCCGCCCCAGGCAGGAATAATAGAATATAGAAGCACACAGTATCTTTTAGGAGCGAGCACCCCCCCGCCACCACTGAATGAAACACACGTTCTTGCAATTTTCAGTGGTAAATAAATTTCAGCTGTAAACATATATCCATGCATTATTCTTGTCCCACAGATATAGCGAATATTTTTTTTACAGTGAAATAAATGGGTTATACAGTAATTCGCCTTTCATTAAATTATCCCCTCATCAAATGGTATTGTGTAGTTTTTAGTTAAGGGCAGCAATTAATATATCCTTGCTAATATTCACTGTACCATAGCGAGAGGTAATAAAAATAATAAATGAAATATATTATTATTATTATTTGTTTATTTTATTCTAGGATTACAAATACCTTTGAGCCGAAGCTCTTTTACAAAGGTTCCACCTCATTAGTTACAGGCATACAGGTTACATACATTATAAGACAAACGGTAACATAATCATCATAACATGATATTACAAGGTCTTTACAGTAAGCACAAAAGGGAAGATGTAGGTGATACAATGGAAGATGTAGGTAACAAATAAAGCAGTGAAAAAGTTAGTGTCAGGAGGTGCTGGGAAAGGGCGGGGGGTGCAGACAAATGCAGGCAGCCCAAGGGCTTTTGTCATGACAGAGCTGGGGTAAGAGCAAAAGTTGGGCAAGGGTGAATAAAGTGCTGCGTAGGTTGTCCACTGCAGACAGTAGAGGCAATGGACAGAGGTGCATTAAACCGGGCATTCACAGGTGTTTGAGCCTGCTAATGAAAGGCAGAGCTTATTCTTGAAAGTGCCCAGTGTAGGAGAGTTAGAGATGCCAGTTGTGAGACTGTTTAGCCAGCTAGGGGCCCTAAAGGCAAAGGACCTTTGGCCTTGGGTTGTGCAACAGTAAGGGATTTGCAGGATTAGGGGTTTTGAACTCCTGGTGTTACAATTGTCCACTCTGGGTTTGAGGAAGGAGCTGACACCTGGGGGAGCAGTGCCCATCAGTACTGTTGTTGCTGCGATGCAGGTTTGATACTTTATTCGGTTGTTGAGTTGCAGCTATCCAGCTTGGGAGTAGAGGTCGCAGGTGTGGGTTAAACAGTGTGCTCCAGTGGCAAGTCAATAGGCATTATTCAGGGAGGTGGAAACACGTTTGAGTGAGGTGGCGGCGGCAGATCCATAAATAATGAGTCCATAGCCTATAATACTAACGACAGAGCTCTGGATGGCAACAGACAGGGCTTCGGTGGTTAGATGCTTCCTGTGGCGGAAGAGTAGGCCCAGTCTGGTGTTAGCCACTTTTGCCACATTATTAATGCGGTCAGCATAGAAGAGTTTGGAGTCAAGGGTGAGGCCAAGGTATTTAAAGGTGTGGACTTGTTCTACGGTGACTCCTTCCTTGGTTTTTTATAGTGAGGTGGTACTGGTTATTCTTGTTGAGTGGGCTGCTGAGAAGCATTGTCTTTGTATTTTCTGGTTCAGGATCAGCTTATGTTCTAAGAACCAGTTCTCAACTGCAGTGAAATCCTGCTGGAGGTTCTCTTGTAACTGATTAGAATCATGGTGGGAGATTAGGATAATAGCATCATCTGCATAGAGCAAGATTTTTTTCTGGACAGGAGTCTGGCAGCGTGTTCAAAAAAATGCTGAAGAGGAGGGGGGCCCAATATAGAACCCTGAGGGACACCAGAGTGGACAGGTCTGGCATCTGAGCGATGTCTGCAATTTTCACTCTTTGGGACCGGTTATTAAGGTAGCATTTGAACCAGTTCACAGCATTGGGTGAGAGTCCCGTGGTTTGTAGCTGAACAAGCAGGTGACAGTGACTGACAGTATCAAAGGCCTTTGTTAAATCAATGAAAGCAGACCTAGTTTGTTGTCCATTATCCAGAGAGTGGTGGATGGTGCTGGAAAATTCAAGTAGTGCTGTGGTGGTACTATGACTCTTTCTAAAGCCATGTTGCTGCCTACACAGGATGTTATGCATGTCCAAAAAAGTCGGTAAGCTGGTCAGCAACTATACGTTCCAGGGCCTTAGACAGTGGAGGAAAGATGGAAATTGGATGGAAGTTCTCATGTGCTGTTTTGGCACAGCTTTTATGTATGGGGGTGACCGTAGCAGATTTCATTTATCCAGGAACTGGCTAAGTCTGAGTGAGAGGTTGAAAACCCTGGTCAGAGGTAGAAGTACTTCATCAAGGGTGAGTGATAGAAGTCTGAGGTCAAGTGAGTCGTTGCTAGATCTGGACTTACTGATGGCTTTGGTAACATAGCTGCACACTTGGTACATCTTGACTGACTTAAAGTAAAAAAGGAGGGTGGCTAGTGAGGCAGGGGAGTTAGGAGTGACATCATCTATGAAGAAGTCGGGTGGGAGTATAGAACTAAGGTATGTGAAATCAGCATTAAATATGTCAGCAATGATTTTTGGGTCTTGAGTGGTTATACTATTAATGCAGAGAATGGATGGAGGGGATTTGGACTGCTGCCCAGTGACTTTATTTATGTTATTCCAGAAGTCTCTTCCATTTCCTCAGGAGGTTACAAGAGCGTCATTGAAGAATGCTGATTTTGTTTGCCGGATAGATTTGGTACAGTTGTTCCATCCACGTTTGTAGTTATCAGTGTTGATTTGCCTTCCAGTGTTTCTGGCGAGCTCCCAAAGATGGCCCCTTGCCTTTAGTCACCTTAGGAGGTCCCCTGTGAGGCAGGGGTTATAGACAGCCTTTACTTTATGCTTTTTTAGTGGGGCAAATGTGTTGCAGGCTTCATTGAAGGTGCTGATGAAATGTTCTAGGGCAGTGTTACTAATGTAGTTTGCCTAATAACCTGAGTTTTAGATCTCCATCACTTCATTTTTTTTATCATTTAACACTTTCTACCTTGCAGCCCCAGTCCTGCTCCACATCCAGCCACCGCTCCTCTCCACCGCCGACCCCAAAGTTTGCATGCCCAGCTGGCAGATGCATCTACACCTGCGAAAGGCCCCCTTAGCCCCCATGCCTGGTGAGAAACCTGTACCGGCACATCGTCAGCCGGTTGAACTGCAGCGATCAAGCTGCTGCGCCTTGTGCTGCCATTTTTCCCATTTCTCCCCACTGAGATCGGGGACGCACAATGATGTCCATGCACATATGTGCAGACGTCCGCTGCGGTCCCCCCTCAGTGACACCTTTGCATGTGGTACATCTGGGCATCCCCAGGAGTTGTCACAGCATGATGTAGCTTTCCCAGCCCACCCCAGGACTAGGAGAACTGTCTCCCGATGCTCAATCCCAATTCTCCCCTGCCGACCCCCAATGATCCAAGCTCATTCCTGGACCCGGGTCACTGGCATAGCACGAGGTGTGGCATCCAGCACCTCAACCCTCAGCACCACCGGGCCAGCTTATCTCCATCACTTTATGAATATAATACTGAAAAACACATCAAAATATTACATTCACTTAATATTCTCACACAGTGCTGAAACGATCACATTATTGCTAACTGGTCTTTTATGCCACCACATCATAGCAGCCAGTTCTTGTACTTTGTTTGATATTCCTATGAAGTTCATTATAAAAAGAATCCCTGTGCTTTCCCCACGTGTGATATTCAAAGCATGCTGACTGCTATAGACACTGGGAAAGTGTTAGAGATAAACGCTTACTTTCACGGCAGAAAATGCCTTTCATAAGCTTTGACAGTTCTGACCTGAAAATAAAAATGAGGAACAAAGTGCTAAGAACATTTTTTAAACACTACTGAACTGATGTGATAGCCGCAAGCTACGAGTGTCCTGCATAATAAAAATGATACTTACTACACACTCATGATTTCAAAGTATGGTCCTAGGCATCCTGCTGCTAAAGGCAGTGAATGTGAATGCTGACCTGCCATATATAGGTTGCCAGCACTCTGAAATTGGGTGCAACCTTGCACGTAACTGTGATGACGTGCCTGATGACATCACATGTTGGGCGATGCATTCGGATGAACTGCTTGGGTTGTCCCTGCTCAGTCTGAGAGCAAATGAAGGGACCTTCACTGAGTACAAGAGAAACAAGTGAGAAGCCGGGCAGGATAATCAGGTTATACTCAAGCAGGCAAGGGTGAAGGTCAGGAGGGAAACAGCAGACACAGCACTGCGGACTGCTGAGGGAGTAAAAGGTGGGGGAAAACATACATAAGAGGAAAAAATGAAAACAAGGGGAAGGAGACTAGCTGAGGGGAATGGCAGTAGAAGATGATGAGCAGAAAACAAATGTACTGAACAATTACTTCTGCTTGGTATTCACAGCAGTGAACAATGGTCCCCTGCCTGGAAGTGGTAACAAGGCTGCCACCCAGGGGTTCAGGAAGTGAGCAGAGTACAGATGTCAGTTCACAGGGTAAAAACGGGTCTAGAATCTCTCAGGGTGGACAAGCTGCCAAGTCCAGATTATCTGCACCCACGAGTAGTTAGGGAACTGGCTGTAACATTGGCAGCTCCCTTTAACCCATCCATTGAATGACTTATTAAAGTCCAGAGTGGTGCCAGCAGATTGAAGATCTGCCAGTGTAGTATCACTCCACAAGGGGGGTGGAGTTATGGGAGGAGTCAAGCTACTACAGACCTGTTAACCTTATCTCCTTTGTAGGTAAGCTGCTGGAGAACATAGTCTGGGAAAATTGGTGGCCTACAGCCGAAGCACTAGATAATTAGTAAGTGATTATCAAAATTCTGTTTTTTGGCTGGAAGCATGCAGTCATAGTTTGGGCTTCCATATCTGTAAATATTTTTTCTAGCGAGCTTTAGTTTTTTAGATGTTTAAAATGTATTTCCACTGTTGTGGATCCACAGTAACTACATCTGCTGCCTAATTTGCAGCCGAACTCCCCCCTCACTTCACATCACGTCTTTTGTTTACTTCTGTGGAACCCTGTGCTGCATGTTCCTGCTATCCCTGTGTAACGCAGTGAGTCACGTGCATGTGCGTTTGGCAGCTGAGGGTTCCAATTCAACATGGTGGGTGGGAGAAATGTAAACAAAAACAAAGAAAAATGGAGCAAATTACGGGATGACAGTATAGCGAAAACAAGAAAGATTACCAGGTAAGTGCTCAACAGAGCACAAGAAACAAACCGATGCAAAAGATCCAATTTTTTTATCTAGTACTGCTGTTTTAAGGGCAACAGACTAGACGGCAACAAGCAGCATGGTTCTCCGATTCTGTGGAAGCGGGTAAGTGGGCTGATCAGCGAGGGGCTGAAACCAGAAACATGCAGGTCGAAGGTGAAGACTCTGAGGACAATGTGGATAACGTGGACACTTGAAGGCTTCACACTTGTGAGCCGGAGTGGACACTATAAATAGTTGCCTTGATTGTACACTGAGATTTTTTTCTATCTCCGAAATCTGAAGTTACAAGCTTAGAATTAAAATATGTTGGTTACTTCCTCCAAGTGTACTTCTTAGTAGGCACTGAATTCTGGAATAGTCACGCTTAAATGAGGTAACGTTTAAAGTTATTAAGGGAGGAGTTCCTACCAGTTTAAAACCTGCTATATGGTGAACACCCTTGAGCAGTTCTTAATAATTGTTTTATTTCTGGCGGGATTTTTATAAACAATACTATATCAGTGGATTTGTATCTTCTCGTTTTTCCCTTGTATTGTACCTGCTACTATTTCTTTTTTTTTTTTAAGAACCCATGATTTAAATTAAGGTATGTACATGGCGATACATAGTCCCATAAATAATGGGGCGCTGTTACATTAAATAAATTGCTGGTCAATCCTTTTATTGTAGAAAATAGCCATGTAACTCATAAGCTCCTGGAACAGTAATTGTTTTATAATTTTAGGACTACTTAAGAAGTTAACCCTCCATATGATTTATCTCTATACGGCGAATGCAAAAATAACCTATAATTAAGGGACCTAGATCCCAGAAGTGTAATTAAGTATGGTCTGTTTATTGTATGTGAATAATTTGTCATGTAAATGATGAAAAGAAAAACTAAAGTTAAAAAAAAAGAAATGATAGCAAAAAGTTATTTGGAACTCAAGGGTTAATCTGAGATGAAGTTTTTAAGCCTTTTGCAGAGTTGTAAACAAGAGGTCAGTTCTGGGTCACTATGTTCTTTTTGCTGCACCTGCACTAAAACTGTCAAGAACATTCTGTGAAAAAACACTGTTTCCTTAGCGAGCTCCCTGCAAAGACTGATTATAAAAAGAGCAGTAATGTTTTGCGCGAGAGAGAGAGAGAGACAGAGCGAAAGAGACCGAGACTGGAAATTGAGAAGAAATACTCAGATGAAGGACAGTTATCTCTTTTTGTACTGCCTTTGTAAATAGTTATACTGAATCATTTTTATTTTGCTGTTATTAAGAAAAATAAAACACTATTTGCAAATTTTGAAACTGCTCCTGGTTTTCCTGTGCTTCCTGACCTGTGCCTCAATGGTACCAGGTGATTACATTGCGGATGAAATATCACCGCATAATGCAAAGCAGGTTCCACATCGACGACTACATTGTCAGCATGGACCGTTATCGCCCACCCAAACCCCATGGGCAGTGCACAGCATGACTTGGCAAGATGCCGACCTGGTGGGCAGCTACCTGCTGGGGTGGTGTAGAGGAGGGAGTTCTGCTAGACACCAGGGATGTAGTCTACTGCATCGCAATGGGTAGGGGGACTGGCAATCACATTGCAGCTGGCTGCAGGTACAGTGCCTTGGGCACCATTCGGTGGGCTGGGGTCACAGTCGGCGCCTTGCTGAGTCATGCTGTGCACTGCCTATGGGGTTTGCGTGGGCGATAGGGGTCCATGCCGACATTGTAGTCAGCAATGTGGAGCCTGCTTTGTATTGTGCATTGATATTTCATCCGCAATGTTATCACCCGGTACTGCCTCAATGACAGATGGTGTTAGCAGTTGGATATACACCGTGCATACTCTAAGCCAGGAGTTTTTTTGTGTGGGTACTAGACCTAGTACCAGGGAAGCAAAGCAGAAAGGTATGGATTTTGCAGCAGGAAGTCCAGGAGGGATTGCAGCCAAACTAGAAGCAGAAACAAAAGTCCAAACTGAGACTGTTCAGCCAGCACCAGAGATGGAAAAAGAGCAGGCAGTGACAGAACCTGAAAGCCTGACTGCCTTTTCCAAATGGTGGGCTATACAACAAACAGTGATAGGGAAACAGAGAAGAGAGGAGATGTAGCAGAGAGAAAAAGAGATTCAACGTTTAGCGACACAGAGAAAAGAAGAAATGCAACATCTCGAGAAGCAAAGAAGAGAAGAGATGCAACGATGGATGGATGCCTTGCAAGTTATCAAAGCTGCAGGATCTGGCACTGGTCCAGCTGAGCAACAAGACACAAACAACATAAAATACATTAAACTTACAAAGTTGTGTCCCTTGGATGATATTGAAGTATACATGACAACTTTTGAAAGAGTTGCCACAGCCTGCCAGTGGTCGAAGCAGCAGCGGGCAGTCAGACTGG
The DNA here is from genome assembly GCA_016271365.2 of Neoceratodus forsteri. Taxonomy (NCBI): domain Eukaryota; kingdom Metazoa; phylum Chordata; order Ceratodontiformes; family Ceratodontidae; genus Neoceratodus; species Neoceratodus forsteri. Next base: position 1,375,727,874 of record CM028132.1, on the reverse strand, counting down.
TACCTTACCTGACCGGTAAAGCCCAACTTGCCTACAGCAATATGGCCACTGCACAGTCAAAAAACTATGACCTCATGAAAAGAGAAATCCTAAAGAGATATGCCATCTCAGGAGAGACCTACAGGTAGGGATTTTGGTCTGTGAAGTACAACTCAGTCAATAATCTTCGAGAAGCCTTCACCCGACTCAGAGAACTCCTTATGAAATGGCTTCAACCAGACGGCAAAATACTCCCACAGATCATTGAAACATTTGTAATGAAGCGGTTCATCAACATCCTATCCATAGACGTACGGCTTTGTGGGGCCAGACGGCATCCACCCAAGAAAGTTAAAGGAGTTGGGAAGGGAACTAGCAGCACGTCTGGCAGCCCTGTTCACAGAGTCACTCAGAGTCACTCAACACGGGTGTCTTTCCAGAGGACTGGAGGAGGATACATGTAGTCCCACTGTACAAAAGTGGCAGTAGGGAGGAGGTGGGGAACTACAGACCAGTCAGACTCACTTCAGAGGTTGGAAAGATCATGGAGACACTGCTAAAAGAAAGGATAGTGGCACATTTGGAATCCAGCAGTGCTCAGGATCTGAGGCAACACAGATTCATAGCAGGAAGGTCATGTCAAACAAATCTAATAGATTTTTTTAATTGGGTGACTAGGGAACTAAATCAGGGAGGGGGCGGTAGACGTCACCTACCTAGATTTCAGTAAAGCCTTCGATACTGTCCCACATAGAAGGCTGATTAACAAGATGGGTAGTCTGGGCATGGGAGACAAGGTGGTGAACTGGGTTAGGAACTAGTTAACAGACAGGAGACAGAGGGTGGTGGTAAATGGGGTACAATCTGGGGAGAGGGGGTGACCTGTGGGGTACCACAGGGATCAGTACTAGGACCAGTCCTGTTCAATGTCTTCATCAGTGACATTGCAGAGGGGCTAGAAGGAAAGGTCTACTTGTCTGCAGACGACACCAAGATCTGCAATAGGGTGGATACTCCAGAAGGGGTGCAGAAAATAAAGGGGGACCTGGAGAAGCTTGAATGATGGTTGGTGATGCAGCAACTCAGGTTCAGTACAAAGAAGTGCAAAATCATGCACCTGGGTACAGGGAACCCTTGGGAGAGCTACAGGATGAAGGGGGAGGAGCTGACTGTCACCAAAGAGAAAAGAGACCTAGGGGTTATCATCGCTGATGAACTTACAGTATCAAAGCAGTGTACAAAGGTGGTAGGGAGGGCCAGTGGCATGCTAGGGTGCATAGGCAGGGGTATCACTAGCAGGAGGCAGGAGGTGGTGATGCCCATTGTATAAAACATTGGTAAGGCCTCACCTGGAGTATTGCATGCAGTTCTAGAGGCCACACCTGTGCAAGGACACAGATAAGGTGGAGACTATCCAGAGAAGGGCAACAAAGATGGTTCAGGGCTTGCACCACAGAATATATGAGGAGAGACTAAGGGACCTCAATATGTACTCATTGGAGGAGAGGAGACAGCAGGGGTACATGATTGAAACTTTCAAGTACCTCAAGGGCATAAACAAGGTGCAAGTGGGGGACTTTTTCCAGTGTAGAAAAAGTACTAGAGCAAGGGGGCACAATATGAAATTGGAAGGGGGGTAGATTACGAGGTAATGTGAGGAAGTTTTTCTACACAGAAAGGGTAGTCGACTCTTGGAATAGGCTGCAACAGAAGGTAGTGGGGGCAAGCACAGTGGAGGGGTTTAAGCATGCCTGGGACATGCACAAGGGAAGCCTGAGAGGGGAGGGAGTGATGAAAAGCCATTGATCACATAGAGTCAGTGGCCACATACAATGTACAGGGCCTACTGGCAGACTGGATGGGCCTAGCAGTCCTTATCTGCCGGCAATTTCTATGTTTCTATGTTTGCGTAAAAGAACACAGACCAGAAAGTGGAAAAGGCTGTTTCTTTGGCTGCAGACTACCAAATGGCCAGACTGGCAGTAGCGAGGTAACAGCCAAGCACCAATAAGACACTCTTTTTCCCATTTAAACTCCAAGTCTGATAAGAACTCTGGTGGGGGTTACAAATCTGCACACAAAGACTTTATTTGCTATAACTGTAATAAGCCAGGTCATATTGCAAGAAATTGCCGTAGTAAGAAGAGTGACACTGGAGCAGATTTGTCATTAGCAAATTGGGGTAAATACTTAACAGATGTGAAGGAAGGAGATAAGACTTTGAAGGGACTTATAGATTCGGGAAGCAGATAGACACTAGTGCATGTTGAAGTGCTGGGAAAACAATGACCAAAAGGACCAGGTACTGGTGTTATCTGCATCCATGGGGACACTCGATACTATCCCACCAGCCAAGTGACTCTGACTATTAATGGTGTGTTGCACCAAACGAAAGTGGGGGTAATACCTAAGTTACCTAACTTGTGATTATTGGAAATGACTTTCCAGGATTTACTGAGTTAATCAACGAGGGAGTAGATCCTGATGTTTCAGCAGCTGTGGTGACAAGAGCTCAGGCAAAGAAAATCTCAGATGGCGGGGACTCTTCCTTTCATTGATTTTGATTCTGACTTGTTTGAGCACAGTTTCAAGATCTGGAATTCCAGGAAAGAAAGACGATGCCTGAAGAAACTGTGGCAACAAATGACTGATGGACATAAGGGGTTAACATATGAAAATGCTGAAACTAAACTGATAACTGATTGTGATTTTCTTTCAGTACACGCGAACAATGTTTCTCTCCAGAGTTATTTTAAGCAGCTGGTGGTGAAACCAAAACAGGGTGAACCTATGTTTAAAAAATGTAATGGGCTACAGTACAGAGTTTGGGCTAAACCTCAGACACAGGAACAGATAGAACAATTGGTTATACCATAGAAGTATAGAACAGAGTTGTTACAGATAGCACATGATAGTCCTATGGCTGGTCACTCAGGGAAGGATCGCACCCTTGCCAGATTGCTGTACAGATTTTACTGGCCTGGAATTCATGATGATGTTGCTGCATATTGCAGTTCTTGTGCCGAGTGTCAGAAAGTAGCCCCATTGACTAAAAAAGATAAGGTGCCCCTGGTGCCCCTACACTTGATAGATGTGCCTTTTGAGAGAATTGCAGTGGATGTGAGTGGTCCCTTAGACAAAAGTAAAAAGGGTAATCAATTCATTTTGGTAGTATGTGACTATGCTACTCGATACCCAGAGGCAGTTCCAATGCGTACTGTCACAGTGCCAAAAGTGGCAGCAAAGCTTGCAAAATTTTCAGCAGGGTGTGCATACCTAAAGAGATTATTACTGATCAGGGTAGTAATTTTGGTGCTGCATTACTGAAGAAACTGTACCAACTACTAGATATCACTACCATAAGAACCTCCCCTTATCACCCTCAAATGTTCTTGTTAAGCATTTTAATCAAACTATAAAACACACGTTAAAAAGATTTGTAATAGGGGAAGGGAAAGACTGGGACCAATACTTATCTAACTTCTTTTTGCTTACAGAGAAGTGCCACAGGCATCACCAGGTTTTTCACCATTTGAAATGCTGTATGGTATACAACCTAGAGGGCCACTAGATGTAATAAAAGAAACATGGGAAGATAACCCCCATCAGAAACAATCTTTTACATCTTATATGTGTGCCCTGAGAAAGAAGATGGCAAAATATGTTGAATTTGCCCATAGTAATCAGGAAGAGGCCCAAGACCAGCAGAAGGTGTATTATGACCATGGGGTAAAAGAAAAAGGTTTTGAGCCAGGTGAAAAGGTCTTGCTACTGTTACCCACAACAGAAAATAAACTGTTAATGAAGTGGCAAGGGCCTTATAAAGTGCTTAGACGTTCTGACAGTTAACTATGAGATTGAGACCCCGATAGGAAAAAACCTACTAAGATATACCATGCTAACCTCTTCAAGAAATGGATTGAAAAACACCAAAAGCTGCTTTGCTAGTTTTACCAGAAACTGATAAATGAAGATATTGATGTAGCTGATGGCAGACTGAAACAAACTGTTACTGCTGATGCTGTAAAGGTGAATGTTTCCTTAACCTCCTAACAAACTGCAGAAATTTGTAACTTGCTAAAGACATTTAACAGTATTTTTATAACAGTACCAGGCCGAGCAAAAAGGTCAAGCACATAATAGTGACAAGGAATGCTCGCCTTAATAGACAAAAGTCATATAGATTACCAGAGTGGTTAAGAGCTGATGTGGTTAAGGAAATACAAAAAATGAAAGAACTAGGTATCATAGAAGAGTCGAGAAGTGCTTGGTAATTACCAATGGTGACTGTAAACAAAAAAGAAGGGGTGTAAGAATCTGCCTTGATTTTAGGAAACTTAATCAAGTGTCAGAATTTGACAGTTATCCTGTGCCTAGAATAGATGATTTGGTGGACAGACTGGGGAGTGCCAAGTATATCAGTACCCTCAATCTCACCAAGAGTTACTAGCAAATTCCCCTAGCTAAAGAATTAAGAAACACAACTGCATTTGCCACTCCTATAGGATTCTATCAGTTCACCACCATGCCATTTGGTTTACATGTCATACAGGCTGTACTCCAGTGGTACATGGCTATAATTTTATCCCCTCACAGTGGTTATTGTGCTGCATACCTGGATGATACCATGGTGTACAGTCCAGACTGGAAAAGCCACCTGAAACACCTATAAGCAGCTATCTAATAGATCAAAAAGGTAGGTCTGGCTATTAATCCTACCAAGTGTGCATTGGGCATGCAGGAAACCAGATATTTGGGCTATGTTTTGGGAAATGTAGAGGTCAAGCCAGAGGTTTCCAAGACAGAAGCTGCAGCTAATAGCCCTGTCCCCAAAACCAAGAAACATGTCAGGTCATTTTTAGGGCTGGCTGGTTATTATCAGAGATTTGTTCCCAGCTTTGCCGAGTTAGCTACTCCCCTCACAGAACTCACAAAAAAAAAAACAGTGCCCAAATACTGTGAAATGGACTCCAGAGTGTGACGAAGCTTTTCAGGCCATTAAGGCTGCATTATGTTCAGCTCCTGTTTTAAGAAGCCCAGACTTTGAGAAACAATTTCTGTTACAGACTGATGCATCAGATGAAGGCCTAGGTGCAGTCTAGAGTCAGAATATAGATAGGAAAGAACATCCTGTTCTATACGTAAGTGGGAAATTGCATGACAGGGAGGAAAGGTACTCCATCATTGAAAAGGAATGCCTTGAGGCAAAGTGGGCCATGGAGTCCCTTAAGTTTTACTTACTAGAAGCTGACTTTGTACTTATAACATATAACAGTCCTCTCTGTTGGCTTAACCAAATGAAGGATAAAAATTCTAGAATCACACAGTGGTACCTGGCACTACAGGCATTTAAATTTAAAGTGATGCACAAATCTGGGAAAGAGAATGTCAATGCTGATTTTCTGTCAAGATATGGATCAGGAATTGAGAATTCTGAAGACTGAAAAACTGTGAGTTGAAACTTCTATGTTTGCTATGCTGCATGTGAACTGAAATGTAAAGATTAATAAGCTAATGTTAGATGGGAATTTAATAGAACCGTTTGGAAACCTGTTTTTGTAACACAGGTTCCTTCTTAAAGAGGGGGGTATGTGACAGGGTTGAATAAGGCCCTGCCCCATTTGTTATGCAGAAAAAGTTTAAATGCAAAGATTTGTTTTTTCCTCTCTTTTTCTGTCTCTTGTCTATCTGGTTGTGCAACCAAATTGTCTTGTGAGACCTAGGAACTGATCACTCTGACGGTTACACAATTCTCTGACTCTCACTATCTCTCTGCCTTCCTTTGCTGTTCTGTCTTTTCTTCCCCCTTACATATCTGCAGTTATAAAAAACATATGTGCATCTTGGTGTAAACTGTATGTGATACTGGGATCCGTTGTTTAAAATGTATGTAGTTATACTGTTGAAATGATAGCAAAAATCTATTTGGAACTCAAGGGTTAACCTGAGATTAAGTTTTTAAGCCTTTTGCAAAGATGTAAACAAGAGGTCAGTTCTGGGTCACTATGTTATTTTTGCTGCACTTGCACCTACATCGAAACTGACAAGAACATTCTGTAAACTTACAAGAACATTCTGTGAAAAAACACTCTGTCTCCTTAACAAGCTCCCTGAAAGACTGATTATAAAAAGAGCAGCAATGTTTTGCATGAGAGAGAGAGACTGAGATTGGAAATTGAGAAGTAATACTGAGATGAAGGTGTCACAGCATGTGAGAATAAACTTCAGATGAGGCAAATTTAAAGATTTTACAGGTTTAAAACACATCTTGGTGTGATATTTATTTTTCAAAAGTTAGAAAATAATAAATGAAAACAAAAAATTGCAAAGAAAATCACTACTTAACATCAGTAGTTTCTCACATAATACAGTCCTGGATCTTAAAGCTCCTAAGACCCTTCCCATCCGCATTCAACAGCTTGTCTGCAGTAGCACCTCTCTCCTTCACTCTCAAGACTGAACTCTACTAGATTGAACTGAAGTAAACTCACTAAAGAGGTTTTTATATCTTTTGGTGGGGTCACCTGACTGAGCCCTTTTCTGTATTTACATGTCTGGACATGTTTCAAAACCAAAGGGAGAGGGGGTGTCAGGGGATTTCCTGGTTCAGTTAAAGGTACAGTGTATATCTCCACAGATATTGACTGCATACATCTCTGATCCATAATGACTAAGCCCTTTTACACATAGAACCTTATACAGTAACAGGTTTATAGTGTGAATTTATGAAAATACCTTAAGGATTTCTTATAACTGTACTAATCATGTAATTATTGTTATTTTATATGGCTTCTGAATCCTTCTTATTTAAAAAGGCTTTATTAACACCAAACTGCACTTATCCTCATCCCATTATTAAATTGCTGACTGCCCTTCAGCCCTCTTCTCTCTCCCCATCCAGTCCCCACCACCTGACTCCCCTGACCCCTTGTGGAGTACCTTGGGGTCTAGTCCAGCTATCCCTCTCTGTAACTCTCCTCCCCAATCACTCCCCCACCCCTAATTATACTTTCCCCACTCCCTCACCCACCCCACTCCCTTCTTCTTACTTACTGCACCAACTGCCATCCCTCTGCACCAACACTCCTGGGACCCCCCCCACTACTTACTCTCCAGTGGCCACCCTTCTCACTAATACTGACCTCTGACCTACTCCCCAGCTCCCCCTTCCATGTTTAACACCTTCCTCCCCCTTCTCGCAGCCTAGTATTGTGATCCCCCTGACAGGGTTCATAACATCCTGGAAGGGGATTATATACTAGCCACCTCTACCCTCGCACTACTTTTTCCTTGTTATCTTTCCCACCTCTTTACACACCCTCTACCCCGACAATCAAAATGATGCTCCCTCGGGTTTACATTAGCACGTCTGTTCTTATGAAATGCCTACTTCCCTAGCACTTTCATTTGTGTCAATCCTTCCTTAAAACCTCTTCCTACAGGAATATCTATATTTAGACTGAGGTGACCATATGACTCATTGGTAGTTTGCTCTCCCTCACTGGGTGGGCTGAATACATCAACTCTGTACCTGTACTCAGTGCTTTGCCTTAATATGTAATCATTTACTCTAATAACCCCAATGTACTCTTTCCTGTGTATTTGAGGTTTCTACTATTTGCTCAATGTACTCAATTGTCTTGTATTAATATTTTACCTTTACTGCCCCATCAATGTATTCTTCGTCCAGTGTATTTGATGTTTCCACTATTTGTTCAACGTACTGAAATGTTCTTTATTAATATTGTACCTCTGCTGATACCAAAATATTTGTACCCCCTTCCCCCAGGATGCTTCTGGAAGCAAGCTACTTACAGCTCATGGTGTTTCCTGGTGAAACATTTTCCAAATCAATAAATAAATATTTCTAGTTAAAATAGTCTTCATGCTTTTTGTACACAAAATGCACTTATGTACTTTACACAACACCTCTCCAGGTATTTGGCATCATTCCAGGGACTGGATGGATGGAAACGGAAAAAGAATGAAAAGAGAGAACTAGTAGGAAGTTTAGCAGGGATAGTAAAGAGCTACACTAGGTGACCAAACCTAGAGTAGGGGGAAAAAGAAGAAAAGCAAAGAGAAAAGCGTTCACTGTTGTGCAACAGAAGTTTTGGTAACTAGGAAATAAGGAGATAGAAAAGTGGTCCATCAGTCACAGCTCAGGGTGTAGCCTAACTCTGACACACTTCTCCCTCAAGAAAAAAGCAGTTCTCAAAACTATACTGTTTTTTTAAGAACCCCCTCTCTGTCATAAATATCCTACCAAAACAGTATAATGGTGGTTAGTTGAAACTTTCTCTCACCCACTATGAGAGCTTCACCCCAGGGTCCCTTAATCATACACAAATGAAGGGTGACAAGATGTCATCATACAGACATCTTCTTAAATACATACCCTAGGGCTTAATTCACACAGATACTGCCTAGTAGCCTGAGACTAAACATAACAGTTTTCACATTCTATTTCATATATCCATTTCCCTTTCATATGTTTTCTGGTAGACAAGGAACCTTCTCATGCTGAACATCAACCAGCCAGTTCCTAACTCCATAACCTTTGGGGTTTCCTTTCAACCCTTATTTGTAACATACCAGGGGTTTTCTTTCAACCCTTACACCATTCTGGTACCCTCAACTGACTGTACTCAGCACCAGCCCTAAATGTTATATTCATTTTAAACATCACATGTTTCATACATTTCATCCCATAATACCCAGATCCCCAAGAACACTCTACCTCAGTCAGTACTGCAAATACGGTTAATAGTTTTGGTTGTAACTAAACAAGAAAAGGTCCCTTCAGCCTCAACGGCTTCTTCTTTCTTGCTTGAAGGTTTCCACCCCAATATAGTATCCCTAGCAACAGTCTCACCTGGGGTCTCATCTTCCTGGTCACCATCCTGCACCAAGTAACAGCCCGGTGAAATGGGCAACAACAGAAACTCAAAAGTGTCTGGCAACAAAGGTTCCATAAGGGAGGGTCCCTTCTCCTCTTCTAGAAACCAAGGATTCTGCTTTTCTGCTCAGCCATGAAATCCTCCAGTTGGGAACCCTCCATCAGCACCTGGCAGTGGTGCTCCACCTCTCTCTGGTGCTGGTCTGCCTCCACATTCCATCGAACTCCAATCCAGGCAATAACTCCTCTCCTGGGCTCTGGTATGCACACTGGTAAGCCCCTCCTCCTTCAACAGATCCTTGGCATCCATGAGATCCTGGAGGTACGCCATCCTGATCTTTGTCCCCTTTGTCTGGATACCAGGGCTGGTATCTGGGTACTGGTCTCCCCCTTGTTTCTCTGGACAACCAGTACTGTCTCACTTCTGAAACCACGTTTGTCACAGCGTGTGAGAATAAACTTCAGAAGGGGCAAATTTACAGGTTTAAAATACACCTTGGTGTGATATTTATTTTTCAAAAGTTAGAAAAATAATAAATGAAAACAAAAAAATTGCAAAGGAAATCACTACTTAACATCAAGAATTTCTTACATAATACAGTCCTGGATCTTAGAGCTCCTAAGACCCTTCTCATCTGCATTCAACAGCTTGTCTGCAGTAGCACCTCTCTCCTTCACTCTCAAGACTGAACTCTACTAGACTGAACTGAAGTAAACTCACAGAAGACGTTTTTATATCTTTTGGTGGGGTCACCTGACTGAGCCCTTTTCTGTATTTAAATGTCTGAGCATGCTTCAAAACCAAAGGGGGAGGGAGGTGTCAGGGGATTTCCTGGTTCAGTTAAAGGTACAGGGTTGGATATTCAAAAGGGTTGCACCATGCGTAATAGGGTTGCGCCTGCACAAGTCCGAAATTGTGCCATTCTGCCATATTCAGCAGGAGGCAGTTGCGCCCCCCAAGTCATGCTGAGCAACAGCGCAATGCTAATGAAGGCATGCTCAACCGGAGGGGGAGGAACCATGCATAAACTGCACAGCCCGATATTCAGCCGGGCTGTGCAGAGTTGTGCAGGTGCAACCCCCAACCTGCACCTGCACAACTTTGAGCAAAAAAAAAGGAGTAAGTTGAGGGCCACCCACAGGTGAGCTGCCACATTGCAGGGCACAACACAGCAGCTGCCACCTGTGGGTGGCCCTCCACTTCCTCCCTGTGCCCCCTGCAGCCCAATCGCGGGCATAATAGTAACCCCTCCCCGACTGGCCTGATCGGGAGGCATAACTATAGAAATCCTTCCCCGACTGGGCCGATCACTGGCATAAATATGAAATCCGCTCCCCGACTGGCCCAATCGTGGGCAAAATCGTAATAACCCCTCCCCTACTAGCCCATCGTGGGCAGAACAGAGTTCAATCCCCAAGAACAATATCCCTGGTGGTCCAGTGGACTGCAGAAGCCCGATCGCGGGCATTAGGTCCACCCAAAGTCCAAAGCAGCCTGGTGACCTAGTGGCCCCCACCTCACCCACCCATGAAGCCCCACCACCCCGCGCTCCCCCTGTCAGCTGGCGGGCGGCAGCACCCACCACCTGCGCCCCGCGCCACCCGCCACTGACTGCTCGGTAGGGCTGCACGCACGGGCTCTTGCTCTGAACCAATGGGCGGCAGCCCTACCAGAGCAGTCAGCTCGGCAATGTGACGGACAACAGTCGGGTGGGGTGCCAACATCCGCCCGGCTGATAGGGAGGGGAGAGCAGGGGAGGGGCTCCATGCGGGTGGGGCCAGACTCAGATCACCAGGCTACTGGACCTTGGGGGTGAACTCTAATGCCCGCAATCGGGCTTGCAGTCCACTGGACCACCAGGGATAATGTACTAGGGGGTTGAACTCTGTTCTGCCGCGATCAAGGCTAGTGGGGAGAAGAATTCACAGTTATGCCCATGATCGGGCTTGCAGAGTGTCGGTCCCCGATGGCTGCTGCCTGGCGAGGCGCCAGGCGCAAGTCATCGGGGATCGGTTCACCTGCATGCTAATGGCATGCAAATGGGAGCCATAAGTAGATGCAAATGCCCCCGCACCTTGCGCGAATTATGGCCCCATTATCATCACCTTCGAGATATCGGAAATTTGCATGGCACAATGGAACTTGTGCCACCGCATCTTGAATGCTGCCTCTGACCACTTGCAGTGGCGCAAGTTCCTCTCGCGCATGCACAGTGGCTGTGGCCGGGGGGTGATATTCAAAGGAGTTGCTCAATAGCACAACTCCGTTGAATATCACCCCGGCCACACCCTAGCACAACTATTTTGAGCAGCGCAAGGGCTTGCACCACAGAATGGTGCAGTTTGAATATCCAGCCCACAGTGTATATCTCCACAGCTATTGTCTCCATATATCTCTGAGCCATAGTGACTAAGCACTTTTAGACATAGAACCCTATACAGTAACAGGTTTATAGAGTGAATTTATGAAAAATACCTTAAGGATTTCTTATAACTGTACTAATCATGGAATTATTATTGTTGTATATGGCTTCTGAGTCCTTTTTTATTTAAAAAGGCTTTATTAACTGCATTTATTCCTATTTAAAATAGTCTTCATGCTTTGTGTACACAAAATGCACTTATGCACTTTACACAACACCTCTCCAAGTGTTTGGCATCATCCCAGGGACTGGATGGATAGAAATGGAAAAAGGATAAAAAGAGAGAACTAGTAGGAACTGTAGCAGGAATAGTAAAGAACTACGCTAGGTGGCCAACTTAGGGTAGAGGGGAAAAGAAGAAAAGCAAAGAGAAAAGCATTGACTGTTGCGAAACAGAAGTTTTGGTAGCTATGAAAAAAGGAGATAGAAAAGTGGTCCATCAGTAACAGCTGAGGGTGTTGCCTAACTCCACCACAGAAGGACTGTTTTCTCTGTTTGTACTGACTTTGTAAATAGTTATACCAACAATTTTTACTTTTTATTTTGCTGTTATTGAGAAAAATAAAACGCTATTTGTGAATTTTGAAACTGCTATTGGTTTTCCTGTACCTCCTGACCTGTGCCTCAACAACAAGCAGCAGCTAGGTTTAGTGCTCCTTCTGCCTTGGTAACAAATAAATACAGGGTCCACAAATGTACAGAGCCAACAACATACAACAGTTATAACAATAGTTGTCATGGAATGATACCGATTGGTTCATATACAAGGCCTTGGAGGGAGCAGATAACTCAAATTCAAGTTTATTGCATGAAAGACTCCATTGAGCAAGCTCATTCACAAGGAGGTCCTGAGGCACATATACATACAGTTCGCAATTACATAGACAGGAGAGTAGAACAACAAAGAAAAAATATATAATACAAGAGGTATACATAATAGAAGTCCTTATGCTATATATGCAGTACATTCCAGCTTTAACCTTGCCCTAAATTATGCAAAACATTTCAGCTTAATAAGTAGAGGGCTAGTTGGTACCTAGGAAGTTGACTTGGCGTTGGGGCTAATGCTCCTTCATATGTCTTTTAATTTAGAGATAGTTAGTGTTTTGTAGGAGTTAATTGATATGATGCTGGTTAGCTTCAGCATGGCTTGTAGTTGGTTCCAAATGTTTGGGAGGGCGAATGAGACAGCTCTTTGGCCAGCTGTGGTACATGTCCTGGGAACATCTAGTAGGATAAGGTTGAATTTCCTTAGGGAGTAGGCACTGTGCCAGATGTGTACGAGAGACGTTAAATAGACAGGCAGTTTGGGGATTAGTAATTTGAGGGTCCAAATGCCAGCATGCAGGAGGCGTCTGGTGGCAAGAGAGGTCCACCCAACTGCTGCATAAAGATCACAGTGGTGGGTCCTGTACACAGAGTTAGTAATGAAGCGAAGAGCACGGTGATAGAGTACGTCCAGTTTAGATAGGCTCAAGGTTGGGGAGGAGCTAAAGATAATGTCTCCGTAGTCAAGCAAGGGAAGGAATGTTGCTTGGACAAGTCGTTTGCAGGTCGCGAGAGAAAAGAGGGTCCTATTTCTAAAGAAGAAACCCAAGCATGCTTTAAGCCTCTTTGATAGATCCTTGATGTGGTCGTTGAAGGAAAGCTTGTTGTCTATCCACATACCTAGATATTTAAATTTAGGTACGACTTCCAAGGGTTCACCTAGGAAGGTAACTATGAAGTTCTTAGGTGGAGTAGATAGGGCACCAGACAAAGGCGATCTCGAGAAAATCATTGTCTTGTTTTTTTTTTGCATTTAGAGAAGCTTGGCATTGATAAGGTTGCTTTCTAACTGGATAAAGTCAACAGAGTGCTTCTGACTTCAGATTAGGAACTGAGCTGATGCGTACCAAAACCGTATCATCCATAAAGAAATGTATGCTAGAGTTCTTTATGTGAGTCAAGGTTGTTGATGTACAGGAAAAAGGTTGATCCTAGGATGAAGCCTTGAGGAACTCCTCTGGCAATTGGAAGGGGCAGATAGTAGGCCATCAACTTTGACTTTTGTATCCTTCCCATGAGATAACTGTTAAACCACTGTAAGGTAGTGGAGTGGCACCTATGTAGGCAAGACAGGTGATTAGGAGGTGATGGTCTACAGTGTGAGAGGCTTACTGAGGTACAAGAAAGACTGCACCAGTAACCTTCTTGGTGTCCATAGCATGAATCCAGTCATTAGAGACATTAGCCAAGGATGCGATGGTACTGTGCTTGACCCGAAAGCCAGATTGGGCCAGGTTTAGGAGTGATGCGCTTAAGGTGATTTTAGTTGGTTGTATATAAGTTTTCCAGCACTTTGGAAGAACAGGCAAGATAAGAGATAGGATGGTAGTTGTTTAAGTCACAAGGATCTCCTGATTTGAAGAGAGGAAGAACATAGGCAGATTTCCAGCAGGATGGAACAGTGGCTGTGGTAATAGAGAGGTTGAAGTTGTGAAGGATGGGGCTGTGAGCTGGGCATAGCCTAACTGCAAGAAAAATGATTCAAGACCATCGTCCTCTGCACTTTTCTTGGTGTCAAGGCTAAGAATTACGTCTTCAACTTCTTTGTAGCTAACAGGCACAACTGGAAGGGATGAGGTGGAGTAGCATGTGTAGAATCTGAGCTAGTGTTGCTATTCACTCGGCTAGCACATGGGGAGGAGTCAAATGCCAACCTGGCAGTGGAAAAGTGAAGGTTAAGTTCTTTGAGGACTACATAGTTTATTTTCAACCATCCATCCTTGGCCAGAATCTTGGTGGCAGGGAGGAAGCAACAGGATGGCCTTCAATGGATCTCAGTGTCTTCCAGATTTTTGGGAGTTCCTTTGGCCTGCTCAGAGTGGAGATGTAGAAGTTTGTTTTAGTGGCACGTACACTTTCAACACAGGCATTTCTGGCAGTTTTAAATGCCTGTTAGTCTGCCGGGTTCTTTGTGTGCCTGGCCCTAGACCATAGCTTGTCTCTATTGGTAAGTGCAGATTTGAGCTCTTGGGTGAACCATGGATGCGACATTTTCAGCACCCTCATTTTAATAAGAGGAGCATGCTTGCTAATTAGGGTGGTGAGGTTGTCATTTAGGACAGAGACGGTGGCATCAGCAGATTTGGCAAGATATAGGTCTTGCCACCTGATCGTAGCTAGATCGGTTAGGAAATTTACTGAGTTGAATTCTGAGCGAAGACATTTGATTCTGAATTTAGGGTGGTGCGGGTTTTAGATGGAATCTTGTACATACAGCGATACTGTGGTCGCTCATGTAGTTATGGAAAACTGCAGAATGTGAGATTTTATGGGATGCGAATTTAAGATGACATCTAAGATGAACTGTTGGCAGAGTTAGAAGCAACTGATTCTTGTGGGTTCAGTTACTATCTATGTAAGACCCAGCTCATCACAGATGGCTTTTAGAAGTGGGATTTAGCAGTGAGTCAATCCATATTGAAGTCCCCTAAGATTATTGTTTCTGTGTTAGCAGCCAAAGTTATGGATTTCAACACATTAAGAATTTCTGTGCCTCCTGACGGGGATCTATAGCCACCAATGATTGTGATGCACTCTGAGGATGGAAGGTGAAGTTTAAGCGAGACAATCTTGTATTCCTTGGGCTTAGTTTTACAGGAAATCATCAAATTCTGATTTGGTGTATACAGCCACCTCCCCCCCAAATCCCTATCAGCCCTAAAGAGCTTGAAGCCCGGTATAGCAATTTGCGGATCAGTGTTGCTCTTTTTTAGCCATGACTTGGTAATTATAATCAGATCTGGGTCAGTGTGGGCTGCCCAAACTTGAAGATGATCAAGATTTTTGAGCAGGCTTAGAATATTGACCATCATCAGTTTCATCCCAGGAGCAGCTGCAAACTCCAACGGAGAAGTGATTTGAGTTGGGGGACCTGGATTTAGTTCGACATCACTTGAACAGAAAAGGAGAATTAGAAACATTTTCTTGAGGGTATTTATCAGGTAGAAGTGGGCTCTTTTTGTATGGGTTCTTGTGTGGTGTTCAGTCATTGAGGTACGTCTAGCCAGGGCATAAGAAATGCTGACATGGCCAGTCAAGGCTAGCAGGGGAAGTGCATGAAAAGACATTGGCGAAGGGAGGAGGGCCAAAGGAGAAGGATGAGAATTAAAATGAAAACCTGACAGATTAAGAGTAGGGAAGCAATATGAAGATGCAGCAGGAACTATGATTATGGGTTCCCAGGCTGGGATGACTTCTGACTTAGCATGGATCAGTGCTTTATTAGTCATACTTTTTGCCAGGATTAGAAGTAGAATGATAATGCAGGCCATATTGCCTATGATTGAGTACAGTGATTTGTGCAGAAAGACCAAGAATCCCTCTAGTGGCAGGTCTGTATAACCTGCTAATGGAAAACTAGCCACTTGGGGAGGGGGATTCTATTACACACTTGAAATGTGCCAAGTTCTATCTAAAATCTATTTGTAAAAGTGCCAGGTGGCAGAAGCAGGGAGAAAAGTCTGGCCAATCAGGCGGGTTTGCTGGAAGCACCCGTGTTCCAATTAACTAGTCCCATTCCTGCTTCAGGAGCTGCAGGCGGGTGTCCTTGTCTCGGTCGGTGGCTGGCTGGGTGCCGGCCGACCGTGGAGGAGCTGAAGCAGCCCCGTTCAAGGGCAGGCAGCTGGAGAGAAGAAAAAAGAGCAGGTCTTAAATATCATAGAGGTTAGGATGGGTTTAGATTTGAGCAGTTTAGCAAGACAAAAGGGAGTTAGACTTTTCGGAGCCAAGGCAGAGTGCTTGGATGGGGGGGGGTGCAGGAGGAGCACTTTACGATCATCGGCAGTAGATGTAGTCATAAATTATATAAAGACTTCACAATATGCAGTTGAAAGAACATAACTGCCCAGGAATGAAACAGAGGGGCTAAATACACAGGGCAGGGGGTGGGGTGTAAGAACAAATGTGTCCAGTCCTGGAAAATCCAATGTTTAGGAAGTTGGAACAAACTACAATACCATATGTAATAGTAGCACTTTGATAAGGAAATCCTAGAATCAGCATCAATTCTTATAAAGGTGCAAATCATTAGGGACCACAATGCTTCACCAGCAATGATCTCCCTTCCAACTTTCCTTGGGCAGTCTTTACTATTGAACAAAGAATTTGGTTTAACCATATGAAAGACAGTCATCAGCTTAAGCTCTCACTTTACTGCTGTTTGAACAAAGTGGTTGATTTCATACCTTTTATTGGACCAACAAGAGATTTACAGAACACAAACTTTCTGATTTATAACCACCTAGTACAGCATTTCAGAGACTATTTTTTGTCTCTGTGTGTATGCCGTGGATGTTACCGTTACTACCCCTGCCTTGTGGACTCAAAAAATGGTTGAGGGGCCTGGGTTCTGTTTTTCCTTGGGGGAGTCGTTTTCAGTAAAAGATTAAATTGCATGGTGCTGCCACCCAGAGATAATGTTAAGTGGGCCTGGTGACAGAATGGTATGATCCTCTGTGATGCTGTACCTCCCTACCTCCCTTTACAGTGACCCCAAACACAGAATACTAAGCACTGTTATAAGATTTTAGAACACTGAATTATTGGCTATGTCTAATAATATGCTCACTAATAATATGCTCATGAGACAGTTGTAAAAAGGTTAACCAACAATTTATTTACATGGGGCAGGTAAAGGGAAAAGGGAGAAGGATGCAGAGGATAAACAACTTTAAATGATTTAAAACAACAAGCAATCACTTTGTCTATAAGCAAAGGAACAGGCACTGTGCCCACCTCCCACAAGCATACATAGCAGTACAATTTAATACCTTCTTCCCTAGCCCCCCTGTACTGGGTGCACTACCCACTCTCTGACTGGTATCAGTCTCCCCCCAGTTATTTAAACTGAGAGCTCCAAGTCTTTGCTGGGTACCCAGCTGGTGAAATATGGCGGGCCTATCGTCAATGCAACTGGTTTGCTGGCACTGGTGCACTTTAAAATCATTGGCTAAACACAAACCCCTTCAAATTGATGTAAATGACTATTTTAGATAGAACCTTGCAACTCCTGGCCAGATGGCCAAAACAGTAAATTTGAAGAAACTATGTACAACAGCCCCCAGGTGCAAGACAAACCCTGAGTTTACTCATGGTTCTGGAGATACAGTTCTTACAAGGTCTGAACAATAGGCATGTTTCTCAAGCCGCAGCTCTGGTGTGTTCTGAACAAGGATGCAGGCTGCGACAGTCTGGAAAGATGGCAGACTCTCTTGGTAGGCTTGTCACCTCTTTCTGCTTCCCTTGCAGCCCTTTCTGCTTCTCCTGCAGCTCTCTTTGCTTCTCTTGAAGCTCTTTCCACTATTCTTGCAGTTCTCTCTGCTTCTCCTGTAGCTCTTTCTGTTTCCCTTGCAGCTCTCTCTCTCTCTCTCTCTGCTTCTTTTGCACATCTTTTTGCTTCTTTTGCAGTCTTTCTGCTACTCTTAAACTCTCTCTGCTTCTCTTGAAGCTCTTTCCACTATTCTTGCAGCTTTTTCTGCTTTTTTTGCAGCTTTCTCTGCTTTTCTTGCAGCTTTCTCTGCTTTTCTTGCAGCTCTCTCTGCTTCTCCTGCCGCTCTTTCTATTTCTCCTGCAGCTCTCTCTGCTTCTCTTGCAGCTCTTTGCTTCTTTTGCAGATCTTTTTGCTTCTCTTGCAGCTCAGAATGAGCTAGTCCAAGGACCACACTCACCCACCCATCCAGGCATCCAGCCCTCAGGGTGAGATGATGTGCCAAGCTATGACATAGCCCTGCTGATTTCCCAGACTGTCCACTGACTTATCGCCTCTTCCTCCTGGAGTTCAGGAGCACAGTCTTCTCCACTCTTCATGCTAACAGTCATGGATCACTTAGTCCAACAAACTGGATCACCCTATCTGTCTGTAGACAGGATTCAGTCCTTCAGCACTTTGGCAGGTGTCCGGGCTCTGTTCATCAAAACAGCACTTCACACTTTAGACACTGGCTTTGCAAATTGTGGAAAACTTCTGAGAGACCTCCTGAAATGTGACTGTGGAACCCTCAGGCAGACCTCCTAGCTTTAGTAGGTGCACAGTCCAAGCCTTCCTTACTCGTGAAGAGCTCAAGGCAGACTGCCGTGAGCTGAACCTGCCCTCCAAGTCTAAGGAGATCAGATGCAGCATCCCATTGGTCCATCAAGCTGTCAATCCATAAAATTAGTATTCAGAATGTTCACTTGACACCTGATTGGAGGAAGGTAAAGGCACTGACAGCACAGTCCTCCCCTCTTACCCAGGAGCCATTGCCAGAGTCCTCCAGGCTCCTTGACCTCTCACTGGCTGAGACAGGGGTCAGAGGTGACTAGGATGGCTTCTACAGTTCAGTCTGCACAGAGCCCCAATTTTAAAGTTTATTTTACATAGTTCCTGAAATGTTTTAACAGTAATGCACCCTGCAACTTGACAGAGGCTCCTCTGCCCTACTGTCCAGTGGCATAGTGGCTGCTGGTAAGGACTCCCCTGGCCTGTCATGAGAGTCATAGCACTCAACTCCCAGGTGGCAGACAGGGCCATTTACTTATAGCAGCCTCAGCTGCTTCTTAAAGCAACAGTGCCTTTTAGCACATTTACAGTGTTCTGCTTATCTCCCCCTTCCGTGTGTCTCCAAGCCCCCTTAACTGCTTCTAGGGCCAGATCACATGAAGGAGACTTTCGCTGAGCCATCAAAGTGGCTTTGATTAAGAGCCCTGTAACACTACCACAGAATGTGCGAGCCATCCACCAGCTCACACATTCAAGCAGAAGCCAGCTCGCACATGCACTCACAGAGCTGCATGGTGCTTGCTTGAGGTTTTGCCCCCAAGCTGGCAGTTTTTACTTTTAACCACACTCCTCTGGTCCCCCACAGTATACCAACCCCAGAGACCAGCAGGAGCAACACATGAGGCCTCCCAGGACCGGGGACCAGTGGGAACAGGTGGCCAGGAGGCAGCAAGGTAAGCCCCAACCTGTGGGAGAGGGGTTACATGTGCTGATACAGTTATTTACTTCCTTAACATCAGAACTGTCACACCCACATGTAAAAGTTTATTTATCAGTTCTACCCAAAGTCATTTTGCTTGTTTTTTGTAGAAAATGACATGGCCTGAAGAAGGGCTCTGTGTAGTCGCTCAACAACTAACACACCAAAATCTGGCCACTGGAAAATCAAGTACACAAATGTTCACAGTCTGGGAAACAAGATCCCAGACCTGCAGACAATAATGACAGAGGCTAAACTGGACATAGTAGCAATTAGCGAGATGTGGTTTACCAGTAATCACACTTGGGAGACTTCAGTACCTGGCTATGCACTGTTCAGAAGAGACCAATGTGCAAAAAGGGGGTGGAGTGGCCCTGAATGTCAATGAAAATATCAAAGCTACAGAAATTCAGAATACACAAGGAGCCAGAAGAACTGTGGGTCACCCTGGAAACAGGAAATGGGACAGCCATAAGAACTGGGGTTGTCTACAGGCCCCCAGACCAGGGGGAGGGCATAGACACATTACTGTTAGAAGATATACAAAACATGACAGCTAAAGGGGAGGTTCTGATAATGGGAGACTTCAGTATGCCAGATATAGGTTGGTCAATACCAGCAGGAACATCTGATAGAACTAGACACATGGTAGATTCCCTGCAGGGGGAGGGCCTCAAACAACTGGTACAACAACCCACAAGAGACAGGACTATCCTAGATCTAGTACTGACTAATAGGGAAAGGATCACAGATCTCCAGGTAGAAGGTCACATGGGGGCCAGTGACCATCACATGGTATGGTTCAATTTGGCCACTACAACTAAATCATCCTATTCCAAGGCAAAAATATGGGACTTCAGAGGTGCTGACTTTGATAAGACGGCTGACAGAGTTAAGCTAGCCCTGGCAAAAAGAAATACAGGTAAGGGGGTACAGGTAAAGTGGGCAAGCATTAAGGATGCAATACTTGAAGCAACATCCCATTGTGTTAGAGAGAAAAGGGAGTGCAAAAGAAGGAAACCACTTTGGTTCTCAAAAATAGTAGCAGAAAAGGTCAGAGTCAAAAGGCTAGCCTTCAGGAAATATAAGGAACACAGCGGGATTAAGATAGGGAGGCATACCAAACTTCCCTAAGGGAAGCAGGGAAGGCAGTAAGCAGGCAAAGGCCCAAACCAAGGAAACACTAGCACAAACAGTAAAAGAAGGTGACAAGACTTTCTATAGATACTGTACATTAGTGAAAGGAGAAAGTCCAGAGTGGGTATTGCTAAGATCAAAGGAGATAAGGGTGTGTGAGGAGGAGGACCATGTAAAAGCATCTGTCCTAAATAGATACTTCTGTTCAGTATTTACTGAAGAGAAGGTAGGGCAAGGCCCACAGCTCAGCACCATGGACACAGGGGAGGGAGGGAGCACTAGTCCCTTCACAAAAGAAAGGGTCCTACAAGAGCTCGATAAGCTCAGGGTGGACAAGGCAATGGGACCTGATGGCATACATCCCAGGGTACTAAAGGAGCTAAGGATGGAACTAGCAGAGCCATTATCAGAACTGTTTAGTGAGTCTCTGAGCACAGGAGAGGTCCCAGAAGACTGGAGAAGGGCTCATGTGATCCCACTCCACAAGAGTGGTAGCAGGGAGGAGGCAGGGAACTACAGACCAGTCAGTCTTACCTCAGTAGTGGGCAAGATTATAGAGGCACTCCTTAAAGAAAGGATTGTGCAACACCTGGAATCCATAGGAGCACAGGATCTAAGATGGCATGGGTTTACAACAGGAAGGTCCTGTCAAACTAATCTCATAGATTTCTTTGACTGAGTAACCAGAGTGGTGGACCAAGGGGGAGCAGTTGATGTCGCCTACCTTGACTTCAGCAAAGCTTTCAATACTGTTCCACATAGAAGATTGATTAATAAGCTGGGTAGGCACAGGGTGGGTCAGAAGTTGGTCAACTGGGTGGCAAACTGGTTGATGGGCAGAAAACAGAGAGTGGTGGTAAACGGTATACAGTCAGAAGAGATGCAAGTCACAAGTTGGGTACCTCGGGGATCAGTCCTGGGGCCAGTCCACTTCAATATCTTCATCAGTGACATTGCAGATGGACTGGAGGGTAAGGTTTGTCCCCAGGGCTGCACCCTCCAGGACTGCCCTTGCTGTCGGATACAATGACACCAAGATGACACCAAGATCTGCAACAGAGTAGATGATCCAGATCGAGTGGGCAGAATGAGAAAAGATCTGGATAAACTAGAAAAATGATCGGAAGAGTGGCAACTGGGGTTTAATGCAAAGAAGTGCAAGATCATGCACATAGGGAAGAGAAACCCTGAAGCCACCTATAGGCTGGGAGGGGAGTTGCTGACAGTCACAAGGGAGGAAAGAGACTTGGGCGTCATCATCACCGATGACCTGAAATCATCCAAGCAGACCACTAAAGCAGTAGGTAAGGCTATAGGGAATGTTAGGGTGTATTAGTAGGGGTTTCACAAGTCGGAAGAGGGAGGTAATAATCCCTCTTTACAAGACACTGGTTAGGCCCCATCTGGAGTACTGCATGCCACACCTTCTTCACAACGACATTAACCAAATTGAGGCAGTCCAGAGAAGGGCAACCAAAATGGTGCAGTGACTGCATCAGAAAACATATGAAGACAGATTAATGGAACTCAATATGTATACCCTAGAGCAAAGGAAGGAGTGAGGTGATACGATCGAAACATTCAAACACTTTAAAGGCATTAACGAGGTGAAAGAGTCTAACATGTTTCAATATAAGAAAAATAGTAGGACAAGAGGACACAGCATGAGATTAGAGGGAGGCCGATTAAGGGGTAATGTGAGGAAGTTCTTTTTCACAGAAAGGGTGGTGGATGCATGGAACAGCCTACCTCAGAAAGTGGTGGATATGAATACAGTGCAGGGCTTCAAACAGGCATGGGATAGGCATAAGGGAGCAATACAGATGAGAATCAATAGATAGGCCATTGACAGAGCAAAGGCCGATGGCACATTTATAAGGTAGAAAAAGAAATGGGCAGACTGGATGGGCTTTGTGGTCCTTATCTGGTGTCAACTTCTCTGTTTCTATGTAGTCCGAAAGCTTGTGTTGTGTAAGTCTCTTGTTGGTCCAATAAAAGGTATCAAATCACCCACTTTGTTTATTTTTTTGTACGAGGATCAATACGGCTACAAACAATTCTTTACTGTTATATGAAACACAGCAGTTTGACATTATTTACATTAGCTGATTTATAGGCATGCAGGCTTTCCCGAACACAGTCGCTAGTCTGCATATACAGGTCAGGCAAGCACACCTGCTAACACTTGCCATACCCCAAACCTCATAGCAGCCTCACGATCTAGAGTCCCCTGCCCTCAGAACTCCTCAAATCTGAAGACTGGGCATCTCCTACCTTACTGCAGCCTTTTTTCTAGGTCCTCCACATGCTTCTTCATGTGCCATCTTCTTAGCATGAATACCAACTGAAACTGCCCCCAGTAGGGTCTCCCACTGAGCTTCAGGGCAACCTATTATACCAGCTGTCAATCAGGGGTCTCTCCATGATCGGCCTCCCCACCATGATCCCCATACCTTTCCAGTGAGCCCGCTACTGTTGGCCATTAAAAGATATTTCCCTGATGGGGCTGGGACCCCAAGCCCCAGGGCTGCACCCTCCAGGACTGCCCTTGCTGTCGGATACAAGTGACTCCCAGGTCTAACACTCTTTGCCTGCATTGTTTGCCCCAGATTAAAGTATATCTTAACTCCTTCCACTGACATTAACCCTGTCAGGTTGAAGCACACATGCTGGTTTTAGCATGGCAGCTACTAATATCCAACTACCTCCCTTTATTGGTAGGAAGGGGTTATTACACCACAGAGGGGTCCAGAGGTAGCCTGAGATGACGTATAAATCAGCCTTGATTGATGTGTGGAACTACAGTAGCTGCAAGAGCAGGACTCTGACAAGAGCAGTATAAGAGAATACAGAAAGGATTAGCAACAAAGCAGGAGGTTATTCCAGAGCATTGGAAGGTAGACATAAAAGGCAAACTGACCACTAGTGACTTTGTAGTGAAAGATGTGCAAAGACTGAGAGTCAGAGAAGTGAAAGTAGAAAAGATGGGACATAGGGGTGAGTAGGGACGAGAGGAGAATGTTAGTGAGACAATATTAAGCCAGGAAAGAGGAGCAGTGGGTGAGATGGTTTGCCTCAAAGGAGGAGAGACAGAGGCTTAGATAAAGTAAGCAGTGATGGGTAAGGGTTGGAGCATTTAGGATGAAGCTACAGAAAGAGTGGGAAAGGAGGTCCTGTTTGGCTAGGCTGGATTTTGGGGCAGAACACTGTAAACCACATCTGCTTATCCAAACCACATACACTTATCCAAACACTGGCAAGAACGTCTTGAAAATAATCTTGCAGCAAACTGAGAGTGGAAGGCAGGATTTATTGTAGATAAACACGCCCAGCTTGGGACGGAGTACTGTATGCATCGTATCAATGTGGGTGGAGAAGCTAAAGTGTTAGTCCAGTTACACTCTAAGATACTTAAAGTGGGTTATAACTTCAATCAGGGCACTATCAAAAGTCCTGAATACTGGTGTATGTTGGAGCCTCAGTGGCTTCTGCTTAGAGCCAAAGGTCATGGAAACTGTCTTTTTTGGCATCAAGCTAGATTTGGTTTCAGCAGAACTAGCACTAGGCATTATCAAAGTCTTGATAAAGTGACAATTAATGACAGTTTAATAACCATGTACAAGTGTGAGGAAAATGCATACTGAGGAGAGGTCATTTAAAAAATTGAAAAGAGGAAAGGTCCACAGATGGAGCCATGAGAGTACCCCCGACCCCACCCCCACCAAGTATTCAGTAGGAAGAGATAGGCTTGCTTTCATGGAGGAAGTGAAAAATAAATTTGAGGATATCACACAGGAGTCAGACTCTTATTCTTGTGGACCTACAGCTTGGTAGCCTAGAAGAAATTCCTCCGACCTAATGTTTAAAGTCACAACAGGGACTTGGGCTTCATGGGGCATTTCCTCACCAACTGCATCGAAGGCCTTAGTCAAGTCAATGAACAATGCTACAGTGCTCTGGCCCTAGTCCATGCCTTTCGGAATGGAGACAGTGACCAGAAAGAAGGGAGATGACAGTGGAGTGATATCTGCAGAAATCAAATTAGAAAGGTAAGTAAGTAAGTATTATTTTATTTGTAAGGGGGCCCAACCCCGGAGGCTCTGGGCGCCTTACAGTGGAACATTTTAACAGGGATGTAAAAATATTCAGGTTATGTAAACAATCAACAACAAATTAAAATTAATTAAAAGATTTTATATGAATTAAAAAACATTTGCAGGAAAGGCTAGGCTAAAAAGGTGAGCTTTAGGCCCCTCCTAATGCCTCCAGCGTAGGGGCCTCCCTCAAAGATCTCAGCAGCGAGTTTCAGAGGACTAGGCTGGCTACCCCGAATGAACGATCACCTGAGGTTTTCAGCCTAGTCCTTGGAACTGCCAGGAAGCCCTCAGTGGAGGAAAGAAGGGAGTGGGCCAGGATAGCAGGAGTAAGGAGATCTGAGAGGTAGCCAGGGCCCGATCCGTATATGGCCTTATAGGTGAGCAAGCCCAGCTTGAAGAGAATCCTCCACCTGACCAGCAGCCAGTGCAGACCCTGGAGGAATGAGATCGCATGACAGGTGAAGGAAGGAGAAGGGGTCATCAAGGAGGAAGAAGAGGAGCTGTGAGAATATACCACTTGAAATAAAATACATACTACCCCATCTTTTTTTTTTTTTTTTATTTAGAACTGCGACTCTACGTAAGAACTAGATTGGAGCCAAGACCTTGGAATTTATTGTACATACAAAAATAAAATAATGCAGGGGCCTCATATTAACACAGTGGAACAAAATCCTGATAAACAGTAGGAATGGGAGTACCATGAAAGGTTCTGAGGTTCTGAAAAGTTCTGATAAGCCATAAAAGGTGCTGTTAGTTATCTGAGCCTTATCAGAAGTTGCAGAATATTTTGGTTTGTGTAAAACAAAAGTTTTAAAAATCATTGTCAGGAATGGAAAATAATCTAAAAACAACTTGAGTGGTACAGAACTACATTACCTCCAGCCTCCTTTTGTTTTTCTACCACCATCCGCCTTCTTACTAGATAAAGACCTGCTGGTGGACTAGATTGAGCTCTAATTCAATGTTCTGAAAGTTATCAGAACGTGGAAAAGGTTCTCTTAAAGTGTTTTTACAGAAAATAGCATAGCTTCTGGATTGTTCTGAACTTGTCAGTGTCAGTGGCTCAGTAGGTAGCACACTCGCCTCTGAGGCCGGGAGATTAGAGGGCCATGGGTTCAGTTCCACACAGGCACTTGGGTTAATATCACAGTACTGACACTGTAGTACAGATGAGAGGGTGCTGCACTCTGAGGTGCTGTCTTTGGATGAGACGTTAAACCGAGGTCCCATCTTCCTGGATCGGTGGTAGTTCAGGTGGATGTTAAAGATCCCATGGCACTTATCGAAAAGAGTAGGGGAATTTCCCCGGTGTCCTGGCCAAATTTCCCTCATTCACTAAAAATACCACCAACAGCTTACTGGTTCAAGGTCAGTTGGCATTCATCTGTATCCCCCTTCCCTGGGTCATGCCTGAAAATAGGCAGGATTTGTCTAGTGCACTTACCCCGGTCAACAAAAACTAAATAAATTATCCAAACTGGGTCTCCCATTCCTGATAAACAGCAGTGTATTCCATTCAGTAGACTGGACATCTCTACTCTGTGTACATCTGGCAGCTATTGCTGAAGCTACAGAATTGCTGACTTACCCACAAATCTTTGCATCGTATTGTCCCAGAGTGTGGCTGCTCTGAGGCCATTGGCCACCAAAGCGAGGAACGCCTTCTTGATCTACAAAGGAGAGAGAGAACAAGAGAGAGTGAGAGAGAAACATGACTGAGGACTCTTTACACAATGGATAATTGATCAGCAGAGTCACTGGAAAAGTGCGGAAAAGGTTACCCCAAAATTGCAGAGAATTTGTGCAAAAATTGCTGGAGTTCTACTACATTTCCGCAGTGCTTCACAATAAATATTTTTTGTTTTCTGAAGTAAATATTCATCAGCATAAATTGTTAAGGAATTTGATTTTTATTTGTATATGTTTTAACTCAATCCTTCTACAGTGGCTATTTTGTATCAAGGTTAAGCAACAGAATGTGCAGACATCTAAAAGCGCTTCTGGAGGAAATGGGTTTTAAACATGAAGGAAAGTTTGTGATCCTGAAATAAATATTAAATTAATTATGTAGTCTAGTTTCTGAAATCTGAAAACAAGTACGTTGTAGTACAGTGCAAACTAGAATTCATTTAGTGAACCACATCCAATCAATATTAAATAAATCCAGAATCACCACATTTTGTCATTTTTATGTTGCTTGCACGCATGTGCAAGAAACATAGTGCCATCATCGGAGATTTCGGAGGTGTGTCACCTCCTCCTCCTCCAATTCAGTCAGTGAGCTGGCAGGCGCGGCCCCTGTAAGCCATTGCATTTTGGAGCTGTCTATGACACGCTCTAAAATGCAGTGGCATACAGTTGAAAGGGAGAGCTACGCTTCAGTGACCAGAGATAAGAAGCGCAGCTCCCCCCCCACACCCAGGCGTGCATGCACCTGCGACTTCATTGTGGTAGCCGACGGGTGCCCAATCCCCGCCGGCTGAGCTGCGCCTCTCCCCTCCCCAGTTGTAGGTGCCACGCTGGGACCCCACCCCAGCGTGGCAATCAGTCCTTTGGCCGACGGGGGTGCCCAATCCCCCGTCAGCTGAACGCCCCCGACGTCCTTGTGCCATGCTGGGAGCTCACCTCAGCTTGGCAAACGGTCCCACAACGCCTTTTTATTTTTACCTGAAAATAAAACGGGGTCTCCGACCTTCATCCACCGCGCACTGCCTCCCCATGCCCCCTCACCCCATACATACCTCCGGACTCCGCGCGATGATCTTCGTGGACTGGAAACACGTCTGCACTCTTCAAAGCCGACCGCAAACTGAGGAAATGCCGGTAAGCTGTATAATGGGCTAGATAGAGGTTTCAACTTTGTTGCATATCTCAGGCATTTTTGGGAATTTTGCACCAAATTTTCAACATGGGGTTTTTGGGACCCCTTCTCATGAATGATGTCACTGTCATGGGTTATTCGGGGCCGAAGGGTGATTTCTCGCAGTGACTGCGAAATCACCCTCCAGGCGCAATACCGCTATGACAGTGACATCATTCATGAGAAGGCATCCAAAACCCCATGTTGAAAATTTGGTGCCAAAATTCAAAACAAAATGACTGTTTTATTTGAGGCGCGTATGCTTGTTCCCACGCAGGCTCGTGAAGTTCGCGAAATTTCAATATTTTCACCCAGATTTTCAACATTGCCATTTTACCACACCTCTTATGAGCAGTACAGCTGTCATTTTCACATCCTGCCAAAGCGTGTTTCCATACATGTAGCACACAATGGCGCAGTCAGTGTGCAAACTCAATGTATGGGACACATTAACAAAATCACAGTGACACTGTTCATGAGCAGAGGTCTTAAAATGGCTATGTTGAAAATTTGGTGAAAAAATCTTAAAATGACTGTTTTAATTATGCATTGCGCAGTTCCTACGCGACGTCAGAGTTCAGAATTTTCAATATTTGCACTCCAATGACTTCCAAATACCTAAACAGCACATAGAAGCAAGCAACATTCGGCATTGACAAATGCTTGTTTATATATAAAACAATGAAGCCTGATCAATAACTATTTACACTGCTACCTTAATTATTCTCCCATTTTGGTATAGGAAAAATAAGCAGAAAACTAAGGGTGGTGGATAATCACATGCTAGTAAAAAAAATGCTTATTTTGTTATGTTGTTATGCTGTAGTAGCTATGTAGCTAGCACAATATAGAACTGCTTACTATGCTGACCTTGGCGATTGTTCACACCGTCTCAGTTGACCACTAGCCAGTTGCCATCAGTCAAAGCAATTGTTGATAGCAAGTTCCGTGACAGCCTCTGTATTTTCTCCTTTTGTTGTTTGTTATGCCCCGTTTTTTTATGTAGGACAAGCTGGATGAAGATCGCGAGAGTATGGCATTACCCTAAACCCCATCCGGAAGGACTTACTCTAACTCACTGGACTAATCTATTTGTTAGGTTTTTTGTTTATTTTTTAAATGAGTTTCATTACTTTGTAAAATTTCAAGACTCCTCATTTACTGTTTCCCATTTTCTGCTTGAATCATAAGAAAAAAAAACTTTACACTGTCACTAGATGATCTCACTGTGATTACTAGACTTGGGGGGGCAGGCACTCGATGTTGTCTTGATTACATTTACAGATTGGTTCAGGGAGTCATACACTATAAAAGATAATGGATACCTTCCCCCTCATTAATAAGCATGCTGGTGCATCTCGAGGTTGCCGTTGGCAGCCAAACCTCTCGAGCTTCACTCTTGAGGTTCTTAAGGTCACCATGGCAACCTCTCGATGCATCAACCAACATGTTACCAATGGGAAGGTATCCTTTATCCTCTATTTAATGCATTCTTGCAAGCACCATTGTGGAGGAACCTAGGAGGTAAAATGGTCACATGAGCAACATGGCGGAAGAAAGGGATATGGCACATGGGGGACATATGGGAAGACCATTCGGAACACTCAAGAACAGATCTGGACTGCAGCTGAAATAATGCCTAAAAAACCTACGGTCTTAATAAGGCATGCAAAGTTACCCCTCTCCGATCTTGAGTCTACTGAGCAAGGTTGATGGGCCCAGACACCTATTGGCACAGCACTGTAGACACATTAAATTGGCCTTTCTGAAGCCTGTAACTCCACTGCAGACTAACTAGGGGAGAGAGAGAGAGAGAGAGATCTGGAGGCTAAGGAAAGTACTATTCATTGGGAGACAGTGTAGGAAGACCTATATAGGGTGAATTGCAAGATCCCTCCAGATACAATTCAAACTGTTACACAAGTGGTACTTTACTTGTGGAGACTACATGTTATGAAAACAGTAGACACAGACAAATGTTGGAACTGTGAAGGGGAGACTGGTACCCTTTGGCACATGTTATTTGCCTGTGCACACATTAAGAGGTTCTGGAGTGAGGTTATACAGACTATCTCCAGAGTAGTAGGACAAGAGATTCCATGCCACTCAGTACTTTGCATCTTGAGGGAATCTAGCACACTGAGGATCATGAAATTGTACCATGTCTATTTAATGCTATGGTAGTTGTTTACAGACTAACTGAACATGGATGGAAGGATCATGATATGGTCAGCCCCAATGGGTGGCTAGCAAAACTGAAGTAGGTGGCCAAACTGGAGAAGCTTGCAAGTTAGATACATAAAAGAGACGGAACCTTCAACTATGGCCTAAGTTCTGGAGCTTTGCAGGACTGGAGGTATAAAGGAAGAGACATGAATCATGAGGAGGGCCATGGTAGAGGAAAGAAGGAAGGAATTGCATATACAAGAACAACGGATAAGAGGTTTTACTAAACAATGGACATCCAGCCTGTATTGGGAAAACACACAACACAAAGCAAGATGTGCAATAGTAAATGGACAAGGTACTCAAAGAAGGCAACTTAAAAATGTTTACAGGTTGTTTTGTTTTTTTTATCTGGAATTAAGCTGTACTTGGGACAATGTCATAAATAAGTTAATCTTTTCCTCTTCTAATAACTTTTCCTTCACTTTTTCAGTAATGTATTATTTACAGTTTTTGATAAGTTGAAGACAGTTTTGACAGACATGTCACAAACAGAGGACTTAAAGGGTGCTAACTGGCAAAAGTTAGTAATGTTTCTAGTAAGAGAAATGAAAGACTTGCCTCTGGTTGCTGGAGAGGTGGTGGAAACATGGCAACTAAAATTTAATGCCAGAAAATGCACAGTGATGCACATGGGAGCGAAATAATCCTCAAGCCAAGTATACACTGGGGGGGGGGTGAAAGCAAGTGAGAGGAGAAGGATCTAGGAATCATAATCACAAACAACCTCAAGGTGGGGACACAATGCAGCAAGGCGGTGGGCAAAGTGAACAGAATGCTGGCGTACATTGGGAGAGGGATAACTAGTAGAAGGCGAGAGGTGCTGATGCCACTCTACAAATCCATGGTGAGGCCCCACCTGGAGTACGGGGTT
This sequence comes from Neoceratodus forsteri, assembly GCA_016271365.2. NCBI lineage: Eukaryota > Metazoa > Chordata > Ceratodontiformes > Ceratodontidae > Neoceratodus > Neoceratodus forsteri. The sequence continues at coordinate 1,375,697,373 of CM028132.1, read as the reverse complement.
CAGTTCTAGAGGCCTCACCTACGAAAAGACATAGATGGCATGGAAAGAGTACAGAGAAGGGCCACCAAAATGGTGCATGGGCTAAGTGGGAAGCCATACAAAGAGAGGTTGAGGGTGTGGGATTTGTACCTGCTGAAGATCAGGCGAGAGAGGGGGACATGATAGAGACATTCAAGAATATGAAGGGGATTAATAAAGTGAGGGGGACTTATTCTCAGGGAAGATAGGTGCTAGAACTAGTGGGAATGGACTGAGGGTGGAGGGGGTAGAGTTAAGGGGAACGTGAGGGGGCGTTTCTTCACTGAGAGGGTTGTGGCACCCGGAACAGTCTGCCAGAGAAAGTGGTGGGGGCCAGGAACTGTGAAGGGATTCAAGAGGGCATGGAAAAACACAAGGGGTTGATTAGGAGCGGAGGTGGAATCTATGGGAGAGGAAGGCAAGTGGGGGAGTTTGTTTCCTGTCCTCTTTAAAAGATACAGTGGGGGGTGTTTGCTAACCTAGTGATGAAGACTAATTTGAGGGAAAAAAACAGATACATGAATGTAAAAAGGATATGTCACTGCTCCAACATGAGATTATAATGTGCTAGTTTTACTCTACTGTATTTAATCATTGTAAAATGAACATCTTAATTAACAAATGCAAGCACTAGGGATAAGTGAATTTAGGAGGGATTCAAGAAAGTATTTTTACACAGAAGAGGTGACTGAGGGTGGAAAAGGCTACCAAAAGAGGTGGCCTGTGCAGAATCACTGAGAGGAGTGGGGTGTATTATAAAATGAAAGGGACAGATACATGGGCCTAGTACAGACATTATGAAAATGGAAGAGGAGACAAGAGAAATGAAGAGACACTAGGGCTCTTGCATCCCACATTATACAGAACAGAACTGGGTAGGGGGTGGAGAGGTGCAGAAGAAACAACAGAACTCGGATATTAAACATAGAAACATAGAATCTGACGGCAGATAAGGACAGCTTGGCCCACCAGTCTGCCCATTTCCCTACCTATTCGATAAGCTGCAGATCTAGTTAACCAGCAGCCTACTTCTTCCTACCCCCACCCCCTAGAATTGCCTTATGACTGTCCCATGCATGCTTGAATTCCACCACTGATTTTGACTCCACAACCTCCTCCGGAAGACAGTTCCATGCATCCACAACCCTCTCTGTGAAAAAATACTTCCTTAAATTACCTCTGAGCCGCCCCTACCTCTATCTTCAAATTGTGCCCTCATGTTCTTGCACACCTCTTTTTTTGAAAGATGCTACCCTCTTGGACTTTGTTGATTCCCTTGAGGTACTTGAATGTTTCTATCATGTCCCCCTCTCCCTCCTTTCCTCAAGGCTATACATATTAAGCTCCTTTCGTCTCTCTCTTCATATGTCTTCTGGTGCAGACCCTGCACCATTTTAGTTGCCCTCCTCTGGACAGCTTCCATCCTGTCTATGTCTCTTTAGGAGATTGGGTCTCCAGAACTGCACACAGTACTCCAGATGGGGTCTCACCAGCTGTCTGTACAGAGGATAATAACTTCCTGTTTTCTTCTGGTGATGCCTCTCCTATGCATTCCAGTATCCCCCAGCCCTCCTTGCTGCCCTCTCACATTGCTTGCCCACCTTTAGGTCATCTGATATGACTACCCCAGGTCCCTTTCCATTTTGTTGTTGTTAGTATCTCACCCTCCATTGTGTACTCTTCCCTGGGTTTTGTTTCCCAGGTGCATTACCTGCACTTAGCATTGAATCTAAGCTGCCATACATTTGACCATTCCTCTAACCTTGCCAAGTCCCTTCTCATCCTTTCCACCCGACCTGTGCATCAACTCTGTTGCAGATCTTTGTGTCATCTGCAAAGAGACATACTTTCCTTCCAGTGCTTCTGCAATGTCGCTTATAAAGACATTGAAGAGGACAGGTCTAATACTGAACCTCGGTACCCACTAGTAACCCTCCTTTCTTCTGAGTGGACTCCATTTACTATTACTCTCTGTGTCCTATTCTCCAGCCAATTCTTTACCCAGGCTGTCATCTGGGACCCACTCCCAGGCTGGCTAACTTGTATATTAATCTTTTGTTTGGGACTGTGTCAAATGTCTTGCTAAAGTCTAGGTAGGCCACGCCCACAGCCCCTCCCTGATCTACTACTTTGGTCACCCAGTCAAAGAAATCTATCAGATTCGTCTGGCATGACCTTCCCGCTGTGAATCCATGCTGCCTAGGGTCCTGTGCCCCTCTGGCCTCTAGATACTCGACAATTCTTTCCTTCAGAAGTGATTCCATCATTTTCCCTATCACTGAGGTTAAACTAACAGGTCTGTGGTTTCCTGCTTCTGCCTTGCTCCCACTTTTGTGAAGGGAATCACATCTGCCCTCCTCCAGTCCTCGAGTACCACCCCATCCTCCCATGATTTGTTAAAAGGGTAGTGAGTGGTGTCACTAGTTCTACCCTTAGTTCTTTTAGAATTCTGGGATGAATCCCATCAGGCCCCATTGCTTTGTCCACCTTCAGTTTTAAGAGTTCTTTCAGAACCCTTTCTTCTGTAAATGGGCTGGTATCAACTTCTGTATCCAGAGTGTTTCTAATGTTTGTTTTATGTACCTCCCCCTCTTCATTTGTAAATACTGAGCAAAATATTTGTTTAGTATCTCTACCTTTTCACAGTCTCCCTCTGCCCACCCTCCCTTCCCTTTATTTTATATTCCATATTATAGAGATAGGACTGGGCAGGGGAAGGTGGAGAGGAGTGAAGAAACACTGGAGTTCTCACATTTCACATTATAGAGGTAGGACTGGGCAGGAGAAGGTGGAGAGAGAGAAGAAACACTGGAGTTCTCACATTTCATTATAAGAGGTAGGACTAGGCAGGGGGGGGTGGAGAGGAGTGAAAAATACTAGAACTCTCACATTCCACATTATATAGATAGGACTGGGCAGGGGAGGATGGAGAGGAGTGAAGAAAAACTGGAACTCTCACATTCCACATTTTATAGATAGGACTGGACAGGGAAGAGAGGAGAGGAGTGAAGAAACACTAGAACTCTCACATTACACATTATACAGACAGGAGCAGGAAGGGGAGGGTGGAGAGGAGTGAGGAGTAACTAGTACTCTCATATTCCACTTTATAGAGGTAGAACTGCGCAGGGTGGAGGGTAGAGGAGAGAACAGACACTAGACTGTCACATTCCACAGTAGATAGGTAGGACTGGGAAGGCACAGTGGGCCAGTGAGTCTTTTTCTGCTAGCAACTTCCATGTTTCTGTGTTTCACATACACATGCACACCTAGAATACCACCTGCTTTGTATGCATACCTGTAATGTGGTGTCGAACACAACCAGTTTGCAGCTGGTGGGAATGGCATCATAACAGCGGCCCTGCTTCATGAAATTCATGTAAACATCTGCATCACAGTCCACAGTAACTGCAACAGGAAAGGATATCACAAATGAGTCACGCATATACATGGAACCCCACAACAGCGGTTACCTACAAATGTACACTCCACCTCCCCCCCCCCCGCAACCCCTATCCTCTACCCAACTATGATTTGTAAAGTTTTCAATTGGCACATGATATGTGGCCCACAATGTTAGCCCCAAATCAGCCTTATTGTAGGCTGCCCTCTGGCATCCATGTCCTCACAGGTACCTTGGCACATACTGGTATTTGGCGGGACAGCCTAAGAAAGATGAGTGGTGCGGGAAGGTGCGCTCTCATGTCTCATCAAGGGTTCAGCAGCAGTAACAAGACTCTGCCTTAAAGGGTAGAGAATAGCAGGTTGGTGTAACACCAGGGAACCATCATAAGTCCCCCAAAACTCTTTGAAGGATTCAAATATTCCTACCAGGGTAGGCAGCGGCACATACCAAGGGACCTAGGGCACTGAACATGGGCCCCCATCAGGGCATTGGTGAAAGGGCACTATAAGATACACAGCATTTCAATAGTGGTAGGTAAGGCACAAGACCTGATAGCATGTGGAACCAGTCAGTCTTACCTCAGTAGTGGGCAAGATTATGGAGGTACTCCTTAAATAAAGGATAGTGCAACACCTGGAATCCATAGGAGCACAGGATCCAAGACAGCATGGGTTTACAACAGGAAGGTCCTGTCAAGCTAATCTCATGGATTTCTTTGACTGGATAACCAGAGTGGTGGACCAAGGCAAGGGGGAGCAGTTGATGTCACCTACCTTGACTTCAGCAAAGCTTTCGATACTGTTCCACACAGAAGATTGATTAATAAGCTGGGTAGACTCAGGGTGGGTCAGAAGTTGGTCAACTGGGTGCCAAACTGGTTGGCGGGCAGAAAACAGAGAGTGGTAGTAAATGGTATACCATCAGAAGAGATGCAAGTCACAAGTGGGGTACCACACGGATCAGTCCTAGGAAGCCCTCTTCAATATCTTCATCAGTGACATTGCAGATGGACTAGAGGTATGGTTTGTTTTGTTTGCAAATGATGCCAAGATCTGCAACAGAGTAGATGATCCAGATGGGGTGTACAGAATGAAAGAGATCTGGAAAAACTGGCTAAATGGTCTGATGAATGGCAACTGGGGTTTAATGCAAAGAAGTGCAAGATCTTGCATGTAGGGAACAGAAACCCTGAAGCTACCTATAGGTTGGGAGGGAGTTGCTGGCAATCACAAGGGAAGGAAGAGACTTGGGCATCATCATCCCAGATGACCTGAAATCATCCAAGCAGACCACTAACTGAGTAGGTAAGGCTAGCAGGATGTTGGGGTGTATTAGTAGGGGTATCACAAGTTGTAAGAGGGAGGTAATAATCCCTCTTTACAAGACACTGGTTTGACCCCATTTGGAGTACTGAGTGCAGTACTGGAGGCCAGACTTGCACAAGGACATTAACAAAATGGAGGCAGTCCAGAGAAGGGCAACCAAAATGGTGCAGGGACTGCATCAGAAAACATATGAGGACAGATTAGCGGAGCTCAATATGTATACCCTAGAACAAAGGAGGGAGAGAGGTGATATGATCGAAACATTCAAACATCTTAAGGGCATTAACAAGGTGAAAGAGTCTAACATATTTCAATATATGAAAAATAGCAGGACAAGAGGACACAGCATGAGATTAGAGGGAGGCCGATTAAGGGGTAATGTGAGGAAGTTCTTTTTCGCAGAAAGGGAGGTGGATGCATGGAACGGCCTACCTCAGAAAGTGGTGGCTATGAATACAGTGCAGGGCTTCAAACAGGCATGGGTTAGGCATAAGGGCGCAATACAGATGAGTATGAATAAATAGGCCATTGACAGAGTAAAGGCCTGTGGCACATTCATAAGGTAGACAAAATGGGCAGACTGGATGGGCCTTGCAGTCCTTATCTGCTGTCAACTTCTATGTTTCTATGTTTCTATTGTTGAATGCCCACATGCCCAGGGGCGTGATGAGGCCTGACACCACATACAGAGGGCCTTACAACACCTGGAAGTATGGGTATTTACCAGTACCCCACAGTTTATGGGTACTAATGAGATTAGAAAATGGGTTGAGCAAATCTGAGAAAAAACATTCTCTAAAATATTAAAAAAGGCACAAACAATCCAATAAAATATTGCTTAGAAAATGTCAAATAGTTCCTCCACAGATGGTTTCTATTTGTCACTCATTTGTCTTTCTACACATGCAGCAGAAGGTTTGTTTGTTTGTTTGTTTGTTTACCATGGAACATAAGAATGCAATATTCTGCAGTATTTCTCCAATAGGATGCCCCCCCACCCACACATGGAATGCATGAATTCAACATTCTGCAAAATTCCACTGGCATACACCCACACAGACACACACAGGCCTCATATGGAATTACAGGCTCAATATTATCTGGGGCAGGGTTAGCAGCAGAGATTGCTCTGTCAAGCTGGTTGAGCTATGAGGGGTTTTTCATGGTCACCAAAGAACCAACAGAAACAAAAATCTGAATAGTACTTGATTTAAAATGCATATAAGAAACTTAAGGGATTAAGAGTAGAAAGAACATTCAATTTTTTATGTCTTTTTTTATTTACGGAAATTTTATTTTTAGAGTCTAGGAGCATAGTTAAAGGATTTTATATAAGAGGAAAGGTGGCAGCCATGTTTATGATGGAAATGAAAAACTGAGAGGAGAGGCGAATGACTTCTGTTTGTGATTTGTCCAAATTCCAGATCACATGTTGGGCCGTTTTCTTTGCAGGGGGGTATTGGCACTTAAAATGGACTGAAAATTTCCCAGCCTCTGATTAGCTGAGCCGCTTGGCAAGGGTTGCATTTATGGAGTAACGAGACTGGAAAAAACAAGATCCATGCCAAGTAGCCTTGGCACAAAGGAAATCATTCAAAACGCCTAATCGCAGCCATTTGTTTGGCTCACTTAGCTAGCAGAAAGCCCGCCCCCCCCCCACACACACACACACACACACACACACACACACACACACTATACTACTAGTACAAGCTATGGTCTGTATTTGTGCAACTCTGCCTCGTTCCACACAACAACTAGGCAGTTTAACTTTTTTTTTACACACAAACACTATGCACTCATGATCTTTCTCGTGGATCAGCTGCCAACAGGCAATACATGAATTTGAGCAAAGAAAAGCAGCGATACACTCGAGAAATAAATCAAATGTATTTATTTCATCCACAAAACGTTTTGTGGATGAAATAAACACGTTTGATTTATTTCTCGAGGGTATTGCTGCCTTTATTTGTTCAAGATTATCTTTTTTTCCTGGCTGAACCTTTCTTTTTGATGAAACCTGCTACCCGCCCACTGCACACTCGCACTCTGTGCACTCCCGCTCGCTCGAACATTGGAGCCACTTGTTATCACTTACACCCCCTGTAGCTCCCCATTGATTATAAAAAGTTGAAACAACAAAACAGTTCTTTTCCAAATACCATCAGATTCGGTGATTGCTGGTGCTGATTTTAATTTCCTGATCTGCTCCAAATCGCCGCTGGTGCACACAATTCCTGCTCTCTCAGCAGCAGTGCCCGATCTCATGGTACAAACAAACTGGAAGTCAAACTGGATCCTGATCTAAGAAAACAGAGCACCAGCAAGCAGAGGAGGATGACTGAACAACGGGGGCTAAAGAAAACAGAGCACCGGGGAGTGGGGGGGGGGATGACAAGTGAACAACCAAGGGAGGGGCAGGTATTAGTCTCTGGAAAGAAGAAACTCTGAAACACTGCAGACCCTCTTCTGGCAAGTATACCAGTCGAGAGACTACTTTACAAAAAAAAAATAAAAAAATTTAAATAACTGTACTCCTTTTTTTAACTCTTACATAAAGATGCCACATGCAGCCCATTTTCTAAGTGCAGTAATACCCGTCAGGGTAGGCGGTAGTGTGCAATACTGGACCTTCCAGGGACTATAACTCATTGTGCCCCTGGGCAGTCCAGTATAGCCCAATACTGCCTATTCTGTCAGGTATTATTGCTCATGTAAACATATGCCGATGGAATGGCAAGCTCCAATCAGAATGGAGCATTTAACATGCCTATTTTCTAAATTGCGTTAGAAATAGGCTAAAGAATAGGACACAGAAGGCGGTAGTTAATGGCACTCATTCTAAATAGGGGAGTGTGACGAGCGGGGTACCAGAAAGTTCAGTACTGGGACCAGTCCTCTTCAATATCTTTATAGGAGACATTGCAGAAGAACTAGAAGGGAAGGTGTGCCTTTTTGCAGATGAGACTGAAGTCTGCAGTAGGGTGGACACTCAGGAAGGGAAAGAAAAAATGTGAAGGGATCTTGAAAAACTCAAGGAATGGTCAAAAGCATGGGACTTGAGATTCAGTGCCAAAAAGTGCAAGATAATGTACTTAGGACAAAAACACTCAGAACCATAAGATGAGGATTGTAGTACTAGCAGACACCAAGCAAGAAAGGGATCGAGGGTGATCATATCTGAAGACCTCAAGGTGCCAGGACAGTGTGACAAAGCAGTGGGTGAGGCTAGTGAAATACTGGGTTCCATCGGAGGGAATCTCAAGTAGGAGGAGTCAGATGGTTCTGCCATTATAACACTCATTAGTGCAGCCACGCCTGGAATACTGTGTAGAGTTTTGGAGACCATACCTCAGAAAAGACATGGACAAAGTGGGGGCAGAGGAGGGCAACTAAAATCATACATGGTTTGCACAAAAAGCCCTTAGAGGAGATACACCCTAGAAGAAAAGAGCGAGAGGGGAAGGTATATGCTAGAGACCTACAAATATCTAAAAGGAGTGGACAGGGTACCAATGTAGGGTCTCTTAAATGAGAGCAGGCACCAGGACCGGGGGCATACAATAAAGCGGGGGCAAGGTGGGAGGGAGTAAATTCAAGAGTGATGCGAGAAAATGTTTCTTCCCTTGAAGGGTAATCAATGCCTGGAATAGACTGCCAGCAGAAGTGGTGGGAACCAAAACAGTGGGGCTTCAAGCATGCATGGGATAGACATAGGGTATATTAGATAGAATACAGGGGATGGGAGGTCAAAGAGACCAGATTGGGTCTGCAAAGACAGGATAGGTAGGAACATGCTGGCAGACTAGGCGGACTAAGCAGTCCTTTTCTGCCATCAAATTCTATGTATCTATGGCACTCAACATGCACACCTCCAATCAGAGTTGGTAGTGGCACCATACCATGGGACCTGGGGCACTTACCATAGCTCTGCCTTCTCAAGGCAAGCAGCAACAGTGCACTAAAGGACCCAGGGCATTTAACATGCCCCTGGTCAGGGCAGTCAGAGCACCATACCAAAGGAACTGGAATGTCAGGGCAAGTAGTACCATACCATGGGGCACTCAACATGCCCCCCGCTAGTTAGTGCAAGCAGCAGCACTGTGCTGAGGAAACTGGGGCACTCAACACTGGCCCTCTTCGCTGTTAGGGCAGGCAGTGGCACCGTACAAATGGACCATAGATGGGGTACTCAATTTACCACTTCCTCCCCAGCAGGGCAGACAGCAGCAACACAATACCGAAGGCCCTGGGGCACTCAACATGCACTCCCCCCCCCATCATAGAAGGCAGCAGCACCATACCATGGGACCTGGGCACTCAACTTGACCTCCCTTCAGAGTAGGTGCCCACATAATATCAGGCTAAGGACATGGACTGAGTTTGAGCTGAACAAGTGTTGCAAGGTGCTGTGTACTCTGATCAGATATTTAGGCAGGTACCCATATGGGGAGCTCATGTGAGAGATAGGGTAGCAGAAAGAGCAAGTGCCCAAAGGAAGGACATCCAAGGCACCCCTGTAGGTGGCCCGCAATGCAATACCTGTTAGTGCCACTCCTACTGTCATGAGTAGGATGGCCCTTAGTGAGTTGAAGTAGCAGATGAGAGACCCAAAAAAGAGCTAATATTGTGACTCCTTTATCCAAGTTATTACTCTCAGTCATAGCATTGCCTTTGAATGGACCCATGGAGCCCAAACCTGCTATAATGAACAGCTCAGCCAAGGCATCAAGTGGAGACTGCCCCAGAGAATGAAGCCAGAATCATAGACCATTGGACACTCCCCTCTACAAGTGGACTGGTACAGGAGGAATAGTCTGTTATAATTGTGGGGACACATGATGAGAGCATAACCAGTCCCTGAAGGACCCATGAAAGGTAATGGAACAGCTCAGATGAAAAGTGTTGAAGCCCGAAAACTTCAGTGGGTCCCAGTAATGGAGCACACTGGGACCTCTGAGGTTGGAAGCTCCACTAAGTCAACTGTCAAGTCAATAACAGCTAGGTCAAGGGTGCCTAAAGAATTTGTGGGCTTCTCTTCTGAAGCCAACATGACCATCAAAGGAGTGGGCAATAGAGCCATCCTAAATGGGGGCATGACAATTCGCTCCCATCTTTTATTTATTTTATTTTTTATTTTAGTTAAAATTTTGATGACCGGGAAAGACACACTGAGCCGAGGCTTGTTTCCAGGTGTGACCCGGGAACAGAGTGTACAGTAAAGAGAAAAGAGAGTATCATATGGTGAAGAATACAAACAGTCTGTACAGTCATATTTACAAAGAAATAAAATACATTTACATGATAAAATTGTGAGCAAACAGAGTAACTGAGTAAGATGGGGCAGGGTTACAGTTAGGGGCTAGGGTAAGTGAGTAGTGACCATCTTTTCATTCCATGGCAACTAGCTCCTGACAACTTGCTCCAGCAACAATTAGCTCCCATGACAACCTGCCCCTGACAATTCGCTCCCTGGTGGAGTTAATTAAATTAACGGCTTGCGGGAAGTTGTCACAGAGCGAAATTAATTCATATTTGTCCTGCAGCTCCATATCCAACTCTTCCACACACAGTGCAGCTTCTGACTCCAGTCAATATGCTCCTCTGTTCTGCAGTGCCCATAATGTGAAGAGTATGACAACGATCAGTCTGCAGTCGGAACATGGGACAGCCATGGAATGAACAGCAGCAACTTTCTGGTGATTGGAAATGCCAGTAGAGGTGCATGTGCATATTACAGAAAAAAACAGACACTGTAGTTCTGATTGAGTGGGGCGAGTTGGGGAGAAAGCACTGCAGAGCAGTAGGAACACGGGACAGTATTGGATAAGTTCCATCTCAGTTCTTGTTTGTGCCACTGTTTTCTGGTGTCTGTGGTAGGTGGGGCTGTGATCATCCACACTACATGTCGCTGTCTCTCTGCTTATTCCCCCCATTATTTCATCCAGGATAAAGGGCCACTTTCTGGCTGATGTGAGGTGCTGAGTTCTAGCAGTGTTTAGACTGTGTTCATTTTGCTCCACGACAACTTCCCGCAAGGCAATAATTTAATTAACTCTGCCAGGGAGCGAATTGCCAGTGTCGGGTTGTCACATGGGTGAACTGTCGGCGGAGTGAGTTGTCGGAGCAGTTGTCGCAGAGCGAAATGACGGGAGCAAATTGACATGGACCTATCCTAGATAGTGGGTCGCAGGTGACAATTATTTTCAAAGATTGGTACCACAGCCATTTGTCATATTTGGAACTGCATCCCCTGGATGGACTGGATGTGTGGGGCCTATGTCAAAGTGTGGATCAAATTGTTCCAGAACGTTGCAGGAGTACGTGTTCATATGTAGACAGTGGCACTCGTGTGCCTGAAGGGTGGGGTGCACAGAGTTTATCCTTGTCCAAACAATTGCTCATGTTTGGATACTGAAAGAATTTTGTGATGAAATGAAGATCAAGCAAGGAGTAAAGACTTGCCTACACATGCCCTGGTAAAAGAGACTTACCAGAAGAAAACAGAGATACAAATTTAAGTGACTAATGTGCCAGCTGGCATGGGTTGGCACTGACTTCACAGCACAACTTGGAATGTGCCATCTCCAGAGTCATAAAATTCTGAAAGGATATGAAGAACCCAATCCTTATGCATGAAACACTAGGAAAACTGTGTCTGCCTAAAGGAATGCTAGTGAAGCTGTGTGTGTTCCCCAAACATGCCCATGTGCATATGAGAAGGAATAGTCCAAGTGAAGAATGTGTCAGAAGGAAACATTGCAGTCAGGAGAGGTTGCACATTGGGTTCTGTGCACTGTGCAGACATGGTAGTCATCCCGAAGACATTAATGGAATATGGTGGAACCAGTATCAACCCAGGAGATCTGATTTCTGAGATTTATCTAAACCAGAGGGATGGAAGGCTCAGGTGAGCAAGAAGTTATCCAGGAGGAATAAAGTTTCTTCCCCGAATGAGTGAGATGTTGGATGTGTCCAAGGTGAAGAACATCACATCAGAGTACACAATGACAGATCTCTCAGTGAGAGGTCCTGAAGAATTATTCTGGATGGCAGTGATGATGTGAGGAATCGTTGACAGCTGGGATAATAAAGAATGACTTGTCCATTGTCAGTGTCAGTGGCATAGAAGGTAGCATGCTCACCTCTGTGGCAGGATGATTAGAAGGTCATGGGTTCTAGCCCCACACCAGGTATTTGAGGTAAAACACATAACTGACACTGTAATCGCAAGTATGCAATTGGGCGGGGGTGCTATACTGCTGAGTTGTTGTCTTTCAGATGTTAAACCAATGTCCCTTCTGCCCATTTCTGGCCACTATCCAGGTGGAAGTAAAAGATCCCATGGCACTTATCAAGGAAGAGTAGGGTAGTGTCCCCGGTGTCATGGCCAACATTCTCCATTTCAATAAAACTAGTCGATATAACCCACCCCCAGGATGCACCTGGAAAAAGACTATCACAGCTTAGTATACCTTTCCTGGTGAAAAATTACAACAAATAACAAAATTACCATAGAACCTATTATTTTCCCAATTCAAATATTTCTGCTCTTTTCGTGGTTCGGGTGCGATGTGCAAAAATACTTTAACAGGGAAAATAGTGTTGTTAGGTAACATGCCACATGGTCCATTTGGCATTCAGTTGGCAGCCGGTCAAAGATGTACAGTACTGCATTTGATGTGCTTTAAAATTATTTTTGTCCAAAATCAATTGAAGTAAAAAAAAACAGAGTATAGCCATAGGAATTTGATAAAGAAAATGAAGGAATGGAAGATCAGATCAGATTCATGGCTCTGGTAAAATTCGATCTTCTGTTCTTGAGCCCTGTGCTCTGCTCTCGGGGTGGTGGTGGGGAGGTTGAGGGGTCTGATTAAACTGATGTTGGGTAAAAGAAAAAGTAACTACACTACTTTAACTAAAGTGCATCATACAGAATACTGGGTTGAACAACCATACACAACCAACCTGTGCTGCCACAGAGGGTTCTGGCTGCATCAGATCTCGAAAGCAAAGCTCAAGAGGTCTGATGTAATCAAAGCCAAGGTGGCAGCTCAGGCCAGTTGGGGATGTGATTTTCCAACCAGTATTGTTTATAGTGTATAGGATTCTTTTTAGTTTTCATTAACTAAAAAAAAAAAGGAGCAATCTTCCACAATGTTCCTGCAGTAGGCAGGGTTCCGATTCAGAACTTGAACTGACTGCTGTCGCGTAGCAGTGCTGGTAAAACTCCAGCTGCCTCATGAATTTTTGATCAGCTGGAATCTCGTTGTATCACAGAAGGGACATTCGCATTCCATGACCTTTGAACTGTGGTACAACAAGATTTCAGCTGGCATTAAAATCCATGCAGAACAACCCCTTACTATACTGTACTGTACCTTGTTAAAGTATTTAGTGTATACCTGTGTTATGCCAACTTGCTTAAACCCACACTGTCAGTCTGCCTTTCATGCACTGAGATGTTGAAAGCTGGTCAGTAATGAGTGGGCATACCATTTTTTTGTGTTGACGTTCTGAAATTAATGTTAATTTTTGTAGTGCTGCCGTTTACTAGTTATGATAAGACTTGCCCTGCATACCATTTGGGGAATTAGTGTTTTAGCTTGCCTTTGAAGAGCTTATTTACCAAAATGTCTAAAGGTTACAGAAGATCAGTACAGAAAATATTGGGATGATGTGATTCTGTTCCATTAGTTTTATAACATCCTTGGTAGTGTGGCCGCAGAAGAGGTCAAGGATGAGAATTGCACGTTGGTCCCCAGGTAGAACTCTCTTTTGGATCATTGGCTTTATGTACGGTACAACCACACCCTGTATGTATATTTCAATAGTCAGTGAACTGGCCCAGTGGTTGTCAGAATGTGTGATCTGCCACTTCATTGGAAAGGAAAAGCTAGGGAGGCAGTGATCTGTTCACCATTATAGATCACCCAGGGTGGTAAAAAGCTACTTGATAGTGTGCAGCATGGAACCACTGACACCTGCTCTTGCCCCAGAGGAATGCTACCTCCAACTGCCATGCCCCCACTGTATCTATTGTCCAACCAGCACACAGAATTAAACTGACCCCAGTCTCATCCAAATTCCGTATAAGATCAGCTGGCATGAGTTCCTGTTTCGTGGCATCACCGATTTCATTGAAGAAATTGGGCTTTCAGTTTGGGACAATCTTCTGATTTTTTCAGGCACCTTTGGTTCCCTTATGTTTTGTGAAGCCCATCCTGTTAAGAAACAACCATGCCCACTGCCTCGAGAAGGATAGCATGCCACCATTGTCAGTTAATGTCTGTGGGTTGTTGGCCTTTACAATCCCTGTAGCAATTGCAATGATGACTTTGCCATTTATTATTGCCACCACAGAATGGAATGACTTTAAGTTCATTTTTTACCTCCCAGAACAGCAAAGGAAAAACTGTGAGGTTTTTGCAGGAGCTCAGGGTGCACTTGCTCAGGGTCAGGGTTTTCCTTCAACTTCAGAAGGCAGTTTTTCTTATATTTTCTCATGGTGCTAGCGTGTGTGCACCCCTTGCACCTAGATTCGAACAGGCACACTACACTCGTGAAACTACATACACTTACATGCTGAGTGATCATGAAACAGGCATTGACAGCATAGCTGGTCTATTGGCCACGTCTTTTCGTAACAGAAGATGTACCTGCTACAAGCTCTTGAACAACACATTGCACCACAGTATCAGATAATATACACCCGAAGTCTCAGCAAGTACCTCTGAATCAAGACAATCAGTTTCCACTCGAGAAAAGTCCCTTTTATTGGCTTTGGATGAGGAGAACTGAACCACTTCACAAGAGACATGCAGTGTTTAAAACACTGTGTTTAGAAAGCGGAAGCTGTAACACTGCACACTGCACACTGCAAAGTGCAACCACGTCTATGAATTTCTGTGAAAGCCACAAGGAAACTCAGGTGCCCCAGTCATAGAAACATAGAAGTTACTTAGCCCATTTGGAATTACTAAACTATGTACCCTTGACCCAACAAATATTGGCAGAGTTATCCAGATGGTCAACCCTCACTGCAGGACTTTTCAATAGAATAGATCTCATTTAGCAAAATATTCTACCACGTATCCTATATTTCCTTCAAACCTTCCCACTCATGCCAGGCAAGCTTTACTTTAAAGCAATAAGGAAAGGGATGTGCTCTGGAGACTGGTTTGGTGCTGTAGATAGGGCTGCCAGCCCGGTCACAAACAAAGAAAAAAGAACTCAGCACACACCACCCTGAGAAGGCCCTGTGTCGGGCTGAAGCACTGAGGGTTATTGGGCGTTTGTCCATGGCTTTCTTACCACTATTAAATCTTTAATTCATTGATTTAACTGTGTCTGGATTGAGTGCTGAGTTCTTTTTCTAAGCTTTACTTTAAAGGATGGGACAAGGATATATCCATTTTTCTGGCAAGATAAACCCCCAAGGGTTTGCTACTCTATTCTACAACTGCCCAAAGACAAAGGGAGCCAATCTTCCAATTTCACCTGGTACATGCAGGCCTCACAACTTCAAATAATTTGCCTATGGCTCGCCTCCTCTTATCAGTCCTGTTGGAAGACTATAGGGTCAGCACTAAATGATACTCAGGACCAAGCCCGGTATTTATTCAGTAATCCCCCAGCGTGTATCCCTACTCAAAAATTTTATAGATATACAGGGGGAAACTTACTGGCAGTGGTTCCTCATTCAGAAGCACTTTCTTACCCCAGCGGAAAAGCTTTATCTGAGGGTGATAGCCTGCGACTCCCATTTCCTCCCTAATAAAGTAAATGCCTTCCGCACTTGGCAAAAGTGTGGTCTCATCCATATTTTCAAATTGGTCATGCCTACAGGGCTTTTGCTGTTTGTATCCCTCCAGGCTTTATACCATTTATCTCACTCAGATTTTCATAAATATTTACAACTACAGTTATATCTTCGGACTGAAGGAGGTTCTTCCGCGGTGTGAAAAACCTTTGCCTTTGATCCACCTCCTCAAAACCCATATATCTGGGCGCTTGAACCACATTTAATTAGTAGCTTATATAAGGCCCTTCTAGACAAGACTAAACTCTCCACCAGTACCATCATGACTAAATGGAATCAGGAGTTAGGCACTGCGTTCACTGTGGACTTCTGGCACAAATTTACTACTCCCGCACACAGGGTGACAGCAGCTACATACTGGAGGAATATGCATGGAAGTGCCATTTAAGATACTTCCACACACCTGCAGTAATATCAAAGTTTATGGGCCCTCAGCGGAAGATGCTGTCAAAATAGCAGTATCCACCCAGCAACCACTCTCTATACTGCTGACATGTCCCTCTCTGCAGTCCTACTGGGGACGGTTATTCAAGAGCTTGAAGAAATATATGGCTGTCCAGGTATCATTTCTCATCCCTTTATATTGACAGCCATCCGTCCCAGGCGTTCAACGTTAAAGAGATCCACAGTAAAAATAATAAACCTTTTGATATTGGCAACCAAGAAGTCTATCACTCGAATGTGGCGTACAGCGCATGTTCCTACTCATAACAACCGGAGAGCTATCAAGCATGAATTGTATACGCTCAAACTAGTTCTAGTAACCATCTCCCCTCCTTTGAATTCAAATGGAGAAAATGAGTTATGTATCAGTAAAATAAATATTCGGACTTTGTACCATAGAGCCATCTCCCTTCTGTCTCTTTTTTGTCTTTTCTCTTCTTTCTTTTATCTCTCTCCTCTCATCACTGATTCTCCTCATTACATTTAGTTAAGACATTTTGCCTATTCGATCAGCAAAATATATTGATATCAAACACGTAAGCATTTCTCATTGCTTTGTGCATATTGTCTCTTTAAGTCCCTTTTCCTTTCTTCTCTTTCTCCAATTTTCTTGTAGCACTCTGGATCCACTTCTACACATCTCCATTTCACATCTAAAATTCCAGGTGCAGAAACCATCACAGAAGATAGATTCTGAATCTGACAGCACATACATCAGCGTTTCGGCCCCTTCCTAAGTGCCACCCACCGGTGACATCCTCTGCAGAACTAATGACTACTAGTAGTGCCTTGGTCATTCCTAAAAATACCTAGGAGGACATTTGTGTATTGGTGTATGCCCAGCATACTAACTATATTGACTCTAGCTCATACTAAATGTTAGTCAGTTGGTCAATTGTTTACCTTGTATTAGCAGAATGCATAAGTCTGTATGATGCTTTATACTGTAATTATTGCTGAACTGGAGTTTCTGCCTTGTTCTTTACAAACTAAATAAAAAGATGTTATAAAAAAAAAAAAGAAACTAGAAAGCAGAAAAGGACCACTTGGCCCACCTAGTCTGCAATAAATTCCCTATCTATAGTGCCACTGGAGACCCTATTTGGACTCCGGCTTCAATCCCCTAAGATTCCCTTGTGTCTACATGCATTCTTAAATCACGTGACCATTCTAGCCCCCACCACTTCCTCTGGGAGGCTGTTTCAAGCATTCACCATCATCTCTGTGAAGAAGTACTTCCTCACGTTTCCTTTCAGCCCCCCCAGCTTCATATTGTGACCCCTTGTCCTTGAGCATCTTTTCCTTTGGAAAATGCTCCCTTCCTGTGCCTTGTTTATTCCTCTGTGATACTTGAATGTCTCTGTCATATCCCCCCCTTTCTCTCCTGTCTTCTAGGGAATATATATTTAAATCCTTAAGCCTTTCTTCATAGGGCTTCTGATGCAGGCCCTGCACCATTTTAGTTGCCCTCTTTTTACTGCCTCCACCTATCTAGGTTTTTTGAGATGGGGCCTTCAGAACTGTACACAGTACTTGAGGTGGGGTCTCAGCAGCGATCTATACAAGGGGTATTATTACCTTCCTCTTTCTTCTGGTGATACCCCCTCCCTATGCATCCAAGTATTCCAATAGCCTTACCCACTGCCTTGTCACACTGGTTAGCTACCTTCAGGTCATCAGAAATGATAACTCCCAGGTCTCTTTCCTGTTTTGTGGCTGCTAATACTTCCCCCCAAGTTGGTACGTTGCCCCTGGGTTGTTGTGTCCTAAGTGCATCATTTTGCACTTTTTTGCATTGAATCTTAGCTGTCAAACTCATGACTATTCTTCTAACTTCTTTAGAACCCTCCGTCATTCTTTCTACCCCATGTGTCTACCCCATTACAGATTTTTGTCACCTTTCACACACCTTATGGGCGGGCCTTTGAGACATACATTTTCTGGAATGCCTGAGTGTATGTACGTGATGTGATCATTCGGAATGCCTAATGCACCTATTGTAGATTATGTGATCATCTTTGACAAGATCTGACTGGGAGTTATATAGGGAATGTCATAATAGGTGCAAGTGCAAACAGCTTTTCAATTCCACCACCAATAACACCAGGCTGTTCTGGAGGCAGATCCAGATCAAACATATGTTACACAAATCTGGTTGTAACTCCCCTTCTAAAATGTTAAACAATGGTGTTAACTGTATGAACAGTAGCACCATAGCCAGTGCATTCAATAGTCTCTTCATGGATCTCTCTGCATATAGTAAGTACTTCCAAGCAGCACCTTCTCCTGGTGTGACATCCCCCCCCATACCTCCCTACACTCAGGATGTGCACTGTTTTACTTTAGTAGGGTTGGAATCACTGAGAGTTGTAAACATTTCCTAAATGTGCCTATCTCTCAATCTGCAGGTTCGATAGTATTGAACCCCATCTTATCAGGCTTGCAGTAGTTGAACTTGCCCCTCCAGTTACAGACTGATGAACTTATCCTTGCCCTCCAGTGCTGTGCCTGATATCTGGAAATGCTCCAATGTTGTATCCATATTTAAAAAGGGGGGATCATAATTCAATCAACAACTACAGACCCATTACCCTACTCCCTGTACAGAACAAAATCCTTGAGGAAATCGTGTCATCCCACCTCACCTCTTATCTCACTACCCATGACGTTCTCTCGCCCATGCAGCATGGGTTCTGTAAGGGCATAGTACTGCTACTGCCTTGCTCTCTCTCTTACAAGCCACATAACAACAGGCATAGATAATGGCTGCCTGATAGGGGCTGTTTTCATCAATCTAACAAATGCTTTTGACCTGGTTGACCAGTCACTACTCTGTGAATAAATTGGTGATTTAGGTATATCTTCCTCTGCATTCCCATGGTTCAGAGTCGACCTATCCAATAGATTGCAGAGAGTCAGATTTGGAACTGCCCAATCTGAACCTGCCCTTATTCTTGTGGGGGTCCCACAAGGCTCAGTTCTGGACCACCTTTTATTTACACTGCATAGAAATCAAATTACTTGAAGCCTGTCCTCATGTTCTTCTATACACTATATGCAGATGATTTGCTCCTATATACCAGCTCTAAATATATCTCCCTTATAAATCAGCAACTCACCTCTGACCTGCAATCAGTCCAAAACTGGCTGTCCTGTAATAGGCTTATACTTAACACGTCCAAAACTCAGTCTATGCTTTTTGGAACACCCCATTAACTTTGACAGTGCACAGCCCCCTTAACTGTTGCCTACCAGGATGGAACACCAGTCCCTGTGGTTACCTCTTTTACCTACTTAGGCATTATCCTTGCTCCCTCTCTAGACTTAGAAACATAGAAACATAGAATTTGATGGCAGATAAGGACCGCTTGGCCCACCCAGTCTTCCCATTTCCCTACCAAATGGATAAGCTGCAGATCCTAGTTAACCAGCAGCCTACTTCTTCCTACCCCCACCCCCTAGAATGGCTTTCTCATTGCATATCTCTCAGTGTCCCCAGACCCCCTGCCCCACCACCCTCCTACCCTCTCTACTGCCCCCCTCTCCCTTAAGCTACTTTCCTGTATTACTCCCAGCCTCCCCATCCCACCACCAGCATAAAGCGTCTCTCACCCTACCAGTTACAGTGTCTCTCATCAAAACTCTGCATGCTGGCCCTCCTCGGCACACCTTCTTACTCCTCCTTGTATCTGGTAACATCCACCCCAACCCAGGTCCACCCGCAAGATTTGCCCCCCTAAAACCCGGGCGGCTGCGACTTGCCCTCTAAATATGCAGCCCTACCCAAACACACCGCCACTCAAGGCTGGATCGCTCAGCATGCTCTGACATACTGCACTCTCTGAGACCTGGCTCACTGACAAGATACCCAGTGAAGCAGTCTCCCTCCCTATTATGCTCTTCTTCAGGAAGATAGGCCCAGCAAGAGAGGCGGGGCTGTGCAATGTATGTCAAATCCTCTCTCAATGCCACTGAAGTCCATACACCAGCATCACAATACGGTGCCCAGGTTCTCACAATAAAACTCAGCCTGGGTAACAAAACACTCCACATCATCTCAGCCTACATCCCCCCGAGAAATCAAAAACTCGCATTTGACTCTATTCTCCAAGTCATCTCCCATCTACCCAACACTAGAGAAGTCATCGTTATGGGGGATTTCAATGTAAACTGGTTATCCCTGGCCTCTTCCAGCTACAAAGATGCCGCCGGACTTTGATCTCACCAACTAGTCACCTCCCCACCAGAAGGGACCTCAGATCCGGGACCTCCACCCTCCTGGACCTCATCTTCACCAACCGGCCGGAAACCTCTCCGATGCTACAGTACTCCCTGATGCTATCAGCGACCACTCACCAGTAACTTGCTGGTGGTCGTGCAAGTGCCCCAGCACTCCCTAAAATCTCCTGGCAACGTAGACTCAAAAGGGCGGTTTAAAGAACCTTAAAGCCCACCCTAACCAACAGCAACTGGCTACCCATTTACACTGCCCAGTCAGTTGACTTACGCCTAGCTCACTTCATAACCACCTTCAACAAAGCCTGTGACTTATCGCCCCTTTTCAAGCTAGTTGTGAAATCCAGATCCACCCCTTGGATCACACCCCACTACTAAGCCTGCTTCCAGCAAAGAGTAACCTCTGGCACAAAGCCATAGACTCCCAAGCACCCTGGATGAACAACTCTACAGGAGGCTGCAATAAATGTACATGGGCTTTGCGGCGGGCAAAACCCTCTACTACCAACACCTAACCTCTACCTGGGGTGATGGGAAAAATTCTGGGACAACATAAAAGGAGCTCAGTGGCAAATCTCACTCCCCCACCCGACACAACTCACTATGTATGGTGAGGTCCTCCTTGATCATCCACTATCGCTGAAGCCCTTAACTCGGCCTTCTCTGATCTCTCCACACCCTCCCTCCTCCTCCCCCCCAACTCGAGTTCTACCAATACCCCCTCTTCCGGCTTGGTCATCACCTACCACGAGGCAAAATGCTATATTACCAGGGCTATCTCTAATACGCTACAGCAATAGCTCCTTGATCTTAAACTCCTGAGGCTCCCTTGATGCCACGCTCCGCACTCACTAAAATTTCAACCTCTCGCTCTGCCTTGGCCAGTTCCCCACTACCTGGAGAGAGAGCCATAATCACTCCCATCCTGAAGGGCGGTGACCCCACTAACACCAGCAACTACAGACCCATCTCTATACTTCCACCTCTCTCCAAAGCCCTAGAAAGAATAGTCTCTGACCAGTTAACCGAACACCTAACTAAGCATATGCTCCTCAGCCAGGGCAGCATGGTTTCCGCTCAAGTCATAGTACCATCACACGCTCTCACGGGCTCACCTCATTCCTACACGAGCCCTCGACCATGGTTCAATTGCGGGCCATATCGTGGACCTAACCAAGGCCTCGACACGGTCAGTCACGAGCTTCTGCTTCAGGTCCTCCTAAACTAAATGTGGTCCCGAGACTTTGACCTGGTTCAAGGATTACCTCTCAGGCCGTTACGAACAAGTCAGGATATGCTCCACCCTCTCCACCCTAAAACAGTTTCCTCTGGGGTCCCTCAGGGTCTATCCTTGCCCACTGCTGTTCACCCTCTTCCTAAACTCCTCCCTAAGGCTTGCAGCGGTCAGTTGCTCCTCTATGCCGATGATGCGGTTCTGTTCTGGAAACACGCCCACCCTACCGCCCTCCAGCAGACCCTTCAAAGGCAATTCCGGAACTAGAGACCTGGTTTTCTGAACACCGCCTAATTATCAACTATAATAAAACTAAGTCCATGATTTTGCCCACCCCAAAGTCCTTATAGTCAGTCTGCTCTCCTCATCAAGAATCGCTAGGTGCCCCTCTGGAACAAGTTTCCAATTTCAAATACCTAGGTGTCACTTTAGACACCTCCTCTCTTCCAGAGGCATATCCAAATTCTCTCCTCCTCTATCAGCTCTAGGGTAGGCATCCTGTACCGGCTCAAGCGCTTACCCCCAAGGCTATGCAGCTGCAGTCACCTCCTCCATCCTCTCCCTGGTGGACTACGGGATCACTATATATGGCTCTGCTGAACCCACCTCCTGAATAGGATAAACATTGTCCTGAACAAAGCCTGCCGCCTAGTCACTGGTTGTGAGGCTAACCCACACCTGTGATCTCTATCGTTATCTGGTTGGTTAAACTTCCAACATCGATTACAGTTCCACACCTGCATCCTCGCAAAAAAATAACCTTCACCTAGCCCCTGCCGGACTTTTCCTTAATCAGTTCTGCACCTCACAGATGCAATACAAGACTCTCCAAGAAGCTCCCCTTTTCCTTGTATCTCAATGTAGAACCTCTCTAGGGCAAAGATCCTTCCGATACCGAGCCCTCTCTGGCTCAATGCGTTACCACACTCACTTTCACAGACCCACAGCATCTCTCAATTTAAAACAGGCCTCAAAGCTCACCTCCTTGAAAGAGCCATATGTGACACGGCTAACTCCTGCTCACCCAGATGACGCCCTCCTCCCCTACTCTTGACTCAGGGTCTCTAAGGCCCACTGTATCTCACCAAAATCCCGCCTGGGTAACCCAAGATTGCGGCCTAACTTCTTACCAGTCATTAAGTTTTGCCTGGACTGCTCCTTTGATTTTGTTATGTATATTCTGTCTGTTTCAAGTATGTTCTCTACTGTATCTGTCTACCCTCCACCCTTTGTAACCGACGTGGAGCCTTTGCAAAAGAGTCTGTGACTCAAAGGTTTGTAATTCCGATTGTTTCCAATAAATAAATAATAAATATCACAGGTACCTACAAATCCATTAACACTATGTTTGGGGTCTCCTACAAAGTCAGTAATAATCTTACCCCACTGGCCAGATTAGCTATTGCCAAAAAATATGCGCTTAACTAAACTCCTTTATGGTGACCTAGTCTTTATATCGGAACTCCAAAACAGCCCTGTCCAGATGGAATGTTGCATATAAAAATATCTGTCGATTTGCCCTAGCATCACATAAACAGGCTCACCACTTCTCCTCTGTGAAAGGCTTGGCAGCTTCCCCATCCCATGCTCGTGACCTCATGGCAGGGAGTGCCGCTCATAACATTCTACAAAATCGTATGCATTGGACCCTTGTCTCCCTCCTCAACTCATCTTGCAGCACATATCCCGAGGTCTGGAATTAATGCCCTGCTAGAAATTCCTAAACTCAGAATAGGATATGGGAATCCTCTTTTTGGTACTTTGCTCCAACCTTATGGGATTCCATTCTTACTGAGATTAGACAAAGTCCCTCGGCATTCTCTTTTCACAGAAGGCACTATGATTACCTTCTCAGAGTGACCAACTATTTGTGCCCCTAACCCACTTTTACTCTGTTTTTGACCTTTTTATGATTGCTAAAATTTTCGGTGGATGTTTTTTCTATCTAGTGTTTAGACCTGGATGTGAATCTATTATTGTTTGTATCTATTGTTGTTTGTATCTATTATTGTTTGTATCTATTGTTGTTTGTATATCTCTCCCATGTTGTTTATTACCTTTATTTACACTGTTCTCCATGTACTGATTTATTGTAATACTGCTGTGACTTGTCAGAATTGTCATTGCCTAAAACTCACTCTCTGTAACGTGTTGTATATTGTACTCTCCTGGGTCATGCCTAAAAGTAGGCATTTGTCTACCTAGAGCACCCATCCGGTCAACAAAAACTAACAAAATAAATAAGATGCTTGTGGAGCACATGGCTTGCTTTCTGAAAGTTCAGGACAGACTCAACAAATGGAAATTCTTCCAAGCTGTTAATAATGATTATTTATTATGGCACTGTTACTTTAGAACTACTTATATGGTCTAATGAGAATCTTGCACAAGTTTATGAAAGTGTAACAAAAATCTAATTTATTATACAGGGTTTTCAGTTAGAAAGACACAGAGGTTCCAATATGACATTTTCTGGACAGAACCATTAAATCAGTGAACAATGGGATATGGAAATCCTTTTTTGGGTACTTTGCTCCAACCTCATGGGATTCTATTCTTACTGAGAGTAGACATAGGACACCAGTATATCCTAATTACATTGTTAAGCATCCTGCCTATCTTGGCTACTGCTAAATATAATTAATTCATACTCACTTCATAAGCAGGGTCACACAGAAGAAAGGATGATGTACCATCACTGGCCAGACTGTGTGAATGACCTTGCTAATAATTAGTCTCTTTATATACAGTTTGAGCACATAGGATGTCCCACACAAGCGCCACAAAATCTGCCTAGTTCAGAAATTCATATTTTCATGAGGGTCAAACATGACTTCATAGTTGCCTGTGTGTCTAATAGTGTCTGACAGTGTCCTTCTCTCTCTCTCTCTGGTAGAAAACCATATTTTCCCTCCAGAGGGAGAAGAAACACTTGAAGTTTGTCTAAACAAAACAGCTTTATCAGCAGAACAGCCTGGTACAGCCTTGAGCTGTGAAGCCTTAGTAAATGCTACAGGTCTGGTATTTTTTCCTCCACTGCTTTCATGAAGGCCTGTAATTCGAGAAATATTTCCTCTCATTCTAACTGTCTGTATTTAACCCCATAAATGTGTCTATCATAAAATAATATGTGTTAAATGAGCTAATGCTAAGGTTTATAGCTAATGTATTGATATAAGCATATAAAGTTAAAATATAAAAGATTATTTGTCTCAGTGTGCTTGTTGAGACACACACTGAGCTAATAAAAGAGTTCTGTCTCAACATGTATTTGTAGGAAACATACACTGAGCTCATAGGTTCTAACTAATAAAATAAAGAAAGCAATGCTGTATTCATAGAATCTAACCAAAACTGTCTGTCCCAGCACTTATGGCATGTGCTGAGCTCATAAACCTGTCACAGTACCTCATAGATGTACTATGCTCATAGAAGCTAATGAAAACTGTCACAACAGTAGTGCTCATAAATCTGACTGATATGCTTATGACCACCATGATCTCTCAATCCCAACACAAGCTTCAGTGAGGTATGTTGGGCACAACATCACAGAATATGGCTTCAGTAATGACCTCAGTAAGATAGAGGCCCACACTACCTGGCTAGGCCCAAGTATCTGAAAGACTTAAAGAAAGCACTTCCATGGGTTCTTCAGTTATTACCGATGCTTTATAAAGGACTACACCAGAGCAGTGCACTAACTGCTGAACCTGACCCAGGACTACCCTCATACCAACAAGCTCAGACCATTTCCTCAGAAAGATGATGAATACCCATTTGGAACACAATAGGACAGCACATTCAAGAGAGCTTTCAAGAAGATCATCTATCACTTGACCCATGCACCAGTACTTGTTGATCCAGTGAGAGCATACAGGTTACATACTGACACAACTCTAGGTGGATTTGGAGTGGTACTTCACTAACAATACCCTAAAGGCACGAGGCCCATGGTATTTGCAAACAGAAGTTTATTGCCCTTTAAGAAATAAACTTAAGTTTTTTGCTTTCAAATGAGCCATCATTTGTCAATTCCATGAGTACTTTATGGTGCCAAGATAACCATCAGGACAGAGGACAATGCTTTGATGTACATTAAGACTATTGCTAAGTTAGACACTGCTGTACATCACTGGTTTCAGCTCCTTCAACCTTTGATTCAATTGTGAAATATAGGCCAGGTCTTAATAGATGTACTATGCTCATATAATCTAATGAAAACTGTCAACAGTCGTGCTCATAAATTTGACTGATAAGCTCATGACCACCATGACCTCTCAATCCCAACACAAGCTTCAGTGAGGTATGTTGGGCACAATGTCACAGAATATGGCATCAGTAATGACCTCAGTAAGATAGATGCCCACACTACCTGTGGGCCAAGTGGTCCTTATCTGCCGTCAAAGTCTATGTTTCTATGTACATTGACGTAGACACTTTGTCCAAGCAGCGACCCCCTGGACACTCAGTAATGTAGCCAAGTGTGTTCACATACTAAAAGGCTTTCTACAAAATGTATGACCGAGATGAGAAATCACCCCTTCTAATTTCAACTGATATGTGAACTTCCTGGAAGTATCTCTGGATTGTCTTCCCAAGGCATATTGTAGTTTTACTGCTTTGGATATGATGCCTCTGCTAAGACTGAGTCATGAGGACTAAAAAAGGGAGCAAAGAACCAGTCCAAGTTTTAAAGACATCATCAATGCCCATGAGAAGGGAAGGGATGTCATCCGCGTGATCTCACATCACTCAGACATGGTTCTGCTCTTGCAAGAGTGGACCAAATTCAAACTAAATGATAAGCTCTTTTAAGATTTTTCCTTCAAACTAAAGGATACGCTCTTATAATTTTTCTTTGTTGGTATTTATGAATTTCAGTACAAAAAATGCAATTTATAATGTTCTTCTGTGCATCAGACTAACATATTTGCAAAACATTCATCATATAATTTCTTTATATTTCATATATTTTTCCCCTCTCATCTGCTGGTCCAACCCCATCTGCCACTAACTGGTTTAATGCCTACCTTACTGGTAGAACCCAATCAGTTAATATCACAGATGCCATCTTGCCATCCCTCCCGATCTGCACTGGCATCCCTCAGGGCTCCGGGTTTGGTCCCCTTCTATTCTCCATCTTCCTTAATGATCTGCCATCTGTCTGCTCCCCCTCCTCCACCATACACATCAACACTGATTATACTGTCCTGTATGCAACTGGCTCATGCCCAGCTGAGGTTACACCCAGCTTTCAGCATGACTTCAACAAGGTCCAGCTCTGGTTTGCAAACCATCAATTATCAGTTAAATCAGAAGGAGGCAGGGAAGGCAGTCAGAATAGCAAAGGACCAAACTGAGGAAAAGATAGCCAACTCTGTTAAGAAGGGGGATAAAACCTTTTATAGGTACATTAGGGACCAAGGGAGGGATACTGAGGCTTAATAAAGGGGAAGGAATGTGGGCAGAGGGTGACAGTGAAAAAACAGGGATACTGAATGAATACTTCTGCTTAGTTTTCACAAAAGAAGAGGAGGGGGAAGTAGCTAAACCAAACAATAGAAACACTTTGGATAGGGGGGTTCATACCAGTCCATTCACAGAAGAAAGGGTTCTGAAATAACTCTTAAAACTGAAGGTGGACAAAGTAATGGGGCCTCACGGGATTCACCCAGGAATTCTAAAAGAACTAAGGGGAGAACTAGTGACACCACTGACTACCCTGTTTAACAAATCATGGGAGGATGGGGTGGTACCTGAGGACCGGAGGAGGGCAGATGTGATTCCACTTCACAAAAGTGGTAGCAAGGCAGAGGCAGAAAACTGCAGACCTGTTAGTTTGATCTCAGTGGTAGATAAAATGATGGAATCACTTCTGAAGGAAAGAATTATTGAGTACCTAGAGGCCAGCAGGGCACAGGACCCAAGGCAGTATGTATTCACAGTGGGAAGGTCATGTCAGATGAATCTAATAGATTTCTTTGACTGGGTGACCAAAGTAGTAGACAAGAGAGAGGCTGTGGACATGGCCTACCTAGACTTTAGCAAGGCATTTGACACAGTCCCATGCAAAAGATTAATAAACAAGTTAGCCAGCCTTGGAGTTGGTCCCAAGGTGGTAGCATGGGTAAAAAATTGGCTGGATAACAGGATGCAGAGGGTAATAGTAAATGGAGTCCGCTCTGAAGAAAGGGGGGTTACTAGCGGGGAACCGCAAGGTTCAGTACTGGGACCGGTCCTTTTTAATGTCTTTATAAGTGACATTGTGGATGGACTGGAAGGAAAAGTATGTCTCTTTGCAGACAACACAAAGATCTGCAACAGGGTTGATACACAAGGTGGGGTGAAAAGCATGAGAAGGGACTTGACAAGGTTGGAGGAATGGTCAAATGTATGACAGCTTCGATTCAACATAAAGAAGTGCAAAGTAATGCACCTGGGAAACAAAAACCCAGGGGAAGAGTACACAGTTGGGTGAGATACTAACAACAACAAAAATGGAAAGGGACCTGGGGGTAGTCATATCAGATGACTTAAAGGTGGGCAAGCAATGTGAGAAGGCAGTAAAGAGGGCTGGGGGGATACTGGGATGCATAGGGAGAGGCATCACCAGTAGAAAACAGGAAGTTGTTATCCCTCTGTACAGACAGCTGGTGAGACCCCATCTGAAGTACTGCGTGCAGTTCTGGAGACCCCATCTCTGCAAGGACATAGACAGGATGGAGGCTGTCCAGAGGAGAGCAATTAAAATGTTGCAGGGTCTGCACCAGAAGCCATATGAAGAGAGACTAAAGGAGCTTAATATGTATACCCTCGAGGAAAGGAGGAAGAGGGGGACATGATAGAAACTTTGAAGTACCTCAAGGGAATCAATAAAGTTCAAGAGGGTAGCATCTTTCAGGAAAAGAGATGTGCAAGAACAAGGGGCACAATTTGAAGATAGAGGGGGGACAGCTCAGAGGTAATGTGAGAAAGTATTTTTTCATGGAGAGGGTTGTGGATGCATGGGACAGCCTTTCTGAGGAGGTCATGGAGTCAAAAACAGTGGGGGAATTCAAGAATGCATGGGACAGACATAAGGCAATTCTAGTTGGGGGCAGGAGAAAGTCAGCTGTTGGTTAACTGGGATCTGCAGCTTATCCATTAGGTAGGAAAATGGGCAGACTAGGTGGGCCAAGCGGTCCTTATCTGCTGTCAAGTTCTATGTTTCTATTCCTCAACACCAAGAAGACAGTCTCCATGACCTTTGACACAAGGCAGAGACTCTCTAGGCTTCCCTTCCTGCCCACTTTCCACATTCTTGACAGGACTTTACTTGAGGACACCTCATCCTTCAGAAACCTTGGGGTTTGGTTAGACCAACACCTCAACTTCTCTGGGCACATTGAAACCATCCAGATTGCGCCCCAAGCTCGGTGCCTTGTTCAGGACCCGCAGTTGCATCCCTTCTGCGGCTAGACACAAGTTTGTCCAGAAGATGATCCTCTCCATTTTTGACTACTGCAACGTAGTCTATGGTGCTGCTCCAAAGTCCTCCCTGACCAGATTGGACACTCTCTTCAACTCCTTCTGCTGCTTTGCCCTTGATGCTCCCTCTCTCACCCACCACTGTGACCTCTATTGAGCCCTTTCCTTCCCCTCCCTTACAAATAGACACCTCTCACACTGCGCTAAATTCACCACTAAACACTGGCTAAGTGAACTTCCTTCCTACCTCTCCCATTCAATTATAACACTCGCTCCTCCTTCCCACTCCCTCAGATCTACTGACACTCGTACACTAACTGTGCCCCACTGCTCCACCCTCTCTGGCCTATCTGGGTACTCTCACCATTTCCCTAAAATATGGAACTCTCTACCTCTCCAAATCCAATCATCGTCCTCCATCTTTTCCATCAACACTGTCCTCTCCAACTATCTTGCACTTAACTGTTCCTGTTATGACCCACCTTAATTTCCTTTGTCTTGCTCCTTAAAGTTTGTCCCCCTTCGGAATTTACCCAACGCCTCTATCAACTCTACTGCCTCTACTGACCCTAGCTCCTTCTAGGTGCTAGTTCTCATACCTTTCGCCCATCCCCTACTCTCTCACCCTTTTTCGCTTGCCTTCACACTCCCCTTGCAGGCTTCTCAGCATCCTGAAGGGGTCCTATAGTGCCTAGGCACCTTTTTTCCCCCCATCTACCTATCCTTGGCTTTCCAGGTCCCCTTGCAGGGTCCCTAACATCCTGGAAGGTTCCTTGGATCAGGCCTCATACCCTCCAGGTGTTATTTCTCATTTCCTCCCTCTCACTATCCCTCTATAACTACAACACCTAACTGCAGGAGGGTTTACAATCGCTTGAACTTCACTGCCTCCTTGCAGGGTTCATCACATCCTGAAGGGTTCTCTTTTTGGATCAGGCCTTATTTCCCCTCCTTGGTGTTAATCACACTTATTCCCTCTCTCTCTCTCTCCCTCTGTAATCCCTACTTCAGTCCCCTGTCCCCTTGCAGGGTTCCCTGCAACCTGAAGGGGTCTCTCTGGGACACAACTCTGCACTATCTGTCTTCTCATCCTCGCTCTCATTCACCCCTTATTTCACGATAGCACTTGTTCACTTATTAGCATTGCACTTAATTGTTCTCACAAATTACATATGTATGCGACACCGTTTGTAACAACTGCCTTAATTAACTGTATGCTATGTTGATCTTTGTAACTTGAATGTAAAATGTCTCATCCCTATCATATCCCTTTCCCCCAGGTTGCTCCGGGAGACAAGCAACCTGTTGCTCAGTGTGCCTTCTTGGTGAAACATTTCAATAAATAAATAAATACAATTTCTTCTAGTAATAGAGAACAAAATACCATACTGTTTATAGTTATGTCAATTAAGTACATTATGCGCACGATGAGTCTACAAGTAAAAGGGTAAAAGATCCAATTTCAAGAAATATTACAAAAAGATGATTCTAGAGACAGAGGCAGAACACATTCTACCCTCCAAACTCCAAAAATGAAATAACTTTTTTCATTGGTGCAGCAAAATTATCTGTTCCATCATAGATATACATTTTAATTTATTTACCTAATTACATAATGAGAAACTACACTTGTTTGATAAAAACAGAAGATATAAAGCAAATATTAACTTAAGAAAAAAAAATTCCTATAAATGGCTCTCACATTAAAAGTCTGAAAGTCAATTGAAAGGTGAAATATAAAACAAACCTTTTCAATTAAAGTCACCTATTCTGTGAGGTTACAATCCAAGAACATTTATTCGGAGGATTTTTCAGCTTCCCTGAGAACCTTAGGTACAGGTATTTTTAATGTACATTTGTCAAGTGCCTCTACCTTCTTATGAACAGGTGTGCTTGTCTCTTGTACTTTTTCATCCAGTATAACTTCAATGTGTGTAAGATTCAAAGCGTTTCAAGAGATTTCCATAGAGACTGAATCTGAACTTGGATTAGGTCAGATCCATTGCTACCAAGCGACTCTCTCTGGGCAGCATCTGTAGCTTGGTGCTGCCTAAGAAAAATCATAATCTGGTCTTTATCATATAATGTACACATTGTGTGATTGATGGTAATTTTAGCTATACAGGAATATGGAACAGAGAGTTGTCATTGCAGATGCTTGACTTCTTCTCTGAAAGGCAAAAATCTCCAGTATCTCTATTGTGTGGCTGGAGCCACATCCAGGTAAATAAACACTTCACCCCCTTTGAGAGGGTATGCAATTTTCATCCTGGTGGATATGATGATTAACTCTCTGTCTTTTTTTTTATTATTATTACGCTTTTTATGTGACCGGCACCCCATCAGCCCATCCCCAGTCTGGTCATACGCCCTCTGCGAGTCCCACCAGGGGCACACTCTGGATTACCCCCCAGAGTGGGGCCACGGGGGGGAGCCTAAACCACCTAGTGGACAACAGGATATGGCCCTGGGACACTTCCGCCCTGAGGTTTTGCCTCTGGCTTATCCTGGCTAACCCCCCTTTGGATGATGGGATATGTCCCCAGTGGTATCATGGTGGCTGGGCAGGACCTACAACTCAAGGTGGGTGGCATTCAGGTCCACCAGGTTTTCCAGTATTTGTGAAGGTGGGGTGTGCAATGACAGTATGACACGAATGCCCAAGTCTGGCCCACCTCCATAACTAGTAAGGTGCCAGATGCTTGTTGCACCCCCAGCCTCTGCCAGAGGTCACTCTTTGTGCCAGATGCACAACGCCCCTCCCCCGAGAGAAGGAGAGCAAGCCACAGGGCACTCAATCCTCGTTCCTCCGGTGGACCCTCTGACTCCCAAGTCCATTCCCAAAGATCAACTCTGTCAATCAGCAAGGATAATGAAACTATTATTGTTGCAGTCTTCAGAGGGTTAGCAAACATCTCTGCAGGTAATCTCTGTTGTGGGATCTTTAATGCATGTACAATATTCGGGCTATAGCCATTTGAAAATTTTAATTTTCTCATCCAAAAAACTGTTTCATCAGATTCCAAGTGTTCAGGGTTGGTGTTTCCATAGGAGGAACTCTAACAAATCACATGTTAAGGAGCCTTTGATTATTCTCAGTAGTTTCATTCTTACGTGCATTTGCAACGGATACCCATATTAATGCAGTTGCCAATGCTGTGTTCTCTTCTAATTTAGATTTCAGATCTGCATTTTCTTGTTCTTGGTTTTCAATTGCTTTCTGGTTCTCATTTGTTCTTTGCTCATTTGCTCTTTTGCCATTTTCTCTTTGTTTCAAACTTTCCATGCAGCTTTGAGTCTAAGTTTTGGATCACGGAATTCAGGACTGAGAAAGATTTATTCACACCCTCGAAACTTTCAGTCTGTTTCACTGCAATGGGACATGGTATGAGCTTCAAGGGTGACAATGCTTTTTTTATACCCCCTTTAGAAAATACCACCTCTGGTATGTCCTGAGAAGTAGCCATTGTATCAGACTTTATTTTGTGGGAAGTATCTTGTTGAGCTAAAGAGTCTGGCTTGTCAGACAGTTTCACTTTGTTTCCTTCACTTACAGGTGCCAGTTTGTGTATTTTTGTGCTGGGTGCTGAGTGTTCCTCACTCACAGCCATGGCTGCCACCACCACAGAATCTCCTGAATGGGCTGGAATTTGGAACTTTTAAAGTGGCCCAACCTTCGCGCTTTTCGTCAGGTTCCAGCCCAGCCTTCTCCCTTTTTGTTGGATTCCCCATTTCAGTAGGGGAAAAACTGGTGTCTTTCCTTTATTTTCTTTTTTTGGCTGCTCTCTTAGTTTCTTTTGAACCTTCTTTAAATGATTGGCTGTTGAGGTCTCTGGCTCCACTAAAAACAGGTAAAAAGTTCAGGAAAATAGCACGGTATATATAAGAAAAGCAGAAAATTGAGCAGCGTTCTCAGGGAGCTCACTCATACAATGTATGCTATTCTCTCAGCAGTCATAGGACAAGCTATTTTGTAGAGACCTGCAAATGCCTAACAGATTTACCCAACAACAACTACGGGTTGGCAACCAAATTCAGAAGGACTGTCATGCATTCCCTCCCTGATGACATGGAAATGACCGGACTCTGAATCTGGCCTCAACTTGATTTTACTAGTCCAGGACTGGAGCTGAAATTGAAAGATACTGCAAGGAATGCAGCTGATGTGTCCAGAGGAAGACCCTACCAGAGAGGGAAGCCCCTCTGAGGAACATTGAAACTAGTGCACCAATGGAAATTGTGTGCATCGACTTCCTCAGTTTGGAGCCAGAGAGCAAAACTATAAGGAATGTATTTAGTGGTGACTGACCACTTTACAAGAAATGCTCAGGCCTTTCTGACAAAGGACTAGCAGGTGACCACAGTAGCTACGGTACTGGATGAAAAGTTCTTTGTACCTTAGGAAGGGCCAACATGGATCACTCAGACCAAGGTCAGGACTTTGAAAGCAAACTTGTAAAAGAACTGTTGTGTTTGTGGGGCATTCAAAAAGCCAGACCCTGAGTGGCTTAACTGCATTTTCCTCGACACGCTGATAACACTGGCTACCAATCAGAAAGCCAGATACAGCCAAGAAGGTAGCACCCTAGTCCATGCTTACAACTGTGCCAAGAGTGACAGAATAGGACTTTCTGCCTACTAGCTGATGTTGGTGCATGAGGCCAGATTGCCCATGGATCATTGTTTCAGAGTCTCTGCCAACAGAGCCAGGCCAGAGACCCACTACACTATAGTATACTTAGAGACTTAAGGATCAGTTGTCAGCCCCCTACTGTACAAGTTAGCATCAGATACTGGTACTAAGAGGAAGTAGGTTAGCAAGGAGCTCTGCGATGAGAAGGTCCAAGCTAAGTAATTGTTGCTCGGAGATAAGAGCCCTCTTAAGAAAATTAGGCTTTTGCAGCAAGCACAGTATTGCCAATCACTGGAGCAATACCCCCTTATGTAGTACTAGAGCAACTAGGAACATGTCTTTGTACAAATTACTGCCAGAAGGATGCTTACAGTGTGCAAAGACAATCCACAGGAATCATCTATTGCCCATGGAACAGCTGATTCCAAGTTCAGACAGGGCTGCTGCTGAGCCACGCCATCCCCCTGTAACTAGAGCTGCTACATGCAGATGGAAAGCAAAGAAAGCAAAGCAAGTAATGATTCAAACCCTGCCTGATGCTGGTGGAGGAGATATGGGCAGTTCAGATGATCCAGAGATGGTGAGATACTATTCCACCGTGGATCTCCATAATCTTCTGCCTAATTTTTCATTTATTTATTTAAAAGTTGATAACCAGGAAAAGCACCATGAGCCAAGGCTCGTTTCCAGGTGTGACCCAGGGACAAGGGAACATGAGGAGAAATAAGTACAGTAGCAAGTAAAAAAATAACAAGTCAAGGAAACAAAAACCAGGGGCAGGGGTTACAAGGCCCAGACATTTGTAAAAACAAACACGCAAGCAACAACAAAAAAACTGCACAGCACTAGTAAATGGCAAGTTACATAAAGGATCACATTGTAATGATGGCTTGGGTTTCACAGAGCCGCGAAAACATGGAAAATATCACCCCCAGGATGCAAGTGGGGCAGGAGGGAGTGTAAGAATACTAAGGCGGGGTGAGGTTGGGGACAATTAGGGCATTGCAGGTGGGGAAGGAGTCTTAGGAGCCTTTTGAGTGAGAAGGGAGAGGAGCATTGGCAGAGATCAGAGGGGAATTTGTTCCAGAGGGAAGGGAAACGGAAGGAAAAGGCAGACTGACCAGAGGCAGAGTGTGGGTGAGGAGAGAAGGTACAAGAGTCCCTGTGGTGAAAGGAGTAATTTGAGGTGACAGGTAATTTAAATGTACCCAACCAAACTACTAAGGAGTCTGACCTCAGAGAACCCCAGTTGGACCCCCACTGCAACATCACTTGTGCCTTTGCATACACAGTTGGTACCTGAAGATACTGCAGTGAGGAGGAAATGGACATGCCTCTGAACCAGAGGATACTACGGAACCCATTTTGACTGAGGATGCTCCTTTGCTGGTCAAGGAGATGGGAAGTGCGCAGCTGGATTCCAAGGGAGTGGTGTCTGGCCTGCTTTGTTGCTTCACGAGTGAATATGAACCCATCCAGAAACTAATCTATGACTCTCCTGGCGCCTCCACTGACCTGCCCATGCACGTGGTTCATAAAAGTATTTCTGTCACCCCATGCCACTTCCTTATATCTCCTTTGTTAGTGCCTCTGGGTAAAGTGGTATCATGGATTAATTGCTCCTCAAGGATTTAAATCAGGATGCATTTGTATAGACAGGATGTCCATACTGCTTGCCTGGTTATAAACTAGTCACGTATTGTTACTAGGACAGACATCAATCACCATTCAGTGGCATTGCAAAGACAGAAGAGTGAAGACGCTCGCTCCACCACAGGACAGTTTTCTTTTCTTCCGGAAATTTATTTAGCATTCAAAGTATTTCATGAAGCCACAGCTCTAGTGTGACCTTTCCTTTTTATTGCTGTTTCTGTGATCATTATATCTCATGTGGCCCCTTCTAACAGGAATACACACTTGTGCTGAGTACAACACAAACCTAAGGAACACAAAAAAAAAAAATAAAAACAGGATTCAAGCCTGGTGATTTTTCACTATTTCTATTACCTTTCGACCCCTTAATGCTTCAACCTCTTACAAGGTTACCCCTGGCCATACTCAGAATAGCAATGAAATCCCTATAATGTCAAAATAAAGTTTGTGGCATCATGAAAATATGGAACTGTTTATTTTACAAAAATAATACACAGCGTATACTGTAGTCCGAAATATCTCAGTGTGATGGGAGGGTAGACTTTTTTTAGCTTTAGTTTTTCCTCTCCCTGACTGGCTCTATCATCCCACCTTGCTAGCCTCATCACCCATCATACCAGCTCTGTTTCAAACTGCCCCCCCAATGGCAGGGTGGTGGAGAGCCTGTCTTGATCTGCACTTCCAGGGATCTGGTTGAGCCATGCCAAAATCATTGGTGCAGGGCCTGCAAGGGGTTAAGAGACTATCCTTCCAGCCCGAGAGAGTTTTCTCCCTGTGTTCTTCCCCCAAAGGACCAACGTGCAATGCCATCCATGTCATCGTCATCATGGCAGACAGGTGCTGTTCCTCCACCCCATGTTGCGGTCCCACCGCTCTGCCCCCAGCTGCTACCAGAAGCCAGGCTAATACTGGGTTTCATTCCACTCCCCACCCAGAGGAGGAGGAGAGCAGTCCCTTAGATGCTCAGTCCTCCTCCCACCGGCCAACCTTAAGCATCCCTCATTCAGTCCTGAACATGGGTCACCTGCATGGGGGGGGGTGGGCAGTAGTGCTACTGCCAAGCAACCAGGCTGGCGAGGGAAGGTAGACTTTCAATGTGAGCAGCAGAAAGTTGTCCAATTATAGCTCACCTAGTGAATGCAAGCACCAGCTGCTCATGGCAACTGTCAATCATTAATTAATAAAAAAAAACAACAACACTACTTTCCAAAAGCAAACCTGTTTCTGTCAAAAAACCAGGACAGCTGTTACAGTGTCAGTGTTACCTTGCCTGAACTTTAAGCTTCTGGGTGACCCAACAATCCAGGAACTGTTTGAACAGGGGGGTGAACCCTCATCAAAGGAACCTGTTACAATAAAAAATAAAAAAAATGAGATGAGGCCAGGTAAGTACCTTCTGCCTATTACAATCAAGGGACGAATAACAAATTATGAAATTTAAATTGTAACAGACTAAAGACTATTCTTATTATTCCAGAACAAACAAACAATGAAGGGCATGTGATAAAGAGGAACCTCCATCAGAAGGATATGTACCAACAAAAGAAACTGTCAACAACTTGAAAAAACAGACTCTGGCCAGAGCCAATAGGGCTACAGCTGAGGAATCTGGGTAAGAATATTGTAAATAATTTTCTTAATATTTTTACACCAAATTTTCAACATAGCCTTGTTATGAATCTGCCTAATGAAGACAGGCAGAGGAAATGTTCAACTCCTGGCTTAAAGCTGACTGCAAAATCAACTCTTGGGACACTAAAACACATTTTGGGCTGGAATTGAAAAATGACAGCTATCACATTCATGAGGTGCTGTAAAGAAATGGATATGTTGAAAATTTTGGGTTAAAATGTTGAATATTACCAAATGTACAAGCCTGCTTTCACAAAATTCAACGTAGGCTCATACCTTTGTTGAGTTTTAACATTTTTACCCCAGATTTCAACATGGTCTTCTTATGGCCCCACCTCATGAACAAGGGCAGAGAAAATGTTCAACTCCTGCCAGAAAGATGATTTTGTGCGGGGACCGTGAAATCACTTTCAGAATGTAAAAAAGCATTTTGACCACGATGTGAAAAATGACAGATGCCACATTTATGAGGTGTTGGAAAGATATGGCCATGTTGTAAATTTGAGATAAAATATTGAAAATTACCAAAATTACAAGGCTGTGTTCGCAAAATTCAGTGTGGCCTAATAACGTTGTTGTTTTTTTAATTTACACCAAATTTTCAACATAGCCTTCTGATGACCCCACCTAATGAACAAGGGTAGGGAAAATTGTTAACTCCTGCCCAAAAAGTGATTTCATACAGGGACCTCAAAATCACCTTTCGGGGTCTAAAAAAATTTTTGGACAGGATTTGAAAAATGACAGCTGTCACATTCATGAGGTGCTGTAAAGATACGAGGCTGCATTTGCAAAATTCAACGTAGGCTCATACTGTACCTTTGATCTTTTTTAATATTTTTACACCAAATTTTCAACATACCCTTCTTATGACTCCACCTCATGAAAAGGGGTAGAGAAAATGTTCAGCTCCTACCGGAAAGGTGATTTTGTGCAGGGACCACCAAATCACCTTTTGGGATGTAAAAAAACATTTTGGCCAGGATTTGAAAAATGACAGCTGTCACATTTATGAGGTGTTATAAAGATATGGCTATGTTGTAAATTTTGGTGTAAAAATATTGACAATTACCAAAGTTACAAGGCTGTGTTTGCAAAATTCAATGTAGCCTCATAACTTTGTTTTTAAATATTTTTACATTAAATCTTCAAAATACCCTTCTTATGACCCCACCTCATGAACAGGGGCATGTTCAACTCCTGCCCAAAAGGTGATTTTGCGCAGTGACCACAAAATCACCTTTTGGAACAGATTTACCAAATGACAGTGACATTGTTCATGAGATGGGATCCCAAAGGAGGCATGTTGAAAACGTGGGCTGGAAATATGCAAGAATGCCCAAGTTATGCCTCTGAGTTAAACCTCCCATTGAAATACATTGAATGGCATACCTGGGTTTCTTCAGTTTGCGGTCCAACTTTGAAGAGTGACGGCGCATTTGCGGTCCTGAGAGGATTACGGCGTTGAACCCCTGATGGGTAAGTAAAGGCTTGGGGGTGCAGGGTGGTGGGCACTGAGTGGGAAGGTCGGGTGCAGGGACTGTAATGGTGCAAAAGACATGGATGGATGTTTTTTCTTGTTACAGGTTAAACAAAAACAGGACAGCGATGGCGATCGACACTGGGGGAATTGGGCACCCCAGTGTCACTGTTATGTTTCAGGGGGGCACTGAGAGGGAGGGTCAGGTGGGGGGGAGGAAAGTTAAAAAATATATATATGTGTGTGTATATATGTATATAAGAAATGACTGCACATTTGCGGTACTGGAGGATAACCGTCCATGTGCAGTAGTGGCGGGGGGATGGGATGAGGATTTCTGCACTGCAAGATTGGGCACCCCCCAGTGCCACTGTTGCTTTTCTGAGGGGGGTGTTGCAGAGAGGGAAGGAGGGTCTGGTGGGGGGTTTTGTATTTCAGCAGTCACGGACCCACCGTCTGCCAAAAAAATGAGTTGGCCATGGTGCACAGGTGTGAAAGAGACATTTGTAACCTCATGAGGTTTTTTGTTCGTAAGCTGCCTTTCTCCTAGTCATAGCAAGAGGACTGCAGGGCTCTACCCACTGCAGCCCTAAAAGTAAGCATGGCTTGTTTATTGTTATTATACAATGCATAAGGAAGAAAAAATATTAAAGGGACACTGTAAGACCTCAAAGTGTCTTTAGATTAAAAAACACATGTTATGATGGTTCACATTCTGTCGAATAAACTGATGTAGCTGGTAGTTTGATTCTGATTCTTTTTTTCTTTTTAAAAGTGAAAAACAGGCAACCCGCCATACTGGTGTACCAAACTAAAACATTTTTTTTGTTCATCCCTTGATCAACACCCACTGTGTCTTTCCTGGAGCTTGGAACAACCACAACACAGTCTAGTCACTCATGATGTAGTGGAAGGAGAGGTGACAATTGCATCATGAGTGGTTGAACTGTCTCAGAATATTTGTAATGTCCAGAAATTATGCAAATAGAGTAGATCAAGGATTTGAAACAAAACAAGGTTAGGTACAATCACACCATTAGCATGCCTTTCAGTTCTGCTCACAAAGGGGTAGATAAAACAACCAGCAACACCAATGAACTTCAAAGATGGAAAGCAATCAGAAAATGTGGTTTTCATCTAGAAATAATACAATGCAAAAAGCTGAACTGACCCTTTTACAATCAGTTCTGTAAATAAATAAGTACCATATAGACCCAGGCGTTTTGTTTATTAAAGAGCCACTGACGCCTCAAGAAGAACTTTGAAAAACATAATATTTGGACATAAAGCAGCCTATATTTCTCATTACACAATGGCAAGAAAGAATCCTGGTCTCTGATTGGTCAGTTTGGGGCTGGACCTGTGGCGTTATCCCAGCACGTCCCCACAGGTCTATTCTCAGCACTGTGAACCAATATGGATGATGACCACCATGATGACCTATTTTTTTGCATGTTCTTTGAGAAACAAAAATATTTTTACACACTAACAAAAACATTCTTTAAAATTATTTTTTTATATAACAACAAGCCATTGTATAATAGGAATAATGCACTCCAGGGTTGTGTCGCTTAGATAATGCCACTTAGGGATTAGACGACTCGCCTGTGGTCTGCGCCCAACCCCCAGGTGTGTATGTTATCCCAGTACCACACACACACCCTGTCGTGCATTATTCCTTTATTAACTCTATTCTTACCTCCATTATTTTTCACTGACGCCATATGTATGAAAACAGGATGGGATCATCAGCTCCAATTATCTCTTCCCAAGCTGATGTCATAATACTCTGCTTGTGACATCACAGTTATTCCTATGGCAACAGACTGTGATGTCACAACAGAGCATTACAATTCCAAGTAGGGAATAAGCTGTAGAGGCAGACGAACTCTAAGAGATACGTATCTTGTCTTTGTGGGAATTTCTTCAGTAATAAATAATGGAGAGGAAAAATCTATAAGTGTTCCAAAAGGCGTCAGCTGCTCTTTAAGCTTCTGTCCCCAAGCCACTGACCTAACCTCTTCATTCAGGTCTCAATGCTCTTCCAGCATGGACCTTCATTCCCCTAGTTGTCTTAGGCAGTGGAGAGCCACACAAGGTAAGGACCAAGAGAAAAATGGTGACCGTCATATAGATGGCTCATAGGTCATAAGGTTTTTCTGGTTTTCTTCCTGCTCACCACCCTTCAGCATCATGCAGTATCACGACATGCCTCGCATGCATGCAGTGCCCTTTGCGGAGGAGACAGGCTCCCTGGCCCACCGCAGTGGTGGCTGTGGCAGCAGAACCTGGTGCCAACCCTCCCAGGTTGGGAAGGCTGGCAAGCAACAGTGCCTGCGTAACCCGCCCAGTCAGCTACCAAATGCAGGTCGCCAGCGTGGGAGTGTGATATGCTACTCACCGAGCCATCGAGCATCCCCTGGACCCAGGTGGTTTTGAGGCACAAGGCACAGGCAAGTGTCTTCAACCACACGGGAGGTGTGGGAGTTTTTTTCTGTGAGGCAGTGATCAATTACACATAACAGCATGTGGATGTACAGAATAAATGCATGGAAAGAGCTGTTTGGCACACAATGTTGCACAGTGCCATTAAACCACTCCAGCAGAGCACTGAAACTGAAACAATCACACACCCAGGAAATCTGCTTTAATGCCTTTCTGAGAAATGAGGTTGGGTTCACATGGGAAAGGGGAAATTGTTTAACCAGGAAAGGCATACTAAGCTGAAGCTCATTTACAG
Source organism: Neoceratodus forsteri (assembly GCA_016271365.2). Classification (NCBI taxonomy): domain Eukaryota; kingdom Metazoa; phylum Chordata; order Ceratodontiformes; family Ceratodontidae; genus Neoceratodus; species Neoceratodus forsteri. The sequence goes on along the minus strand of CM028132.1, from coordinate 1,375,656,283 downwards.
GCTGGGCTTCAGTTAACTCCGCTTAGGAGTTTTTAACTTCCAAAAATAAGGCAAAAACTTCTAAAATAAAGAGGGAGGAAGTCATTGAATTCCAGATGTAAAACCAGAAATTAGATGACTTCCAAAATTGCAGGCATGGAAGTCAGAAATGATGGATTGTTCTGAAAGAAATTGCATTTTACCACTAATATTTTATAGTAACATCCATAAATCTGTCCTTACTAGAATATTGACTTCCAAAAGTAGGATCCTGAAAGTATTTTGACTTCCAAAAAATTGGAATGACTTCCAGATTTCAACTCCTGGAAGTTTTAGACTTCCAATGAAAATAAATTAACTGATCCCCTGCTTCCAGGTGTGACCTGGGAGCACAAGGAAGTTAAGTGGCTTGCTCAGGTTCACATAGTATGCAAGTGGGGGCTATGGGATTTAAACCCCAGTCTCCAGGTTTGCAGCTCAGAGCCCTAAACCAATGCGTTATCCTGCCTCCTTTCATCACTGCAGTGTTGATAAGTAAGAACATGTATACTGAAATAAGGGTATATTTATTTTTCCAGTTTCTACTCTTTGGTACACCCAGGAATTGATGGGGGAGAATTATCTCTCTGGTATCAATTCACGACTCAGCCACGGAGCGCAGTTTATCTAACCGATATACAAACTCCTGCCTACATGCAATGACTGTACAGCTCCTGTCAGAAGCTGGGCTCAAAGCATGCCAGATCATGGCTGTAACAGCACTGCTGCAGGGAGTCATTAAAAAGCTACTAGAAAGCTCCATTTGATCGGAGTGAAATGGAAAACAATTTTGTCTTTAAAGGATCCTGGCAACATTCTGGAGAAAACAATTCCTAAAGCAGTACAGGTACAGTTCACTGAAGAAACCGTCACATCAAATTATCTGCTGAGACTGTTGAAAAGACTGAGATCTAAGCTGGCCCAGTGGCGCTGAGGGTTGAGGTGCTGGATGCCACACCTCATGCCACGCCAGTGACCCGGGTTCAGGAATGACCTCAGGTCACCGGGGAGCCAGCAAGGGGGGGAGGGTTGGAGCGGGATTTCCCCTCCACGGGTGGACGCCTGCTCCTCCGTAGTGCCACACCCATCAGGTGTAGGCCCGATGGGTGCGCAGGTGGTAGGACCGGTGAAGCAAGTGTGGGGTAGGGTGGAAGGTGTCACCGTATCCTGCCATGCGTGCGCATGTACACATGTGTACGCTCTGACCCCGGGTGAGAAGAGAAAACATAAAAAGAAATAAACAGTATATGGAAAAAAAAAAAAAGACAGATCATTGCCTCAACTTATCCAGCTGACAAAGTATGGAACCCTGAGTAGTGGTGCTCGGATATTGCTCTTCAGCTGTTTCTACAGTACATGTGCCAATTGACAGATCATGCTGCGCTGACCATGGAGGTGAGAGGAGGGCTGTGCCAGCCACCGTACTGAGCTGGGAGTGGTGTCGGCCACCAAAGTGAGGGGGTGTATATGAGGAGATGGGATGTTGGTGGGCAGGTTGGGTGGGGGATATTGGGGGCACTGGACCATCAGGGACTCATTGTAAAATGTGTGAACAGGTGATCAGGGGGTGGGGGGAACCACTATTCCACCAGGAAATTATAAGGACAGCTCTAAGGAGCAATGGGGGGGGGTGAAGGGACACACTGGACCACCAGGGAAATATCATGGCAGCTCTCAGGAGCAATCAGGGCTGGGGGGACACAGTGGATCACCAGGGAAATATGACAGCTTGAAGGAGTAATGGCAGGGTGGAGGGAACCACTGAACACCAGGGCATACTTACACAAGCTGAAACGGGTGATCCTGAGGGTGAGGGAACCACTGGATACCAGGAAATGTTTAGCAGAGCTCCAATGGGGGAGGGTGGCAGAGGTATGGGAGTGGTCTGCTGTGGCACAGCCATCCTGCCTTCGGAGGGGGGTGCAGGCTTAGCACCCTGTTTAGATATGGTTATCAGCTATGGTAAATAGCAACACTTCGGGGAGCTGTTTACTGCAGCTGAAATCCTTTGACTATACTACTGCACTGGCATGCATAAGGGGAACCCCTCATTTGCATAGGGGCAGTGGTATTTTAGTGCTATTGTGCTGCAAGGTTTCGGGAGGGCTTCTGAATGTGGGCTGTCCAAGAGCCTCATGCAAACCTGGGTTAACAACCGTGCTAACCAAGTTAACATGGGTGCTACCCTTTGAATATTGAGGCCAAACTATTTTCAATCAGCTAATTTCTGTACTTCCCATACTCATTTTAAACCAAGGCTTAGTTTGCTTACACCATGTTGATGACCCCTGTCAGGGTATATACTTCGTTCACAATGCAGGGAAGTACCCTGTAAGGCTAGAAGCCACTACACGGGCAAAGCAGACAGACAAGCTAGAAAGTGTGCAACATCAGTGCTGTCCCCGTGAGACAGAGAAACAAACTACTTAAAAGCACCACAAAAGCAGTACCTAATATACAGGAAACATTCCTAGCAGGAACTAGCAGATGCATTTGAAAAACTCCCTTCTTGGTGCATTTTCCAGCCTTCTGATTGACTGTTTACTTTAAAGAAATATCAGTGTCCATGGCACAGTAGTTAGCACACTTGATTCTGAGGTTGGAAAATCAGAAGATCGTGGGTTCTAGACCCACACCAGGTACCTGGGGTAATACCTATAACTGGCACTGTAGTACAGTATGGGGGGGTGCTGCACTGTTGAGGTGCTGTCCTTCTGGCAAGACGCTAAACCGAGATCCCTTCCGCCCATCTCCGATCACTGTTCAGGTGGAAGTAAAAGATCCCATGGCACTTATCGAAGAAGAGTAGGGCAGTTTCCCTTTGCGTCATGGCCAACATTCCCTCATCAATAGAACAGGCCCATGTAACCCACATCCAGGATGCATCTAGAAACAAGCTAGCACAGCTTAGTGTACCTTTCCTGGTCAAAAAGTACAAAAAAAAGGCAGAGAATAGGTGGAGGAGAGGGGGAAAGTTGGTGGAACTGGGAGAAGATCAGTGATTCTGAAGGTGTGATTGGTGGAGATGGCCAAGCCCAAAAAGAGCAATAGGTTTTGCTGTACCTTAGGCATGCAAACACAAACAGGAGACATATCATAGGGATTGGCTTCCAAGAAGGCTGCGCAAGACAACAACCAAGACAATGCCTTCCCACAGACTTAACACCCTTTCACAAATAAAAGCCATTCCAGTTAAAAGTTCAAAAAATACAAAGTCTCCTAGTTGAGCTTACTGAGACTGGTTTTGATTGTAATAAAATAAATATTACAACCAAGATTTAAGGGAGCCCCAGAGAACCCACTTTGAGTGCCCTAAGGGTGTGAAGGCACTGTAGCCCTACAGTGCAACTGGGTTTCCGTAGATGTTTCAGTGATTACCACTGCTTTCCAAGCTTCACAAGATTGAGGGGTCTGAATCCTTGTACCACCTTTTATGGGGGGGGGGGGTTCATATCAAATCTGAATTAGAAAATAGTGCAGTGCCTCCACCCAGAGAAAGGTGAAAGTGGGCCTGGTGATAGTCCAGTACAGACCCCTGGAGTGCAGTGCCAACCCTATCTCTCCACTAGACACCCCTCAGTCCCCAAAATGCATGCACTGAATACTGTAACATTTCCAGGGAGCTCCCACTAGGTACCCAGCCATGGATGTAAGCCCAATTTTGTTGCATATGGTTATTTTATTTATTTAAAACTGTTTCACCAGAAAAACATATAGAGATACAATGATAAATACTGTTTACAGATGCAACTGCAGGATAAGAATGAGCAGAGTATGTACATAACAACTAAATACAGAAGTTGTGCTGGCCCGGTGGCACTGAGGATTGAGGAGCTGGATGCCACACCTCGCGCCATGCCAGCGACTCAAGTTCGGGAATGAGCCCGGGGTCGGCAGGGGTGAGAGAGGATCGAGCGTCCATAGGACTGCTCTCCTCTCTCAGGGAGGCATCCAGGGACAGCCCGGCACCACAGTGGCCCACGGTGGAAAGCGGAGGCACTGCTACACTCAAGGGCTAAAGTAGTGGGACGCAGAGCCACGGCGGATGTCGTCAGATGTCATTGCACGTCCAGGCTCTGGGGGGTGGGAGGTAGAGTGTAACAAAGAAAATCCCTGCCGGTGAGGATAGGCGAAGGCACCACGAACCCCAGAAGCCACACTCCAAGACCGGGCACCTTTCCTCGAGCCGCCCCTCCCCAATCCGCCTGGCAGATTGGATTACAGATAAAGCACCCTGGGAGGATACGGCAGCCCTACCTCAGAGGGTGCAGAGCTGGGGGACCTGCCAGGTCAGTTCGGGGTGAGGACTAGGGTGCTTTAGGTAGGAGGTAGAGCTTCAAGGGTAAGTGGCTGTTGGAGAGAGTTCCCCTCCAGGCGGAGCATAAAAAGAGTTAAAAAAAAAATACACAAGTTACTTACTTCCTACTTGCCAGCAGATACAGGCCACAAGGTCTACCGAGTCTGCTTGAGTGTGCAGCTAGCACCCCACTTTGTAGCTGCCCCTTCCCCTTCACAATCCCACACAGGTGAATGCCAAGTGAGATTGAACCAGATTAAGCTGTTTGTGGTATTTCCAGTGAATGGGGAAAATTTGGCCAGGACACCAGGGAAATTCCCCTATTCATCAGCAGTGGGTGCTGTGGTGCCAGCTGAGTGTGTGCCGCATTTCAGATGGATGCTGAGTGTGGAGGAGACCAGACGGCCATGAGTCAACTCCTGGAGGTCTCATGCGAGGGGAAAGGTACGGCTGGAATGCACCCTAGCAGTGGCCAGCGGAGTGCACCTCAACCCTCGCAACAGGCAGTCTCATCAGATGGCGCAGACATCGCTGGTAGTTCTGTGGCAAGAGATGGCCCTGTCTCTTGGGCGGAGCCTGTTTGCTTTTCATCGGATATGTCTGCTAACGTCAGTCCTCTGGTGGAAGTTGACCGTATGCTTCCTGAGGCGGAGGATGTGCACCATCGACTTGAACAAACACAGAGATTATTACAGGTAGCAATGGCTGACTATCAGCAGGCCCAGTTGCAGGCAGAAGAGGACTTTAGGAAAAGGAAATGGCCTGAGGTTGATTTTCCCTCAGGCCAAACAGGTACCGGAATGAAGGTTTTAAAAACTGCAGTCCCTGTTATTTCTGGGGAACATTGTTCCCGCCTCAGACCCTGGGTTCCCACATGATCAGTGGTAAAGATTCCTGGTCTCTGCAGAAAGTGCTTGTAGGGAGGGTTAGCTTCAATTAGCTTCTGGTGAATGGATTGCGGATCTTGCCTTCCCGATTCCCGGGGTATCTGGGGTGGGTGGGAAATTGTTACAAGCAGATACCCGACTCAAGGATGTTACCTTGCCATGTCTGGGCATGGATTTGGCCAATCATTTACCACAGTCTATCGCACCAGGGGAGATCCCTGTTGTAAGCGGCACTGAGCAGGCTTCTACTGGGGAGACCCCAAACCGGCTAGCCTTGCAGAGTACTGAACTTCCTGCTGATAGTATTACTTTTTCTCCCTTATTGGAACCACGCCTGGTTGAGGCCCTGGTTAACCCTGATACTCCTGACTTAGGTGATGACCCAGGTGAGGACTTACCCCATATTTTGGATGATAAGGCCCTTCCTGCTTTGACTGTCCCTCCAGCTACGTTTGCTAGTCTCTTTAAAAAGCCAGTTTCCCTAGCAAAGCGTAGAAATGCTGTGAGGTTGAGGTTTTTGGGGTCCACTGATGATATGAACGACCGATTTTATGTTGGCAAGGTCTTGCTAAAACAGCTGCTGGGTTTTTCTTCCAGTGAAGTTTATGCCCTTATACATACACCTGGTGATAATTCATATGACATTAGTTTTCAGACTCCAGACTTACTAAATCGTTTTTGGATGCTTTGCTTAAAACGAATCCTGCATGGTCTCATTTTCAGGCCATTCCCCTTACTAAGCAGTCTTTAAAGTAATTACAGTACTGTTTAGACCTGAGGGGGTGAACGTCGAGGATATTACTTATTGGCTTGAGAGGCAATGTACGATACAGGGTAACCCTGAACCTATCTTAGACACGGAACGATTTTGGAATGGTGGCTGGAGATATAAAGTGAATTTATTGCAGATGGATGCAGGCCTGCAACACTTACCTAGTTACATAGATACATAGACAGTGTCGGCAGATAAGGGCCTATGGCCCACCCAGTCTGCCCATTTGAACTTGTAAGTTCAGTTTGTTTTCCTAGAAGTCTGTTGCCCCTTACCCCTGACCTCCAGAATTCCTTTATGTCTATCCCATGCATTCTTAAATCCCGTGATTGTTTCAGCCCCCACCACTTCCTCTGGCAGGTGTTCCACTTGTCCACCACCCGTTCTGTGAAGAATTCTTTCTTATGTTTCCTCTGAATCGTCCTCCCTCCAACTTCATCCCATGCCCTCTAGTCCTGGAACATCTTTTTCACTTAAAATAGTGTTTTCTTGCACCCTGTTCCTCCCTGTAAGATACTTGTATGTCTCTATCATATCCCCTCTCCCTTCTCTCCTCCAGGGAGTACATGTTCAGTTCCTTCAACCTGTCTTCATAGGACTTGTGATGCAATCCATGCACCATCTTTGTTGCCCTCCTCTGAACCTTCTCTACCTGTCTATGTCCTTACGTAGGTATGGTCTCCAGAACCGTACACTGTACTCCAGGTGGGGCCTCACTAGTGTCTTGTACAGTGGAATTATGACCTCCCTTTTCCTGCTGGTGATGCCCCTGCCTATACATCCCAGCATCCTATTTGCTTTACCTGCTGCCTTGTCACACTGTTTCCCTACCTAGTTGTTCTTACTTGGGTAGAGATAAAGGTTTTGTTTTCTACCCTGGCCAGCCCCAACATTGTTATAAATGTGGCTCACCCAGGCATCTCAGTAGGACATGTGACATTGTTAAATGTGTTTAGTGCGGTGAGTTAGGGCACCTCTTGACGGACTGCCATCACCATGCGAAGTGTTCCCTTTGTGGTGAGTTAGAGCACCTCTTGATGGACTGCCATCACCCTGCGTAAGTTCCTTTGTGAGGATGAACACTCCTATGCTGATTGCCCCTGGGCTGCCCAAAATGAAACGAATGGGGATTTCTGTATCCAAGATTTTTATATCAACACGGCAGTTAAGGCTGCATTGCATCAGAGGCCACCTCCCCCTCCCCCGGGAGGCCTCAGATGCCTGCCTGTGTTGGTCAACAGGTGGCTACGGCACATAATGTTGAGACGTCTGTCTCTGATTCTCTTGCTGTTCCAGTAGTTTCTCTTGCCATGGAACATGTCAATAAACCTGCTGATCCCCCTGCCTCTGCAGCATCGATGCCCCCACCTTTACTCCCTGATGAGGACTTCACCCTGGTCTCCAACAGGCGAAGTAGCCTCCGTTCTCGGACTCCAGGAAAAACTGCACCTGTGCTCCCCCCTATTTCTTTACAAAATCCATATCAAATGTTACAGGATGATGCTGGTACTGAGTCTGACTCTACGTCTGTGCAGTCTTCTCAGCCTGAGGGGCCGTCTGATGTAGACCAGCCTTTAGAAACCCCTGATACTGTTAAAAAGGAAAAGAATAAGTTGGGGACACGAAAGTGGAGTAAAAAGAAATAGGACACATTTTTCCATATCATGTTGGTTATTCTTTACAGGATGCAGTTTCCTTTGTTTTCCTTTCTACTCATTTTTTGCATGCAGGAGATTTATAAAATTTCCATTGCTTCATTAAATGTCAATAGTATTCAATCTGACAGGAAGAGAATATTGTTATATTCATTATTTGAGCACAAGTTGGATAGTGTTTTTTTTCCAAGATACCAGATTGCACAATATGGAGGATTTGGACCGGGCGACAATAGGTTGGCGGTGGGGGGCTACCTATAGGTCATTGGCGGATAAGGTTTGTAGTGGTGTAGGTATTGCTGACAACACTCCTACTGCTAAATTATTGCAACTGATGGATGTAGTCCCTGGCCGGGTTTTGCTGTTGGATCTGGTTGTTAGTGGTTTACAGTGTCGGTTTTTGAATGTCTATGCTCCACAGACTGAGCCGGCTAGGATTGACCTTTTTAAGCTCATACAGCCCTATTAATTTACGGCTAAACATGTATTTTTAGGTGGTGACTTAATTGTAGTTTATATATAAGGATAGAGGTCTTCGCACAGCAAAATGTATTGTGATGCTAACTGCTTGAATGCTTTATTGGCTCAGACCGGGTTGATAGATATTTTTGAACTGTCTGGTACCTCTAACAAAATGATTTTTCAAGGTACCAAAGCTACCCAAATTGATTTCTGGTTTTTGTCTGCATCTTTGAAGGTTATTGACACTAAACTTGTACCTGTGGCTCCTTCAGATCGTGCTATACTAGAAGCCATGGTTGGCAGTCATGAACCCATGCATCGTGGCCCAGGGTACTGGAGATTAAATGTAGGCCTTCTACTCCTCCCCACAGTAGAAGAAGGTTTTATGGCTTTATTGGAGGCATGTAAATCAGTTGTCTGTCTTTATAATACTTATAGAGAATGGTGGATGGATACTAAGTCTGATATTAAACATTATTTTCACATTATAGGAATAATTAATGGCAGACACAAGTCTGATCTATATAAAGGGTATAGAGCACAATTTTTGGAACTTCATTTCCAGGCGGTTCAAGGTAACATCTCAGTGCTTCTGGAATTAAACAGTATATGGAATTTGATGAATGAAGCACAATATGATCGCTTAAAATCTTTGGATATGGAACGACGTTTTGGGTCTCAGGGAGATGAAGCCTTCATGAACTCTTACCAGTTCTGTGCTTATCAACACCGCTACAAATATATGGAGGGTATTAGGGATAGGGTTGGAAATTGGTGTTCAACTAAGGAGGACATTTTAAGGGCTCTTAATGCTCACATTCATTTACTATTTGGTTCCTCAGATAATTTGCCTGATATGCATCGAACCTGGTTAGCTCAGTGTGACTTGTCCTGCCTTCCTGCTCAAAGTATAGACATGCTAGTCATGCCCATTACTGCAAGGGGAAGTTTCAGGAGTTTTGTCCCAAGCTAGGAATGGTATGGCCCCTGGGATGGATGGCATTCCTTATGAATTATATCATTTCATTTTCAGAATTTTGTTACAGGAGTTTACTGAGGTCTTGAATGAACTGCTGTGTTCTGGTGTACTACCGGACAGTATGGCTGAAGGTTTAGTGGTTTTAATGTATAAGAAAGGGAATAGGGAAGAGTTGGTGAATTGGAGACCGACCTCATTGCTTAATACTGATTTTAAGATATTGATACAAATATTGAATAATAGATTGCTTCTACATGCAGATTATTTATTACATCCTGCACAGACCTGTTCCATACCGAATAGAAAACTAACAGATAGTTTAACACTTCTCCGAGAAATTTTGCAGAAGGGAACTACGAGGGGAGATTTCGGGTCTCCTTTTTAGCCTTGATCAGGCCAGGGCCTTTGATAATGTATGGCATGCTTATTTATGGGATTGTTTGAAACACCATGGGGTTCCTCCCACTTTTATTGATTGGATTAGAACCTGTTATCATAAAGCCACTGCACAAGTTTACTGTAATGAGTGGTTGGGACATAAGGTTAGAATTCAACGGGGGGTGCATCAAGGGTGCCTCTAAGTATGCTTTTATATTTATTTTCTTTGGACCCCTTGATATGGAGGGTACAGGTTATACAGGAAATACAGGGTTGTCCTTCTCCAGTACTGCTCAAGACATTAAATGTATTGCTTATGCAGACGATATTTGTTTTGTAATGTGTGACTTGGTATCAGCACGTGTTTTGGACTCTGCCATCCAGGACTTCATGACACATACTGGTGCTCGTATAAACTATGGTAAATGTCATTGTATTCCACTTCGGGTTGACGATGTCCAGTTACCGACTATTATAGGAATCCCGGTAGTTAGAGACACTTGTACTATTTTGGGTCTTTTATTTGGAGCTGGGGATTTAGCTTACCTCAACTGGAAAATGTAACCTGATGAAGCACAGAATAAAGTGAAGATTTAGAATTCATGGTGGCTATCTAAATTGAAACGGGTTTATATGATCAAGACATTTTTGTTATCTTTTTTTTTGTACCTGAATGCAGTTTTTAGTCTTCTTCCGTCCCTGGAAACACAAATGTATAGATTTTTTTTTTCTCTTGCATTTGGGTTAATAGATTGAACCCAATTAAAATAAGTTTATTATAAAGGGAAAAGAAACATTGGGCTGGCCCGGTGGCGCTGAGGGTTGAGGCACTGGATGCCACACCTCGCGCCACGCCGGGGAACCGTGTTCAGGAACGGGCACGGGTTGCGGGGTCGGCAGGGCGGAGATGGATCGAGCATCTGGAGGACTGCTCTCCATCTCTGGGGTGGGGGGATTGGTCGGCCGGTGCTTGTCTGACCCCTAGCGGAGGCTGGGGATCAACAGCACGTAGCCGTAAGACAAAGGGGAAGGTGGGACGTGACAGGCGCTTGACTAGTGCGCACAGGGCGGCTTGCGCGCACTCAGTCACTGGCGTCATTGCACGCCATGGCCCATCGGGAGAAAAATAAGAAAAATGGGTGTCCGGCTGCACTGTGTCGTTCCCTGGTGCCATTCCTGGAGGACGCCTCCCTGGCATGGATCCGTTGTGGTGGGTCAAGTCGCTCCTCACCACCCTGCTGCGAAGGGTAAGTCATGGGGTGCGGAAGGGAGGGGTCTCATGTCCGGGATGGCGCTGGGGAATGACGCAGAAAGCGGGGTTTGTGAGTCGAGCTCGAGGAGAAAAATAAACACCCAAAAAAAAAAAGAAAAGAAACATTGAGGTTTAAAAATGCTTCAACCTATAGTTTTCTTTTTTAACATATTCCTCTATTCGAGTTTATGATTATTACTCTCACAGAGGGTTATTTGTGGACACCGTGGCTTTTAGATTCATTGAGTGATGTTCTTGTTTCTTGGCCAGTTCATACTCATATGCGCTGACAAAAATCTCTTGCTCATCTTCCACTGACACTGAAGGATTGTTTTAGGAAAATTAAATTATGGGGTGTCACGAAAGAATACATTACTACATTCAGTAGGAAAGAATTATATGATTTTCTCATAAGTACATACTTTCAGGATTCAGTCCCTTTTGATTTGTATTCTTCTCAACAAAAGTGTTTGATGGGTTCTATGTTGATCTCTCCACGTATTCCACATTATATGTGGGATGTTTTATGGTTGTCTTTTCATGGTAAAGTGAACATTAAGGGAAATTTAAAGCACAAGCAGATTACCGACTGTTATTGCTCACGGGATACCTGTACTGTTACAGTTAAGTCAAAGGCACATTTATTTTTTGGAATGCCCTTTTATTGTAAACTTTTGGCATCTTCTCAGTCATAAATGGCCTACGTCCTCCTTGTTTATATGACCCTGGAAATCTTATGTTTAGGTATCTTGCCACATTTATGGACTAAGCACGATAGGGTCACCATGTGATTGTTTTTGTTGTGTTTTAAATTTTATATTTGGTATGTCCGTTGCAGGTTTACCATTCAGCAACGTTATTTCTCTGCTGCGGAGTTGTTTCATATGATCTATCACTCTATTACTAAATTGAGATTCCTGGATAGTGATCAGGTTTCACCCACCCTGTTTCAGTCACGATGGGCATCAGTAGACTGGCTATGATGGATTTCATTTTTTTTGGGGGGGGTAACGTGCTTGACAGTACTTTACATATCGTATGAATATAATACTTGTTTGATTTTTTTTCTTCTCCCTTTATGATTTTTGGATTGTTTTGTGTGAATGCAACACAGTTAGTTGTTATTTGTTGTTGATGATTTTATAAAATTCCCTACTCTTCTGGTAGGGAGGGGGAGGGGGTATATTTTCAGTACTGTATTTTGTTTAGGGTTTACATATGACTAACATATTCCTTTGTTTTTGTGGAATTTTTTCCTGTATGATTTGCTTCTTTAAGTTTTGTTTTTACTGTATGAAGTAATACTTTTTTGTGTTTTGTTCCATTTAGTTTCTATGACTCTGTATGATGTCTTATTGCTTTGTTTATGTGTTCTTTGCTGACATGAATAAAAATTCCCCTACTCTTTTCGATAAGTGCCATGGGATCTTTAACATCCACCTGAACTACCACCAATCCAGGCAGATTGGTTTAATGTCTCATCCGAAAGACGGCACCTCAGAAGTGCAGCGCCCCCCATGCTGCCCTACAGTGTCAGTATATTAAAGCAAGTGCCAGGTGTAGGACCTGAACCCGCAGTCCTCTGATCTCCCGGCCTCAAAGGCAAGTGTGCTACCTACTGAGCCACTGACATACTGAAATTGAGAAGAATAAGCTCAGAAGAAGGACTCTGTTTTCTATGTTTGTACTGCCATTGTAAATAGTTATACTGATCAATTTTTATTTTTTTATTTTGCTGTTAATAATAAAATGCTATTTATGATTTTGAAATTGCTCCTAGTTTTCCTATGCTTCCTGACATGTGCTTCGACGACAGATGGTGTCAGCTTAAGTGGTATATATGCTCTGCATACTCTAAGCCAGGAGTTTTGTGCGTGGGTACTAGACCTAGTACCAGGGAAGCATAGCAGAAAGGAATGGATTCTCCATTAGCAAACTCAGGAGTCATTACCAGAAGAATGGCAGCCAAACTAGAAGGAGAAACAAAAGTCCAAACTGAGACTGTTCAGCCAGCACCAGAGTTGGAAAAAGAACAGGCACGGACAGAACCTGAAAGCCTGACTGGCTTTTTCCAGTGGTGGGCAATACAACAAAAAGAGATGGAGAACCAGAGAAGAGAGGAGCTGCAGCACACAGAGAAAAAGAGATTCAACATTTAGATGCACACAGAAAAGAAGAGATGCAGTGACAGGAGTAATAAACAAGAGAAGAGATGCAGTGACAGGAGCAATAAAGAAGAGAATAGATGCAGCGATGGATGGGTGCCTTGCAAGTTATCAAAGCTGGAGGATCTGGCACTGGTCCAGCAGAGCAACAAAACACCAACAACTTAAAAGACCTTACACTTAGAAAGTTGTGTCCCTCAGATGATATCGAAGCATACCTCACAACTTTTGAAAGGGTTGCCACATCTTGCCAGTGGCCAAAGCAGCAATGAGCAGACTAGTACCTTACCTGACAGGGAAAACCCAACTTGGCCTACAGCAGTATGGACACTGCACAGTCATAAAACTATGACCCAGTGAAAAGCGAAATCCTGAAAAGGTATGACATCTCAGGAGAGATCTACAAGCAGAGATTTCAGTCTCTGCAGTACAACTCAGTTGACAATCCTCGAGAAGCCTTCACCTGACTCAAAGAACTCCTTGTGAAATGGCTCCAACAGGAGGGCAAAACACTCTGACAGATTATCGACACACTTGCAATGGAGCAGTTCATCAACATCCTGCTTACAGACGTACAGCTTTGAATAAAAGAACACTGACCAGAAAATGGGGAAAAGGCTGTTTCTTTGGATGAAGACTACCAAATGGCCAGACAGATGTCATAGCAGCGAGGTAACAGCCAAGTAAGACATTCTTTTTCCCATTTAAACTCCAAGTCTGATAAGAACTCTGGTGGGGGTTACAAATCTGCACCCAAAGACTTTATTTGCTATAACTGTAATAAGCCAGGTCATACTGCAAGAAATTGCTGTAGTAAGAACAGTGACACTTAATACTGTCCTTAGCAAATTGGGGCAAGTACTTAACAGATGTGAAGGTAGGAGGTAAGACTGTGAAGGGATTTATAGATTTGGGAAGCAGACAGACACTAGTGCATACTGAAGTGCTGGGAAAATGTCCAAAAGCACCAGGTACTGGTCTCACCTGCATCCACTGAGACACTAATATTATCCCACCACCCAAGTGACTCTTACTATTAATAGGGTGTCACACCAAATGACAGTGGGGGTAGTACCCAAGTTACCTGTACCTGTGATTATTGGAAATGACTTCCCAGTATTTACTGAGTTAACCAAAGAGGGAATAAATCCTGACGTTTCAGCAGCTGTGGTGACATGAGCTCAGGCAAAGAAAATCTCAGATGGTGGGGACTCTTTTCCATTTGCTGATTTTGACTTGTTTGAGCATAGCTCCAAGATCCAGAAATCCAAGAAAGAAAGACAACACCTGTAGAAACCGTGGCAACAAAAGACATAATAATAATAATAAATAATAAACTTTATTTCTTGAGCTCCTTTCATGCACCAAGGTGCTATACAACAAGCATTTGTCAATGCCGAATGTTGCTTGCTTTTATGTGCTGTTTAGGTATTTGGAAGTCATTGGAGTGCAAATATTGAAAATTTGCGAACTTACGAGCGTGCGTAGGAACTGCGCAGCACAGACTCATAAAACAGTCATTTTTAGGAATTTTTTCAGCAAATTTTCAACACAGCCATTTTAAGACCTCTGCTCATGAACAGTGTCACTGTGATTTTCCTAATGTGTCCCATACATTGATTTCACACACCGACTCGCCATTGTGTGCTACATGGGTGCGAAACACGTTTGGGTGAGATGTGAAAAATGACAGCTGTACTAATCATAAGTAGGTGTGGTAAAATGGCAATGTTGAAAATCTGGAGTGGAAATATTGAAAATTCTCAAACCCTACGAGCGCATGAGAACTGGCGCAACGTGACGCCTCGTAAACAGTCATTTTAGGAATTTTTTCACCAAATTTTCAAAATAGCCACTTAAGACCCCCGCTAATGAACAGTGTCATGGTGATTTTCTTAATGTGTCCCATACTTTGATTTCGCACACTGACTGTGCCATTCTGCGCTACATGGCGGAAACACATTTTGGGTGAGATGTGAAAAATGACAGCTGTACTACTCATAAGAAGGTGTGGTAAAATGGTAATGTTGAAAATCTGGAGTGAAAACATTGAAATTTCGCAAACTTACGAGCCTGAGTAGGAACTGCGCAACGCACGCTTGTAAAATAAGTCATTTTTTGGAATTTTGGCACCAAATTTTCAACATGAGGTTTTGGGACCCTTCTCATGAATGATGTCACTGTCATGGCGGTATTTGCGCAGCAAGTGATTTCGCAGTCACTGCGCTGAAATCACCTTTCGGCCTGAATAATGCCATGACAGTGACATCATTCATGAGAAGGGTCCAAAACCCCATGTTGAAAATTTGCAAAAATTCCCAAAAATGCTGAGATATGCAACAAAGTTGAAACCCCATCTAGCACCCATTATACAGCTTACCGGCATTTCCTCAGTTCGCGGCCGGCTTTGAAGAGTGCAGACGTGTTCCTGTCCACCGAAGATCGTCGCGCAGAGTCCGGAGGTAAGTATAGGGGTGGGGGTGGGGAGGCTAGAGTGCAGTGGGTGGGTGCGGGTTGTGGGGGTTGGGAGGCGCCAGCGGAGACCATTTCGCTTTACAGGTTTAAAAAGACATTGTGGGACATTTGCCACGCTGAGGTGGGCTCCCAGTGTGGCACAAGGACGCTAGAGGGCGTTCAGCCAACGGGGATTGGCATCCCCATCGGCCAAAGGACTGCTTGCCACGCCGGGGTGGGCTCCAGCGTGGCACCTACACCGCGGGGACGAGCTCAGCCGACGGGATTGGGCACCCCGCCGGCTATACAGTGCATGCGGGCACGACGCCGCAGCAGTCTGGGAGCTGCGCATGAGCAGCCGATATCTTATCGGTGCTCACTGAAGCATAGCTCTTCAACAGAGGTTACTGCATTTTGAGCGTGTCATAGACAGCTCCAAAATGCATTAGCTTACAGGGGCCGCGCCTGCCAGCACACTGACTGAATTGGAGGAGGAGGTGACACACCTCCAAAATCTCCGATGATGGCACTATGTTTCTTGCACATGCGTGCAAGCAACATAATAATTAACATATAAAAGCAATAAAATACATAACAGTATAACCAAATGACAAAACAGATAAAATAGCTAAAATAGTCAGTCTGGGTAGGCTTTAAGCCACAGATGTGTCTTCAGGGCCTTCTTAAAGCTCTCCAGTCATGCACTCATGTATCTGATGAGGTAGAGAATTCCACAGGGTTGGGGCTGCATACATAAATGCACAGGCCCCTGTGTCTTAAGACATACCCTAGGAATCTCTAGCAACCTCTCGTCAGCTGAGCGGAGTGGTCACCCGGGGCAGTAGGGGCACAGGAGCTCTTGCAGATAGTCCAGGCCCAGTCCCTGAAGGGCCTTATAGGTCAGAAGCCCAACCTTGAAGGTGATTCGCCACTGAATAGGTAGCCAGTGCAGTTCGCGCAGCACCGACGTGATGTAATCTCAATGAGGAGTCCCCATTAACAGCCACGCCCGCAGTGTTCTGCACTCAGCTGCAAGTGATGGACATCAATCCCGGAAGCCCTAGGTACAGGAGTTGAGATGCTGAATTCCCTGTTGGTATCCTGTATGAATTTTACTCAAAATTTCACAAACCACCCCCCTCCATCCAAAACCTCTCTTGATCTATAATGGGTTCTGGGGTGCCTTGAATGTCACATTTCTTTTCTAGCCAGTACATAATGAGTATTACCTCAGTAACAAATTAGTAAAGGAAGTACAGTCAGAGAAAGAGCTAGATTCTAATCAATAATCAACTGCTCCCAGGAAGTCACTGTAGACTAATTGCTATTCGAGCAAATTTTATTTTAAATTTATAAAAAATCCTTTATTAGTAGGCATGAACCACGTGTTCTTGCATTATACAATGCCTATATTAGACCACACTTGGATTATGGTGCAGCTTTTTGGGCACCATTTATGTCAAAAGATATTAAATTATTGGAA
Source organism: Neoceratodus forsteri (assembly GCA_016271365.2). Lineage (NCBI taxonomy): Eukaryota > Metazoa > Chordata > Ceratodontiformes > Ceratodontidae > Neoceratodus > Neoceratodus forsteri. Next base: position 1,375,639,481 of record CM028132.1, on the reverse strand, counting down.
GGAGTCGAAGAAAAGCAACAAAGTTAATTCCAAGATTGAGAAACCTACAATATGAGACCAGATGTAGTGGTTGAATTTATACCCATTAAACATTAGGTGCGTAAGAGGTGACTTATTGCTTTTCATAACGTACTTCAAAATGAACATCTTATGCAGGAATGTGGGATTAAATATGCTTATATGCTTCTAAACCAATTAAACTACGACGTAATACAAGTCAGCTATTTGTACCACGAGCATCAAAGAATAAAAGAAAATTCTTCTTTCCATTAGGTCAATAAAACAATGGAATAAAATGCCACAATCAGTAGTTGATTCAAAGATCATGGAACAGTTTTAAAAATCTAGATAAATACCTACAAAATTGGGTTAGTAACTGAATATACCACACAGTGTCGGGTAGACTTGATGGGTCAAATGGCCTTCTTCTACCTATACAGACTGTGTAACTGAGTAAATAATATCAGCCACATTCACTCCTTCATTACAAAATAATATAGTCACAGTTTTTATAGTAGGCTTTGTCAAAGATATAATCTGAAAATGAGACCAAATGGGGTTGTGTTTTTGAGCCATGTACATTTTCCAAAATCTTTCCAGTAATGTCTCTGATCAGAAACTAATGTCAAATGTGCTCTCCCGGAAGGTGGATCAGACTGTAAACCTCTGAAGGTGAAAATCCCATTTTTGCTCAATTAGGCCTTTCCAACAAAAACCTATGTGGCTGTAGCTTTCATACCACCCATATAGAATATATGTACTGTATGCCTCCTTTTAGCATTTTCTACAGGTTTTGAAGGAGGCTAGCATAAGTTACAGTTGGGGTACTATCATTTGAGTTGTACTTTGCTCTGTTTCTGGTAGAGTTTCATTGGGTGCATCATCACCACAGTGTTTGCTAAAACTGTACTAGGTTAAAGTATCTGTCTGTGCCACATACAAATATTTCTTCTATAGTGTCAGCATGTTTGAAAAAGTCATACATGCATTTTTGCTGGGTTGGTCTGTAACTGGTGTCATATTACTGCTCTGTGCAGCTGATGCTGACAGCTTTTTCTGATGTTTTGACAGTTCAGCTGGAACTGTCAAGATTTCTCTTTAGTGCACTCTGGAGAGCCTAGTAAAGGGATACTACGGTCTGGAATCCACTTTCCTATGAGAGTGCAAATCCATCGGGCATTCTGTAACACCATTTCAGGCACCTATTTTGAGGTCAAGGGTGATTGTTTGGTCCAAGTATCTCCTGTGAGTCACAAGTGAAGATCTGAGGTATGTAGTTGGTGATTCACTGAATTGGAAATGGTAGAGAATGCTTTTGCTTCTTCTGAAGCCTCCAGTGATGAATTTAACAGCTGTTTCCTCTTACATTCTTCTTCCTGCTTGCATTTCTCTGTTAAGTAAGTAGCTTCACTTCATTAAGTTGTTCTAGCAGGTACAATTTTTTTCTCTTGTTTGTCTTGTAAATCCTTTCCAGTTCGAATCAGGTTGTTGTCTGCTGTTTCTGTGCTGGGTATCTCGATTTCATATTAGAATCTCTCCTTTGGTCACTTGTATATAGATTTTGTGATTCTTCTTCTTCTCCTCCAAGAATAACATCTTCCACATCCATGTCCTTCAAATTGTCCATCTTCATACCAGCAGGAAGTCATAGCCTCTACCAAAGAGTAGGAATTTTTATTAAGAAGAAGGGCTACATATAAAATATACACTTTAAAATACAAATCAAGCAATACAAAAGAAAAAGAAACATTTAGCAAACATGTATATACATAATATTTACAAACAATTTATCCTTAGTTCATGGGGGATTGTCCATTTTCACAACTGAACCATAACAATTTCACTTTCTCTGGGGAATAGTTCTTACAATCAATAATCAATATTTTCTGAAGAGAACATGAACATTTTTCAGTATTTCCACTTAACTAACCAACATTTGCTGTGTGACCAAGCACAGTAACTGCCATAAATATCTGATCACAGAAAAAATAATGTATAATGTGTCTGCATAATATTTACCCCATCCTCCATTAAAACACCATACAACAATGTGGAGTATGACAGTGAGGAAAATAATAGTTCCTCCCATTCCTTGCAAGATAAGCCCCTAAAATTGTACATACTCACACTCCAAAACAAGTGAGCCTGTGTTTCAAATATTTGTGTATAGGATTTTCTTGTACAGTTTTGTACCTGTTTGTGTTTGTTATTGTGTTTTACATTTAATCTACTGTATAGTCCTAACCAAATGGAATCCCAGACAAATTCAGACAATTTCCTAGATCATAATAAGGAAATATTATATTGGAGCTTTTTCTGCATAGATTCAGGAAGGAATATTTTCCTTATATTCCTTCTTGAGTAGCTGTGAATACAAACTTTTCTATCATTGGTTTGTACCTGAGAGCTAGTTATGCCCCACTGAATCAAATTCTTGACTTGTTCCAACCCATATTTAGGCAAGCCAGGAATTCTATGCAAAGCCCTATTTTACTATGTGATCAGGGTACTAAGCAAGTACTTACCCAGGCCAGAACATAGGATTTGAGATCATGTTACCCGGTTTTAAAGCATAAATTTTTATAAGACACAAATATGTTACAATAAAAGAGACATGATTTATCATGTCTAACCCTCCTTCCTGTATTTTTCTGTATGCGTTCTCTTTAATAGGGTTCACCTTATTTCCCCACAAGGCCTAAAAATGCTAAGTAATCAGGTAATTATAGACTGGGGAGAATAATAAATATATAAAACACAGGCAGAAGAAGGGTCTTAATTAGGAGAACCTCTATTTTTTGCTATCTGCTGCCCTTTCCAAGAAGCTACCAGTCTGTGTGCTTTATGTGATCCTAACTCCCAATTGTGTTTAGGCATGTCTTCCTCTAAAGACTATACCCAAAATAGAGATCATACCACTAGAGCAGGTATTCCTGCAAATGATGACCCATCGGAATGGGAGTATTACCTAGTACAACCCCCACCCCAGACTTTTGGTATAATAAATCTTAGACCCAGACTATATAGAAAAAGTGGAACAAGCCTCAGTAAAGGCAAGGGCATTTGTTGTCATGCTTAAACAAAGTGTCAAGTCATCAGCACATGCAAGTATTTTAATTGGTGGGGAATCTGTGCTAACCATTAATCCTTGTATTGAGCTTTTGCAGCAATGTTCCTCAAAATATGTGAATACTAAAACATATAAAAGCGACTAAGAGGGCACACTTGCCTGACTCCTCTCTTTAATCTTTGTTCTTTCCCTGCATATCCATTAATGTTTGGAATTATTGTAGCATTCCTATACATGGCATGTATCCAATTAACAAATACTGTAGGTATTCCAAAAGCTCTAAGCACATTGAACAGGTGCTCATGGGATACTTATCAAAGGCTTTTTCCTGATCAATTCCAAGCACATATCCCTGTAGTTTGTTTTCTGAGGCTGATTGGAAGAGTTCCTTAACATTAGTAAATTGTCATACTGGTATCTGCTTAGAATGGCACAAGCCTGATAGAAGCTGATTAATGTGCCAGCTATGGCTGTTAGCCTGACTAATAACACTTTACTTAATATTTTCAAGTCAGTATTATAGGATTAAAGGCCTCAATTTGTTTAATTCTCCTTGAGTGCCTTTCTAAATAATAAGATCAATTTTGCCTGGTCCATAGACTTGGATAGAGCTTTATCTTGTAACATCTCATCAAAAACTACTTCCAGAGCAGGGGCTATATCTTTATAAAATGTTTTATACAACTTGGAATCTATGCCATCTGTGCCAGGGATCGAATTATTTTAAGAGTACTAATTGCTGCTTTAATTTCTTCAGCAATGATTGGAGAGGTTAAATAAACCCCATCTTCATCCTCTATTTGAGGAAGGTTTATATACTACAAATCAAAATTTTCTAACCAAGGGGTTACAACAAATGGAGAGGACATATTTGTCTACTTGATTCAAAATATCTCTGGGGAAAGTGACAGTTTGTCCAGAGTCAGTGACTAATTTAGTAATGACCCTATGAACTGTCCTATTTTTGCATTCCTTAAATGGATCTGTGGAGCTCTTTTTCATGTTGGTGCCAAATCCTAGCTCTTGTTCAAGGGATTTTGCCTTTCATACTGTATATTAAACATTTGGGGCTGGATTCACAAAGCTTTGAAGGTGCAAACCTTCCTAAGTCCCCAAAACTGCCGTAGCTATGGAAACAAAGGGAACTTGCACTGAATGCTATTCACAAAACCCTCTGCAGCTGCAGAAAACAACACTAAGGACTGTGGAAAAAGTGCATCTGCAGAAGTCTCTGAGGAAAAAAGGAGGAATAAGTAAAGCACAGCCCTTGAAAGGCTATACACAACCATTTTTCCTGCAGGTGCATAAAACTGTTACACACAGTGGAATGAGGTGTAACTCTCCTCAGCAAACTGCAGTAGTGCCCCAGCAATTGGAATCAAGGTGGAGGTGAGGCAGAGGTAATAGCATCCAAGATAGTATAACTGTGGCTGCTGTAACAGCAACAAAAGCACACATTGCTATAAATGGCAACAGGCCACAACCACCAGACACAGTGCAGCCCATGATGGAGCCCCATAGGCAGTAGAACCTGGCCAGCCTGCAGTGAGTGCTACCCCTGCAGGAAACAGGAACATCCCAGGGAGGTGGGACCAGCAGTAACAGTTGGCCAAGTGGTGCCATGGTATTGTTGCTACCAATGGTGCTGCAGTGGTCCAGGTTGAGGGACTGGTTGCTGACCTATTTTTGGGTGCTTAGCTTCACTCTGTGGCAGCCCTGTGAAAGTCTGCTGTTCTGATTAATTAAGTTTACCTGTTGCTATGCCTCCTAATCTATTTCTGGTGCTACAGATCCACAGTTGCAGATTTTCAGCACGGTGAAATTTCCGTTGCTGCTGAAATTCTGTAGCTGCAGGAATTTTACTGAATTCCACACCTGCTCAAAATTTCTATATGAATATCACGCAACTGTGTTTCTGCACTGTTGCAGGCCTTTTCCTGCAGCTGTGGATTTTTGGCTTTCTTTGCAATCCTGCCCTTGTTTTTTAATTGCTGTAATTTGGGAACCATAATTATCTTTATTAGTTTCAGAGAGAAATTACCTTCTGTAGTTGACCTCTTAACTGTAAGTATGTAAGGTACCCTCTTTTGCAGATATTTTGGTCCTACCTGAAAATTATTTCCAAGCTAGCTTGGTATCCTCCCACCAAATGGCTGCACTATCATATATCTCTACAATAGACAATCTTGCTTGCCAATTCCTTTTCTAGGCTAATTTATTTTTTTCATCATCTAAAAGAGAGCTATTAAGTCTCCAAATATTCTTTTTACTTTGGGAGACTGATCCCAGAGTATACTGATAGTGATAGACCTATGGTCAGAAAATTCTCAAGTCTGCAATTTAATGTTGTCTAGTTGTAAGATATTGGATAGAAATATAAAATCGATCCTTGTGGAAAAGGAACCTCTAAAATGAGTACTACCACCTATAGAAAGGGAAGACCTATAAGCATCCTTTAAGTTTACATTTTTATTATATTCTTAAGGGCTACGGTATCACAAAAGCTTATCAGTCCCAAGGCCTCTATCAGTTCTTTCAATTGCACAATTAAAGTCCCCTGCCCAGATAACCAACCTAGATGTGTGAAAATAAGGTTGAATCTGCTTAAACAGAGACACTCTAAGGGCTTTTGTCTGGTGGGGCATAGATGTTAAGTAGCCTAAAACACTCATTATGAAAGGCGAAATGAAATAGCAGAGCCCTACCTGGGTGAATATCCACTAATCTGGAAACTTTAATTTCTAGGTCATTAAAAGTATGCCTACTCCATCACAAAGCTCTTCCCCAATAGACCAAAATGAGAGGCATTTAGACTATAGTCTAGAGGCTTGTTTAAACTCAAATTGAGATTTAAATCTAGTGTCTTGGATGCAATATATGCCACTATTTCCCTCACAGAAACATAGACTTTGACGGCAGATAAGGACCGCTTGGCCCACTTAGTCTGCCCATCAAAAGTGTCAGTGGCAGTGGTAGGATCCAAACCCATACCCCAAAGAGACTAGAGCCTAAATCCAGCACCTTAAAAGTCCTCTTGTAACATACATAATACAGTGATCATTAATTATGACTTTTAATGCTGTTGATATTTATAGTTGTTATAGAGTAAAGAGTAGGGAAAATTATATTGAAAGAAACTGAACAATACATATTATGAAATCAGTGTACAACAATACCTGTACTGAAGAATAACAAAATTAGTAGACATCAACATGAAAGAAAACAACTTATCCAATTTTATCTTTCATAAAGGGAACATTATTCCAACGAAGTACCCATGCACTGTAAGACACATGTTGCTGTTCAGACATTGTTTACATAATTCATGTTCAATAATGTTAATAACTGTCTTTGGTTCTTGACATATTTGTTGTAAGACAAACTTAACTGTCTTTGGTTCTTGACATATGTGTTGTAAGACAAACTTACATCTGGATTGCCATAATATAAATTTAATGAATGAAAAGATCAAATGTACCACCCCTTTTCCAAACCATGGTCTCCCCAAATGGAAACTACCAAACACTTCTACATATGTTACCTTCTGCCATTGAGGGTTATTCCATACATGCACTAATGTTGCTCACAGTTCACATACAAAAGACATTGAATGAGAAAATGAGACACAGATTCTTCTTGTGCCACACAACTTAGCCTTAGGGCACATACGTTCTTCTATTCTTTTGTCTTTTGAATTATCTTTAACAAACAAAACGGCAATGGGAACATAACCATGTGACATCCCATACCCTTGGAGGAATACAAGGATCTCTTAACGACTCCAACACTTTTATATGGAAATTTGGAGTGACATCTTTAAAACAACCATTGATATGCATACTTGAGTTTGTATTGTAGCATTAACCAATTAAATTGGAGTCTAAGCTCAAAATATTCATCAGTAGCTTCCATTGCTTTAATTTCCCAAGGGCTGCCCTAAAGAAGATGCATTTGGTCTTGACCTGAGCTGATAAAACCCCTGTTCCTCCCATGTTTGGTATAGGGTCTAATCCACTAGCTTGCATATAATGTCCAAAGTGCTAAACTTGGTATTGTAAGATCCGTAAATTAGTAGGAAAAAACACTATAAAAGAATACTACAGAATTCATTAAATTTAAACTTCCTTTACCTACTCGGTAATATAGGACCTCTCATTTAATGGGATTTAAATGATTTCCCAAACTAACTGAAAGACTAAACTCAAGAGTAGAGCCTCCAAAACTCATGGCAGAGGATGTTTTAACAACTGCCACCTTTTTCTTTTAGTTTGTTGCCAAGACTTCATATAGTATCTTTAGATGAAGCCTGCTCTATTTTTAATTTCCAATTTAAAACACTATTATTGCCCCTCCCAAATCACACTCCTAAACATTGAAAAGGGTCTGTTGATACCTTTATGCCATGCCATACACCCTGCGAGAGATATTACCACCAATGGATAAATAACACTCTTTCCCTTATTTAGATGAGCCCCTGTTGGTTTAGAATATTTATCAATTAATTCTACTACCTGTTCCCCGACTGTTGATCTGCAACCATTACACAAACGTCATCAGCATATGCTATCACATGTGCCTCCACCCTCCCCAAGGGTTTAATGCCTCTGATGCACAAATCCTGTTGAAAAAGCTGAAATAGAGGGTCTAAACAAATTACATAAAGCAAAGGCTAAGTGAACACCCTTGTTGTACCCTATGGAAAATATTAATGTATGTCCTCTACTGCCCATTAATCAAAGGAATTGCCTCTTGCAGTCTCATAAAGCAAAGTAATTCATGTTACAAAGGTAGGTGGATGCCATAATGGGTCAGTACACATAAAATATATCAATGGTATTCTGCTGAAGGCCTTCTCTTGGTCCAAGGACAAGATATAACCCTCATTGCCTCCTCTTTTCCCTGTTCAACCGTTTCCTGAATTAATAGTAGGTTGAGCTGTATCGAACGATCTGGCACTGTACATATTTGGGCCAATGTAAGCAGTACTGATGCAGCATTAACTAAATGATTTTGCAAAATTTTCAAAAATATTATATAATCAGTGTTCAATAAGCTTAAAGACCTCCAATTATTGAAATCCATCCTCTCTATGTTTGAACACTAAATGTGAATTGCAATGCAAATGAAAGTCTACTGTTAGACTGCCCAGTACTCAGTTATAAACTACTACTAAAATGTATTTCAATAAATCACCAACGCTTTATAAAATTCAGAAGGAATATCTATACCTGGTGCAGTATTTCCTTTAAGGTTACCAATAACCAACTCAATTTCTGCTATAGTAATAGGTTTAATGAGATCTCTGATATATATATATATATATATATATATATATATATATATATATATTAGGCAGTTCTGGAACATCACATTTTGCAAATAATTCAATTAGGACCTGTTCATCTATGGAGGGGCAGTATACATTCTAGTTAAGTAATTAGCTACAGTGTGCAAGATAGCTGGCCTTTAGATACTAAAGTACCATCCTCAGTTCTAACTGATGCTATAAACCTATCAGATGTTTTCAAACAACATTTAAAGGCATCACTGAACCCAGTTTTTCCAGGAGAGCAAATTTGAGTTCATTCAGCAAAGCTGAAGCCCTTGAATATTGCAATCCCGCTATTTCATTTTTAGGTTCGAACTTGGGATATTAAGCTCATATGCTGGGTGTTGATAACAGAATACATTTTACTCAACTGTAAATGGAGCTTGAGGAATGCTTTATACTGATTTTGATGATGTCTGGTAGAGTAGGTTTGGAACAACAACTTCAAACCCTGTTTAGCACCCCAGTAGAAACTAATATTGTTTTCCAATACAGCCACTGACATCCTAGTTTTTAAAAATCAGTGACTGATTCAATCAATTGTTTCTCCTGCAATACTGTAGTATTCCATTTCCAATAACTACGGCTCTATTGAGGGCCTATTATGCCTCCCATTATAACATGGAGAATAACATGGTCTGAAGTTTCTAAAGGAATCGTTTCTGCCATATGAATACATGAATACATAGATGTTTCTGGAAAAAATAAATCTATCCTAGTGGATAAAGCTCCCTATAGTGCCCTCATCATGTAAGGTTCTAAAGGAATCTTGAAGTTACACTGTGCATCAATACATTCAGACAATTAGAATCACAGAACAGTTTCTTAGTCACAACACTTATATCATGTCTATCAACAACACAATTGAAATCTTCTCCCAAAGTATATGCTTAGTTGTAATCAGAAAAGGCTTAATTGTATGACAAAGGGTAATCCTGTCCTTTTAGTGAGGGAGCATAAATATTTATCAACCTCCAACCCTCCCCTTTATATGTGAAGTCCAATAATAAAGCCCTCCTAAAGAAATGTCTACCATTCTCGAAACTTTAAACCCATCCCCTTAAATAAAATTCCTACCCCATCACAAACCTCAGTTCCAAATTTAAAAATGAGAGGCCCCAACACCATAGCTTTTGTGCTGATCTAACCAAAGGATCTGTGTTTAATCTGGTGTCTTGCAACAAACACATATCACATCCTAAGTTTTTTAAGACAGTCATTGTGATCAATCTTCTTTAGTATTCCTTATACTATTAACATTCACCACTGTTATGCTAATCTGTGAATAAGGCCTTGAGGAAGAAAGGGAAGGTAAAGTTAAGGTGGTTTTCTTAACCTGGAGCTTCTCCATACTCTAGCACCAACTTTATTTTCCTTTCCTTATCTACCCTAGGTTCTTGCAATTCTCCTTCTGACTTAGAAGAGTGAAGAGCTAAAGAAGAGACCTCAGAATCTCATCCCTCTTCCGAATCTTGTATATTTTTTTACCAATATCTCATACTTGTTAGTTAACAAAATCCCTTGATCTTCAGATGCATAGGACCTAGCTACTTTTGGTCGAGGCTTAGACTGTTTCATACATCTTTTTGCCATATTTTTAACAGTCTGGGAAGAAGGATTTCTACCACTATTTCTACTTCTTCAGGTTCAGCCATTGGCATAGTTACCAGGGTATCAGCCTCAGAAAGAACAACTGGCTCTGCAGGGTCTAGGGTACTTTCATCCTTGTCCACTACAATTACATCGGGGTGGGGGTGGGGTATTATGAGTTGTATGATCAGGTGGAGATCTTTCAGAGAAGATTCTCAGTTAAGTCATCTCTTTCTTTTGTGCCTCCTGAATGATAACATCCTGACTCTTATGATCAGTGCGATTATGTGTAGCCCACGGACAGGATCTATATGTATGTCCGTGTCCACATGCAAATTACATTTCAAATCTCCTTACAATCAGAACTGTGATGACCAAAGGACAAGAAAAGATTACATTTCACCTGTCGTGGTGGTACCTAAATGTGTGTAGGCCCCACATTTAAAACAAGCCTTTGTTGCCGGGATAAAAGCAATGGCCCTCTCACTCCCCAGGAACAAACTGTTAGCTAAATGTACAGGGCCCAAGCTGTTATTTCTCAAACGCACTTTGTATTTCCAACCCCATTCCATAAACATTCCTCATCAAATATTGGTTGTGCAGATTCAAGCACATTACATTTTGTTGCATCCAGTAAGAAATATCATGGACTGACACAGATTCATTCCTAAACAGTACCGTAACATTTTTAATTGAGGGTTTACTCATGGGGGTAGCTTTGAATGGTAACCACATATCAGTATATTTTAAAGAATCATATTTTGACCAAAAGCAATCTAAACCTTGTGGTGTATTAAAACTAACATCATACAGTGTAATACCTGAGACATGTATTAAAGCATGCATTTCATTTGAAAAAAGCTAACAAAACCTTCAATGAGCTTCATCCCACATATAAATGATCTTGTGTTATTTCTAAACCCTCTAAATATTGTAAGCTAAGCATGACATATTTATGGGGGCCAGCAAAGGATCTTTATGTCTAAAATGCTCCCATTCAGTTTTTGATTGTTCAGTAAAGTCAGGTTGGTTATGGGGAACTTGTGTTCATCATCCATCTTGTCTCCCCACTCTGCAGGCTTAGTGGCATAACCCTCAGAATATTAGGAGGAAGACATCGTAAAATTAGGCAATTCATTCTCTAATATGGCATGTACTTCTTCATGTCTATCTGCTTGCTTCTCAAGTCTGTTTTCCTTCTTAGTCTTATCAGTCACACCAATACACTGCTTAGTAGTGTCCTTTGAAGCAGATTGTCCTGGTATCGACTGTGTGCTGGATCAGGAATCCAAATGCCTACCTCTCACCTTTTCCACCCGCATTCAACAAGGAACACTCTAGAGAGAATGGGAAGCTACCGTGCAGCTGAGGATTATTTACTTCACCATCTCTGCCTTTTTGTAAACCAAGCCCCAGCAGCTGAAAACAGTCACTTCATTGTACAGTTTGTAAGATAGTACTCACAGGCTCTGCAGTCTCCATTAGTTCAGACAGAGTTTCCTCTAGCAACAAAGGCCTAGCAGTAGCTGTCAGTGTCTCCTTCACTGACTCTGACTCAGGCATGAGGAATTCCTTTGATGCTTGTGCATCACAGGGCTGAGTCACCTGACTCTCAGCTGAAAGTTTGCCAGCATGATTGGTAGCTAGCACGGATCCTTCAGTACCTTCACTGCTTCTTTCATAACACCAGGGTCTAGTGATTCAGGCTGTGTAACAGGGTTTACTGATTCCATTGCATGCATTCCAGTAGTTTGTTCAGAACCACCATACCACAATGATTTATTTTGCTTTAATATGTGGTCAAGCCAGACTTCATCAGAGGCAAAAGTCCTTGAGGTGTACGCACAGAATCTTATGTAACAGAAGGTAGGGTGTTCTCACGTTCCATCATAGTGTCATCAACTGCAGTGGTCTCTCTGAACTGGACCTGTGGGTTGGGAGACCTGCACACCCACAGGTATACCAGAAGAATGAGCTTCAAAACACCAACCTCCATCGCAGCAGCACCCTACTGCAAGGGATGGGAAGTTTTATTGAAGAAAACAACTTAAAAGAGAAAGAAATACAGGATATGTAGAAAAGAAAAATTATGTAACAGGAAAATCAGAATCAGTAATCCATGGCATCAGTATCCATAATTCTAGTACAGACACCAATGGCAAAAGTTTTAATTCAGAAAAATACATGTCTTTCAAATCTCATTCAATACCCTGAAAAATGGTAACAAGAGATATATCCTGCTGTTCTAAATTAAAAAGACAGTGAGTATTCCATATATGCCATTTGATAATTACGAAAAGCAGACTCAAAGTGTTCACATTCCAATGTTTCTAAGAAGGTGTAAAAAACATACATCAACATTTCATAAGTTATTGTAGTAAACAAAGGTTCTCGCCATCTTGCAGCCAATAAGGTTCAAAACTAGTTATATAAGAATAGAAAAGAAAAGGTGTGGTATAGTTTCTTCCTGCTGATGGCATCCAGGTCTGGAACAGAGTCTGTCCTGTAGTTGTTTATGTTTGTGATTGTTTAACATTAATGCGCTCATGGCAACTTAGCCAGTGTAAATCCCACATCTTCTGGGGAATTCTAGAGTTATGTAGTAAATCATACAGGGCATTTAGATGCTGGCTTGGGCATTTGGGAAAAACTACAATATCTAAACAGACATGATCTACTAAGTATCTATATAAGGCTTTTCTAGAAGTAGTTGCCATCATATGGCTAGTAACCTTTACTGTTTTAGACAAAGAAAGGTATCCCTAACATAAGCAGGGATCTGGGGAGAATGTTTCAAAACTGTCAATTTATTTAGTTCCCACTTGTGAAACCAAGAACCACGAGGAATCAAGGAACCAAGGTTCCCACCCTTATCTCGATTAACTAGTGGAGGCCTAATATTATTCATTAAAAAATGCTAGTATAAAAAAATATGCTGAACCGTGGCAAGACCACCTTCCTGAATGGGTAGATACGTGACAGGGCATTTAATGGCACTGAGGCGCTGCCCCATAAAGCTTGAATAAAAGACTTAATAATCTGGTCTCAAGTTGTTTTGGGGGTAAGACGATGCTAAAAAAAGGAATATAGGGAGTAGATAAGTCTTAATCATATAAATCATCTATTTCTTGCACATCTTCCAGGTATTCCAGCAGGAAACCATGGACTGAGCATAGTCCACTTTAGAAGTCCAATTAAGGATGTCCAAAGGACTGTTCCCATATAAAATGCCCAAAATTTAATCAGCTCATCACTAACTGTGAGGCCAACAATATCAAGCTCACCCAGTAACGGAGGACCCAGTTTTCGACCCATGCATTTATCCAGATGAAGTGTCACACAGAAACAGACCCAAATATAGCACAATGCTGTAAAGTGGAATGTGCAGAAGCAGTGTCTGCTACCATCACACTCATGTCATCTGCATAAGCTATAATGGAATGAGGAGTGGAAGGAGTGGCAGAACAATGTGAGCCACATTGATGGAACAAAGTAAGGGATCTAAAAGAAAACATACAAGAGTGGGCTAAGAGGCAGCCCTGTCTAACCCCTCTGTGCAGAGGAAGTAAGGACCTTTCCATCCATTAACCAAAGGGACAATGGTGGCAGATTGGTAGAGCAGTTGAAGTATAGTAGGGTACATTCAGGGACTTTATTAGGGCATAGAGTATACCATAAAAATTCATGACATACAAAATCAAAGGCTCGATGCTGATCTAGAGAATATGAAGCCTTGCAAAGCACTGAATTCCCATGTTCAGTTAATTCCCAAAGTAAAATAATATGGTACTGTATGCATCTCCCAGGGACACTGCTCGATTGGGCAGTGGAGATCACATAGGGGCCAATTTGGAAAGTCTAAGTGCCAAAACTTTAGTCAAAATCTTGAAATCAGTGTTCAAAAGACACAAAGGTCTCCAACTGGAAAGAAGTCTTTCATCACCTTTTTATATAAATAAAACAAACAACCCATGTTGAAATCCAAAGGGAGATTATAATTTTGTAAAATTTAATTATGTACTCCTGCCAATTCAGAACACAGGTCAGCAGATAATATTTTAGTGAGCTTATTATGGAGGCCATCCAGGCTTGGTGTTACTCCTGGGTGTAAAGACTTGATCACTGCTTGTATTTCTTGAGCATGTATCTCACTATCTAACATATTTACAACAGAGGAGGGATGTCAGAAATCTGGATGAGGTAAAGATAGCCTAAAATATTAGTGGAGGGAGGAGGTATAGGACCAAGCATCCTCTCCTTATAACATGTAACTCGATGTCTAATATCTGAAATAGTAGTGAGTTTACAGAGTTATCATTAAAAAGTGTATTAAAGGTTTTACAATCAACCCTTTTCCTAATATTAGCATATAGGCAGAAAATGTCACTGGTACCAGAGGTCCCAAAATGCTGTTGGTGCTGGATGAAGGAAGCTTTCAGAAGGTGATAGTCCATCAAAAACTGTCTAAGATTACTAATTTGTTCAGAGAAATGATGACCAATCACGTGAGACAAGTAAGGAGTTTCTGTAGTTGATGTCTAGTTTTATGATTATGAAAATATAGGAGTCATGTTGATTTTTACTATACCATTTGAATAAAGTCCGAATACCATTTTTGTTTCATGCCACCAATTCCAAGGAATATCATATAAGAAAATGGAAGATTTCGATTCTTAATATAATTGGTCAATTGACATAACAATTGTGAATCATTTAAAAAGGAGTGTTCAATTTCCAGGTACCTGGACCAAAATATTTTTTTCATGGAAGGCCAAAGGAAATAGATAATAAATTATGGTCAGAAAATTCTGCAACCTGAATGACAGCATCAGAAAGGCGTAGATGAGAGGAGATAAACAAAAAAATCAATACGGGTTGCTAGGGGTCCTTTGTGAAAAGTGGGAGTATGCTGGCCTGTAAAGGATAATTATGCATACTGTAATTTTGTAAAATGAATCAACTGTCTGAGAAAATTCATATCACAAAACAATTTGGTAGTTTTAGAGGTAGAAGTCTTATCCTTGGTGGATAAACCACAATTGAAATCACCTCAAAAACAACATTCATAAATGTGTACAAGTAAGTTTGTATAAGTTTCAGTAATTCAGTTCTGAGGATTTTATTTGGGAGCATATATATTTATTATCCTAAAATGGACAGAAGAAATCAAATCATCCAATAAAACAAGTTGGTCAGGGAATAAATCTAACATTTTATAATGGTAACATTTGGTATACTAACAGAAAATCCAAACTTGAACAGGGTTCTTGCCCAAAAGACCAATAAGAAGTCCTGAAATCCAGGCATGTTTAGCCTTGCAAATCTCTGTAAGGGTGTGGAATCATACATCCTGTAAAAGGATGAGTCCTGCAGTTAAGCTGGACAAAAAGAAAAACTGCATTCCTCTTAGTTTGTTTTTAATACTGTTAACATTAACAGTATGTACAGAGAAAGCAGACAACATTTTGAAATGGAGAAAACAAACCAAAATCAGAAAATAGAAATCACCTGGGTCTACCTTTCCTAGGGTACATTCCCTGTGTTTCAATTTCACCTTTGCTCTCCATTTCTGAGAACCCAAATTGTCAATGGCTACTTGTGTCTGTGGTCACCTCAGGATGGGATTATAAGACAGAAGAAGTGTCAGAGTCCATGTTATCCTGAGGGTGTCGCAGCAACTCAAATTTATTGGTTTGAGCTATAGTGGTGGATTTCACAGCCTTAGAGGAAGGTAAATTACCTCTCTTGACCCCGTGTCACTCTAATGAGGGTTCGGGGGGTTCATAGAAGTCACTGAAGTGCTAGGGAATGAAGGAGAAGGTACCTCTTTCAGGGTTGAAACGTTAGTTGTGACTGCAGGAGTAGGGTGTACTAAATGAGTTGTAGGCAACTCAGAAGTTTGGACAGGAGTGGGCTGTTCCTAACTAAAGAAGGGGTATCAACAACAGGAGTAATAGATTGGTGGGGATATGCTGAAGCACAGAAAATGTGCTCTTCAGTCTGGAGCATTGTGCAACTGTAATGAGCAGTCTTTGTTCCTCCCCATCAGCAAGAGTCGGGGAGTTATGAACTGCCCAGGTGCATGTTCGAAAGGTATGCCTAATTCATCACAAAGGACACAGAGGGGTTCTTTCACACATTGGGAACCCGTATGTCCAATAGCTCCACAGACAGAGCATTTAACCCTGTCACAAATGCTGCTGATATGGTTACTAGAGCCACATTTGCAGCACGTTTTAGGTTGACCAGGGTAAAAAGTACTCCCTATCTTTCCTAGCATAAAACTATTTGGTAGGTGCTGAATCCCAGTATCAGAAGTCCAAAGGATAACCCTTGCTTTCCACCCACCAGTCCATAGATTCTCTGAATCAAAAATAGCCTCAGGATCAGAAAGTAAAGTACATCTCTGTTTTAACCACACAGTAATATCATTCAGACTCACACCTCATTACAAAATAAGATGGCAACAGTTTTCTGTGTGGGTTAAGTCAAAGGAATAGCATTAAAAGGGGCCATAAAGGAGATGTTTTGAGCTCATGAAATTTCCTCCAAAATTTTTCTAAACCAGCTAAGGCCTTAAAACTAACATCAAAATGCGTTTCAGAGAAATGTATTAAAGCTTGTATTTCATAAGCAGCAAACTTCATTGAGTCTTTTAAGAGGGTGGGACCAACAAAAAAAAGATCTGTAGTTCAGATAATCCCCTAAGTATTGTAGTCAGACAGCATTGTGTCTTTTGGCTTGCTGCACAGGAGGTTGAAAACAAGCAGCATACAATTTAGAATTAGTGACAGATTAAGAAAAGTAGAAACAACAGGTTGAGGATGAGACCCACAGCCCTGGGGAGTTTGGTGTCAAGTTTGTTCAGATGTGAAAGGTCCAAACATGAAGTAGGATTCTGAGTCAGGAGAAGTTCATCAGGCAGGGAGAGGTCTAAAGAATTATCCGGTAACATGGAATCGTGGAGAAGCAACAAAGTCTGTTGTCACTGGTAACCGCATTTGAATAGGGAGGAACCAGAATGCCAAGTCCCAACAGCCGGATACTTCTCCCACCCGCCGCCTCAAGGGCTGACTCAACTGACCATTCCTTCATCAGCGGTACACCAGGCTTTTCAAAGGAAGGTAAAGCATTAGGCAAAGTAACAGCATGAGAGGTACCTGAAGAAATCGGAATGGGAGGTGCAGTCTGTGTAGGTGCCCGTGAGCTAGAGAAACTGTTGAAACTGACAAAGAATGCGGAAGTGTCAAAATCAGCGAGGAAGCATTAGAAGCCACATTGTTAGATGCTGAGACATTAGAAAGATTTTGCAGGTAGGGAATCAGGCTGAGTTTTAAGAGCTAACAATCGCTGTCTAATAGCAAAATAATGCTGCTCTTCAATTCAGAGAAGTAAATCCACATTTTGAGAAGTAGAAAGGAAGGCTTACTAAAATTGATTGAAGTTCAGGCGGTAGATGTCGTATCCAGAACCAGGGAAGCAGAGGAAGTATCTTGGGCTGAGCTCTCCTTGCATTGATCCACAGCAGTAGCAGGAAATAATCAAATCCACAGAAGCCCACTTTACCATTAGTCCCTATACTACTCCACCACTAGCGGCCACCGCTGAGCAGTCTGTGTTTCTCCTGCACACAAGGAATCCACTTGGTTTTTAGATAGCATAAAAAATGCAGTTCCTCACTGCTATTATTACCTTGCTTTGCATAGCCTCATCCTCCTCCCTACCTTAGACAACCCTACCCTACCAGACCCTGTGCCACTGCCTGCCTTCACTCTCAAGCTTACACCCCACTCCTCCTCTGCTCCACCTATATACTACCTACACCTGGGGCACTACTGGACCCTAGGGCCTCTCCCCTCTCCACGCTGCAGCTCCTGCCCTATATCCCTCAATCCTCTTAGCCCCAAAGACAAACTTAACCCCATCTTAACCTACCCGAGGGTGCACCATTAAAATCATGCTCCAGTTAAGGAATGCCCTGATATTCCTGTTATTCTTAGCTGGGGACGTCAAATGGAACCCAGGACCACAGGCACCCATGGCCACCCCACCACCAGCTCAACCCGCACCCCTCCCTAAAGGTCTCAAAATCGTGCACTTAAATATATGCAGCATCCAAATAAAATTGCTGCCCTACAAACAACTGTTCTTACCCTTTGCCCTGACATTGTAATCATCACAGAGTCATGGCTGAAGCCCCATCACCGTAACGAGGAATTCTATACCCGATTTCTAGCTAATCCGCCAAGACAGGCAGGGAGAAAGAAGGTGGCGGTGTTGCTTGTATGTCACATCAAAGCTTCAGTTTTCAGAAATCACCTCACCAACGCCCTCAATAATCATGGATTCCTCCTGATCAAAATCCCCCTGCCCCATTCTATCCCAGTGTACATAGCTGGGTCATACTGCCCACCGACACACCACTAACCTGCATCCTTGAACACCTAGGGCAACCTGAGGGCCCTCACAGAAGGCGGAGAACTCCACAACCTCGGGATTTCAATCTGAACTGGCTGGGAGGTGCTTGCATCCAGGCACGCTGCCAGGTAAATGCACTAAACTTGCACCAGCAAATAGGTGAACCCACCCGCCTAAACCACAAATCTAAGAACACACACTACTGGACTGGGCACTCACTACCCACCCACACAGGATACTCAAAGCAGGCCTCCTACCCGACTCCCTTAGCGACCACCACATGATTTACGTAGTGCGTAAAATCTTCCATCCCCTGCCCCCCACCGTCTGCTGCACTGCAGAACCTACAAATCTTTGGATCTGCCAGCACTTCTATACGCCTCTCCACCATTGACTGGTCTCCCATCCCTAGCGCCACCTCCTTGGATGAGACCTTGGCTACTTTCATAAATTTCCTTGCTATCTGGGACATATATGCCCCCTAAAGAGATCCAGAGTCAGGAGCTCCCACTTACCCTGGGTAACCTCAAAACTCATGGAACAACTCCAAGCCAGAGACCGGGTCTGGAAACTTTTCAAGACCACTGGTTCTCACTTACACAACAGAATACCAGTCCTTGAAATGCCTGCACACATCTCATACATCAGTCCAAATCTAATTACTTCAAACTGACTTTCACAAAAAAACCGCGCCCACCCATCTCAATTTTGGAACCATAAAATCCCTCCTCACTCCGCCAACCCAACCCCCACCCCCACTCTCAACCTAGCAGGCAGATTCATAAATGACCTCGCCAGGTTGCATCAGCTTAATGACCACTTCTCCACCACTACTGCCTCGCTTCTCTCCTCCCACCCCACCCACCTCCACTCGATCTCCCTAAGGACCCCTACTCTCCTAACTCACCTCCCCGACCTCCTTCTTGCTCCGCCCAGTCACCCTGACCAGGTGTTAAAAATTCTACACTCTCTAAACACAACCAACGGAAAATGTCCATCTGGATTAGACTCAAAATGCTTCAACTCTCAGCCCTGGCCATAGCCTATCCCCAGCCACGCTCTATAATCTGTCATTTAAACTTGGTTCAGTACAAAATGGAAACAGGTCACAGTCATTCCACTCCCTAAGGAGGGGACCCTCCTCCCTTCAAATTATCGGCCTATATCTCTGCTCCCCATCCTTGCCAAAATTCAAGAGCACCTTGTTCTATCCCAGCTACACAACTATCTTGATACAATCTCTTTTCTCCCCTTTCAAGCTGGCTTAGGAAAAATCACTCCACCACCACATCCCTCCTTCATCTCACCAACTCCATCCTTACAGGCATTGACAATGGGACATTACATCAGCTATTTTATAGATCTAGCAAAAGCTTTCAACACAGTCTCTCACCCCTCTTGATATCTAAACTTGCCCAAACTGGTCTGACATCGACAGCACTCAGTTGGTTCCATTCATACCTGTCAGGCAGGTCACAAACAGTCCACATCGGTACAGCTCTATCCTCCCCTCCCTGTCACCAGTGGCGTACCTGAAGGGTCTGTACTTGGCCTCTGCTCTTCTCAATTTTCCTCAATGACCTGCCTGCTGTCTGCACACATTCTGGTATCCATATGTATGCAGGCGATACAGTGATATTTGCCTCTGGCCCATCTGGAACCACTGTAGCATCTCTCCTTCAGAAGGATTTTGACTCCATCCAACACTGGTTCATTAAGAACTAACTATTCCTTAACTCAAAAAAAAATGTCTCCCTCACCTTTGGATCCCGAGCCAAGCTAACCCGGCTAAGGATCGCCCACCTTCTTTACCTTGATAGGACCCTGCTTGAGGTCAGCTCCTCATATCAGTATCTTGGCGCCTGGCTGGATCAGCACCTTGATTTCTCAACACTTGTAGAGGCTCTGCAAAAAATTACATCCCATGCTGGGAGCTCTCTATCAGAACAAGTTCTGCATCCCTACAAACCAGGCAAGAAATGTTACAAAAGCGATCCTTCCAATTTTGACTACGGCGATGTCATTTACGGTGCTGCCCTCCAAACATCCTTAGCCAGGCTCGACCCTATTTATAACTCCTTCTGCTGGTTCACCTTGGACTGTCTGCCAAACACCCACCACTGCAACCTCTACAAATCACTTGACCTCCCATCACTCTAAAATCGGCAATTGCTGCACTGCACTAAAATCACTGCTAAATTCTGGTCACGACGCTGCCCTCCTACCTATCGACATCCCTAACTGCCGCCTCCCCACCTACCTATGATCTCAGGAACTCTGACTCTAGACTTATTCACATCCCTCACAGATCCACCCAATCAGGTCAGGTTGCTTTCAGCTTCAGACTCCCCAAATTATGGAACTCCCTAGCAGCCGACATCAGACACACCACAAGCACTCCACACCGAAATGCCCTCCTCAAATCGCATTTCGCTACCAACTGCTTATGCTTTCCCCATCGCTAAACTCCTGCTCAATCCTTATCAGCTATCCTGGTCTCCATGGCTAAATCAGTACCCTACGTCATTTTGTTTTGACCCTCCTCTGTTACTGTTTGTTATTCTCACCTACCCATTCTAGTAGGTATATCGACTCTCACTATGAAATTGCTGTTATTGCTACTGTATCACTGACTGTAAATACTGCTACTGTATTCACTGCCTGTAAATACTGCCTGTAACTACTCCTCACTTTGTATAATCTCTACATGCATCTCAGCAACTTCTACCATCCATTTGGGTCTTTGATGGATATCTACAACTTATGTATGTTCTATTTTGTGCTTTATGTATTTATGTACTACACCCTTGTAACCCCTTACTCCCAGGGCACATCTGGAATCGAGCGGTACTCTGCTCAGTATGCCTTCCTGGTAAATCTCTTAAATAAATAAATAAATAAGAAATCTTTTCAGTAGGCAACAAGATAATATTTTCAGTAGTTGTGGTCTCTCTCAATACAGAGACAGGGAGGAGACCATCTCTCTGCCTCCAACACCTCCATGTCCACCTCTGAAACTCCAGAGACCACCATCTTGGCAGCAAGGCCAGGATGAAAGGGGTCCCCACAGGAGAGTAGGGAATTTTCCGTGTGTATGCAAAATTTCCCCAGTCACTAAAATACCTCTGGCAGCTTAATATGGTTCAATTTATGTTGGTTTGCATCTGTATCCCCTACCCCGGACAAGGCTAAAATAAACAGTATTCTGTAGCCTTCCATTTCATGTAAACAAAAACTAAATAACTAAAAAAATTTGTTAGCATATTTTGATGACAATGTCTGTACAGTTATTGTATGTTTCAGATGAATACTTATGTAATTTTGAAACTTTCTACTAATGTTCACTTGTACTTTACTCTAAACAATGCTTGAATGGGTGCTAGGCCCCAATGTATTGTATCTGTTTATTTATTGGAATCTTTTTGCAACTCAATATACTTTATTAAAATTATCAAGAATGCACACCTGTGAAAGACAGCAACAATATACATAAGCACAACATTGAAACATTACAACCAAACAACTTTACATGACAAAACTGAAATAACCCTACCAAACCTTCCCCAGCCACCTCAGAACCCAGCTTCCCTGGTCCGCCATGCACATACTCCATAAAACCTCAGAGAGGCAACTGTGTGACTTGGAAAAGATAAATTCATAACTGAGATATAAGGAAAAAATTATGGAGGAGGATGAGTAATATATACAGAGGGAATAGAGGCAAACTCTGATACCTGAAGTGCTTACTTAATAGTGGCATAGAATGTAGACCAGCAATTCTGGAACTTCCTCCATGTGAAATTGACAAAAGCCACTGCCATTTCCACAATAAGGGCTTTTAAGAATTCCTACCACCATTCCAAAATGTCTTGGACCAATTCCCTTCCAGTGGCGTAGAATAATTAGTTTGGTAACTAGCGATATCATAGCTATATGAACTTCCTGTCAAACTGTAGGAATAACAGCATAGTCACCCAATAAACAATTTTGTTCTGTAAAAAGGAAGAAAGGTCAAAGTAGGGTGTAGTGGAACCTTTTAAATAATTTCAATAAATACAAGTGACTCTTGTCCAGGCCTAATGCTATGCCATTTCATATCTTGAGAATGCAATTATTTAAGCAATAATGCATTATAGTTTGTTTGTTGTGGTTGGATAACATCACATCTCGGTGGCTTGAAGCATGAGGAAGCAGGTCATGTTCAACACTAAGAAGTGGCATTATCCCATCACAATACACATCCCTGAGTTCATTATTGCTATTATACAATAGCTTGTTTATTTAAAAATTACAAAAACCTTGTAAAAGATTTTGACTTAATTTTGAATGTGGAGGTACATGTTCTTTTATTTTGGCCAATAGGTAGCACTGCATATTAATTTAGTGTATTTGCACATTCCTCCACTTTTTCTACTGTATTACTGCAGCTTTGTACTTTTTGCAGTCTGAATTGACTGATATTTGCATGTGGACTGGGATCTGTGCTTAAATAATGGAGGGATGACAATCTGTATTTGAATTATTGAGTTGGGAGGGAGAAAACTGAAAATGGCAATCATGATTTGGGAGTGCAGCACGTGCTACTGGCACTGTACTATTGTTCAGCTGCTGCATGCTCAGCTACTGTTCCCAGGAGACTAATTAGCCAGGTACTTTGAACAGAGCATGAAAAGTGAGTAACCACCAATAATAAAATATATTTATTGGAAGGTTGTGGCTGATGTGGGACTGGGAGAATGGCAAGCTGTACCAAGTGATGAACTGAGAGGTAAGCACATACACCCACTTCAGTTGCACTGTGAGCTGAGCATGAATTTTAACAAGTTGCAGTTTGTCTTTGCAGTTGTTTTACTGCTAATGTGTGGTCTGACAAGAAGTCCAGGAATAATGTTCATTTTGTGTGTGTTGGCGGGAAGGCAGGTTGGATGGCTGGACTGCAGTATGTGAGGAAAGTGTGTGGACTGACTCCTTCACATGTGAAATTGTGAACAGGTTATGTGGCTGCTGGACCTTGATACAGTGAAGTTGTGCTGGGATAATATCACTGTTCAAGTACAGTAGTTCACTCACCAATCAGATTCTCATAAACCCTTTCTGCTATTGTATAATGTAGAACTATGTGGTTTTAAACTGGACTGAGTACAAAGTTCATGGACTAGATGTTCTTACATTTTAATGAAGATACTCAAAACAGATAAATTGGTAATTTCTATGTCACTAGGATCCCTTGATTTATGTATGTGGATGAACAGGGCTTTCTTCCAGATTGATGGAATCAAAACAATTGAGAGGGATAAATGATATCTGTTGTACAAAATTAAGTCCACATTCATGCACAGTATGCACTTCATCAGACGTATTTTTTCTTCTTCTGTCAGATGTACTGCAAGTACTGTATCACTACACAGCAGCATGCTATACTAATACAATGAGGCAGACACCAGCCAGATATGAAGGTGAAAGGTGGGTCTGAGCCACTTGCCATCACCAGGGGTACACAGTGGCATAGCGTACATTGACAAGGAGGTGGTCTTTTAAACTAACAGGGACTTATATTTACAACTACAGCATAGCATTGGGGACCTCGTGAAGGAAGGAGTTGACTAGACCTTTAGGGATTAATATTTACACCTGCAGCATTATGATGGATACCAGTTAGGAGGGTACCCTAGCAGTTTTATGTTTCTCCATACATGGCACCATATATGTTGGGCGTGGCACTGCTTCACATGATCCATGAGCACAGGCTAATGCCATACAAGGTAAAAGAAATTATTATATGATGCAATTGATCCCATAGTGCACTGGTAGGCTAAAGGGATCATTTGCATCAAAAGGACTTCAAATATTGTCAGTTATTGCAAGTGCATTAACTGGGTAGTATTCAAAACTGCGTTTGCTCAGTGCCAGCCTAGAAGTACAGACAGATGACTCTGTGTGGCCAGCAGGGGTATATGTTTGTGCTGAGCACATTTTTGTGCTTTAGTTAGGCCTTTGCTTTGGGAGGAGCTATTCAGTTAATTTTGGTTATGCACACTGTACTCCAAACATGTTTGTATATAGCAGTATTAGGTACTGCATCAATTTTCACTCAGGATAGAGACTTTGTGCTGCACAAACTGGGACCTATGAATATTTGTCTTCTGATCTACCTTCTTGTCAGTCCTCAAATTACAAAATTTGGTACAATCTGGACCCACAGACAGCCAGATTTATATCCACATCACAACTAATTAAACTGTAAAAAGAAACCAATCTGAGAACAACCAGGTGTTATCTCATGAAACAGAAATAGAAAATTGTGTGCATTATGAAAAATATAATATTGGTTGTCTCACATACAGTAATCTACAACTCAAGCAGTCATATAGCTTATGTGTTTAAAATACAAATTCATACATGTAAAGTCAATCACAATCAGCATACTAGATAATATAGCACTGAAACATAATCCTACTTGATATGATTTTGCTGCTGCTGAGTTGCAGGAAGACCTAATTGCTAGCCTAATGGCCAAAATAGTTAACCTGATCTATGCACCACGGCATGAAGGACTAAGTAATTCCAGATTGAGCTCCATTTGGAATTTAAAAGGTTCTTGTGGTATAAAAAGAAAGTGCATGTGTGATTGTGATATGATGATAGGCATATTGCTTATTAATGTTTTGGGACCTAATTCTTCCTACATCTCTTAACACATGTATCAAACACATTTCTACCAAATCAATTAATGCCTTGGATGTCTTAATCTCAGCTTTCTGAAATTGGGACACATAGGTAGAAGACCCATTGAGCTGGCTGTTGTTCCTTTCATTCTACCACTTTCTTTATTAGCAGTTGAGTCCCTGTTTCCCAAGTAACATAAGAGGAAAATGGGCTGCAGCTAGATGCCAGGATTGTATTTACTGTCTGAAGAACAGGCTAGCTTCATGGCATGTAACTGGTTCATTTGATAGCAATAGAAAGATTACACATTTGTAGTTCCATACATATTATTAAATACTGGAAAATACTCAAATTGTCAGTAAATAGTGAAAAAATTGTGAACTGGTGTAGTTTAGGAATGAATGTGAGGCTTAGGTTTTGTATAGAACATTTCAGATTTTTGACTACAACTGTTTGGTCAGTGTCTTGAAATAGAAGGCCATCAGGGTAATATTTCTGTGCTCATCTGTAGTGTGAATACATGTACATGATGTCTGGGAACTTTTTTTTGTTAGACTCAGTACTGTTAAGAATTGGAAGAGTTTCCCCAGTAAAATACATATTCAGTTAGTTAGTTACTTAGTGAGTTGAAAATTGGTAACCAGGAAAGACACATTAAGCCAAACTTATTTCCAGTGTGACCGGGCAGAGGAACAGTGGAAGAACAGCAGCACAATACATAAAGACAAAACAGTTGAAGAACATTTAGTAAAACATTTGTGAAAAATAGAACAAATAAAAAGTTGTGTACAGAGACTAAAGTGCAGTACAGTTTGATATGAACACCTAAAAGTGCAAATTCAAGAAGTAACAGCAATACATGGTGAAAAGAACAATACTGACAATAGGCAATAAATTTATAGGGTGAGTTATTGCCTATCTAAGTAAATGGAGTGAGAAAACTGTAATGGTATGGAAGTGACGCCATGGACAGAGTGTGGACCCTGTTGGCTGCATAACAAGACAGTTAAGGCTCAAACAGAGATATTTCAGAGGAAGGGTAAAAGGAACAGGTGGGGAGGGTTGGAGTTTCATTTGGTGCTTGAGGGAGTTGGGGCATAATAAGAGGTGAAGAGAGAGGGAGCTAGCTTCAGAGTGAGGGAAATTGAAAGAATGGCAGACTGCCAAGCAGGAGAGCAAGGATGAGGCATGGTAAAAGTGCAATGGTCCTTGGAATGGAGGAACAGTAAGCAGGAGAGAGTTGGAAGAGCAGACAGGAAAGGTAAGAGGGAAGAGAACCAAAGCAGCATTTGGATATGAAGGTGCTACAGTGAGCCTGACTATGTTAGGGTAGAGGGAGGATGGAAAGGATGAATACAATGAACAATGGTGGGCGTGAGGGGAGTTTGTAGCAAGGTGGCAGAATGAGTTGAAGTGGTGTCCAGTCTAGCAAGGAGGAGCAATGTCATAGACTAAATCTGCATAGTCAATGACAGGAGCACTGTTTTGGTCATGAGCGGCTTGTGGACATGTAGAGATAAGCAGTCTTTGTTGCAGTATAGGACACCAGCCTTGGTCCAGAATTTTGCATGGATGGCATTGATATGGGCTGAGAAGTCATGGTTACTGTCTAGCCATACTCCAAGATACTTGAAGGACTGAACTGCTTCATAAGGCTTACCATCCAGAGTGATGAAGATGGGGGTGGGGAAGTGAGGCTGGCCAGTTTCTGACTGGTACCAAAGGTCATGGACACCTTTGTTTTAGTGTTGACTCGGAGTTGTTGGAATGTATCCAGTGTGAACATTGTTGGAGTCCCACTGGGGTGTTTCTTCCACAGTTGTGGTGGAGGGACTAGAGGTAAAGATGACTGAGTCATCTGTATACATGTGGATATGTGAGTTGGTGCAGACAGAGGAGAGGTCATTCAGGAAGATGAAGAACAGGATGGGACCCAGGATGCAGCCCTGTGGGATCCCAGCCTGGACAGGAAGGGAGGAAACAGGATGTCTACAACCTACCCAGATTGTTTTCAGCTAGTTAGGTAGGAATGGAACAAAGCAACAGTAAGAGCTGAGAAGCCAGCAGACCTCAGCTTGTCCAGAAAAGAATGTGTGGGACATCAAATCAATGGCTTTGACCAGATCAATGACTATAGTAGCCATAATGTGCACCTGATTTATTCAAGAGAAGATAGTAGAATTAATGACACACAGCAGGGAGAAGATGGTGGAATGGTTCCAGACTGGATGTATGAAAGGAAGTTTGAGGGTGAAAAGAAGTTGGGAGTCTAGAAAGCTCTTGATGCCTATTGAGATGTCTGCTATGAAGATCCCAAATAACACAGGTCCCAGTACAAATCCCTGTGGCACCTTACTTGTCATCACCTGGGGATGAGGCTCCCATCCCACCACCACCCTCTGCTGTCTCCTTGCAGCCAATTCACTACCCATCCCACCATCATTTTCCATGCCCTGTGCCTTCCTTGCGTATTACCTAGCTGCCCATGTGGCACTGAATCAAAGGCCTTACTAAAGTCCAGATACAAGGTATCCACTGCATGACCAAGGTCAAATTGTGTGGTTACCAGCCCAGTCATAGTACTCCACCAGGTTGGTCTGACAGGATCTACCTGAGACAAATCCATGAAGTCTGCCATCCTGCAGCCCATTAGCCTCTAGGAGAGAAACCAGCCTCTCCTTTAGGATTGTCCCCATCAGCATTCCAATGATGGATAAAGCTCACCGATCTGTAGTTTCCTGGCTCATCTTTGTGGCTGCTGTTGTCGAGGAGTACCACATGCACCATCCTCCAGTCCTAGGTACAGTCCCCGAGTCCAAGGAAGTATTGAACAGGTCTGCCAAGGTTCTGCCAGGACTTCTGACAGCTTCTTTAGCACCTAGGGTGTATACTATCTGGTTCAGGTGCCTTGTCCATCCTCAGTGCCCTCAAGCCCTCAGTACCCTGCACACTGTAATTTCCCATCTGTTATCTCCTCTTCTCCTTCGCCCCTTTGGTTATAGCTCCCCCTTTCTCTTTAGTAAATATTGAGCAGAAGTACTCATTTAATGTTTCTGCCTGTTCTGCCCCTGTTTCCACCACCCCGATCCTTGCTATCTGGTCCTTACAACTCCTTTTCTCCTTGATGCACCTGAAGAGTCCTTCTCCCCTCTTTGATGCCCTATACTAGTCAGAATTCCCTGGACACCTTAGCTGTCCTGACTGCCTTGTCACCTAAATTCACCCTTTAGGTATTCCTCCCTGTCCTCCCCTCTCCTGCTTTTTTGTACTTTCTAAAGGTGGCTCTTTCTTCCTTACTTTTTCCATGACTCCTGCTCACCCAGCTAGGCTTCTTGGCCCTAGCCTTCCTACTCTGGACCCTTGTACATGTCGTGGTTACCACCTCAATTCCCAGTTTAATGACCTCCCACCTCTGGTTAGTGTCCACATTTGGATGGATCCTGGCCAGATGCCCCTGTATTATTTCCCTTATCCTCCCAAAGTTGGTCCTCCTGAAATCTAACACCCTTGTGTCCTTTTCTACTCCCCTTTCCCCAGGTTAATCGTGCACCACACTGAGTGGTGGTCACTTCCTGCCAATGGTTATTCAACCCCCAGCTCCCTCACAAACTCACCATTCACTAGCATGAGGTCTAGGGTGTTCCCTAACTTGCTGGCTTATTGACCATCTGCATTAGGAAGCTGTACTTGAAGGCATCCAGAAGTACCTGCATTCTCCTATTCATGTTGGCTGGGGTACCCCAATCTACTCCCAGCAGGTTGAAGACTCCCACGATCATTGTGCTGCCCTCCTGCATGTCCTTCTGATCTGTCCTGCTAGTTCTCTATCTAACTCCTCAGTCTGAGAGGGAGGCCTGTACATCACTCCCATCCTGAGGGTCCTACTTTTGGAGTCCTGAGCTCCACCCATAATGACTCTGCTGCCCTCCAACCTGACACACATCAGTCCTTCCTCACATGCAGCTCCACTCTCCCCTTTCCCTTTACCCTGTTCCTGTGAATTAACCTATACCTTGGTACTGCCAGGTCTCAGTCATGGTAATGGGTGGCCCATGTCTCGGTGATGGCCACTATGTCCACCTCTCCATCTACCATGAGAGCCTGTAACTGCTGTTTTGTTCCCTAGACTCCTAACATCTAAGATTACCACCTCCATCCCACTTCCTTCCTCTGTCTCCCTACTTGCTCTCCCTTTTAGCATCCCTCCTGACCTCTTCTTAGTGCCTTGCTGCCGGTATGGGGATAAGCTTGTTTGACTTCCCTTCCTGTGGATCCTGCCTGACTTCTGCCCACCTGCCATCCCCCTCTTCTAGTTTAAATTCTCATTGTTTGCTAAGTAGTTCCCCAGTTTCTGTTTCAATACCCTCATTTCCTCCTCACTCAAGTGTAGTCTGTCCTTAGCGTAGCGATCCTGCCTCCCAGGTGCTTCCTAACCCCCCACCAACCCTTACCCTTTGGACTGACACCATTCTCTTAGCCACGTGTTAAATTCTTCTTTCCTCAGCTTCCTTGCCATGTTCGCCTTGGTTGCTGGAAGCACCTCTGAGAAAGTTACTGATCTTTCTGCCTCCTCACAAATCAGCCCCAGCTCCTCAAGCCTCCTCTGGACTACATCTACCATATTTACTGCCAGTTAACTTGTTCCCAAATGCTGAACTATGTGAGGTTTCTCCTACCCTCTTAGTATACTTCAGAACAGATTGACTCACCTTTCTGCTGTCATGCCAGGCATGGCCTACACCCATATACGACTGTGCCCCTCCACTTTGCTTCCCCATTTGATCCTTTGAGTACTGAGTCTCCCAGCACTAGGATCCCACCCTTGTTTTCATGTTCTGCTCATCTTGTCCTTCCATGATCTCTTTCCATTCCTCTCCATTCCTCCTCCTCCAGTGCAGTTTTTCCCCTTCCACTCCTGTTGTAATGTCCCCTGCCTCTGCCCTGTTCTCCTGCTCTCCTTTTCCTCTGATTTTTCCTCCCTCAACACCAGGCTCCACTGGCCTCCTCCGCCTGATACAGCCTTACCCTTTTCCTCTCATACCTCCCCACCACCCCTTAATTAATTGACCAGTCCCGATAACATACCCACTCAACCCTTTGTCCCCATTCTGTTCTCACCTTGTCTGTCATCAGCCCTCCTCCCTATACTCCACATCACATCCCCTGATAATGACAGTACTTCAAACTGATTTTCAATGCCTCCTTCACTACCACCTATTTCTCTAGTCTTCTGCTTGCCCTCTACTGCTGCTGAATCTGAGACTGTTTGATTCCTTCTTCCTCCTATCCTTCTTTTCTCCCTTTCTTGCCCTCATTTGTCCTCTGAATCAGGACCCTCTGTCTCCTTCCCCATCTGCCAATGTATTTCTGTTCCTCCCATCCCTCTTTGATCTGTTCTACCCCAAAGTTACCCTCCTTCCTCCCTAAACACTGAGTTGTCCACCATTGTAGCCCTCAGTCCCTCCTAAGCTCTGCTAGTAAACAGCTGATCTCATTGCTAAGCTGCCTTATTTGCCTACACAAACACCCTCCACTCTCCACACAATATTCAGAAAGAAAGAAAGACTGCCACCCCGCAGTTGTTGCAGCCTACCACCCTTCACATCCCACTGTTCACCCACCAGCATCCCCCTTGTTTTTGATAGCAGGATACCCATACCCCATCACCCTTCCCATCTACCTTTTCCAGTTGCACCCATGATTTCCCAGCTCCTGATACCTTATCCTCATGTACAATGCTAGCCAAGCAACAATGCTTGCCCCAAATAAATGCAGTCTGTCCCTAAGTCCTAAAGCAGGTGGGACCTCCTGAATTGTACCTATAAAAGCCTTTTTCCTTAGGATGTGTGCTGATGAAAAATAAGAAATAACAGTTCCTTCCTCATTCTTCTTCCTGCTTATGCCTCCTAATTGCTATCTGCTATCTCCTATTCATTTGTTGTTGTGTTGCTTTGCAACATCCTGTGTGATTGCAGGATGTTCCAAGTACTATGGGACCCACCCTATAAATGAAGGCTGAGCATTGGGGTGGGTGGTTATGGGGTGGGTGGGATCAACCCCACAGACTGAATTGAGTAGATGAGTAAGGTGAGCTGCAATAGCAGGAGGTGAGAGGTGGAGGAACTTGAGGCTTTGACTGTCAGGGCTGGACACTGACAGGTAGAGGAGGAAAGATCAAACAGTGTGTTCTGATGGTGACAAGGGGAGGTGGAACCCAGTACAGTGAGATCTAAACAAGAGTATGACACAGAATCCCTCCATATCATTTTTGTGGATTGTATGGCTTTCCATCAGATTTTAAATGCATGTATTTCATGTGCCTCATGACCAACGTAAAATACATTTATATGATATGATATGATATGATATGATATGATATGATATGATATGATATGATATGATAAAATTTATTTTAGACAGGCAGTAATTTGTTAGGATACAAATCCCATTTACAACAAAGTCCTGTGCAAGCATCAAGTACAAAAACTAGACATAACATAAAATTAACAAAACAATTACACAATTAAGAAAATCAATTAAAAACAGGTACAATCTTTTCTTGGCAGTTCATATAATCTTATCTTAAACGTGGTTAGAGCTACTAATATGCTTCAGTTTATGTGACAGATTGTTCCAGTGATTTTCTATGCTGTTTTGTAGCATTAAATCTCATCTCCCATCTTATTATAGGATCTGGACATCAAAAATCGGCTATTTGCAGCTCTTGTAGTTACCATTGGACTGTTAGGGTGGACTCTTGTGACTAAATTCTGCAAAGGATGCTTACTTTTATTAAATAATGTGTTATAGCATATAGTAAGCCAAATATATCTTCTTTGCCTTCAGGGTGATGGCAATTCAACGCCTTATAAATTGTGCAATGATGTATTTTAAATTTACTTCTGTGGCAAATTTTCCTAATCTGTAATATGTTTTGTTTACTTTTTCCAATACTTTTGTGTAGTGCATGTACAAATCAAGCCGTATTCATGAACTGGGATTAATAACTGTCTGACCAACCTCTTTATAATTTTAAGGGACAAGCTACAGACCCCTTCTTAGGACCCCAGTCTTTGATTTACATTCCTAACCTGTGTGGAAATATGTCCTCATAAGTCAAACCAGAGTCCACCTGAACTCCCAAGTACTTGTAACTGACCACACTTGCAATAACAGTACCATCTTGTAGCTGAATCTGTGGCCTGATCTGCCAGCTCTGCATGTCTCCCACCAAATGCCATGCACTAAGAATTTTTTTGAATAAAGGAGCAGATCAGAGCCACAGAGCCACTTCTCCATATCTACCATATCTACCTGCAACTGAAGCTCCATAACTTCCTTGCTTTCAGCTGATGACACTAAAATAAATATATATATATATATATATATATATATATATATATATATATATATATATATATGAATATATATATATATATATAGAGAGAGAGAGAGAGAGAGAGAGTGGCATGATAGCACCACTATAGTTCAGGTTGAGTAAACTGTTTAATGTTAAATCTAAAATTTAGAACATTAATATCTTAGGCTCCCTTTGACAAAATGGGTTGAAGTTTTCTATGTGTGGTCTAGGATGCACATTCTTGATATATGAACTTTTTGTAATGGCAGCTTGTGCAGTTTTGAGATGCAGATGTGTCATTTCTAGAAAACTACATTTTCACATACTTAAAACATTGCTTTTGCTTTGGTCTACAACCTACATGAAAAGGAATTTTTGCCTAAAACATGCAGGGGACACCTGTTATGTCCCAAGGTAGAACATTTGACAGGTCCAGTGAAAACATGAAGGGGTTGCAGAGTTACAAGGCTTTAAATTATAGTGGTTTCATAATTTTTATTTCATGTCAGGCTGTTTTAGCTATAGCAGCATAAAAAAGATATTGTGGCATCTGAAAAGGTGTCATTATTATTTTAGTGGTGCAACACTATTTATTCTACCACAAAACCATAAATAAGGTTGTGACACCTTTTGAATTTGCAACACTAATTTTCCATATATGTTTCTGTTTTGTTGTTTTGTTGAATTTTGTAGACCTGGTAAGCCCACTGGACCTAGAAGTCCCTTTTCAGGGGTGACCAGGGCAGGGGGATACAAATGGTAAGCAACTGAAATTGAACCAGATTAAGCTGTTGATGGTATTTTTAGTGAATGAGGGAAATTTGGCCAGGACACCAGGTAAATTCCTCTACTTTCCAGCAGGGGCTTGACTTCCTGACAGCAGAATGGAACAGCACAGTTTGAGCCAGACAGCAGGGAGGAGGAAGTGCTGATGTGGCAGGGAGATGGCCTTCTCCCTGTCTTGTATACCACTAGAGGCAAGAAAATGAGTTCAGACACTTTTTGGATCAAGAAGATAGACATGAGGAGCTGGAAAGGTAAAAGAAGGAATTAAGAGAGAAAACTTCTTCAGTGGAGATGGAGGGAGGAGATGTTGCATGCATGAGTAAAAAATGTTTTGAAAATAATCAGCAAAAGAGTAAAGAAACAGAAGGTCTTATAGAGCCAGTTATTTCTGTTGTGGAAAGAAAGAAAATAGGCCAGACTCTGTCAGGCTAAATTGAGAAGCAATGATGTGGCAGTATCAAAGAAGTTGTACCCGCTGAGACGGGAAAAAACAGGTGAAAGTGTCAGCCCAGAAAGGAAAGGCGTAAAGTAAGTCAGAAACAGCTTTACCTGAAAAGGATTGTAGAAAGCAAGATAGAAAGAAAAGAAAGAGCTAAAACAAATAAAGAAAACACAGATTTTGAAGATATTGAGGAAGTAACTGGAAAAAAGAGCCCATTAGAAACAATAAAGGAGAAAAAAAGGATGTTTCAGATTCAGAAGAGTGAACTTTAGATACTTTGCAGACACACTTGAATGGGTAACAGAAGCCTTATTACAAGCAGATTGGAAAAGAAAGGATGATGGGTCTGGGTGGTATCTGAACAGACCCAGTACACCAGAAATTAGTAAAAACAAAAAGAAAACACAAAGGATGTAGAAATAAATTTGGGAAAAAGTGGATGAAGCTGAAAAACAGAAAGATGCAACATCAGAGGCAGATAAAACAAAGAGATAATTTTGATGGACTTGATAGCTATAATGAAGAGTCATCTATGGAGCTTGAGCAGAAAATGATATTAACAGATAAAGAAAAGCAGGAGGAAGGGAAGGCCAGAAGGAGAAACCGTGGGTGGAGATACCAAGAAAGATTATTTCTAAGATATAAAACCGTAGTAGCTAAAAGAAGAAATGCAGTACGCCTGAGATTTAGAGGGCCCTCTGAGGATGTGCCAAACAGAAATTTTATTGGTGAAAACTCTTAATGAATAAAATGAAGTTTTATCCATATGAAATATATGCCCTTATTCATGTACCAGGAAGTACAGAATTTGACATAAGTTTTAAACATGGAGGAGGGTTGACAGCTTTGGAAATTATATCAGCAAATGAAATATATAGATTTATAAAAGGATTTCTTGGTTATTCCCTTATCAAAACCTGCTTTTAAGATAGTGACCATGTTACTCGAAATGAAGGTGTTAATGTTATCGACATTAATTTCTGGATCAAGCAGAGGGGTGTAATGCATGGACTGCCAGAACCAATATTGGATGAAATGGTCTGTGGACAGGTGGATGGAAATATAAACTAACACAAACATGTAGATGGGAAATTCAACATTTGCCAAACTGTTCCTTTCTAGGTCAAGATAGAGGCATTGTTGTTTTTATGCAGGCCAAGTGCAGGCCTGCTATAAATGTGGACAGCGAGGTCACTTAAGTAATTTCTGTGGTAAAGTCAAGTGAGGCCTATGTGGGTTGTTGGGCATATTGGGGCAGAATGCACAAACCAAGTAAATGTAAGTTTATATGAAGTGGAAGGCTACACTTT
This sequence comes from Neoceratodus forsteri, assembly GCA_016271365.2. Lineage (NCBI taxonomy): Eukaryota > Metazoa > Chordata > Ceratodontiformes > Ceratodontidae > Neoceratodus > Neoceratodus forsteri. The sequence continues at coordinate 1,375,604,510 of CM028132.1, read as the reverse complement.
GCAAATGTCCCTGGGCCTCCCATAACAGCCCAGAAACTAGAGAAAAAGCAGAGCAAGATGTCTATCTGGCTGTGGCACAGGAAGAGAAAGAGAAGCAAGATAAGGTAATAAGGGTAGCCATTATCAAAGAGGACATGGAAAAGGAAAACAGGTACAACCTTGGACTAAAGGGTTGGTAATACCAGAACAAAAGAAACAAAAGAAAAAGCAGGACTTTAAAAATGGAAGAGAAGACAGAAAAGAAACTGGATTAACTATGGTTACACGATCTAAAAACAAGAAGAAGAGTACAGCAAAACAGATAATTTCATTGAAAAAGATCATGAAGGTGTAGAGTTAACAAATAAATACACCTTATTACAAGACAAGAATGGTCCACTATGGAGGAGGGCTCTGACCAGTCCAATAAGGATCTTTCTGAAGGTGCAGGAGAGGAAGATGGAGACACAACAGACATGCAGGTGTCAAAGAAAATGAAAAATCTAGAGGAAGGGTGACAGTGAGGAAAACAAAATTGGAATTTTAAAATGCCTCACCCATAATACTAATAGTATCAAAAATAGAAGGAGGAGGCTGGTAACTTTAAAAACTATATGGCTTAAAAGTGACATATGTATTCCAAGACACAAGGTTACACACTATTGATGAAATTCAGTAAACTCCAGAAAGACTGGACATGGGGACCATCCTTAAGGTCCTTGGATAGATAGGTGTACAGGGTGGGGGTAGCTTTCTTCTCATGATGTTCACATTTTAAAAGTAACAGATTTGGTACATGGAAGAGCTATGATTATTGATGTTATCTTAAAAAGAATTAAGTGAGAATTATTGTAATTTATAATCCACAAAGAAAAAAAAGAAAGGAATATGCTAATGAATCAAACAGAGGCTTATTTGCATACTTAAAAACTTGTGGTGTGAGGGAGACTTTAACTGTGGGTTATCTAGAACAGATTGGGGTAGAGCAACATCAACATTTGTCTGTGATATGACTCACTTGAAAAGTATGTTAGATAAAGCTGGGATGGAGAATGGGTATAAGTTAAAAGGAAAAAGGAGAACACACATATTTCAAGGGTTCATGTTCTACTCATATAAATTTCTGGATGGTACAAAAAGTGGAGGTAGTTGATATTAAGAGTATACCGTATGAGACCTCAAATCATATGGCAGTAGAAGTTGAAATGAACTTGGGAAATAGGATGAGAATAGGAAAAGGCTATTGGAGGATGAATACAGCTAAGCTACAAGAAGATACCTGTAGAAAAGATTAAAATAATACTGGAAGATAGGTTAACAGTTATGGAATTATATGATAGTGGAACAGAATAGAGGAAGATACTAAAATGAAATCAAACAATATATGATCGAAGGACAGAAAGCAGAGGCAACAAATTATGGAAGTATTTAAATTAAGGGCTAGATTATATAAACTTATGACGAGGCAGGTTAAAGATAAGGTGGATCAATCTAAACAAATTGAAGAAATTAAGGTTAAAATGAAAGAATAACAATATAATAGAGTCACGCCTTTAATTATGGAACAAAAAGTGGCACTCAGGAACAAAATACCAAACAAATCCATATGATAGTAGTAAAGAAAGAATAGAAAATTGAATTATGTACAAATTACAAGATGGAAAAGGGAGGATACATACAGATATAGAAAATATTAAATGTACGGTACAAGTGATTTTGAAGGAAAAATATCAGCAACAAAGCAGTAGGAAAAGTGAGTATTTTTTCTGACAATTGAGATGCCACAGTTGGAGGAAAGTGAGGCAGAGGAAATAAAGGGAGATATTAAAGAAAAGAAGTGAAAGAGGCAATAAAATCTTTGTCAAATAACACAGCACCTGGGGTGGATGGGATTCGAATATGTTCAATAACATTTTGGAAAACAAATAGCTCCCATTTTAACAAGAGTATACAATAGTATAATGAATGGAGACAATTTGACGGAAAGCATGAAAAGGAAAAACCTTTTCTTGCATGAAAAGGGAGAAAACACACTTAAAAATTGGGGCCCATTAGTTTATTGACTTCAGATTACAAACATTTTAGCCAAGGTAATAAATAATAGGTTAAGGATTTTTCAGAGAAATTGATAATGTGTGCTATTCCTGGACAGAGGATACAACAAAATTTAATTTATATTAGAGAAGTCATAAATAAAGAGCAGGAGGATTCTTTACAAGGGTATTTGTATGCGTTGGATCAAGAAACGGCATCTGATGTAGTAAAGCATCAGTATATATGGATACCTTAGAAAAGTTTTAAATTCCAACAGAATTAATTAGTCTAATAAAAGCAATATATAAGAAAGCACAAATTTATCCCATGGTTTGTGGGCATCTAGGAATTCAATGTATATAGGAATGGGGTTCAGTAAGGTGCCCATTAAGTCCCCTACTATATGTATTTTGTCTAGACCTACTTCTGAGGAGAATAGAGGTGGAGAAAGAGATTAAAAGTATTGTATGGCAAAATAGGGAGTTGAATAAAACAAGTGCTTATGCAGATGATTGCTTGGTTTTAGTAAAAGATCAGAGTTCAAGGATAACTTATTAGAGACAGTAGAAAAGTATAGCCAATATACAGGGATTAAGATAAATAAAGGCGAAGTATAATTTATCCCTTGGGGGCAGTGGAGACAAAGAAAAGAGGAGATCTGGAGATAGCAGAAGGAAGCATTAAGGTGCTGGGAATAAGATTTGGAGGGGTGATGCAATCAGCAAAACTGGGAAGAAAAGTATCAAATAGCCCAAATAAAAGTGCATAAATGAACACAGTGGAGTATGGTGTGAGAGAAAATAATTTACTTATTAAAAACATTTATTGTCCCAATATTTTTATTTTTAGAATACATTTTCCAGTACTATTTCATATGCAATCCAAAATTCAAAGTCTTTTTTTTCAGTTATTGTGGGGTAGCAAGTTAAATCCTATTATAAGGTGGATAATGTATAGAACCATAAAAGATGGGGTTTAAATATGATGAATCCAATTGTTTTTATATTGTTATTTTGTGTTTTCAAATATTGTATCATTAGTAAAAGGTGAGAACAAAGCTTGGTCTCGTTAACACAAGCAATGGAATGTACCTTTCATTAAATGTATTGGGAAGAAAGGAACATAGTAGGAGGTAAAGTGTGGCAAATATATATGGAAATTGAAGGAAGTATTTAACACAGTGGGGGTAACAATGGATGCTCTAATTAGGGGTAACAGGAAACAGATGTATAAAGGAATTATGGAGAGGAATTTCTAGGAAAAATACGTTTTAAGGTAGAAAAGGAATAAAAGAGAAAGAAATTTTAGCTGTTGCATTAGAAAAAGAATTCCAGGAAAAATGAAAGATGTAGTATGGATGTAGTCATGGGAAGTTAAAATGAGAGGTAACCATAAACATAAAAGAATGGAGGAAAGAATATGTGGAGAAAGAGATTGTGGGATATGAGAGGAAAGCATGTAGCATTTATTTTTTAATTGTGATTTTATTAAACCTTTTACATAGATGACAGACAGTGTTATAGATATGGCTTATGGGCCACCCAGTCTGCCCATTTAAGCTTGTAAGTTCAGTTTATGTTTTCCTAGAAGTCTGTTGCCTCTACCCTGACCTCCAGAATTCCTTTATGTCTATCCCATGCATTCTAAATCCTGTGATTGTTTCAGCCCCACCACTTCCTCTGGCAGGGTGTTCCACTTGTCCACCACCTGCTCTGTGAAGAAATTCTTCCTCACGCTTCCTCTGAATCGTCCTCCCTCCAACTTCATCCCATGACCTCTAGTCCTGGAACATCTTTTTCACTTAAAAATAGTGTATTCCTGCACCCTGTTCCTCCCTGTACAATACTTGTATGTCTTTATCATATCCCCTCTCTCCTCCCTTTTGGGGGTATGGTAGTCAGTTATTGGGATGCAAGCTTTAAAAGTATGACATACTAGATTTTGATTTATGGCCAGTTAACAAAAGAGTGGAAAAGTTAATAAAAAATAGTCTATGTTATTTTGGCTGTTTTGAAATGGTCTATGTGGCAAAACAGATGCTTAAGATTTTGCAAAATAAGGATTTGACTGTACAGGATGTTTTTAAAGTTTCAAGATGAAGTAGATAACATTTTTCAAAAATGAATGTAAATTATGGGAGAAGAGAAAGCAAGAGAGCTATGGAAAAATTTTATTGAATTGGGTAGATAATAAGGATATCATAATGACTGCGTGATTTGTTTTTGTTTTGGAAAAAAGTGTGTTTTTGCTTTAATAAAAACTTCCCTACTCTTTTCGATAAGTGCCATGGATCTTTAGCATCCACATGAACTACCACCATTCCAGGCAGATGGGGCCTCAGTTTAACATCTCATCCGAAAAGCGGCACCTCAAAAGTGCAGCACCCTCTCATGCTGCACTACATTGTCACTATGGGATATTAACCCAAGTGCCATATGGGAACTGAACCCACAGCCCTCTGATCTCCCAGCCTCAGAGGCAAGTGTGCTACTTACTGAGCCACTGACACTATGTGTCTGTTAGACAATATGTCTGTTTCTTTGTCATTACATTGCAAACAGCTTGCACTTATGGACTGAAATGTTAGGGTACAAAGGGCGTCCCCACAGATGTGCCTTTTGCTGGTTTGCTGAAAAATTGTCATCTTTGCATAGTTATAAGATTTTCAAGTTTTGTGATTTTCAGTTATATCTTGAAAATGCTTTGAGATATGGACTCACTGTGAGGAGCAGCTTTTGGTGTACTGAACTGTTATGCATGTTTCAGGCCTTGTTTATAGGTGTGGAGGAAATTATTATGAATGGCCCTACAGAAAGTGTGATACTGTGCCATATGCTCACAGCATGACATCTGTACTGTTTTGCCCACATAAAAATGAGGGCCACTTACAATGTGCATGCATAGAGCACAATGACATATAACATTATGGACTGATGGCACTGCAGGCCCTAGGGCACTGTGGTCCAACAAGAAAATGAGGGTTCATTATAATCTCTAAACTTATGGGAAGATGGGAGTGCAGGTCCTGAAGGACAAAGTGTTCCCACATGCAAATGAGGAACAATTACAAATGCATGAATGGGGGCCCTGCGCCCACATGTGCATATGGATATGATTATGGATTTATGGGAGTGCACGATAGTGCAACCTAGTTAGGGTTTGGTAACCTGTTTAATGTTAAACCTAACATTTTTGAACATTAATATATTTGGCTCCCATTAATGAAATGAGCTGAAATTTTCTGTGTGGTTTGGATGCAGGGTCTTGATGTGTGAAATTTTTGTGATGGCAGCTTGTGTGGTTTCTAAGAAACAGCTGTGTCATTTCTAGAAATGTTTTTTCCCTATACTTAACATTCTTTATTTTGCTCTCATTTATACCCCTACATGGAAAGGAATTTTTGCCCTAAACTTGCAGGGACATGTGTCATGTCCCAAGGTAGTGCCTTTGACAGGTCCAGTGAAAAAATATGAAGGGGTTCCAGAGTTATAGGGCTTTAACTTGTAGTGTTTTCATAGTTAATTTTCGTGTCACACTTTTTTGCTACTACTGCATCAAAAAGGAGTCATGGCATTATTTTTAGTGTCATAACATTATTTACTTTACTGTTAACCCATAAATAATGCTTGACTCCTTTTCTGTATTTGTGATACTACTTTTCCAGATATGTCTGTTTATTTATCACTTCATTGCAAACAAACAGTTTGCACTTATGGGCTGACATGTTTAGAGTATAAAATGATTGCCCAACAGAAATGCCTTTTGTTGGTTTGCTGGGAAAGTTTCATCCGTTGTACAGTTTTAAGATTTTGAAATTTTGTGATTTCCTATAGAATAACATTGCAATGGCTGGGGTTCCTTCGGAAGCTATATTTAAGAAACACTTTGAGATACAGAAGCACCAATAGATCAGCTTAGTACACCTATAGGTGCGTGTACTAAACTGTTATGCATGTTTCCAGGCCTTGTTTACAGGTGTGGGGAAATTTTTATGAATGGGCCTACAGTGGCTGTGATACTGTGCCACACATTCACAATGTGACATCTGTACTGGTTTGTGTACACAAAATGAGGGCCACTACAATATGCATACATTGGAGCCCATGAACATATAACATTATGGACCGATGGCACCGCAGGTCCCCAAGGGCAGGGGCGGATTTAGGCTATGATGTTGACAGTATTCCTGAAAATCAACAAGGGAGGGGTTCGGGTGATGTGCCTCCAAGGTGGATCCCAGCAGGACATTTTTTTTATGAGCATACACAGAGTAACTGAGATCATCATTTTGAGAACCAGAAAGCACATTTCTTCCAGAGTGCTCAGCTAAGAAAATCACCCAGTTTAAAATAAAATATATGAGAGTCATTTGATATTTCAAGAAAAAATAGTCACAATAAAACCATTCCCATATTTTTACTCATTACCCTCAGATACCCCAAACTGTACTTCAGGAATAATACGACGAAAAATTCTAAGGGAAATAGGAGGCTTCAAAATGTTAGTGTGAGAATTTATCAACAAATTGTGCTCAAAGTGTCACTGGCTTTGCTACATCCCTTATAAATTAACATCTGGCACTAGAAATCCTGGATCTCTACAGGGAGAAGGCCTCAGACAACTAGTGCTTGAACCCACCAGATACATGGCAATTCTGAATCTAATACTGACCAGTGGGGACAGAATCACTGAAGTCCAGGTAGAAGGTCAACTGGTGTCCAGCATCCACCACATAGTGTGGTTCAGCATGTGTACAGGGACACAGTCAATTTACACAAAAGCAGGGGCTTTAGATTTCAGGAGGTTGGACTTTGCTAAGATGGAGAGGTGCATTAAAGAGCCTGGTGGGAAGGGAGGAAGGAGGGTGGGTTGAGGAGCAGTAGGAACACCTAAAGGAGCCATGGTGGAGGTAACAAACCAATGCATTAGATTGAGAAACAAAGGCATGAGAAGGAGTAAACCACTATGGTTCTCGAGAGAGGTGGGAGAGAAAATAAGGGACAAATGGGTAGGTTTCAGAAATATAGGAGAATCAAAAGGAAGAAGACAGGGTGGTGTACCTGAAGTGTCTAAGGGAAGCAGGCAAGGCCATTAGGAGTGCAAAGGCACAAACTGAGGAAAGATTAGTGCAGACAGTGAAGAAAGAAAACAAGACATTCTTTAGGTACATCAGCAAAAGAAGAAAGGCTGGTTGGGGATTGTAAGACCAGAAGGGATGAAGAGGAATGTATGGAGGATGACCTGGAAAGGCAGAAATGCTGAATAAATACTTCTGTTCAGTATTCACTGAAGAATGGAGGATCAGAGGCCACAGCTGGGCAACAGATACAAAGGGGTGGGGTGGGTGAACACCAGTCCATTTACAATGGAGATGGTCCTAGAGGAACTCAAAAGCTGAAGATGGACAAAGCAATGTGACCAGATGACATACATCTGAGGATATTAAAAGAACTATGAAGGAAGCTAGCAGTGCCATTGGCAACCATGTTCACAGTCACCAAGACAGTAGTTGTTCCAGAGGACTGGGAGAGGACGATGTAGTCCCGCTTACAAAAGTGGTATCAGGAGGTGCCAATTAGTTATAAGCCAGTCAACCTCTCCTCAGCAGTGGGTAAAATCATGGAGGCAGTGCTTAAAGAAAGGATTGTGGGACACTTGAATCCAACAGAGCCCAGGATCCAAGGCAGCTTGGATTCACAGCAGGAAGTTTGTGTCAAACTAGTCTAATAGATTTTTTGACTGGATTATGAGGGAGGTGAATCAGGAGGAGTGGTGGACATCGCCACCTCGATTTCAGCAAGGCCTTCAACACTGTCCTAAATAAAAGCTGGTTAACAAGATGGGTAATCTGGGCATGGGCCACAAGATGGTAAACTGGGTATAAAACTGGTTAACAGACAGGAAGCAGAGGGTCGTAGCAAATGGGATCTAATCCAGGAGAGGGAGTGATCAGTGGTGTACTGCAGGGATCAGTCCTGGGGCTAATCCTGTTTAATGTCTGCATTAGTGACATAGTGGAAGGGCTGGAGGGAAAGGTGTGCCTGTTTGCAGATGACATCAAGACCTGCAACAGGGTAGATACACCAGATGGGGTGGAGAAAATGACGAGGGACATAGGGAAGCTGGAAAATGGTCTGAGGTGTGGCAACTGAGGTTCAATGCATAAAAGTGCAAAATAATGTACCTGGGATGCAGAAAGCATGGGTAGAGCTACAGGATGGGAGGGAGGAGTTGCTGACGATCACCAGGTAAGAAAGGGATCTGGGAGTTATCATCTTGATGACCTAAAGATGTCAAAGCAGAGTATAAAGGCTGCACGGATGGACAGTGGCATGTTGGGGTGCATAGGCAGAGGTATCACTAGCAGAAGGAGGGATGTGATGATTCCACAGTATACAACACTGGTGAGGTCTCATCTGGAGTACTGTGTGCAGTTCTGGAGGCCATATCTTCATAAGGACATAGACAGGGTGGAAGCAGTCCAGAGAAGGGTGACAAAATGGTACAGGGCTTGCACCAGAAAACATATGAGGAAAGTTTAAAATACCTCAATATGTACTCAATGGAGGAATGAAGGGAGCGGAAGATATGATAGAAACCTCCAAGAACCTTAAAGTAATAAAGAAGGTACAAGGGGTGACAACTTTCAATGTAGGAGATGTACAAGAACGAGGGGGCATTATATGAGATTGAAAGGGCAGGTTAAGGGAAATGTGAGGAAGTTTTTCTTCACAGAAAGAGTGGTGGATGAATGGAATAGTCTACCACAGGAGGAGGAGGAGGAGGTTGGAGTGAACACAGTGAGGGGACTTAAGCATGCATGGAACAGGCATAAGGGAACCCTGGAAGTGGGAGGGAGAGGTGAAAGCCATTGACCTAGTAGGGTCAGAGGCCACAAATTAAGGGGTTTACAGGCAGCCTGGATGGGCCTAGCAGTCCTTATCTGCTGTCAATTTCTATGTTTCTATGCTTCTATTTTTTACTGATAGTCCAGCAGATCCTGTGCTCAATAACCATCCAACTTTGAAAGAATTAGTTTCAAAACATATATAGTGGCCAGCCCAGTGGAGCTTAGGATTTAGGTGCTGGATGCCACACCTCACATAATGCCAGCAACCTGGATTCGGGAGTGAGCTTGGGTGCCAGGGTTGGCAGGGGTGGGTTGAGGATTGAGTGCCTGGCAGGATGCTCTCCTGTCCGGGGAGCAGGTTGGGGATTGCCCAGCAAGCCAGTGGCTCCAGGTGGAGACCAGGGCACTGCAGCAGTGTGCTTGGCCACACTGGACATCATTGAACATCCGGGCACCTAGAGGGAGCTCTCACAGAATACATCCATTGGCTTGGGATAGACATCGCCTGCCCCACCTCCAACATTGGATCCTGCCTCTGCGGACCTGGTCTCGGCATCACCTCCACCCATGGAAGCACCAGAAGAAAGCGCCAGGAGCAGAAGGCAGCCCCACTCTGGGGGTGATTTTGGAGGATTACTCCATGAGTGTGCTGTGGGTGCCGAGGACCAAGGTCACAGCTGGAAGGATTTCAGATAGGAGGAGAACAGGTAGGTCAACTGAAGGGCCCCAGCCAGCGGTGATGGGAGGAAAATAGTTTAAAAAAAAGATGGCTGGCTTAAAAACTGATGAAGAAATATGCCACTTAATGAACTTAAAGAGGTGCTGGCAGCACCACTGACAGCCCTGGAGGAGGGCAAATGTAGTCCCTCTACTCAAAGTGGGAACAGGTAAGAGGCTGGCAAGTACAGGCCAGTCATCTTGACCTCAGTGGTGGGGAAAATAATGGGATCACTGCTAAAGGAAAGGATTGTGACATTTCTGAATCCAGTGGTGCACAGGATCAAGAGGCAGCATGGATTCACAGTGGAATGTCTTGTCAAACAAATCCAATAGGTTTTTTGACTGGGTGACCAGGGAAGTAGATCAGGGAAGGTGGTGGATATGGCCAACCTGGATTTCAGCAACGGCTTGACACCATCCCACATAGGAGGTCAGTAAATAAGTTGGGCTGCCTGAGAGTGGGACCCAAGGTGGTAAACTGGGGCAAAACAGTTTGAATGACAAGACACAGGAGGACCAGACCCCATGCCACCCCAAGTCCAAGACTCACAGCAAAACCCTTATTGATCTGAATGAGACAATAAGGTGTTAAATCAGAAAAAGGGAAGGGAGAAACATAAAAATCATGTACCATCAAACCCCACCTTCATGTCTTTGACAATCTGAATCACAAGGAGATCTGGATATTTTAGTGACCCAGCAGCACCACTACAACAGTACTCATCATAAAACAACACAAGACATTATTCATGGTTTTGTTTCATTTGTCTTTCAAGCATTCTACCATGTCCAAACCTCTGTCTCATAGAACAAGCTACTGAATGACAATAAAAGTGAAGCAAAAGCCAGAAAGGTAAACCCAGACACTGGCTTCCATGTTTATTTCTATAATCTTCATTCTAATGTTTGACAGGTGAGCCATCAGGTTTCACAGTGAAAGCCCAGACCTAGTAATGGAGTGATTAATTAATGTTTGTCTTGGCATACTATGCCCTGGAGGGAAAAAAATACTACTTAATCAACTATTTACTTGACACAAAGGGACAGTCTTTCCTGATTCTTGACTATTTCATGGCACTCATGGCTAGATTTAAGCTTTGCCTAACTTGGCTGGGGCAGGTCATATTCCATACCCCTCCTCTCCCTGACCATGGTTCTACACCACTATGCATGGATTTTAAAGTGTAAGATATGGTTCAGGGGAGGGTGACAATTTTTTTCTTTCCAAAATAATATAGTATTATGTTACTCCCTTCCGTGCTGTGATTGAGGAGGGTGACAACCAAATTTGTTGTGTTCCTTGGAATCACCAAGTACAGTTTACCTGATAATCAAGTGAAATTGCACTGTTTAGAATGTACTAGTATTATGTTATCATGGACAGCTGGTTTGTGAAAAGTTTTAATAAAGAATATATAAAATCTAATAAACTAAATTGATATGATTTTGTTTAAAAAACAACCTACAAATAGTGGGTGTGGCCATTTTGCAATATGTGCAGCTGGAAACCATATCTATGCAAGATCCATCCAGAACACAACATAAGTCCACTCAGCTAATTTGCATTAAAGGAAATGTGTACCTTCATGATGTTGTTTGTAAGTCTGAATCCTTCCACCCAAGTAAGCCTCTGGTGACATTGTGGCTGGTACCTACTGTACATTGTCTAAAACAGATTAATTTTTAGTTTTATGTAATAGGATATGCCCATAAGCAGAGAGATATTTTGGGGCAGTCTTGGACACAGAGAGCAATCTTAGGTCGCAGTACATGATGTACATGCCTCACCAGAAAAGTGAATGAATATCTCTATGTTCCAAATGCTTCCATAGTTGCACCATAGGCAGCAGCTGTTGAGCATAAGTTGCACTTTTAATACAGCTTAATTATAGAATGTTGCCCTTCCACAAAAATCTTAAATTTTTGTGTGCAAAATACATAGGTTGCTTGAATGGGCTTGAGATTCTGACAGCCACTGGCTAAAGTGCAGCTACAGAAAATGCTAGTGAGTACAGAAATATACGCTTTTTGCTAATCAGGCACATACATTACTGCAACTTATGACCACTCAGTGCAAACAAAACTGCCATGAAAAGACACTCTGCTTTAGGGAGTATCATATTTTGTACAACTCAAAATTACTCTTTTAGACAATATAGGTACCAGCCGTGACATTACTAGAGACTTAATCAGGCAGAGAGGATTTCAGACCTGCAAACCACACCACAGAGGTACTGTACACATTCTCTTCAAAGTGGACATGAATTGCTTTCTGCTGTTTTGTTTGTCTGTTGACGATGTGATGTGATAGCAATACAAATCATATTCTATACACTCATGAGTGTCTTGTTTTCAATAGTTGGTTCTTTTCATGTATACAGAAGTATACAGAACTTTACCTGACTTGACAATCCTCATTGTTCTTCTTTAGGCTCAAGAACATTAGCCAAGATGTCACAACCCAGTGATACTGCCTGTGCACTTAGTATGGTAGGGTGTTGGACTCAGACTTAGATCCAGCATATCAATAATGTTTTAACTACTTTTGTCTGTTTACATCAGATCAAGTTTGTTAATACTGGATTTCGCAACTGTTTACTTATCCATTTCCATTTTAGATGAACGCACTATTGGCATTTTAAATATTTATAACATGTATGCCTTGATGTAAATGAAACAGTAAACTGTCACAAGGGAGGCCCACAGGAAGGAGGCAGAGGACACCATAGGGAAAGGAAGCAGCTCTGATGGGGACTCCAATTAGGGATATAACTGGGAGAGTAGGGAAACTGAAGTAAGGTGCCTGCCTGGTGCCATGGCTGAGGGACAGGAAGCGCATCTGAGAACAGCTGCACAGGAGGTGAGCTGAACGTCATTGTCCACCTAGGGACAAATGACTTGGCTCATCATGAGATTAGAGCAGGCAAAAGGACTTTGTAGAATTGAGGAGGGCCTAAGACAAGTAGCATGCACAGTATCCTTCTCAGAGGTGCTGCCTGTCAATGGCATGAATGAGGCGAGGTACTTTGCACCATGCAGTTTAATGAATGGTTGAAGAAATGGTGTGGAGCACAGGGTTTGGCTTCATTGGGAACTGGGGTTCCACCTGGAGGACACCAGCCTATACTGGCAGGATGGTCTGCATCTGTCCAGGAAGGAACAAGTCTTTTTAGCAATCGGGTTTAAATGCTTCATTGGCAAGCTTTTAAACTAGTCAAGGGGAGGCACTGATAAGCAGCAGGAAAATCCCAGCCTCCCTACAAAACAGGGTACTAAACGAGAAAAAGATGGAGGTAGAAAGGTCAGTGGGCGATGCTGCAACAGAAGGTAAAGCCATCAAGAAATGGAGAGCAATGAGTACCAATGCCCGTAGTCTAAGTAACAAGCTTCCTGAATTAGTGGCCTTGATGGAGGAGGAACATCTGATATCATGGCAGTCACAGAAACATGGTACACGCAAAACCATGACTGGGACGTAAACATACCAGGATACACTATCTACAGGAGGGACAGGGAGGGTAAAAGAGGAGGAGGAGTAGCTCTTTACATAAGGGAAGGAATCAAAGCAAAGAGCAAAAGGAAAACAGGGAGGAGAAGAAGCACTTTGGGTAAATTTGAGACCCGCCAATGGCACCACAATCCGCACAGGGCTGTATACAGACCCTTCTCAAGGGAGGAAATGGACAAGGAAATGATAGGAAGTATACTCAGAATGGCAGAAAAAGGGAGATATTGCTGATGGGTGATCTGAATATGCCAGATGTTAACTGGAGTGCAGTTGCAGCCACTTCTAAGAGTGGGGTTATTCTAGATGCCCTACAGGGACATGCCTTAGACAACTAGTATTGGAGCCCACTCGAGAGGGAGCAATCTTAGACCTGGTTCTCTCAAATGGAGATGAAGAGAGGATCACAGATGTAGAAGTGGGTAGCCTTCCGGAACTAGCGACCATCGAACAGTATGGTTCACAATAAACACAGCAATAGAGTCAAGCATACAAAGGCAAAAGTACGGACTTAAGAAGGCTGACTTTGCCAAATGGGTGAGTGCCTAAGGAATGCACTAGCAAATGGGCAGGAAGGAGGGGTGGAAGAACAATGGGGAATAATAAAACTGCCATCACAGAGGTAACAAGCCTTGTGTGAAGCAAATAAACAAAATGAAACGATGTAAGAAACCACTATGGTTCTCAAAGGAAGTGGCAGTGAAGGTTCAAGAGAAAAGAAAGCATTCAGGAAGTACAAGGAATCACAGAAGGAGCAGGACACAGAACTGTATCAGTTAAAGCAAAAGGAAGCTGGGAAGGCAGTCAGAACAGCAAAGGCCCAAACCGAGGAAAAGATAGCCAACTCAGTTAAGAAGGGGATAAAACCTTTATGGGTACATCAAGGAGCCAAGGAAGACCAAGGAGGGATAGTGAGGCTTAATAAAGGGAGGGAGGGTGGGCAGAGGGTGACAGTGAAAAGGCAGAGATACCAAACAAATATTTTTGCTCAGTATTTACAAAGGAAGGGAGGGTACCTAAAACAAACAGTAGAAACACTCTGGATACAGAAGTTGATACCAGCCCATTTACAGAAGAAAGGGTTCTGAAAGAACTCTTAAAACTGAAGGTGGACAAAGCAATGGGGCCTGATGGGATTCATCCCAGAATTCTAAAATAACTATGGTAGAACTAGTGACACCACTGACTACCCTCTTTAACAAATCATGGAGGATGGGGTGGTGCCCCAGGACTGGAGGAGGGCAGATGTGAGTCGCCTTCACAAAAGTGAGGAAGGAAGAAGCAGGAAACTACAGACCTGTTAGTTTAACCCCAGTGGTAGGAAAATGATGGAATCACTTCGAAGGAAAGAATTGTCAAGTATCTAGAGGCTAGAGGGCACAGGACCAAAGGCAACATGGATTCACAGTGGGAAGGTCATGCCAGACAAATCTGATAGATTTCTTTGACTGGTGACCAAAGTAGTAGATCAGGAGGTGCTGTGGACACGGCCTACCCAGACTTTAGCAAGGCATTTGACACAGTCCCACACAACAGATTAATATACAAGTTAGCCAGCCTGAGAGTGGGTCCCAAGATGACAGCCTGGGTAAAGATTGGCTGGAGAATAGGACACAGAGAGTAATAGTAAATGGAGTCTACTCTGAAGAAAGGGGTTACTAGTGGGGTACCGCAGGGTTCAGTATTAGACTGGCCTTTCAATGTCTTTATAAGTGACATTGCAGAGGGACTGAAGGAAAAGTATGTCTCTTGCAGATGACACAAAGATCTGCAACAGAGTTGATGCACAAGGTGGGGTGGAAAGGATGAGAAAGGACTTGGCAAGGTTAGAGGAATGGTCAAATGTATGGCAGCTTAGATTCAATGCTAAGAAGTGCAAGGTAATGCACCTGGGAAATAAAACCCAGGGAAGAGTACACAATGGGGGGTGAGATACTAACAATAACAAAAATGGAAAGGGACCTGGGGGTAGTCATATCAGATGACCTAAAGGTGGGCAAGCAATGTGAGAGGGCAGCAAGAAGGGCTGGGGGATACTGGGATGCAGGGAGAGGCAGCACCAGTAGAAAACAGGAAGTTATTATACCTCTGTACAGACAGCTGGTCAGACCCCATCTGAGTACTGCATGCAGTTCTGGAGACCCACTCTCCACAAAGACATAGACAGGATGGAAGCTGTCAGAGGAGGCAACTAAAATGGTGCAGGGTCTGCACCGGAAGACATATGAAGAGAGACTTAAGAAGCTTAATATGTATAGCCTCGAGGAAAGAAGGAGAGGGGGACATGATAGAAACGCTCAAGTACCTCAAGGGAATCAACAAAGTCCAAGAGGGTAACATCTTTCAAAAAAGAGGTGTGCAAGAACAAGAGGGCACAATTTGAAGATAGAGGGGGCATCTCAGAGGTAATTTAAGGAAGTCTTTTTCACAGAGAGGGTTGTGTATGCATGGAATGGCCTTCCAGAGGAGGTTGTGGAGTCAAAACAGTGGTGGAATTCAAGCATGCATGGGACAGTCATAAGGCAATTCTAGGTGGTGGGGGTAGGAAGAAGTAGGCTGCTGGTTAACTAGGATCTGCAGCTTATCCATTAGGTAGGGAAATGGGCAGACTGGGTGAGCCAAGCGTCCCTTATCTGCCATCAAATTCTATGTTTCTGTGTTTCTATGTTAGCTTGTACTCACATATGTAATTGTATTTATTTATTTATTTAGTTTGTGTTGCTCAGGTAAGTGCACTAGACACATTTTACCTATTTTCAGGCATGGCCCAGGGAGGGGATACAGATGAATGCCAAGTGACCTTGAACCAGATTAAGCTGTATGTGGTATATTTATATAAATTTATTTTTTATAATGAATGAATTAGTACAATTAGAATTGTAATCTTGCTGCTATTCTGCTATTCCTAATGTTTGCTTGGCAGTAAAGATAGTCTGACCATGGTGCTATCTGGCACTGTCTTCACAATGCTATCAACTTTTAATTGAGATATTTGCTGCCTGGTTGAACATTAAGGCAATGGTTCTATAACCCTTTCTTTGGTCTATATAACTTGTTCTAGAAACAACTGGCTCCAACAAAATTAGCTGCTGCACATTTTAGATCAGTGAGGTTAAAGGATTTTAAAAACACCTTTTCTAAAGTGTTCTTCACAATCACCACCCACCCTTTCAGTGTTGTGGAAAATGTGAGTGAGTGGAAGGAGGTTAACTGTGTTCTACAGATGAGACTACCCAAAACAGTATTATATGCCAAACACAGAGCATGAAGAATGAATATATCATCACGACACAGGAAGTCTGGCCTCATTACTAACTTGTGAATGTCTCTTTATATCAATTGAAACTGTCCATCTTGACGTTAGTCCTTTGAAGCAGATATGGCAATCTCTGTAACCATTGTTCAAGATTGGCTATATCTGACATCACACAGTGCCCCTTCCATGGTACCAACTGTGTTGAGCAGTGCAGACCATAACAAAGTTGTCAGATGGAAGGCACATGGGCGGTTGAAGACCGCATCACAAGCATGGAGGTAATGACAAAATATTAAAACCAGTGGAGTGCTCAAAATAAGGAAAATACTTAAATATGTTGCTGTAAAAGGTCTTTTATGCCCCTGAGAAAGAACTGCAGAGGTTTGAAGCACTGGGGTTCAGTGCTGTCTTCGTCCTCATGAATAAACCCTTTTGCAGCAACTCAGGTGAGTATCAATTTATTTTGCAAACTATTCTGGTTTTGGTATTTTGTGTTTGCCTTTTAGTCTCAAGTGCTGTACCCATTCTTGTGCACTGACCAGTTTTCTTGCCTTTTCCATTAAGGTAAAGAAAATGGTGAGACACAACTGTAGTGAACCTTGCCTCAGACCCATTAGGCCACAATGACTGCCACAGGAAAACCAACAGGCACTTTGTCTAGCCTCATAAATAATCTGCCATAAGCACCTCTTGGTCTGGTAGCATCAATTGCAGACAGATTGCATGATGAAGACTCAGATGCAATCAATACTTAATGGGAGTTACAAATGTTGGTAAATAAACAATGGATTCACAAGTGTGTAAAACCAAACCCCAAAAAATCTACCTCCCTGTGCTCTACATTATGTACACATAGAAATGCTACCACTAACACCTCTAATGAATCTCCAATCCCAAGTGGGCAATAGAGGTCAGAAACAACAGACACAGAAAGGTTCCTTACCAGCTTTGACTATGCAGCAGTCATAGGGACAGAGTAGTATTTCAGTAACCTTATAAAATGAGCTATACTATAACCCAATAACTATATCTCCATACAGAATCAGAATGTAGAACTGAACACAAAGCTGAAATTAGTATCCAAAATCATAAAAAAAATAGTGAGCTACACACCCATCGAAAGCATGCCAAGAAACAGAATATAGTTGTATAGGTGTTACACACTGACAAACGTTATCCCCAGAGCATTGAGGATGACATTTGTCGATGCATAAGCTGCCTAGTAGCCAGCTTTTATTTTGGTTAATATGAAGTGACATGATTCACACCAACATATTGACAATTGCTCACAGTAGGTCTCAATGTCTGCTCTCAAGATTCATGATTCTGCAATAAGACTCAAGCAGAGATCGCTGGAATTATGCTCTGAATTTACATTTTTTTTATTTTTACAACTAGCAGTGCTGCAATCAACATTTGAAGAGAAGACATGTCCTAGAGGGGTTTCTCAAGAAGTCAAGGGTATAACAGACGAGAGCCTCCTTCACCATCTGCACCAAAACACAGCTGTTCACAGCATTAGACTGTTCCGTGTACATCCATACCTCCACACTGAGGTAGATTAACCCATACTGCTGTCGATCGGACCCAGGGTTTGACTCCTCACTGTCCCAGCCTAAAACTCCGAACTAACCAGTCTCAGTCTGCATCTCATACTGGAGTACATCCTGTGATTGGAACAGCTGGCTAATGGGCTTAGCTATGCTCAGGAGGCGAGCTCTTGCTGTCCTAGCTGCAATCTCTGCTGTGACTGGACAACAGAAATATTTAAAATGTGGCCCCATAACAAGGAATTAGCTTAAAATTTAGACACAGAAATGAGTAAAGATGTTCCGGACCCCTGCCAACTACGTTGTTCAATCATACATCAAAGGCGGTCAGTCCACGACTGTGTCTAGGAGTCTATATCGGATTCCTCACTAAAGAGACTGTATATATATTCCTTGATTCTGCACTTCTGTTTTTTTAATCAACTTTTGTCTTGGAGTCCAATAACTGTGTGTGCAGTTAAGAGGAGAATATTAAGATGGAGTGTATTTGGAATAATTAGGACTTCTGTGGTGTCTTTTATGAACTGAGCCAAGCGAGCACCCTTTCCTACCCACGCTGCCACCACCAGTGCCCCCATTTAAATTATCTAGCAGCAGCCCAGCTGGGCTAATAGCAGTCCGCCTGTTCATGCTCCATTGTCATGCTCCCTCTTGATCCCTCTTATTTCCACATCCTGCTCACTCATATGCTTCATTAACAAAGAAATGAATGTATGAATTTTCCCAGCACTGAGCCACAGATCAGTACAACTGGAGGGCTGCTCGTCTATCATTCTTTGATGGGGCCAAGATTAGGGGACTGATTCAATCTAGAGCCTTAATGATGTTTTTTTTCTATCTCTTCCCAGTATGTTGGGTGTCCTCAGTTTGGCTGTTTGCTTTCATGATCAGAACACCAGTAATTACAGCCAGTCCTGAATAAAGTTAAAAATGCAGTGTTCATTCTGAGTTTAAGGAAATGAACACTACATTTTACAGAATGTATCGGATGAAAATAAATTTAAAACACTCTTGTGGTGTGGGTGCCCCGACTATCAATGTTCGCAGATACCAGCGCCCACTTGCTTGGATGTACCTCCACAACCTGAGTGAGTGACTACCAGTGGTGTGGAATAATACTGACCAATTTAAGTTAACTGTAGTACAGTAACAAAACAAGTCATTTGAGCCAACTTACTGCTCAAAATGTACCTATTTTCCTCTGTTTCATTTGTGGTGCTCCACTTGATGAACCTGCTCTCCGGTAGCAATTTTCTAATAGTTCTGAGTGGAATTTGAACTGTCAAATTTCAAAACAGCTACCTGGAACATGCCAGATTCTGACAGTATTCTGAATACATCAGAATACTGTGTAACCACCTGAAGGGTCCTGTGGTCTCACAGGGAAATGAGGGTTCATTATAATCTCTAAAGTTATTGATAGATGGGAGCACAGGGCCCAGAGGGACTACATTACCACATTCATATGAGGGACAATTATATATACATGCCTGGGAGCACAAGCCCCATAGGGCCCTATGCCCGCCTGCACATATGGATACCATTTTGACTTACTGGGCACATGATAGCACCACTATAGTTAGAGTTAAGCAACCTGTTTAATGTTAAATGCAAAGTTTTGACTATTAATATATTTTGATCCCTTTGATGAAATGAGCTGACATTTTCTGTATATGTTCTAGGAGGCAAGATCTTGATGTGTGAAAATGTTTATGACAGCAGCTTGTACAGTTTCTAAGATACAGTTGTGCCATTTCTAGAAAAACTATTTTTTTCCTATACTTAACATTGCTCTTTTGCTCTTATCTACAGCCTACATGGAAAGAAGGAATGTTTGCCCCAAACTTGCAGGGGACATGTTTCACGTCCCAAGGCAATGCCTTTGACAGAGCCTTTGAAAACATATGAAGGATTCCAGAGTTATAAAGCTTTACATTTTAGTGTTTTCGTAACTTTTTTTTCTGTGTTGTGTTGTTTTTGTTATTGCAGCATCAAAAAGGTGTCACAGCATTATTTTTAGTGTTGTAACACTATGTAGTCTACCACAAAACCATAAATAATGCTGTGACACCTTTTCTGAATTTGTGACACTTATTTTCCAGCCATGTCTGTGTCTTTGTCACTTCATTGCAAACAAACAGTTTGCACTTATGGGCTGAAATTTCAGGGTACAAAGGACATTCCCCACTGATCTGCTTTTGCTGGTTTGCTGAGAAATTTTCATATGTTGCATAGTTATAAGATTTTGAAGTTTTCTGATTTCCATAGGATAACATTGCAATGGTTGGGGTACCTTTTGGAAGCTATATCTCGAAAAAGCTTTGAGATAAGGACTTGTTGTGACTAGCAGCTTAGTACACTCCTAGGTGTACTAAGCTGTTATGCAAGTTTTCAGGCCTTGTTTAAAGGTGCAGGGAAATGTTTTTTATCTCCTTCCCATGGGCTCCTCGGAGCAATGTCCCCTTCCTTCAGGGGGTACATCATCCGGACTGACCCCATCTGTTCTGCCTCTTAGGTTCTCCCACAGATTCCCCCCATGGCAGGGCCAGGTGGAGGGGGTACCAGCAGTCCCCTGACACCAGGTATGGCAAATCTGGTGGAGGGGGACAGACTTCACCAGAGCGGTCAGGCCATCATGAGTCCATGGAGCACCGGCCTTTTCCATTTCCTCACCCTCCCTCTGACATAAGCAAGTCGGCTTCTGAGGTTCCTGACCTATACTGCCCTCCAGCCTCCATCAGAGGTCAGTCAGTGGGTGGGACAACTAGTTCCTTCCACTGAGAGAGGAGAGTAGTCCTCTGGATGCTCAATCCTCTCTCCATCCTGCTGACCTTCCAGCAGCCCAGGCTCATTCCTGAACCTGGGTCACCAGTGTAGCACGAGTGTGGCATCCAGTGCCTCAAACCTCAGAGCCACTGGGCTGGTAAGGGGAAATTTTTATGAATGGGCCTACATTGATTGTGATACTGTGCCATGTATTCTAATGTGACATTTGTACTGGTTTGCCTACACAAAAATGAGGGCTACTTACAACATGCATGCATGGAACCACATAGACTTATAACATTATGGAATGATGGCATTGCAGGGCCTCAAGGACCCTGTGATCCCACAGGGAATTGAGGGTTCATTATAATCTCTCTAAACTTATGTATAGATGGGAGCACAGTGCCGAGTGGGCCCTACATTCTTAAAAAATGAGGGACAATTGTAATATGCATGCATGGGAGCACAAGGCCTGTAGGGCCCTGACCTCCCACATGCACATATGGATACCATTATGGACTTATGGGAGAGCACAATAGCACCACTATAGTTAGGGTTGAGTAGCCTGTTTAATGTTAATCTTAAAATGTTTGAACATTAATATCTGTGGCTCCCTTTGATGAAATGAGCTGAAATTTTCTATGTGTGGTCCAGGTGTCAAGATCTTGATGTGTGAACATTTTTGTGATGGCAGCTTGTGCAGTTTCTTAGACACAACTGTATCATTTCTAGAAAAAATGAATTTTTTCCTATACTTAGCATTTACTTTTTTTTGCTCTCATCTACAGCCTACATGGAAAGAATTTTTGTTCCAAACTTGAGGGAACATGTGTCATGTCTGAAGGAAGCACTTTGACAGGTCCAGTGAAAAAATATGAAGGTGTTTTAGAGCTATAAGGCATTAAATTGCAGTGTTTTCATAATTTTATTTCTGTGTCAAGCTGTTTTTGCTATTGCGACATCTAAAAGGTGTCACAGCATTATTTTTAGTGGTACAACATTATTTATGCTACCATAAAACCATAAATAATGCCATGACATCTTTTTGGTTTAGCGACACTACTTTTCCAGATATGTCTCTTTTTTATCACTTCATTGCAAACAAACGATTTGCCCTTATGGGCTGAACTTTTCAGGGTACAAAGGGCTTGCTTCATGGGTGTGCCTTTTGCTAGTTTGTTGGTAACATTTTCATCTGTTACATAGTTATAAGATTTGAAGTTTTGTGATTTCCCACAGCATTACATTGCGATGGTTGGGGTACATTTCAGAAGCTATATCTTGGAAATGCTTTGAGATATGGATTCATGTAAACAGCAGTGTACTAGACTGTTATATATATTTCTAGGCCTTGTTTACAGGTGTGGAAGAAACTTTTATGAATGGGCCTACAGTGGCTGCGATACTGTGCCATGCATTCACAATGTGACATCTGTACTGGTTTGCCTACACGAAAATGAGTGCCACTTACTATATGCATACATGGGGAGCCCATGGACATATAACATTATGGACTTATGGCACCACAAAGCCTCAAGGGCCCTGTGGGCTTACAGAGAAATGAGGTTCATTATAATGTCTCTAAACCTATGGATAGATGGGAGACTTTCCCACATGCAAATAAGGGACAATTAAAATATGTATGTATGGGCATATGCACATATGGCTACCATTATGGACTTATGGGAGCACACAGCAAAATAAAGATACTATTATAATATCTCAAAAATAAAAATTAATTGCAAAAAATGCATTAATGCTCTAGTTGAGTCAAAGCCACAAAAGTATGGAAATGTAGTTTTAGGGTTTTCAGATCTAATACACCACACCCTCTGCATACACCAACAGGCATTGGGGATGCCTTGGAGTCATCACCCAACACTCACCCCTTCCATAAGTAAATACGCTTAAATTGGTACAGTACAGGAGAATGGGGTGGGCATCAGGGCCAATTATCCCAAGACACCTCCCAATGTCTGTTGGTGTGTGCAGGGTGGGTGTGGGGTATTAGCTTTGAAAACCCTAATTTCCATACTTTGTGGCTTTGACTAAAGCATAATGTATTTTTGCATATATATACACACATATATATATATATATTGCAAAAAGTCAGTTAATACATAATGCATCAGTTAGGGTTTCTATTACAACAACGAAAGACTGAAATTTAGTGTTAGGGTTACCAACCTTACCAACCCACCCTCACCTCACACACAAATCGGGCGTTGGGGTGCTTTGGAGTCATTGGGCTAACTCTCACCCCATTCCATGTGTAAACAAGCTGAGATGATACAGTTTAGGAGAATGGGTGAGAGTTAGGCCCTAATGACTCCAAGGCATACCCTGAAGCCTGTTGGTGTGTGGAGGGTGGGGATGGGAGGGGTTGGTAAGGTTGGTAACCCTAACACTGAATTTCCAGTCTTTGTCACTGTAATAGAAACCCTAACTGATTCATTAACTGAGTTTTTGCAATGAATTTCCTTCTTTCTGAGACAGTTTAATAGTATCCTTAAAGGACCCGGCACTCTAATTCCTCCATAGATGTGCATATGTATGTAGGTGTGGAAGTGCCCAGCCCTCTGGGCTCTGCACTCCCATGTGTCCTATAGCAGTGACTCAATTGTCAGCATAACCATCTTGTTACCCCACCTCAGGTACCCTGGTACAGAGAAATTGTGAAATGCAAGGCAAACTGTAATGACTTGCAGTTAGCAAGAAACCGTCAGGAGTTTGTCTTGCTGTGTATTCTGTAGCCTTCTTGGCTTTTTGTGGCATCTGCTTGATTAAATATGCCAGTTTTTAATGCCATTTTCTGAGTGCTGAGTCTTGTTTTCTGTGGATCTTGTGTGGACTTGAGCACCTATATTTGTGGAGGAGCTGTTTTGCTGTCACTAAACTGTAATTATGCACAACTACAATGCCATTCCATGTCACAGGTGTAAAACACATTTTGGGCAGGATGTGAAAAAGACAGCTGTCCTGTTCATGAGGTGGTGGATATGAATTGTAATATAAATTAAAAACATTTGCAGAACATTGAACCAAACAGTAAAGTGCAGAATGTACTTAGGGGTCACAATAAACAAGCTGACGTGTTGGTTCCTCTCCAGAATATAATTCTGAGGTGTCCAATTGGAATTGTAGGCAAACTGTAGACAAGATGGCAGCCATAATAAGTGTGTTTTTGCATACAAACCAGGATTTTTACTTTGTTTCGTACAGCTATATTGAAGTGCCTGCTGAGTATGCTCAGAAATGATGTATTCAAATGTTTAAGTTGCAATACTTAAAATGGCTTATTGTTTTTCATCAGACTGGCAAAAGGCACATCTGTGGGGTAGCCCCTTTCTGCCCTGAAAATTTCAGACAAAAAAAAACAAACTGTCTGGGCTGTAGGCAAGTTCAAAAAAAATCCAGCAAAGTAAATAAGTGAAAACATGTTTTCTCACTCTCCACAACTCAGAGCCCAGATATTCAAAGAGTTGAGCCACCATGCTTAATGAGGGTTGTGCTTGCACAGTCCAGTATGTGCCATTCTGCGATATTCAGCGAGGAGGCAGTTGCGCTCCCAAAACCATGCTGAGCAACAGCGCAATGATAATGAAGGCATCTGCGCAACTGAAGGGAGAGGAACCATGCATAAATGTTGCAGTGTGATATTCAAAGACTTGCGCAATGCGCAATAGTGGAAACAAGTGGAAGTTGCGTCATAGTGAAATAGGCAAAATAAAAAGGAGCAAGGAAGGGTGTAAGAACGCTATAGGAAGCCACATGAGGCAGAGGCAGAGGAAGACAGACAGGGCAGGAGGCACAAACAGGGCAGGCCAGAGAAAGGTCACAGTGAACAGCCAGGCACAGGGAGGGTGGGGGAGCCACACAGCACAGAGGCCAGCACAGGCAGGTGTACCTGGTGCAGGAGGGTAGCAGCCAGGACAGCGGGGATACAGTAACAGCTGCGGGGGGTGAGCAAGCCAAGGACATGGCCAATGCCACCTTCCACATGGAGGCTGTAATGTGGGATGAAGGCGGGTGGCAGGGGCTTGGCCGTGGAAGGGCCCGTCGCAGTATGCTAACAGGCAGTACCGAGCTCACCAGCTTTGAGGCTGTACACAGATACTGAGATTGTGGGCTGGTACAACCTGAACAGGGCATTCTGAGACAGCTCTGTGAGCTGTGCAGTAATGTGATGGCACCACCGACGACAGCATGCCCTGTCAGTGGAGACCAAGGTAACAGCCTGCATGTGCCACGCGCCAGGGGTACCTTCCAGAGACCAACTGAGGACACCACAGGCACAGCCCAGTTGGCCACATCATGTCACCTCACCCAATTCCTCAGTGCACTGCTGCCACATGCTGAGGGGTACATCCATTTCCCCAGCACAGCGGCAGAGTGCACAGCAAACATGCAGGAGTTCCACAGGGTAGCACATATGCCTGGCATGCTAGGGGCAATAAACTGCACCCATGTGTCCATCTGCACACCACCGCCACGAGGGGCTGCATACATAAATCACAAGGGCTATGCCAGCATCAACTGCCAGGTGGTGTGCTGCCAGAGGCGCATCATCAATGTCTGTGCCACGCACCCTGGGGGGCACCGATTCCTTCATCTGGCATCAGTCAGCACTGTGCCACAGATTTGAGAGTGGGACATCCCACTGGCCACCTAGTGGGTGAGTATGCAAACCACATGGACAATCATAGAGCCTGGGGGGCATGGCCAGAGGTGGCATGGTGGTAGCCTACATGGCCTGGGGCAGGGTGATGCTGATCACCAAACTAACTCCACCCTCTACACACAGGTGACAGTGGATACCCACTCTGTCCCTGGCTGCTCACCCTACCCGGCAGCCTGCGACCCCCATCTCAGCAATGCTACAGTGAGGCACACGCCACCACATGTAATGTCATGGAGTGGGTGTTCAGGATTCTGAAGGTATGTTTCATTGCCTGGACACCTCTGGTGGTGCCCTGCAGTACAGCCCCTCAAAGGCCTGCAGGATATTCCTGGCCTGTTGCATTCTGCACAACATGGCCACCAATGTGGGATAGCCATACAGGTTGAAAGGGGGACAGCGATGGGGGCGCCCGTGGACGATGGTGATGGGCAGCCCCCATGGCCGATGGGACCCGACTGCTCCGACTGGCACAGCTGCACCAGGACACCATCACGGAGGAGCACTTCAGCCAATCCAGGTAAGTCATGGGGCCATGCGCAACCACCAGTGGCCAAGGCACAACCCACAAAAGCGCGGGGACACACACGGGGATGCATGCTGTCAAGGAAAAATGGCAGGGCACAGAGGCACACACACAGCCAGGGGTGGGTGAGGATTAACATGCCATGCCAAGGACACACATATGCACACATAATGCTACAAACATGCACAGAGGGCAGAAGGCACACTGACCCAGAATGCACACTCTAGCACGCACATGTCCACAGGCCACCATGCCCACTGCAGTCAATGCATGTGTTCAGATGCTGAGCACCACTGCACATTGGTGTACAGTGCAATGCAGGCATCATCATGCACATGCAACTGCGTATAGCAGCTGGGAGGGTGTGCAGGTGGACTGTGTGTCCATGTGCAGGGCTGGGTACCCACTCGTGCACTGCCCACGCACACACAATGCACACAGGGCAGCACCAGACAGTAGCTACACTGGGAGACAGGTCAGTCCCATGACACAGTGCCACGGCCACAATGGATGCGTGGGCAGCCCGCCGAGACCCACCAGCACTGGCATGCTGACCACTGGCCTCATGGGGTGGCACTGATGGTCCCCTAGGGGTTCCACTGCTTGAACATGGACCGCGCCCATGCAGGGTCTGCAGCACACTGAACAAGCCTGCACCAGAGTGCTCGGGATGCCCACAGCTGAACCCAGCATTGACAGGGTAGGAGTCGTACAACACCAGGAATGGGGGTGGATAGTGCACTGCATGGTGTCTGCGATGCATGGCACCCGACTGTGTGCCCATTGTGTACATGACAGCTATGACGCCTGTGCATGCCTGTCAATGGCAGCGGTCACATCTCTCCGCAAATGGTCCATCCGTGCCAGGATCTGTTCGGTGTCCCTGCTGCAATGCTCCTCTGCCACCCAGAGCCACATGCAGTGCATCCACGAATGTCGCAGCCACATCTGCTGCTGGACCGATGCTCGCAGTAGGTGGGTGTGCTCATCCAAGAGGTCATCAGCCTCCTCGGCATCCTGTCCCTCAGGTGTGCAAGGCCCTGATGTTCAGCACCCTTTGAGGGTGGCTGCTGCATACCAGGACCAGGTCTGGGCATGTCCACAAGTGGTGCACAGATGCCACTGTTGAACCCTGTCCCCAAGCCCAGTGGGTGACTGCTGATGCTGCCCTCTGGCTGCCGCACTCCAGGGCTCAGTGGTGCTGCTGCAGTGGCTGCAACAGTCCCACTGTCCTGAACAGACACCAGTGCTGCCTCACTTGTGCTGACAGGCACAGCCTGGGACTGTGCTGACAAGCAGGCCTCCATGGCGGCACCACCCACAGCCATGGGCGTGAATTGCCCTGCTGTGTGTCCATCCTGTGGCACACAAGTGACACTGCCCATGACAGTCGTGTCATCATCACTGGTGCCGGACTCTGCCCTGGTCACAGCCACAGTGGATGCCAGCATGCTGGGACACAGGCAGGGCTTCCTTTACACCTGTCACACTGACATCAGTGTGGACAGCCAGGCACCCCACTGTCACAATGATCCACATATACCTGTGAGGTGGATGGTCCCACCTCCGACTCCATCCGACAGTCTGCAGTGGACAGGCCACCACTGCTGACCCATGCAGATGCTCAGGATCTGTAAGGGAAAGCAAAGTCGGCGTTACTGCGTGTGACCTACCCTGCCCCCCCATAGACAGACCATGACTTTCCATGCAGTGATGGGCCACCACCGGTCTGGAAGCCACCACAAGAACACCCTCAATGGCACTTTGCTGCATGCTTCCAGCAAGCCTCTTCTCCACTGGGGTGAGCTGTACCACCTCCGGCTGTCCCCCACCTGTTGCAGCATGTGCGCCTGATGGCAGCCACCTTTCCTTCCCTCCTCCTGTCCATGCCCATCTTCTTCTTACACTCCTGCAGGAGCACTTGTGGCTGCCATGCAGGTTCACAGCATGTGCCACCTCCTCCCATGCAGCAGCAAGGCCTGAGGGGTGCCCGCCATCCACTGAGCAGTGGCTCCTGATCCAGGTAGGCCTCGAACAGGGCTCGGTTTCAGCCTTAATAAAATTCACCTCCTCCTCCTCCCACCATTGTGTTCCTCCTCTCCAACAACGTTCTCGGTCATTATCAGCTAGTGGTCAAACAGGAATTCAGCGTGTTTGCCATTCATTTGCATCACCAGGTAAGAAAAAGGTTTGTCTCCCCATCGATGCACAGGGTAATGCAAACTTCACCCAACAACTAACACACCAAAATCTGGCCAATGGAAAATCATGTACACAAATGCTCACAGCCTGGGAAATAAGATCCCAGACCTGCAGGCAATAATGTCAGAGGCTAAACTGGACATAGTAGCAATTAGTGAGACGTGGTTTACCAGTAATCACACTTGGGAGACTTCAGTACCTGGATATGCACTGTTCAGAAGAGACCAATGTGCAAAAGGGTGGAGTGGCCCTGTATGTTAATGAAAATATCAAAGCTACAGAAATTCAGAATACACATAAGGAGCCAGAAGAACTGTGGGTCACCCTGGAAACAGGTAATGGGACAGCCATAAGAACTGGGGTTGTCTACAGGCCCCAGACCAGGGGAGGGCATAGACACATTACTGTTAGAAGATATACAAAACATGACAGCTAAAGGGAGGTTCTGATAATGGGAGACTTCAGTATGCCAGATATAGGTTGTCAATACCAGCAGGAACATCTGATAGAACTAGACACATGGTAGATTCCTGCAGGGGAGGGCCTCAAACAACTGGTACAACAACCACAAGAGACAGGACTATCCTAGATCTAGTACTGACTAATAGGAAAGGATCACAGATCTCCAGGTAGAAGGTCACATGGGGGCCAGTGACCATCACATGGTATGGTTCAATTTGGCCACTACAACTAAATCATCCTATTCCAAGGCAAAAATATGGGACTTCAGAGGTGCTGACTTTGATAAGACGGCTGAACAGAGTTAAGCTAGCCCTGGCAAAAGAAATACAGGTAAGGGGTACAGGTAAAGTGGGCAAGCATTAAGGATGCAATACTTGAAGCAACATCCCATTGTGTTAGAGAGAAAAGGAGTGCAAAAGAAGGAAACCACTTTGGTTCTCAAATATAGTAGCAGAAAAGGTCAGAGTCAAAAGGCTAGCCTTCAGGAAATATAAGGGAACACAGCGGGATTAAGATAGGGAGGATACCAAACTTCCCTAAGGGAAGCAGGAAGGCAGTAAGGCAGGCAAAGGCCCAAACCAAGGAAACACTAGCACAAACAGTAAAGAAGGTGACAAGACTTTCTATAGATACTGACATTAGTGAAAGGAGAAAGTCCAGAGTGGGTATTGCTAAGATCAAAGGAGATAAGGGTGTGTGTGAGGAGGAGGACCATGTAAAAGCATCTGTCCTAAATAGATACTTCTGTTCAGTATTTACTGAAGAGAAGGTAGAGGCCCACAGCTCAGCACCATGGACACAGGAGGAGGGAGAGCACTAGTCCCTTCACAAAAGAAAGGGTCCTACAAGAGCTCGATAAGCTCAGGGTGGACAAGGCAATGGGACCTGATGGCATACATCCCAGGGTACTAAAGGAGCTAAGGATGGAACTAGCAGAGCCATTATCAGAACTGTTTAGTGAGTCTCTGAGCACAGGAGAGGTCCCAGAAGACTGGAGAAGGGCTCATGTGATCCCACTCCACAAGAGTGGTAGCAGGGAGGAGGCAGGGAACTACAGACCAGTCAGTCTTACCTCAGTAGTGGGCAAGATTATAGAGGCACTCCTTAAGGAAAGGATTGTGCAACACCTGGAATCCATAGGAGCACAGGATCTAAGATGGCATGGGTTTACAACAGGAAGGTCCTGTCAAACTAATCTCATAGATTTCTTTGACTGGGTAACCAGAGTGGTGGACCAAGGGGAGCAGTTGATGTCAGCCTACCTTGACTTCAGCAAAGCTTTCAATACTGTTCCACATAGAAGATTGATTAATAAGCTGGGTAGGCACAGGGTGGGTCAGAAGTTGGTCAACTGGGTGGCAAACTGGTTGATGGGCAGAAAACAGAGAGTGGTGGTAAACGGTATACAGTCAGAAGAGATGCAAGTCACAAGTGGGGTACCTCGGGATCAGTCCTGGGGCCAGTCCACTTCAATATCTTCATCAGTGACATTGCAGATGGACTGGAGGGTAAGGTTTGTCCCCAGGGCTGCACCTCCAGGACTGCCCTTGCTGTCGGATACAATGACACCAAGATGACACCAAGATCTGCAACAGAGTAGATGATCCAGATCGAGTGGGCAGAATGAGAAAAGATCTGGATAAACTAGAAAATGATCGAAGAGTGGCAACTGGGGTTTAATGCAAGAAGTGCAAGATCATGCACATAGGGAAGAGAAACCCTGAAGCCACCTATAGGCTGGGAGGGTTGCTGACAGTCACAAGGGAGGAAAGAGACTTGGCGTCATCATCACCGATGACCTGAAATCATCCAAGCAGACCACTAAAGCAGTAGGTAAGGCTATAGGGAATGTTAGGGTGTATTAGTGAGGGTTTTACAAGTCGGAAGAGGAGGTAATAACCTCTTTACAAGACACTGGTTAGGCCCCATCTGGAGTACTGCATGCCACACCTTCACAACGACATTAACCAAATTGAGGCAGTCCAGAGAAGGGCAACCAAATGGTGCAGTGACTGCATCAGAAAACATATGAAGACAGATTAATGGAACTCAATATGTATACCCTAGAGCAAAGGAAGGAGTGAGGTGATACGATCAAACATTCAAACACTTTAAAGGCATTAACGAGGTGAAAGAGTCTAACATGTTTCAATATAAGAAAATAGTAGGACAAGAGGACACAGCATGAGATTAGAGGGAGGCCGATTAAGGGTAATGTGAGGAAGTTCTTTTCACAGAAAGGGTGGTGGATGCATGGAACAGCCTACCTCAGAAAGTGGTGGATATGAATACAGTGCAGGGCTTCAAACAGGCATGGGATAGGCATAAGGGAGCAATACAGATGAGAATCAATAGATAGGCCATTGACAGAGCAAAGGCCGATGCGCACATTATAAGGTAGAAAAAGAAATGGGCAGACTGGATGGGCTTTGTGGTCCTTATCTGGTGTCAACTTCTATGTTTCTATGTGTCAAAAGCTTGTGTTGTGTAAGTCTCTTGTTGGTCCAATAAAAGGTATCAAATCACCCACTTTGTTTATTTTTTGTACGAGGATCAATAGGCTACAAACAATTCTTTACTGTTATATGAAACACAGCAGTTTGACATTATTTACATTAGCTGATTTATAGGCATGCAGGCTTTCCCGAACACAGTCGCTAGTCTGCATATACAGGTCGAGCAAGCACACCTGCTAACACTTGCCATACCCCAAACCTCATAGCAGCCTCACGATCTAGAGTCCCCTGCCTCAGAACTCCTCAAATCTGAAGACTGGGCATCTCCTACCTTACTGCAGCCTTTTTCTAGGTCCTCCACATGCTTCTTCATGTGCCATCTTCTTAGCATGAATACCAACTGAAACTGCCCCCAGTAGGGTCTCCCACTGAGCTTCAGGGCAACCTATTATACCAGCTGTCAATCAGGGTCTCTCCATGATCGGCCTCCCCACCATGATCCCCATACCTTTCCAGTGAGCCCGCTACTGTTGGCCATTAAAAGATATTTCCCTGATGGGGCTGGGACCCCAAGCCCCAGGGCTGCACCCTCCAGGACTGCCCTTGCTGTCGGATACAAGTGACTCCCAGGTCTAACACTCTTTGCCTGCATTGTTTGCCCCAGATTAAAGTATATCTTAACTCCTTCCACTGACATTAACCCCTGTCAGGTTGAAGCACACATGCTGGTTTTAGCATGGCAGCTACTAATATCCAACTACCTCCCTTTATTGGTAGGAAGGGGTTATTACACCACAGAGGGGTCCAGAGGTAGCCTGAGATGACGATAAATCAGCCTTGATTGATGTGTGGAACTACAGTAGCTGCAAGAGCAGGACTCTGACAAGAGCAGTATAAGAGAATACAGAAAGGATTAGCAACAAAGCAGGAGGTTATTCAGAGCATTGGAAGGTAGACATAAAAGGCAAACTGACCACTAGTGACTTTGTAGTGAAAGATGTGCAAAGACTGAGAGTCAGAGAAGTGAAGAGTAGAAAGATGGGACATAGGGGTGAGTAGGGACGAGAGGAGAATGTTAGTGAGACAATATTAAGCCAGGAAAGAGGAGCAGTGGGTGAGATGGTTTGCCTCAAAGGAGGAGAGACAGAGGCTTAGATAAAGTAAGCAGTGATGGGTAAGGGTTGGAGCATTTAGGATGAAGCTACAGAAAGAGTGGGAAAGGAGGTCCTGTTTGGCTAGGCTGGATTTTGGGGCAGAACACTGTAAACCACATCTGCTTATCCAAACCACATACACTTATCCAAACACTGGCAAGAACGTCTTGAAAATAATCTTGCAGCAAACTGAGAGGAAGGCAGGATTTATTAGAATTAAATACCCAGCTTGGGACGGTGAGTACTGTATGCATCGTATCAATGTGGGTGGAGAAGCTAAAGTGTTAGTCCAGTTACACTCTAAGATACTTAAAGTGGGTTATAACTTCAATCAGGGCACTATCAAAAGTCCTGAATACTGGTGTATGTTGGAGCCTCAGTGGCTTCTGCTTAGAGCCAAAGGTCATGGAAACTGTCTTTTTGGCATCAAGCGAGATTTGGTTTCAGCAGAACCAGCACTAGGCATTATCAAAGTCTTGATAAAGTGACAATTAATGACAGTTTAATAACCATGTACAAGTGTGAGGAAAATGCATACTGAGGAGAGGTCATTTAAAAAATTGAAAAGAGGAAAGGTCCACAGATGGAGCCATGAGAGTACCCCGACCCCCACCCCCACCAAGTATTCAGTAGGAAGAGATGAGGCTTGCTTTCATGGAGGAAGTGAAAAATAAATTTGAGGATATCACACAGGAGTCAGACTCTTATTCTTGTGGACCTACAGCTTGGTAGCCTAGAAGAAATTCCTCCGACCTAATGTTTAAAGTCACAACAGGGACTTGGGCTTCATGGGGCATTTCCTCACCAACTGCATCAAGGCCTTAGTCAAGTCAATGAACAATGTTACAGTGTTTGGCCCTAGTCCATGCCTTTCGGAATGGAGACAGTGACAGAAAGAAGGAGATGACAGTGGAGTGATATCTGCAGAAATCAAATTAGAAAGGTAAGTAAGTAAGTATTATTTTGTTTGTAAGGGGCCCAACCCGAGGCTCTGGAAGCTTTACAGTGGAACATTTTAAACAGGGATGTAAAATATTCAGGTTATGTAAACAATCAACAACAAATTAAAATTAATTAAAAGATTTTATATGAATTAAAAACAT
Source organism: Neoceratodus forsteri (assembly GCA_016271365.2). Classification (NCBI taxonomy): domain Eukaryota; kingdom Metazoa; phylum Chordata; order Ceratodontiformes; family Ceratodontidae; genus Neoceratodus; species Neoceratodus forsteri. The sequence goes on along the minus strand of CM028132.1, from coordinate 1,375,571,269 downwards.
TTGCAGGAAAGGCTAGGCTAAAAAGGTGAGCTTTAGGCCCCTCCTAATGCCTCCAGCGTGGGCCTCCTCAAAGATCTCAGCAGCGAGTTTCAGAGGACTAGGCTGGCTACCCGAATGAACGATCACCTGAGGTTTTCAGCCTAGTCCTTGGAACTGCCAGGAAGCCCTCAGTGGAGGAAAGAAGGGAGGGCCAGGATAGCAGGAGTAAGGAGATCTGAGAGGTAGCCAGGGCCCGATCCGTGAGTATGGCCTTATAGGTGAGCAAGCCCAGCTTGAAGAGAATCCTCCACCTGACCAGCAGCCAGTGCAGACCCTGGAGGAATGAGATCGCATGACAGGTGAAGGAAGGAGAAGGGTCATCAAGGAGGAAGAAGAGGAGCTGTGAGAATATACCACTTGAAATAAAATACATACTACCCCATCTTTTTTTTTTTTTTATTTAGAACTGCGACTCTACGTAAGAACTAGATTGGAGCCAAGACCTTGGAATTTATTGTACATACAAAAATAAAATAATGCAGGGGCCTCATATTAACACAGTGGAACAAAATCCTGATAAACAGTAGGAATGGGAGTACCATGAAAGGTTCTGAGGTTCTGAAAAGTTCTGATAAGCCATAAAGGTGCTGTTAGTTATCTGAGCCTTATCAGAAGTTGCAGAATATTTTGGTTTGTGTAAAACAAAAGTTTTAAAAATCATTGTCAGGGAATGGAAAATAATCTAAAAACAACTTGAGTGGTACAGAACTACATTACCTCCAGCCTCCTTTTGTTTTTCTACCACCATCCGCCTTCTTACTAGATAAAGACCTGCTGGTGGACTAGATTGAGCTCTAATTCAATGTTCTGAAAGTTATCAAACGTGGAAAAGAGTTCTCTTAAAGTGTTTTACAGAAAATAGCATAGCTTCTGGATTGTTCTGAACTTGTCAGTGTCAGTGGCTCAGTAGGTAGCACACTCGCCTCTGAGGCCTTGAGAGATTAGAGGGCCATGGGTTCAGTTCCACAAGGCACTTGGGTTAATATCACAGTACTGACACTGTAGTACAGCATGAGAGGGTGCTGCACTTCTGAGGTGCTGTCTTTTGGATGAGACGTTAAACCGAGGTCCCATCTTCCTGGATCGGTGGTAGTTCAGGTGGATGTTAAAGATCCCATGGCACTTATCGAAAAAGTAGGGAATTTCCCGGTGTCCTGCCAAATTTCCCTCATTCACTAAAAATACCACCAACAGCTTACTGGTTCAAGGTCAGTTGGCATTCATCTGTATCCCTCCCTGGGTCATGCCTGAAAATAGGCAGGATTTGTCTAGTGCACTTACCCCGGTCAACAAAAACTAAATAAATTATCCAAACTGGGTCTCCCATTCCTGATAAACAGCAGTGTATTCCATTCAGTAGACTGGACATCTCTACTCTGTGTACATCTGGCAGCTATTGCTGAAGCTACAGAATTGCTGACTTACCCACAAATCTTTGCATCGTATTGTCCCAGAGTGTTGGCTGCTCTGAGGGCCATTGGCCACCAAAGCGAGGAAGCCTTCTTGATCTACAAAGGAGAGAGAGAACAGAGAGAGTGAGAGAACATGACTGAGGACTCTTTACACAATGGATAATTGATCAGCAGAGTCACTGGAAAAGTGGGAAAAGGTTACCCCAAAATTGCAGAGAATTTGTGCAAAAATTGCTGGAGTTCTACTACATTTCCAGATGCTTCACAATAAATATTTTTGTTTTCTGAAGTAAATATTCATCAGCATAAATTGTTAAGGAATTTGATTTTTATTTGTATATGTTTTAACTCAATCCTTCTACAGTGGCTATTTTGTATCAAGGTTAAGCAACAGAATGTGCAGACATCTAAAAGCTTCTGGAGGAAATGGGTTTTAAACATGAAGGAAAGTTTGTGATCCTGAAATAAATATTAAATTAATTATGTAGTCTAGTTTCTGAAATCTGAAAACAAGTACGTTGTAGTACAGTGCAAACTAGAATTCATTTAGTGAACCACATCCAATCAATATTAAATAAATCCAGAATCACCACATTTTGTCATTTTATGTTGCTTGCACGCATGTGCAAGAAACATAGTGCCATCATCGGAGATTTGGAGGTGTCACCTCCTCCTCCTCCAATTCAGTCAGTGAGCTGGCAGGCCCTGTAAGCTCATTGCATTTTGGAGCTGTCTATGACACGCTCTAAAATGCAGTGGCACTACAGTTGAAAGGGAGAGCTTCACGCTTCAGTGACCAGGAGATAAGAGCGCAGCTCTCTGACACCTAGGCGTGCATGCACCTGCGACTTCATTGTGGTAGCCGACGGGTGCCCAATCCCCGCCGGGCTGAGCTCGCCTTCCCCTCCCCAGTTGTAGGTGCCACGCTGGGACCCCACCCCAGCGTGGCAATCAGTCCTTTGGCCGGCGGGGTGCCCAATCCCCGTCAGCTGGCACGCCCCCGACGTCCTTGTGCCATGCTGGGAGCTCACCTCAGCATGCGCGATCTTGTAACTTTTTTATTTTACCTGAAAATAAAACGGGGTCTCCGATTTCCATCCACCGCGCACTCCAGCCTCCCCATGCCCCCTCACCCCATACATACCTCCGACTCGCGCGATGATCTTGGTGGACGGAAACACGTCTGCACTCTTCAAAGCCGACCGCAAACTGAGGAAATGCCGGTAAGCTGTATAATGGGCTAGATAGAGAGTTTCAACTTTATTGCATATCTCAGGCATTTTGGGAATTTTGCACCAAATTTTCAACATGGGGTTTTGGGACCTTCTCATGAATGATGTCACTGTCATGGTGTTGTTCGGGCCGAAGGGTGATTTCCGCAGTGACTCGAAATCACCCTCCAGGCGAATACCGCTATGACAGTGACATCATTCATGAGAAGGCATCCAAAACCCCATGTTGAAAATTTGGTGCCAAAATTCAAAACAAAATGACTGTTTTATGTAGCGTGCGTTGCGCTTGTTCCTCACGCAGGCTCGTGAAGTTCGTGGAAATTTCAATATTTTCACTCCAGATTTTCAACATTGCCATTTTACCACCTCCCTTATGAGCAGTACAGCTGTCATTTTCACATCCTGCCCAAAACGTGTTTCCATACATGTAGCACACAATGGCGCAGTCAGTGTGCAAACTCAATGTATGGGACACATTAACAAAATCACAGTGACACTGTTCATGAGCAGAGGTCTTAAAATGGCTATGTTGAAAATTTGGTGAAAAAATTCCTAAAATGACTGTTTTAAGTGTGCATTGCGCAGTTCCTACGCGACGTCAGAGTTCAGAATTTTCAATATTTGCACTCCAATGACTTCCAAATACCTAAACAGCACATAGAAGCAAGCAACATTCGCATTGACAAATGCTTGTTTATATATAAAACAATGAAGCCTGATCAATAACTATTTACACTGCTACCTTAATTATTCTCCCATTTTGGTATAGGAAAAATAAGCAGAAAACTAAGGGTGGTGGATAATCACATGCTAGTAAAAAAAATGCTTATTTTGTTATGTTGTTATGCTGTAGTAGCTATGTGGCTACAGCAGCATAACATAGAACTTCTTACTATGTTGACCTTGCGATTGTTCACACTGTCTCAGTTGACCACTAGCCAGTTGCCATCAGTCAAAGCAATTGTTGATAGCAAGTTCCTGACAGCCTCTGTATTTTCTCCTTTTTGTTGTTTGTTATGCCCGCTTTTTTATGTAGGACAAGCTGGATGAAGATCGCCGAGAGTATGGCATTACCCTAAACCCCATCCGAAGGACTTACTCTAACTCACTGGACTAATCTATTTGTTAGGTTTTTGTTTATTTTTAAATGAGTTTCATTACTTTGTAAAATTTCAAGACTCCTCATTTACTGTTTCCCATTTTCTGCTTGAATCATAAGAAAAAACTTTACACTGTCACTAGATGATCTCACTGTGATTACTAGACTTGGGGGCAGGCACTCGATGTTGTCTTGATTACATTTACAGATTGGTTCAGAGTCATACACTATAAAGATAATGAATACCTTCCCCTCATTAATAAGCATGCTGGTGCATCTCGAGGTTGCCGTTGGCAGCCAAACCTCTCGACTTCACTCTTGAGGTTCTTAAGGTCACCATGGCAACCTCTGATGCATCAACCAACATGTTACCAATGGAAGGTATCCTTTATCCTCTATTTAATGCATTCTGCAAGCACCATTGTGGAGGAACCTAGGAGGTAAAATGGTCACATGAGCAACATGGCGGAAGAAAGGGATATGGCACATGGGGGACATATGGGAAGACCATTCGAACACTCAAGAACAGATCTGGACTGCAGCTGAAATAATGCCTAAAAACCTACGGTCTTAATAAGGCATGCAAAGTTACCCCTCCCGATCTTGAGTCTACTGAGCAAGGTTGATGGGCCCAGACACCTATTGGCACAGCACTGTAGACACATTAAATTGGCCTTCTGAAGCCTGTAACCCACTGCAGACTAACTAGGAGAGAGAGAGAGAGATCTGGAGGCTAAGGAAAGTACTATTCATTGGGAGACAGTGTAGGAAGACCTATATAGGGTGAATTGCAAGATCCTCCAGATACAATTCAAACTGTTACACAAGTGGTACTTTACTTGTGGAGACTACATGTTATGAAAACAGTAGACAGACAAATGTTGGAACTGAGAAGGGAGACTGGTACCCTTTGGCACATGTTATTTGCCTGTGCAACATTAAGAGGTTCTGGAGTGAGGTTATACAGACTATCTCCAGAGTAGTAGGACAAGAGATTCCATGCCACTCAGTACTTTGCATCTTGAGGGAATCTAGCACACTGAGGATCATGAAATTGTACCATGTCTATTTAATGCTATGGTAGTTGTTTACAGACTAACTGAACATGGATGGAAGGATCATGATATGGTCAGCCCCAATGGGTGGCTAGCAAAACTGAAGTAGGTGGCCAAACTGGAGAAGCTTACAAGTTAGATACATAAAAGAGACGGAACCTTCAACTATGGCCTAAGTTCTGGAGCTTTGCAGGACTGGAGGTATAAAGGAAGAGACATGAATCATGAGGAGGGCCATGGTAGAGGAAAGAAGGAAGGAATTGCATATACAAGAACAACGGGATAAGAGGTTTTACTAAACAATGGACATCCAGCCTGTATTGGGAAAACACACAACACAAAGCAAGATGTGCAATAGTAAATGGACAAGGTACTCAAAGAAGGCAACTTAAAAATGTTTACAGGTTGTTTTGTTTTTTTTATCTGGAATTAAGCTGTACTTGGGACAATGTCATAAATAAGTTAATCTTTTCCTCTTCTAATAACCTTTTCCTTCACTTTTTCAGTAATGTATTATTTACAGTTTTTGATAAGTTGAAGACAGTTTTGACAGACATGTCACAAACAGAGGACTTAAAGGGTGCTAACTGGCAAAAGTTAGTAATGTTTCTAGTAAGAGAAATGAAAGACTTGCCTCTGGTTGCTGGAGAGGTGGTGGAAACATGGCAACTAAAATTTAATGCCAGAAAATGCACAGTGATGCACATGGAGGCTGAAATAATCCTCAAGCCAAGTATACACTGGGGGGTGGAATGAAAGCAAGTGAGAGGAGAAGGATCTAGGAATCATAATCACAAACAACCTCAAGGTGGGGACACAATGCAGCAAGGCGGTGGGCAAAGTGAACAGAATGCTGGCGTGCATTGGGAGAGGATAACTAGTAGAAGGCGAGAGGTGCTGATGCCACTCTACAAATCCATGGTGAGGCCCCACCTGGAGTCACGAGGTTCAGTTCTAGAGGCCTCACCTACGAAAGACATAGATAGCATGGAAAGAGTACAGAGAGGGCCACCAAAATGGTGCATGGGCTAAGTGGGAAGCCATACAAAGAGAGGTTGAGGTGTGTGGGATTTGTACCTGCTTGAAGATCAGGCGAGAGGGGGACATGATAGAGACATTCAAGAATATGAAGGGGATTAATAAAGTGAGGGGACTTATTCTCAGGGAAGATAGGTGCTAGAACTAGTGGGAATGGACTGAGGGTGGAGGGTGGATTAAGGGGAGCGTGAGGGGCGTTTGCTCACTGGAGGGTTGTGGCACCCGGAACAGTCTGCCAGAGAAAGTGGTGGGGGCCAGAACTGTGAAGGGACTCAAGAGGGCATGGGAAAAACACAAGGGGTTGATTAGGAGCGGAGGTGGAATCTATGGGAGAGGAAGGCAAGTGGGGGGAGTTTGTTTCCTGTCCCTCTTAAAAGATACAGTGGGGGTGCAAGTTTTGGCTAACCTAGTGATGAAGACTAATTTGAGGGAAAAACAGATACATGAATGTAAAAGGGATATGTCACTGCTCCAACATGAGATTATAATGTGCTAGTTTTACCTACTGTATTTTAATCATTGTAAAATGAACATCTTAATTAACAAATGCAAGCACTAGGGATAAGTGAATTTAGGAGGATTCAAGAAAGTATTTTTACACAGAAGAGGTGACTGAGGGTGGAAAAGGCTACCAAAGAGGTGGCCTGTGCAGAATCACTGAGGAGGAGTGGGGTGTATTATAAAATGAAAGGGACAGATACATGGGCCTAGTACAGACATTATGAAAATGGAAGAGGAGACAAGAGAAATGAAGAGACACTAGGGCTCTTGCATCCCACATTATACAGAACAGAACTGGGTAGGGGGTGGAGAGGTGCGAAGAAACAACAGAACTCGGATATTAAACATAGAAACATAGAATCTGACAGCAGATAAGGACAGCTTGGCCCACCCAGTCTGCCCATTTCCCTACCTATTCGATAAGCTGCAGATCCTAGTTAACCAGCAGCCTACTTCTTCCTACCCCACCCCCTAGAATTGCCTTATGACTGTCCCATGCATGCTTGAATTCCACCACTGATTTTGACTCCACAACCTCCTCCGGAAGACAGTTCCATGCATCCACAACCCTCTCTGTAAAAATACTTCCTTAAATTACCTCTGAGCCGCCCCTACCTCTATCTTCAAATTGTGCCCTCATGTTCTTGCACACCTCTTTTTTGAAAGATGCTACCCTCTTGGACTTTGTTGATTCCCTTGAGGTACTTGAATGTTTCTATCATGTCCCCCTCTCCCTCCTTTCCTCAAGGCTATACATATTAAGCTCCTTTCGTCTCTCTCTTCATATGTCTTCTGGTGCAGACCCTGCACCATTTTAGTTGCCCTCCTCTGGACAGCTTCCATCCTGTCTATGTCTTTTTGGAGATTGGGTCTCCAGAACTGCACACAGTACTCCAGATGGGGTCTCACCAGCTGTCTGTACAGAGGGATAATAACTTCCTGTTTTCTTCTGGTGATGCCTCTCCCTATGCATTCCAGTATCCCCCAGCCCTCCTTGCTGCCCTCTCACATTGCTTGCCCACCTTTAGGTCATCTGATATGACTACCCCAGGTCCCTTTCCATTTTGTTGTTGTTAGTATCTCACCTCCATTGTGTACTCTTCCCTGGGTTTTGTTTCCAGGTGCATTACCTTGCACTTCTTAGCATTGAATCTAAGCTGCCATACATTTGACCATTCCTCTAACCTTGCCAAGTCCCTTCTCATCCTTTCCACCCGACCTGTGCATCAACTCTGTTGCAGATCTTGTGTCATCTGCAAAGAGACATACTTTCCTTCCAGTGCTTCTGCAATGTCGCTTATAAAGACATTGAAGAGGACAGGTCCTAATACTGAACCCTGCGGTACCCCACTAGTAACCCTCCTTCTTCTGAGTGGACTCCATTTACTATTACTCTCTGTGTCCTATTCTCCAGCCAATTCTTTACCCAGGCTGTCATCTTGGGACCCACTCCCAGGCTGGCTAACTTGTATATTAATCTTTGTTTGGGACTGTGTCAAATGTCTTGCTAAAGTCTAGGTAGGCCACGTCCACAGCCCTCCCTGATCTACTACTTTGGTCACCCAGTCAAAGAAATCTATCAGATTCGTCTGGCATGACCTTCCCGCTGTGAATCCATGCTGCCTAGGGTCCTGTGCCCTCTGGCCTCTAGATACTCGACAATTCTTTCCTTCAGAAGTGATTCCATCATTTTCCCTATCACTGAGGTTAAACTAACAGGTCTGTAGTTTCCTGCTTCTGCCTTGCTCCCACTTTTGTGAAGGGGAATCACATCTGCCCTCCTCCAGTCCTCGAGTACCACCCCATCCTCCCATGATTTGTTAAAAGGGTAGTGAGTGGTGTCACTAGTTCTACCCTTAGTTCTTTTAGAATTCTGGGATGAATCCCATCAGGCCCATTGCTTTGTCCACCTTCAGTTTTAAGAGTTCTTTCAGAACCCTTTCTTCTGTAAATGGGCTGGTATCAACTTCTGTATCAGAGTGTTTCTAATGTTTGTTTTATGTACCTCCCCTCTTCATTTGTAAATACTGAGCAAAATATTTGTTTAGTATCTCTACCTTTTACAGTCTCCCTCTGCCCACCCTCCCTTCCCTTTATTTTATATTCCATATTATAGAGATAGGACTGGGCAGGGGAAGGTGGAGAGGAGTGAAGAAACACTGGAGTTCTCACATTTCACATTATAGAGGTAGGACTGGGCAGGAGAAGGTGGAGAGAGAGAAGAAACACTGGAGTTCTCACATTTCACATTATAGAGGTAGGACTAGGCAGGGGAGGGTGGAGAGGAGTGAAAAATACTAGAACTCTCACATTCCACATTATATAGATAGGACTGGGCAGGGAGGATGGAGAGGAGAAGAAAAACTGGAACTCTCACATTCCACATTTTATAGATAGGACTGGACAGGAAGAGAGGAGAGGATGAAGAAACACTAGAACTCTCACATTACACATTATACAGACAGGAGCAGGAAGGGAGGGTGGAGAGGAGTGAGGAGTAACTAGTACTCTCATATTCCACTTTATAGAGGTAGAACTGCGTGGGGTGGAGGGTAGAGGAGAGAACAGACACTAGACTGTCACATTCCACAGTAGATAGGTAGGACTGGGAAGGCACAGTGGGCCAGTGAGTCTTTTCTGCTAGCAACTTCCATGTTTCTGTGTTTCACATACACATGCACACCTAGAATACCACCTGCTTTGTATGCATACCTGTAATGTGGTGTCGAACACAACCAGTTTGCAGCTGGTGGAATGGCATCATAACAATGCGTGCTTCATGAAATTCATGTAAACATCTGCATCACAGTCCACAGTAACTGCAACAGGAAAGGATATCACAAATGAGTCACGCATATACATGGAACCCAACAGCGGTTACCTACAAATGTACACTCCACCTCCCCCGCAACCCCTATCCTCTACCCAACTATGATTTGTAAAGTTTTCAATTGGCACATGATATGGCCCACAATGTTAACCCCAAATCAGCCTTATTGTAGAACACCCTCTAGCATCCATGTCCTCACAGGTACCTTGGCACATACTGGTATTTATGGGACAGCCAAGAAAGATGAGAGGAAGGGAAGGTGCGCCTATGTCTGTCAGCGTCTGGCAGCAGTAACAAGACTTCTGCCTTAAAGGGTAGAGAAGAGCAGGTTAGTGTAACACCAAGGAACCATCATAAGTCCCCAAAACTCTTTGAAGGATTCAAATATTCCTACCAGGGTAGGCAGCGGCACATACCAAGGGACCTAGGGCACTGAACATGGGCCCCCATCAGGGCATTGGTGAAAGGGCACTATAAGATACACAACATTTCAATAGTGGTAGGTAAGCAATAAGACCTGATAGCATGTGGAACCAGTCAGTCTTACCTCAGTAGTGGGCAAGATTATGGAGGTACTCCTTAAATAAAGGATAGTGCAACACCTGGAATCCATAGGAGCACAGGATCCAAGACAGCATGGGTTTACAACAGGAAGGTCCTGTCAAGCTAATCTCATGGATTTCTTTGACTGGATAACCAGAGTAGTGGACCAAGGCAAGGGGAGCAGTTGATGTCACCTACCTTGACTTCAGCAAAGCTTCGATACTGTTCCACACAGAAGATTGATTAATAAGCTGGGTAGCTAGACTGGGTGGGTCAGAAGTTGGTCAACTGGGTGCCAAACTGGTTGGCGGGCAGAAAACAGAGAGTGGTAGTAAATGGTATACCATCAGAAGAGATGCAAGTCACAAGTGGGGTACCACACGGATCAGTCCTAGGAGCCAGCCCTCTTCAATATCTTCATCAGTGACATTGCAGATGGACTAGAGGTATGGTTTGTTTGTTTGCAAATGATGCCAAGATCTGCAACAGAGTAGATGATCCAGATGGGGTGTACAGAATGAGAAGAGATCTGGAAAAACTGGCTAAATGGTCTGATGAATGGCAACTGGGGTTTAATGCAAAGAAGTGCAAGATCTTGCATGTAGGGAACAGAAACCCTGAAGCTACCTATAGGTTGGGAGGAGTTGCTGGCAATCACAAGGGAAGGAAGAGACTTGGGCATCATCATCCCAGATGACCTGAAATCATCCAAGCAGACCACTAACTCAGTAGGTAAGGCTAGCAGGATGTTGGGGTGTATTAGTAGGGTATCACAAGTTGTAAGAGGGAGGTAATAATCCCTCTTTACAAGACACTAGTTTGACCCCATTTGGAGTACTGAGTGCAGTACTGGAGGCCAGACTTGCACAAGGACATTAACAAAATGGAGGCAGTCCAGAAGGAGCAGCAAAATGGTGCAGGGACTGCATCAGAAAACATATGAGGACAGATTAGCGGAGCTCAATATATATACCCTAGAACAAAGGAGGAGAGAGGTGATATGATGAAACATTCAAACATCTTAAGGGCATTAACAAGGGAGAAAGAGTCTAACATATTTCAATATATGAAAAATAGCAGGACAAGAAGGACACAGCATGAGATTAGAGGAGAGCCGATTAAGGGGTAATGTGAGGAAGTTCTTTTTGCATAGAAAGGGAGGTGGATGCATGGGGCAGCCTACCTCAGAAAGTGAGTAGCTATGAATACAGTGCAGGGCTTCAAACAGGCATGGGTTAGGCATAAAGGCGCAATACAGATGAGTATGAATAAATAGGCCATTGACAGGTAAAGGCCTGTGGCACATTCATAAGGTAGACAAAATGGGCAGACTGGATGGGCCTTGCAGTCCTTATCTGCTGTCAACTTCTATGTTTCTATGTTTCTATTGTTGAATGCCCACATGCCCAGGGGCGTGATGAGGCCTGACACCACATACAGAGGGCCTTACAACACCTGGAAGTATGGTATTACCAGTACCCCACAGTTTATGGGTACTAATGAGATTAGAAAATGGGTTGAGCAAATCTGAGAAAAACATTCTCTAAAATATTAAAAAGGCACAAACAATCCAATAAAATATTGCTTAGAAAATGTCAAATAGTTCCTCCACAGATGGTTTCTATTTGTCACTCATTTATCTTTCTACACATGCAGCAGAAGGTTTGTTTGTTTGTTTGTTTGTTACCATGGAACATAAGAATGCAATATTCTGCAGTATTTCTCCAATAGGATGCCCCCACCCACACATGGAATGCATGAATTCAACATTCTGCAAAATTCCACTGGCATACACTCACACAGACACACACAGGCCTCATATGGAATTACAGGCTCAATATTATCTGGGGCAGGGTTAGCAGCAGAGATTGCTCTGTCAAGCTGGTTAGGCTATGAGGGGTTTTTCATGGTCACCAAAGAACCAACAGAAACAAAAATCTGAATAGTACTTGATTTAAAATGCATATAAGAAACTTAAGGGATTAAGAGTAGAAAGAACATTCAATTTTTATGTCTTTTTATTTACGGAAATTTTATTTTTAAGTCTAGGAGCATAGTTAAAGGATTTTATATAAGAGGAAAGTGGCAGCCATGTTTATGATGAAATGAAAAACTGAGAGGAGGCGAATGACTTCTGTTTGTGATTTGTCAAATTCCAGATCATGTTGGGCCGTTTTTCTTTGCAGAGGGTATTGGCACTTAAAATGGACTGAAAATTTCCCAGCCTCTGATTAGCTGAGCCGCTTGGCAAGGGTTGCATTTATGTAGTAACGAGACTGGAAAAAACAAGATCCATGCCAAGTAGCCTTGGCACAAAGGAAATCATTCAAAACGCCTAATCGCAGCCATTTGTTTGGCTCACTTAGCTAGAAAGCCGCCCCCATACCACACACACACACACACACACACACACACACACACACAATACTACTAGTACAAGCTATGGTCTGTATTTGTGCAACTCTGCCTCGTTCCACACAACAACTAGGCAGTTTAACTTTTACACACAAACACTATGCACTCATGATCTTTCTGTGGATCAGCTGCCAACAGGCAATACATGAATTTGAGCAAAAGAAAAACAGCGATACACTCGAGAAATAAATCAAATGTATTTATTTCATCACAAAGCGTTTTGTGGATGAAATAAAACTGCGTTGATTTATTTCTCGAGAGGTATTGCTGCTTTTATTTATTCAAGATATCTTTTTCCTGGCTGAACCTTTCTTTTGATGAAACCTGCTACCTGCCCACCTGCACACTGCACTCTGTGCACTCCCCGTCGCACATTGGAGCCACTTGTTATCACTTACACCCCTGTAGCTCCCCATTGATTATAAAAAGTTGAAACAACAAAACAGTTCTTTTCAAATACCATCAGATTCGGTGATTGCTGGTGCTGATTTTAATTTCCTGATCTGCTCCAAATCGCTGGTGCACCTACAATTCCTGCTCTCTCAGCAGCAGTGCCCGATCTCATGGTACAAACAAACTGGAAGTCAAACTGGATCCTGATCTAAAGAAAAACAGAGCACCAGCAAGCAGAGGGAGGATGACTGAACAACGGGGGCTAAAGAAAACAGAGCACCGGGGAGTGGGGGATGACAAGTGAACAACCAAGGGAGGGGCAGGTATTAGTCTCTGGAAAGAAGAAACTCTGAAACACTGCAGACCCTCTTCTGGCAAGTATACCAGTCGAGAGACTACTTTACAAAAAAAATAAAAATTTAAATAACTGTACTCCTTTTTTAACTCTTACATAAAGATGCCACATGCAGCCCATTTTCTAAGTGCAGTAATACCCGTCAGGGTAGGCGGTGTGTGCAATACTGGACCTTCCAGGACTATAACTCATTGTGCCCTAGGCGTCCAGTATCAATACTGCCTATTCTGTCAGGTATTATTGCTCATGTAAACATATGCCGATGGAATGGCAAGCTCCAATCAGAATGGAGCATTTAACATGCCTATTTTCTAAATTGCGTTAGAAATAGGCTAAGAATGAGACACATGAAGGCGGTGGTTAATGGCACTCATTCTAAATAGGGGTGTGGCGAGGTGCCAGAAGTTCAGTACTGGGACCAGTCCTCTTCAATATCTTTATAGGAGACATTGCAGAAGAACTAGAAGGAAGGTGTGCCTTTTTGCAGATGAGACTGAAGTCTGCAGTAGGGTGGACACTCAGGAAGGAAAGAAAAAATGTAAAGGATCTTGAAAAACTCAAGGAATGGTCAAAAGCATGGGACTTGAGATTCAGTGCCAAAAAGTGCAAGATAATGTACTTAGGACAAAAACACTCAGAACCATAAGATGAGGATTGTAGTACTAGCAGACACCAAGCAAGAAAGGGATCGAGGGGTGATCATATCTGAAGACCTCAAGGTGCCAGGACAGTGTGACAAAGCAGTGGGTGAGGCTAGTGAAATACTGGGTTCCATCGGAGGGAATCTCAAGTAGGAGGAGTCAGATGGTTCTGCCATTATAACACTCATTAGTGCAGCCACGCCTGGAATACTGTGTAGAGTTTTGGAGACCATACCTCAGAAAAGACATGGACAAAGTGGGGGCAGAGGAGGGCAACTAAAATCATACATGGTTTGCACAAAAGCCCTTAGAGGAGATACACCCTAGAAGAAAAGAGCGAGAGGGAAGGTATATGCTAGAGACCTACAAATATCTAAAAGGGTGGACAGGGTACCAATGTAGGGTCTCTTAAATGAGAGCAGGCACCAGGACCGGGGCATACAATAAAGAGGGGCAAGGTGGGAGGGAGTAAATTCAAGAGTGATGCGAGAAAATGTTTCTTCCCTTGAAGGGTAATCAATGCCTGGAATAGACTGCCAGCAGAAGTGGTGGGAACCAAAACAGTGGGGGCTTCAAGCATGCATGGGATAGACATAGGGTATATTAGATAGAATACAGGGGATGGGAGGTCAAAGAGACCAGATTGGGTCTGCAAAGACAGGATAGGTAGGGAACATGCTGGCAGACTAGGCGGACTAAGCAGTCCTTTTCTGCCATCAAATTCTATGTATCTATGGCACTCAACATGCACACCTCCAATCAGAGTTGGTAGTGGCACCATACCATGGGACCTGGGGCACTTACCATAGCTCTGCCTTCTCAAGGCAAGCAGCAACAGTGCACTAAAGGACCCAGGGCATTTAACATGCCTGGTCAGGGCAGTCAGAGCACCATACCAAAGGAACTGGAATGTCAGGGCAAGTAGTACCATACCATGGGGCACTCAACATGCCCCAGCTAGTTAGTGCAAGCAGCAGCACTGTGCTGAGGAAACTGGGGCACTCAACACTGGCCCTCTTAGCTGTTAGGGCAGGCAGTGGCACCATAAAATGGACCATAGATGGGGTACTCAATTTACCACTTCCTCCCAGCAGGGCAGACAGCAGCAACACAATACCGAAGGCCCTGGGGCACTCAACATGCACTCCCCCATCATAGAAGGCAGCAGCACCATACCATGGGACCTGGGCACTCAACTTGACCTCCTTCAGGTAGGTGCCCACATAATATCAGGCTAAGGACATGGACTGAGTTTGAGCTGAACAAGTGTTGCAAGGTGCTGTGTACTCTGATCAGATATTTAGGCAGGTACCCATATGGGGAGCTCATGTGAGAGATAGGGTAGCAGAAAGAGCAAGTGCCCAAAGGAAGGACATCCAAGGCACCCCTGTAGGTGGCCCATAATGCAATACCTATTAGTGCCACTCCTACTGTCATGAGTAGGATGGCCCTTAGTGAGTTGAAGTAGCAGATGAGAGACCCAAAAGAGCTAATATTGTGACTCCTTTATCCAAGTTATTACTCTCAGTCATAGCATTGCCTTTGAATGGACCCATGGAGCCCAAACCTGCTATAATGAACAGCTCAGCCAAGGCATCAAGTGGAGACTGCCCCAGAGAATGAAGCCAGAATCATAGACCATTGGACACTCCCTCTACAAGTGGACTGGTACAGGAGGAATAGTCTGTTATAATTGTGGGGACACATGATGAGAGCATAACCAGTCCCTGAAGGACCCATGAAGGTAATGGAACAGCTCAGATGAAAAGTGTTGAAGCCGAAAACTTCAGTGGGTCCCAGTAATGGAGCACACTGGGACCTCTGAGGTTGGAAGCTCCACTAAGTCAACTGTCAAGTCAATAACAGCTAGGTCAAGGGTGCCTAAAGAATTTGTGGGCTTCTCTTCTGAAGCCAACATGACCATCAAAGGTGGGCAATAGAGCCATCCTAAATGGGGCATGACAATTCGCTCCCATCTTTATTTATTTTATTTTTATTTTAGTTAAAATTTTGATGACGGGAAAGACACACTGAGCCGAGGCTTGTTTCCAGGTGTGACCGGGAACAGAGTGTACAGTAAAAGAAAAAGAGTATCATATGGTGAAGAATACAAACAGTCTGTACAGTCATATTTACAAAGAAATAAAATACATTTACATGATAAAATTGTGAGCAAACAGAGTAACTGAGTAAGATGGGGCAGGGTTACAGTTAGGGGCTAGGGTAAGTGAGTAGTGACCATCTTTTCATTCCATGGCAACTAGCTCCTGACAACTTGCTCCAGCAACAATTAGCTCCCATGACAACCTGCCCCTGACAATTGGCTCCCTGGTGGAGTTAATTAAATTAACGCTTCGCGGGAAGTTGTCACAGAAGCGAAATTAATTCATATTTGTCCTGCAGCTCCATATCCAACTCTTCCACACACAGTGCAGCTTCTGACTCCAGTCAATATGCTCCTCTGTTCTGCAGTGCCCATAATGTGAAGAGTATGACAGCAGATCAGTCTGCAGTCGGAACATGGGACAGCCATGGAATGAACAGCAGCAACTTTCTGGTGATTGGAAATGCCAGTAAGTGCATGTGCATATTACAGAAAAAAAACAGACACTGTAGTTCTGATTGAGTGGGGGCGAGTTGGGAGAAAAGCACTGCAGAGCAGTAGGAACAGGACAGTATTGGATAAGTTCCATCTCAGTTCTTGTTTGTGCCACTGTTTTCTGGTGTCTGTGGTAGGTGGGGCTGTGATCATCCACACTACATGCTGTCTCTCTGCTTATTCCCCATTATTTCATCCAGGATAAAGGGCCACTTTCTGGCTGATGTGAGGTGCTGAGTTCTAGCAGTGTTTAGACTGTGTTCATTTTGCTCCACGACAACTTCCCATAAGGCAATAATTTAATTAACTCTGCCAGGGAAGCGAATTGCCAGTGTCGGGTTGTCACATGGTGAACTGTGCGGAGTGAGTTGTGGGAGCAGTTATGTCATGAGCGAAATGACGGGAGCAATTGACATGGACCTATCCTAGATAGTGGGTCTGAGTGACAATTATTTTCAAAGATTGGTACCACAGCCATTTGTCATATTTGGAACTGCATCCCCTGGATGGACTGGATGTGTGGGGCCTATGTCAAAGTGTGGATCAAATTGTTCCAGAGCGTTGCAGGATGCGTGTTCATATGTAGACAGTGGCACTCGTGTGCCTGAAGAGATGAAGTGCACAGAGTTTATCCTTGTCAAACAATTGCTCATGTTTGGATACTGAAAGAATTTTGTGATGAAATGAAGATCAAGCAAGGAGTAAAGACTTGCCTACACATGCCCTGGTAAAAGACTTACCAGAAGAAAACAGAGATACAAATTTAAGTGACTAATGTGCCAGCTGGCATGGGTTGGCACTGACTTCACAGCACAACTTGGAATGTGCCATCTCCAGAGTCATAAAATTCTGAAAGGATATGAAGAACCCAATCCTTATGCATGAAACACTAGGAAAACTGTGTCTGCCTAAAGGAATGCTAGTGAAGCTGTGTGTGTTCTAAACATGCCCATGTGCATATGGAAGGAATAGTCCAAGTGAAGAATGTGTCAGAAGGAAACATTGCAGTCAGGAGAGGTTGCACATTGGGTTCTGTGCACTGTGCAGACATGGTAGTCATCCGAAGACATTAATGGAATATGGTGGAACCAGTATCAACCCAGGAGATCTGATTTCTGAGATTTATCTAAACCAGAGGATGGAAGGCTCAGGTGAGCAAGAAGTTATCCAGGAGGAATAAAGTTTCTTCCCGAATGAGTGAGATGTTGGATGTGTCCAAGGTGAAGAACATCACATCAGAGTACACAATGACAGATCTCTCAGTGAGAGGTCCTGAAGAATTATTCTGGATGGCAGTGATGATGTGAGGAATCGTTGACAGCTGGGATAATAAAGAATGACTTGTCCATTGTCAGTGTCAGTGGCATAGAAGGTAGCATGCTCACCTCTGTGGCAGGATGATTAGAAGGTCATGGGTTCTAGCCCCACACAGGTATTTGAGGTAAAACACATAACTGACACTGTAGTTACAGTATGCAATTGGGCGGGGGTGCTATACTGCTGAGTTGTTGTCTTTCAGATGTTAAACCAATGTCCCTTCTGCCCATTTCTGGCCACTATCCAGGTGGAAGTAAAAGATCCCATGGCACTTATCAAGGAAGAGTAGGGTAGTGTCCCGGTGTCATGGCCAACATTCTCCATTTCAATAAAACTAGTCGATATAACCCACCCCAGGATGCACCTGGAAAAAGACTATCACAGCTTAGTATACCTTTCCTGGTGAAAAATTACAACAAATAACAAAATTACCATAGAACCTATTATTTTCCCAATTCAAATATTTCTGCTCTTTTAGGTAGTTCGGGTGCGATGTGCAAAAATACTTTAACAGGAAAAATAGTGTTGATAAAGTAACATGCCACATGGTCCATTTGGCATTCAGTTGGCAACCAGGTCAAAGATGTACAGTACTGCATTTGATGTGCTTTAAAATTATTTTTGTCCAAAATCAATTGAAGTAAAAAAAACAAGTATAGCCATAGGAATTTGATAAAGAAAATGAAGGAATGGAAGATCAGATCAGATTCATGGCTCTGGTAAAATTCGATCTTCTGTTCTTGAGCCCTGTGCTCTGCTCTCAAAGTTGGTGGTGGGGAGGTTGAGGGTCTGATTAAACTGATGTTGGGTAAAGAAAAAGTAACTACACTACTTTAACTAAAGTGCATCATACAGAGAATACTGGGTTGAACAACCATACACAACCAACCTGTGCTGCCACAGAGGTTCTGGCTGCATCAGATCTCGAAAGCAAAGCTCAAGAGGTCTGATGTAATCAAAAGCAAGGTGGCAGCTCAGGCCAGATTGGGGATGTGATTTTCCAACCAGTATTGTTTATAGTGTATAGGATTCTTTTTAGTTTTCATTAACTAAAAAAAAAAAGGAGCAAGTCTTCCAATGTTCCTGCAGTAGGCAGGCGGTTCCGATTCAGAACTTGAACTGACTGCTGTCGCGCAGCAGTGCTGTAAAACTCCAGCTGCCTCATGAATTTTTCGATCAGCTGGAATCTAGTTGTATCACAGAAGGGTACATTCGCATTCCATGACCTTTGAACTGTGGTACAACAAGATTTCAGCTGGCATTAAAATCCATGCAGAACAACCCTTACTATACTGTACTGTACCTTGTTAAAGTATTTAGTGTATACCTGTGTTATGCCAACTTGCTTAAACCCACACTGTCAGTCTGCCTTTCATGCACTGAGATGTTGAAAGCTGGTCAGTAATGAGTGGGCATACCATTTTTTGTGTTGGCGTTCTGAAATTAATGTTAATTTTGTAGTGCTGCCGTTTACTAGTTATGATAAGACTTGCCCTGCATACCATTTGGGAATTAGTGTTTTAGCTTGCCTTTGAAGAGCTTATTTACCAAAATGTCTAAAGGTTACAGAAGATCAGTACAGAAAATATTGGGATGATGTGATTCTGTTCCATTAGTTTTATAACATCCTTGGTAGTGTGGCGCAGAAGAGGTCAAGGATGAGAATTACACGTTGGTCCCCAGGTAGAACTCTCTTTTGGATCATTGGCTTTATATGCGGTACAACCACACCCTGTATGTATATTTCAATAGTCAGTGAACTGGCCCAGTGGTTGTCAGAATGTGTGATCTGCCACTTCATTGGAAAGGAAAAGCTAGGGAGGCAGTGATCTGTTCACCATTATAGATCACCCAGGGTGGTAAAAGCTACTTGATAGTGTGCAGCATGGAACCACTGACACCTGCTCTTGCCCCAGAGGAATGCTACCTCCAACTGCCATGCCCCACTGTATCTATTGTCCAACCAGCACACAGAATTAAACTGACCCCAGTCTCATCCAAATTCAGTATAAGATCAGCTGGCATGAGTTCCTGTTTAGTGGCATCACCGATTTCATTGAAGAAATTGGGCTTTCAGTTTGGGACAATCTTCTGATTTTTCAGGCACCTTTGGTTCCCTTATGTTTGTGAAGCCCATCCTGTTAAGAAACAACCATGCCCATGCCTCGAAGGATAGCATGCCACCATTGTCAGTTAATGTCTGTGGGTTGTTGGCTTTACAATCCCTGTAGCAATTGCAATGATGACTTTGCCATTTATTATTGCCACCACAGAATGGAATGACTTTAAGTTCATTTTTACCTCCCAGAACAGCAAAGGAAAAACTGTGAGGTTTTGCAGGAGCTCAGGTGCACTTGCTCAGGGTCAGGGTTTTCCTTCAACTTCAGAAGGCAGTTTTTCTTATATTTTCTCATGGTGCTAGCGTGTAGTGCACCTGCACCTAGATTCAGAACAGGCACACTACACTCATTGAAACTACATACACTTACATGCTGAGTGATCATGGAAACAGGCATTGACAGCATAGCTGGTCTATTGGCCACGTCTTTTCGTAACAGAAGATGTACCTGCTACAAGCTCTTGAACAACACATTGCACCACAGTATCAGATAATATACACCGAAGTCTCAGCAAGTACCTCTGAATCAAGACAATCAGTTTCCACTCGAGAAAAGTCCCTTTTATTGGCTTTGGATGAGGAGAACTGAACCACTTCACAAGAGACATGCAGTGTTTAAAACACTGTGTTTGAGAGCAGGCTGTAACACTGCACACTGCACACTGCAAGGTGCAACCGCGTCTATGAATTTCTGTAAGCCACAAGGAAACTCAGGTGCCCCAGTCATAGAAACATAGAGTTATTTAGCCCATTTGAATTACTAAACTATGTACCCTTGACCTAACAAATATTGGCAGAGTTATCCAGATGGTCAACCCTCACTGCAGGACTTTTCAATAGAATAGATCTCATTTAGCAAAATATTCTACCAGTATCCTATATTTCCTTCAAACCTTCCCACTCATGCCAGGCAAGCTTTACTTTAAAGCAATAAGGAAAGGGATGTGCTCTGGAGACTGGTTTGGTGCTGTAGATAGAGGCTGCCAGCCCGTCACAAACAAAGAAAAGAACTCAGCACACACCACCCCTGAGAAGGCCCTGTGTCGGGCTGAAGCACTGAGGTTATTGGGCGTTTGTCCATGGCTTTCTTACCACTATTAAATCTTTAATTCATTGATTTAACTGTGTCTGGATTGAGTGCTGAGTTCTTTTTCTAAGCTTTACTTTAAAGGATGGGACAAGGATATATCCCATTTTTCTGGCAAGATAAACCCCCAAGGGTTTGCTACTCTATTCTACAACTGCCCAAAGACAAAGGGAGCCAATCTTCCAATTTCACCTGGTACATGCAGGCCTCACAACTTCAAATAATTTGCCTATGGCTCGCCTCCTCTTATCAGTCCTGTTGGAAGACTATAGGGTCAGCACTAAATGATACTCAGGACCAAGCCCGGTATTTATTCAGTAATCCCCAAGCGTATCCCTACTCAAAATTTTATAGATATACAGGAAACTTACTGGCAGTGGTTCCTCATTCAAAGCACTTTCTTACCCCAGCGGAAAAAGCTTTATCTGAGGTGATAGCCTCGACTCCCATTTCCTCCCTAATAAAGTAAATGCCTTCCGCACTTGGCAAAGTGTGGTCTCATCCATATTTTCAAATTGGTCATGCCTACAGGGCTTTTGCTGTTTGTATCCCTCCAGGCTTTATACCATTTATCTCACTCGATTTTCCATAAATATTTACAACTACAGTTATATCTTCGGACGAAGGAGGAGGTTCTTCCGGGTGGCAGAAAAACCTTTGCCTTTGATCCACCTCCTCAAAACCCATATATCTGGGCGCTTGAACCACATTTAATTAGTAGCTTATATAAGGCCCTTCTAGACAAGACTAAACTCTCCACCAGTACCATCATGACTAAATGGAATCAGGAGTTAGGCACTTCGTTCACTGTGGACTTCTGGCACAAATTTACTACTCCCACACAGGGTGACAGCAGCTACATACTGGAGGAATATGCATGGAAGTGCCATTTAAGATACTTCCACACACCTGCAGTAATATCAAAGTTTATGGGCCCTCAGCGGAAGATGCTGTCAAAATAGCAGTATCCCACCCGGCAACCACTCTCTATACTGCTGACATGTCCCTCTCTGCAGTCCTACTGGGGCCAGTTATTCAAGAGCTTGAAGAAATATATGGCTGTCCAGGTATCATTTCTCATCCTTTATATTGACAGCCATCGCCCCAGGCGTTCAACGTTAAAGAGATCCACAGTAAAATAATAAAACCTTTTGATATTGGCAACAAAGAAGTCTATCACTTTCGAATGTGGCGTACAGCCCATTCCTCACTCATAACAACCGAGATCAAGCATGAATTGTACACGCTAAACTAGTTCTAGTAACCATCTCCTCCTTTGAATTCAAATGGAGAAAATGAGTTATGTATCAGTAAAATAAATATTCGGACTTTGTACCATAGAGCCATCTCCCTTCTGTCTCTTTTTGTCTTTCTCTTCTTTCTTTTATCTCTCTCCTCTCATCACTGATTCTCCTCATTACATTTAGTTAAGACATTTTGCCTATTCGATCAGCAAAATATATTGATATCAAACACCGTAAGCATTTCTCATTGCTTTGTGCATATTGTCTCTTTAAGTCCCTTTTCCTTTCTTCTCTTTCTCCAATTTTCTTGTAGCACTCTGGATCCACTTCTACACATCTCCATTTCACATCTAAAATTCCAGGTGCAGAAACCATCACAGAAGATAGATTCTGAATCTGACAGCACATACATCAGCGTTTGCCCCTTCCTAAGTGCCACCCACGGTGACATCCTCTGCCAGAACTAATGACTACTAGTAGTGCCTTGGTCATTCCTAAAAATACCTAGGAGGACATTTGTGTATTGGTGTATGCCAAGCATACTAACTATATTGACTCTAGCTCATACTAAATGTTAGTCAGTTGGTCAATTGTTTACCTTGTATTAGCAGAATGATAAGTCTGTATGATGCTTTATACTGTAATTATTGCTGAACTGGGTTTCTGCCTTGTTCTTTACAAACTAAATAAAAGATGTTATAAAAAAAAAAAAAACTAGAAAGCAGAAAAGGACCACTTGGCCCACCTAGTCTGCAATAAATTCCCTATCTATAGTGCCACTGGAGACCCTATTTGGACTCCGGCTTCAATCCCCTAAGATTCCCTTGTGTCTACATGCATTCTTAAATCACGTGACCATTCTAGCCCCCACCACTTCCTCTGGGAGGCTGTTTCAACATTCACCATCATCTCTGAAGAAGTACTTCCTCCGTTTCTTTCAGCCCCCAGCTTCATATTGTGACCCCTTGTCCTTGAGCATCTTTTCCTTTGGAAAATGCTCCTTCCTGTGCCTTGTTTATTCCTCTGTGATACTTGAATGTCTCTGTCATATCCCCCTTTCTCTCCTGTCTTCTAGGGAATATATATTTAAATCCTTAAGCCTTTCTTCATAGGGCTTCTGATGCAGGCCCTGCACCATTTAGTTGCCCTCTTTTTACTGCCTCCACCTATCTAGGTTTTTTGAGATGGGGCCTTCAGAACTGTACACAGTACTTGAGGTGGGGTCTCAGCAGCGATCTATACAAGGGTATTATTACCTTCCTCTTTCTTCTGGTGATACCTCCTCCTATGCATCAAGTATTCCAATAGCCTTACCCACTGCCTTGTCACACTGGTTAGCTACCTTCAGGTCATCAGAAATGATAACTCCCAGGTCTCTTTCCTGTTTTGTGGCTGCTAATACTTCCCCAAGTTGGTACGTTGCCCCTGGTTGTTGTGTCCTAAGTGCATCATTTTGCACTTTTTGCATTGAATCTTAGCTGTCAAACTCATGACTATTCTTCTAACTTCTTTGAACCCTCCGTCATTCTTTCTTCCCCATGTGTCTACCCCATTACAGATTTTTGTCACCTTTCAACACCTTATGGGCGGCCTTTGAGACATACATTTCTGGAATGCCTAGTGTATGTACGTGATGTGATCATTCGGAATGCCTAATGCACCTATTGTAGATTATGTGATCATCTTTGACAAGATCTGACTGGGAGTTATATAGGAATGTCATAATAGGTGCAAGTGCAAACAGTTTCAATTCCACCACCAATAACACCAGGCTGTTCTGGAGGCAGATCCAGATCAAACATATGTTACAAAATCTGGTTGTAACTCCTTCTAAAATGTTAAACAATGGTGTTAACTGTATGAACAGTAGCACCATAGCCAGTGCATTCAATAGTCTCTTCATGGATCTCTCTGCATATAGTAAGTACTTCCAAGCAGCACCTTCTCCTGGTGTGACATCCCCATACCTCCCTACACTCAGGATGTGCACTGTTTTACTTTAGTAGGGTTGGAATCACTGAGAGTTGTAAACATTTCCTAAATGTGCCTATCTCTCAATCTGCAGGTTACGATAG
Organism: Neoceratodus forsteri; assembly: GCA_016271365.2. Lineage (NCBI taxonomy): Eukaryota > Metazoa > Chordata > Ceratodontiformes > Ceratodontidae > Neoceratodus > Neoceratodus forsteri. Next base: position 1,375,547,275 of record CM028132.1, on the reverse strand, counting down.
TATTGAACCCCATCTTATCAGGCTTGCAGTAGTTGAACTTGCCCCTCCAGTTACCAGACTGATGAACTTATCCTTGCCCTCCAGTGCTGTGCCTGATATCGAAATGCTCCAATGTTGTATCCATATTTAAAGGGGATCATAATTCAATCAACAACTACAGACCCATTACCCTACTCCCTGTACAGAACAAAATCCTTGAGAAATCTTGTCATCCCACCTCACCTCTTATCTCACTACCCATGGCGTTCTCATGCCCATGCAGCATGGGTTCTGTAAGGGCATAGTACTGCTACTGCCTTGCTCTCTCTCTTACAAGTCACATAACAACAGGCATAGATAATGGCTGCCTGATAGGGGCTGTTTTCATCAATCTAACAAATGCTTTTGACCTGGTTGACCAGTCACTACTCTGTGAATAAATTGGTGATTTAGGTATATCTTCCTCTGCATTCCCATGGTTCAGAGTCGACCTATCCAATAGATTGCAGAGAGTCAGATTTGGAACTGCCCAATCTGAACCTGCCCTTATTCTTGTGGGGGTCCCACAGGCTCAGTTCTGGACCACCTTTTATTTACACTGCATAGAAATCAAATTACTTGAAGCCTGTCCTCATGTTCTTCTATACACTATATGCAGATGATTTGCTCCTATATACCAGCTCTAAATATATCTCCCTTATAAATCAGCAACTCACCTCTGACCTGCAATCAGTCCAAAACTGGCTGTCCTGTAATAGGCTTATACTTAACACGTCCAAAACTCAGTCTATGCTTTTGGAACACCCCATTAACTTTGACAGTGCACAGCCCCTTAACTGTTGCCTACCAGGATGGAACACCAGTCCCTGTGGTTACCTCTTTTACCTACTTAGGCGTTATCCTTGCTCCCTCTCTAGACTTAGAAACATAGAAACATAGAATTTGTGACGAATAAGGACCGCTTGGCCCACCCAGTCTTCCCATTTCCCTACCAAATGGATAAGCTGCAGATCCTAGTTAACCAGCAGCCTACTTCTTCTACCCCCACCCCTAGAATGGCTTTCTCATTGCATATCTCTCAGTGTCCCCAGACCCCCTGCCCCACCACCCTCCTACCCTCTCTACTGCCCCCCTCTCCCTTAAGCTACTTTCCTGTATTACTCCCAGCCTCCCCATCCCACCACCAGCATAAAGCGTCTCTCACCCTACCAGTTACAGTGTCTCTCATCAAAACTCTGCATGCTGGCCCTCCTCGGCACACCTTCTTACTCCTCCTTGTATCTGGTAACATCCACCCCAACCCAGGTCCACCCGCAAGATTTGCCCCCCTAAAACCCGGGCGGCTGCGACTTGCCCTCTAAATATGCAGCCCTACCCAAACACACCGCCACTCAAGGCTGGATCGCTCAGCATGCTCTGACATACTGCACTCTCTGAGACCTGGCTCACTGACAAGATACCCAGTGAAGCAGTCTCCCTCCCTATTATGCTCTTCTTCAGGAAGATAGGCCCAGCAAGAGAGGCGGGGCTGTGCAATGTATGTCAAATCCTCTCTCAATGCCACTGAAGTCCATACACCAGCATCACAATCACGTTGCCCAGGTTCTCACAATAAAACTCAGCCTGGGTAACAAAACACTCCACATCATCTCAGCCTACATCCCCGAGAAATCAAAAACTCGCATTTGACTCTATTCTCCAAGTCATCTCCCATCTACCCAACACTAAGAAGTCATCGTTATGGGGATTTCAATGTAAACTGGTTATCCCTGGCCTCTTCCAGCTACAAAGATGCCGCCGGACTTTGATCTCACCAACTAGTCACCTCCCCACCAGAAGGGACCTCAGATCCGGGACCTCCACCCTCCTGGACCTCATCTTCACCAACCGGCCGGAAACCTCTCCGATGCTACAGTACTCCCTGATGCTATCAGCGACCACTCACCAGTAACTTGCTGGTGGTCGTGCAAGTGCCCCAGCACTCCCTAAAATCTCCTGGCAACGTAGACTCAAAAGGGCGGTTTAAAGAACCTTAAAGCCCACCCTAACCAACAGCAACTGGCTACCCATTTACACTGCCCAGTCAGTTGACTTACGCCTAGCTCACTTCATAACCACCTTCAACAAAGCCTGTGACTTATCGCCCCTTTTCAAGCTAGTTGTGAAATCCAGATCCACCCCTTGGATCACACCCCACTACTAAGCCTGCTTCCAGCAAAGAGTAACCTCTGGCACAAAGCCATAGACTCCCAAGCACCCTGGATGAACAACTCTACAGGAGGCTGCAATAAATGTACATGGGCTTTGCGGCGGGCAAAACCCTCTACTACCAACACCTAACCTCTACCTGGGGTGATGGGAAAAATTCTGGGACAACATAAAAGGAGCTCAGTGGCAAATCTCACTCCCCCACCCGACACAACTCACTATGTATGGTGAGGTCCTCCTTGATCATCCACTATCGCTGAAGCCCTTAACTCGGCCTTCTCTGATCTCTCCACACCCTCCCTCCTCCTCCCCCCCAACTCGAGTTCTACCAATACCCCCTCTTCCGGCTTGGTCATCACCTACCACGAGGCAAAATGCTATATTACCAGGGCTATCTCTAATACGCTACAGCAATAGCTCCTTGATCTTAAACTCCTGAGGCTCCCTTGATGCCACGCTCCGCACTCACTAAAATTTCAACCTCTCGCTCTGCCTTGGCCAGTTCCCCACTACCTGGAGAGAGAGCCATAATCACTCCCATCCTGAAGGGCGGTGACCCCACTAACACCAGCAACTACAGACCCATCTCTATACTTCCACCTCTCTCCAAAGCCCTAGAAAGAATAGTCTCTGACCAGTTAACCGAACACCTAACTAAGCATATGCTCCTCAGCCAGGGCAGCATGGTTTCCGCTCAAGTCATAGTACCATCACACGCTCTCACGGGCTCACCTCATTCCTACACGAGCCCTCGACCATGGTTCAATTGCGGGCCATATCGTGGACCTAACCAAGGCCTCGACACGGTCAGTCACGAGCTTCTGCTTCAGGTCCTCCTAAACTAAATGTGGTCCCGAGACTTTGACCTGGTTCAAGGATTACCTCTCAGGCCGTTACGAACAAGTCAGGATATGCTCCACCCTCTCCACCCTAAAACAGTTTCCTCTGGGGTCCCTCAGGGTCTATCCTTGCCCACTGCTGTTCACCCTCTTCCTAAACTCCTCCCTAAGGCTTGCAGCGGTCAGTTGCTCCTCTATGCCGATGATGCGGTTCTGTTCTGGAAACACGCCCACCCTACCGCCCTCCAGCAGACCCTTCAAAGGCAATTCCGGAACTAGAGACCTGGTTTTCTGAACACCGCCTAATTATCAACTATAATAAAACTAAGTCCATGATTTTGCCCACCCCAAAGTCCTTATAGTCAGTCTGCTCTCCTCATCAAGAATCGCTAGGTGCCCCTCTGGAACAAGTTTCCAATTTCAAATACCTAGGTGTCACTTTAGACACCTCCTCTCTTCCAGAGGCATATCCAAATTCTCTCCTCCTCTATCAGCTCTAGGGTAGGCATCCTGTACCGGCTCAAGCGCTTACCCCCAAGGCTATGCAGCTGCAGTCACCTCCTCCATCCTCTCCCTGGTGGACTACGGGATCACTATATATGGCTCTGCTGAACCCACCTCCTGAATAGGATAAACATTGTCCTGAACAAAGCCTGCCGCCTAGTCACTGGTTGTGAGGCTAACCCACACCTGTGATCTCTATCGTTATCTGGTTGGTTAAACTTCCAACATCGATTACAGTTCCACACCTGCATCCTCGCAAAAAAATAACCTTCACCTAGCCCCTGCCGGACTTTTCCTTAATCAGTTCTGCACCTCACAGATGCAATACAAGACTCTCCAAGAAGCTCCCCTTTTCCTTGTATCTCAATGTAGAACCTCTCTAGGGCAAAGATCCTTCCGATACCGAGCCCTCTCTGGCTCAATGCGTTACCACACTCACTTTCACAGACCCACAGCATCTCTCAATTTAAAACAGGCCTCAAAGCTCACCTCCTTGAAAGAGCCATATGTGACACGGCTAACTCCTGCTCACCCAGATGACGCCCTCCTCCCCTACTCTTGACTCAGGGTCTCTAAGGCCCACTGTATCTCACCAAAATCCCGCCTGGGTAACCCAAGATTGCGGCCTAACTTCTTACCAGTCATTAAGTTTTGCCTGGACTGCTCCTTTGATTTTGTTATGTATATTCTGTCTGTTTCAAGTATGTTCTCTACTGTATCTGTCTACCTCCACCCTTTGTAACGACGTGGAGCCTTTGCAAAAGAGTCTGTGACTCAAAGGTTTGTAATTCGATTGTTTCCAATAAATAAATAATAAATATCACAGGTACCTACAAATCCATTAACACTATGTTTGGGGTCTCCTACAAAGTCAGTAATAATCTTACCCACTGGCCAGATTAGCTATTGCCAAAAATATGCGCTTAACTAAACTCCTTTATGGTGACCTAGTCTTTATATCGAACTCCAAAACAGCCCTGTCCAGATGGAATGTTGCATATAAAAATATCTGTCGATTTGCCCTAGCATCACATAAACAGGCTCACCACTTCTCCTCTGTGAAAGGCTTGCAGCTTCCCATCCCATGCTCGTGACCTCATGGCAGGGAGTGCCGCTCATAACATTCTACAAAATCGTATGCATTGGACCCTTGTCTCCCTCCTCAACTCATCTTGCAGCACATATCCGAGGTCTGGAATTAATGCCCTGCTAGAATCCTAAACTCAGAATAGGATATGGGAATCCTCTTTTGGTACTTTGCTCCAACCTTATGGGATTCCATTCTTACTGAGATTAGACAAAGTCCTCGGCATTCTCTTTTCACAGAAGGCACTATGATTACCTTCTCAGAGTGACCAACTATTTGTGCCCTAACCCACTTTTTACCTGTTTTTGACCTTTTATGATTGCTAAAATTTTCGTGGATGTTTTTCTATCTAGTGTTTAGACCTGGATGTGAATCTATTATTGTTTGTATCTATTGTTGTTTGTATCTATTATTGTTTGTATCTATTGTTGTTTGTATATCTCTCCCATGTTGTTTATTACCTTTATTTACACTGTTCTCCATGTACTGATTTATTGTAATACTGCTGTGACTTGTCAGAATTGTCATTGCCTAAAACTCACTCTCTGTAACGTGTTGTATATTGTACTCTCCTGGGTCATGCCTAAAAGTAGGCATTTGTCTACCTAGAGCACCCATCCGTCAACAAAAACTAACAAAATAAATAAGATGCTTGTGGAGCACATGGCTGCTTTCTGAAAGTTCAGGACAGACTCAACAAATGGAAATTCTTCCAAGCTGTTAATAATGATTATTTATTATGGCACTGTTACTTTAGAACTACTTATATGGTCTAATGAGAATCTTGCACAAGTTTATGAAAGTGTAACAAAAATCTAATTTATTATACAGGGTTTCAGTTAGAAAGACACAGAGGTTCCAATATGACATTTTCTGGACAGAACCATTAAATCAGTGAACAATGGGATATGGAAATCCTTTTTGGGTACTTTGCTCCAACCTCATGGGATTCTATTCTTACTGAGAGTAGACATAGGACACCAGTATATCCTAATTACATTGTTAAGCATCCTGCCTATCTTGGCTACTGCTAAATATAATTAATTCATACTCACTTCATAAGCAGGGTCACACAGAAGAAAGGATGATGTACCATCACTGGCCAGACTGTGTGAATGACCTTGCTAATAATTAGTCTCTTTATATACAGTTTGAGCACATAGGATGTCCCACACAAGCGCACAAAATCTGCTAGTTCAGAAATTCATATTTTCATGAGGTCAAACATGACTTCATAGTTGCCTGTGTGTCTAATAGTGTCTGACAGTGTCCTTCTCTCTCTCTCTGGTAGAAACCATATTTTCCCTCAGAGGGAGAAGAAACACTTGAAGTTTGTCTAAACAAAACAGCTTTATCAGCAGAACAGCCTGGTACAGCCTTGAGCTGTGAAGCCTTAGTAAATGCTACAGGTCTGGTATTTTTCCTCCACTGCTTTCATGAAGGCCTGTAATTCGAAAATATTTCCTCTCATTCTAACTGTCTGTATTTAACCCCATAAATGTGTCTATCATAAAATAATATGTGTTAAATGAGCTAATGCTAAGGTTTATAGCTAATGTATTGATATAAGCATATAAAGTTAAAATATAAAAGATTATTTGTCTCAGTGTGCTTGTTGAGACACACACTGAGCTAATAAAAGAGTTCTGTCTCAACATGTATTTGTAGGAAACATACACTGAGCTCATAGGTTCTAACTAATAAAATAAAGAAAGCAATGCTGTATTCATAGAATCTAACCAAAACTGTCTGTCCCAGCACTTATGGCATGTGCTGAGCTCATAAACCTGTCACAGTACCTCATAGATGTACCATGCTCATAGAAGCTAATGAAAACTGTCACAACAGTAGTGCTCATAAATCTGACTGATATGCTTATGACCACCATGATCTCTCAATCCCAACACACAAGCTTCAGTGAGGTATGTTGGGCAACAACATCACAGAATATGGCTTCAGTAATGACCTCAGTAAGATAGAGGCCCACACTACCTGGCTAGGCCCAAGTATCTGAAAGACTTAAAGAAAGCACTTCCATGGGTTCTTCAGTTATTACCGATGCTTTATAAAGGACTACACCAGAGCAGTGCACTAACTGCTGAACCTGACCAGGACTACCCTCATACCAACAAGCTCAGACCATTTCCTCAGAAAGATGATGAATACCCATTTGGAACACAATAGGACAGCACATTCAAGAGAGCTTTCAAGAAGATCATCTATCACTTGACCCATGCACCAGTACTTGTTGATCCAGTGAGAGCATACAGGTTACATACTGACACAACTCTAGGTGGATTTGGAGTGGTACTTCACTAACAATACCCTAAAGGCACGAGGCCCATGGTATTTGCAAACAGAAGTTTATTGCCCTTAAGAAATAAACTTAAGTTTTTTGCTTTCAAATGAGCCATCATTTGTCAATTCCATGAGTACTTTATGGTGCCAAGATAACCATCAGGACAGAGGACAATGCTTTGATGTACATTAAGACTATTGCTAAGTTAGACACTGCTGTACATCACTGGTTTCAGCTCCTTCAACCTTTGATTCAATTGTGAAATATAGGCCAGGTCTTAATAGATGTACTATGCTCATATAATCTAATGAAAACTGTCAACAGTCGTGCTCATAAATTTGACTGATAAGCTCATGACCACCATGACCTCTCAATCCCAACACAAGCTTCAGTGAGGTATGTTGGGCACAATGTCCAGAATATGGCATCAGTAATGACCTCAGTAAGATAGATGCCCACACTACCTGTGGGCCAAGTGGTCACTATCTGCCGTCAAAGTCTATGTTTCTATGTACATTAGCGTAGACACTTTGTCCAAGCAGCGACCCCTGGACACTCAGTAATGTAGCAAGTGTGTTCACATACTAAAAGGCTTTCTACAAAATGTATGACCGAGATGAAATCACCCCTTCTAATTTCAACTGATATGTGAACTTCCTGGAAGTATCTCTGGATTGTCTTCCCAAGGCATATTGTAGTTTTACTGCTTTGGATATGATGCCTCTGCTAAGACTGAGTCATGAGGACTAAAAAGGAGCAAAGAACCAGTCCAAGTTTTAAAGACATCATCAATGCCCATGAGAAGGAAGGATGTCATCCGCGATCTCACATCACTCAGACATGGTTCTGCTCTTGCAAGAGTGGACCAAATTCAAACTAAATGATAAGCTCTTTTAAGATTTTTCCTTCAAACTAAAGGATACGCTCTTATAATTTTCTTTGTTGGTATTTATGAATTTCAGTACAAAAATGCAATTTATAATGTTCTTCTGTGCATCAGACTAACATATTTGCAAAACATTCATCATATATTCTTTATATTTCATATATTTTCCCTCTCATCTGCTGGTCCAACCCCATCTGCCACTAACTGGTTTAATGCCTACCTTACTGGTAGAACCCAATCGTTAATATCACAGATGCCATCTTGCCATCCCTCCGATCTGCACTGGCATCCCTCAGGGCTCCGGGTTTGGTCCCTTCTATTCTCCATCTTCCTTAATGATCTGCCATCTGTCTGCTCCCTCCTCCACCATACACATCAACACTGATTATACTGTCCTGTATGCAACTGGCTCATGCCCAGCTGAGGTTACACCCAGCTTTCAGGCATGACTTCAACAAGGTCCAGCTCTGGTTTGCAAACCATCAATTATCAGTTAAATCAGAAGGAGGCAGGGAAGGCAGTCAGAATAGCAAAGGACCAAACTGAGGAAAAGATAGCCAACTCTGTTAAAAGAGGATAAAACCTTTTATAGGTACATTAGGGACCAAGGGAGGGATACTGAGGCTTAATAAAGGGGAAGGAATGTGGGCAGAGGGTGACAGTGAAAAACAGGGATACTGAATGAATACTTCTGCTTAGTTTTCACAAAAGAAGAGGAGGGGAGTAGCTAAACCAAACAATAGAAACCACTTTGGATAGGGGGTTCATACCAGTCCATTCACAGAAGAAAGGGTTCTGAAATAACTCTTAAAACTGAAGGTGGACAAAGTAATGGGGCCTCACAGGATTCACCGGAATTCTAAAAGAACTAAGGGGAGAACTAGTGACACCACTGACTACCCTGTTTAACAAATCATGGAGGATGGGGTGGTACCTGAGGACCGGAGGAGGGCAGATGTGATTCCACTTCACAAAAGTGGTAGCAAGGCAGAGGCAGAAAACTGCAGACCTGTTAGTTTGATCTCAGTGGTAGATAAAATGATGGAATCACTTCTGAAGGAAAGAATTATTGAGTACCTAGAGGCCAGCAGGGCACAGGACCCAAGGCAGTATGTATTCACAGTGGGAAGGTCATGTCAGATGAATCTAATAGATTTCTTTGACTGGGTGACCAAAGTAGTAGACAAAGAGAGGCTGTGGACATGGCCTACCTAGACTTTAGCAAGGCATTTGACACAGTCCCATGCAAAGATTAATAAACAAGTTAGCCAGCCTTGGAGTTGGTCCCAAGGTGGTAGCATGGGTAAAAATTGGCTGGATAACAGGATGCAGAGGGTAATAGTAAATGGAGTCCGCTCTGAAGAAAGGGGGTTACTAGCGGGGAACCGCAAGGTTCAGTACTGGGACCGGTCCTTTTAATGTCTTTATAAGTGACATTGTGGATGGACTGGAAGGAAAAGTATGTCTCTTTGCAGACAACACAAAGATCTGCAACAGGGTTGATACACAAGGTGGGGTGAAAAGCATGAGAAGGGACTTGACAAGGTTGGAGGAATGGTCAAATGTATGACAGCTTGATTCAACATAAAGAAGTGCAAGTAATGCACCTGGGAAACAAAACCCAGGGAAGAGTACACAGTTGGGTGAGATACTAACAACAACAAAAATGGAAGGGACCTGGGGGTAGTCATATCAGATGACTTAAAGGTGGGCAAGCAATGTGAGAAGGCAGTAAAGAGGGCTGGGGGATACTGGGATGCATAGGGAGAGGCATCACCAGTAGAAAACAGGAAGTTGTTATCCTCTGTACAGACAGCTGGTGAGACCCCATCTGAAGTACTGCGTGCAGTTCTGGAGACCCCATCTCTGCAAGGACATAGACAGGATGGAGGCTGTCAGAGGAGAGCAATTAAAATGTTGCAGGGTCTGCACCAGAAGCCATATGAAGAGAGACTAAAGGAGCTTAATATGTATACCCTCGAGGAAAGGAGGAAGAGGGGGACATGATAGAAACTTTGAAGTACCTCAAGGGAATCAATAAAGTTCAAGAGGGTAGCATCTTTCAGGAAAAGAGATGTGCAAGAACAAGGGGCACAATTTGAAGATAGAGGGGACAGCTCAGAGGTAATGTGAGAAAGTATTTTTCATGGAGAGGTTGTGGATGCATGGGACAGCCTTTCTGAGGAGGTCATGGAGTCAAAACAGTGGGGAATTCAAGAATGCATGGGACAGACATAAGGCAATTCTAGTTGGGGGCAGGAGAAAGTCAGCTGTTGGTTAACTGGGATCTGCAGCTTATCCATTAGGTAGGAAAATGGGCAGACTAGGTGGGCCAAGCGGTCCTTATCTGCTGTCAAGTTCTATGTTCTATTCCTCAACACCAAGAAGACAGTCTCCATGACCTTTGACACAAGGCAGAGACTCTCTAGGCTTCCTCCTGCCCACTTTCCACATTCTTGACAGGACTTTACTTGAGGACCTCATCCTTCAGAAACCTTGGGGTTTGGTTAGACCAACACCTCAACTTCTCTGGGCACATTGAAACCATCCAGATTGCCTCCAAGCTCGGTTGCCTTGTTCAGGACCCTGAGTTGCATCCCTTCTGCAGGCTAGACACAAGTTTGTCCAGAAGATGATCCTCTCCATTTTGACTACTGCAACGTAGTCTATGGTGCTGCTCCAAAGTCCTCCCTGACCAGATTGGACACTCTCTTCAACTCCTTCTGCTGCTTTGCCCTTGATGCTCCCTCTCTCACCCACCACTGTGACCTCTATTGAGCCCTTTCCTTCCCCTCCCTTACAAATAGACACCCTCACACTGCGCTAAATTCACCACTAAACACTGGCTAAGTGAACTTCCTTCCTACCTCTCCCATTCAATTATAACACTCGCTCCTCCTTCCCACTCCCTCAGATCTACTGACACTGTACACTAACTGTGCCCCACTGCTCCACCCTCTCTGGCCTATCTGGGTACTCTCACCATTTCCTAAAATATGGACTCTCTACCTCTCCAAATCCAATCATCGTCCTCCATCTTTTCCATCAACACTGTCCTCTCCAACTATCTTGCACTTAACTGTTCCTGTTATGACCCACCTTAATTTCCTTTGTCTTGCTCCTTAAAGTTTGTCCCCCTTGAATTTACCAAGCGCCTCTATCAACTCTACTGCCTCTACTAGCCCTAGCTCCTTCTAGGTGCTAGTTCTCCTACCTTCGCCCATCCCCTACTCTCTCACCTTTTTCGCTGCCTTCACACTCCCCTTGCAGGCTTCTCAGCATCCTGAAGGGGTCCTATAGTGCCTAGGCACCTTTTTCCCCATCTACCTATCCTTGGCTTTCCAGGTCCCTTGCAGGTCCTCAACATCCTGGAAGGTTCCTTGGATCAGGCCTCATACCCTCCAGGTGTTATTTCTCATTTCCTCCCTCTCACTATCCCTCTATAACTACAACACCTAACTGCAGGAGGTTTACAATCGCTTGAACTTCACTGCCTCCTTGCAGGGTTCATCACATCCTGAAGGGTTCTCTTTTTGGATCAGGCCTTATTTCCCTCCTTGGTGTTAATCACACTTATTCCTCTCTCTCTCTCTCCTCTGTAATCCCTACTTCAGTCCCCTGTCCCCAGGGTTCCTGCAACCTGAGGTCTCTCTGGGACACAACTCTGCACTATCTGTCTTCTCATCCTCGCTCTCATTCACCCCTTATTTCACGAGCAGCACTTGTTCACTTATTAGCATTGCAATTTAATTGTTCTCATAAATATATATGTATGCTACAATCGCTTGTAACAACTGCCTTAATTAACTGTATGCTATGTTGATCCTTTGTAACTTGAATGTAAAATGTCTCATCCCTATCATATCCCTTTCCCCAGGTTGCTCCGGAGACAAGCAACCTGTTGCTCAGTGTGCCTTCTTGGTGAAACATTTCAATAAATAAATAAATACAATTTCTTCTAGTAATAGAGAACAAAATACCATACTGTTTATAGTTATTTAATTAAGTACATTATCATACGATGAGTCTACAAGTAAAAGGGTAAAGATCCAATTTCAAGAAATATTACAAAAGATGATTCTAGAGACAGAGGCAGAACACATTCTACCCTCCAAACTCCAAAAATGAAATAACTTTTTCATTGGTGCAGCAAAATTATCTGTTCCATCATAGATATACATTTTAATTTATTTACCTAATTACATAATGAGAAACTACACTTGTTTGATAAAACAGAAGATATAAAGCAAATATTAACTTAAGAAAAAAATTCCTATAAATGGCTCTCACATTAAAGTCTGAAAGTCAATTGAAAGGTGAAATATAAAACAAACCTTTTCAATTAAAGTCACCTATTCTGTGAGGTTACAATCCAAGAACATTTATTCGGAGGATTTTCAGCTTCCTGAGAACCTTAGGTACAGGTATTTTAATGTACATTTGTCAAGTGCCTCTACCTTCTTATGAACAGGTGTGCTTGTCTCTTGTACTTTTCATCCAGTATAACTTCAATGTGTGTAGATTCAAAGCGTTTCAAGAGATTTCCATAGAGACTGAATCTGAACTTGGATAGGTCAGATCCATTGCTACCAAGCGACTCTCTCTGGGCAGCATCTGTAGCTCGGTGCTGCCTAAGAAAAATCATAATCTGGTCTTTATCATATAATGTACACATTGTGTGATTGATGGTAATTTAGCTATACAGGAATATGGAACAGAGAGTTGTCATTGCAGATGTTGACTTCTTCTCTGAAGCAAAAATCTCAGTATCTCTATTGTGTGGCTGGAGCCACATCCAGGTAAATAAACACTTCACCCCTTTGAGAGGGTATGCAATTTTCATCCTGGTGGATATGATGATTAACTCTCTGTCTTTTTATTATTATTACGCTTTTATGTGACCGGCACCCCATCAGCCCATCCCCAGTCTGGTCATACGCCTCTCGAAGTCCCACCAGGGGCACACTCTGGATTACCCCCAGAGTGGGGCCACGAGAGGAAACCTAAACCACCTAGTGGACAACAGGATATGGCCCTGGGACACTTCCGCCCTGAGGTTTTGCCTCTGGCTTATCCTGGCTAACCCCCTTTGGATGATGGGATATGTCCCCAGTGGTATCATGGTGGCTGGGCAGGACCTACAACTCAAGGTGGGTGGCATTCAGGTCCACCAGGTTTTCCAGTATTTGTGAAGGTGGGGTGTGCAATGACAGTATGACACGAATGCCCAAGTCTGGCCCACCTCCATAACTAGTAAGGTGCCAGATGCTTGTTGCACCCAGCCTCTGCCAGAGGTCACTCTTTGTGCCAGATACTACGCGCCCTCCCGAGAGAAGGAGAGCAAGCCACAGGGCACTCAATCCTCGTTCCTCCGGTGGACCCTCTGACTCCCAAGTCCATTCCCAAAGATCAACTCTGTCAATCAGCAAGGATAATGAAACTATTATTGTTGCAGTCTTCAGAGGGTTAGCAAACATCTCTGCAGGTAATCTCTGTTGTGGGATCTTTAATGCATGTACAATATTCGGGCTATAGCCATTTGAAAATTTTAATTTTCTCATCCAAAAACTGTTTCATCAGATTCCAAGTGTTCAGGGTTGGTGTTTCCATAGGAGGAACTCTAACAAATCACATGTTAAGGAGCCTTTGATTATTCTCAGTAGTTTCATTCTTACGTGCATTTGCAGCGGATACCCATATTAATGCAGTTGCCAATGCTGTGTTCTCTTCTAATTTAGATTTCAGATCTGCATTTTCTTGTTCTTGGTTTTCAATTGCTTTCTGGTTCTCATTTGTTCTTTTGCTCATTTGCTCTTTGCCATTTCTCTTTGTTTCAAACTTTCCATGCAGCTTTGAGTCTAAGTTTTGGATCACGAATTCAGGACTGAGAAAGATTTATTCACACCCTCGAAACTTTCAGTCTGTTTCACTGCAATGGGACATGGTATGAGCTTCAAGGGTGACAATGCTTTTTATACCCCTTTAGAAAATACCACCTCTGGTATGTCCTGAGAAGTAGCCATTGTATCAGACTTTATTTTGTGGGAAGTATCTTGTTGAGCTAAAGAGTCTGGCTTGTCAGACAGTTTCACTTGTTTCCTTCACTTACAGGTGCCAGTTTGTGTATTTTTGTGCTGGGTGCTGAGTGTTCCTCACTCACAGCCATGGCTGCCACCACCAGAATCTCCTGAATGGGCTGGAATTTGGAACTTTTAAAGTGGCCCAACCTTCGCTTTTCGTCAGGTTCCAGCCCAGCCTTCTCCTTTTGTTGGATTCCCCATTTCAGTAGGGGAAAACTGGTGTCTTTCCTTTATTTTCTTTTTTGGCTGCTCTCTTAGTTTCTTTTGAACCTTCTTTAAATGATTGGCTGTTGAGGTCTCTGGCTCCACTAAAACAGGTAAAAGTTCAGGAAAATACCTAGTATATATAAGAAAAGCAGAAAATTGAGCAGCGTTCTCAGGAGCTCACTCATACAATGTATGCTATTCTCTCAGCAGTCATAGGACAAGCTATTTTGTAGAGACCTGCAAATGCCTAACAGATTTACCAACAACAACTACGGGTTGGCAACCAAATTCAGAAGGACTGTCATGCATTCCCTCCTGATGACATGGAAATGACCGGACTCTGAATCTGGCCTCAACTTGATTTTACTAGTCCAGGACTGGAGCTGAAATTGAAAGATACTGCAAGGAATGCAGCTGATGTGTCAGAGAAGACCCTACCAGAGAGGAAGCCCTCTGAGGAACATTGAAACTAGTGCACCAATGGAAATTGTGTGCATCGACTTCCTCAGTTTGGAGCCAGAGAGCAAAACTATAAGGAATGTATTTAGTGGTGACTGACCACTTTACAAGAAATGCTCAGGCCTTTCTGACAAAGGACTAGCAGGTGACCACAGTAGCTACGGTACTGGATGAAAAGTTCTTTGTACCTTAGGAAGGGCCAACATGGATCACTCAGACCAAGGTCAGGACTTTGAAAGCAAACTTGTAAAAGAACTGTTGTGTTTGTGGGGCATTCAAAAAGCCAGACCCTGAGTGGCTTAACTGCATTTTCCTCGACACGCTGATAACACTGGCTACCAATCAGAAAGCCAGATACAGCCAAGAAGGTAGCACCCTAGTCCATGCTTACAACTGTGCCAAGAGTGACAGAATAGGACTTTCTGCCTACTAGCTGATGTTGGTGCATGAGGCCAGATTGCCCATGGATCATTGTTTCAGAGTCTCTGCCAACAGAGCCAGGCCAGAGAGACCCACTACACTATAGTATACTTAGAGACTTAAGGATCAGTTGTCAGCCCCTACTGTACAAGTTAGCATCAGATACTGGTACTAAGAGGAAGTAGGTTAGCAAGGAGCTCTGCGATGAGAAGGTCCAAGCTAAGTAATTGTTGCTCGGAGATAAGAGCCCTCTTAAGAAAATTAGGCTTTTGCAGCAAGCACAGTATTGCCAATCACTGGAGCAATACCCCCTTATGTAGTACTAGAGCAACTAGGAACATGTCTTTGTACAAATTACTGCCAGAAGGATGCTTACAGTGTGCAAAGACAATCCACAGGAATCATCTATTGCCCATGGAACAGCTGATTCCAAGTTCAGACAGGGCTGCTGCTGAGCCACGCCATCCCCTGTAACTAGAGCTGCTACATGCAGATGGAAAGCAAAGAAGCAAAGCAAGTAATGATTCAAACCCTGCCTGATGCTGGTGGAGGAGATATGGGCAGTTCAGATGATCCAGAGATGGTGAGATACTATTCCACCGTGGATCTCCATAATCTTCTGCCTAATTTTCATTTATTTATTTAAAAGTTGATAACCAGGAAAAGCACCATGAGCCAAGGCTCGTTTCCAGGTGTGACCCAGGGACAAGGGAACATGAGGAGAAATAAGTACAGTAGCAAGTAAAAAATAACAAGTCAAGGAAACAAAAACCAGGGGCAGGGGTTACAAGGCCCAGAACATTTGTAAAACAAACACGCAAGCAACAACAAAAAAACTGCACAGCACTAGTAAATGGCAAGTTACATAAAGGATCACATTGTAATGATGGCTTGGGTTTCACGAGCCGCGAAAACATGGAAAATATCACTCCCAGGATGCAAGTGGGGCAGGAGGTGTAAGAATACTAAAGGCGGGGTGAGGTTGGGGACAATTAGGGCATTGCAGGTGGGGAAGGAGTCTTAGGAGCCTTTTGAGTGAGAAGGAGAGGAGCATTGGCAGAGATCAGAGGGATTTGTTCCAGAGGAAGGAAGCGGAAGGAAAAGGCAGACTGACCAGAGGCAGAGTGTGGGTGAGGAGAGAAGGTACAAGAGTCCCTGTGGTGAAAGGAGTAATTTGAGGTGACAGGTAATTTAAATGTACCCAACCAAACTACTAAGGTCTGACCTCAAGAGACCCCAGTTGGACCCCACTGCACATCACTTGTGCCTTTGCATACACAGTTGGTACCTGAAGATACTGCAGTGAGGAGGAAATGGACATGCCTCTGAACCAGAGGATACTACGGAACCCATTTTGACTGAGGATGCTCCTTTGCTGGTCAAGGAGATGGGAAGTCGCAGCTGGATTCCAAGGAGTGGTGTCTGGCCTGCTTTGTTTGCTTCACAGTGAATATGAACCCATCCAGAGCTCAATCTATGACTCTCCTGGCGCCTCCACTGACCTGCCCATGCACGTGGTTCATAAAAGTATTTCTGTCACCCCATGCCACTTCCTTATATCTCCTTTGTTAGTGCCTCTGGGTAAAGTGGTATCATGGATTAATTGCTCCTCAAGGATTTAAATCAGGATGCATTTGTATAGACAGGATGTCCATACTGCTTGCCTGGTTATAAACTAGTCACGATTGTTACTAGGACAGACATCAATCACCATTCAGTGGCATTGCAAAGACAGAAGAGTGAAGAGCTCGCTCCACCACAGGACAGTTTTCTTTTCTTCCGGAAATTTATTTACATTCAAAGTATTTCATGAAGCCACAGCTCTAGTGTGACCTTTCCTTTTTATTGCTGTTTCTGTGATCATTATATCTCATGTGGCCCTTCTAACAGGAATACACACTTGTGCTGAGTACAACACAAACCTAAGGAACACAAAAAAAAAATAAAAACAGGATTCAAGCCTGGTGATTTTCACTATTTCTATTACCTTTCGACCCCTTAATGCTTCAACCTCTTACAAGGTTACCCCTGGCCATACTCAGAATAGCAATGAAATCCCTATAATGTCAAAATAAAGTTTGTGGCATCATGAAAATATGGAACTGTTTATTTTACAAAATAATACACAGGTATACTGTAGTCCGAAATATCTCAGTGTGATGGGAGGGTAGACTTTTTAGCTTTAGTTTTTCCTCTCCCTGACTGGCTCTATCATCCCACCTTGCTAGCCTCATCACCCATCATACCAGCTCTGTTTCAAACTGCCCCCCCAATGGCAGGGTGGTGGAAGCCTGTCTTGATCTGCACTTCCAGGGATCTGGTTGAGCCATGCCAAAATCATTGGTGCAGGGCCTGCAAGGGTTAGAGACTATCCTTCCAGCCCGAGAGTTTCTCCTGTGTTCTTCCCCAAAGGACCAACGTGCAATGCCATCCATGTCATCGTCATCATGGCAGACAGGTGCTGTTCCTCCACCCCATGTTGCGGTCCCACCGCTCTGCCCCAGCTGCTACCAGAAGCCAGGCTAATACTGGGTTTCATTCCACTCCCACCCAGAGGAGGAGGAGAGCAGTCCCTTAGATGCTCAGTCCTCCTCCCACCGCCAACCTTAAGCATCCCTCATTCAGTCCTGAACATGGGTCACCTGCATGGGGGTGGGCAGTAGTGCTACTGCCAAGCAACCAGGCTGGCGAGGAAGGTAGACTTTCAATGTGAGCAGCAGTTGTCCAATTATAGCTCACCTAGTGAATGCAAGCACCAGCTGCTCATGGCAACTGTCAATCATTAATTAATAAAAACAACAACCTACTTTCCAAAAGCAAACCTGTTTCTGTCAAAACCAGGACAGCTGTTACAGTGTCAGTGTTACCTTGCCTGAACTTTAAGCTTCTGGGTGACCCAACAATCCAGGAACTGTTTGAACAGGGTGAACCCTCATCAAAGGAACCTGTTACAATAAAAAAAAAAAAAATGAGATGAGGCCAGGTAAGTACCTTCTGCCTATTACAATCAAGGGACGAATAACAAATTATGAAATTTAAATTGTAACAGACTAAAGACTATTCTTATTATTCCAGAACAAACAAACAATGAAGGCATGTGATAAAGAGGAACCTCCATCAGAAGGATATGTACCAACAAAGAAACTGTCAACAACTTGAAAAACAGACTCTGGCCAGAGCCAATAGGGCTACAGCTGAGGAATCTGGGTAAGAATATTGTAAATAATTTTCTTAATATTTTTACACCAAATTTTCAACATAGCCTTGTTATGAATCTGCCTAATGAAGACAGGCAGAGGAAATGTTCAACTCCTGGCTTAAAGCTGACTGCAAAATCAACTCTTGGGACACTAAAACACATTTTGGGCTGAATTGAAAAATGACAGCTATCACATTCATGAGGTGCTGTAAAGAAATGGATATGTTGAAAATTTTGGGTTAAAATGTTGAATATTACCAAATGTACAAGCCTGCTTTCACAAAATTCAACGTAGGCTCATACCTTTGTTGAGTTTTAACATTTTTACCCCAGATTTCAACATGGTCTTCTATGGCCCCACCTCATGAACAAGGGCAGAGAAAATGTTCAATCTCCTGCCAGAAAGATGATTTTGTAAGGGGACCGGAAATCACTTTCAGAATGTAAAAAGCATTTTGACCACGATGTGAAAAATGACAGATGCCACATTTATGAGGTGTTGGAAAGATATGGCCATGTTGTAAATTTGAGATAAAATATTGAAAATTACCAAAATTACAAAGGCTGTGTTCATAAAATTCAGTGTGGCCTAATAACGTTGTTGTTTTTTAATTTACACCAAATTTTCAACATAGCCTTCTGATGACCCCACCTAATGAACAAGGGTAAGGAAAATTGTTAACTCCTGCCCAAAAAGTGATTTTACAGCAGGGACCAAAATCACCTTTCGCTAAAAATTTTGACAGGATTTGAAAAATGACAGCTGTCACATTCATGAGGTGCTGTAAAGATACGAGGCTGCATTTGCAAAATTCAACGTAGGCTCATAACTGTACCTTTGATCTTTTTAATATTTTTACACCAAATTTTCAACATACCCTTCTTATGACTCCACCTCATGAAAAGGGGTAGAGAAATGTTCAGCTCCTATCGGAAAGGTGATTTTGTGCAGGGACCACCAAATCACCTTTTGGGATGTAAAAACATTTTGGCCAGGATTTGAAAATGACAGCTGTCACATTTATGAGGTGTTATAAAGATATGGCTATGTTGTAATTTTGGTGTAAAAATATTGACAATTACCAAAGTTACAAGGCTGTGTTTGCAAAATTCAATGATAGCCTCATAACTTTGTTTTAAATATTTTTACATTAAATCTTCAAAATACCCTTCTTATGACCCCACCTCATGAACAGGGGCATGTTCAACTCCTGCCCAAAAGGTGATTTTGCAGTGACCACAAAATCACCTTTTGGAACAGATTTACCAAATGACAGTGACATTGTTCATGAGATGGGATCCCAAAGGAGGCATGTTGAAGCGTGGGCTGGAAATATGCAAGAATGCCCAAGTTATGCCTCTGAGTTAAACCTCCCATTGAAATACATTGAATGGCATACCTGGGTTTCTTCAGTTTGCGGTCCAACTTTGAAGTGGCAGGCGCATTGCGGTCCTGAGAGGATTACGGCGTTGAACCCTGATGGGTAAGTAAAGGCTTGGGGTGCAGGGTGGTGGGCACTGAGTGGGAAGGTCAGGTGCAGGGACTGTAATGGTGCAAAAGACATGGATGGATGTTTTTCTTGTTACAGGTTAAACAAAAACAGGACAGCGATGGCGATCGACACTGGGGAATTGGGCACCCCAGTGTCACTGTTATATTTCAGGGGGCACTGAGAGGGAGGGTCAGGTGGGGGAGGAAAGTTAAAAATATATATATGTGTGTGTATATATGTATATAGAAATGACTGCACATTTGGTACTGGAGGATAACCGTCCATGTGCAGTAGTGGCGGAGGATGGGATGAGGATTTCTGCACTGCAAGATTGGGCACCCCCAGTGCCACTGTTGCTTTCTGAGGGGTGTTGCAGAGAGAGGAAGGAGGGTCTGGTGGGGGTTTTGTATTTCCAGCAGTCACGGACCCACCGTCTGCCAAAAAATGAGTTGGCCATGGTACAGGTGTGAAAGAGACATTTGTAACCTCATGAGGTTTTTGTTCTAAGCTGCCTTTCTCCTAGTCATAGCAAAGAGGACTGCAGGGCTCTACCACTGCAGCCCTAAAAGTAAGCATGGCTTGTTTATTGTTATTATACAATGCATAAGGAAGAAAAAATATTAAAGGGACACTGTAAGACCTCAAAGTGTCTTTAGATTAAAAACACATGTTATGATGGTTCACATTCTGTCGAATAAACTGATGTAGCTGGTAGTTTGATTCTGATTCTTTTTTCTTTTTAAAAGTGAAAAACAGGCAACCGCCATACTGGTGTACCAAACTAAAACATTTTTTGTTCATCCTTGATCAACACCCATGTGTCTTTCCTGGAGCTTGGAACAACCACAACACAGTCTAGTCACTCATGATGTAGTGGAAGGAGAGGTGACAATTGCATCATGAGTGGTTGAACTGTCTCAGAATATTTGTAATGTCCAGAAATTATGCAAATAGAGTAGATCAAGGATTTGAAAACAAAACAAGGTTAGGTACAATCACACCATTAGCATGCCTTTCAGTTCTGCTCACAAAGGGGTAGATAAAACAACCAGCAACACCAATGAACTTCAAAGATGGAAAGCAATCAGAAAATGTGGTTTTCATCTAGAAATAATATAATGCAAAAAGCTGAACTGACCCTTTACAATCAGTTCTGTAAATAAATAAGTACCATATAGACCCAGGCGTTTGTTTATTAAAGAGCCACTGACGCCTCAAGAAGAACTTTGAAAACATAATATTTGGACATAAAGCAGCCTATATTTCTCATTACACAATGGCAAGAAAGAATCCTGGTCTCTGATTGGTCAGTTTGGGCTGGACCTGTGGCGTTATCCCAACACGTCCCCACAGGTCTATTCTCAGCACTGTGAACCAATATGGATGATGACCACCATGATGACCTATTTTTTGCATGTTCTTTGAGAAACAAAAATATTTTTACACACTAACAAAACATTCTTTAAAATTATTTTTTATATAACAACAAGCCATTGTATAATAGGAATAATGCACTCCAGGGTTGTGTCGCTTAGATAATGCCACTTAGGGATTAGACGACTCGCCTGTGGTCTGCGCCCAACCCCCAGGTGTGTATGTTATCCCAGTACCACACACACACCCTGTCGTGCATTATTCCTTTATTAACTCTATTCTTACCTCCATTATTTTCACTGACGCCATATGTATGAAAACAGGATGGGATCATCAGCTCAATTATCTCTTCCCAAGCTGATGTCAATACTCTGCTTGTGACATCACAGTTATTCCTATGGCAACAGACTGTGATGTCACAACAGAGCATTACAATTCCAAGTAGGGAATAAGCTGTAGAGGCAGACGAACTCTAAGAGATACGTATCTTGTCTTTGTGGGAATTTCTTCAGTAATAAATAATGGAGGAAAAATCTATAAGTGTTCCAAAAAGCGTCAGCTGCTCTTTAAGCTTCTGTCCCCAAGCCACTGACCTAACCTCTTCATTCAGGTCTCAATGCTCTTCCAGCATGGACCTTCATTCCCCTAGTTGTCTTAGGCAGTGGAGAGCCACACAAGGTAAGGACCAAGAGAAAATGGTGACCGTCTATATAGATGGCTCATAGGTCATAAGGTTTTTCTGGTTTTCTTCCTGCTCACCACCCTTCAGCATCATGCAGTATCACGACATGCCTCGCATGCATGCAGTGCCCTTTCGGAGGACAGGCTCCTGGCCCACGCAGTGGTGGCTGTGGCAGCAGAACCTGGTGCCAACCTCCCAGGTTGGGAAGGCTGGCAAGCAACAGTGCCTCGCGTAACCCGCCCAGTCAGCTACCAAATGCAGGTCGCCAGCGTGGGAGAGTGTGATATGCTACTCACCGAGCCATCGAGCATCCCCTGGACCCAGGTGGTTTTGAGGCACAAGGCACAGGCAGTGTCTTCAACCACACGGGAGGTGTGGAGTTTTTTCTGTGAGGCAGTGATCAATTACACATAACAGCATGTGGATGTACAGAATAAATGCATGGAAAGAGCTGTTTGGCACACAATGTTGCACAGTGCCATTAAACCACTCCAGCAGAGCACTGAAACTGAAACAATCACACACCCAGGAAATCTGCTTTAATGCCTTTCTGAGAAATGAGGTTGGGTTCACATGGGAAAGGGAAATTGTTTAACCAGGAAAGGCATACTAAGCTGAAGCTCATTTACAGGCTGGGCTTCAGTTAACTCCGCTTAGGAGTTTTTAACTTCCAAAATAAGGCAAAACTTCTAAAATAAAGAGGAGGAAGTCATTGAATTCCAGATGTAAAACCAGAAATTAGATGACTTCAAAATTGCAGGCATGGAAGTCAGAAATGATGGATTGTTCTGAAAGAAATTGCATTTTACCACTAATATTTTATAGTAACATCCATAAATCTGTCCTTACTAGAATATTGACTTCCAAAAGTAGGATCCTGAAAGTATTTTGACTTCCAAAAATTGGAATGACTTCCAGATTTCAACTCCTGGAAGTTTTAGACTTCCAATGAAAATAAATTAACTGATCCCTGCTTCCAGGTGACCTGGGAGCACAAGGAAGTTAAGTGGCTTGCCTAGGTTCACATAGTATGCAAGTGGGGCTGGTGGATTTAAACCCCAGTCTCCAGGTTTGCAGCTCAGAGCCCTAAACCAATGCGTTATCCTGCCTCCTTTCATCACTGCAGTGTTGATAAGTAAGAACATGTATACTGAAATAAGGGTATATTTATTTTCCAGTTTCTACTCTTTGGTACACCCAGGAATTGATGGGGAGAATTATCTCTCTGGTATCAATTCACGACTCAACCACGGAGCGCAGTTTATCTAACCGATATACAAACTCCTGCCTACATGCACGACTGTACAGCTCCTGTCAGAAGCTGGGCTCAAAGCATGCCAGATCATGGCTGTAACAGCACTGCTGCAGGAGTCATTAAAAGCTACTAGAAAGCTCCATTTGATCGGAGTGAAATGGAAAACAATTTTGTCTTTAAAGGATCCTGGCAACATTCTGAGAAAACAATTCCTAAAGCAGTACAGGTACAGTTCACTGAAGAAACCGTCACATCAAATTATCTGCTGAGACTGTTGAAAGACTGAGATCTAAGCTGGCCCAGTGGCGCTGAGGGTTGAGGTGCTGGATGCCACACCTCATGCACGCCAGTGACCGGGTTCAGGAATGACCTCAGGTCACGGGGAGCCAGCAAGGGGGAGGGTTGGGCGGGATTTCCCTCCCGGGTGGGCGCCCTGGGCTCCTCCGTGGTGCCACACCATCAGGTGTAGGCCCGATGGAGTGCGCAGGTGGTAGGACCGGTGAAGCAAGTGTGGGGTAGGGTGGAAGGTGTCACCGTGATCCTGCCATGCGTGCGCATGTACACATGTGTACGCCAGACCCGGGTGAGAAGAGAAACATAAAAAGAAATAAACAGTATATGGAAAAAAAAGACAGATCATTGCCTCAACTTATCCAGCTGACAAAGTATGGAACCCTGAGTAGTGGTGCTCGGATATTGCTCTTCAGCTGTTTCTACAGTACATGTGCCAATTGACAGATCATGCGCTGACCATGGAGGTGAGAGAGAGGCTGTGCCAGCCACCGCACTGAGCTGGGAGTGGTGTGGCCACCAAAGTGAGGGGTGTATATGAGGAGATGGGATGTTGGTGGGCAGGTTGGGTGGGGATATTGGGGGCACTGGACCATCAGGGACTCATTGTAAAAGTGTGAACAGGTGATCAGGGGGGGGAACCACTATTCCACCAGGAAATTATAAGGACAGCTCTAAGGAGCAATGGGGGTGAAGGGACACACTGGACCACCAGGGAAATATCATGGCAGCTCTCAGGAGCAATCAGGGCTGGGGACACAGTGGATCACCAGGGAAATATGACAGCTTGAAGGAGTAATGGCAGGGTGGAGGGAACCACTGAACACCAGGGCATACTCACAAGCTTGAAACAGGTGATCCTGAGGGTGAGGGAACCACTGGATACCAGGAAATGTTTAGCAGAGCTCAATGGGGGAGGGTGGCAGAGGTATGGGAGTGGTCTGCTGTGGCACAGCCATCCTGCCTTCGGAGGGTGCAGGCTGAGCACCCTGTTTAGATATGGTTATCAGCTATGGTAAATAGCAACACTGGGAGCTGTTTACTGCAGCTGAAATCCTTTGACTATACTACTGCACTGGCATGCATAAGGGACCCCTCATTTGCATAGGGCAGTGGTATTTTAGTGCTATTGTGCTGCAAGGTTTGGAGGCTTCTGAATGTGGGCTGTCCAAGAGCCTCATGCAAACCTGGGTTAACAACCCATTTGCTGATTAACATGGTGCTACCTTTGAATATTGAGGCCAAACTATTTTCAATCAGCTAATTTCTGTACTTCCCATACTCATTTTAAACCAAGGCTTAGTTTGCTTACACCATGTTGATGACCCCTGTCAGGTATATACTTGCTCACAATGCAGGGAAGTACCCTGTAAGGCTAGAAGCCACTACACGGGCAAAGCAGACAGACAAGCTATAGAAAGTGTGCAACATCAGTGCTGTCCCGTGAGACAGAGAAACAAACTACTTAAAAGCACCACAAAAGCAGTACCTAATATACAGGAAACATTCCTAGCAGGAACTAGCAGATGCATTTGAAAAACTCCCTTCTTGGTGCATTTTCCAGCCTTCTGATTGACTGTTTACTTTAAAGAAATATCAGTGTCCATGGCACAGTAGTTAGCACACTTGATTCTGAGGTTGGAAAATCAGAAGATCGTGGGTTCTAGACCCACACCAGGTACCTGGGGTAATACCTCATAACTGGCACTGTAGTACAGTATGGGGGTGCACTGCTGAGGTGCTGTCCTTCTGGCAAGACGCTAAACCGAGATCCTTCCGCCCATCTCCATCACTGTTCAGGTGGAAGTAAAAGATCCCATGGCACTTATCGAAGAAGAGTAGGGCAGTTTCCCTTTGCGTCATGGCCAACATTCCCTCATCAATAGAACAGGCCCATGTAACCCACATCCAGGATGCATCTAGAAACAAGCTAGCACAGCTTAGTGTACCTTTCCTGGTCAAAGTACAAAAAGGCAGAGAATAGGTGGAGGAGAGGGGAAAGTTGGTGGAACTGGAGAAGATCAGTGATTCTGAAGGTGTGATTGGTGGAGATGGCCAAGCCCAAAAAGAGCAATAGGTTTTGCTGTACCTTAGGCATGCAAACACAAACAGGAGACATATCATAGGATTGGCTTCCAAGAAGGCTGCAAGACAACAACCAAGACAATGCCTTCCCACAGACTTAACACCCTTTCACAAATAAAAGCCATTCCAGTTAAAAGTTCAAAAATACAAAGTCTCCTAGTTGAGCTTACTGAGACTGGTTTTGATTGTAATAAAATAAATATTACAACCAAGATTTAAGGGAGCCCCAGAGAACCCACTTTGAGTGCCCTAAGGTGTGAAGGCACTGTAGCCCTACAGTGCAACTGGGTTTCGTAGATGTTTCAGTGATTACCACTGCTTTCCAAGCTTCACAAGATTGAGGGGTCTGAATCCTTGTACCACCTTTTATGGGGGTTCATATCAAATCTGAATTAGAAAATAGTGCAGTGCCTCCACCCAGAGAAAGGTGAAAGTGGGCCTGGTGATAGTCCAGTACAGACCCCTGGAGTGCAGTGCCAACCCTATCTCTCCACTAGACACCCCTCAGTCCCCAAAATGCATGCACTGAATACTGTAACATTTCCAGGAGCTCCCACTAGGTACCAGCCATGGATGTAAGCCCAATTTTGTTGCATATGGTTATTTTATTTATTTAAAACTGTTTCACCAGAAAAACATATAGAGATACAATGATAAATACTGTTTACAGATGCAACTGCAGGATAAGAATGAGCAGAGTATGTACATAACAACTAAATACAGAAGTTGTGTGCTGGCCGGCACTGAGGATTGAAGCTGGATGCCACACCTCGCGCCATGCCAGCGACTCAAGTTCGGGAATGAGCCGGGGTCGGCAGGGGTGAGAGAGGATCGAGCGTCCATGGGACTGCTCTCTCTCTCAGGGAGGCATCCAGGGACAGCCGGCACCACAGTGGCCCACGGTGGAAAGCGGAGGCACTGCTACACTCAAGGGCTAAAGTAGGGACGAGAGCCACGGGCGGATGTCGCCAGATGTCATTGCACGTCCAGGCTCTGGGGGTGGGAGGTAGAGTGTAACAAAGAAAATCCCTGCCGGTGAGGATAGGCGAGGCACCACGAACCCCAGAAGCCACACTCCAAGACCGGCACCTTTCCTCGAGGCCTCTCCCCAATCCGCCTGGCAGATTGATTATAGATAAAGCACCCTGGGAGATACGCAGCCCTACCTCAGAGGGTGCAGAGCTGGGGACCTGCCAGGTCAGTTCGGGGTGAGGACTAGGGTGCTTTAGGTAGGAGGTAGAGCTTCAAGGGTAAGTGGCTGTTGGAGAGTTCCCTCCAGGCGGAGCATAAAAAGAGTTAAAAAAAAATACACAAGTTACTTACTTCCTACTTGCCAGCAGATACAGGCCACAAGGTCTACCGAGTCTGCTTGAGTGTGCAGCTAGCACCCCACTTTGTAGCTGCCCTCCCCTTCACAATCCCACACAGGTGAATGCCAAGTGAGATTGAACCAGATTAAGCTGTTTGTGGTATTTCCAGTGAATGGGGAAAATTTGGCCAGGACACCAGGGAAATTCCCTATTCATCAGCAGTGGGTGCTGTGGTGCCAGCTGAGTGTGCGCATTTCAGATGGATGCTGAGTGTGGAGGAGACCAGACGGCCATGAGTCAACTCCTGGAGGTCTCATGCGAGGGAAAGAGTGCGGCTGGAATGCACCCTAGCAGTGGCCAGCCCAGTGCACCTCAACCCTCGCAACAGGCAGTCTCATCAGATGGGCAGACATCGCTGGTAGTTCTGTGGCAGAGATGGCCCTGTCTCTTGGGCGGAGCCTGTTTGCTTTTCATCGGATATGTCTGCTAACGCCAGTCCTCTGGTGGAAGTTGACGTGATGCTTCCTGAGGCGGAGGATGTGCACCATCGACTTGAACAAACACAGAGATTATTACAGGTAGCAATGGCTGACTATCAGCAGGCCCAGTTGCAGGCAGAAGAGGACTTTAGAAAGGAAATGGCCTGAGGTTGATTTTCCCTCAGGCCAAACAGGTACCGGAATGAAGGTTTTAAAACTGCAGTCCCTGTTATTTCTGGGGAACATTGTTCCCGCCTCAGACCCTAGGTTCCCACATGATCAGTGGTAAAGATTCCTGGTCTCTGCAGAAAGTGCTTGTAGGGAGGGTTAGCTTCAATTAGCTTCTGGTGAATGGATTGCGGATCTTGCCTTCCGATTCCCGGGTATCTGGGGTGGGTGGGAAATTGTTACAAGCAGATACCCGACTCAAGGATGTTACCTTGCCATGTCTGGGCATGGATTTGGCCAATCATTTACCACAGTCTACGTACAGGGGAGATCCCTGTTGTAAGCTGCACTGAGCAGGCTTCACTGGGAGACCCTAAACCGCTAGCTTTGCAGAGTACTGAACTTCCTGCTGATAGTATTACTTTTTCTCCCTTATTGGAACCACGCCTGGTTGAGGCCCTGGTTAACCCTGATATCCTGACTTAGGTGATGACCCAGGTGAGGACTTCACTCCATATTTTGGATGATAAGGCCCTTCCTGCTTTGACTGTCCTCCAGCTACGTTTGCTAGTCTCTTTAAAAAGCCAGTTTCCCTAGCAAAGCGTAGAAATGCTGTGAGGTTGAGGTTTTGGGTCCACTGATGATATGAACGACCGATTTTATGTTGGCAAGGTCTTGCTAAAACAGCTGCTGGTTTTTCTTCCAGTGAAGTTTATGCCTTATACATACACCTGGTGATAATTCATATGACATTAGTTTTCAGACTCAGACTTACTAAATCGTTTTGGATGCTTTGCTTAAAACGAATCCTGCATGGTCTCATTTTCAGGCCATTCCCTTACTAAGCAGTCTTTAAAGTAATTACAGTACTGTTTAGACCTGAGGGTGAACGTCGAGGATATTACTTATTGGCTTGAGAGGCAATGTACGATACAGGGTAACCCTGAACCTATCTTAGACAGAACGATTTTGGAATGGTGGCTGGAGATATAAAGTGAATTTATTGCAGATGGATGCAGGCCTGCAACACTTACCTAGTTACATAGATACATAGACAGTGTCGGCAGATAAGGGCCTATGGCCCACCCAGTCTGCCCATTTGAACTTGTAAGTTCAGTTTGTTTTTCCTAGAAGTCTGTTGCCCCTTACCCTGACCTCCTAGAATTCCTTTATGTCTATCCCATGCATTCTTAAATCCCAAGGATTGTTTCAGCCCCACCACTTCCTCTGGCAGGTGTTCCACTTGTCCACCACCCGTTCTGTGAAGAATTCTTTCTTATGTTTCCTCTGAATCGTCCTCCCTCCAACTTCATCCCATGCCCTCTAGTCCTGGAACATCTTTTTCACTTAAAATAGTGTTTTCTTGCACCCTGTTCCTCCCTGTAAGATACTTGTATCTCTCTATCATATCCCCTCTCCCTTCTCTCCTCCAGGGAGTACATGTTCAGTTCCTTCAACCTGTCTTCATAGGACTTGTGATGCAATCCATGCACCATCTTTGTTGCCCTCCTCTGAACCTTCTCTACCTGTCTATGTCCTTACGTAGGTATGGTCTCCAGAACCGTACACTGTACTCCAGGTGGGGCCTCACTAGTGTCTTGTACAGTGGAATTATGACCTCCTTTTCCTGCTGGTGATGCCCTGCCTATACATCCCAGCATCCTATTTGCTTTACCTGCTGCCTTGTCACACTGTTTCCTACCTAGTTGTTCTTACTTGGGTAGAGATAAAGGTTTTGTTTTCTACCCTGGCCAGCCCCAACATTGTTATAAATGTGGCTCACCCAGGCATCTCATAGGACATGTGACATTGTTAAATGTGTTTAGTCGCGGTGAGTTAGGGCACCTCTTGACGGACTGCCATCACTGCATACGAAGTGTGTTCCCTTTGTGGTGATTAGAGCACCTCTTGATGGACTGCATCACCCTGCGTAAGTTCCTTTGTGAGGATGAACACTCCTATGCTGATTGCCCCTGGGCTGCCCAAAATGAAACGAATGGGGATTTCTGTATCCAAGATTTTATATCAACACGGCAGTTAAGGCTGCATTGCATCAGAGGCCACCTCCCTCCCCCGGAGGCCTCAGATGCCTGCCTGTTTGGTCAACAGGTGGCTACGCACATAATGTTGAGACGCCTGTCTCTGATTCTCTTGCTGTTCCAGTAGTTTCTCTTGCCATGGAACATGTCAATAAACCTGCTGATCCCCCCTGCCTCCTGCAGCATCGATGCCCCCACCTTTACTCCTGATGAGGACTTCACCCTGGTCTCCAACGAAATAGCCTCCGTTCTCGGACTCAGGAAAAACTGCACCTGTGCTCCCCTATTTCTTTACAAAATCCATATCAAATGTTACAGGATGATGCTGGTACTGAGTCTGACTCACGTCTGTGCAGTCTTCTCAGCCTGAGGGCCGTCTGATGTAGACCAGCCTTTAGAAACCCTGATACTGTTAAAAGAAAAGAATAAGTTGGGGACACGAAAGTGGAGTAAAAGAAATAGGACACATTTTTCCATATCATGTTGGTTATTCTTTACAGGATGCAGTTTCCTTTGTTTTCCTTTCTACTCATTTTGCATGCAGGAGATTTATAAAATTTCCATTGCTTCATTAAATGTCAATAGTATTCAATCTGACAGGAAGAGAATATTGTTATATTCATTATTTGAGCACAAGTTGGATAGTGTTTTTTCAAGATACCAGATTGCACAATATGGAGGATTTGGACGAGGCGACAATAGGTTGGCGGTGGGGGCTACCTATAGGTCATTGGCGGATAAGGTTTGTAGTGGTGTAGGTATTGCTGACAACACTCCTACTGCTAAATTATTGCAACTGATGGATGTAGTCCCTGGCCGGGTTTTGCTGTTGGATCTGGTTGTTAGTGGTTTACAGTGTCGGTTTTGAATGTCTATGCTCCACAGACTGAGCGCTAGGATTGACTTTTTAGCTCATACAGCCCTATTAATTTACGTAAGCAAAACATGTATTTTTAGGTGGTGACTTAATTGTAGTTTATATATAAGGATAGAGGTCTTCGCACAGCAAAATGTATTGTGATGTAACTGCTTGAATGCTTTATTGGCTCAGACCGGGTTGATAGATATTTTGAACTGTCTGGTACCTCTAACAAAATGATTTTCAAGGTACCAAAGCTACCCAAATTGATTTCTGGTTTTGTCTGCATCTTTGAAGGTTATTGACACTAAACTTGTACCTGTGGCTCCTTCAGATCGTGCTATACTAGAAGCCATGGTTGGCAGTCATGAACCCATGCATCGTGGCCCAGGGTACTGGAGATTAAATGTAGGCCTTCTACTCCTCCCACAGTAGAAGAAGGTTTTATGGCTTTATTGGAGCATGTAAATCAGTTGTCTGTCTTTATAATACTTATAGAGAATGGTGGATGGATACTAAGTCTGATATTAAACATTATTTTCACATTATAGGAATAATTAATGGCAGACACAAGTCTGATCTATATAAAGGGTATAGAGCACAATTTTTGAACTTCATTTCCAGGCGGTTCAAGGTAACATCTCAGTGCTTCTGGAATTAAACAGTATATGGAATTTGATGAATGAAGCACAATATGATCGCTTAAAATCTTTGGATATGGAGCAGCGTTTTGGGTCTCAGGAGATGAAGCCTTCATGAACTCTTACCAGTTCTGTGCTTATCAACACCGCTACAAATATATGGAGGGTATTAGGATAGGGTTGGAAATTGGTGTTCAACTAAGGAGGACATTTTAAGGGCTCTTAATGCTCACATTCATTTACTATTTGGTTCCTCAGATAATTTGCCTGATATGCATCGAACCTGGTTAGCTCAGTGTGACTTGTCCTGCCTTCCTGCTCAAAGTATAGACATGCTAGTCATGCCCATTACTGCAAGGGAAGTTTCAGGAGTTTGTCCCAAGC
This sequence comes from Neoceratodus forsteri, assembly GCA_016271365.2. Classification (NCBI taxonomy): domain Eukaryota; kingdom Metazoa; phylum Chordata; order Ceratodontiformes; family Ceratodontidae; genus Neoceratodus; species Neoceratodus forsteri. The sequence continues at coordinate 1,375,516,048 of CM028132.1, read as the reverse complement.
TAGGAATGGTATGGCCCTGGGATGGATGGCATTCCTTATGATTATATCATTTCATTTTCAGAATTTTGTTACAGGAGTTTACTGAGGTCTTGAATGAACTGCTGTGTTCTGGTGTACTACCGGACAGTATGGCTGAAGGTTTAGTGGTTTTAATGTATAAGAAAGGGAATAGGGAAGAGTTGGTGAATTGGAGACCGACCTCATTGCTTAATACTGATTTTAAGATATTGATACAAATATTGAATAATAGATTGCTTCTACATGCAGATTATTTATTACATCCTGCACAGACCTGTTCCATACCGAATAGAAAACTAACAGATAGTTTAACACTTCTCCGAGAAATTTTGCAGAAGGGAACTACGAGGGAGTCAGGTCTCCTTTTAGCCTTGATCAGGCCAGGGCCTTTGATAATGTATGGCATGCTTATTTATGGGATTGTTTGAAACACCATGGGGTTCCTCCCACTTTTATTGATTGGATTAGAACCTGTTATCATAAAGCCACTGCACAAGTTTACTGTAATGAGTGGTTGGGACATAAGGTTAGAATTCAACGGGGGTGCATCAAGGGTGCCTCTAAGTATGCTTTTATATTTATTTTCTTTGGACCCCTTGATATGGAGGGTACAGGTTATACAGGAAATACGAGGTTGTCCTTCTCAGTACTGCTCAAGACATTAAATGTATTGCTTATGCAGACGATATTTGTTTTGTAATGTGTGACTTGGTATCAGCACGTGTTTTGGACTCTGCCATCCAGGACTTCATGACACATACTGGTGCTCGTATAAACTATGGTAAATGTCATTGTATTCCACTTGGTTGATGATGTCCAGTTACCGACTATTATAGGAATCCCGTAGTTAGAGACACTTGTACTATTTTGGGTCTTTTATTTGGAGCTGGGGATTTAGCTTACCTCAACTGGAAAATGTAACCTGATGAAGCACAGAATAAAGTGAAGATTTAGAATTCATGGTGGCTATCTAAATTGAAACGGGTTTATATGATCAAGACATTTTTGTTATCTTTTTTTGTACCTGAATGCAGTTTTTAGTCTTCTTCCGTCCCTGGAAACACAAATGTATAGATTTTTTTTCTCTTGCATTTGGGTTAATAGATTGAACCAATTAAAATAAGTTTATTATAAAGGGAAAAGAAACATTGGGCTGGCCGGTGGCGCTGAGGTTGAGGCACTGGATGCCACACCTCGCGCCACGCGGAACCGTGTTCAGAGGCAGGCACGGGTTGCGGGGTCGGCAGGGCGGAGATGGATCGAGCATCTGGAGGACTGCTCTCCATCTCTGGGGTGGGGATTGGTCGGCGGTGCTTGTCTGACCCCTAGCGGAGGCTGGGGATCAGCAGCACGTAGCCGTAAGACAAAGGGAGGTGAGACGTGACAGGCGCTTGACTAGTGCGCACAGGGCGTCTTGGCGCACTCAGTCACTAGCGTCATTGCAGCCATGGCCCATCGGGAGAAAAATAAGAAAATGGGTGTCCGGCTGCACTGTGTCGTTCCTGGTGCCATTCCTGGAGGACGCCTCCCTGGCATGGATCCGTTGTGGTGGGTCAAGTCGCTCCTCACCACCCCTGCTGCGAAGGGTAAGTCATGGGTCTTGCGGAAGGGAGGGGTCTCATGTCCGGGATGGCGCTGGGGAATGACGCAGAAAGCGGGGTTTGTGAGTCGAGCTCGAGGAGAAAAATAAACACCCAAAAAAAAAAAGAAAAGAAACATTGAGGTTTAAAATGCTTCAACCTATAGTTTTCTTTTTAACATATTCCTCTATTCGAGTTTATGATTATTACTCTCACAGAGGGTTATTTGTGGACACCGTGGCTTTTAGATTCATTGAGTGATGTTCTTGTTTCTTGGCCAGTTCATACTCATATGCGCTGACAAAAATCTCTTGCTCATCTTCCACTGACACTGAAGGATTGTTTTAGGAAAATTAAATTATGGGGTGTCACGAAAGAATACATTACTACATTCAGTAGGAAAGAATTATATGATTTTCTCATAAGTACATACTTTCAGGATTCAGTCCCTTTTGATTTGTATTCTTCTCAACAAAAGTGTTTGATGGGTTCTATGTTGATCTCTCCACGTATTCCACATTATATGTGGGATGTTTTATGGTTGTCTTTTCATGGTAAAGTGAACATTAAGGAAATTTAAAGCACAAGCAGATTACCGACTGTTATTGCTCACGGGATACCTGTACTGTTACAGTTAAGTCAAAGGCACATTTATTTTTGGAATGCCCTTTTATTGTAAACTTTGGCATCTTCTCAGTCATAAATGGCCTACGTCCTCCTTGTTTATATGACCCTGGAAATCTTATGTTTAGGTATCTTGCCACATTTATGGACTAAGCACGATAGGTCACCATGTGATTGTTTTTGTTGTGTTTTAAATTTTATATTTGGTATGTCCGTTGCAGGTTTACCATTCAGCAACGGTTATTTCTCTGCTGCTTGGAGTTGTTTCATATGATCTATCACTCTATTACTAAATTGAGATTCCTGGATAGTGATCAGGTTTCACCCACCCTGTTTCAGTCCGATGGGCATCAGTAGACTGGCTATGATGGATTTCATTTTTTGGGGGTAACGTGCTTGACAGTACTTACATATCGTATGAATATAATACTTGTTTGATTTTTTTTCTTCCCTTTATGATTTTGGATTGTTTTGTGTGAATGCAACACAGTTAGTTGTTATTTGTTGTTGATGATTTTATAAAATTCCCTACTCTTCTGGTAGGGAGGGAGGGTATATTTTCAGTACTGTATTTTGTTTAGGGTTTACATATGACTAACATATTCCTTTGTTTTGTGGAATTTTTTCCTGTATGATTTGCTTCTTTAAGTTTTGTTTTACTGTATGAAGTAATACTTTTGTGTTTTGTTCCATTTAGTTTCTATGACTCTGTATGATGTCTTATTGCTTTGTTTATGTGTTCTTTGCTGACATGAATAAAAATTCCCTATCTTTTCGATAAGTGCCATGGGATCTTTAACATCCACCTGAACTACCACCAATCCAGGCAGATTGGTTTAATGTCTCATCCGAAAGCGGCACCTCAGAAGTGCAGCGCCCCCCATGCTGCCCTACAGTGTCAGTATATAAAGCAAGTGCCAGGTGTAGGACCTGAACCCGCAGTCCTCTGATCTCCCGGCCTCAAAGGCAAGTGTGCTACCTGAGCCACTGACATACTGAAATTGAGAAGAATAAGCTCAGAAGAAGGACTCTGTTTTCTATGTTTGTACTGCCATTGTAAATAGTTATACTGATCAATTTTATTTTTATTTTGCTGTTAATAATAAAATGCTATTTATGATTTTGAAATTGCTCCTAGTTTTCCTATGCTTCCTGACATGGCTTGACGACAGATGGTGTCAGCTTAATGGTATATATGCTCTGCATACTCTAAGCCAGGAGTTTTGTGCGTGGGTACTAGACCTAGTACCAGGGAAGCATAGCAGAAAGGAATGGATTCTCCATTAGCAAACTCAGGAGTCATTACCAGAAGAATGGCAGCCAAACTAGAAGGAGAAACAAAAGTCCAAACTGAGACTGTTCAGCCAGCACCAGAGTTGGAAAAAGAACAGGCACGGACAGAACCTGAAAGCCTGACTGGCTTTTCCAGTGGTGGGCAATACAACAAAAGAGATGGAGAACCAGAGAAGAGAGGAGCTGCAGCACACAGAGAAAGAGATTCAACATTTAGATGCACACAGAAAAGAAGAGATGCAGTGACAGGAGTAATAAACAAGAGAAGAGATGCAGTGACAGGAGCAATAAAGAGAATAGATGCAGCGATGGATGGGTGCCTTGCAAGTTATCAAAGCTGGAGGATCTGGCACTGGTCCAGCAGAGCAACAAAACACCAACAACTTAAAAGACCTTACACTTAGAAAGTTGTGTCCCTCAGATGATATCGAAGCATACCTCACAACTTTTGAAGGGTTGCCACATCTTGCCAGTGGCCAAAGCAGCAATGAGCAGACTAGTACCTTACCTGACAGGGAAAACCCAACTTGGCCTACAGCAGTATGGACACTGCACAGTGCATAAAACTATGACCCAGTGGCAAAATCCTGAAAAGGTATGACATCTCAGGAGAGATCTACAAGCAGAGATTTCAGTCTCTGCAGTACAACTCAGTTGACAATCCTCGAGAAGCCTTCACCTGACTCAAAGAACTCCTTGTGAAATGAATCCAACAGGAGGGCAAAACACTCTGACAGATTATCGACACACTTGCAATGGAGCAGTTCATCAACATCCTGCTTACAGGCGTACAGCTTTGAATAAAAGAACACTGACCAGAAAATGGGGAAAAGGCTGTTTCTTTGGATGAAGACTACCAAATGGCCAGACAGATGTCATAGCAGCGGTAACAGCCAAGTAAGACATTCTTTTTCCCATTTAAACTCCAAGTCTGATAAGAACTCTGGTGGGGTTACAAATCTGCACCCAAAGACTTTTTTGCTATAACTGTAATAAGCCAGGTCATACTGCAAGAAATTGCTGTAGTAAGAACAGTGACACTTAATACTGTCCTTAGCAAATTGGGGCAAGTACTTAACAGATGTGAAGGTAGGAGGTAAGACTGTGAAGGGATTTATAGATTTGGGAAGCAGACAGACACTAGTGCATACTGAAGTGCTGGGAAAATGTCCAAAAGCACCAGGTACTGGTCTCACCTGCATCCACTGAGACACTAATATTATCCCACCACCCAAGTGACTCTTACTATTAATAGGGTGTCACACAAATGACAGTGGGGTAGTACCCAAGTTACCTGTACCTGTGATTATTGGAAATGACTTCCCAGTATTTACTGAGTTAACCAAAGAGGGAATAAATCCTGACGCTTCAGCAGCTGTGGTGACATGAGCTCAGGCAAAGAAAATCTCAGATGGTGGGGACTCTTTTCCATTTGCTGATTTTGACTTGTTTGAGCATAGCTCCAAGATCCAGAAATCCAAGAAAGAAAGACAACACCTGTAGAAACCGTGGCAACAAAAGACATAATAATAATAATAAATAATAAACTTTATTTCTTGAGCTCCTTTCATGCACCAAGGTGCTATACAACAAGCATTTGTCAATGCCGAATGTTGCTTGCTTTTATGTGCTGTTTAGGTATTTGAAGTCATTGGAGTGCAAATATTGAAAATTTGCGAACTTCTGACGTGCGTATGAGGAACCGCGCAGCACAGACTCATAAAACAGTCATTTTTAGGAATTTTTTCAGCAAATTTTCAACACAGCCATTTTAAGACCTCTGCTCATGAACAGTGTCACTGTGATTTCTAATGTGTCCCATACATTGATTTCACACACAAACTCGCCATTGTGTACTACATAAGTGCGAAACACGTTTGGGTGAGATGTGAAAAATGACAGCTGTACTAATCATAAGTAGGTGTGGTAAAATGGCAATGTTGAAAATCTGGAGTGGAAATATTGAAAATTCTCAAACCCTACGAGCGCATGAGAACTGGCGCAACGTGACGCCTCGTAAACAGTCATTTTAGGAATTTTTTCACCAAATTTTCAAAATAGCCACTTAAGACCCCCGCTAATGAACAGTGTCATGGTGATTTTCTTAATGTGTCCCATACTTTGATTTAGCACACTGACTGTGCCATTCTGCTACATGGTGGAAACACATTTTGGGTGAGATGTGAAAATGACAGCTGTACTACTCATAAGAAGGTGTGGTAAAATGGTAATGTTGAAAATCTGGAGAAAACATTGAAATTTCGCAAACTTACGAGCCTGAGTAGGAACTGCATAGCCTACGCTTGTAAAATAAGTCATTTTGGAATTTTGGCACAAATTTTCAACATGAGGTTTTGGGACCCTTCTCATGAATGATGTCACTGTCATGGCGGTATTTGCGCAGCAAGTGATTTCGCAGTCACTGCGCTGAAATCACCTTTCGGCCTGAATAATGCCATGACAGTGACATCATTCATGAGAAGGGTCCAAAACCCCATGTTGAAAATTTGCAAAAATTCCCAAAAATGCTGAGATATGCAACAAAGTTGAAACCCCATCTAGCACCCATTATACAGCTTACCGGCATTTCCTCAGTTCGCGGCCGGCTTTGAAGAGTGCAGACGTGTTCCTGTCCACCGAAGATCGTCGCGCAGAGTCCGGAGGTAAGTATAGGGGTGGGGGTGGGGAGGCTAGAGTGCAGTGGGTGGGTGCGGGTTGTGGGGGTTGGGAGGCGCCAGCGGAGACCATTTCGCTTTACAGGTTTAAAAAGACATTGTGGGACATTTGCCACGCTGAGGTGGGCTCCCAGTGTGGCACAAGGACGCTAGAGGGCGTTCAGCCAACGGGGATTGGCATCCCCATCGGCCAAAGGACTGCTTGCCACGCCGGGGTGGGCTCCAGCGTGGCACCTACACCGCGGGGACGAGCTCAGCCGACGGGATTGGGCACCCCGCCGGCTATACAGTGCATGCGGGCACGACGCCGCAGCAGTCTGGGAGCTGCGCATGAGCAGCCGATATCTTATCGGTGCTCACTGAAGCATAGCTCTTCAACAGAGGTTACTGCATTTTGAGCGCATCATAGACAGCTCCAAAATGCATTAGCTTACAGGGCCGCGCCTGCCAGCACACTGACTGAATTGGAGGAGGAGGTGACACACCTCCAAAATCTCCGATGATGGCACTATGTTTCTTGCATACGCGCAAGCAAACATAATAATTAACATATAAAAGCAATAAAATACATAACAGTATAACCAAATGACAAAACAGATAAAATAGCTAAAATAGTCAGTCTGGTAGGCTTTAAGCCACAGATGTGTCTTCAGGGCCTTCTTAAAGCTCTCCAGTCATGCACTCATGTATCTGATGAGGTAGAGAATTCCACAGGGTTGGGGCTGCATACATAAATGTACAGGCCCCTGTGTCTTAAGACATACCCTAGGAATCTCTAGCAACCTCTCATAGCTGAGCGGGAGTGGTCACCCGGGGCAGTAGGGCACAGGAGCTCTTGCAGATAGTCCAGGCCCAGTCCCTGAAGGGCCTTATAGGTCAGAAGCCCAACCTTGAAGGTGATTCGCCACTGAATAGGTAGCCAGTGCAGTTCGCGAAAGCACCGACGTGATGTAATCTCAATGAGGAGTCCCCATTAACAGCCACGCCCGCAGTGTTCTGCACTCAGCTGCAAGTGATGGACATCAATCCCGGAAGCCCTAGGTACAGGAGTTGAGGTCACAAAGGCGGTTCAATGATGAAAGACCACCGGATGGAACAAGGTGCTTAACCCTGGCGATGTTCCTCAAATGATAAAGAGGACTTGATGACCGCCGACACTTGCAAACACAGTGTCAGCCCGCCATCATGATCACCCCAGGTCATGCACCCATTCAGAGGAAGGAAGTTGGATACCCACAAGACAAAGTCCGTGAGCTGACCAGCCCCAACCCCTCTGTCTGGCAACCCGATCCACTATCATCACCTCAGTCTTTCCAGAGTTCAACTCAACCAGCTGGAGCTCATCCAGTGCTGGATTTTCATGAGGCAGTTGTTAAATACCAAGCACGCACTATCCTGGTCGGTGCAAAAGACAGGTAGAGCTGGGTATCATCAGCATAGCAGTGAAACTGCAGCCCATACCATCTTACAATGTCTCCTGAGGCAGATATACACTGCGAACAACATGGGGACAACACCGAGCCCTGAGGGACCCCACATGGCAGAGAGAATGGGTCTGAGGAAAAAATCCCGACACCACCCTCTGAGTTCTGCCAGGAAGGAAGGACTTAAACCATCTGAGAACTGTACCAGACAGGCCACAGATGAACCTCAGGTACTCAAGAAGCACCCTGTGATCCACGGTATCAAAAGCTGAAGAGCGATCAAGGAGTATCAAGACAGAACGGCACTTGATCTCTCACCATCAGGAGATCACTGAGCACCTGAACTAGAGTGGTTTCAGTACTATGCCTCTTACAAAAATGGACTGGAGAGGTTCATAGATGTCATGGATGGTCAGGTGGTTCTCCAGTTGTAGCACCAAAACCTTCTCCAGTTAGCTTCCCAACAAAGGGGAGGTTTGAGATCAGTCTGTAGTTTGCAAAGCAGCTTGGGTCCAGAATAGCTTTCTTCAGGAAAGGTGTCACCACTGCCTCCTTCAAGGAGCTAGAAACTCACCAGACTCTAAGGAGCACCAAACTATCCTTGCTAGGACCAGGTCTATGATGTAACAACAACCCATTATCAGGAAGTTGGGACTAGGGTGCAAACTAAGCACGTTGGCTATGATGTACATAAGGGTTAATAATGAAAACTTGAAACTAAACTGATCACTGATTCTGATTTTCTTTCAGAACAAGATAACAATGTTTCTTTCCAGGGTTATTTTAAGCATCTGGAGGTAAAACCAAAACAGGGTGAACCTATGTTTAAAAATGTAATGGGCTACTGTACAGCATTTGGGTTAAATCTCAGACATAGTGCCAAATAGAACATAATACAAAATACAAACAAAATACCACAAAAGTATAGAGCTGAGTTGTTACAGATAGCACATTATAGTCCTATGGCTGGTCGTTCAGGGAGGGATTGCACCTTGCTAGATCACTGTACAGATTTTACTAGCCTGTAATTCATAAAAGAGTTACTACCTATTGCAGTTCCTGCACTGGAGTGTCAGAAAGTAGCCCCAGTGACTAAAAAGACAAGGTACCCTGGTCCCCTACCCTTGATAGATGTGCCTTTTGAGAGAATTGCAATGGATGTGGTTGGCCTTAGACAGAAGTAAAAAGGGTAATTGATTAATTCTGGTAGTATATGGCTACACTACTCGATGCCAGAGGCATTTCTAGTGCGTACTGTCACAGCTCAAAAGTGGCAGCAGAGCTTAGCAAATTTTCAGCAGGGTGGGCATACCTAAAGAGATTATTACTGATCAGGGTAGTAGTTTTGGTGCTGCATTATTGAAAGAGCTGTACCAACTATTAGGTATCACTGCCATAAGAACCTTCCCTTATCACCCTCAGACAGACAGTCTTGTTGAGAGTTTTAATCAAACCCAATAGCGTGTTAAAAAGGTTTGTAAAGGAAAGAGAAAGACTGGGACCAATACTTACCTTACCTGCTTTTTGCTTACAGAGAAGTGCCACAGGAATCAACAGGTTTTTCACCATTTGAAATGCTGTATGGTAGACAACCTAGAGGACCACTAGATGTAATAAAGAAACATGGCAAGATAACCCCCATAAGAAACAATCTATTACATCTTAATGTTTTCCTTGAGAAATAAGCTGCCAAAATATGTGAAATCACCCATAGTAATCAGGAAGAGGCTCAAAACCAGCACAAGGTGTATTATGACCACGGGGTAAAAGAAAAGTGTTTGAACTAGGTGAAATGTCTTACTGCTGTTACCACTACAGAAGATAAACTGTTACTGAATTGGCAAGGGCCTTATAAAGTGCTTAGATGTACTGACACAGGTAACTATGAGATTGAGACCCCTGATAGGAAAAATCTACTAAGATACTGTATACCATGCTAGCCTCCTCAAGAAATGGGTTGAAAAAACACAAAAAGCTGTTTTGCTGGTTTTACCAGAAACTGATAAAGAAGATATTGATGTAGCTTATGACAGACTGGACCAAACTGTAAGCGCTGATGCTGTAAAGGTAAATGTTTCCTTAACCTCCTAACAAACCACAGAAATGTGTAACTTGCTAAAGGCATTTAACAGTACTTTTACCACAGTACCAGGCTAAGTAAAGGAGTTGAGCATGTAATAGTGACAAGGAATGCTTGCCTTATTAGACAAAAGACATACAGATTACCACAGCAGTTAAGCGCTGATGTGGTTAAGGAAATACAAAAATGAAAGAACTGGGTATCATAGAAGAGTTGAGAAGTGCTTGGTCATCGCCAATGGTAAACAAAAAAGAAGAAGTTGTAAGAATCTGCCTTGATTTTAGGAAACTTAATCAAGTGTCAGAATTTGACAGTTATCCTATGCCCAGAATAGATGATTTGGTGGACAGACTGGGAAGTGTCATATATAAGTACCCTTGATCTCACCAAGGTTACTGGCAAATCCCTTAGCTAAAGAATCCAGAGACAAAACTGCATTTGCCACTCCTGTAGGATTCTATCAGTTTACCACCATGCCATTTGGTTTACTTGGAGCACCCGCTACATTCCAGCGGTACAGGGATGTAATATTATCCCTTCACACTGGTTATTGTGCTGCATACCTGGATGATGCTGTGGTGTATAGTTCAGACTGGAAAAGCCACTTGAAACACCTACGAGCAGTTATCCAATTGATCAAAAGGCAGGTCTGACAATTAATCCTATCAAGTGTGCATTGGGCATGCAGGAAACCAGATATTTGGGCTATGTTTTGGAAAATGAAAAGTCAAGTCAGAGTTTTCTATGATAGAAGCTGTAGCTAACAGCCCTGTTCCTAAAACCAAAAAACATGTCAGGTCATTTTCACGGCTGGCTGGATATTATCGGAGATTTGTTCCCAGCTTTGCCAAGTTAGCTACTCCTCACTGAACTCACAAAGAAATGGTTCCCAAATAATGTGAAATGGACCCCAGAGTGTGACAAGGCTTTTAGGGCCATTAAGGCTGCATTATGTTCAGCCCTGTTTTAAAGCCCAGACTTTGAGAAACCATTTTTGTTACAGACAGATGCATCAGAGGCAGGCCTAGGTGCAGTCTTGAGTCAATATATAGATGGGAAAGAATATCCTATTCTATACAAAAGTAAGAAACTGTATGACAGAGAAAAGGTACTCCACCATTGAAAGGAATGCCTTGAGGCAAAGTGGGCTAATCGTCCCTGTGACAGGGTGGAATAGGAGCCTGTCCCAGTTGTTAGAAGGTATTTAAATACAAGGATCTTTTCTTTTCTGCTTTTTTCTGTCTGGTTGTGCAATCAGATTTTCCTCGAGACTCAGACTTGATCAACCCGACAGGCTCGCAATTCTTGTCTCTTGCTGTCTCCGCTTTCTCTTGTTGTCTGTTTTTTCCCTGCATATCTGTATCTGCTAATATAAAACTATGTGCAAATCATTGTATGGAAATGTAACTGATATTGAGATCCCTTTTGTTTAGAAAATACATAGTGTTACTGTTGAAATGTATATAACTATATTTTAAGATGATTGCAGAGATCCGTGGAAAACTCAGGAGGTTACCTTAGTGCAAATCTTTAAGCCTTTTGCAAAAGCTGTGCAAAACAGGCCTCAGCAAGCACATTGTGTTCTAGCAGCTCCTGCCTGATATTTACAAAACAGGATGCTTGCTAAGAATGGAGGTTCAAAGTACTTAAAAGGAGCTAGGCTGCCTCTGCTGAAGGAGAAAAAGGACACAGAGACTCAAGGAAAACTATGGTTTTTCTCCTTCACATAGTTATACTGAACAAGTTTATTTTTTTTTACTGCTACTGTAAATAAATATTTTTGGTGAATTCTACAACTGTTCCTGGTTTTCCTATGCTTCCTGACCTGCGACCAAACGACAGTCCCTTAAGTTTTATTTGCTAGAAACTGACTTTGTACTTATAATGGATCACGGTCCTCTCTGTTGGCTTAACCAAATGAAGGATGAAAATTCCAGAATCACAAGGTGGTACCTGGCACTACAACCATTTAAACTTAATCGATGCATAAATCTGGGAAAGAGAATGTCATTGCTGATTTTCTTTTTTTCTTCCTTTTCTGTTTATGCCCTCTTCTCACCTGGTGACCCCCACTCCTTCAGGTTCTGACAAGTCCTCCCGATCCACTGCTAGCCCTACCCAAGCTCTCCGACCTCAAATCGCAGCCATCCCTGGATATCCCGGACGTAACCCTTGCCGGGTGGGTCCCTCCTCTGAGGGGAAGGCACTGGGAGGGATTCCAGTGCACTACTTGATAGGGCCCAGGGATGCTGCTGAGGAAGGAGGCTTGTCGAGGGCACTGGAGGCATCGGGGATGGAGAGCTGTCATCCGTGGCCACCAGGTGGCATTTCTGCTTTCTTGGTTCCCCTTCACTGTGTCGCTCATGTAGTGCCTCCAGTCTCCACTGGGGCTGCTGCTGATCGATGCCTCAAACCCACCCCAGGATAGGAGAGCAGTCCTCTGACGCCGATCCTATCCTCCCCTTGCCGACCCACAGTGTCCCAGGACCGCTCCTAAACCTGGGTCGCCAGCATGGTTGGAGGTAGGCTCCAATGCCTCAATCCCCTACATCACCAGGCTGGCCCAATGCTGGTTTTCTGTCAAGATATAGATTGAATTGAGAATCCTGAAGGTTGAAAAAATGTGAGTTGAAACTTCTCTGTCTGCTATGCTGCATATGTACTGAACTGGAAAGATTATAAGTTAATGCTAGAAGATAATTAAAATGAATTAATCTTTATTTATAAAAACACGTTTCTAAAACCAAGGCGCTGGACATAAACCAAGATATTTTAAACACACATTATAAATAAAAATTAAAATCCATAAAACTACAATACTATAAATATTAATTTCTAACATCTGAGTATACCAAGCAACTATACAATACAACTAATCTGGATTTGCTAGGTTAAACAAATATGTTTTTAAAGCTACCTTAAAACTCTGGACGGTCAGGCAATCTCTTATTTGAAAAGGTAGAAAATTCTACAGGGTCGGGGACATAAAAGCAAAGATCAGGCCCCTAATGTCTTTAAACAAACCTTAGGAACTCTAGAATTCCTTGCGGCGGATCGGAGAGGCCGGAGGGATGGTAAGGGCAAGGAGATCTTGCAGGCAATGAGGTCCCTGGTCATGTAGGGGCTTTATAGGTCAGTAACCTGACCATGAAGGTGATCTGCCACTGTATTGGCAGCCAGTGCAGTCCACAGAGTACAGGTATTATGTGACTGGCCCTGGAGGTACCAGTTAATAACCTGGCTGCCGGGCCTGGTGGTGCTGAGGCTAAGGTGCAGGATGCCACACTCGTCCCACGCTGACAACCTGGGTTCAGTAGCAAACTCGGGTTGCTGAGGGTCAGCAGGGAGGAAGAAGATGAAGCATCCTCTTGGGGAGGGTTAAGGGCAGCCTCGGCATCCCAGTGGCCCCTGATGAGATCAGGGTACTGCAGGACAACTGGCACAAAGTAGTGGGAACACGATGGACGTCGGCAGGGTGCCATGCACCATGGTATCATTGCACATCATGCTCAAGGGTGGGGGAGAGGACGTAAGTCAAAAAACCCTGGTGAACAGCAGAGATGATGGGGCCTTTGGCGGCATGGGCCACATCCCAACACTGGCACAGTGCACCAGGATCCTCCCCATTCACTGACCTGACAGCCAGGTAGGACCCTTGAGTTTGCAAGGTAGCCAGGGTGAGCAAACCCTCCCTGGGGGTACCTGTAGCCGGGGACTGGGTTTGACTGGGGCTGTTCAGGTGGGAGAGCCTGGCAGCGGGATTCATGCAGGAGTGAGAGTCCCTAGCCCAGTAAGTACCCCGAAAGATGTCCTGTCCACCAGGGTGAAGAAAATAGAGTTAAAATAAAAAATAACCTGGCTGCCGATTCTGCACTAGCTGCAAGTGGCACATCAACCCACAAAAGGCCTAGGTAAAGGCATTGCAGTAGTCAAGGCGGAGGTTACAAAGGCATGGACCAACTTTGGAAGATCATCAGGAGGAACCAGATGCTTTACCGGTGATATTCCTCAGATGGTAAAAGAGGATTTGATGATGACCGACACCTGAGCTTTGAGGGACAGGCCGTCATCAAAAATAATGCCCAGATTCTGCACCTGATCTGAGGTAGTCAGCTGAACACCCCAAGCCAAAGCCCAGATGGCTGTCCAGCCGACCAACCCGCCTCCGATGATCTGGGTCCACAACCAGCACCTCGGTTTTAGCAGAGTTCAACCACAGCCAGCTGGCAATCATCCAGTCCTGGATCTCAGAGAGACAGTTGTTAAGGATCACATCTTGTCCGGGCACAAAAGACATGTACAGCTGAGTATCATCTGCATAGCAGTGAAAACTCAGACCATACTGCCTAATGATCTCTTCTAATGGCAGCATATACACTGCAAACAACATGGGTGACAAGATGGAGCCCAGTGGTACTCTGCAGAGCAGGGAAAGTGGGGCTGAGCAATAAATTCCAGACACATCCTGCCCTCGAGGAAAGATTGAAACCATCTGAAGACTGTTTCAGATAGTCCACAGAGGAACCTGCAGTGCTCCAACAGCACACCTTGGTCCACAGTGTCAAATGCTGCAGAGAGATCAGGGAGGACCAAGATGGAATGAGTCCTCCAATCTCTCGCTATTAGGAGTCATTTAGCACCCAGACAGGGGTTGTCTCGGCACTATTCCTCTTCCTAAATCCTGACTGAAGAGAATCATAGATATTATGGCTGGACAAATGATCGTCCAGCTGCAGCACAACCACCTTTCAATAACCTTACCCAAAAGCATAGGTTAGAGACTGATCTGTAGTTAGCCAGACAGTCAGGGTCCAGGGAGGTTTTTAAGGAGGATTAAACAACTGCCTCCTTTAGAGGGTTGGAAACCCCCAATGACCTCCAAACTATCTGGGCTAGGACCGCGTGATCACATCTACACACCCTACTAGAAGCGTGCAGGGCCGGGTCCAAACTACAGCTGGTTGGCTGCAGGGTCTGGACGACTCTCACAACATCCATGATTTCTGATCGACTGAAGTCAGACCAGGCAAACTGGGCATCCACCACCTCCCTGCCGATTTCTGCAATTCCCAGTAGAGGGGTGGAAAAATCCGGACCTGATGGTGACAACCTTATCTACGAAGAACTGAGCAAACTCATCACACTTCTTGTGAAAGGCTCCACCAGACTGAAGTCAGATTGGACTCCACAATCTGTCCACAGTCTGGAAGAGCTGAGCTGGTGTGTTCTGCACAGCAGCAATCTCCTGGACAGGAACTCTGCCTCCTTACGGTTGATTGTCAATTGATAGGCCGCATAATGGTCCATCAATTTAAGTCCATCACCCTCCAGACTCGATTTCCACCAGCCCATCTCTAGCCTTCATCTCACCCTCCTCATCTCCTTCAAGGTCCCATCAAACCAAGGGGACCTTAGGCGAAGAGTGAGTGGAGAACACAACAGAAGCTATGGAATCCAAGGCCTCTGTCACTGCTTTGTTATAGGCAAGTGCTAGATTCTCCAGATCCCCAGATCCATGCATTCACTTGGTATACTCAATAGGTTCAGCACCACCATTAGGCTATCCAGAGTCACACCCTCAAAGGGCAGTACCAGACCATCTCCGTAGGGGAAGGCCTATTGGGGAGCCACAAAACTGAACCCACAGTGTGATGGACAGACCATCTGACTGGCTCCACCGCCATGTTGGAGATCTCCATCCCCAGAAGGAACACCAAGTCCAAGGAGGACTGTAAAATGTTGGTTGTGGAGGTAACAACCTATGTGAGACCCAACTAACTCATTAGTTGGAGGAAGTCCTGACTAAATTGCAAGAGTTCATTGTTGACCCAGGCATTGAAATCCCCAGAATCAACCATTTGAGGGATCCCAATACCACATCGATGATGAAGTCCATGACTTCCTGCAGGAAAGCTTTCCCATCCTCTGGTGGACCGTAGATGAGAAGTATCCTGCCTACAACACCGACAATACATTCAAAGGAATTGGTGATCCCTACTGGAACCTCCATAAGGTCCAGTTCTGATCTAAAGCAAATGGCTACACTCCCACCCCTATGATCCATTCTCAGATGGAGCATCACCAAGCACCCAGCCAGAATTGTTGAAGCCAACACTGGACCAGCATTTCATAGAGCCAGGTCTCAGTGATACAAGCCAACTCCACTGACCCAACAAGATCCGCTATTAAAGCAGTCTTGTTTTAATGGACCTGGCATCGTGTAGCACTGCCCGAGTAGGATGAGCAGTCAAGGAGGATTGTGTCATCTGCCTGTATGAAGCAGAGCCCTGGGTATGGGAACTAGGCAGGGAGGACCACCTTCCTGGACCCATTTCGCCCTGGGGCATCTCCTTTTCCAACCACCCCAATCCACCTCTCCTTTCCAAATCCTCTCCAGGCCCAGTCCTCCTGCCTCTCTTCCTCCTCCTAACTATCCCCAGAACTCTACATAACCTATATGCTTCAGGGACAGTGGAGGAAAGTTAAAAGGCGGAGGTCCCTGAGCCTAGTAGCTGAATAATGCGTGACCGCCATCACACCTTCCCAGCACATCCTTACAAGCAGGCAGCAAACACCCCAGTCTTCAAATTAACCAAATATTCATCGCACATCACTCAAATACAACCAGTTAAGCACTTCCACCACACAGTCTACAAATTAAAACTCTCAGTCTCACAGCAGACACGCACTGTATTACAAACACACCCACAGTCAGTTATACAATAACCACCCCTTTACACAAATCTTCCGACAAACCCCCACCTCATTCAAACTAACACACAGTACACAAATTCAATAAATGTAACAATTATATAAAACTTATGGTAGAATGTTCATTTTAACAGAAAGAGACAGTCATTTAAATCTCTTCAACTGGGTTTAGAAGCATCCTTCAGAGCTCCCACCTCTTCAGGGCAATGACCAAAAATCCTTCAAACCAAAGTCAACTCTTATTGATCTTTAGCATGAAAGTCCCAGAAATTATGTGAAAAAGAAAGTTTACAGGCACTGTTACTGCCAAACAGACTGACGATCACAAGCCCCCAAAAAAGATTCTGACTGGTAGTAGATATCATATACAATCTGCATGATGTCTCCTTCAAGATTTTACAGTCTTCTCCCAACAGCTCTTCTTTTGAAAGAATCCACACTTGAGGTCCTCAGATGGACACCCAACAAAGCAATAGTGGGCAGGATGGCAGTCGGGAACAAACAGGAGAACACCCTCAAGACTTGCCCCAGGAGGCAATCGCAACTGCTCGAATGGACCCACAGACTATGGAACCCAGTACAGAGTCTGCTCACCAACAGACTCCCCGAGAAACCCAAAGAGAGCCAGTCAACCATGTCCACCCTCCAGTGAACCCAGACTGGCACCTCTTGTCGTGGACTCTAAACGAGCGGTCGCCCTGGACAAAATCCAGGACAGGTCCCTAAGAGCTCCCTATGATCTCCAAGCCCACCAGTCCCAGTAGTATCTCAGTGGCCCAAGCAGACACAAAGCCACCTCACGGTCCATCAGCAATAGTAGCTGGGGCTGTTCTACTTCAAGGTCCAGCTATAGAAGATCTATGCCAGGTGTTCCAACTTAACCACCCTTCCTCACTGGTTCCTTCTCACCGCGGATTTCCTGTCCATAAAGTGAGGTCTCCAACAAATCCAGGCACACCACCTGTTCCTCCGAGCTCCAAACTCATGCTCCAACTCCAACTCCAAGCTCAGGGACACCACTGGCAGCTAAGGCAGATCACAAACCAAATACATGCTGTTGTTTAAGTTTATAACACTAGCGGTCCAACATGTCATGTAAAATTGTAAAAAGCAACTCCACATGGCAGCTCCGTCCGAAAAACACTGAAGGTAGGACTGCAAGACTTTTTAAATTGAAAAAGCTTTATTGTTTTAATAAAGAAACCACAGATAACAATAAAATATTGCAACAGGAATAACTATTAGGAGAAAGCAAAACCATTCTTCATCCTCCCACCCCATCCCTCCACCCTATATCCCTAACCCTCCCTCTGCAGAGTGTGCAAGATCCCCAATAATGTTATTCTAAATAAGTAATAAGCAAAGGCAGAATTGTAATTGTATATACAAAGGATGTCTTATGAGGTGCCAGGGAGAGAGCAAAAAATTCAGGTAGAGAGAGGGCAAATAATTTGACCAATTTCTTATTAAATAGGGTATACAATTACGTGTATTGGCAATCAGATTTTCTGTTTATAAGGAGGAGGAGGAGAGTTTGTGTAGCCACTCAATGTGAGTAATAGGTGATTGATGGAGCCAATGCCTCAATACTAGCTTTTGACCACTAAAGAAATGAGAGCCATGTGATATCTCCTTTCTTTGACCTGAATCTGAGAGAAGTCCCCGATAATACAGATTTCAGGAGAGAAGAGGCCACATAAACCCAAAAGGGATCCAATCACTCTTCAATGCTCACCCACAGGAGGATACTTTCTCACATGACCAGAAGATGTGAATAGGGTACCATTCGCTTGCCACACCTGGCACAGCAGGAGAGGGAAGGTGACCATCTTAGCTAGTTTAATAGGGGCATAATATATATTATTTATAATATGATATTGAGTAAGTCGAGCTGGTCTTGGGTCAGGTAGGAGTAGAGATTGTTCCATAGACTTGGCCAATCAAAAGCGACTCAGGCATTAAGGATTCCCATACCTTGGATCCGGTCGGATTAGTAAGATGAGAAAAGATTAGCAAACACATATATATAGAGCAGAGACCCCATGAGGTTTGAATGCTATGTCTTGAACCTGGTAAAGGAGATCACCCAGAACTGAGTCTTGTGAAACAAGACCAGATTGCCATACCAATAAGTGTTTCAACTGGTAAATTTAAAGATATTATTAGAACTTAGTCGAAACTCAGCTAGTAACTCTGAGGAGGTACAGTAAGTATAGAGGTCGGATTGTAAAAGTCAGAAATCTTAAGGTCAGGAGTAATGAAAAGCCAGGTGGGAGATATTGGGCAAGCTCTAGTCTTGATATTTAAGTTAGAGCTGCAAGACTTATTTAACCCCACAAATGCTGTTCCTACATTGACTAGATCACTTCAAGCCCTGACTATCTGCCAGTACAACTAACCTAACGTACAAATATAACAAATAAAGTAAAAATAGAACAAAGCAAAACAAGAAACCCAAATAAATGAAACTAATGCTGCTGCTTGCTACTGCTGCAACTAATGGCTAGTCCATCACGGCCGCCATATTACGATAACTAGAAAGGGTTGAGCATGAATAGTGAGGGAGGTATGTGACAGGATTTAATAAGGCCATGACCCATTTTTATGCAGAAAGAGTTTAAATGCAAGGGTTTGTTCTATCCTTTCCTTTTCGGTCTCTCTCTGTCTGGTTGCACAACCAAATTTTCTTGTGAGACCTAGGAACTGATCATTCCGACGGTTTCGCAGTTCTCTGCCTCTCGCTATCTATCTGCCTTCTCTTGCTATTTCTGTCTTTTTTCCCCCCTTGCATATCTGCGGGTGTAAAAATATATGAATCGTTATGTGGAAATGTCACTGATATTGGGAACCCTTTGTTTAAAACTGTATATAGTTATACTGTTTGTGAAAGTGTGCTGTTAAATCTCCAAATACCTGTCTAATTCTGTTTCACAAGTCTACTGCAGTAGCACTCTCTGATTATCTTTACTGTCCTTTCCTTTACTTTCCTCTTTTTAATTCCCTTTTCCAGGCAGGCCACCTGGATAAGAGGCCCTTTCTATCACTTTCATTTCATTAAAAGAAGACAGGTATGGAGCTTCAGTACCCCCAATGATAGGCTACAGTGTATAGACCTGGGGTTTAGATATTTGGGCTAGTAGTTCCTCTTCATGTTTAAGCAATGCCCAGGAAACAAATGTGAATGCCAAGTATGAGGGAATTCTCCTCACAGTACAAGCACTTAGTTTATTTAGGCAGAGAAAATAAAGATAGTAAAAGGATTCAGAGTCTGCCTGCTGGTCACCCAATCCCTAGTGTGTTGTTGTAAGGTTCCCTAGATATGCTCTTAGCAACACTATTTTGACCCCAAAATAGTTTACTTTTCCTTACTGTTTAACTTTATAATTTTTGGTAAGGTGACATGGAAAGGCAAAATGCCAGCAGTACAAATGGTTTTAAACATAAGCAGATTTGAAATTAAAGGACTGCTTTTGTTTGCTTGTGCTGCAATTGTTTAGCACTCCCAAAAGAAACTCCTAAACAAAAATATGCAGTATTTCAGATATTGTAAAATAAATAATGGTCTCTTTTCAGTTTTACTCCTTTTCATAGCAGTCTGGCTCCTGTTAATATTAGAGAGTAAAGCTTACCACATAATGGATATTCAGGCCTTTAGCCAGAGGTAGTCCTTGCAGCCATTTGCACTTGTTGCTCTTGCTGTTTCTAGGAGGCAGCCGCCCATTTCTCACTATAGTTATACTGTGGATAGGTTGAGAGGAGGGCTAAACTTGGTAAGAGTACTTTTTAGTTAAACCTGTATTATATTTCATTTCAGGGATGTCAATGTTTTGTAATAAAGATTTATTGAATGTCCCTTGGCTTAGAATGAAATAAAATGTTTTATAAATGAAAATTTGTATTGAATAGTATAGGGGGAGTCTGGAGTGATCACCTGATGATTCCCTAGGATAAAGGAGACTCATTCTTGTGATACCTTCAGATTCGTTTTGGGATCAGCCAGTACTGATCCATTTGGGAGTCTGCACTTACAGACTAAGATAACTGAAATCCCAGGCGGCCTTTTCGCTTGCTGATATTGCCTGTGGAAACATTCATTTATTTTGTACCTTTTATGTTTCTTTCTGTATTCCTGCAAAGTTAATAGTTTTATATTTTCTTTTTTTTTTTTTTGCTGTTACTTTAATAAAGCTTTAGGCTTGGCACTTTTTTTAGCCTTGCACATTACCTTTTGTGTCAGTGTCCATCATTACACCCACAGCCTATGACACTGTTGAAATGATTGCAAAGCTATTTGGAACTCAAGGGTTATCCTGAGAATGCCAGATGCAAAATCTCTGCAGAGCTGATTACCAGAGTTCTGGGTCATTATGTTCTCATAACGAGCTCCTGCAAAGACTTGTTATAAAAAGAGCTGTAATGTTTGTGCAAGAAGAGAGACCAAGACTGAGATTTGAAATTGAGAAGAATAAACTCAGAAGAAGGACTCTGTTTTCTATGTTTGTACTGCCATTGTAAATAGTTATACTGACCAATTTTTTATAGCTTTGCTTTTATTAATAATAAAGCATGTGCGAATTATGAAACTGCTCCTGGTTTCCTATGCCTCTGACCTGTGCCTGGAAACAACCTCCTGTTTTCTCCTTTCTCTTCATTCCAAATGGCACTGCATAAAGAAGGGTTCAGCTGTCCTCTGGTCCTTCAGGCCACTGGGCGTCCACTGTCTGCACCACCCTCACATGTTGTGGCATCCAGCCCCGAGTATGGTAATAACAAGTACCAGGCTATGGCATTGGTTGGGAAGATCCTGCAGTTTCTAGCACAGTGCAGTGAGTCTTGCTTCTCTGGTGATAACTCTCAGCTGCAAGGTCATGTGATGCTCAGCAGTAAAATACCTCCCTTCAGAGCAGAAAATTTGCTCCTTCACATTTCTCTCATTCTTGGCAGACAGACACTACCTGTCTGTCTCTGCAGCACAGCTCTTAGCAGCTCTCAGCGGTCCAGCTTGCTTGAGATCTCATGTGGATCTGCCTTGGGTTCAGAAGAGCCCCTGTTGTTCACTGGGGAATTAGCAGCTCTGATTGATCGACTGAGAAGTCAGTTATGGCAGGCAGCCTTGAGAGTTGTCATTCAACAGACTATTGATGACTGGAAAGGCTCTTGAATCAATTAGGTCCAGCATAAATCCCAGAGCCCTTGTGGCTCTCTCCTCAGGCAATGCCCCTGACTGGGTGGGCCATCACCTCTGATCTCATTGCCATGGCAGGGCAGGTTAGAGGTGATCAAAACTGGCTGCCAAGTTGTGGTCCAAAAGTAGTTTTCATCAGTCCTTATCTGCACAAACATTGCTGTGTAGTCACAAGTCCACATCCAAACCAGGCCTGCCTGAGTTCAAGCTCACATCCAGTTCAACCAGTGTAATGAATGGGCATTCTCGTTCTGTTGCTAACACTGCAGTGTTGGCTCCAGTGGTGGCAGCAGGTTTTATTTATTTATTTCAAAAGTTTCACCAGGAAAGACATACTGAGCTGGTAGCAACTCTTTCCTCACTCAATCGGAAACATTCCAACCCATGCGGTGACTAGCGGCCTCGTGCGTAGGTGGTGAACATAAGCTAGGAGTTGGTGGGCAGCATACATCACCCTGTTGGGATGAGAGCACTCAGATGTCACATGGACATCATTGCACACCCGCTCTGCCAGGGGAACTGACACAAGAAAACCACTACAGCAGTGCAGCATGATGCCGTGATCCCTAGCGGACGCATTGGTGCTCTGGCCAAGAACGCAGCCTATCGCCAGATTAGCATCTTGGTCCTGTCTCTTTCTTGAAGGGTGACAGGGTGCTACCCCATCGTGGTGGGAAGCCATGGTCTCCAGTCAACAAGGTAACTACCAGGTGCTGGGGAGGAACTTGAAAGGGGTCCCCAGGGCAGATATGGGTACATCCCCACCTTCCATAGGAGCACAAATAGAGTTAAAAAAAAGAAGATACAAAATGCTAAAAGTACAAGGAGCAATACAAGATATGCAATTATTAGATGTGCGAGTAGCAAGGAGTCTAAAGGTACAGTGGCTCCAGTTGCATTAAAAATACTTTTTGTGGGGTACAAAACCTTTACAGCTGCTCTCCAGTCAAAGTTGAAAGTATTGTTACCTTTCATTCCCCCAAACTCCAGAACTGACAGACAACTGGGACACAGAAGTACACAAACAGGACATCAGGGTTTTAAGACCATGCACATTCACCCACAAATAAAGTGCCCTGTAAGAGTGTTAGGATGTAAGACTGGGCATACTGTAGGGTATGTTTTTTTTTTTTATTTGTTTTTATTCTTTATTTTCTTGGCGGGTCCACCGTCATCCCATCCGCCCTGGTCCTTGGCCCCGAGGCTTCCACCGCCACCTATAGCCTTCCATCCCCAGTTACCCCCAGCTTACCCACCGGAGGAAGTGGGGCAGCGACAACGGTCCTCTTCCGTGCCATGGGACTAGTGACTGGTTGGGGTATTGCGTGGCGGTGGCGCTGATCGAAGCCCTGAGGAGAGCTTCACTTAGACAGTGGACCCTGCCTGCCTGCTTCTTTTTCCCTGTTCTGTGGAGGGGGGACATGCAATGATGCCTGTCTGCCCCACCTCCTGTGAGTGAGTGCGGTAGTGTAGGTGTCTCCTGGCCTCCGCCAGAAGTCCTCAGTCGCCCGGACACTTCCCGCCCTCCCGAGAAGGAGAGACATCCTTAGACACTCCATCCTTCTTCCTTGGCGGCCCTCCGATGACCCATGTCCGCTCCCTAACCCAGGTCACCCGGTGCTGCAAGCAAAAATACAACCATACTGCGCCAACAGGCCAACCTACAACAGGGTATGTTAATGCCACCACTGAGACCACTCTTATGGTTGTAGAGTCATCTCACATGCATTCTTAGAGGATGAAAACTGCCAAATGAAGGTGGCGATTCTGATACCCTAAGAATGTGAGACCACTCTTACCACAGTGAGAGTGGTCTTGGTATTAAATTTGATTGAGCTTGATTAATAATAAGTACATTTTTAAAAACCTTAACCGGACATGTCCATTTTGAGGCAGCTGTGCATGAGGCACTCTTCACAGATTCACAGACTAAGAGTGTCTCACGGCAGAGGAAAGAAACACTCCAATTGTTCAGCAGTGCTCCTCGATCTATAATATACAGTATTATCAGCAGGCTACAGTCCCCATTTGAGTCCAGTCTGGACCTACTGCTACTAAACACATCCTTTCACCCCACCCCTACTCCTGGCCCTCCCAGGCCTTTCTGAAGTGCCGTAACTACATGTATCACAATATCCAGAATCCACATCTGAAAAAAGACGGAGACAGGCTAGACATGGTACAGTGTAGAGTAAACCAAAATAATGCAGAGTTAACGGGCAGATCCTGTGAGGATCCGCTTAAGTCACTGAACGTGTACTTGTTGGAGGCCACAAGGGAGAGAGGGGCAACATGATAGAGTTCTCCAAGTTCCTAAAAGGAATGAACAAGGTAAACTACAAGGAATTATCTATTTTTTTATTTTATTTTATTATGTTTGCTTGCACGGTGCAAGAAACATAGTGCCATCATCCGAGATTTGGATGTGTGCCCCCTCCTCCAATTCAGTCAGTGTGTTGGCATGCGGCCCCTGTCCTAATGCATGCTGGAGCTGTCTATGACAAGCTCCAAAATGCAGTGGCATGCAGTTGAAAGGGGGGCTTACGCTCAGTGAGCAGCGATAAGATATCGCCTGCCTGCGCAGCTCCACACACACACACACACACACATACTGACCGCGCATACCGCGTGCTGCCCCCCTGCCCACACTGGGGACGGCCAATGGGGTGCCCAATCCCCGTCGCTCCACGCCCTCTAAAGAGTCCAGGTGCCACGCTGGGAGCCCACCTCAAGCGTGGCAAAATGATGTAATGGCTGACGGGGTGCCCAATCCCTGTCGGCTCCACTGTCTCTCCCCACCCCATGCTGTCACCGACGGTGCCCAATCCGTCAGCTTCACTATCTCTCCCCGGTACAGGTGCCACTGGGGAGCCCACCAGCATGGCAACAGATGCCATTGCCGACAGGGGTGCCCAATCCCCCGTCGCTCCACGCCCCAGCTATCCTATGCCACGCTGGGAGCCCATCCCAGCGTGGCAAACATCCGCATTGTCTGAATAAAAAAAACCTGTAAAGAAAAATGGTCCCACACAGTCTCCTGACCCCCAACCTGCACCCACCCACCGCACCCTGCCTCCCCACACACCCTCACCCCATACTTACCTCCAGAGTCCGGGCGATGCGATCTTTCGTGGACCAGGAACACGTCTGCACACTTCAAAGCTGACGCGAACTGAGGAAATGCTGGTAAGCTATATAATGGGCAAGATAGGGTTTTCCACTTTATTGCATATCTCAGGCATTTTTGAATTTTGCACAATTTCAACATAGGGTTTTGGGACCCTCCTCATGAATTCTTGCACTGTCATGGCGTTACTCGGCCCGAGTGGTATTTCGCAGCCACTGCGCAAAACCACCTTTCCAGAATGATTGACGAAATGACACTGCCAGTGTTCAAGGTGGGCTCCCAAAAGACTATTTTGAAAAGTTGGTGAAAAATTCTTAAATGACTGTTTTATGAGTGTGAGTTGCGCAGTTCCTACGCATACTTAAGTTTCATGAATTTCAATATTTTCCTCCAGATTTTCAACATTGCCATTTACCACACCTTCTTTGAGTAGTACAACTGTCATTTTCCCATCTCACCCAAAGCGTGTTTCCGCCATATGGCGCTGAATGGCGCGGTCGGTTATGCAAAATCAATATGTAGGACAAATTAAGAAAATCACAGTGATACTGTTCATGAGCAAAGCGTCTTAAAATGGCTATGTTGAAAATTTGGTGAAAAATTCCTAAAATGACTGTTTTATGTAGCGCATGCTATGCAGTTCCTATGCATGCTCGTAAGTTTGCAATTTAGTATTTCACTCCAGATTTTCAACATTGCCATTTTATTACACTTCCTTATGAACAGTACAGCTGCCATTTTCATATGTCACCCAAAATGTGTTTTCGCCATATGTAGCGCACAATGGTGCTGCTGTGTGCGAAAGCAATGTTTGGGACAGATTAAGAAAATCACAGTTACACTGTTCATGAGCAGAGGTCTTAAAATGGCTATGTTTGAAAATTTGGTGACAAAAGTCCATCAAATGACTGTGTTACTGAAGTGAGCATTGAGCAGTTTCCACACACCTCGTAAGTTCATGACTTTGTAATATTTTCAGTCAGATTTTCACCAGTGGCATTTTCCACACTTCCTTGTGAACAGTATAGCTGTCATTTTTACGCCAACATGGCGGAGAGTGTGTTTTCACACTTTCAGTGCAGAGATGCGTTGTCGCTGTGGGAAATCATTGTTTGGGACAGATAAAGAAAATCACGGTGACACTGTTCATGATCAGAGGCACCAAAATGTCTGAGTTGACAATCTGCTGTAAAAATCCCCAACTAATTATATTACGGGTGTCGTTGCACAGTTTCCTATGTACATCGTCACTTCACCATTTTTTTTTTATATTTTTACTGCAGATTTGCAACATTGCCATTTTTTACACCTCCCATGAACAGTACAGCTGTCATTTTTTACATCCTGTTCAGAATGTTTTGTACCTGTGGTGCTAAATGCCGTGAGATCGCTGTGCATAAGCAGCTTTCTAACAAACTGATATTCCCCTGTTCATGAGGTGGGGTCACAAAAAACATGTTGAAAATTTGGGTGAAAATACCAGCGAATGCCTGAGGTATTAGGGTTTCCAACCATAACGCCCAACCCTGTAGAGAGAATGACAGGCATCAGGGTTGTGACTTGGGATTCTTGCCTGTAATGCTCATAGCATTCCACACCCTGCAGTCAGTGAGAGGCATCGAGGTATACCTTGGACTCTTCGGACCCAAGTTCACCCCATTCTCTATATTGCACCCATCTCACAGTATTTCTGAATGGTATGGGGAGTGCGCATAGAACCAAAGACCCCAAGGAACACCGTGGCACTTGTCAGTGTCTGTAGGGTGGGGTGTGGTGAAATAGCATGGCCGTTATGCCTGACAACCCAAAGGCACACCCCAATGCCTGTCATTCTCTGTAGGGTGGTGGTGGGTTGGCTGATCCAATACTTCACTTCCATTCCTATTACGTAGCTCTGTAACTTCTACACTACCACTGCCAATGCCAGTAAGCAAACATTCGGCATTGACAAATGCTTGTTACAACTAGGATTACAAGTACCTTTGAGCCAGGCTCTTTTACAAAGATTTTATCAGGGATGGAGGGTTGAAAACAAAGGGACATGAATGCAAGCTATTGGGGGGGTCAGGAGGGTGTGAGAAAATGTTACTTTACAGAGAGAGTGGCTGGACCATGGAATAGCCTACCAGCAGAGGTGGTGGGTGCAAAAATCATTAATGGGTTCAAGCACAGCAGAGATAGAGTAAAGGGCTTAATAGTTACTTGGTATGGGGGTAGCAGTAAGGCTTGGAAGCCGAGAGAGCAAGGTCAAAATCCGTCTAGATAATAGGTCACTGAGTACAGTACAATAAAACTGGCTAGACTTGATGGACCAATGGTCTTTTCTGCTACCACTGTCTATGTTTCTATGATTCTGCTCCTCATTTCTCCAATACCATATATAGTTGGGAAAACAGCACAGAACTGTGCTATAGTATTGTTAGTACCCATGCCAGATAACGGCACCACAAATGTACAAAGGAGAGTGCAGTCTCAGTTTTGCTACCAAAAGCTAGGTGTGGCGAACAGAGCCCTTAAAGTGCAGGTTTCTACAAAACTAAAGACAAATTTTTTTTATTCATAATCATGGTTGACACTCGTTTTCTTATTGTTTTACTTTCTTCTCTTATTGGCCTACTAAATATTTAAAATGATGCAGTAATTTATTTTCAAGTGTCTTTTAATAATATCTGACTGTTCTCCAGCTGCCCTCACAGTTACTCGTCTGTGATGTCACAGTCTTTTGTCATGGAAAGCGCCAAGATGTCATAAACAAGGCGGTATTGGGCCAGCTGGGACAGTCCCATGTTTTTATATAGATTGTTTAGACGTATATTGGTCTGTGGGTCTGTATACAGTGTGAGAGTGTGAGAGAATGTATGTGTGGGGGTGTTAAGTAACACAACTGTATTTTTATTTTAAAATAAAAAAAATAGCTTACTGTTTCTCAAATGTGTACACCTCCTGCTTCACCAACGGCAGAGCAAGTGCAACCCATTGAAATACCATGAAGGCTAGACTCCTGGGACCAGTTTTATAATTTTTCAACACATCAACTTGCAACACCACAGTTAAATGGGAACTCACCTTTCTCATCCGGTGTTAACCTATTGTCCAGAGGCAGCACCTAGACAAGGTAGAAACACAAACTGTAACAATAGTTGGCTACAGCCAAGGGCTTGCTTTGCCAATGACAATACAACAAAAGTAGACAACATAAACTAGAGGGACAGGAAGACACACAGATGATGTTTTGTTGAGTAGAAGACGTAATGGATTGGTTTCATTGTGTTTTATTAATTGAGTTAGTGACAGTAATGGAATAAAAAGTGGGGTAGTCGGTAAAAAGCTCTGTGCTGTAACCCATTAAGCCAAACTGACTGTCTCCTTCTACATCTCCCTTCCCAGTCACAAGAGATTCATACCAGAGTCTTCAGTTTCACAGCTCAGTATTCTAACCACTAAGTGAAATTAATGGTCTGCAATTGCCTCTCCCCAGGTCAAAGTGAAAAAGTGGCAGCAGTGTGAGTAAATAGCAATGTAACGAAACGGCAAAAAATTTGACCCTACCTTATTTTCCGCTATAAAAGATTCCAGTTATCTTCCTGTTTTATTTTGTGATAAAATTTACTGGTTCCACCAAAATCTAACTATTTTATAAATATTTTAATATATGGATTTTAAATTTACTATACCAAAGCATACAAAAATTCCAGTAATAGATCATTGACAGACTGGGAATACCACAGTTCAGCAGTAATAACAGAATTGTTCAGATGCAGTAATACCATTGTTCCATACCTGAACAATACTATTATCGCAAACCTTAACTGAGCAAGCACAAGTCTGCCCCCCATCTTCATAAGCATGCCTTCCCATTGGTCGCTCTTCCTGTGTGGGCAGGCAGAACAACTTCAGCAACATGGCTGCTTGCTACGCTCGCTTAGTGAGAGAAATCCTCGTCACTAGGAACATCGTTTTTCTTTGCTACCTACTCCAGCTTTATCTGTCCCGTTCTCAGCCATGCAAGGCTCGGCGATCCGCCTCCCTCTCGCTTGCTCCTCTTCACTACTGTGACCCAACTGATACTGCCACCGAGGGACCACAGTTAACGTGAAAATACAGTGAAAACAAACAAAAAAACATGGCTAGACAGAGCCCACACCACCGCTGGATCCTTAAGGCTGATGCTCACAGGAACCAAGCCAGACCGCCAACGACGCACAGGATCCCAACTCGACACGCAAAACTAAGCTTAGTCAATTCTCACCTCGAATCCATATAAAAAAATAACATATAGGGTAAGGTATGGGTGATGTGTATAGCGAGAGGTTACACACACAAGGGGTTAGATGCTACATAAACCCCGGCGAGAAGCTCAAGTGGTTTGTGAAAAGCATCTAACCTCGAGGGTTTGTAAACTTGAAGTTTATACACACTACTCCTATATTTTATTTTATATAATTGCCGGGTTTCCTCTTTTCACACCTCAGTAATTATATCAAATAAAGATGTTCTGGTGTGGGCGCGGTCCAAGAAGTTTAGGTTTCAGTGCGCCGTCAGCCTTATTTCTTTGTCCAACAGTTTTTTATTTTTTTTTGTTTGTTTCAGTTGACAGCCAAAAATTAAGTTTTGTTTTTTTAACAGGAGATTTTCTATTTTAAAGTTACTACCACTGATTCTGAGTAGCAGTTTAGTGTCTGGAAGAGAGACAGAAAGTGGACAAGCATGAGCGTTTGTATGGAAGAGCTGCAGTGGGCACATGTGGAGAGTAGGGAAACATTATGCATGTTTGCCATAATAAAGCACTCCTTTATTATGGCAAATTACATACAATTTCCCTATGAGAAAAAGGAAAAGCCATTAATTATAAATAGGTTAATGTACATTACAGGCACCAATCCCATCTTGAGGTTCTGGAGACATGCTTTGTCCCCAGAACCTCTCGATGGGATTACTGCTTGTAATGCACATTAATCTGTCTATTATTCTATTTTAAATTTAGTTTTTTTTCTTCAGGAAAAGATGGCTGCATTAGGCTTAGAAATGCATTTGGTTTAGAAATGCCATTATAGACCTGATAAGGGTTAGGAATGAGAAAATCAGAACAAACAATGGAGCACAGGAGGTACCTAGAACAACTATGTTAATATTTTTATTAATTGTAGCTGAAACTATTTTTTTTTTAGAAAAAATGTTTGCTGCACTGCTGCTTTTCTTTTTTTAACCAGGAGAGAGACACTAAGCTGAGAGCTTGTTTATAGGTGTGACTTGGGAGCACAAGGAAGTTAAGTGACTTGCTCAGGGTCACACAGTATGCAAGTGGGGGCTGTGGGATTCAAACCCAGGTCTTCAGGTTTGCAGCTCAGAGCCTTAAACCACTGTGCTATACTGTCACAACTCTGTGCTACAACCACAGGGCCAAACTCTCTGTCTCCTTCCATACCTCTCAACTTTCTCTGATTTTCAGGAATGTCCCTGATTTTGCCTCAGAATATTTCTTGGTTCCTCCAAAATTGGGGTCTCTGTGATTGAACTGTGAGGACTGTAAGCACAAAATAATGCCATACATCCTAGCTAGAGACTTGTTCTTGCTCAGAAAAACATTGTACACTAAATCTCCCTTTCTACCAGCTTCCTGAGTGGATATCACCAATGTTTAAGACGTGTGTCTGATTGTGGTCCTTTATCCCTGATTTTTACGCCTTGTCCCTGATTTGTGAAGCAGAGGGTTAAGAGGTATGCCTTCTGCTATGCCCCACACCCACATGGTTACAGAGTAAGTAAATGGCAGTAGTGGGATTCAAACCTGGGTAGCAAGGTTCACAGCTGTGTGCTCTAACCAGAGTAAAAAAGCAAACACAAACAGGTATAACAATACACAAAAGTGCACACACATATCCCAACGATGCAGTATCAGGGTCATGACTGGGGAGGGTGCATGAGATACACTTTTGCAGTAGGACCCGCGACTGTCAAGGGGCCAAATGCCTCAGAGGTCAATGTTAAGAAAACCTTTTATTGTCATAGATAAACTTGCAATTTCTTTTGCTATACAGTTTGTCCATTAAAAATTAGGGATGGCAGCAGTGGTGTCTGTTCTGCAGGTTCAAATCTGGTACAAAACAAAAGAATCCAAAGGGCCCATTTCTCCAAACATCTGATCTTGGTGTCCCCAGGTTGAGCACGGACAAATTACATTGTTCAATTCCTTAATCATGGTGCCAACAAGGGTGAAAAAGAGCAGCATGGATAAACTACGGATAGCAGGACTGCTACAAAAGAACTACGCTATCAATATTTTATATGTGCTAATGGTTATTTACGCTGATTGGTGGGGCGATAGGGTCCCACAAAATATTTTGCAGGAGCCATTACAGTCGTTAGCAAAGCCGGAGTGGGAGTGGCTAGATTACAAGCTTGGGACCCAGGATAGTGCAGGTTTAAATCCCAGCCTCTTACTCACAGTGTGACTCTGAGCAAGTCACAACCTCCAAGTGCTTCAGTTCACCAAGCTGTAAATACGGATAAAAGCAGGACCCCACTGAAAATGAGGTATTGCATCTCAGCTGGGGTATCCTAGGGCAATAAAATTATTTAAAACAAAGGGCCTGTCAGTTGCTATATGGTGAAATGCATATTGGGTGTGCAACAAGCCTCCCTGAAGTCCCATGTTGCAGCTATACACAAAGGCAGACTTGGTTCCCGCCAGCTGAGGAGTTCCCCTGCAACTAAGTCAGAATGTAATCTAGCAATTCCGTTCTTAGTCTATGCAAACAAGGTTGATGGACACCAACACCTGTGATTCAGTTCTCACAGACCTCTCCATGTGGTGCAGTGTCAGGCTCATGGTGATATGCCACAAAAAGGCCACAGCACAGGCAGTACCACAAAAATCATCCCTCACCTCCTTGACCTGTACTTTAAGGCTTGCTTAGAAACATATAAATGGTCAGGAGAACCACTACGGACCATTGAGCCTGCCCAGCTTTACCCATCTGTGCTCTATCGGCCATTACAGAATGGCAAGAAAATATCTAGAAATTTCATTCACCAAGTGACATCAACTGACTGTGCATTAAATCGCTTTATAAAATGGGCATCCAAATAAAGAAGTCTCATTGGTCAAAATATATATTTTTATTTATTTATTTATTTATTGAAGTAATCAGTTTTCAACCTTTGAGTCAGGGACTCGTTTACAAAGGTACCTACGTCATGGTGGGGAAGACAACAATTAAGTGAGGTTTAGGACAGTGGTTACATACAGGTGAGATACATAAATACACACGTAGAGTTACAGGCAGCATTATACAGGTACATACATATGCTGAGTTACACGCATCATTATATAACATCGTTGATATGGTTGTTCTATTGTACCAGCACCCAGTCGTCTATGGGACCCAGAAGGCATAGGGCTATCTGAGACAGGCTTTTGGTCCACTCAGGCATTTACAACATCGGCTGTCAATAATATGTGTTGACGGAGGGGTATTTTGAACCGCCAATCCCAGGGATCTTAGTGACAGCCTCAGGAAGGGAGTTAAACCAGGCCGGGCTTTATGATGAAAGGATCTTTGGCAGAGAGGTCCTTGCCCTGGGAACTATGAAGGTGGCTGTGGTGGAGTTACGGTTGGCAAAGGCCGGACAGCCAGGTTACAGGGATGCAGAGACCCCTGGTGGCAAAGCCCAGACATGGATTTTTGGCCAGTAGGCAGGTGTGATATTTCAGTCTTTCCTCAAGAGTAAGTATGTTAGCGGTGAGTATAGCAGACAGGTGTTAGTTCTGCTGTGGGCATCGTTGAGGCGCCTACAGGCTTTGTTAATAGAGGTCTGCGAAATTGGAAGTCCTAGAGTCGGCCAGTGACAACACAGAAGAGGTAATGGCTGATTTTAAGGCAGATTCTGGGAGGCAATCTTTATGGCGGTAGAGGAGCCCGATCCTGGAGTTCATGGTCGATGACAGAGCTTTTAGGTGGGCGTGGAATGTGAGCCTGGTCAAAGGTGATGCCCAGGTACTTATAGGATGTTACCTGTTCTAGTGGGAGGAGCATGCTGGCAGTGATGTGAAGGGAGAGTCCTTGCGCCGTTTTGCCGATGTGAGAACAGCATGGACTTTGTTTTCTTCAGGTTCAGGACTAGTCGATGGTTATTGAACCATTTTCAGCTTGGAGGAAGGTACTTTGCAGCGTGCCTTGGAGTAGAGTGGGTCAGAGTGTGATGCTAGGATTACTGCATCATCAGCATAGAGCAGTATTTTGTTGGAACAGGAGTTTGGGAGGGTGTTAAGGAATAGACTGAAAAGGGTGGGTCCAAGGATGGACCTTGCAGGACCCTGAGAGTACTGGTAGGTTGGAGAGAGAGGGTCCCATTTAGCTTAACTCTTTGGGACCTGTTGTGCAGATGGCTTGAGAACAATTCAGGGGCTGGATGAGAATCCCAGTTGGCTTAGGGAGTTTAACAGCAGGGGTGGCACAGAGTGTCAAATGCCTTGGATAGGTCTATGAAAACTGCCCTGCAAGTTGACCATTGTCAGCGCCGAGAGTGTATGTGGTGGGAGAATTCCAGAAGGGCAGTGGACGTGCTGTGGCCTGGACGAAACCCATGCTGCTCAGGACATAGAATGTCGATTTAGATAGGTATTCTCATGAGCTGTGCGGATACTATTTTTCTAAGGCTTTGAGAGAGGGGAGGAGGATGGAGATGGGCCTGTAGTTATTTGGTAGTATACGGCCCCAGACTTATGGATGGGGGTTACTTCAGCCTGCTTCCAAGCATCCAGGAATTGGCCTAAGCATAAGGGATTTATTTATGATGAGCGTGAGGGATAAGCATGACATCCAGCGTGAGGCAGAGCATCCTGGAGTCAAGAGGGTCATTACTTGGGTTATGAGAGGCAGGGATTTTAGTAGAAAAGGTTTGGCATCATGGGGTGAGCTCATCCGGAAGTGGAATTGTGGCCTGGGGGTGTGTGTGGGTGGGCGGGAACCGGGTCAAAAAATTGGGCAGGGAGAACTGCACTTAAGTCCATGAAGGTTTTATTGAGGCAGTCTGCAATACATGTTAGGTCCATCGAGACTGCCCCATTTATGATAATCTGAGACGGAGGCGGGAGCGGGTTTACCATTCAATTCTTTAATGTTGTCCCAGAAGGCACTGGACAAGCCCCAGGAGGATGTCAAAGCAGCCTGATAGTATTTAGTTTTCGCTTGCTTGATGGCCCAGGTGCATTGGTTGGCTGCCCTATAGGCTTGCCTGTCTGCCACCCTACCAGAGTCATTTGCTATGTGCCAAGATTGTCTCTTTTTAGTTGCTGGATCAGTGCAGGGATATCCATGCAGCAGTCCATTTTTTGTCTAGATGTGGTGATGGGAGCAAACAGGTCACAGGCATAGTTGAAGGCCGTGGTGAGGTGGGTTAGGGCAGGTTTATGTCAGATGCATAGGCCACTGGGGTCCAGTTGACTTGTGCGAGGTGACGTTTGAGGTTGTCAAGACCCCTGTGGAGAAATCTGCGTCGAGGGGTGCTGCTGTACACAGGGCTGAGTGTGGGGAGGACCAGAAGCAGATGACAGGGAGTGGTCACTAAGTGAGTCCCGCAAGGACGTTTACAATTCCAATTTATTGGCGGTTAGAGAGGACTACGTCCAGGAGGAGCTGGTCCCATTGCTTTGTTAAGTCTAGTGGGCCGAGTGACCATTTGAGACAGGTCAAGGGCTGCAAGCTCATCCTTTATATTATCAGATGAGGGTCTGAGCCAGTTGATGTTTAAGTCTCCCAATATTAGTTGTTCAGCCTTCTGGGGTAAGGTGGATAGATAGCCAAGAGGGAGTTGATCGCTAAACTTTTTGTACTTGGGGGTATGTAAGCCATAGTTAGGTATAGGGGCCACGACCGAGGTAGGGTGTGATTTTAAGAGTAATGGCTTGCCTCCATGGTTGAGCCCAGGGGTAGGGAGGGCATGACCCAGAACCGAGTCGGCAAGCAGATTGCACACCTCTTCTCTGCGCCTGCCCATCCTATCAGCCCTGAACAGGGAGAAGCCTGTAGGGAGACGGCTGAGTCAGGCGTGAAGCAAGGAGAGCCAGGTTTCTGCTAGCATAAGAATGTCAGGGAATATTGCGTAACCCAGCATTGGAGAGCTGCAGTTTTCTTAGGGAGACTACATATGTTCATAAAAGCACTTGAGACCTTTGCCACTGGTGGGCTGAGGCATGCCAGAGTTGGCAGGCCCAGGGTTTGGGTGCACATTGCCTGAGAGCAGGAGCAGCAGAAAAATTAGGCGCCTCATAGGGTAGTGGTTGCTGAGGGTAGGGTGCATTTGCAGCTGCGAGACCTCACAAGGGTGGTGCATGGGATGGGAAGAGAAAAAGTACTGAGACGCTTAGCGAAGAGAGTGACCATCTATATAGAATTCTGGTACCGAGGGTTGTGCTTTAGCGGTGGGTGGGTGGGGGGTAGTGTGGTAGTCCAGGGTTTGGGATGGATTTGGGGGATGGACTGAGAGGTGGATGTGCAATAAGCTGAGAGAAAAACAGGGTATTGAGTGTGGGGGATTGTGGTTTGGGCAGGGGCAGGTCAGTGGGAGATAAAAGGGTTGAAGGTAAGCAGTGGGTGCTGTGGTAAGAGGAATACCAGTATAGCAAGGAACATGCTTGTGAGAGATATAGCAGTAGAGAGAATAGAATTAGAATGCAGGCTCCCTCTAGTGCTGGAAGGATATAACCAGCAAATGGAAAAGTCGACTGATTGGTTCTGACACCTCATGTGAGTAAGCCTATATAGGGAGTGCCGACCAAGGGTGGTGGTTGGGTGGGTGGGGAGTCAAGCAGCAGCATTCGCGGGGCTTCACCTGGCACGAGACAGAGAACTAGAGGAGTGCAAGCCTGAAAAGGCGCCTAATCCAAATTCAAAAGATTGTCCACAGCCAGGCTAGCTCCCAATGGTCGCGACTGCAGCAGGGCAGTTTTCAGGTAATTTTACCTTGTAGCACGGCAGCTTCTGGCTTGATTCAGTGGCAGGGAGGGTTTTTCTGTGTAGCCCTCGCGACCTCCAGCTCCCTCGGGGAGGGTGAGTCCTATCATTTGATCGCTTGGGGCTCGTTATAGTAGCAGGAGGGCAATTCAGTGCACCCTCGCGACCTCCTGCTCGTCGGAGGGGGCTTGACCGCAGGGAATTCGTTTCATTCACAGTCATCCCGGTCCTAAACCACATCACACAATGAGCAAATCAGTCTTCCTACAACCAGAACTATCTTCCGTCAGTCCCCCTACAACCAGAATTGATCTTCCATCACAAACATGGCTGCTACAGTACCTTTACATTGTAAAAAAAACTTCAACTAGGCCCTAAAATAACACTCCTTAAATAAAAAATCAAACAAATTAATTAATTACATTTTGTTCCCTGATCATCACACTTTCCTTACACATATAAACAAATTAGAAACATTAAGTATTGTTTACAGTTTCATTACAACTGCTTATTTATTGACAATGATAAATCCCCTGTAACCCTAAGTGCGCTTTCCTAGTGTTACACACCTACTACCTCTGGACAATAGGCTAAGATGTTTGGGTTCACTAACTTATACCAAGTTCAAAACACAATTGCACAGTGCCTCACTCAGAGTGTGCATTACGGGCTAGCTGTTAACAGGTATGTTATACCACCCAATTACCAGTTACTTTCCCCAGACATGACCCAAGGGATATTTCCACATTTCAACATTTCACATTTAAAGACTCTCTAATAATATGCTCACACACAGAGAATTTCCAAAACAGTAACAATCGATTTATTTAGGGACATGGAAGTTAGGAATGCGGAAATGGAATAGAGGTTATGCTGATTGGCTATTTATATATGTACAAGGTTTGATTAGCTTTTGCTGGTGAACCCTCTAGCTGGGTGGCTACTATTCTAATAGAAAAGCAATCACATACTCAAATCAACATCGATACCCGGGTCCTGGCTATCTAAGCTGCTAGTTGAAATCAGATGTTACACAGCAATTATATTTTTCCCACACTGGCACCTGTTCCAGAACAGTATGAAACCCCGCAATCTCACACTACACACTGGGCACACAGATACCAAAGTCCTGGATGTTGCAGGGCTGATGGAAGTTGCAGCTGGTCAAGTTGGCCGGCTTTGATTAGAAGGGAGGGGCAAACTTGGAACATTATACTTCTACAATGGCTATAGAGTCTAACGAACAAGTAGGCAGGGATTGCTCTACATTTGGCAGAAGTAACAGGCTTGGCCCTGATAAGTGTCAGAAAGGCAGGGATTGCCCTGCACATCACAGAAACAGAATATTCCAGGACAAGCAACTTGGCTAGATCATGGATTTCACATCCTGAACATTCAGCACAACACAACTCAAGTCACATCCGTCTAGTTAGATATCAATACTTTTATCAAGCATTCTTATTCATTAGAACGAAGTCACATCCAGTACATTTAAATATCAATAAGGCATCCTTACTACAGGTGAAGTCTCAACCAGTACATTCAGATATTAAACACTTTTATCTAGCATTCTTATTCATTAGAACGAAGTCACATCCAGGACATTTAAATATCAATAAGGCATCCTTACTACAGGCGAAGTCTCAACCAGTACATTCAGATATTAAACACTTTTATCTAGCATTCTTATTCATTAGAACGAAGTCACATCCAGTACATTTAAATATCAATAAGGCATCCTTACTACAGAAGTCTCAGCAGTACATTCAGATATTAAACTTTTATCTAGCATTCTTATTCATTAGAACGAAGTCACATCCAATACATTTAAATATCAATAAGGCATCCTTACTACAGGCTTAAGTCTCAACCAGTACATTCAGATATTAAACACTTTTATCTAGCATTATTATTCTCAGACGAAATCCGTAAAGTCAGAAATAGATTATTTCCAGGATAAATCAGACACAATAAGCTCTAGGGCATCCTGTCCCATGAAGTGACAACGCAACTTTGGCTGGCAACTCCAAGAGGGCAGAAACTAACCCATAGGGCACAGACAAATATCAGCACATTTACATGATTAACTACTCAACATCTTAATGCACCTGCACTGGGCCATTTGGGCAGCAGGCAACATGCATCCAAACAATTCTCCAAACAACGCAGTCTCTTGGGGGCTTATGCCCAGACTGATAGCTTTGAAAGTCTCTTAAACAATTCAGATGAAACAGGGCATATAAACCCCAAGATTATTTAGCTGGAATATTTATTAAGACAGGCTTGAGGCCCAAAGATTACTGTGGAACATCTCCCTGCACCGGTCGGCACAAAGGTACTCCTGCAGGTCCTCCACGGGTGGTATCCACAATAGAAGGCTCCTGGTGTCTTCAGTCATCTGTCATAACTGAGGGTTGATATCATCTGGTCTTCAGTCCACATCTTTCCCTGACATGGGAGGAGGGCTAGCACCTGGAGGACAATTCTGGCAACCTCCAGACTAGCAGGTGAACAAACTAAATTACTTTACTTTAAAATTTAAATAAAATAAGAACTACTCCATCCTGGATGGAGGAGCTTAACTAGATTGCCCAGGCCTGGAAGCATGGCTGAGGGCTCCCAGCAGACTGGAATCTGCTCTCCTCTGTCTCTATCCGAAGAAATGCTGGCAAACACTGTCTCTTATAGGGCTCTTTTCCAAGCTCCTGATTGGCTGAGGATGGGGTCATTGGCCTCTGAATGGCTGGAGGACCTGTCACTCACTTAACTCAAGGCACAGTTGGGCTGGAGAATTGGTGCCTAAAATGATGCCCCTGTAAGTCCCCATGAGCATTTGGCATTTTCCCATGAGGTGTTGAGAATGTCCCATAAGTCCTGACTCTGTTTTCCTAGCTTTCAAATTGATTGTGGCTGCTTGCAATGGCTGCTTAACCCACTGTCCCTTATAGCAGAATAGATACAGTCCGGAATACAGTTCTGGTACAGCCAGGAAGAAATAAATATTTGCCCTAATGCCCCACTGTTCTGTAGCCCAGATGGTATACTTGCTGTCACTGCCAGATGAAGGGTGTGGCTCTGCTGGTTATCCTGTCACTGCTGCATATACTTAAGCTCCCCTGCAGCAGCTGACAGGCTGACACTTAGAGTCCCAAAGTTCTGGTTCAGCCAGGTTAAAGCATTTATTTTATTTAAATACTCTTCCCTTTATCCCACATACATGCAGCAGCAGCTATTATTTTAAAAACATTTTCTTGCTGGCCCAGAAGTTGGATTTCTGTTTGCAATGCCGGCAACCCAGGTTTGGGAACGGACCCGAGATGTCAGAAGGCAAGGGGGGAGAAGGATGGAGCGTCTTATGGACTGCTCTCCTACTCCGGGAGAGAGAGAGGGAGTGTGACCAGTGCTTGACAGACCCCTGGCAGAGGCCGTGGGTAC
This sequence comes from Neoceratodus forsteri, assembly GCA_016271365.2. Classification (NCBI taxonomy): domain Eukaryota; kingdom Metazoa; phylum Chordata; order Ceratodontiformes; family Ceratodontidae; genus Neoceratodus; species Neoceratodus forsteri. The sequence continues at coordinate 1,375,476,941 of CM028132.1, read as the reverse complement.
TGCAGTGACCGGTGCCAGAATGTTCGGGGCGGGAGGATGCCTGACGTCGTTGTACATCCCGCCCCCAGAAAAATCAAGGAAACATCTCAGCTGCCAGTCACCCTAGATGAAGCCCGCCTCACCTTCAATTAGCCTCCAGGCCGACCCTCCAACCTATCCCGTAATTTGTGGCACTGATGGGGCTTGTGCCACAGCTCCACCCTGGGGGTAAGCCAGGGGTATCAGAGGTCGCAGCCGATTTGGAGGTGGAAGCCTGAGGTCCATGACTGGGCTTAGATTCTGAAGTGACTGGCGGTAGAGGAATAAAGCATAATAAATAATTAAAAAAAACATCTTCTTTTCCTTTTGGTGCGAGATAAGATATATGCTGCCCTAGGGGCAGCCAGATACAAAATGAATAATTCATATGACCGGGGCTCAGCTCATGAATATTTAAATGAGCCCAGGTCCAATTCCTCACAAAATTCTTTTAATTTTAGCTGGAGCAGACCCCCAGCAGGCTGCCCGTGGTCACAGGTCCCAATTAGGTGGAAGGAATCCCAGAACCAACGGCACAAGTCCCTAAGGCGACCAGAAAATGAAGCAGTTGAAGATCAAAGGTGCTTTTCATGCCAATGTGATTCCTGCTGTCCTGGAAGCAGCACTAGTACAGCGGGACATCACGAGCAGCGTTTGGAGCCCGAGGGGCTGGATTTTAGGTCAGGCTGCAGGCTGGGGCACCAGAGAGGCAGACAAGACCTGCAGGACTGAAAAAATGGCTGATAAAATTGGGAGAAGCCCAGGAGAAACAGCAGGAAGGAGACAGGGAAAGGCAGGGCTAAGGTGGCAGGTAAGCCCAAGTATGTTTTTCAGGAACCCCCATTTGCGGGGGAGGGTTACACCCTTCTATCTTTACTCTGCTCATCAAATCTCTTCTGCTTGCCCTGACAGTGAGATAATTGAGTCTCAGGCTGTAGAAGAGACCTTTGTTTTGTGTGTTATACAGTATATAATGTATGGACTGTGTCTATTAACCCCTGTTTTCAATCAGTTTATAACTTGATAATTCCATCGTTATGACATCAGTATGCTGTAAACCTTGCTTAACTACATATGTCATAATGATGGGATTACAGGATAGAATGTAACCACCTGTCAAAATTCTTGGAAAGGAAAGGTGATCTGCTGCTTGGACATTCATTCAAAACACACACATTCCATTCAGACAGTCACAGACCTGCTGCAGTATAGATCGCAATGGTTAATTTCAGCACTTCAGTTGCTCAACATTCAAACAAGAAGGCATTCTATAGCCGAGCAGGAGAACAACGCACATTGAAAAAAAATTTTTGCCCCACAATGACTAGTTTTTCCATACACTATAAAATACAATGCCTGAGTAATGGTGGTCAACCACGGATGTAATCACCTCTTGCAGGTTGGCATGACATCTGTAAACCTCTCAAGCTGCACTCTTAAGGTTTACTTGGTTGTTCTGGCAGCTGCTTGAGGTGATTACATTGTGGTTAACTACTGTTACTCTTGTGGCATTAACCTCTATGTTATGAGAGGAACATTCTGCAGGGAACTGAGCAGAATTTTGAATCCATGTATTCCATGGTAAACATTCCATGATAAATATTCCCTATAAACATTCAATATCTTGAATCTTGATGCCAGCAAATGACAAACTTTGTCCCGCAGTAATACAATGACATCATTTGCAGTGGACGGAAGGACTATTTTATCAAAATGCACACAAGTAAATGTATTGTTTCTACATATAAACATGCTATCCCCAAGTAAAAAGTAAAAAAAAAAAAGGAGCCCATTTTATAATTGCAATACACTCCGGGGTGTCATGGAACAGATTTTACCATACTTCCAAGGGCTGAAGGCACTCGGTCTGTGGCCTTGTGCCTCACTATGTCCCTTGGTGTGCGATAAAATCTGTTCCATGCACATGTCTTCGTCTTACTGCTTACATAAATGCACAGTTAGGTGCCAAATCTCACTTTCTCCCTCCAAACAACCTACTAAGAGCCATTTTTAGAAGTGTAATGAGTCTCTCCAGGGTGTGCATTACAGGATTTTAATGCACTTCCCAGGAGTGTCAGGACACTCAGCCTTCAGCCTCATGCCAACGGCACCCTAGAGCATACATTAAAATCCTATAATGCACACCCTGTTGAGGCTTGTTAATTATTTCACCCTCTCCCCTGACCTTTAGACACTGTCTCAGTCAGCTCCATGTGTCTGCCCACCCTTGAATCTCTTCACTGATTTTGTACAAACTGCCTCCCTTGGCAGTCTGTTCTATTCTTCCACCACAATCTCCGTGAAGAATTGCTTTCTGATGTCCCATTTAAATCATCCCACCTGCAAGCTTCATTGAATTTCTTCTGGCAACCCTCCTATCTGCTGCTACTTTCTTAATCCCATGTAGATATTTGTTTTATAAGTCTGATTAATTATTCATGAGCATAAAAAGGCACCAGATTGACTACTGGATTGGTCATTAAAGTCTTAGAAAAGACCAATTCTGCCCGGTGCTGGCAGCGAGGAGGAGTGGGGTAGGATCAGCGTTGGCTCTCCTCTCCCGGGAGGAGGGTCACCCACCATCCATAGTCCCGCCACGGATGGAGGTCTGGCGACTGGTGCAGATGGTAATGGAGAGACTGGTAGTGTGGGGCGTCCTGCAAGGCGCGGACGTGCCTCCATACACATGTGTCACATCGGGATGCAGGTCAGGACCGAGACAAAAGTGAAAACTGAATAAAGTACCTAAGGAAAATAAAAGATCAATTCAGCTGCCAACAGATGCTGTGTGGCATGCACGCTCATGCCACTCTGCTTAAAACCTTAATCAGTGGTGAAAAGGAAAGCTGTTATTGCGATTAGACTTATAACCGCAGTAACTACCTCAAAGTCAGTCATTTCCTTGGATTAAGGACCTGCTGGAGGAAGATGGTCCAAGGCTGTGCCTCAGGCCATCCATTTCCCCAACCAGTTATTAATCCCTCAGAAATGGCTGGCTTCTTGGTTGTTATTGTTGATTCTCAGACATGTCTGCAGTCTCACTCTCTCTCTCCTCGCCATCAGCATGTTACATGTTGTGATCATCCAACCTCTCCATTTAAGTCCTTTCCTGCTAATCCTGAATCATTTTGGTTACCCGCCACTGTACAGCCTCCATCCTCTCCCTGTCTTTCTTGATGTGTGGGCTCCAGAACTGCACACTGTACTCCAGTGGAGGATGCAGCACGGACCTGTTCTGATGCAGAACCAACTCACTCCTGCTGCTTCTAGTCCCCCTCCTATACAACCCAGAAAACTATTTGGCCTCCCCACTGCTGTAGTATTCAGATTGTCTGATATTTATTACCCTAGGTCCCTCTTCTCATTCATACTTTCCACTGCAAACCCCTCCCCCACCACCACCACCATCATCCACCATTCTATATTCTATTTTCAGATTTTCCCCACGCATTGCATTACCTGACACGTTTTGGCACTCAGTTTAACTGCCATACTGTTAGCCACTTTTTAAGTCTCTGTGTCTTCCTTCATGCATTTTATAACTTCCCTTTGTTTTCCATTCTTCGGATCTTTTTCTTCCATAAAGAGTTTTATCCACCTTCATCCAAGGCCAGCTAATCAGCCTTGTCCCTGCTTCCCTAGTCACCACTGCCTTCCCTGGAACTCACCTCCTGTACTGGGTACTCCCACAAATCTTCCCTTGTGGCAGGGTCAGAGGAGGAGGGACATCCTCCCCAGAATGCTATAATCCACTAATCCACTGCGGACGAAGGTGAACTCCCAGGTGGTGGTGCGGGCTCCAGGCGAGCAGACAAGTCCTCACTAAGCCCCTGATGTCCCTTTTTCCTGGTTTTCTCTCCTCCCTTCACCATAGGGCATCAAGCTTATGCGTGAAGGCGCACCACCTGTCATTCACCTGTCACTGTCCCTTCTGTGCCACCTGTGATGCACTGCCTCCAGGTCTCCACCTGGTGGCAGTCTAAGTTCAGGCCAACATGCCTCCTCATCCTGGGAGAGGAGAGGCGTTTCCTTGGATGCGCAATCCTCTCCTGCCCTGACCATCCACTGGTGACCCAGTCCATTTGGAACTTGGGTCGCCAGCAGAAGGCAGGAAGAGGTAAGGCAACAGCACCTCAGCTTTCCACACCACTGAGCCAGCTATTCCTTCAGATCTCGTATCATTCACGAACAGACAGTTCTTTCCCTGAGTCCCCTCTAATATTACAGATAAAACTGTTGAAGAAGACAAGTCCCAGCACGATCCTGTAGCACCTCAATAGTGGCACCCCAAACCACGGAGTATTCCCCATTAAGTACAGCCCTCTGGGTTGTGTTTCTTGTCCATTTTCTGATTTTATGTCCTGCTCTCAGATCCACCATCTTCTTAACCAGTTTATCATGTGGGATAGAGTTGAAGGCTTTGCCAAAATCAAGATGCAGTGTGTCAGCCACCTGTCACTTGTCCACCACCTTCTTCACCCATGCTTATGAGACAATATTATCCTTTTCTTCCTGCGCTCACTTGTGGGCCATCCTTGCTGGCCAGTAGCCTCCAACTTCCTCACAAGGCCACAGCAACCTGGTGTCAGCGTAACTCCCTACTTCATCTCATTCCCCATGCGTGGCTCCTTCCAATATGTCTCTCACCAATACCCTTCCATCTGCCTGTAACACTTCTTCATGTGAGGGTGTCACTAAAGTTTTGAGGCGCATGGGTGAGGGGTCCTCATGCTTTGTGAATGGCTGTGGGCCACTTGCATGACAACTCTTGCCTCCTTACCCAACAGGATCACACTGAAGTTTGCAACTATGCAGGGAAGGGCTATGACCCCCATTTAGCATAGGTCATGGGGTTGTAAGTAGCATGTCAAGAAAGCATGAGCAAATTTTCTCTGGTCCCTTATGACTTAGAATAGGGCCTATAATTAACCACACACACAGCTACAGTCACACGCACATATCCAAACACACCACAACACACATAAACACACACACACACACACACACACCGGTATACAGACCCACACACCACTACACATACATAATGTACTTGCACATACACACTTACTATTCAGACACATGCACACACAGTACTATCATACACCAAACATAAATGCTCTCACACACCAACACAAACATACAAATCACACAAACACGGCATACACCACTACACACCGCTGCACACACCACCAGACACACAGACCAATGCATAAACCACTACCGGAAAAGAGCCATGTTAACAAAACACACACAGAAGCAGACACACGGATGCAGTCACACACTAACACATATACTGACAGACTGATGTTCACAAGTTCATCCACATACTTCCCTATCCCATACACTTAAACTTCATACACCTTTTTTCTTTCTTAATACTCTGCTACTGGCTCTAGCTTGGGCCTCACTCTGCACCCCTGGCGAACAGGTAGAGCCCTTGGAATAGAGCAGTCACCCTCCCAGAAGAGCAGTTTACGGCAAGCAAGAGCTTTGGAAGTAGTGCAGGTAGCACTGCTAGGATCAGCAACTGAACAGCCAGCCAGAGCCCTGGAAGCAGAGCAGACAGTGCCCACAGGGACAGAATTTAAACAGACAGCCACAGCCCCTGGAGCAGGCAGCAGTCCCAGTGAAAGAAATTAAACAGCCAGCTACAGCTCTTGGGAAGGCAGCGCTCTTGGGCAGAAATTAAACAGCTAGCTTACAGCCACTGGAACAGGGAGCACTCCCAGGGACAGACATTAGTCAGCCCACAGCCCCTGGAGCAGGCAGCATTCCTAGTGAAAGAATTAAACAGCCCTACAGCCCTTGGGGAAGGCAGAGCTCACAGGGGCAGAAATTGAACTGCTAGCTATAGCCACTGAAATAGGGAGCACTCTCAGGGACAAACATTAGTCAGCCACAGCCCTGGAGCAGGCAGCACTTCCAGGGACAGAAATGAATAACCAAGCCAGCCACAGTCCCTGGAGCATGCAGCGCTGTGAGTGGCAGACATCAAACAGCCAGCTACAGCGTCTGGAGCAGGCAGCCCTCTCAGGAACAGAAAATAAACAGCTAGCCACAGCCCCAGGGCAGGCAACTCTCCTAGGGACAGACATTAAACAGCCAGTCACAGCCCCTGGAGCAGGCAGCGCTCCCAGGGACAGAAATTAAAAGCCAGCCACTGCACCTGGAGCAATGCTGCGCTCCAGGGACAGCAGTTAAACAGCCAGCCACAGCCCCTGGAGCAGACAGCGCTTCTAGGAAGGCATTAAACAGCCAGCCATAGCTCCTGGAGTGGAGCAGACAGTGCTCCGGGGACAGACATTGAACAGTCAGCCACAGCCCCTGGAGCAGACAGTGCTCCCAGGGACAGAAATTAAACAGCCAGCTACAGCCCTGGAGCAGGCAGTGCTCTAGGGACAGATATTAAATGGCCAGCCACAGCCCCTGGAGCAGGCAGTGCTCCCAGGGACAGATATTACACAACCAGCCACAGCCCCTGGAGCAGAGCAGACAGTGCTCCCAGAGACAGCAGTTAAACCAAACAGCCACAGCCCCTGGAGCAAAGCAGGCAGCTGTCCTTGAGACAACAATTTAACCAAGAATAACCAATGTGGCAGCTGGCCTGTTCTCCTAAAAGGAAAAAGACCCCAGGGAGGAGTCTGTTCCAATACAGCCTGCCTAAGCACTGCCAGGATATTTGAAAGCAGACTCACTTGCCAAATGTATTTTTGCTCAAGTACTCCAAGTTATATTTAAAACACATTTACACCAATGAGGTGTTCAAAACTGCCTAAGAAGAAAGAGCTAATCTTCCCAGGGACTCCTCTTCATCAGGGCATGCAGTCACTCTTCCTGTAGATGAAAACACCCATTTTATGTAATTTCAGTATATAAACAAGACGGCCAGTGCTAATAAGGCTGGACATCTTTTTCTTATGTTATTATGTTTATTTTTATAACATGCCTTACTATTACACTGGTCTCGCTATTATAATTAAAGCAATAATACACGACAAGGTGGAGTATATCGTCACCTCAGATGCATTGTGAGGCATGAGGCCACAGGCAGTGTTTCTTGCATCCAAGAAGTGACGATATCCCATGATATACCACACCGGAGTGTATTATTGCGATTTAAAATGGCCTAACTGTTCATAAATGGCTGATCTTGTTAATCAGTTTTGGACCGTGGCTGATATTGTGAGATATCATCACAGGTCAAAGTTGCTTCAACCAATCAGTTTCCGGATTTATCCTTGCCATTTTATAATTGTATTTATATGAGGACCACATCCACTCTTTGTTTACAGTTTTTCTTTATAAAGACCACAGAGGGAGGGCTCTGAAGCAGTGGCTCTGCTTTTCACTAATGCTCCTTACATTGTACACAGTGGTTCAACTCCCCCAACACCAGTTACAATTCCACCCCCACAAGTACCAGACCCACTTATGCTCCCAATTACAGCCCACCCATTCAGTCATAGAAAACAAAAACAGAAATTGACAGCAGATATGGACTGCTAGGCCCACCAGTTGCCCATTTGCTCTACCTGTTGCAAAACCACAGACCCTACTGTTACAAACCCACTCAGCAGGTCAGGCCCTTTGCTCCCACAGTGCCAACCTCCGAGTGTAGTCTTGTGAACAGGAAACAGAAACAGGAAGTAAACCTCCTGTCTGTTGTGTGGGTTTGAATCAAACTTTGGTCTCAAGTTCTGGAGGGTTCAAACTGTGAACCTCTTGCTAAGCGTACCCAATGTACGAGGCTCAGATAATTCTGCTCTTGAGGGGCCAGATATCTTTAGCCTATGGACACCTAACCAGGTGTACAAAATGAGCCATAAAAACTCTATGAAAGACCTCAGAATAAACTCTTACCTTTTTCCAGTCTGGTATTACCATTAAGCTATACAGTGTCACTGTAACCATATATGCTTCACTTGTCAAAAAAGAATTTCAAAGGCACACCAAGTAGTCTCTAAAATGAGATGTTAACTTAAAAGTAGATAAAAATGTAAAATGTAAATACAGAACCATATATCATAAAACATACACTCACTTAAAAGAATAAGGTTTTAAATACAAACAAAATCTCCTACCACAGTACCCTTAGACTTGTCGGGGCTGAGATATTCATAAGCCCAGCGCCGGGCACAAACCCATTACTGGAACTAAGCGCCGACCTTGCACCGACTGTAATATTGAAAAATACAGTTAGCGCTGATGCTAACCATAATGTATGCAGGGAGGGACAGAGGGAGGGAGCCCTGAATGCCAGCACACGGCATATTCAAAAAGCATAGCACGCGCTACAGGCATAAGCGCGACCTGTAGTGTGGCGCTAGTTACCACGGAAAAAAGCTGCTTTTAATGCAGCACTAATAGCGGGCGTGTCCCAAACCCCAATCATGAAATTGACACCTGTCCAGCAACAGCACACAGAATCCCTGGTGTACTAGTGGTCCACCCCCATCACGATCCCTGACCCCCAACCGTAGAATAGACACATTGCCCTGGTAGTCTAGTGTCCCCCCAAGCACTTATCCCGACCCGTTCCTCGTATAATATAGTCTCCCTGACAGTCGTGTCCCCCAAGCCACGTATCCGACCCTGTTCCCGTGTAATATAGTCTACCTGGTAGTCTAGTATCCCCCCTCAAGCACGTATCCAGACCCGTGCCCTGTGTGTGCAACCATTTCCCTGGTGGTCTAGTATGCCCCCACCCGGCAGTGGCAGCCCCTCCTCCAACAACCACCCACGAGCAGGCGCGACTGGCTCAGCCCTCCCTCTCACCACCACAGCCCGGCCCCACCCGACTGAGGAGCGAGATGTGCTATACTGCATTCCATTAGAGTACAGCACATTCATTCCTCAATCGAAGAAGCCATCCGTGGTGGTGAGGAAGAAGAGCTGGCTCGAACTGTCCGTTGTGGAGTGTTGTTGGGAGGAATGAGGCCATCACTGCGAGTGTGGGAACACTAGACCAGCAGGGAAATGGTTGCAACATGCGACGGGCACGGGGTCAGGATACGTGCTTGGGGGGACACTAGACTACCAGGAGACTATATTATGGGGAACGGGGTCAGGGATCATGATGGGGGTGAGGCCACTAGACTACCAGGGAATACATGCATTCAAGAGGCTACAGGGTCAGAAATCCCAATGGGGTGCACTAGACTACCAGGGATACTATAAATGCAGGGCTGCTCTGGGGTCAGGTATCACATGGGGGTACCTATAGGTCACAGAGCCATGATGGCACAGACGGACTGCAGAGTCCACCCAGCCTTCCCAGTCCCCTACAGTAATGTGCTTTGTGGAGCCTAGTGTGCCTATACATCCCCCTTGCCACATGCCTGTTCCATGCAGTCATGTCTCACCCCACTGTTATGGCACCCACCACTGCTGTGGGGTGCCATTGTTGTCGTGGGCAGGGCTGTCATCCAGTGCATGTTGGACCCAGGCTATATATATATATATATATATATATATATATATATACACACACACACACACATACCTATATGTATATATATATATAGATATAGATATATATATATATCTGTATATATCTATATATATGTACATATATACCCAGATATATACATGGATGCATATCTACATCTATATGTTTCAGGATATGTCTCTATATTCTGTTTTGGACTGCTTGTAGTGCTGCAGGGGTCAGATGTATGCACCGCTTGTGCCTGCCACAACCCAGATCCTGCAGCATCCAGCCTGTATTGCCATGCCGACCAACAGGGATGCTGGCATGCCTTGGCCTGCTGCATGCAGTCTATACTTCCATTCTCACCAAAGGAGGACTGTCTGCTCCATGCAGTAGCACCAGGCAAACTGCATGGTAATGTATGCTAAGCAGCGGTTAATGAGATGCATTTATACCTGTTTGCCCACAGATTATCTAAGTAGGCTAATTTGCATGGGAGCTTTGAATATGGCTCCCATTTGCCCCTGGCTATTAGCCCCAGGCTACTGTGTTAGCACTGTGCATTCAGGTTAGCCCGGGCAAACTACATGTCAGCATAGCACAGTTCTGCAGTGTGCGACTTTGCATTGTTGTTTGCAGGTGTTGTGGGTCTGCTCTGTGCATTCACACACAATGTTCTCCACCTGCAACACTGGCTTGCTCCAGGGTGTACTGGGCTGCAGTTGCAGTGTGCACTTCCTATTGCTATATTCAGTGCTGTCTTATTCCTGGGCTATGTTTGCCTGCACTCTCAGACCAGTTTGCCCGGCTTCTTCGCATACTATATTCAGCAGGGTTAGCACGGGCTTTTCCATTTGAATATGGCGGGCGATTTACCGACAATGTTTGCATGCCAGGCAGTGCTACTTGAGGCTTGGGGCAAAGTTTTGAATATCTGGCCCGCTCTAATCTAATGTACTCTTATCTCCTTCCAGTGCTGATGTTGCTTTTTCAGAGTCCAAACATGTGTGTTTAAATGGAATACAGACTACAGTTTAAAAATGATGTGTTTCAACCCTCTTCATGATGTCATCATCTAGCTACTCCTTTCAGGATACATAAAAAATATATATATATATATATATATATACAAAACAGGAAGTCCCATCAAGGTATTGCATTCTGTGACTCCAAGCAGACTCATTTTCCAAATGATGACACTCAATTAAGACTGTGATTTTCTCAGTCTCCTTTGATCTATGAGCAGTCTCCATTCTCAAACACATCAAATGACTTTTATGACACCAGGTGCAATTAACTGACTTTCCTGAGGAAGTCATAAAATGGATATTCCACTTCCTTATGACACCAGATGCAATTAACTGGCTTTCCTGAGGATGTCATAAATGGATATATTAGCTCCTGGCTTCAAAGCAAACTGACAAGTTAATTGCATTCAGAGATCTGCTGTTTAACATATATCCTGTCTTTTGAACTGATACCTGGGGAGGGGTTGTCATCCCAGGCATAGGATTTTTCATGACAATCACACTACATTTTATATTACAAAAATCAGAGTTATCAGAACCAGCTGTCTAAGTGTCACAATCCTCCCACCTAGACTGAATTTGGGGCTCTATCCCTGCATGGGATGAGCTTTCCAAATCATTCACTCCTCATAGACATGAGACAGCCCATCTGAGTTCTGATTCTTGGCTCCAGCCCTATGTACGATTGTCATGTCATAGCCTTGCAAAGTAAGACTCCATCTCAACAATCTCCCATTATTTTTCCCATCTGTGTGAGCCAAACCAGGTGGTTGTGGTCAGTCTGTACCACAAAATGCTGCCCATATAAGTATGGTTCTAACTTCTTTAGGGCCCACACTATGGCAAGACCTCCTTTTCCACAGTGGGAGTGCTGCCTGCTCCTGGGAAATAACTTTTACTCAGATACACTACAGGGTGATCTTTCCCTTGGCTGGATGTCTGACTCAGTACTACCCCGATACCCCATGTCTGAGGCATCAGTCTGAACTATAAAGGGTCTGCAATAGTCAGGACTTGTCAAAACAGGAGCACTGCACAGTGCCTCCTTCAATCTAGTAAAGGCTTTCTCACAGGCTGGGTCCCAGGTAATTTTCTTTGGCATTCTTTTCTTTGAGCAGGTCAGACAGGGAGCAGCCAGGGCACTGGAATTGGGTACAAACTTTCTATAGTACCCTGCTGTCCCAAGAAAACTCCTGACCTGCTTCTGCATTTCTTGTCTGTACCATGCCTGGATTACTTCTATTTTATATGGTTAGGACGGAGCTGTCCCCGGCCAACCACATGTGCAAGGTATGCAACTTCTCCCATGCCCACCTTGACAGTGAGCCCGGCCCTCTGTATCCTGCCCAGCACTTCCCTAAGGTGGGAGAGGTGTTCCTCCCAGCTGGCACTAAAGATGGCAATGTCATACAGGTATGCCACGGTGTACTCCTCAGCACCATTTAACACCTGGTTCACTGACCTTTGAAAGTGGTTGGGGCATTCTTCATTGAAAGGCATTACTTGAAATTCAAATAAGCCTATCGGGTGATGAAGGCCGACCTCTCCATAGCTCGGTCCATTAACTGTACCTGCCAATACCCCTGGTCAGGTCAATCATCGTAAGGTGGTAGGTCACCCTCCCAACTTGTCCAGGAGTTCGTCCATCCGGGCATCGGTTGGGCATCTGACTTGTGACTGCATTCAGTCCTCAATAGTCCACAGAAACGAGTAGAGCCATCTGGCTTAGGCACAAGGACTATGGGTGAGGCCCAGGGCTGTGGTATCTCTGGATTACCCCTAAATCCAGCATCTCCTCCACTGCCCCTAATGTCCTTTTGGACAGCCTCTGACAACCGATATGCTGTCTGCCATATGAGTGTCTGTGTCCTTGTCTCTACATTGTGTGTCGCTAAGGGGTTAGTCAAGGCTTGGCGCTAAACAATGGGGCAAAGTCTGCTAAAACCTCCTTACTTCCTGGATCTGGTCCAGGGCCAGCTGGGGAGACAATTTACTGCCTCCACAGAGGACTCCGCTTGCTTTCTTCTAGCAAGTCCACAAGGTTCTCCTTCGTCCGTCCCCTCCCCAGGACTACACTGCAAACACCACATCAGCCCTATTTGGAACTGTACCCCAAGGAGCCGGAGGTCGCAAGGGTGCTTCTCAGCCCTCCCCACATCGCTGAAGGGAGTCCCAGCCTGGACTGCTCCTTCGCTCAGTTCTGTAAATTCTGCCTGTTTTATGTATGTGCTGTACTGTATTTGTCTACCCTCCACCCTATGTAACCGACGTGGAGCCTTTGCAAAAGAGTCTGTGACTCAAAGGTTTGTAATTCTGATTGTATTACAATAAATAAAAAAAAAAATAAATGGTACATCTTTTCTGTCTGTCTTCGGTCAGGTAACTACAATGTAGTTCATGTCATTTACCTTCCTAACCACTTTGTACGGTCCTGCCCACTCAGCCTGCAGCTTGTCTTTCCAGACCAGAAAAAGGACCATGACTTCCTGACCCACCATGTACGAGCGAGCTCTGGCTCTGTGGTCGTACCACACTTTTTGTTTCTGTTGGGCAGCTGCCAGGTTGCTCTGGGCTGTCCCCATAAGCTCCTTCAGCCTTTCCTAAACTTAAGGCGTAATCCACTATGGGAGTTCCCTGGGTGGCGAGCTTGCCTTCCCAGTCCTCCCGGATCAAGTCTAAGGGCTCACGTACCAGCGTCCATATAAGAGTTTGAAGGGGAAAATCCTGTCGACTCTTGGGGCACCTCCTGTATGCAAACAACAGGTGGGGAAGTTATTTCTCCCGGTCCTCCATGCTGTTCAGCAAACACCGGAGCACTGACTTCAGGGTACCATTGAATCTTTCCACAAGCCCATTGACTTGTGGGTGATACGTGTCGTGCATCTGCACCACCCCACACTCTCCCATAAACATTTCATCAGGTCTGACATGAAGGAACCCCTAGATTGGTGTAACCTCCTGCAGAAACCCAACACGGGAGAAAATCCCAAGTAAGGCATCTGCCACTTTGTCTGTCCTCAGTGAGGACAGGCGACTACCTCGGATACCGGGTGGCATAATCCACCACAGTCAGGATGAATCTCTTCCCTGAGGAGCAGGGGTATTTAAGGTCCCACAAAATCCATTCCACCCTCTGGAATGGCTCCTCCACTATGGGCACTGGAATCAAGGCGACTTGGGTTTCTTGCGCCTTCCCTATTTCTTGGCACTGGTGACAAGACCTGCAATCTCCTTCACCTGCTGGGTGAGAGTTCGACCAATAGAAATTCTGGGCCAACCGCTGCATAGTGCATCGATTCCCAGATGACCAGACAAGGGAATATCATGTGCAATCTTGAGCAACTGCTCACGATACCCCTGGGGAACAACAAGCTGCCTGCCTAGCACCCTCCCCTGTCTGCACAGCCTGAGTATACATAAGTCCATTTTCCCAACAAACCTTATGTCTGCCGTCACTTCCTGTGCCCCATCAGAGTCTACCCAAGCCTTCAGCTTCTCAGACTAGGGTCACTTCTCTGAGCAGCTGTAAACCCCTCACACATTCCCAAGGCATGGGACAGGTCCGTGTCACTCACTAAACTAGGGTCCCTAGTGCTAGCGTCAGGGCACTCTGGATCACTGTCAACCCCAACCCTCTGACACTGGGTCATCCCTCCCTCCTCAGAGCAACCCTCTGTAGCTATGTGGTTAACTGCTAGGAAATTTCTATTCCCATTTCATTAGTCTCCCCATCTGGAGACACAGGCTGGGGAACCAGCCTCCCAGTGGTTTCCACAATGGCTTATGTGGGGTCCAGGGAACTACAGTGTTCCCTTGCCACTTGGCTATGGGTAACTGCACACCATCCCTTGTTTGAGATTGCTGCCCAGGATCACATCCGCTGCTAAGGTTTTGGCTACAGCCACCTGTTGCACAGTTCCCCTGTTTCACCCCAGTCTAGGAGAACACTGGCGGTGACAATGTTTTCTCTTCACCAGTGAACCCTTGTACAGTGGACGTATTTAGTGGTATAAGCTGACCAGGCTGTACCAGATCCCCTTTACCAAGGTCAAGGATGCTCCTGTGTCCCTTAACCCTTGTGTCTGTACACCATTCACCATGACTGGGTGCATGTTCCCTCATGTTCACTGGCATGCTTCAGAGACACACAAACAACCCACTTTCTTCCTAGCACCGGTTGGGTATTGCTCACCCTTTTGGGACACTGTCTGGCAATATGTCCAGTTTCTTTACACAACCAACATTTATTTCTTTTCTCAGAAAAATATTTTCTCTGAAACTGGGGCTAACTGGTTTTGGTGGAGACAGTGAGGGTTTTAGCTGCCCTGAAGGTGCTTTTTCCCTTTCTGTGCTGCCATGGCCACCCCATTCACTCTCAGAGCAGGTCTGTTTCTGGTATAGTGGTCCGAGAGTTCAGCAGCCTCTTGCACTGTTTTGGGATCTCGGTCCTCCTGCCAGATTTTTAGCTCAGCTGGGCATGCCCAATAAAACTGTTCTAACAAAATCACATTTCAATTTTGTCAACAGAGTTTGCTTCAATTCCTTCCCACCAACGTTTTAAAAACCAACGTTGTTTCATGGCTAGCTCCTCATAGCTCATATCAGGGCTTCTCCTGACTACTGAATTTCACTCTGTATGATTCAGCAGTTAATTCAAATTTTTTAACAGTGCAGCTTTAAGTTTGCTGTAATCATCACTGTCCTCATTGTCCATTTGACCCAATGCATCCCGAGCTTTCCGGTAAGTAGCGGGATAGCTGGAAGCCCCAGAACTCCTAGGAAGTGTCACTGTAACCATATATGCTTCACTTGTCAAAGAAAGAATTTCAAAGGCACACCAAGTAGTTTCTAAAATGAGATGTTTACTTAAAATAGGTAAAATGTAAAATGTAAATACAGAACCATATATCACAAAACATACACTCACTTAAAATAAGGTTTTAAATACAAACAAAATCTCCTACCACAGTACCCTTAGACTTGTCTAATCTAATGTATTCTTATCTCCTTCCAGTGCTGATGTTGCTTTTTCAGAGTCCAAACATGTGTGTTTAAATAGAATACAGACTACAGTTTAAAAATGCTGTGTTTCAACCCTCTTCATGATGTCGTCATCTAGCTCCTCTCTTTCAGGATACATAAGAAAATATATATATATATATTTATACAACATATGTTTAGGGATAAAAGCCAGTATAAAAGTGATATCTCAAGTAGCCCAGTGAAGATATGCTGATATCTTCATGCTCCTATACGTCATCGTGTATCTTGCAAACTCCTATCGTCATCATAATTCCAGCACTTTCACTTTTCCTGCTATCCACACACCCATCGCAGCGACTCTCTATACCTCTTGCCCCCTCCTCCCCCAATGCAGCTCCGACTTATCTGTTAAATGATCTGGTTGATCCTGCCATAATTTATGAATAAATATTTATTTTAATACTTATCTGGTTGATCCTGCCACTTTTAACACTTTCACTTTCCCTTAAATGCAGCGTGTGGGCGCTATTCACACTAGTGGATGGCATAGTTCCAAACATTTTTGAGAGGCACCCTAGTTGTAAAACACAGAAAACGCTGTACTTTATGCACAGCTTACTGTTATTTCTTCCAAAAGAAGCTGCGGAGTACACACAGACCAAGCGGTGAGTGGGCGGCTTCTGAACTGCGAGAGAAAGCGAGTGTGTGTTGCTATCCACTGGCGTTTCTCTCGGCAGTTCAGAAGCCGCTCACTCACTGCGTGTGTATGTACTCAACAGCTTCTTTTGGAAGAAGTAACAGTAAGCTGTGCATAAAGTCTGGCTTTTCTGTTTTACAATTCGGGTGCCTCCTCAAAAATGTTTGGAACTATGCCATCCACAGTGTGAATGCGCCTGACACGCTGCGCTGAGTTTAAGGAAAGTGAAAGTGTTAAAGTGGCAGGATCAACCAGATAAGTATTAAAATAAATATTTATTCAAAATAATGGCAGGATCAACCAGATAATTTTTAATAATTTAAAATGACAGGATCAACAAGCTATTTCAATAACCTATGTAATCTGTTGTGTTGTGTGGTGGTGGTGGGGTAGGTGGCATGGAGAGCTGCCTTGGGGGGTTACATTGCACTATCTATTTTAAATAAAAAGCAGGATCAGCCAGATATTTTTTAAACAACATATGACATATATGTTGTTTTGGGAGGGTTTAGGGAAGGGTTATATTGCAAGGATCATCGCCTGTATGTGTCCCATTGCATTGAAAGGGGCATGTAGAGCATTGTGTTGGGGGGTAAACATATGTTGTATAAACAGAACATGACAGTGGCCTGACTGAAGATATCATACTTATCTTCACTTGAGGGCCAGTGACATCAAGATATCTCACTGGCTTCTACTCGTGAGATATCATGATATCACTGGCCTCTCAGAAGATAAATATGATATCTTCAGTCAGGCTATGTCATATCCTATATATATATATATATATATATATATATATACAGTATATATATACAATACTGGAAGTCCCATCAAGGTATTGAATTCTGTGACTCCAGCAAGACTCATTTTCCAAATGATGACACTCTTAATTAAGACTGTGATTTTCTCAGTCTCCTTTGATCTATGAGCAGTCTCTATTCTCAAACACATCAAAGGACTTTTTATGACACCAGGTGCAATTGACTGACTTTCCTGAGGATGTCATAAAATGGATATTCCACTTCCTTATGACACCAGGTTCAATGTTTTATTGTTCAGCAATCAAGCCTTTACAACATACTAAAAGCATAAAATTATGTACAAAGAGAAGAAAAAATATTAAATCTAATATTACATTTAAAATTTTGACACATAAAATCCATGAACAAATTAATTGTCATAGGCAGAGAGACGTTTTTCTTTGTGTTTCAACACCTGATAAAAAACTTGAAACCATCTTAGCCTCCTCCAATGTCTGAGGGTGAAAGTATGAATAAAACATCATATTTTGCATTCACATATTTAATAAGGAAATCATTTAACAGATTAAACACGGGGGTTTTATATAAAGGGCACTGTACCATAATATGATAAAGATCTTCTTGAAAACCCTTGTTACATCTGCAAAACTCCAAACCTAAATTGGGTGGAGTCATCTTATTAAAAAAGCATATTTAGAACAGATGATTCCCAGTCTTGCCCAAGTAATCATTTTTCTTTCTAACAGGGTCAGCCCAAGAGTAAGATATTTCTCTATAAATACATCAATTTTATTTTGAGCTAACCACCTGGCCTGACGTTGAACTCTGAGGAGCTCCATTTGCTTATCATAGGCAAGCCTAAGTATTTTCTTTTTAACATACTCCTTAAACACATAAGATATTGATATTGATTTCTCCCAATCTGTCCAAGATGAAGCATATTAACACTGCCCAAAATACGTTGAATATTTTTGACCCAAGGAGACCTAAAATTCTGTTTATGCCAAGATAATTTTTCTCTAAGGCATAGTAGAGGCATAATATTAGTCTGCTGATTAATAATTTTGACCCAGTAACTCATGAGGCGATATCAATTATTGTAACAATAGGTACTCTACCCAATTCAGCCTAACTATAACATTAGAAGTGGCAAGTGGAACCTGCAATAAAGATTTATAATAGAGAGAAAGTGGGATCTCCAACCATGAAGGACATTGTTGTTCCAGACCTCTGCCATACAAAGAATAGGATTAATTTTGGCCTGCTTGACTATCAATGCCGGTGAGACCAAATATCCTGCATATTTCCTAGCAAAAGCGTAAGAGAGCCCTAACAATCAGTTTTGCCCTTATCACTTGTCCTCTCAATGCTCTATCCAATTTCCATTGAAGCAAACTTCACCCCAAATATATATAAGAAGATACCACTTCAATAAGTTCGTTATTTAAATAAATCCTTGGTTTAATTTGATGTCCCTGTAAGGGTGCAAAAATCACAACTTAGTTTTTTCATATTTATTAATAAGTCCAAAAGTTTACATTTAGAGCAAAATTGATTTATTTTATTTTGTAAACCTTGACAGATAAAGCAAAAATAATCAAATCGTCTGCATAGGCCAGACATCAGGTGCAATTAACTGACTTTCCTGACGATGTCATAAAATGTATATATTAGCTCCTGGCTTCAAAGCAAACTGACGAGTTAATTGCATTTAGAGATCTGCTGTTTAACATATATCCTGCCTTTTGAACTGATATTTTGGGAGTTGTCATCCCAGGCACAGGATTTTCATGACAGACTATCACACTACAGTTTTATATTACAAAAATCATAGAGTTATCAGAACCAGCTGTCTAAGTGTCACACCTACTTGATCTCTAGCTTTGTTTCTTTCCTGTCGCTATAGTTTCCCTATGCCCATCCCATGCATTTTTAATTCCCTACCGAAATTGCCTGACCAACTCTGCTTGGAGGCTGTTACATGCATCCACCACCCTTTCTGTGAAGATGTACTTCCTCCGTTATCCCTTACTGTCTACTCCATCCAGCCTCATGTCATGACCTTGCTTTAGAATATTTATTTTCTGGAAGATGCTGCCTCCTGTACCTTATTTATGCCCTTGAGATATTTGAAGGTCTCATCATATCCCCTTTCCTTCCTCTCCTCCAGGGTATACATACTGAGATCCTCCAGTCTCTCCTCATGTGACTTTTGGTGCAGCCCTGTACCATTTGTGTTGCCCTTCTCTGAACTGCCTCTACCTTGACTATGTCCTTACGGAGATGCAACTTCCAGAACTGGACACAGTACTTCAGATGAGGTCTCACTAATGATTTGTACAGAGTCATCATCACCTCCTTTCTTCTGCTGGTGATACCTCTCCTTATGCACTCTTATATCCCACTGACTCTTCCGCAGCCTTGACACATTGGTTGGCCGTTTAGGTCATCTAATATGATTACTCCCAGATCCCTTTCCTGTTTGGTGGCCATTAGTGGCCAAGCTACCCAGCCAGCAGCATTTAGTAACCACCACTGACCTGTTCAGTCACCTATCACACTCATCCTAACATGCACTATTTGGTCACCCATCCTACCCAGCTGCATGCAATGTATATATTCCCTTACTAGTCACCACTGTACATAGCCCAACAGCACTGGAGTAGTTACCATCCCCAATTGTCACCCACCCGCCCAGTCCAACAGCAGGCAACAACCACAAAGTCCCTGTTCAGGCACCCACTGCCCAACCCAGTAGCATGTAGTGACTACCACATTTCCCATTCAGTCACCCACCTCATCCAACCCAACAGCAGGTAGTAACCCTCAAGTTAAGAAGCAAAGGCTGAATGCACTACTGCTTGGTCCGGTGCTCTGGCAAACAATGCAGTAGCTAAGCAGAACAAACACATCACACACTGGATTACCAGTCAGTTGCCCATTCCACCCCAAGCCCAGTGAGTAGCGCTCTTCATCCCCAAACCCCAAAACCAAGTCAGAAGCCCCACAACCCAATCAGTAGTCCTCACCACCACCACCACAGCAGCCCTGTCAATAGCTCTCTACAACTCTGTAGCCTAGTCTGTAACCCTCCCCATCCCCACAGCCCAGTCAGCTGTAACCATATGAACAAAGACATGTACACAAACACACAGCTATAATAACTCCCTGGTACAGACTGCAAGGACATGAACCTTGTTTCAGCTAAAACCACAACTGCAAGGCAATAGCAGCAGAAATGATAAGCTACTGTAACACAAGGCAATTTTATTTATAGGGTGACCAATCCTAAGAGTTCTGAGCACCTTACAGTCACAACAAAGACAATGAAAGCAGCAAAATATTAAAATTTATACAAGACATTAAAATCAGTACCAGATCCAAAATTCAGAGTAAGCGGATGAGTTTTCAGACAAGAAGATTTAAAAGTGTCACATGAAGGTGGTGATCCCTCCTCCCGGGCAACTACCACCTATCTCGGTTTCTCCCCATCCTAGCCAAAATCCATGAATCCCTTGTGCTCTCTCAGCTCTCCTCCTTTCTTGACTCCACCTCCTTCTTTGCTCTGTACTGGGCTGGTTTGAAGTCGCACTCCACCATCACCTCTCCATTAAGACTCACCAACTCCATCCTCACGGAAATGGAAAATGGGGCATCACCTCGCTATTTCATTGACCTTGCAAAGGCCTTGACACGGTCTCTCATGCCCTGCTTCTGTCCAAGCTCTCCTCACTGGGCTATCAGGTTCTGTCACTAGTTGATTCCATTCATACCTGGCAGGCAGGTCCCAATCTGTCTGAATTGGCTCTTCCACTTCCACCTCCCTCCCCATCACAGGGGTCCCCAAGGCTTGGTCCTGGCCCAATGCTGTTTTCTATCTTCCTAAATGATCTGCCTTCGTCCTGCCCACATACTTCCATTCACATGTATGCAGATGATACAGTACTGTATGCTTCTGGTCCATCTTCCTTAGAAGTATCAACCAGACTCCAGCAGAACTTCATCAATGTCCAACTCTGGTTTCATTCTAATCAACTCTTTCTAAATCCTAAGAAACTGTCTCCTCACATTCGGCATGAGGTCAAAACTCTCCCGACTTCACACCACCCCTATCTACCACACCCTTGATGGCTCCCCCTGGAGCATGTACATCATTCTGTTACCTTGGGGTCTGGCTAGATCAGCACCTTGACTTTTCTGCACATAGTGATGCGATCCACAAGAAACTGTACTCATGCTGAGTGCTTTATACCGCAATAGAAGTTGCATCCCACTGCCAATCGCATGGCAATCGTACAAAAAATGATCCTCCCAATACTGGACTACGGGGATGTAGTCTATAGTGCAGCTCCCAAGTCCTTCCTCTGAGACTTGATCCTCTCTTTCACTCATTTTGTCGTTTCGCCCTGGCCTGCTCCCCACAACCCATCACTGTGATCTATATCAGTCCTTAGACCTCCCTTCCTCCAAGATCAGAGAAGGATCCACTGTGCCAGGACCACAGCTGAAATTCTGGGCACAGTCCTCCCCTCTTACCTTGTGACCACCCTGACAGCTCTTACCCGCCTGTGATTCGGCTCCAGGAACAGGGATTCCCAGCCTTCTCCTCATCCCTCACATGTCCACCGCTACTGGACAGGCTGCCTTTAAATTCCAAATGGCAAAATTATGGAACTCTTTGCCGGTAGACATTAGGCATACCACCAGCACACAAATGCTCAACTCTGGCCTCGAGACACACTTAGCCACTATATGCTCTTGCAGCTTGCACGGCTGGTCCTAGAGATAAATGCCCATCACCAACTTCTGCCTAGCTTTACTGGCGGCTCTGCTCCACACTTGTATTTTCACAGACCCTACCTATGCACACCACAGTGTACTCTGTTCTACAACCTAGAACTGTGGATACTGCGTGCATTATAGGCCCCTCAGCTGGTAGTTAGTGGTCTAGCACAACTGTACCATCATGCTCATACATACATGTGCATTATTGCCTTGTTTTTTGTTACAGCACATCTAAGCTGTACATATTGTACATATACTCCATTGTATTTTCTACTGTTGGCTAACTGTATATTCGATTGTATTTCCATTTGTATTTCTACTGTATTGTTTTCCCATATACCCTCACACCGGGGTGCATCTGAATCGAGCGGTACCCTGTTCAGTATGCCTGCTGATAAAACTTAAATAAATAAAATAAATAAATAAATAAGGACCCTCTAACTTGTAGGGGAAGGCATTCCATAGCGACGGAACAGCAACATCGAACTCCCAATCCCTGAAGACATAGAAACATAGAGATACAGACAATGACAGCAGGAAAGACCAAGGGTCCATCTAGTCTGTCTAGAGACTTAAGACAGTATCTGTATATCGAGAGTAGACTCGCTTCTACTGACCGAAGTGGGTGGCTGGGAGTGCATGCAATCAGGAGCTTTTTAGGTATGGTGAAATTAGAAAGTGGGAAATTGTTTAACCAGGAAAGGCACACTAAATTGAAACTTATTTCCAGTTGCGACCCGGGAGCACAAGGAAGTTAAAGTGACTTGCTCAGGGTCACACAGTATGCAAGTGAGGGCTGTGGGATTCAAACCCAGGTCTCAGGTTTGCAGCTCAATGTCCTAAACCACAGATTTGGAATGCCCTACCTGCCCCCATAAGACACGCACAAATCCCTACCATCCATAACCTACTACTCAGAGCGCATTTCTCCTCCAGCTGCTCCTGTTTCAACTAACAATTTTACTATTATGATGACAAAGCCTAGTCACATATTAAATGTACTCTACCCTCCAATCTTTCCCACTGTATGTATCTACCCATCTGTAACTCCTGCAAATGTCTGCTCAGGCAGTAAGCCTTTTGCATTCCAATATTGAACTGTCTATGTATTAAATTCCATGTTATGTATTTGGGTCTCGGTCCCCAGGTCACATCTGGAATCGAGCACGTTGCTCAGTATGCCAACCTGGTAACTCTCATAAATAAATAAATAAATAAATAAAAATACTGCTTCCCAAGCCCAGGCCTACTCCATGCAGGGCTTTGTATGTTACAGGAAAGTCCCTCAAGCCAATTTTCTGTATACTTGTGTAGTTTCCTAGGCATAAGCAATGACTGCCCTCTTGCATCCCTAATTTAAATATAAATGAGTTTTTTGTCAATAAAATTGTTATTGTTTTATAATTTAAAGACATTACAAAGAAATATAATCACTGAATACAACTTTCTCTTAAGATTAGACATATAAGCCTGTGAAAAATAGTCATACAAAAATATAAGAATACTGGCCCGGTGGCGCTGAGGGTTGAGGTGTCTGGATGCCACCTCATGGGCCATGCCGGCGACCTGGCTTAGAACCCGACCAAGGCGGCTGGGGGTCGGAAGGAGGGAGAGACTGAGCATCCTAAGGACTGCTCTCTCTCTTCCCGGGAGGGCTAGGAAACCAACCGCTAACGAGCGACTCTTCATGGAGAGGCCGGAGGGGGTAGCAAAGCAGTGTTGCGGGCGATGCTAGGGGGTGGAGCTACGGCAGTGCATTGCCTGGCAGTCGGCTCCATGGGAGCATAACAGCACGCAAGGAAAAATAACAAAACTTACCGCCGAGAGGGGCAAAGGGGCCTCCCACCACAGACCACACTCCTGGATACGGACTTGGCTCCCTTGGCTATTGCCCCTCTCCTGCCCAGTGTCCCCAATACTACAAGAAAGAGTGCCCAGGGTGGGAGTGGCCTTCCTCGAGGGTAGACCCGGGGATGCCCGAATGCAGAGAAGAAGCTAGTGGGACAAGCCGAGCCACCTTGGGAGGTAGAGACTGTGGGTCCAGGAGGTCGCTGGAGAGAGTTCGAGGTAGGGTGAAAACAGAGTTCAAAATAAATAAATAAATAAATACAAGAGATTTAGGCTTTATATCTAGGTTGCTTCTCTCTGTTCTGCCCCAGTGTAAAAATCTGTTTTATTCCATTGCAAAGGTCATGACCAATTCATGGAAGGCATCAGTGTCAGTGGCTCGGTAGGTAGCACTCACCTCTGAGGCAGGGAGATCAGAGGGCTGTGAGTTCAGTTCCTCACATCTGGCACTTGGGTTAATATCCCAGTACTGACACTGTAGCACAGCATGAGAGTGGTGCTGCACTTCTGAGGTGCCGCCTGTCGGATGAGGTGTTAAACTGAAGTCCCATCTGCCTGGATTGGTGGTAGTTCAGGTAGATGTTAAAGATCCCATGGCACTTATCGAAAAGAGTAAGGAATTTCCTCAGTGTCCTGGCAAATTTCCCTCATTCACTAAAAATACCACCAACAGCTTAACCTGGTTCAAGGTCATGGCATTCATCTGTATCCCTTCCCCGAGGTTGTGCCTGAAAATAGGCAGGATGTGTCTAGTGCACTTACCCAGTCAACAAAATGAAATGAATAAATCATGGGAGCTGATGATGTGTACTGCACCAGCCAGCAGAAGTCATAATCTCAATCAGTTCTGTCACCTGTCTTGTGAAACATAGAAACATAGAAACATAGAATCTGGCGGCAGATAAGGACCGCTTGGCCCACCCAGTCTGCCCATTTCCCTACCTACTGGATAAGCTGCAGATCCTAGTTAACCAGCAGCCTACTTCTTCCTACCCCCACCCCAGAATTGCCTTATGACTATCCCATGCATGCTTGAATTCCACCACTGATTTTAACTCCACAACCTTCCTCCGGAAGGCTGCTCCATGCATCCACAACCCTCTCTGTGAAAATACCTTTAAATTACCTCTGAGCCGCCCCCTCTATCTTCAAATTGTGCCCTCTTGTTCTTGCACACTCTTTTTGAAAGATGCTACCCTCTTGGACTTTGTTGATTCCCTGAGGTACTTGAAAGTTTCTATCATGTCCCCCTCTCCTCCTTTCCTCAAGGCTATACATATTAAGCTCCTTAAGTCTCTCTTCATATGTCTTCCGGTGCAGACCCTGCACCATTTTAGTTGCCCTCCTCGGACAGCTTCCATCCTGTCTATGTCTTTGTGGAGATTGGGTCTCCAGAACTGCACACAGTACTCCAGATGGGGTCTCACCAGCTGTCTGTACAGAGGGATAATAACTTCCTGTTTTCTACTGGTGATGCCTCTCCTATGCATCCCAGTATCCCCCAACCCTCCTTGCTGCCCTCTCACATTGCTTGCCCATCTTTAGGTCATCTGATATGACTACCCCAGGTCCCTTTCCATTTTTGTTGTTGTTAGTATCACCCCCCATTGTACTCTTCCCTGGTTTTTGTTTCCCAGGTGCATTACCTTGCACTTCTTAGCATTGAATCTAAGCTGCCATACATTAGACCATTCCTCTAACCTTGCCAAGTCCTTCTCATCCTTTCCACCCCACCCTGTGCATCAACTCTGTTGCAGATCTTAGTGTCATCTGCAAAAGACAGTCCCTGTATTCTCTAAAAGCACTTTATTTCTAACTCAGATACACTTTAAACCACAGAGCAAGGCAGGTGCTTACTATGTCTTGAAGTTTACGTGTCCAGCATAAGACAAAACATACGGACTGCAGAGATCAGCAACAGCACTGACTAATACATTATAACTACTGTAGGCTTTAGCAATCAACCATCTTAAAATTCCTGGATGCCTTACATGAGTTGAGTCATGACCTTTGCAATGGAGTCAAGCAGATTTTCACACCAGACCTGAGTAACATAGAAACATAGACTTTGACAGCAGATAAGGACCGCTTGGCTCACCCAGTCTGCCCATTTCCTACTTATTGGGTAAGCTGCAGATCCTAGTTAACCAGCAGCCTACTTCTTCCTGCTTCCCACTGGAATTGCCTTATGTCTGTCCCAAACATTCTTAAATCCCCTAGTGTTTTTGATCCCACACCCTCCTCAGGAAGGCTGTTCATGTGTCCACCACCCTCTGCATGAAAATGACTTCCTCGCGATTGCCCTAGTCGTCTCCCCATCTTCAAATTGTGCCCCTTTGTTCTTGCACAGCTCATTTTCTGAAAAATGCTTCTCTCTTAGACTTTGTTGACTCTCTTGAGGTACTTGAAAGTTTCTATCATGCCCCCTTTCCTCGAGGGCATACATATTAAGCTCTTTTAGTCTCTCTAGATGACTTCTAGTGCAGACTCTGCACCATTTTAATTGCCTGCCTCTGGACTGCCTCCGTCCTGTCTATGTCCTTGCAGAGATGAGGTCTCCTGGACTGCATGCGTACTCCAGATGGGGTCTCACCAACAGTCTGTACAGAGGGATAACAACTTCCTGTTTTCTACTGGTGATGCATCTCTATGCATCCCAATATCCCCAGCCCTCCTTACTGCCTTTTCATATTGCTTGCCTATCTTTAGATCATCTGCTTTAACTACCCCCAGGTCCCTTTCCATTTTGTTGCTGTTAATATCCCCCACCCCCATTGTGTCTCTTCCTTTGGGGCTTTGTTTCCCAGGTGCATTGCTTTGCACTTCTTTGCACTGAATCTGAGCTGCCATACTTTGAACATTCCACCAACCTTGCCAAGTCCCTTCTCATCCTTTCCACACCCCCTTGTGTATCAACTCTGTTGCAGATCTTTGTGTCTCTGCAAAGAGGCATACTTTTCAGT
Organism: Neoceratodus forsteri; assembly: GCA_016271365.2. Lineage (NCBI taxonomy): Eukaryota > Metazoa > Chordata > Ceratodontiformes > Ceratodontidae > Neoceratodus > Neoceratodus forsteri. Next base: position 1,375,450,425 of record CM028132.1, on the reverse strand, counting down.
CCCTCCACAATGTCACCTATAAAGACATTACAGGGACTAATCCCAATACTGAACCCTCTGGCACCCTGCTAGTACCCCCTTTTCTTTGGACTGGACTCCATTTACTATTATCCTCTGCATCCTGTTACCAGCCAATTTTTACCCAGGTTACTACCCTGGGACCTGCTCCCAGGCTAACTAACTTGTTTATTAATCTTTGTGTGGAACTGTGTCAAATGACTTGCTAAAGTCTAGGTAGACTACGCCCACAACCCTTCTCTGGTCTACTACTTTGGTCATCCAGTCAAAGAAATCTATTAGATTCGTCTGACATGACCTTCCCATTGTGAATCCATGCTGCCTTGGGTCCTGTGCCCTGCTGGCCTCTAGGCACTCAACAATTCTTCCTTTCAAGTGATTCCATCATTTTCCTACCACTGAGGTCAAACTAACAGATCTGCAGTTTCCTGTCTCTGTCATGCTCCCACTTTTGTGAAGGGGAATCACATCTGCCCTCCTCCAGTCCTCATATACACACCATCCTCCCATGATTTATTAAAAGGGTAGTCAGTGGTGTCACTAGTTCTACCCTTAGTTCTTTTAGAATTCTGGGATGAATCCTGTCAGGCCCCATTGCTTTGTCCACCTTCAGATTTAGGTGTTCTTTCAGGACCCTTTCTTCTGTGAATGGACTGGTATTGACCCCCTATCCAGAGTGCTTCTATTATCTGGTTTAGATACCTCCTCCTCCTCTTCTTTTGTGAATACTGAGCAGAAGTATTCATTTAGTATCTCTGCTTTGTCACTGACCCTCTGCCCACCCCTCTTCCCTTTATTAAGCCTCCTATCCCTCCTGATCTTTCTTCACTCCCTAATGTACCTATAAAAGGTTTTATCCCCTTCTTAACTAGGTTGGCTATCTTTTCCTTGGTTTGGGCCTTTGCTATTCTGTCTTCTCCGCTTCCTTCTGCTTTAACTGGTACAGTTCTCTGTCCTGCTCCTTCTGTTTCCTTGTACTTCCTGAATGCTATTTTTTCTCCCTAATCTTCCCCGCCACCTCTTTTGAGAACCCTAGTGTATTTTATCTTCATTTTGTTTATCACACAAAGGCTTATTGCCTCTGTGATGGCAGCTTTGATTTTTCCCATTGTTCCTCCACCCCACCTTCTTGCCCGTTTGCTATTGCTTTTCTGAGGCACTCTCCCAATTTGCAAAGTCAGTCCTCCCAAAGTCCAATACCCTCACCTTTGTGTGACTTGATTCTATGGCTGTTTATCATAAACCACATTGTTTGGTTGTCACTTGTTCCCAGATAGCTACTTCTAAATCGAGGATCCTCTCTCCATCCCTGTTTGAGAGTACCAGGTCTAAGATTGCTCCCTCTCATGTGGGTTCCAACAGTAGCTGTTTGAGGCATGCCCCTGTAGAGAATCGAAATTACCCTGTTCTTGGATGTGGCTGCAGCAAAGGTGCTGTAGTTAACATCTGGCATATTCATGTCCTCCAACAACAATATCTCCCCTTTTCTGCCATTCTAAGGATGCCTTGTATCATTTCCTTGTACATTTCATCCCCTAAGGCGGGGTCTGTATACAACCCCGTACGGTTGTGGTGTAATTTCCTGTCTCCAGGGTGACCCACAGTGCCTCTTGCCCTCCCTGTTTACCCTCTAGTTCCATTGCTTTTATCCCTTCCCTTATGTGAGAGCTACTCCTCCTCCTCCTCCTCTTCTACCCTCCCTGTCCCCTTTATGTAGATTGTGTACCCTGGTATGTTGACACCCCAGTCATGGTTCTCTGTGTACCATGTTTCTGTGACTGCCATGATAGCCAGGTGTCCCTCTTCCATCAATGCCACTAGTTCAGGGAGCTTGTTATCCATACTATGTGCATTAATACTCATCGCCTCCATTATTTTATAAGCGTTACCCCTTTAAGCCCCATCCCTGTCCTTATTGACTTTGCCTTTTCTCCATTGACCTCTGTCCTGCTCCCTATCGACTTAATTTATATTTAAATCATGATGGAATTAGGAGGGTGCTGTAGAGGCAATCACTGTTCATGCCTGCAAACTACACAGGAAACAGAATAAAAGGCGAGGGACCTCCCTTTTGTTTCTTTTTTGTACTTTCTGTTTATTGCTTTTGTAAAACAATACATCCAGTAATCTCAGGCAAGAGATAAGCAACCAACACAGATACAATTGGAATATCACATTTGCACTCTTACAATCTGGTACAGTAGGATCATAGGGAAAAACGAAACAAATGCCATTTATATGTCTGAAGTCCCAAAATGTTCCTAGAAAATGCCAGCCACTTCAGTGGTTAAGGTTGGAGTCCACAGGAGAAAACATAGGAGAAAGCCTGCACTAACCAGTAGTGCTACTAACCTTACTAAGTATTAGCTACATTTAAGGTATGGCCTCCACTACTCTCCACTCCCTCTACATCACCAATCACCAAGCTAGAACTAGTTTTAAACAGTTAGATAAGGCACTGTCATATAAAGTAAAGAAATAGCCCTGTCTGCTACTCTAATGTGTGTTAATGTGTCTGGGATAGATAAGGCAACATCTAAATCATTAAAACATCAAGAAAGTGGTTATACATCTGTAACCCCCTGCAAATGGGGGTTCCCAAAAGACTTCAGGAGCTTGCTTGAATGCTCCAAGCCTGAATGGTGTTTGGCGTTTAAGCCATTTATCAGTGAGTGTTTTAGAGCCTCTGGTACTGTCTCTTTAAGAGCTGTCTGCTTGCAGACATAATTAATTTGTTTGGGGGACTGTGTGCTTCTCTGCTTGAGTACCACTCGAGCTGCTGCCAATTCACTCCATTTTGCAGTCACTAGGAGTGCAAAGGAACCTATCTGAAAGATGTAACTGTTTGCCAGAAATCATTTAGAGTAATAATGAAAATACAGTTTGTCTAACCTGCTTTCTTTGCAGTCAGAACTGTGTTTGCCTAGTTCCCATTCTAGTTTTGAACTGCTGAACTGGACCAATCAGTGTGGGTTAAGGTAGCTCTAAAATGGTGCCTTGGATGAATCAGAACTTGGACTCGTAATCTGAGCCAGCCACAAGAGGATTGTATGGGCAGTGACTCTGGGAGATGTAGTTTGGACTTGGCCTTTTTGGACCAACAGGGGCAGTCTATTGTGAGTGACAGCCAATCCAGCCAAGAACTGGGAGGAACTCAAAGGAAGTGCCGGTTTTGTCTGCTGGAGTTTCAGTTGAGCTCTGGCAGTGAAGAGGGAAGGAGCCCTGTGCTTTTCAGTGTGCAGTTTTAGTCGGGAAGCGTGTGTAAGGCCCCAAGTTCCGGTCTGCAGCTTGTGTAACTGCTTGTTAGGACTGAATCCATCCTGTGAAGAGAATCAAAGGATATCTGAAGAGTAGAAACCAGGCTCACCCTGTAGAAGACTGGAGAAATTGCTGAATTGCGCTAGGTCTGTCAGGAACTGAATCTGCTGTGTGTTCTCCCGGGTATTGTGCAGTAATTGCGATCGGGATAGAGAAGCAGCATGCCTGGTATAGTACTTACTGTTTACCATATAAATGTGTGAGGAGGCTTGTGTAGCTCAAGTGAATCCTGCTGCCATTAAAGGACTTTTGCCTGTTACTGTTTACCATATAAATGTGAGAAGTCTCGTGGAGCTCAAGAGTAGCCCTGCTGATGTTGAAGGACCCTATCTTGTTTGGAGTCGTGAGTACTAATTCAGGGTCGCTCCTGTTAGTGCCACATTGAATCCAAATGGAATTACTGTACTGCTGACTGTTTAATTAATTTTTCTTTTCTTTCTATGTGTGAAAGGCCCCTACCAGCTGCCACGGTTTGGACTAGCCACTAGGGCTTGGGTACCCAGGGACAGTAACTGGTAGGGATAGGCCTGTGCACAGAGCCATAGATAGATGAGTAAAGTGATAAGCTAATTAACCTGATTTCCCCTGTCCTTGTTATATCCCCTAAATAAATCAGAGCTGCTTGTTTCAGCAAAGTTATACTGCCTGAGGTATTTGTCTATGTTAAAGTATTGTACTGTGATTGTTGCACTGTATCTTCTTATTTTACAGGGGGTCCCAGTGCCTGAACCAGTCCTGGGGGTAAGTGTATACTGTGAAGGTAATTCTGATATACTGTGTGGGCCACTAGTGGGAAGAAAGGGGGTTGCAGTGTCCCAGAGGGCTGTGACCAAGTTAGTTTAACTATTGCAAACCCTGACCTCTGGGTGGAGGCACCCGCCATCGGATCCAGGCCCCTCAACCTCTTGGTGGCAAATCAGGCAGGGTAGTAGCCCCTGGGATAAGCGCCATCTAGGGTTTACATCTGTAATTCAGTTACCTTTACCCCCAACATATTATCTCCCTTAAACAAAAAAAAAGTCAGCAGAGCACGTAAATAAGCTTGGTGCAACAGAAGTACTGCTTAATAAGCAGCAAAACAGTCACTTGCACTCTTCGGTTCGGAGCTCTCCAGACAGTCTCTTTCAGGGGCTGGGTTTGAAATTCAAATTTGTTTTCTCGAGCCACCAACCAACATCCCTGAGGTCATTAAATTGCCAAGTTTTCACACCGTAAGTAACTCGAAGGTGTGCAGGCAATAAAAAAAATGAACAATACACAAATTTCAGAGCTTCTATAGCAAACAAACTGTTTGCAGCGGGCACGAGTCTGGAATGAGAGATGGGGAATAGTTTAATGTCCTGTCCATGGACGCTCAGCAGGTAGGTCGCCAGTGCAGCTGCAAACAATACATCCGAACCTCTGGCCTTACTGTTTTCAAGACCACAGTACATGACTGATTAGGGTCAGAAGGCCACATTCTGGGTGTGACTCGATATGCCTGCTGCAGTTCAGACCACTCAGACTGCTCAGGAGGTGGAAATTCTCCACTAGCCAAGACCGGAGAAAAGTAAGAAGATTCACTCCTCAGCTGCTTCAGGAAGACCTACTATGCAGACATTTCCCACCCGCATAGCGTTCTCCACCGCTTCTAGTCTGCCCCTCAATTGTTGGTTCTCTGTGGTGATCTGGGCAGCAGTAGCTTGAGCAGAGAGGAATCATTTGTCTGCTTCCACAACTGAAGAGGTTAGTGCAATGACAGCTGCATCATGGGCTTCTAATTTCATTAGCGTCTTTTCGATTTTGGTGCCCATTGCTTTAACGGAGTTTAAGATAGCCTGCCAAGGTGGTTCTTCAGAGGTTGAAGATGAGGGCTGATCTGATAACTCCAATCCCCTGCTCGACTTGTTGTGTGGTACAGCAGGCCGCTGAACTCTGGAGGCTTGAGGCTATGTGTTCTTAGTGCACCCTTATCAAATTTAATATCACTGGAAAGCCAAAAGCTGATAATACTGCTGAGCCCACTTATTTTACAATTCAGTGCCTCTAAATAGTATTTTAGTGGCAAAATTGAGTGGGACAGTGCAAAGCAGTTAAAGGAATGTCCTGCCTGGAAATTGGTTCTCTGGCACACTCCCTTGAGGGACCTCCCTTTAACAAGCATACATTTAAGTTGTACATGTACTCTAAGTGTAATCACACAGTCCCTGCCATACAGCCCAGTCAGTAGTTTCCCCACAGCAACAGTATAGTTTTAGCCCTCCCACCCCACAGCCCAGTCATTAATAGCCCTCTCAACTCCAACGGTCCAGTCAGCAGCCCACCAAAGCGGCAGCCCTCCTCACCACCACATTCCAATAGGTATCACCCCACCTGCACAACCTAGTATGAAGTCCTGCCAAGCCCCACATTAAAAAAAGCCACCTTACCTGGTGGGGTAGCTGGGAACTCAGCCTAGTCACCCAACAACTCAATTGACAATGGCCCTCTCCACTACCACAGCTGAACCAGTGTAACCGAGTAAGTAGCCCTCCCCAGCCCCACATGAAAAAAATCAGTCACCTCACCTGGCTAGGCATCTGGCAGCTCAAAGTTTGTAGCCCTTCTGGCCTACACAGTGCAGTCACTAACCAGGGCCTGACTGGCCCAGTGTGGCTGGAAGAGATGTCCTGACCTGGGCCCGACAGAACAGAATCTGTTCACTTGGCCAAACAGCACTGTGGGTACCCCTACAAGAAACCAGTCAGTACCATAGCAACAGCAACGCTCAGTCTTTCCCCTCACACACACAGTCCCATCGGTAGCCCTGCCCACCACCACAGCCCTGTCAGTAGCCCTCCCCATCATTATAGTCCAGTTGGTAATAGCCCTCTCACACCCTACAGCTCAGCCAGCAGCCCTCCCCAATACTGCAGCCAGTCAGTAGCCTCCTGGGTGGTAACTCCACCACCACTATATTCCAGTAGGTAGCCTTACTATACACACACACACACACACACACACATAGTAGGAAGTCCTCACCAGCTCCACATTAAAAAAACAGTCACTTTACTTGCTGGGTGGCCAAGAGCTCAGCCTAGTCACCCCACAACCCATTTGGTAGCAGCCCTCTTCACAGCTCAACCAGTAGCCCTCCCCAACTCCTTGTAAAAAAATCAAACAGCTATCTTACCCAGCAGGGCAGCTAAAGATAACATGCATGGTGCTCAGCTGCTCACTAACCAACAACTTTTTAACTTTTTATAAAACTTGGTTTCTGTTTGTTTTAAAGGAGGTAGTATAGTGCAGTAATTTAAGGCTCTGAGCTGCAAACCTGAGACCTGGGTTTGAATCCCACAGCCCCCACTTGCATACTGTGTGACCCTGAACAAGTCATTCCAACTTCCTGGTGCTCATGGGTCACACCTGGAAACAAGCCCCAGCTTAAGTGTGCCTCTCCTGGTTAAACAATTTCCCTTTCCTATTTTAATAAAATAATATTAAACTTCATTTCTCTAGTGCAATTCAGAATATCAAAGCGCTTTGCAAAATAAACAAAGTTAAAATGGTCAATAAATAATTAAAATAGGCAATACAAAAATCCATCCTGATTAATTCCTCAATTACAAAAGCAGCGCTAAATAGATATGTTTTCAGTGTGGCTTTAAAGCTTTCCACCGTCAGGCTGTCCTGAACCCGGCGAGTGAGAGAATTCCACAGGGTAGGGGCTACATAAGCAAGCGCCCGAGCTCCAGATGACTTCAGCCAAACCCTGGGAACCTCCAGCAATCCCTTGTTGGTGGAACGGTGGGCAAGTGGGGCAGTAGGGGAGCAGAAGCTCTTGCAGGTAGTGTGGTCCCAGTTCATGTAGGGCTTTATAGGTCAGCAGACCAACCTTGAAGGTGATCCTCCACCATACCGGCAGCCAGTGCAGCTCCATACAGCACAGGTGAAATGTAGTTAGATCGAGAAAGCCCAGTCTGTAACTTGGCTGCCACATTCTGCACTAGCTGCAGCCGCTCACAGTGTTACCCACTTGCTTACTTCTACACTTGATTTTCAAAGATGAAACTACAAGACAGTACAGAAAGCAAACGTTTCTTATACAGTGCATATTGCACCCAGGCTGTCCAGTCTGGAAAAGAAACCTCAATGTCGGAGCACTAGGCTACTTTTGTGAACTTTTTTAGACATATGGTTAGAGCTTCTGCCTTTGGGACTCTGTCCCAGGTTCAAATACAGTACCATCAAGTGCTGGAAAACCTGTTTATATGCTAGAGGGCTTTTACCCCAAGTGGAGGGCAGACACTACAATGCACAGTTTTCCAGATGCAGAGGTAAATTATTCAATAATAGCTTGGACTGATCTTTTACCTCACAGCAGGCAATCTTCTCGTTTTCTGTCTCTTTCTGAATGATCTGGTTGTCCAGCTGTTGTCGCCTCCTTTGCAGGGATGTCAGTTCATTCTTTAATTCTGCAACCTAAACATAGAAACATAAAATTGATGGCAGAAAGGACCCTTGGCCCATCTAGTCTGCCCTAGAAGTAACCTGCATAACGTGTCACTGCAGACCCTACTTGATCTGCAGCCTTTCCCCTCCACTCCTGTTACTAGGGTTCCCTGTGTCTATCACATGAATGTTTGAATCCTGCTACCATTTTGGTTTCAACCACTGCTGGTAGTCTGCTCCAGGTGTTCACTACCCTCTCTGTGAAGAAGTACTTCCTCACATTTCACCTGAGCCTCCCCTTCCAGTTCTCGTGATCGTGCCCCTCGTGTTCTTGAGCATCTCTTCCTATTGAAATGCCACTCTCTTGTACCTTATTGATACCATTGAGGTATTTGAATGTTTCTATCATGTCTCCCTCTACCGTCTATCCTCTAGAAGTACATATTTAATTCCTTGAGTCTTTCCTATAGTGTTTCTTATGCAGTCCATGCACCATCTTGATTGCTCTCCTGTGTACCACTCCTACCCGATCTATGTCCTTCCTGAGATGGGTCCTCCAGAACTGGACACAGTACTCCAGGTGGGGCCTCACCTTCGATCTGTACCAGGGTAACACCACCTCCCTCTTTCTGCTAGTGATACCTCCCTATGCACCCAGCACTCAATTAGCCTTTCCTATTGCCTTATAACACTGCTTTGCTACCTTCATTTCCTCCAATATAATGACCCCGGTCCCTTTTCTGCTTTGTTGTTTCCACTGCCTCCCCAACTGGTACGATGCCCTTGGGTTCTTGTGCCCTATGTGCATAATTCTGCATTTTTAGAACTGAAACCTAGCTGCCATACCTTTGACAGTTCCTCTAGTTTACTTAGGTCTTTCCTCATTTTGTCTACCCCTCCAGGTATGTCCACTCTGTTGCAGTTGCAGATTTTGTGTCATCTGCAAACAGGCGTACTTTCCTTCCAGCCCTTCTGTGATGTTATTGATGAAGACATTGAAGAGGACTGGTCCTAGAACTGACCCTGGGTACCTCACTTGTTGCTGTTTTCTCACAGTGTACCCCATTTACCACCACCCTCTGGCTCCAGTTATCAGCCAGTTTTGTATCCAATTTACCACTTTTGGCCCCAGTCCCATGCTCTCCAGCTTGTTTACCAGTCTTCTGTGTGGAGTGGTGTTGAAAGCCTTACTGAGTCTGGGTGGCCACATCAGCCGCCTCCTGATCAATTTCCCTGGTCAACCAGTTGAAGAAATCAGTCAGGTTTGTCTGGCAAGAACCCCCTGTGAACCCATGCTGCCTTGAGCCCTGGAATCCATGGCCACAAGAATTCTCGATACTTTCTTTTAAGTGATTCCTTAAGTTTATCCACCACTGACGTTAGCTTACTGGTCTGTAGTTCCCTGCCTGCTCCTTATTGCCACTCTTGTGAAGTGGAATCACATTTGCCCTCCTCCAGTCCCTTGGTACCACCCCTGTAACCAGTGATTGGTTGAACAGGGCAGTCAGAGTACAGTGAGTTCATTCCTAAGTTCCCTCAGTATCCTGGGATCACCCGTCTGGCCCCATTACCTTATCCACCTTTAGATTCTCTAGTTCTTGAGAACTCTTCCTTCTAAGTGAGCTAGTATCTATCGCCTTGCATTAATACCTTTTACTTCTAACTGCAGTCCGTCACCCACCCTCTTTTGTAAATACCAAACAAAAGTAGTTGTTCAATATATCTCCATTCTTCTGGTCCTCCTCCTCACACACTCCCCTCTCCCTTATTAGTCTTACTATCCCTGCTTTGTTCCCCTCTTTTACACTTATATACCTAAAGAATGTTTTACCCCCTTTTAATCGACTTGCCCATGGTCTCCTCCATCTGTGCCTTAGCACTTCTAACTGCCTTTGCTGCCTCCTAAATTTCTCCTGATAACCTTCCAGCCCTCTTCCTCCTGTGTTGCCTTCTACCTTTTGAGCTACTTCTTTTACTTTTACTTTCGCTGCTACTTTTTGGAGAACCATCCTGGCCTCTTTTCCTTCTGTTTTTTGTAATCTGCCTAACACAGAGGTTTGTTGCCTTCTCAATGGCATTCCTTATTTCTGCCGACATTTCTTCTACCACCCATCAATTTCCTATTCTTGCTAGTGCTCTACTGAGGCACTCTCCCATTTTCTGAAATCCGGGACCCTTGTTTTCGTATGGTTTGTTTGAACCCAGTTCTGATCCCAAACCACACAGAGTGATGGTCACTTGTCCCCAGGTGGCTCCCCACTGTGCGTCAGTGATACTTTCCCCATTTGAAAGTACCAGGTCAGTGTATGGCTCTCCACGTGTGGTTTCACTGACCAGTTGCCTGGAAATGCCCCTGCAAAGAGTCTAGGATTTCCTATTTCTACCTGTTGCTGTGGCTGGAATGGAGTCACACTGTAATTATTTCGCACCAGCCTAACTGGTACCAGCAGAGTAACAACTCAAGTATGTGGGATACTAGGAAATATAATACTAGATATACCATATGGAAAGAACATTGGGTATATTTTACCATTTTAATCTTTCACATACAAACATGCAAAATTGACAGCAGAAACAGGCCTCATGGTCTATCGAGTCTGCTCAAGTGTGCAGCTAGCCCCTCATCACACATCTGCCCCTCCTGCCCCCCTGCCCAGTATTCTTATCCCTTACCCTGTCCCAACCCCTCTTGAACTGCCCCACCATCTTACATGACACTGTCTTGTCTGGTAAGATGTTCCATTTGTCCACCATTCTTTCTGTGAAAAATGTCTCCTCATCTCCCTCTTGAATCTTCCCCCTCCAGTCTCCAGTCCATGCCCTCTCATGTCCCTCCCCTTCTCATCTGAAAAATCCTTTCTGTGTTGGTCTTGTTTATCCCTGAGATACTTAAAGTTCTCGATCATATCCCCCCATCCCTCTGCTCCTCCAGTGAATACATATTCAGCTCTCCAGCCTGTCTTCATATGGCTTGCTCTCCAATCCCTGGATCATCTTTGTGGCTTTTCTCTGCACCCTCCAACAATCTGATGTCCTTCTTCAGGAATGGGTGCCAGTACTGCGCAGTGCTCAGGTGAGCCTGACCAATGACCTATACAGGGCAGGATAACCTCCCTCCTTCTGGAGAATCCCTCTCTAATACACCCAGCATTTTGTTGGCTTTTGCTGCCACCTTCCTGCACTGAGCAGAGTTGTTCATGCTCCCCATAATGATCACTCCTAGGTCCTTCTCTGTGGGCTCCCAACTGTACCCCATTCAGTGATAATCCCTCCACTGGTTTCGTACTAACATACATACTAACATACTATTTGCCAGCAGATTAGGCCTTATGGTCTATCAAGTCTGCTCGAACCTAGATCCTTAGTTGGTGCGAGACCCTCCATCCCTTATGCTCAGAAACCCCTATCATCCATCCCCACCCCGGGACAGGCCATCATCTGATACATCCACTTTCTGTGTCTGTCCCACCTTTCTTAAAGCTCTCCACTGTGGATCTCTGAACCAGCTCACCAGGCAGAGCATTCAAGGTCCACCACCCTCTCAGTGAAAAAACCTCCTCCTCTTCCCCCTCACCTTCCACCTTCCAACTTCAAACCATGCCCTCTGGTGATGCCTCCCTGCTTTAGTCTAAAGATCTCCTCCATGTTTACCCTATTTATTCCCTTGAGGTACTTGAAGACCTCAATCATGTCCCCTGTCTCTCCTCTCCTCCAATGAAAACAGGCAGAGCTCCTCAAGTCTGTCCTCGTAAGTCAAATCCCCTAGCCTCAGTATCATCTTTGTTGCCTCCTCTACCCCTCCAGGAGCTGTATGTCCCTCTTCAAGTGTGGTCTCCAGTACTGTACACAGTACCAAGGGTGTGGTCTAACCAGTCCATTGTACAGTGGCAGAATCACTTCCTTGCTCCTAGAGGTGATCCCCATGGCATGCATCCCAACATCCTGTTTGCCTTGCTAGCTGCTCCTGCACTGCTCAGTGTTATTCATACATGTATCCACCATGACCCCTAGGTCTTTTCCCCTGTTGAGGCTTCCAGCACCTCCCTCCCAGGGTGTACCTGTGTTTAGGGTTCCCCGACCAAGATGCAACACCTTGCACTTGGTGATATTGAAATTTAATTTCCATGTGTGAGCCCAGCTTCCAGGGTGTCCAGGTCCCTTGCAGGGCCAACCTCCCTCTTCTCCCTCAACTACTGCTCCCATCTTGGAGTCATCCATGAAGAGACTCATTTCACACCCTATACCATCCCTGATGTCTGATATGTATGCATTAAACAGATTGGACCCAGGACCCGAGCCCTGTGGTACCCACTACCAACCTCTATGGGGTTCGAGGCTCCCCACAGACCACTACTCTCTGGTCGTCCAGCTATCCAGTTTTCAATCCATCTGACCATCAAAGGGCCTACTCCTAACCCCATCAGTTTCTCCACCTGGCTCCTGGCTCTGAAGTACATATCCTGCACTTCTTGGCATTGAACCCCAACTGCCATGTATCCACTCACTCCTGCAGCTTAGTCAGGTTCTCCTGCAACCCCTTCCACCCTCCTTGTCATCAATCACAGCTTAGTTGGTATCATCTGCGAACAGGCTGATCTTGCTCTGGGTCCCTTGAGGATATCTGCAATAAAATCCCAAACAGCACTGGTCCCAGTACCAATCCTGTGGTGCCCTCTCATCACCACTCTTGGTGTAGGAGAGGTCCTCCACCACCACCACTCTTTGCTGCCTTCCCTTTAGCCAGTTTGTTCCATTTCACCAATTTTGGTCCTGCCCCAACATATCCCAGTTCCCCCAACCTCCCATGCAGCACTGAATCAAAGGCCTTGCTGAAGTCCAAATACAGAACATCCACTGCATGGCCCTTATCCAGTTCCGCATCACCCAGTCATAGTACTCTACAAGGTTTTGTCTGGCAGGATTTGCCACTATAAACCCATGCTGTTGACCATCCTGGAAACTATTTTCCTCTAAGAAGCTTACTAGCCTCTCTTTAGGATGGTCTCCATGAGCTTTCCACGATCAATGTGAGGCTCACTGGCCAATAGTTTCTGGTTCATCCTTTGGGGCGCTTTTGGATGGGCACCACATGGACCATTCTCTAGTCCTGTGGTACATATCTCATGTCCAGAGAGATATTGAATAGATCAGCCAGCCCCACCAGGAAATCTGCCAACTCCTTAGTACCCTAGGGTGAATACCATCAGGTCCAGGTGCTTTGTCCACCCTTAATGCCCTCAACCCATCTAGTACCCTGCTCTCTGTAACCTCTACATCTGTCTCCTTTCCCCTCCCTTGCCTGGGTATCTGCCCCCAACCCATCTCTTGCATGAATACAGAGCAGAAGTATTCGTTCAATGCCACTGCCTGCTAAGCCCCTTTCTCCACTCACCCCGTCCCCTTGTAATCCCTCACCAGCTGATCCTTGCTCTTTCTTCTCTCTCCAGTGTACTGGAAGAAGTCTTTTCTCGGCGTTTAATTCCCTGCACCAGTCTCAGCTCCTGGACACCTTGGCCATCCTGATCTGTCTGGTAACCTCCTGGACTTCTCCTTGTTTCATATCCTTATCACCACTCCCAGTTTCCTGTACTTTGAAACACTGCCCTCTTGGCCCTCACCCTTCGTAATCCCTCGTCAGCCAACTGGGTTTCTTTGCCCTTCCCTTCTTGCTTTCCTTCCTAGTGCAAGACTCCATTGCCTCTGCCAGCCCTTCCTTTATGATGTCCCATTTCTGGTCTGCATCCATGTGTGGTTGCATTCCTGCCAGGTGTCTGCCCAAAATGTCTCCCATCTTCTTAAAGTCCACCTCCTGAACTCAATCACCCTTGTACCCGTACTTCTGTTTGCCTCCCCATGATGAGCATTAACCACACGAACAGTGGTCACTCCAGCCAGTGGTTCCTCCACTTCCAGATTCCTTACAGCTTCCCATTATTCAGTCGTGATCCAGAGTCCTTTCTAACCATCGGCCCCTGGACCAGCTATGTCAGAAATCTGTCTTGAAATGCTTCTAGCAGGACCCACTCCTTGCACTCATGGTGGATGGTGTGCCCCATTCCACCCCAGTAGGTTGAAGTCCGCCACTACCACTGTGCTCCCTTACTGCAGACCCTCCTAATTTGTTCAGCTAATTCCCTATCCAGGTCAATCCCTGAGCCATTGGCCTCTACACCACCTCCATCTTCAGTGTCCTATTCTTTTGTATCTTGGAACTGCATCCATAGTGCTTCTCTCCTCCCTTCCTCTCTTATGCACTTTATCCTTCCTTACATTGATCTCACTCCTCCCCTTTCTCCTTAGCCTATCCTTTCTGAATAATCTTAACCCCGGGATCATCATATCCAGTCCTGGTACTGGAAGGCCCACGTTTCTGTGATGGCCACAATGTCCACCCCTTCACCATCAAGAGAGCCTGTAACTCCGCTGTTCTATTCCTTAGGCTTCTTGTATTCAGTGAGACCAATAGTGATAAAACAGTGCACTCTGGATATAGACAGTCGGTGCATCCAAGGCAGCCAGCCCAAGACAATCACAGCAAAGTAAGGTAAATGCACTCGCAGAAAGAAATGATGACAAAATGCTTTTCAATGTTAAAATTAAAGCTGTTTATTTTCCAAACAAGGGTGACGCTGCACAAATAACCCCAGCGCTTTGACCCTCCAGTCTGTCTCCTCCCTTTCTACCCCTATTCTTCCCCTTATCCCTCCCTGTGACGCTTCCCACTGCCTTTACCCATAAATAGGGGTGCGCTCACTAGGCCCCTCTGGACTCTTCCCATCAGCGGTCCCCTCACACCCCACCCCTAGTTTAAATCTACCTTGTTGATTTATACCTCTGCTTCCATTTTAGTACTCCTTCCTCTCCCTGCTCAAATGTAACATGTGCCCTGTGTATAGGTCACTATTGCCCCAGGTTCTGCCCCAGTCAGACACTAATCCATACTCCTGGTACAGCACCAATCCTTAGCCACTCATTGAACTCCTCTATCCTTTTTTCCTCACTATACCCACACATGGTACCAGGAGTACCTCAGAGAATGCCACCGACTCCCCAACTCCCTCACATTGCCTACCCAACTCCTCAAAGCTCCCCTGCTACCAATCTCTATCCAACTGCATCCAAATTAAAGATAGTTATAGATGCTCTTAAGCCTCCTCCTGCACTTATTTCCTTATGAACATCCACCTTGAACCAGTGCTCGACAGGACGTGAAACCATGCAGTTATTCTCAAACTTTCTCCTGTCCTTACCTTCTGTATCTATATCCTTTCCTCTACTCTTTTCGTCCTCGCCCACCTCTTACCATTCATTAGCTACCCTTCCATCTTTTCTACTACTTCCTCCTGTTAGTTTTAACCCTCCCTTTACTTAACTACTCTCTCCTGTCTCGCACAGTCCCCACATTATCTACTTAACTACTCTTATCTAACTAATCTCTCCTGTCTCGGAACAGTCCCCACAGTTTCTACCAGTCTCTATCTCATGCTAATAATTCCCATCATGCACTGTCGTAACTGAGCACCTGGTAATACATGAACCTTACTATACCTCCTTTTGGTATGATGTACTTACATGAACTGATGCATTTTAATCTTACAGTATGTGTACTGTTTCTTTTTGCTGTTTATATGTCGCTTCTTTTATACTAAGTCTCCTGTGTACATGATTTAGGACCTCCTTGTCAATGAGCTTGCTCAATGGAGTTTTCCTGCAATAAACCTGAACTTGACTATCATCTCCCCACCAGGTCATTTGTACCCACTTGCATCACTATGAGGGTTTCTCCCTCCCCATTTGTGTGCACTTGAGAAATGCCTGCCCCCCTCCTGCCTGCAGTCAACCCAGGAATAGCCTCGACCCAGATGTGACTGTGCATTTTCCAATTCTGCCCCATCTTTCAGTATAGAACCCCCAGCACTAGTACCCTCCATCTTCTTGTCCCATAACCCCCTCCTCCTGTTTTCACTGTCCACCTTTCCAGAGTCCACACTGCCCTGATCCTTTTACCTCTATTTGCACCATTTGCGACTCTACATCTTCCCCTCCATTTCACCTCTCCCTCTCCTCTGCCTCTAGCCTGCTATTCCCTCCCCTTCTTCCTTTCCCAGCCTGACTCCTGGTCCTTCACTACCCTTCTCCTCCCTCCCCCATGATCTCTGACACCTCCACACCACCTCCGATGCCAGCACTGCAAACCTATTACTTGCTACCCCAACAGTGGTGCCCATCTACTCCTTCCCCACCCTGAGCCTTTCCTCCACTTGCTGACCCTCTGTTCTTTCACCCCACCCCTCCCTACATCCTCATGGGATTTAACACTGCTGTCCCCTTCTGCTTCTCCCAGCTACTCCTCTCCGGGTCCCTCCTGCCCCAGCCCCCACTCCTCTCCTGCTCCTCCAGAGTCCCTGTACCTCCTCTTCCAGTCTCCTCAGTCTGTAACAAATTGGACAACCTCCCAGTTTCCATAGTATAATAATCCAAACAGCCACCCTACAACCATTGCACCTACTATCCTCCTGTGCCTGCCACCCTCACTCCATGGTGCCCCATTCCATCCACTATTCCGATGTCTCCAGCCTCCACCTTATTCCAAGCCCCTCCGCCCCCCCGTGATCCCCCACAATGCCCAATTTTCCTTCACTCCATAATTCACACTTAACTTAATGTAACCTCAGTTCCTTATCACACAGTCTGTATAGTAATAGCTAGATATCATATGTGACCCTACTAGCTTGATCTGAGTCCTTCATCACCACCCTGTCCCCAGCTTGCTAGCTCAGTAACTCTAGTTAACACATTTATACATGACCTTGTCAGTTTGAACTTTAGACTTTCAATTTTTTTTTTTGCCAGCTATCACCAAACTCAGCCCTAGTCATGGCCCCCGTCACGACTGCACCCACATGAGCGCTCTCTCCTTATGCCCCTGGTTTACCCCACAGTGAGGTCGTAGCACTTACCAGTGTGATGAACATCAGTTCTGGTCAGGAGCCTGCCTGGGAGCACATTGAGGTGGTGAGGAGGGCTTCATGGAGGTGCTGGCTGGAATTTTCTTGTCCTCAAAGGACATTATTTCCTCATGTCGGGGACATGCAATGACGTCCCTGCATCTGCCCCCGCCCCAGATTTCCTGACGCCGGCTGTGTAGAAGCCCCGCCTCCGCCCAGGAGTCTTGTGTGCACTGGACATCTGTTCTCTCCCAGGAGAAGGAGAGCTGTCCTGAGGACACCCATCCATCTCCCCCGGCCGGCCCTCCAGCCACCCAGGTCCATTCCCAAACTTGGGTCGCCAGCGCCGCAAGCAGAAATCCCACCACTGCGCCCGATGGGCCAGCAGACCTTCAACTTTAAAATATGTAGTATGGGCGGCCCGATGGCACTGAGGGGCTGAGGCACTGGATGCCTTACCTTGCGCCACGCCAGCTATCCATCTTTGGGAACAAGCACGGGCCACCAGGGGTTGGCAGGGCTGGAGAAGGATTGAGCATCCAGAGGACTACTCTCTGTCTCCAGGAGGGGGTACTGATCCCCAGTGGAGACTGGGTGCAGTGCACCAATGCTGCAAAAGAAGTGCGAGGGGCAGATGCGGGAAGAGGCGTGTGCGGATGCATGTCGCTCCTTCCACTGGCATCATTGCATGTCCTCCTCACAGTGGAGAAGAAGAAAAATCTATCTCGGCAGTATGAAGGTTCCACAGCACCGCCACGGTCGCACACAATCTAGCTCCTCCTGGGTCCACCTCCAGGTCTCCACAGTGGTGGGTAGCACCCACTGTGATGCAGCCAGAGTGGTTGTGACACAAAGGTTTAAGCTCTCTCCATAACTGGGGCAGCAGCCGTGAAGGTTAGGTGGAACCAAAAGTGCACACAAAAGCAGAGAAAGTAAAAAATAAACTAAAAAAAAATGTAGTTACCTCCTTAACTCAAGCTTGTCAGTTTGAATTTCAAACATGCAACTTTAAAACATTTAAACCCTAAAATCCAAATAGTAACAGCTTGAGTGTCTAAACTTTTCACCACCTGACTATTAGCTTAACGAGTTAGTTCATTTGGGCAGTTTGCAGCACCCCAAGCTCATCCTCACAATCTTCAAGCCCAACCCCCAGTGGCTTTCCAGTATTTAAGAAAGGCTGGTAGTGGGGGCTTTTACTCCAGTCGGAAACAGTCCTCTTAAAAATCAGTTACAGAGTTAAAGAAAGCTTTAAGCTACTCCCAAACCAACTGCAAACTCACAAAACAAAATCAGTTACAGTGTTAAAGAAAGATTTAAGATACTCCCAGACCAACAGTTACAACAAAATCAGTTACAGAGTTAAAGAAAGATTCAAGCTACTCCCAAACCAACAATTACAACCAAAAAATCAGTAATGGGGGCACTAATGAGCAACTGAATAGACCAGACACATACCTCCGGAGCTCTAACATAGAAACATAGGAACATAGATTTTGACGGCAGATAAGACCGCTTGGCCCACCCAGTCTGCCCATTTCCCTACCTATTGGATAAACTGCAGATCCTAGTTAACCAGCAGCCTACTTCCTCCTACCCCCACCCCCAAGAATTGCCTTATGACTGTCCCATGCATGCTTGAATTCCACCACTGTTTTTGACTCCATAACCTCCTCGGAAGGCCATTCCATGCATCCACAACCTCTCTGTGAAAAAATACTCCTTAAATTACCTCTGAGCCGCCCCTGCTTCTCTAGCTCTGCACTATGAAGTTTAAAATCTGTAATTCCAGCGGTACTATAAACACTCATTTTGGCTATTCTGACGATTCATAGTCCAATGACCATGGATGAATATCTGACTTTGGGAAAATCGTCCCGTCAGTGGCTAAAGCAACAAAAAGGTCAGTCCCAAGACAGCATGGCGAGTGGCGGCATGACCCCTATTTCCTTATCAGTGGCCGAACTTGTGTTACTGGGAAAGACTGTGGTGGAGCAGGTCCTGAAGGGCTGAGTCCATGCCTGGACCAATTTGAGGACAAAACTGGCACCCTTGCCTCGAACTCAGCCAGCAATCGAAACAAATCCTGGAGCTGCAGCAGAAAGTATCAGACCTAGAGGACACAGTGCTACCTAGTAGAGAAAATGGAGCAGCTCGAGTGGGAATTGAGGCCTTAAAGGACTCCCTCAATTACTAAGAAAATTACAACTGGAAGAGTAATCTCCAGTTCCGAGGTTTACCAGTGGTTAAGGAGGGAAGCAGCTCAAATTCTGTGCAGAGGAATTGCGAAGCTGTTTGGGATGGAAGTTAAGGGAGGGAGGGAGGCTTAAAATAGAAAGAGCTCATCGAGTCCTAGCACCCAGGCCTCCTGCAGACCAGCCACTGAGACAGATCATCTTCAAGATGCATCCTACGGTGATCCAGGCCTTCATGACTTCTTATTGGGCTAAAAAGAGCTGCTGTACAATGGGGCTAAACTCACAATTCATCAAGACCTTTCAGTAAGGGTGCAGAAAAAGGCAACAATTTAATCCCTGCATGGATCTCCTGAGAGAAGAGTTGAGTTCTTTTGTAGCCTTCCCGTGGTCATTCGAGTGAAGTCGAAGGCACTAACTACTCGTTCTGAGAGCCAGAGAAGCTTAAAAGATTTATTGATGACTGGGACAGGAAGAATTCTGTTAAATGAGGGCATATCAGACGTTTTATTCACACAGTTCAACATTTTTAGCTCCCGACTGACTGCTCCCTTTCAGGCTGATCTGTACCCTTGCAAACAACACCCCAGTGCCTTAGAACCCACGTTTGGACATTTGGAAATCCCAGGCAACCCGCAGTGAACTGAATAATTAAGATGAACTGATGAACTATGAGGCTTTGCTTTTATAACAAGGATGAAGTTTCAGTTCAAGCCCTGTGTAAGGAGATCCAGAAGCTACCCAAAGGGCCTAGATAATTGAAAACAATCCCACCCTACCAGACGGATGTTAGAAGAAACCTGATACAGACACTGCCTGCTACTGTTATGTGGGATGTTGGTTTTGCCAATGGAAAGGACCCAGATACACACTGAACTGAAAAATAGTCACCAGACCAACTGGACATGGAATATCAGGTCAGTGGGGCGGGAATGACATGTGGTTTTGGTGTGTGAGCCTCTTCCCTTTTCGGTGCTGGCCTCGGGGTGGGGGATACAGTTAAAGCAGCAATTGCTGGAATGCGGGAGGGAGGAATCAGTTAACAGTATTGCAGTAATGTTGGGGAGTTGGCTTGAAGGGATGAGGACTGCTGGGGTCAGGGTCATCGCAAATGAGGATAGGGGGACAAGAGGCCGGATCTCAATGGTTCCTGGGGCAAATTCAGAGCTTCGTACCCAGAGCCAGGGGAGCAGCAGAGGAGTGCATTAGCACACCACAGAGTGAAAACATGATAACCTGAAAGCCCCTGTTATTAGAGAGCTGGAAAGCTATATGGTTAAGTAGTACAGAGGAAGAGGGCATTAGAGGACAATAGATAGAACTCAGTACAGTGAGTTCACACAAAGGTTTTACTTAGAGAAGGAGGATCAAGAAGAAGTTAATACAGAAGATCAGTTGAAAGTTTGTAAAGATGAACCAGATGGGGGTGAGGGAGGAGGGTGGGGGAGAAAAGGACACTGTTGTTTGGGGTTAAAGTTTTGAATGTTATGTTGGTTTTGGCATTTCTATTTTCTAAAGTTACAGTTATGATATATTTTCATCATTCTGCCAATGTTTTATACTGCACATGGATTAACACCAGGTTTGGTACTCAGGAAAATACAATGGGTGAAACCGCCCATTGGACCTAACAACTTACTAAAATGGCTACCTTAAGAGCCGATATAATAATTGCATGGAGCATAAGGGTTCACTTCACCAATAAATGCTGCTTTAAAGAAGAAATCCACCCAAGTAGCCTTACTGCAAGAAACACACCTGACCTCAAAGGAGCATGCCAAGTTAGTAGGGGTGGGTGGGAGCCTGCTACACAGCCTCTTACACATCCCATAAATGGGGGTGGCAATACTACTAGATAAAAATTTCCCATAGAGGTCACTCAGTGGTGAGAGACACCTCGGTGGACAGATATATTTTGTTACAGGAAAGATAGGGGGACAGGTAAGCATGCTTAGGAGTATATATGCACCATCTATATTTGAATCTGCATGTTATCAGCAGATATTAGATGTGATTCATAGACAGCAGTTCTCAACCTGATACTCGGTGGGATTTTAACTGTATCATTGATGTGGGCATGGATTATTCGTGTAATAAGAAGCAATCTAATAGGGTCACGAAAGCATAAGCGAATGGACTGCTAGACCTAGATCTACTGGATAGCTAGAGGATGGCAGATCCAGGCGTTAGGGAATACACCTTCCACTCCTTGCCCTATGACATGTGTCCAGATTGGATTATGTATACATTTCCAGCACATTATATGAAAGGGTGATGGACGTCTATCATGGCCCAATAGGTATCTCTGACCATTCCATGGTACAGTTAAAATTAAAACTAGGAACCAGGGAGCCTTATAGAGGCAGCTGGCATTTCCTACATACTTACTAGTGAAGGAGGAATTCAGGGATTACTTAAAGGAGCAGTGGGACAATTATATCACAACAAATAAAGGGACAGTAGAATTGCAGAGGACCCTATAGGAGGCTGGCAAAGCTTATATGAAACGAGCAATCATTAGTTATATGATTAAAATCAAAAGGGAAAGACATAAGAAAATTGAGGCTGTGGAATGATTGGTGAAAGATCTAGAACAGCTGGTGAACAAAAGAGAGAGAGGAATAGAAGAGACAGCTGAAACTAGCTAGAAGCCTTAAATAAGTGCTAAACAGGAGATCCAGACCAGATTATTCTTTGCCAAACAAAGAATATGAATGAGGCAACAAACCTGGCCACTATTGGTAAAACTCATTGGGGGATGGTCCCACACAAGGTAGCAGCTATTAAGAACCAACAGGGAAAGGTAGTGCATGATAATCAGAGCATTCGGAATGCTTCAAGAATTGTTATAGTGCATAATACCAAGCAGAATGTAAAGGCACAAAAGAACTGACACAAAACATTTTGAAGAACATGCATTTTCCTAGTTTAAACAGAGGCACAGAGAGGTATGCTCGAGGCAGAAATCACTACTTCAGAAGTCATAAAGGCAATAGGTAGCTTCAAGCCGGGTAAGGCAGGGGTCCAGACAGTTTGGGGCAGAATATTACAACATTTTAAAAGAAACCCTTGTGGAACAACTGAGAGCACTCATAGAGGAGGCTAGAGGGCGGGGGCTTCCTAGAACATGCCTGAGGCAGACATATGTCTACGGAAGCCTGTCAAGGATGGCACTGAATGTTCGTCATACAACCCATCTCTCTGCTCAACTACCACTGTAAAATCCTAAATTGCCTTGTATGTATCTTGTAAGTTCTGTACTCTCCCGGTCGCTCCTGAAAATAGGCATATACATTTGTCTAGTGTACCTACCCGTTAACAAAAAGCTAAATAAAAATAAATAATAAATAAAATCATAGCTAAGGTATTGACTCTCTGACTGGAATCAGTGCTCCTTGTAGTGGTGCATCCCAACCAGGCGGGTCTGTGAAAGGTAGGCTTTTCCTACCATAATATGAGAAGATTACTTAATGTAGTGCGGTGGTGTACTGGCATCTGGCCAGACCTGTGTGCTGACTATGGATACTGAGAAAGCATTCTATAGAACTGAATGGGATTACTTATTCAAGCTATGTGTAGATTTGGGCTGGGAAATGGGTTTGTGACTCTGGTAAAATGTTATACATGGAACTGAGGGCAAAGGTATTAGCGAATGGCATGCCCTCAGAGGAATTCAAATTATTTAGGGGTACTAGGCTGAGGTGCCCCCTCCCCTCTTCTTTGCCATAACTATTGAACTGCTGGCCATCAAGATATAGGGAGAGAAGAAATAAGGGGATCCCAGGGATTAAGGGACCACAGTATCGGTTCACTCTTTATGCAGATGACCTGTTGTTTTTGTTACACACCAGGGAATCAATACTCTCCTCCAAATCATTAAAGAGTTCACTAGTTTCTCAGGATATAAGCTTAATCTTCAAAATCAGAGATAATGTACCGTACCTATGAGGGAAATGGATGGCATCCCTAACCATGCTTGGGATCTAAAACAGAATGAAGGATAACTTTCATGTACCTAGGGATTAAGGTGGGTGGGTCATTAAATAAGCTATACAGTTAGAACTACACCCCTGTTCGACACAATTATAGCAGACCTTGCAACATGGAGGGCCCTTCCAATATCATGGTGTGACTGCATCAATTTAATAAAAATGAATGTACTACCAAGAATACTTTACACCATGCAGATGGTTCCGATATGTCCCACAGCCGGGATATTCATAGACTAGAAAAAGGGTTTGCAGACTTTATTTGGTGAGGAAAAGGTCCAGAATGAAGTTAGATAGGCTAAAGGCCACTAAAGAAAGGGGGAGGACTTGAGTTTACGGATATTAGGAGGTATTTTTGGCTTTCCAGTATAGATACTTACATAACTGGGTAAACAGAGGGAGGTAGCCTCTTGGCTGGAATTGGAGGAAAAAGTTGTCCTGGCAGGATAACAGCATACCTAACCAAGATGAGGCACAGGGCATACAGACAGCTTCTTAACCTGAATCCTCTAGTACTGTCGATATTGGATGCCTGGGAGGTAATTAAGAGGAGGAGGGGAGCTGCAGGAGATCACACCTTGTTAGCACCATAGCCAGAAACCCAGAATTCTTACTAAGCTTTGAGGACCCAGGTTTTGCAGCATGGGAGGAGAAGGGCATCCGATGTATAGGGATCTGTACACTAGAGATGGTTTGCACACTTTTGAGGTGGTGAAGGAGGCTTTAGGATTACCAGGAGCATCTGTTCAGGTATCTGCAGGTTAGAAATGATTTCAGTAGTTTAAATAGGACAACCATGGAAAAGTCCTAAATAGAGGCAACAGAACAAGAAATATTTAAACGCTGTGACAGGAAAAGGTCTTAATGGGGAGAGCTACTAGATTGGACAGAGTATACTTCCTGACCATTCCAGGAACATTAGATCCCAGTGGGAAGTAGACTTATGGATTCACATAACAGACGAGAACTGGAGCACAATATCATCCCATATGGGCCTTCTACTATGCAACAGGTATAAGGAAACACAATATAAATTCATCCATAGGCTGTATTACCCACAGTGTGGTTCAAAAATTCTACCAGGGATCTCAGACAAGTGCAGGATGTGTATAGCAGCAAAGGTTACATACTTTCATTACTTCTGGGCATGTCTGAAACTGCACTCTTATTGCAGAGAATTGCACAGGAGACATCTCAGATTTGGAACAGGGGGTGGAATTTTCACCAATCTCTCTCCTTTTGGGTTGGAGGTGGGAGGAGGAGGGGGTGGAATGGGACCTGTATCCCAGATGGGTATGGGTGACCCTAGTAGTGGGCAGGCAGATAATTCTAAACACTTGGGTCTGGTACATCACCCACATCCCAGATGTGGAAGGGTTTACTAGTGTCTATGGACAGACTTACATATGCTCTGAAAGGCAAGGAAGAAAGATTCCTGTCAGAATGGGTGGGCTTTATTAAGTCCTACTTTTCTTGGTGTAGAATCACAGATTCTACATGAAGTGGATGTGGCGTAAGATGTAAAATCACCCGGCAAGGGGGAGTCAGGAGTACAAGCAATACATAAAGGAAAAATTACCCTAAGGGTCATACCATACCTATACATAGCATTTTTTAAAATCAGTGGCAGAAATCTGAAAGTAAAAAGTATAACTTGTTTAATGGCAGAATTGTTTTCTTTCTACAACTTTCTCCTATCATCTTTCTTTTCAAACTCCTATGGCAATCTGTCATTTCTAGAGTGGATTCTACACTGTGCTAATATCATTAATTTTTATTAGAAAATGTGATGGACGAATACCAATTAATAATTTTATTTAGACAGCAATTAATTGCTTATATCCTTAAGGGAAATTAATAGAAATGATTGTCAGCCTGATCTCAAGGCTTATATGTATGTAAGTTCTGATGTCACTAACTTGAGAAGTAGGATATAAAACAGTGTAACTTATACACCTATCTGTTCTATTTGAAAATCAAAAAATTACACAAAAATCAGTTACAGAGTTAAAATTCAAGATACTCCTAAACCAACAGTTGCAACAAAAAAAAACAGTTACAGAGTTAAAGAAAGATTTAAGCTAATCCCAAATCAACAGCAAAATTCACCCTCTTATCTCTCCAGCAACAATCCTCCTGAAAATCGGTTACAGAGTTAAAGAACGCTTTAAGCTATTCTCAAACCAACAGCAAACTCACAAAACTCAGCTACAGAGTTAAAGAAAGATTTAGCTACTTCCAAGCCAACAGTTACAACAAAAATGACTTACAGAGTTAAAGAAAGATTTAAGATAATCCCAAATCAACAGCAAACTCACCATCCTACCTCTAGCCACAGCAAGCAGCATGAACAGGCAAAATGGCTCTGTGAACATTTAAATAGAAATTCAAACTGAATTCCAAACAAACTTGATTGGCTGCTCTGACTCTAGGCAAATAATCCCTCCCCACTTACTCCAGCCAGCACCAGTCCTCCTGAAAATCAGTTCCAGGGTTAAACAAAGCTTTAAGGTACTCCCAAACCAACATCAAACTCACAAAAATCAGTTACAGAGTTTAAGAAATATTTAAGCTACTCCCAAACCAACAGTTACAACAAAAAAAAAGTTACAGAGTTAAATAAAGATTTAAGCTAATCCCAAATCAACAGCACAGCTCACCCTCCCTCCTACTTCTCCCACAGCAAGCAGAATGAACATTTCCAAGTACAGCAGTACCCAATACTGTTATAAACAAGCATTTCTCAACGCCGAATGTTGTCACGCTGATTGGCAGTGGGAGTGAGTGAGCTATAATCGCATAGTGCTGTGATTTTGTGAATGTGTCTCAAAGGTGACTTTGTACAGTGAGCACGCCATTGTGTGCCACAGCTGGAAACACGCTTTTGGGCAGGCTATGAAAATGGCAGCTGGACTGTTGATAAGGAGATGTGCACAAATGCCAGTGGTGAAAATGGGGCATGAAAATATTGGCAGATTGACAAAGTTACAAGGGTGCGTGAAACTGCTCAATCGCACGCTTGCAACACAGTCACTGTATGGAGTTTCGCACCAGATTTTCAACATAGGCATTTTAGGA
Organism: Neoceratodus forsteri; assembly: GCA_016271365.2. NCBI lineage: Eukaryota > Metazoa > Chordata > Ceratodontiformes > Ceratodontidae > Neoceratodus > Neoceratodus forsteri. The sequence continues at coordinate 1,375,424,469 of CM028132.1, read as the reverse complement.
CCTCTGCTCATGAATAGTGTCACTGTCATTTCCTCAAACTGTCCCAAAACTGATTTCACACAGTGGCCATGCAATTCTGTGCCAGGCGTATGAAAACACATTTCAGGCAGCGGTGTTCATAAGATATGGAAAATGGCAGTAATGAACAGCTGGAGTGAAAGTAGTACAAATTCACAAAGTCATGAGCGTACGTGCAAACTGTGCAACGACGCTCATAAAACACTCATTTTATTGACTTTCGTTCCCAAATTTTCAACATAGGCATTTTAGGGCATCTGCTAATGAACAGTGTCACTGTCATTTCATCATGTCTCAAACATGGACTTTCCACAGTGACCACGCTATTCTGCACCAGAACTGCGAAACAGATTTTGGTCAGGATGTGAAAAATGACAGCTGTACTGTTCATTAGGAGATGCAGAACAATGGCACTGTAGAAAATCTGGGTGAGAATATTAGAAGTTTGCAAATGTACGAGTTACAGGCAACTGCACAACGCACCGTAATACAGTCATTTTATGGAGTATTGTCACAACTTTCAACACAGGCATTTTAGATCGCTCATGAACAGTGTCACTGTCATTTTGTAATGTGTCCCAAACACTGATTTCGCACAGTGACCATGCTATTCTGCGCTGGAAGTGCGAAACACATACGGCAAGGATGTGAAAATGACAGCTGTACAGTTCACAAGAAAGAGTGGTAAAATGCCAATGTTGAGAATGTGGCATGAAAATATTGCAAATGTGCTAACCTACGTGTGTTGTGCAGTTGCTATGCATGCTCGTAAAAGTCATTTTGGATTTTCCACCAAACTTGCAACATAGGCTTTTTAAGAGCCCTCTCATGAACAGTGGCACTGTCATTTTGTTACTGTCTTGAAAGGTGATTCCGCACAGTGACTGCGAAATCACCTTTCGGGACCGAATAATGCCATGAGAGTGCAAGCATTCATGAGAAGGGGTCCCAAGAACCCCATGTTCAAAATTTGGGCCAAAATTCACAAAATTGCCTGAGATATGCTTTAAAGTTGAAAACCCTATTCATTCCATTATACAGCTTACTGGCATTTCTTCAGTTCACAGTCGGCTTTGAAGAGTGCAGATGTGTTTCCAGTCCACTGAAGATCGTCACGCTGGACTCCGCAGAGTAAGTATGGAGTGAGGGTGGTGAGGGAGACAGGGTGCGCAGTGGGTGGGTGGGTGCGGGTGGGGAAGAGGCATCGAGACTCGAAGGACCGTTTTCATTTTACAGGTTAAAAACAGAAAAAACATTGCAGGATAGTTTTGTTTATTAGGGCATTTGGCACGCTGGGGTGGGTTCCCAGCATGCCACCTAACTGTTTGGGGGGTATCAGTAGCCAACGGGATTGGGCACTCGCGGCAAAACAACACTGGGGATTTATTCTGATGGGATTGGACACCCCATTGACACAAAGAAGAGAAAGTGTGGTGAGCCGAGGTGATTGGGCAACCCTCGGCATTAAACAATTGAGGGGTGCTTTTATGCCGACAGGAGTGGGATCCCCATCGGGTACATTCATAGGGGCAGGGGCAGCCAACAGGGTGATTGGGCACCCCGGCGTCAACAGTTCTATAGCCAGTGTCCGCCATGTACATAATAGCGGCCAGAGCACAGCAAGAAAAGGACCCCCTCGTCTGACGAGCTTTGCTCGAGATTGCAGCGGACCTTTCTTAGATGTGCTCGCCCATTATGTATGCATGGTATGGCGCCGCATGCAGGCTGATTGGGGAATGCGGACACCTACTGGTGCATGCCCTGCATTCGCTCAACAACAACCGCGACTCTAAAGCTGCACTGTCCCACAATGTTGGCTGTGCAAACACGCCAACATAAAATGCCCTTTCTTCAATATTGTCTCCATCTACAGGATTTGCAGTATAAGAAATAAAAACTGCAGCAGGTAGAGCAGATGGGCAGAGTTCAAGGCTGGGGTGATTTAATCCAAACTGCACATGGAAATAATGGGACCATTTTGTGATCACATCTTTCTCATTTTAATATGCCAACTGCAAATCCCTGTGCACACTGACAAGACACTCGAGCTAACTGCATGTACAGTTTACATACACAAAAATTAAAAGTGGAAATAAAATGGAGTACTTCTTCAAAAAGACTGGGATATCAATGACGGAGTGTGACATAAAAGCGAGTTGGGCTTCAGTTTGTTCCATCTTAAGCCAGTTCAGCTCCTGGACTGTGCTGAAGAAGAAGAAGTTAAGAGTATCTGAGTATCAGGACAACCCATTTTAACAGCATATCATTTTCTGTTCAACAGCCAAGCTTTTCAGAATAGTTCTTACATAGATGCTATGCAAGGGAGAAGCAGTGAGTAACTGTGATAGTGATTCCAAAGTCACAAATCATTTTCAGAAGCTTCAATACTATAGAACAAGAATTTTTGACTTAGTCATTATAGTACAGAGTTGCGAACCTTGGATCCATGGTTTGAATCTCACAGCCGCCACTTACTTTACTTAGAGGGTGACCCTGAGCAAGTCACTTTCAGTGCTAATGTGCCATGTAACCCCCATGGGGCTTACCTTTAGGCCGTGTCCAGACTACAACACGGTAAGTTGTAACATTTCACAAAATGTTTTGCACTTACTGTCTAGCAGCGTCCTGATTTCGCTCTGCAGTGTTGTGGCATGGATAAAACACCTGTGCTGAAATAGAGCTCTGATCCCGCTTAGAGGGCTGCCAAACACATTTTGAGCTGAAAGCATCCCATAATGCTGGGCAGCTGGAAACTGAATCAACTATGGAACTGTGCTTGTTAATCCGGACTGCCAGATAACATGGTGGTTGCCTTAAAACCGATTCAAAATCTGTGTCAGTGCCTAAGTCTTACCAAGGCTTTGACAAGTTTTTGATTCCATGATTGAATCCATTTGTAGTGTGGATGCGATCCATGTTACACAGACTTAAAACAATTTAAAATACTTAAACCGTTTTAGGCTGTGTAGTCTAGACTGGGGCTTAATAGGCTCACAAAGTCCTAGCCTCATCTCTTCCAGATTCTTCACCCTCCATCCCATCAAGATTTCCCACACGGGACAAGGTGGACAGCAGCAGGAGTCCTGGGGATTTAGGCCTGTCTCTCCCTCCTGAACTTCACAACTCATCACCACCACCATCTCCTAAATTACCAGCCCCCAACACTACACTGCAGGGGAGACATGGTGCAGGAATGCCATTGGGCACCAGGTTTAAGTGCACTGACCCTAGGACAGGCAGTGGGGTCGACATGATGATCAATATCCAGCATGTAGAGTGCCATGCCTTTCTGACCCCAGAGCAGGTCATGGGGTCAGGAGCAGAGGAGCTGCCAATGATGTAGAGTGCTATACTTTATCATGCATGGGCAAATTGGTGGAGGGCCACAGGAATAGAGCTGGAACGCTGTTACGCAAACAGGCAGAGAGCAGCTGCAATCAAAGCAGCAATCTGGACCCCAGGACAGGCAGCAGTGTTGGGACAGATGAAATATATGCCTATCAGGGACTTCCAATACAGCGGCAGGAGCTCCCTAATGGAGGGTTACCTTTTGCTCCTAGCTGGGCCTGTGAAGAGAATGGGACATTAGTGATGCACATTCTACCAGTGAAAATAACAAAGCTAGGCCTGTGGAGTGAAAAGAATTGCATTCTCCACAACTTCACTACTCGGGCATTGGTTCCAGTTGGTCAGTGAGAACCTGCCACCAGTGCAGATACATAAACAAGCTGTGGTTCATTCAGATGATACGGAGGAAGAACTTAACAGCCCTACTTGACAGACCAACTATGCCATAGAGCTGGAACTCATTCCTGCAGTAAATGTTCCATCTATGGCTACAGAGGCTCTACCTAACCAATGTTCAAACACCAGAGAAATCACTAAAGACTCCCACAAAGAGTGATTGCCAACAGTGTGTTCTTGTATTTGTTTTTCTTATTGAGAAGTGACCATTGTTAGTCTTGGTCATCAACGATTTCATTTTTTCCCATTGTCTTCATGATTGCATGCCTCAATGCACCAGGAGGATGTGATTATCATTCTGCTGTGACAGGGTTGGGCCCACCTTGGGCAGCTCCCCAGTATTTCAACCACCCTTGTTTCATCCTCTCAAAGTTCACCTTTCATTTATTTATTTATTTCATGATTGGGAAACAACCTTTGAGTATGAACTCTATTAAAAAGGTTCCACGTCAGGTATATAATACAAAAATACAAATGCAGACAATAGCTAAAGAACTTAAAAATTAGAAAACTGATTTTAGGTAAGATATAGCTGTTGCAGTTATAGGTTCCATTCTTAAGTGCTTTGCTACAATAATGAAGGAGGAGAGGAGAGGAGGTTAGATTGTTAGTAGGTAAAGGGGTGATAGTAGAAGATATAGGACAGGAAAGGTGAGTAGTCCCAGTAGACCTTTGTCAAGGAAGCAATTGGGGAAGTAGTGCATGGGTGTGTGAGTGTGTGAGCAGGAGAGAGAGAAAGAAGAGAGATGGAGAAAGAGAGGAGTTAGTGGGATGGAATGGGAAATTGGGTGACAGAGAGAGAAGAAAGAGGGAAAGGAGAGAGAGAGAGCACTAGAAGGAGAGGGAGGAGGAGAGCAAGAGAGTGGGGACAGAGAGTGGTGGAGGGAAAGAGCGTGGGTAGGGAGGAGCTTTGTTCTTAGTTAGACTGCACCTGAAGTACTGCATGCATTACTGGCACCCATATCTGAAGAGGGACATTAAGTTACTGGAGGGTGCAGCAGTGACAGAGATGATCAAGGGCTGGGGACCTACCATACGAGAGAAGGCTGAGGGAATTGAACGTGTATTCGCTGGAGGAGAGGAGAGGAGAGATGGGGGATATGATTGAAACCTTCAAGTACACAAAAGGAATAAACAAGACAGGTATGGAGGGCTGTTCAAAGTAAGGAGGAGAGAGACACCGGGGCCATGATATGAGACTGGAGGAGGAAGGTTCAGGAGGAAGATGAGGAGACACTGTTTTACAGAAAGGGTAGTAGACAGGTGGAATGCGTTACTAGTGGGCGTGGTATCGAGTAGAACAACTGACTGCTTCAAAAGAGGCTGGGACAGGACAGGGGAGGGTCAAAGGAGGGAAGGGTGAGGGAGCAGAATAAGGGTGCTTGCTGCACATTTGAGCAGACTTGATAGACCACTAGGCCTTTATTTGCTGGCAAATTTCATATGTTTGTATGTTTGTTACCCTCTTTAAGTGTGTTGTTTGAACCCTTGTTGGGTGGGACAGTTTTAACCAAACATTGCAACATGGGAGCTGTGCATTTAGTCAGATGAAGATCAGAAGCCTGGTTGCCAGCTGCTGCCAGAAGTGACATTGTCATCCCTATGGATCAAGAGGGCAATCACCTGATGTCACTCCAGGGAGTGTCCAATGCCACAGAAGGGTAAGACAGTTCTTTGTTCTTGTATTCCAACCATTTATGTTCTTGGATTTAAAATACTACCCAGTGACTCTTTAAAGAGAACATAGTTATCTATTCATTCATTTGTTTATTTATGTGTTTGACAACTGGTAACCAGGAGAAGCACATTGAGCCAAGGTACATTTCCAGATGTGATCCAGGAGAGAGGCAACAGGAATTACAAAAAAGCAACCACTGTATTATGATAGGTACAAAATAAAGTAAAAACTGAGTACCGTTAAACATTGTGAACAAGCTCATGGAGACCATACTAAAGGAGAGGTTGGTGGAATATCTTGAGGAGCATGGTCTCCAAGATGCAAGGCAGCACGGGTTCATGGGGAAGATCGTGTCAAACAAATCTGATTTACTTCTTTGACTGTGTCACTAAGACAGTAGACAGGGGCTGGCCGGTGGTGCTGAGGGTTGAGGTGTGCTGGACGCCACACCTCGCGCCACACCAGCAACCAGGGTTTCGAACGGAATCAGGCCACTGGGGTTGGTCAGGAGGGAAGAGATTGAGCATCCGGAGGACTGCCTCTCTTCTCGGGAGGATTCTGGGGGATCGTCGCTGACAGGAGTGGCCTCTGGCGGTGGTCGGAGGTGTGCCAGGGAATGCGGCACCACGCAAGTGGGTGGAGCTGTGTTGAGCATCGGCACTCAGTGCCCCGATGCTATTGCACGACCGAGAGCTCTGGGGAAACCTAAGGACAAAAACCCTGACCCTGGAGATAGGTGATGGCACCTCACCCTGCTGAGCCACACTCCAAAGCCAGGCTTCACTCCTCACCTGGGCTGGGCCACTCAGCCGACACACTACATTCCCAGGTAGAGCTCCTGGGAGGATAGAATGGCCCCACCCTGGGAGGTGTAGAGCCGGGGCTCTGTTGAGCTGAAGCAAAGGTGAGCAGATTGCAGCTTCAGGCAGGAGGTAGAGCTCACAGGCAACGAGGATGCCTGAGAGAGTTCCCGGATGGTCGGCAAATAAACAAAGTCGACAAAAAAGAAAAGACAGTAGACAGGGGCCAAGCAGTAGACATCCTCTACTTTGATTTCAGCAAGGCCTTTGACTCTGTGCCTCACAAAAGGTTAATCAGAAAGTTGGTGGCTCTTGGAGTTGGGGACAAGATGGCAGATGGGTGTAAAACTGGCTGAAGGACAGAGCCCAGAGGGTGGTTGTTGGGGAGAGTTATCTGGCACCAGACAGGTAACCAGTGGGGTCCCACAGGCTCAGTGCTGGGGCCAGTGTTGTTCAATGTCTTCATCAGTGACACTGGAGATGGCATTAAGGGCAAAATGTGTCTATTCGTGGATGACACCAAACTCTGTGGGAAAGTGGACACAACTAAAGGGATACAGGACCTACAGAAAGATCTGGAAAAGCTAGGGAGGTGGTCCAGGATATGGCAGCTTGGCTTCAATGCCAAGAAATGCAAAGTTATGCATATCCTAGGACAGAGTACTACCTGGATGGAGTCCAGTATCTGCATCAGAGGAGGAGAAGGACCTGAGGTGATGATCACTAGTGACCTGAAGCACTCCTCACAGTGCAAGAAAGCTGCAGCAAAGGCAAACAAGATGTTGGGATGCATATCTAGGGGATCAGTAGTAGTAGGAGAGAGGAGGTTATACTGCCATTGTACAGGTCACTGGTAAGGCCGCATCTAGAGTATGGAGTTCAGTACTGGTGCCCACGCCTCAAAAGGACATTAACCACTGGAGAAGGTCCAGAGGAGGGCTACAAAGATGATAGCCGGTCAGCAGGGTAAAGCATATGAGGAGAGGTTGAGAGCATTGAACATGTACTCCTGAGAGAGAAGAGAGAGAGAGAGAGAGAGAGGGACATGATTGGGACCTTCAAGTACTTGAAAGGGATAAATAAGGTTGATAAGGAGAGTCTCTTTAAACTGAGTGGCAACCATAACACAAGGGGCACAGTCTTAAGCTGGAGGGTGTGAGATTTAGGAGGAGAGAGGTCAGGAAGCACTTCTTCACAGAGAGGGTGGTGGACATTTGAATGTGCTGCCAGAAGAGGTAATCTCGTTGAAGCCAGTGGGCAGCTTTAAAAGAGGCTGGGACAAGCATAGGGGAGGATAAGGTTCATGGGTAGGGAGGATGGGAGGAGTGGGGAGGGAGGGAGGGCAGGGACATTAGCTCAAGCAATGGACCCTGCAATATGAGCAGACTTGATAGACCAAATGGCCTTCTTCTGCTGGCTTATTCATATGTTTGTGTAATAGAACCATTAAACAGGATCAGACAAACAATTAGTCATAGTAAGATCATAGAAGGATCACAGAGGGAATGACAAGAGCAGGAGAGAATGAGAAAAGTTTTAACTGGTGCCTAAAGGCGAAAGGGGTGGGGAGAAACAGAGAGAGGAGGGAGCAGGTTCCAGAGGGAGGAGGGTGATTGGAGAAGGCTGATTGCCCAGCATAGGAGTGAGGGTGGGGAAGGGAGAAGGTGTGAGGATACCTGGAGTGAAGGGAGTATGATGCAGAGGCAATGGGAGAGAGTAATGTTTGCCATTCCCTTTGAAAGGCTACCTTCCACGCATAATGCAAAAGTTTAAATGCAAACCGATGTGTTTTGGAAAAAAAATCAGAGCCTAGCATGCGTTTTACTGTGTCATGTGTGTTTATCAGATTCCACTCTTTGATATTTTTCAGCATGGGATGGCCTGTCAAGGACCTGGTAAGCCACGTTACATAGAAACATAGACAATGATGGCAGAAAAAGACCAGAGGTGCATCCAGTCTGCCCAACTTCCCTATAATCCCTGGAAACCTACTGTTCCTCCAAGGCACTAACCCTCCTCATCCTCTCTCTATTCTCTGCCTTGGTCCTGTCACCTCCTGGTAACTACTATTCCCTTCATTATGTTCCAGCCCTGCTTGAATCCCCTGACTATTTTTGCACCGCCACTTCAACCCGGCAGACTGTTCCAAGGTTCCACCACCCTTTCCGTATGGTAGTACTTCCTGACATCTCTCTGAACTTACCTCCTGTTATTTTCCATTTGCGTCCATGTGATCAGGAACTGGTATTCAAGCTAAATAGTTCCCTGCAGTTCACTTTGTTAATTCCTTTAAGGAACTTGAAGGTCTCTATTATATCTCCCTCCCTTCTGATCTCCAGTGACTACATATTTAGTGCCTTGAGGCGTCCTCATAGAATCTGCTCTGCTGGCCCTGAATCATTTTTGTTACTGGCTGCACTGTCTCCAGCCTATCCTTATCCTTTCTGAGGTGAGGACTCCAGAACTGGGTACAGTACTCTAGGTGAGGAGCTCTCTAGGAATCTGTAGAGGGAAGTATTACCTCTTGTCTTCTGCTATCAATATCCCTCCCGATACATCCCAGCATCCTGTTAGCTTTGTTATAGAACTTGTTGCACTGACTCAATTGCTTAAGTGAGTTGCTAATGATAACTCCCAGATCCGTTCCTCAGCTACAGTGCTAATCTCTCTCCTTCCATCTAGTACTCTGTCTTGGGGTTCTTTTTCCACAGGTGCATAACCTTGCACTTTCTAGCACTGAATTTTAACTGCCAGACCTTTGACCACCCTCTCTAGCTTTTGCAGGTTTTTCTGCATTTCCTTATTCCTTGTCACTCCACCCTCCCACATAGTTCTGTGTCATCTGCGAAAAGACACAGCATGCCCTGGATTCCTAAACATGTTATATATATTAGTCACATGGTATTTAACAAAAGCAGTATTTTCTTTGACCGTAAGGGTCACATGCCTTATTTGGCACAGCAAGCCCAGGTGAGGGCTAAGGAATGAATGTTGTGTCCTTTGAAAGGGAATATCCTGCTGTGTAACCACTGATAATCCCTGATAGTTAGGTGAGTGATTGATGGCTACACAATCCAATGACGGCATCAGGGCAGAGTCCTTCTATCTTTATACACAAGAGGCTGTTGTGTGGGGATCTCATTATGTTGCTTGCACGCATGTGCAAGAAACATAGTGCCATCATCAGAGATTTCGGGTGTGTCACCTCCTCCTCCAATTCAGTCAGTGAGCTGGCAGCGCGCTTCCTGAAGCCAATGCATTTTGAAGCTGTCTATGACACGCTCCAAAATGCAGTGGCATCAGTTGAAAGGGGGCTACGCTTCCAGTGAGCACCGATAAGCGTAGCTCCCCCCACACGCAGGCATGCACGCCACGCACGTACTGTGTAGCCGACGGGTGCCCAATCCCCGCCGGCTGAGCTGCGGCCCCTCAGAGTTGGTGCCACGCTGGGAGCCCACCCCGCTGGCAATCAGTCCTTGGCCGACGGGGTGCCCAATCCCCATTGGCTGAATGGCCCCGTCCTTGTGCCCACGCTGGGAGCCCACCCCAGCGTGCAGGCTAATCCCACGTCGTTTTTTTTTAAAACCTGTAAACAAAGCGGTCCTCCGCGCGCCTCCGACCCCCCCACAACCCGCACCCACCCACTGCGCACCCAGCCTCCCCACACCCCTCACTCCATACTTACCTCCAGACTCGTGCGACGATCTTCGTGGACCGGGAACATCTGCACTCTTCAAAGCCGACCGCGAACTGAGGAAATGCGGTAAGCTGTATAATGGGCTAGATGGGGGTTCAACTTATGCATATCTCAGGCATTTTGGGAATTTTTGCACCAAATTTTCAACATGGGGTTTTAGGACCCCTTCTCGTGAATGATGTCACTGTCATGGCAGTTATTCGGGCCCGAAGGGTGATTTCATGCAGTGACATGCGAAATCACCCTTCGACCAGAATCACCATGACATGAAGAGACATCATTCATGAGAAGGGTCCCAAACCATGTTGAAAATTGGTCCAAAAATTCCAAAAAACTATTTTATCAGCGTCGTTGCGCGAGTTCCTATGCAGGCTCGTAAGTTCGCGAAATTTCAATATTTTCACTCCAGATTTTCAACATTGCCATTTTACCACACCTTCTTATGAGTAGTACAGCTGTCATTTTCACATCCCACCAAAATGTGTTTCTGCCCATGTGCGCAGAATGGTGCAGTCGGTGTCTTGAAATCAATGTTCGGGACAAATTAAGAAAATCACAGTGACACTGTTCATGAGCAGAGGTCTTAAAATGGCTATGTTGAAAATTTGGTGAAAAAATTCTAAAATGACTGTTTCTGGCGTGCATTCGCGCAGCTCCTATGCAGGCTCGTAAGTTCACAAATTTTCAATATTTCACTCCAGATTTTCAACATTGCCATTTTACCACACCTCTTCATGAGCAGTACAGCTGTCATTTTCACATCCTGCCCAAAACATGTTTCTGCCCATGTAGCGCACAATGAAGCAGGTCGATTGTGTGAACTCAGTGTATGGGACACATTAAGAAAATCACAGTGTCACTGTTCATGAGCAGAGATCTTAAAATGGCAATGTTGAAAATTTGGTGAAAGAATTCCTAAAATGACTGTTTTACAAATTAATGCGTCTGCACAGTTCCACACATGCGCTCATAGGTTTGCGCAATTTTCAATATTTCCACTCCAGATTTTCAACATTGTCATTTTACCACACCTCCTTATGAGCAGTACAGCTGTCATTTTCACATCCTGCCCAAAGCGTGTTTCCACATATGGCACAATAAACGCAGTCGGTGTGCAAACTCAATGTATGGGACACATTAACAAAATCACACTGACACTGTTCATGAGTAGAGATCTTAAAATGGCTATGTTGAACATTTTGTGAAAAATTTCCTAACAATGACTGTTTCGACGAGGCGTGGCGCAGTTCCCACGCATGTCAGAAGTTCGCAAATTTTCAATATTTGCACTCCAATGACTTCCAAATACCTAAACAGCACATAGAAGCAAGCAACATGCGGCATTGACAAATGCTTGTTTTATGTTGATTGTGTGCATCTGCAAGAACATGTTGCACAACTTGTTGAAGAAGCAAGTTGTGGAGGTGCAGCACTGTTGTGGCCAATGCCCCCACTGCCTTTTGAGGCTTGGCCGCTTTCCCCAATGGGGTGGCACACTGCTGCTGACACTAGTTCAGCCAGTGTTTCACCACCTTGAAATGTATTAGCCGCTGCAATCAGGGGCCACCTCGTCATTGCAGCATCAGCCATTCAGCTGCAATGAGGGAGCAACCCATCATGGCAGGATAGTCCTGCATTCCCCTGACCCAGTTTGCCAATAGGGAGTCAAGTCCTCATCAGTTTTGTTGTCTGCTGAGGGGTGCCCAATCCCCTCGTCATCATATCCCCTCCCCTGTTTCTTTGCGACTACGGTGCCCAATCCCTCCAACATGTCCCCCATTTCTTGTGTGCCGAGGGTGCCCAGTCCTCTCAGCTCATGAGAACCCCCACCAGAATGTGCCGATGGGGTGCCCAATCCTCATCGGCTCCAGTCCCCACCCCAAAACCCACAGGTGGTATGCTGGAGCCCACCCAGTGTGCCAAATGTACCGCTAAAATGAAAAACTGTCCGCGATGTCTATTTTTTTGCCACCTGTAAAGAAAAATGGTCCCTCACTGTCTGCACCCCTCCCCAACCCGCTCCCACCCACTGCATACTCCGCCTCCCCACACACACCCCTATACTTACCTCCAGAGCTCGTTGCGATGATTATCGGTGGAGGGAACACATCTGCACTCTTCAAAGCTGACCACAAACTGAAGAAATGCCGGTAAGCTGTATAATGGCATAAATATGTTTTTTCAGCTTTGCTGCATATCTCAGGCATTTTGGGAAATTTTGGCACCAAATTTTCAACATGGAGTTATTGGGACCCCTCCTCATGAATTCTGTCATGGCGTTATTCTTATCCCGAAGGTGATTTTGCGATCACTGCGCAGAATCACCTTTCAGGATCAATTAACAAAACAACAGTGCCAGTGTTCATGGTGGGCTCAAAAAGCCTATGTTGCAAATTTAGTGAAAAATTCAAAAATGACTGTTTTATGAGCATGCATTGCGCAGTTGCTACGCACGCTTTAACTTTGCAGATTTGCAATATTTTCAAGCCAGATTTTCAACATTGGCATTTTTTCACACTTCTCATGACCAGAACAGCTGTCATTTTCCTATCCTGGCCAAAATGTGTTTTTTGCACTTCCCGCGCAGAATACCGTGGTCGCTGTGGGAAATCAGTGTTCGGAACAGATTAAGAAAATGACAGTGACACTGTTCATGAGCAGAGGTCCTAAAATGCCTATGTTGAAAATTTGGTGATGTTAGTCCATCAAATGACTGTGTAACAAGTGTGCATTGCACAGTTTCCACGCACCCTTGTAACCCAGATTTGTAATGTTGTCATGCCAGATTTTCAACACTGGCATTTTTCACACCTCCTTATGAGCAGTACAGCTGTCATTTTCACATCCTGACTGAAATGTGTTTTCTCACTTCTGGCGCAGAATAGTGTGGTCACTGTGAGAAATCAGTGTCCGGGACAGATTAAGAAAATGACAGTGACACTGTTCATGAGCAGAGGTCCTAAAATCCTATGTTGAAAATTTAGTGACAAATGTCCATAAAATGACTGTGTTATAAGCGCTAAATTTGCTAGATTTTCACGCTACATTTTCAACACTGCCATTTTTCACACCTTCTTATGAACAGTACAGCTGTCATTTTTCACATCCTGGCCAAAATATGTTTTTGCACTTCTGGCGCCAGAGCAGCACGGTCGCTTTGGGGAAATCAGTGTTTGGGACAGATTAAGATCGAGTGAGTGAGGAGGGGTGACTGAGCTCAACTGAGCTCTGTCAGGACTGCTGCAGATTTCTTTGTGGGCAGAAAATGCCCCAATACAGGCAGGAGCCTAGTAAAAGGGCAGCCTGCAGTGCGGGAGAAACAGAATGAGAGCGGAGTGAGGGAGGGGAGTGAGTGAACTCCAACGGAGCTCTTTCAGAACTGCTGCAGGTTTCTTTGTGCGCAGAAAAGACATCAATGCAGGCAGGGGCCCAGTACAAAAGGGCAGCCTGCAGCGTGGGAGAAACAGTATGAGCAAGTGAGAGAGGGGGACTGAGCGAGCTCAATGAAGCTCTATCAGGACTGCTGCGGATTTCTTTGTGGGCAGAAAAAGGTGCAAATGCAAGCAGGACCCCAGTACAAAAGGGCAGCCTGCAGCGCTTGGAGAAACGGAACAAGTGAGTGAGAGGGGAGTGAGCGAGCTCAACAGACCTGTGTTGGGACTGCTGCAGATTTCTTTGTGGGCAGAAAAAGGTGCCCAACAGAGGCAGGAGCCCAGTACAAAGGGTAGCCTGGGCGCCAGGAGAAACAGAAGGAGGAAGGTGAGGGGGGTGGAGCGATCTCAACAGAGCTCTGTCAGGACAGCTGTGAACTTCTTTGTGGGCAGAAAAAGGCACCAACACAGGCAGGAGCCCAGTACAAAAGGGCAGCCTGCAGCATTAGGAGAAACAGAATGAGCAAAAGTGGGTGAGTAAGCAAGCTGAACGGAGCTGTGCAGGACAGCTGCAGATTTCTTTGTGGGCAGAAAGGTGCCAATGCAAGCAGGAGCCCAGTACAAAAGGGCAGCCTGCAGCGTTGGGAGAAATAGAATGAGTGAGTGAGAGAGGGGAGTGAGCAACCTCAACGGAGCTCTGTTGGGACAGCTGTGAACTTCTGTGTAGGCAGAAAAGGCGCCAATGCAGACAGGAGCACAGTACAAAGGACAGCCTGCAGCGCTGGGAGAAACAGAATGAGCAAGTGAGAGAGGGGAGTGAGAGACTCAACGAGCTGTGTTGGAACTGCTGAAGATTTCTTTGTGGGCAGAAAAAGGTACCAACCCAGGCAGGAGCCCAGTACAAGGGCAGCCTGCAGCTCTGGGAGAAACAGAACAAGCGAGTGAGAGAGTGGTAGAGAGTGAGCTCAAGGAGCTCTGTTGGGACTGCTGTGTATTTCTTTGTGGGCAGAAAAAGGTTGCCAGCGCAGGCAGGAGCCCAGTACAAGAGGGCAGTCTGCAGTGTCAGGAGAAATAAAATGAGTGAGCGAGAGAGGGGAGTGAGTGAGCTCAGTGGAGCTCTGTCAGGACTTACAGTTGCCCACCCTCCCGCCCAGGGTCCTCTGTGGTTCTCTATTACAGTAGGGTCTCTGGATTGGAGACAAAGCAATGATTGGATACTTTAGGATTGCTGTAATAATAATAATACAGATTTATTCTTTCTGTTTCTTTCTTTAACTGACCTAAGTACCGAGCTATACTGTTATGATTGCTGTAATAATACATATTTATTTGTTCTGTTTATTTCTCAACTGAGCTGAGTAATACTTGGAGTGCAATAGGATTTCTAATTGGGCTAAGTGAAACTATATAAGAGCTGAGAACAAAAGTATGGTAGCTGAGGTGTGAAAAACGGACAAGGAGGCTTTAGGATTGCTACAGTAATACAGTATCTAACAGATGACATTTGAGCCTGAATTACCCCAGTCGGCAAGGGGTCAGTAGAGGGACTAGTGTGGGGGACAGGAATTTGAGTAAATAGGGTCTAACAGTTGTAGTAAGGTACAGAACCTGGGAGTAGAGCCCTAACATAAGATGGGGCCAAAATGGGGCAGATGCCACATGTCAATAGGGCAACCATCTTTGGAAGGGTGGAGGGGTGTACAGGGTGTGGGTGTGCACGATTCTGGACTGGGCTTGGAGGATGTGAGGGGTGTATGGTCTGTAGATGATTGGCTAGTTTGAAGGAGGAACTGTGGAGGTCAGAGAAGAGTGTAAGTGGCAGGGCAGATGAGTATGGTAAGCATCCTGAGGGGGACTGGGAGGCAAAGGGGGATGGAGGAAGAATAACTAGGAACTGAAACCAACCCCAGTATCAGAGGCACTTGCAGGAAAGAGAGGAAGGGAGGGTGTGCCTGAGGCGAGGGTGGGGCTGCCTCCTGATGGAGCAGGAAGAGACCACAAGGAGTGCCGGGAAAGAGCAGATGGCTGCAGGTAGGGAAGCACCAGGGTGGCACGGAGGGGAACAAGTAGGAGGGGAAACAATAGGGGAAGAGATGTACATTAGGACAGTATCAACTACGAATAGATTCAAACCTCTGCTATGGGACACAGAGGGGAGCAGGAACATACTGAAGGGGGAGGACAAATGGGCATGAGAGGGATGGCAACAGGTTGGGGAAGAGAGAAGAGGACAAAAGGGTAGAAGGGGCTAGTAAGGAAGGAGGGGTGGTGACTGAAGGAGAGAAGGCTACGGAAGGGAAAAGATGGAGGGGCATCACTATCAGGGTAGAGGAATGGAGACTCTAAATCGACAACAGCGGGGATATGAGAGGGTTGGAAATCAGCAGGGAGGAGGAAGGGCGACATGGGAAGTCCAGTAGGAAGTAGCCAGGCTGGGAAGGGGTTCAAGGGGATGGGAGGAATAAGGCAAAGAAAGGGGTGAGGTGGTAGTAGGGGTACAGATATAGAAAGTTACAGAGGGTGCAGTTGGTGGGGGTAAGAGACAGGAAAGAATGAATACTGGGGTGGTGGAAGGGTCATTAGAAGGAAAGGGGTAAGGGCAAGGGGAACTCGTCGTGGAGATTCTATACTGAAATGGGTGAGATGGGGTAGAAAAGGAAAAGGCACAGCCATGTTTGGATTGAAGCTATCCCCAGGTTGACTGCAGGAGGGGCAGGGCAGGCACTGCTCAAGCATTCAGCGAGGGCAGGAAGAAACCTAATTTACTGTTGCATGTGGGTACAAGCGACTTGATGGGGACACTGTGGAAGTAGTGAGGGGAGGTTTGAGTACTTGGGCAGGCAGTGTGAGGGGTGGGGAGTTGGTGGCATTTTTGGAAGTACTATCGGTACAGAGCCCCCCCACACACACACACACACTCCCAAGCTTCTTAAAAGCCTGCAATTAATTCAAATCAATTCCATTTTCTTACCTACTTGAGGTTCAATGCCAACAAGTGTAAAATCATGTACCTAGGGCATAGGAACCCCAATGCTGGGTATAGGATGGGGAGATATTGATACTCACTAGACATGAAAGGGTCCTTGAGGTTATTATATCAGAGGACTTCAAGATGGCAGTACAGTGTGACAAGGCTATGGGCAGGGCAAATTGGATTCTGGGTGCATAAGGACTGGCATCTCTAGTAGGAGGAGGAGGGATGTTGTGCTGCCATTGTATCACTCACTGGTATACCCCCAGCTGGAGTACTGTGTCCAGTTTTAGAGTCCACACCTCGGAAAGGACATAAGGTGGAGGTTTTCCAGAGGCGGCGACTAAAGTGGTAACAATTTTCACAGGAATCCCTACAAGGAAAGGCTAAAGAATCTCAACATGTACACTCTGGAAGAGAAGAGTGCAAGAGTGACATGATCAAGACCTACATAGTACTTCACAGGGTAAAGAGGGTACAGTTGGGAGTTTCCTTCAAATGAGGATGAGCACCCAAACCAATGGACATACAATGAAGCTGGTGGAGGGCATTCAGGATAGATGTGAAGAAATATTTATTTACTGAAAGGGTGGTAGACGCTTTGAACAGACTGCCAGGAGAAGTGGTGGAAGCTAAAATGGTAGTGGGCATGAAGCATGCATGGGATAAACATAGGGTATATTACAGAAATGGGAAGGAGGGGTCAACGGACATCAATAGGGCCATGGAAGTGGAGTAGCTTCAAGTTCATTGCAGGAAAAATCCATTAAGCAAGATCATTCACAAGGGACGAGGCAGAATAAGACATTAGTTACTATTGGGCTGGCAGCATCTGCCTGTGTTGGAAGATGACCAATAAGTGTCACTGAAAGACGTCAGACTTCACAGACTGTGAAGGCAGCTGCTCACGGACAGGCATAAGGCAATTCTACTGGGGGTAGGAGGAAGTAACCTGTTGATTAACTAGAATCTGCAGCTTTTTGTTATTGTTGTTGTTGTTGTTGTTGTTTAACCAGGAGTAGCACACTAAGCTGAAAGCTTGTTTACAGGTGTGACCTGGGAGTACAGGGAAGTTAAGTGACTTGCTCAGGGTCACACAGTATGCAAGTGGAAGCTGTGGATTCAAACCAGGTCTGTTCTGCTGGATGTCACCAGATTTGTAGTTGCAGCTTATCCATCAGGTAGGGAAATGGGCAAACTAGGTGGGCCAAGCGGTCCTTATCTGCCATCAAATCCTATGTTTCTATGTTTCTCACCCACCATCTTGGCAAGAAGAAGGCTGAAGCTGTGGCCACTGATAACTGTTGGGGTGTGGGGATGGAGGGACCAAAGGGACAGGCGTACAGAGATAAAATCATAATAAAAATTGTGAGACCTTCACCAGCTTTCCAAAATGCTTACCAGTAAAGAACACTCTATGAAGTTTTTCAAACGGCAACACAATCTAGTGAGCCTTCTGTCTGCCGTCTGACACGAGGCATCAACCAGCATAAAATTGCCTAAAGAATGCAGTGTGGTCATGTGGTTACTGAAATACTGGAGATTACAGATTTATAAGAACAAAAGAATATCACACAGAAGCTGGCACATGTGCCTATAGCACAGGGGCATCACCAGAGGTACAAAGTTGGGGGCCCTTTAGTCAAAATCCTAACAAAGCTAGGGGGGTCCAGCGCATGCCCCCTGAAAATTTTGAAATTTTACCTTCAAATGGTGGCTTTTCCTGCATATTAGTGGTGAAAAATATGTTTGAGAAGCCTAATTATCAACCATATATTTAATATGGTACATGTGGAAAATGTGGTTACTGGTCCACCGAGGACAGGTTGCAGGAGGACCCCAGAGCAAATTAAAGACCAGAACAGCCAGACACACCGTTATCCCAGCAGATCTGCTGGGACGGTGAGGAGGACCCCAGAGCAAACAGAGACCAGAACAGCCAGACACACCAACCATTATCCCAGCAGATCTACTGGGAAGGTTGCAGGAGGACCCCAGAGCAAATGAGAGACCAGAACAGCCAGACACACCAACCATTATCCCAGCAGATTTGCTGGGAAGGTTAGGAGGACCCAGAGCAAATGAGAGACCAGAACAGCCAGACACACAATTATACCAGCAGATTTTCTGGGAAGGTTGCAGGAGGACCCCAGAGCAAATGAGAGACCAGAACAGCCAGACACACCATTATCCCAGCAGATCTGCTGGATATCAGTGTCATACAGGTTTTATTATTTTATTATCGTGCTGATTTTGGGAGAAGTAGCTCAACCTTTCTGTTTGTCATGGATGCAAATTCGTCCAATCACATCATTAGTGTCAAGTTATCTGCTTTCTTGGTCTGAATGTTGAGAATTCCAAGTGAACTCAATCTGTCATTTTCCATCTTGTTTCTCAGATATGTCTTAATGCGACTCATGGAACTAAAGGAGCGCTCACACACACATGTGGTAACTGGGATTGTTAAGGCAATCTGCAGTGATTTATGCAGCGTCGGATACATGATTTCTGGAAGAACATTATAAAGATTGGTCATATCGTGTGGGCGTTCATTTTCTGGCAGCCGACAAATGAAGTTTCTTGCTACTACCAGTTCCTCTTCCAGAACTGGACAGTCATACATCTCTCAAGTGGCCTCAGTTTGTCCTGGTCCAAGAATGTGTTAGACTGTGGTCTGAGAGCACTGATAGCAACCATCAGTGTTTGGTTATGCTTGGAAAACCTTCTGTCAATCTCTCAATCGTTTTGCCAATCACAGGGTATAAAACAGTGATTCTCAAATGTACAGCAGTTCTTGTTTCAAGCGATGCTGATGCACTTTGTTCAGTTCCAGTTCGTGAAGTTGGAACAAAGTGCTCCCAAGCACGAGGTAGCTTCCTTTGCCTCTGTGGACCCAGAGTGTTTTCAGTGTCTGTGTCCCATATTTTTCTGCCATATTTTCAGCTTCCTGTAGAGAACTAGAAATCTCTCTTCAGTACGAAATTGTGCAATTGTGTCTCTCAGCGCAGATAAAGCAGTCACTGCACATCCAAAGTCCAAAGCCTGAGTCTGAAGTGTTATTTGTTCCATCAGCCACTGACAGTAGTTTGTCAAACATTTTAAGAAGAAAGATATTGTTGAATTCTACAAGCTTGCTGTGGAGTCCTCTGGCCTTTGCAGTTTCTCCTTCTTCACATTCTGAAAGATATTTTAGAAGAGCTGGATAAGTTTCTATTACTGCCTTTGTTGCTCGCTTTTGACAAGCCCACCTGGTACAACTTAACTCCGGTATCTCAAGAATTCTAGTCAACCCAAGCTCCTTTTGAACATTTAAGAACCCCTGGTGAGTCAGGGCAGATTTGGAAAGAACCTGTGTATCTCTTGAAGCATGTCAAAGAATTTCCGTACAGGAAGAAGTGATGAACAGACATCTACAAGGACCAAATTCAGAATATGTGCATAGCAATGAACATATATAGCATATGGATGCTTATGACGAAATAGTTCCTGGACTCCATTTTAGTTGCCGCTCATAACAGATGCACCGTCATAAGTTTGAGCTCATGAAGTCACCGAATTCTCATGGAGGTCCCAGTTAGTCAGCTTTGAACACAGTTCATTTGTCAGACTCTGGGCATCTAATGCTGTTACTTGATGGAAGCACAAACATTTCTCTACAGGGAACCATGATGAACATAAGGAAGGCAAATACTCATTTGTTCTTTGCAAGCAACATCTCTAGATTCATCAGCAAGTATTGCAAAATACTTTGCTTCTTTACCTCATTTAAAATTTTCTCTCTTATTAATTTTGCACAACATTCTATCATCTGATTTTCTCTGAGAGGTGAGAGATAGGTGGCATTTCCTGGCATGTGAATCTGCAAATTTTGCAATTCAGGATCAAACTCTTTTAGAAGATCAAAAGTCTCTAAAAGTTACCCCTGTTTGAGCTTCCTTCACAATCCTTATGGCCTGGAAAGGCAGTTCCCTGTCTGCCAAACAACAAAACAATCTCAACTATTCTTCTCAGGTACTCCCTGCGCTTTTTAATATCTGCAATCATTGCTGAATCCATTAGCTGTATAATATTGCCTCGTTCTTTAGATTTCTCATAAGTAGACCAGGCCTCCATTGCTCCTGTATGTGTTGTTGTTTGTTGGTGTTCTCTCATTTTCTCTATTGCCTACTTCCAGTTGTTAAACCCTCTGGCCGTGAAAGCAGTGTCCACTCGACCAGTGCAACTTGAAAACATTCTGCAGGCAAAGCAAAATATGACACCATTGCTTGCACTACATTCAAACCATTTAAATGATGCATACCAGCTGCTTGAAAATGAATGCTTCTGCTTTCCAAAATACCTTTGTGGAAAACTAGACAGCTTTGGCTGCATAGGACCAACTTCTTTGGTTCCCAGATCATTGGGTACAACAGTAGCAGCAGACGTAAATCTTGCTATTGATTCAAGTGCATCACAAGATGTTCTGGGAGATGATGATGTGTTTGCTACATCTTCTGGTACTGGTGGAACTTCCACTTCATTTCTTAATGGCTGCTCTGCTTGCAGCTGTTGAGCATCACTGGGGTCCGGGAAGTTACTTTCTTTATTCTGATTTTTTGTTTTGGACAGAAGAAGTCACGGATACTCATTTTTAACAAGGCTGATGAGTGTGTGACAAGAACTAACTAAAAAGTAAATTATAAAAAAATGCCCTCTTATTGGGTCTGGCACACAGGGATGAAATGTTTATGTGACAGACTTAGTCTAACACACAGGGCTCACAGTATGCAAAGTAATGAGTAACCGACAGGAAAACTGCTATTTAATAGAGTAGACAGAGCCTAACACACACAGGGCTCACAGTATGCGAAGTAATGAGTATTACACACCTACTGGAAAACTGCTATTTAATACAGTAGACAGGGCCTAACACACAGGGCTCACAGTATGCAAGTAATGAGTAACCGACTGGAAAACTGCTATTTAATAGAGTAGACAGAGCCTAACACACACAGGGCTCACAGTATGCAAGTAATGAGTAACCGACTGGAAAACTGCTATTTAATAGAGTAGACAGAGCCTAACACACACAGGGCTCACAGTATGCAAAGTAATGAGTATTAAACACCTACTGGAAAACTGCTATTTAATACAATAGGACAGACCTAACACACACAGGGCTCACAGTATGTGAAGTAATGAGTATTGAGTAACCACCTACTGGAAAACTGCTATTTAATACAGTAGGCGGAGCCTAACACACACAGGGCTCACAGTATGCGAAGTAATGAGTATTAAACACCTACTGGAAAACTGCTATTTAATACAGGAGACAGAGCCCTAGCATCACAGGGCTCACAGCATGCAGTAATGAATATTAAACACCTACTGGAAAACTGCTATTTAATACAGGAGACAGAGCCTACACACAGGGCTCACAGTGTCTGAAGTAATGAGTATTACACACCTACTGGAAAACTGCTATTTAATACAGTAGAGACCTAACACACACAGGGCTCACAGTATGCGAGTAATGACTATTAAACACCTACTGGAAAACTGCTATTTAATAGAGTAGACAGAACCTAACACACAGGGCTCTTGGTATGCGAGTAATGAGTATTACACACCCTACGGGAAAACTGCTATTTAATAGAGTAGACGGAGCCTAACACACACAGGGCTCGCAGTATGCAAGTAATGAGTATTACACACTACGGAAAACTGCTATTTAATACAGTAGACGGAGCCTAACACAAGGGCTCACAGTATGTGAAGCAAAATGAGTATGCTTGCTACTGGAACTGTTTTTTTTTTTATAAGGCAGATGATTCCTTTTCTCATAAAAAGTGTCTGAAATTGAACTGGCTAACTCCTTGCTTGTGATGTTAAACTTGCCACAATACAAACCGAGGCATGGGTCAGGGTACAAGGCAATTTAGGAAAAGTTCTGCTATTTTTATTCTAAATTTGTGAGCCTAAAACATAAACCACCACAGTGATGTTCTTCAGTCTTTCTGAGCTGTCAGCTCTTCACTAGTACTCAGTTTACTCAGTAAAATAGTAAATGTGGAAATAAGTTGCAAGTAAGAAAAAAATAAACATATATGCAATAATTAGTAATGCTGCTGTATGGCAGCACCCACAGCAGGTTGTCTGTGTCTGAGCTTTTCAATTTACCCCTAGACACACAAACGAACCCCCTTGTATTTCATTCAGAGAAAAACATGTAAAAAATAAACACTACACTTTTATTTAGCTCTCAAGCCTCTTAGCCAAACAAGTGAACTGAGTCTTCAATGTTTGATAATAACTTTCTAGAAATATAGATTGAATTCCAATTTGAATCTCCCAAATAGTGCCTCTGCTCTGTTGCTCGCTCTGCCTCTACCAACTACAACTGCATCACTAGTTTTTCTTACTGTACACAATGAGACTACTAGTGTACCACGTGTGTGTGTGGAGAAGCACACCACGTGTTTGTCCATTGATTGGCTCACTGTGCAAGCAAGCTGCTGTGCTGTTGGTAGGCAGAGTATGAGGCGGTACCAGTCACAGAACACAAGAATAATGAACCCTCCCTGCTCGCCTCCTTCTGTCTATCACCCCCAACAACTGGCGTCATTTCATTATCTCCCAATCAGTCTGTTACATCTGCTGGCGCTGATCTGCCACACACACACACCAGAGACAACTCGCACTGATGACTGCAGTCCTTGGCTAGCTCAAGCGTGACAACATGCAAGCCAGGACTCCCAGAAGCCTCCTCCACCACGAAGTGCTGCTGCAGGGTGAGGGCAGGCTGCTGTCTGAGTCAAATTCCTGTGTGCTGTAGTGTCCTGAATCCATCCCTCTGTGTGTCTCACTCTCTCTTCCCCCATGATCACTAACCCTGTAGCAGTACCGCTTATCACTTTCCAGTGCCTGCCTGCACCCGCTCAATGTAGAAAACAGCAAGGCGATCACTGAGCTTCCCATCCCGAATCCACATCCGACCCCAGTGACTGAGAGTGAAGTGAAGTTTCTAAATGATTATATTATATGTCCCTGATCTCACTGAGATCAGGGACATATAATATTATAAACTTCAAACCCAATCCATTCCGTGTGGCGGGGCACAGTGCGCCCTGTTCAGTGTCAGTCCTGCTCCTGAAATCAGCATTCAGGCTCAAGAGCTGCAGGCAGGGTCCGCTCTAGAGGCCCCGAGGACGCTGCTAAACAAGAACTCCATCCTGCAGGGAATCCCTGCATGCGCTGTCATCTGCATTCTGCATGTTTGCAATACCACCTCCTGAGATGCTGACAGTGCCAGCGAGCTCACATGGGCTGTGATGACAGCTGCTTCACCTCCTCTCTGATTAGGGGTCCTCCGTCAGTCAGAAACCAAAAGGAAGCAAAACAGCCAGGAATTAAACCGCGATAGTCAATACCAGTTCCTCAGTGACTTCACCGCCTCCCACTCGGAAGTTGAACCATGACTCAGGGATCCTCACTCTAGTCTGTAACTCAGCTGTTCTGTTGCTACCGGGACAGCGAGAAAGCCTTCAAATGGGCGCTCCAGTAGCAAGCAAGGCAAAACAGTAAGACAGGTCTTTACTCTTCATTTGTTTTGTTTTTTTGAGGGCGGCTCACCTTCCACTACTAGCACATCAACATACAACTGCAAATGGCAAGCGCACAAAGGCAAGAGTGTCGTCTGCTGGCCAAGGTGTGCACCCGTGACAGCGGTGGGTGACTGGCATGTCCCTTTGCATGCAATTGTGTTGTTGCTCCTTTGCCTTGAACGGATATTTTAACTGCGACTTGTGTTTTTCTGTTTCAAAGTTCCCATATTATTCTCCCGTGACTCCACGAGCAGTTAGTGTGTAGTATGTGGTGACTTTGCTTTCTGGTTGCATCGGTTGCTTTGGCTTTTCCTGCTGGTGGGTATGTTGAATGCTGTCTCTGCTGATGATGTCCCTGCTGCTTTTTCTGCACTTCACTAAGTTCACATCATGTCTCTCGTGCTGTTTCTCTAGCTGATTGCTGTGTCTGCGTTGTCTATGTGCATCCACATCAGATGCAGAATTTAAACAATTAAGAAGCGGAATTTATTTATTTTTAGTGCAAATGATTGGGGAGCTTTAACTTAGATTGGGGGGCTGTAGACTCCCAAAATCAACATGGTGATGCCACTGCTATAGCAGCTGTCTCCTGCTTCTCAGTAGTTATATTTATGCCCTTGAGGTACTTGAATGTTTCTATCATATCCCTCCTTTCCTCCTCTGTTCCAGTGAGTACATATTGAGGTCCCTTAATTTCTCCTCATAAGTTGTGTGTTGCAAGCTCTGTACCATCTCATTCACCCATCTCTGGACCATCTCCAGCCTGTTAATATCCTTGCGAAGGTGCGACCTCCAGAACTGCACACAGAACTCCATGTGAAGCCTGATCTTGGTTTTATATATGGCACCACTACCTCCCTCCTTATGCTGGTGATACCTCTGCCTATGCACCCCAGCATGTCACTGGCCCTCCCAGCTGCCTTACCACTTTGACATTTTCAGGTCATCTGAAATAAGAACCCCAGGTTCCTTTCCTTCTTTGTCACTATCAGCAACCCCACCCCCACCCGCCATCCTGTACCTTTCCCAAGGGTTTCTGTGTCCCAGGTGCATAGTTTTGCACTTTTTAATTAAAGTTCTATTGCCAGTCCTCAGACCATTTCTCAAGCTTCCCAGGTCCCTCCTCATTTCTTCCACCCCTCTGGGATATGCACTGTGTTACAGATCTTGGTATCATCTGCAAACAGGCAGACCTTTCCCTTCACCCCTTCTGCAATGTCACTAATGAAGACATTCAACAGGATTGGCCCCAGGACAAATCCCTGCAGCACCCACTGGTCACCCCTCTCTCCAGACTAGCCCCATTTACCTCCACTCTCTGCCTCCTGTCTCTTACCCAGTTTCTAACCCACTTTATCACCCTTTCCTCCATGCACCCTACTCAGCTACTTTATCATCCTCCCATGTGGGACAGTGTCAAAAGCTTTGCTTACATCAAGGTAAGCGTTGTCCACTGCCCCACCCTGATTTACTTCCTTTGTCACCCAATCAAAGAGATCTGTCTGACATGACCTCCCACTGTGGCTCCATGTTGCCTATGGTCCTGGGCTCTGATGGCTTAGATGCCCCACTATCCTTTCTTTAACCAATGTCTCCATGATCTTCCCACTACTCAAGTGAGGCTGACCAGCCTATAGTTCCCCACCTCCTCCCTACTGCTGGATTTGTATAGAGGGACCATGTGCCCTCCTCCAGTTCTCTGATACCATACCTGTGTTGAATGACTCAGTGAGCATGGCTGCCACAGGTACTGCTATTTTCCTTCACAGTTCTGTTAATATCCTTGGGTGTATGCCATCTGGTCCCATCATTTTCTCCACCTTCAATTTACTACGCCTTCTTCAGGATTCTTCTGCCTGTTAATGGACTATTGTCCACCTCTTCACGCTTTTGCAACTGCTGTACTGCTGTGGTCCTTGACCCTCCCGTCTTCTGTGAATACTGAACAGAAAGACACAGTGGATGTCTTGGGGGGCACATGACAGTTCTTAGGAATGGTACTTTCACTTCCAAATACCCACGCAGCACATATAAGCAATCAACATTCGGCATTGACAAATGCTTGTCTTATTTTGTCCAGCCAGATCTCTGCTGGAATCTGTCTGAAATGTGCATAAGATGCTATCTGAGTGTCCTGTCTATGTTAGTCACAGGCTTGAGGATCTTAGCAACACTCTGGCCTGAGAGGACTGCCATTGTCCTAGCCTTGTTGGGGACAGCAAGGGTTCATTGAGGAAGGTATGCAGTGATGAAAGTGAACAGGAATACACATGAACTCAATTCCTGTAACTTTTCTGCAGCAGGAAGAGAGTTCCTGTACTTTTCCCCACTGACACTGAAACTGAAATTCCTAAACCGGCAACATGACCTTTTCTGGGCCTGTGACCTGAAATAAGGGGTTTATAGTACAAAATTTGACTTATACTACAATATTATATTCCTAGAAATATGTCAATGTCTCTACCTAAATCCATTAGTATAAATACAGTTAGAGGTGTCTTGATACAGTTATCCTTCAGAGTGACTATCTTCTCTCTGCATTTCATATTTGCCAGTGCCAGAGTTCCTATACTTCTTGCACCTCTGAAAGTATGTACCTCCCAGAAATTCTTTGGGTTCTTACATTCAGTGAGGTTGCTTACTGCACCTAGAGGGTTAAGGTTTGAGAGGTTCTTGCTATGTGCTTTATGTAAAGGGGAGGAGCATGGTGGGATGTGCAGCTGCCATCTGATGGGAGCATCATTTAGATTCTACTTTAATTTTACAGTGGGAAGTCGAAGGACAGCCAACTGTGCCAAAGTTGAGGAGGTCCTCCATCAACATCTTCTCTCATGCTGCATGTGACTCGTTCTGCAGTTCAGAGGCATGACTGGGGCTCTTATTCATCTAACAATCAAGTATCTGCCCTGCAGAGTTGAACTGCAGCTGTGGCTTCAACTAGCTTGGATTTTGCCTTTTGGAGTCTGCCAGAACTGCTACTGCAATCACAGACTGCTTGTTAGCAAGAAACTGTTGCTGATGTTTACTCCTGTCATCACCTATCACCGAGATGTAGGCAATGCAAACACAAGATATCAATCTGATTTTCCAGGAAGGTCAGAGAGGCAGTGAGGGCCACAAAACGGGTCCCCATTAGCTACATGGAGAAACAGGGCACCAGGAATGGAGCAAGTACCAGGTAAAGATGAAAGAAACTAAGAAGGTAGTCAGGGACACAAAAGCAGACTCGAAGCAGCATACTGTGGAGAAGGCTCAAGGAAGGGAAAAATCATTCTTCGAGTATATCAGAAAAATAGGAATATGAGAGGGGGATTTGTAAGGCTGATGCAGTATGGAAAGGTAATAAAGAATGATAAAGCAGAAGACAGCCATTCTAACCCATTACTTCTGCTCAGTATTCACAGCAGAGGATAGTGGGCATCTGCCAGAAAAAGGTATAAAGGTAGCAGCAAGGGATTCCAGAAACTGAACAGTTTGAAATAAAAGTAGATATAGTAAGAAAAGGGCTTGCAGACTTGAAAGTAGATAAGGTACCAAGGCCAAATGGAATGCACCTGATGGTGCTTAGGGATTTGGCATCAAAACTGTTTGAACCCCTGGCAGTGCTATTCAGAAGCTCACTGCAGTCACGGATGGGTCCAGGATATTGTAGGATGATAGGCATAGTTCTACTTCACAAGGGATGGTACAGGGAGAAACCTGGAAATTACAGAGCTGTTAGTCTTACCTCCATAGTGAATAAACAGATGAAGACACTGAACGAAGAGGACCTAGTGGCCTACCTGGAAAGCAATGGGCTTCATGATAGCAGACAGTATAGGTTTATAGCAGGGAGGTCTCAGCCTGATAGTATTCTTTGACTGGACTACAAGGGTGGTGGATAAGTGACAAGCAGTAGATTTACTCTTCAACTTCAGCAAAACATTTGACTTGGTGCCACACAGACAGCTGCTGAAGATGTTAGAGGATCTGGAGCAGTGGACAACCTAGTGAAGTGGGTGAAAAGTTGGCTAGGGTGGAGTAGAGATAGCAGAGGATGGTGGTTAACTGGATTAAACTGGGGAGAGGGAGGTCATGAGTGGAGTGCTGTAGGGGTCAGTCCTGTGACCTGACCTTTCAATATGTTCTTCAGTGACTTTGGGAAGGAATACAGGGCAAGATGTGTCTCTTTGTGGATTACACTAAGCTCTGTGGCAGGGTAGACCACGAGTAGGGGTGAGGGAGCTGTAGAGGGACCTGCAAAGGTTAAAGATATAGTCTAAGGTTTGACAGTTAAATTCAATGTCAAAAGTGCAAAGTGACACACATAGGTATCGAAGCCGGCAGAGTACTAGCTGGAGGAGTTAGACTGCCCACTGCTTCAGAGGAAAGGTTGGCAGTATAGCCTAGTGGTTAGAGTAAGGAGCTGTGAATGAGCCTGGTACATCCAGCAGACCTGGATTTAATTCCCACAACCTCCACTTGCATACTCTGTGACTTTGAGCAAGTTGCTTAACCTCCCAGTGCTCCTGGGTCACCCCTGAAGACAGGCCTTGGACCTGGCAGGTCTTACTGGTTACAAAAGAATTTTAAAAAGGGACCTGGGAGTCATCATAAGTATCTCCCAAAACAAACTAGCCAATGCAAAAGTGCTACAGCAAGGCAACTGGAATGCTGGGGTGTATTGGGAGAGATTTTGATAGCAAGAGAATACTACAATTCTGTATATCACGGGTGAGGCCCCATCTGGAATACTGTGAGCAGTTCTGGTGTCTCTGTCTAGACAGAGACAGGCTGAGACTGTAGTGTAGGGTAACCAAAATGATTCAGGGTCAACAGGAAAATACTATGAGGATCCACTTAGGACACTAAACATGAAGGAACGGGTGAAATGACAGAGACTTTCAAGTTTCTGAAAGGAATCAACAAGGTAAACAGAGGAACTCCAGCAGGAACAGTGGGTCAATAAGATATGAGCATGAATGGAAGCTGGCAGGTGGAAGATTCAGGAGGAATGTGAGAAAATTCTGCTTCACATGTAGAGTTGCTGAGCCATGGAACAGCCTTCCAAATGAGATGGAGGAGCAAAACTCATAATAGTTCAAGCACCACTGGAACAGAGTAAGGGTTTGTAGTTTGATAGTTACACCGGGGTGGGGGGTTAGCAGTGAGGTAAGGTAAGGTAAGGAGCAAGGTTGGGAGACAGGACAAACTTTCTGACCAGACAATAGTCACGAGATGCAGAGTAAAACAGGGCAAACTGGCTGGACAGATGGTCTTTTCTTACGACAGTGTCTATGTTTTTGTGTTAATGCCTTCACTAATGCAAGCATAACACTAAAGGTCTTCCTAAGTTTCCTTCAAGAACTGGGGAACAGCTGTTGCTTTATTGCTTTGGAACTGTATTCTACCCGAACAGGGAAATACGTTCTGCTTTAAGGACTTTGTTGCTATTGGAAACTGTCATTGTAATAACAATGCAAGGCTATCTATTAGGTGGTGTTATCACCTTCAAGGTTTTGTTAACTTACAAGGCCTTACAGAAATTGGAACCTGACTACCTTAAAGACCTCAACCTGGTATGCTCCTGATGTACTGCTCCACTCCACGGTACATTTTTATGTTGCTTGCATGTGCAAAACATAAATGCCATCATCGGAGATTTGGGTGTGTCACCTCCTCCTCCAATTCAGTCAGTGTGCTGGCAGGTAGCGGCCCTGGCCAATGCATTTGGAGCTGTCTAGCCAGCTCCAAAATGCAGTATTTCTGATTGAAAGGGGAGCTATGCTTCAGTGCTTAGCGATAAGAAGCGTAGCTCCCCACAGGCAGGCGTTGCGCACCAAGACGTATCAGAGTAGCTGACGGGGTGCCCAATCCCCGCCGGCTGAGCTGCGCTCTCCCCCAGCAGGTGCCACGCTGGGAGCCCACCCCAGCGTGGCAATCAGTCCTGTAGCCGACGGGGTGCCCAACCTCGCTGGCTGAATGCTCCCCAAGTGCCGTACGCTGGGAGCCCACCCCAGCGTGGCAAACGCCCCTCGTAGTCTTTTTTTTTTAACCTGAAAATGAAAACGGTCCCGTGGCGCTCCCGACCTCCCTCCCACAACCCGCACCCACCACTGGGCACCTGCCTCCCACACCCCTCACCCCATACTTACCTCCGGACTCCGGTGCGGCGATCTTGGTGGACCGGGAACACGTCTGCACTCTTCAAAGCTGACCGCGAACTGAGAAGTGCCGGTAAGCTGTATAATGGGCTAGATAGGGGTTTCAACTTGTTGCATGTCTCAGGCATTTTGAAATTTTGCACCAAATTTTTCAACATGGGGTTTTGGGACCTTGTCATGAATGATGTCACTGTCATTGTGTTATTCGGGCCGAAGGGTGATTTAGTACAGTGACTGCGAAATCACCCTTTGGGCCTGAATACCGCCATGACAGTGACATCATTCATGAGAAGGGATCCCAAACCCCATGTTGAAAATTGGTGCCAAATTCAAAAATGACTGTTTTATCGGAGGCGCTATGCAGTTCCCACGCAGGCTCGTATGCTCATGTAAATTTTAATATTTTCACCCAGATTTTCAACATTGCCATTTTACCACACCTTCTTATGAGTAGTACAGCTGTCATTTTCACATCTCACCCAAAGTAGTGTTTCCAGCCATGTAGCGCAGAATGGCGCCAGTCAGTGTGTGAAATCAATATACGGGACACATTAAGAAAATCCTAGTGACACTGTTCATGAGCAGAGGTCTTAAATGTATATGTTGAAAATTAAGTGAAAAATTCCTAAAATGACTGTTTTAAGAGTGTGCGTTGCACAGTTCCTACGTGAGGCTCGTAAGTTCGTGAATTTTCAATATTTTCACTCCAGATTTTCAACATTGCCATTTTACCACACCTCCTTATGAGCAGTACAGCTGTCATTTTCACATCCTGCCCAAAATGTGTTTCCGCTATGTAGCGCACAATGGCGCAGTCGGTGTGCAAACTCAATGTATGGGACACATTAACAAAATCACAGTGACACTGTTCATGAGCAGAGGTCTTAAAATGGCTATGTTGAAAATTTGGTGAAAAATTCCTAAAATGACTGTTTCTGGCGTGCATTGCGCAGTTCCTCGCATGCTCGTAAGTCTCGCAAATTTTCAATATTTGCACTCCAATGACTTCAAATACCTAAACAGCACATAGAAGCAAGCAACATTCGGCATTGACAAATGCTTGTTATTTATCCCAAGAGCTTGTTTGAAGCTTTCTGGGAGACAGCGTTATGGTGGCAACCCACTGTTTGTGGAACTCCCATCCATAACAATTGAGGAGTTCAGACTTGGTGAAGAATTTTAAAAGGGATGAAAATCCATTTATTTAAGTTAGTTTTTAATCTGGATAGTTAGAATTGACACATGCCTGCTGTGTTTTAAAAGTATTATTTGTGGATATTATTTAATATTTTGGTTCAAGTATGTATTCACTGTGTATTATATTCTGTGAGCGTTCCAAACCATTTGGGTGGGGCACTATATATAGAATAAATAATGGGTAAAGGTGGTATACAGGATGTATACCCATCCAGGGTCTAATTAAGGCTATAAGGTCATAAGCTGAAGGGTGAAGTGGTTTTATTGCCTAATTAGCCCCCTAGATGGGTATACTTCAAGTATGCCAGCCTTAGTGCAGTTTACTGCATATAATAAATTTGATGGTTATTATACTGAGATCACATTTAGTGATCATTTCCATGTTTGCAGTTTTTGTTTTTGACCCAAGACATTTTCTGTGGTGCAGGCCCTCCATATATAAGGAAGTGTGTCAGGAGCGAGCCGTCCCTTAAATATGAGTTGGGAATGGCGTCACGGTTGCTGTCGGGATGAGTGATATGCATTTGTGGTTGGTAAAGGCTTTTCTGTGATTTTGGAAGTGGCGCCTGTGGTTGAGAGCAGAATTTGAGGGAGCTCAGTGGCAATAACATGGAGGGCATGACATCTTAGAAAAGAGACAGCAGCAGATTCAAGGGACATGGTTGTTTGGTGAGAAATTGGGGGTGTAAATTGGTTCATTGATGTGTTAATCAGTTGTGATTAGTGTGATCCAGTAGGGTTGTATGTAGTATTTAATTAATGTAGTTATAAAGCTTTTGTTTTCCTTTTTATTAACATTTTTCATTAAATTTTGGGTAAACCAGTAATCGTAATACATTAAAAACAGGTCAAAGAACAAAATACAAGTTCATAAGTACAACAATTATACATCAAGCCTGAAACAGGTGCGATCTCAGAGATATTTGATATGCAATTCAGCAGAAGTATTAATAATTTGTTCCTTCAATCAATACTATAAATGCAAAGAAACATATATTAAAGAGTAACATACCTGTAGTTACTGGTTCAAAATAAAACTGCATGAGATGCATTTCATTTAAAGATTTGTATAAGTAAATACAGTAAGGATAGCAAAAGGGGGTATAAGAAGAAGAAAAATAGGGGGGCGAAGGAGAATCATAGAGAGAAGAAGGTACAGCCATCATGAAATAGCAAATTATATAGACAAGATGCTTACATCTTAATATTAACTAGCCTGGCGGTAGGAAGAAGTATGACTGAACTGTATCAGGTGTTCTTATTTGGTATTTAATATCTGCTATGGGCTGCACAGGGTGGTGCCCTACAGAGGGATAGTATCCTTGGGGAATTTTGCAAGAGGAGGAGGATAGATAGGGCTGCCAAATTTTATTACATAGTTCCAGTTTATGTAAGGTAGCATAATGAACTCTTTCAAAACAGGCAATTTACCCAGCTAGAGAGCCATTCTGTCAGCGTGGGTGGAGCATTTCAGCAGAGTATAACCTCCTGGCAGTGACCAGAGCACTTGAGATCCAGTGTCAAGTATGAACCATGGTGGGACAATTGTCCTGCACAGGCGGGAGACCCAAGATTACAGTCTGGGGGTGACAGTAATATGGGATCCTATGACCTGTCTGATTGCATCCTGTACACCAGCCCAGTAAGACTGCAGTAGAGGACAACTCAAAATTATGTGAGAGAGTTCCTGTCCTGGAAAGACACTTCCAGCATTTATCGGATGATGTAATACCCCATTTATGCAATTTCTCTGGGGTTCTATACCATTGGTGCATTATTTTAGATTGAGTAAATCAGCTGCGGGTATCTTTCAGTGCACTGCAGAGGTGTTTCCAACAGGACTCCACATGGGTTGATCTAGTTTGACATCATGTTTTGTGTTCCACTTGTCTTTAAGGGTCCCGGAGGGACTAAGGAGGTTCAGTTGTTTATATATCCAGCTGGCTCTCATTGGGTGTCTTTTGTAAAAGTAAGTAAGTAGGTATCTATGGTAAAAGTAGGATTAGGGGGTAATTGTAGTTTGGGGTCTAAGAGTGAGGTTAGGCTGAGCAAAGCTGGAGATACTGCCAATGATGGTGTTTTCCAAGGCCAAATTCAGTCTAACTGAACAAAGGATTTTAGGAATCCTGTATTAATGTTGATCAAGTGGGAAGAGTTAAAATGCCTCTAGATACCAAGGGTGCCCAGTAAACTGGGGCACCTCCTATTTGCAGTTTCAGGTTTCTCCATATTGGAAAGGAAAGGGAGGCCCTGAGGGTCCAATTATATTTGGTGGCTAACTTTCTCCAGGCCTTGGTAGTGTACATAATGGTGGGATGAGAGTGCAGGGTTGTCAGAGGGTTACCATAGAGCACCATTGTTGAAAGCTCGCCATGTAACAGGTATGTTTAAAATGGCCCTTTTTGGCTGGGTGTCTAGAGGTAGGAGAGGTGAAGCTTGACATTTGGGAAAGGATATGAGCAGTATGTCTAAGCTCAAAGTAAAGGAGACCTATGCCTCCTTTTCAACGGAAAAGTTGACTTTTATGGCTGATACATTTAAAATCGCTATCCCACATAAAGTCAAGCATCTGCTTGTGAATTTGGCAGAAGTAATCCGGGTGACTTTTAATGGCAGGTTATCAAAGATATACTGCAATTTTGAAGCCACCATCATTTTGTATGCATGAACCCTGCCCCAGAAGGAAAGAGGAAGGTGTCTCCATCTAGCTAGATCCTGGGATAACGGGCAAGTATTGTGGGCAGTTTGAGTTTACATAGAAAGTTCATGCTCCATGAAACATTTAAGCCAGATGTTTAACCGAGTTGTGCGAGTCTTGCAAACCCTAGGAAAACATTTCATAGACCAAGGCATTGGCCCATAAGGTAGTAGAAGGATTTTGCTATGATGGCCTTATATCCTGACATTGTGCCAAATCACTGCAGTAGGTCTAGTACCTTCAGGACTGAAATCTCAGGGTTAGTGAGCACCAGAAGGATGTCATCAGCATACATCATGACTTTATGAGTCTCACCTAATTCTACCCCGTGAATGTGCGGATGCCGCCAATAGCTTATAGAAGGGTTCCAGTGCAAGGACAAAAGTATCAGAGAGAGAGGGCCTTGCGGGTGCCCTTTCTAATAAAAAGGAGAAGAAGCGGTGGTGTTTGTAAGGACTGAGGCAGCAGCACCATTCTATAAAGTTTTTATATAGCGTAGAATTTCTTCCCAAAGCTGAAAGTTTGTAGGACATAAAATAGATAAGGCCATTCATCTCTATTGAATGCCTTCTAGCATCAAGAAGAGAGAAAGGGCTGCCAAAGGATGGGAGTGTGTAACTTGTCAAATAAGATTAATCAGGCAACAGGTGTTATCTGTGCCATGTCTGCCAAGTACAAGCCAACCTGGTCTTTGTCAATAAGGGCAGGAGTACACCACGAACCCAAGTGGCCAACATGTTGGCAAAGACTTTTGAGTCAGCCGTAATAGAGAGACTGGCTGAGTAGCTCCCACATTACAAGGGATCCTTGCCTGCTTTAGGAGAAGAGATTAAGGCTGTGCACATTGAGAAGGGGTGGGTTTCTCACTGGATAACTTCATTTAGGGAGTCCATGAGAGGGGCAGGAACTGGTCCTGAAAATGCTGAAGGAATTTGGCTGGTAGCCCATCAGCACCAGGGCTTCCCCAGTAGGCATGGAGTGAAATGCTGTATCAAGCTCCATGCGAGTGAATGGCTGGTCTAGGGGCGGTCCATTGGATTGGTAAAGTGTACAGGTTCTCCTGTGAGGAGGTGACTTCTGTCTGGTAAAGTGTTTTGAAGAATTTTCGAAAGCCTCATTAATGTCTGTCTGGAATATATGTAGTTTCCTGTAGCAGCTAATATCCTGGGATTTTGGACCTCTTCTGCTTCTTTTTAATTGGTATGCCAGTAATCTCCCAGGCTTTTCACCTGATTCCCAGAAGGACTGCCGGAGTCTGAACAGGGCATATTCCACCTTCTGCATGAATATGAATATGCTATGAATATCTGCAGCCTGCCTAAAAAATGGCACCCTGCAACGCTGGACAGCATAGCACCAACCAGATATTCTGGCTTTAACAGAAACCTGGCTGTCAGCCAAGACCGCAGACTCATTTGTTTCTATTCCGGCTACTGTCTTATTGGGCTTGATCATAACAGCAGAGAGGCGGTGGCTGTGCTTTCTATGTAAATGACTCTCTGCATTGCCAAGCCCCACCTGCACCCTCCTAGACCATGGTGCCAAAGCCCTCTCAATAAAACTGTCCCCTGACTCAAACCGTTCTCTCTTACTCTCACCATCACCTACATCCCACCCTGCAGTCAATTCCCATCTGTGAAGTGCTCTCTGACTATCTAGCCAGCCACCCCACAAAATGGAACAAATCCTAGTTGGGGATCTCAACATAAACTGGCTGGCGAGCTCATCAACACATGCCAAAGCGTACCTTTGCTGCGTTAAATTTGACTGAACTGGTATCCCAGCCTTTCAGGGCCAACCCCACTAATGGAACCCACACCCTACTAGATATCCTGCTCACTAATTGTCCCCACCATATTACTGACCTGGGTGTCCTACCCAATGCCTTAAGCGACACCTCCCCAGTCATCTTCAGCTGGTCCTGTCAGCTACCTAAACCACCACCAAATATCATCTTTCATCATCGACTATGCCCAGGAGGCTTAGCCAAACTCAAACAATAGCTAATTAACTGGGACTGGTCCCCTATTTCCAAGCCCAGCACATAGATGATGCATTGCACTACTTCACCACCACCTTTAATACCGCCTGTGATGCTTTTCACCCGACCATAAAAGTGACCACTAAGAAACTTAGTGCCCCCGGATCACCCCAGAACTCCTACAACAGTTCAAAATGCATGACAACCTCCGCATCATGTCACTGCCTCCGGTTTGCTAAGCAATAGACAGGCCTATAATGCTGCCTAATAAGTGTACCTGGGCAATCTGCAAGGCCAAGGCGGAGCACTACAGAACCGCCCTAGCCACCTCCTGGGGTAGCACAAAAAGTTCTGGGATGACATCAAAAGCTTAATGGTAAATCCCACTCCCCCCTTACAACTTAGTGTTAATGGTACTACCATCACAAACACATTTCACATAGCTAACTGCCGCAACTCCACCTTCTCAGACCCTCAGCTCAGTCCTCCCTAGCAACTTTTTGATCCAATTCAGCTCTACCCCACCTCCTGAGCTCCTCCACCTCCACTTCAAACTCAGAGTCATTACCACAGAAGCGAAGCCTACCTGTCCAAAGCCCTCCAGAGCTCCAATTACTGCAAAGACGCCTAATATGCGAGATCCTATACCTCGACTAGACTCAGTTATCTCCCCACTCACGGACCTTCTAAATCTGTTCCTGTGCCTGGGCCAGTTCCCAACCTCATGGAAAATGGCAGTGATAACACCAATATTGAAATGTGGTGACAGCTCCCTCCCAAACAACTACTGACCCATCTTGATTCTCCCCACTCTCTAAAGCCCTTGAAAAGATCATGGCCAATCAGCTCACTGACTACTTCCTCACACACAACCTCTATGTAGGGAACAGCATGGTTTCAGAGCTGGTCATGGCACTATGACTGCCCTCACAGAATTCAACTCCCTGCACTCCACGCTTGACTAGGGTGCACCTTGCAGGCTCTGTTTATACGCCTCAAAGGTCTTCAACACGGTTTCTGATCCCCCATTCTTAACACATTACAACAAATTGTGGTCTCTCATTGTGCACTCTCAAGGTTCTCCAGCTATCTTCCATCTAGAACCCAATGTGCTAAAATTAATAATACTACCATACCTTCTATGCCTGTGCACTCAGGAGCGTATACCATCGTCACAGCAACTCCCTGATCGCGGAGACCATTAAAGCAGCAGAAATCAGGCAAATTCGCCTGTAACTGTGGTGGTCTGTATGGCGCGGTGATTGCCCCCAGTCCAACTCCGACTTGGAGTAAGAATCCTAGAGACTGGGGGTATGGGGCAGAGACCCCCAAACGGAAGGTTCAGGGGCACAGTCCTCGATGGTTGTATGGAGGCATCCCAACACTGCAATGCCGACAGTCGGCACTGCGGCTGTTGCTGTCGGGGATGTCTCCATGCCGACTGTCACTGCAGCATGAGTAATCCACTCAGGAGTTCCCCAGGATCTATCCTGGGTCCCTTGCTATTCAGCATCTACCTCAATGCCCTGCCTAAATCCTGCCCCAGCAACCTTCTCCTCTATGTGGACGAGCTGTTCTTTATGCCGCACATCCTGATCCTTCTCTCTTCAGCGTACCTTACAAAACTCTTCTCTCAGATTGAACACTGGTTTGCTGAACACAGATTGGTGGTCAACATTAAAAAACTAAGACCATGCTCTATGCCCACCACCAAAACAGATCAAAGGATTTCCCTGGAAATATTCTCCCTCTCTCATCCCACAGGAACAGGTCCAAAAGTATAAGTATCTTGGTATTACATTTGGCTCTTCCTCTCATTCCATGAACATATAAAATCCTCACCTCCTCCACCCACACCCTAATGGTCTCCTTTACAGACATAAAGACTGCCTGCCACCTGAAGCACTTCACCTAGCCATCACCCCTCAGTCTTATCGCTGGTGGACTATGGCCTCATAATCTATGCTGCCGCCGACCCTCACGGTGCTTAATCAAATACAAGTAGTCATCAATAAGGCCTGCCAGCTCCTCTCTGGTGCCGACAGAAATACATATACCTGCACTGTACATGCGCTCACCAATATCCTTCTTTGAGGAAAGACTATTATACCAGACCTGCCTCTTCACCAAACAAATCCACCTGGGTTTAACCCCAATGGGTGTTATGGCTTCTCCTCAGGCAGCCACCATCTCAGCATCCACATGGGCTGCCCCACATACTATCTGGAAGGTGCCTAGGTAAGGACCACCCTGGCCCAGCAATCCTTCCCCTTAGAGCTCCATCCTGGTACACTGCCCTCCCACCAGCTGTCACATCAATCACCAATCTAGGTCCTTTTAAAGCTGCCTTAACGGCCCATATCCTCTCCTCACGTCCAATGCCAGTGTAACCGTAACCTGTGGATCCTACACCATGCTGCTAGGCCACGACATGCCCTTGGCCAGGCAGTGGAGAGCCCTCACCATTTCTATCCTACAGGCTCCTCACCTCTCTCGGTTACCATATAGTTGCACTGGACTATGAATGCATTGTATAATGTATAAAACAAGGCCTCCTGAGGTAGCTTACTACCAACTCATATCATGCATTGCTTTTGCTACTATTTGTATAGGTCTTAACCGCTAGGTAAATATGTCGATAGCTCTGCCCTGTTTTAGCTACCAAATGTATAGGCATTAACCCATGTTCATTGTATTTATACTCTGTATGATTGCTCACTCACATTTATCCTATGTATGTACTGTATGAATGTCTATGTTGTATTCTGACGTGGAGCCTTTGGAAACGAGTCTATGACTCAAATGGTTGTAATTCCAATTTCCTAAATAAATTTAAAAAATGAAGTAAATGAAGGTTGATCTTGTATCTGGTGCTGACAGTTTCAGCCAGTAGTTGCAAGAGGGGTTGGGATCCTCCCAGTATCTTTTCTAGATCCTTCAGCCTAGTTGGTTGATTTTCTAAGTCTTTAGCCTTCAATTTCCTAACATGGGAAGCATAACTAATACACCACCCTCTAATGTATGCCTTCAGGGCATCCCAGCATCTAGCTGCTGAGGTGTTGAAAGGTGGGTCGAGCTCCAGGAAGGAGAAATCTCTCCTTGCAGAAATTTACAAAGAGAATTTCACAGCAAAGAAGTATTAAAGCACCAAGATTTATGATCCAGATCTTCAGAGGGGTACAGGTTTATAGTGAAGGATACTGGTGCATGATCTGATACGACAATCCTGCCTATGGAAGCATGTAGTACCTCTGGGGTCCATGAATTTGGTAGCAACCACAGGTCAATGCATGAATAAGAGTGGTGGGGTTGAGAACAATGTGTAGTCCCTAACTCTGAGGTTAACCAGGTGCCATATATCAACTACCCCTGGGTCCTGTACCAGGTTGTTTAATGCCTGGGAGGCTGGGGTAGTTGGGCCTCTTTAGGGACTGCTGCTCCTGTGAAGGAAGACATCCATAATAAGGTTGACGTCCCTCCCAGAATCAGGAGCCCTTGACATGGGTAAGGAGCAGCTGAGCTAGGTTGTTAAAGAAGGTGGAGTCGGTGGAGTTCAGGGCATACATATTACACATGGTGACACTTTGACATTCTAGGTCTCCTTGGACTGTTACGTGGCGCCCTTCAGGGTTACAAATAATATCTGAGGCAGTAAAAGCAACTGTTTTATGTATCAGTATTACCACACCCCTGCTTTTAGCATTGCAAGTACTGCCAAACACCTGTGCCACCAAGTCTGATTTGTGTATCTGTTTCTATAGGGGACAAGTGGGTTTCCTGGAGAAATGCTATGTGGGTCTTATCTTTCCATAAATAGTCCAGGACTTTCCTGCATTTAATAGGTGTATGAAGACCCATAACATTCCATGATACCCAGTGCAGTGTTGTCATAATCAGGGAAGTATGGGTGGTGGCCCAGGACAAAGGCAATGGAGTTTATGTGTAAGAGACTGGTCTGGGCGGGGGAATTATTAAGTGATGGAGGTAAGCAATTGATATAAGCGAAATGAGGGGTGGCAGCCAGGAAGCACAAGTCAATTGCATCTGTCCTGAAGAATCGGTGTTCCTGCAGGCAAATACAATTACATAATAGTACAGTTTGTAAACAGTTCAACCTTGTATCCAAACAGGTAAAACGTATGTCCAACAAGAAACAGTGATAATAAGAGAACATTTACACAATAACAGCATTAACATTCATACCGGGTTTAAAACAAACCAGTATAATGGATGGGGCAATATAAAAAGTCCAGCTAGGTAGGAACTAAAAGCTAGTTGAGGGAGGAGATTGAGGTCAGGACCGCTCGGAGCGGGAGACCTGCGGAAGGCACCCCAGTAGCCCTCGCAGTTTCCCATAAGGGAAGGAGATCAGCGAGCCCAGGAGCCCCTGGCACTAATGTAAATTAAGACAATAATCTTATCAGCCAGAAAAAAAGGGGGTTAGCGGAGGGGTCCAGTATTGGATAGATAGTGGCTGGGGAGTATGAGTGAATGTGAAAGGTGGTCCCTATTGTGTGCTTGGAGGGCTAGTACAGAGAAAGCAAGGAGGGAAGGAAGCTTACCAGGGTGGGGTATGGAAAGGATAGGGCAGGTGAACATTGCTCGTAAGCTGCGAGCATTATAAGAAGCTAATGGGGATTAGTTGGAGCAGGATGCCATAATTGATGGGACACCATTGTGCTCCTCAGTTGAAAGACTATGACTGCCACCCAAAAATATACTTGAACAAATGTTCCTGTCACCCGGCATTCAAGGTGGGGAGTGAGGACATGGGAGGCACATTGCCCTGCTGAGATGAGCTAGGTAAAAGCTAGATGTAACCTGCTATGGGGGAAGGAGGGTGGGGTACAAGTCAATGTAACATGTCCAGGCAAGAGGGCAAGGATCTTAGCACCAGTAAAGAAGGGGGTGAGTGAGAGAAGGGATAGCTATCAATCATTCGGTGAATCGATATTATCAGGGAGGAAGTAAGGGAAAAATCCACTGTCATCCTGCAGTGCTGTGCAGCTGCAGGAGGAAGAAGACACTGAAAGAGGGGAATTTAATGGAGACGCTACTATTGTGCAAGTGTTCACCTTGTGTCACACGGGATGAGAGAGGCGATTGCAGAGAACTCACACCAAGTAGCAGTTATCCTGGAGGGTGTGACACTGGTGAGCAGTTGCCATGATGATACAGAAGGGGAGAGACAAAACAAGTGGGTTTATTTATTTATTAAATTTTGATAATCGGGTGAGCCCACTGAACCCCGAGAGTCCCTTTTTCAGGGGCGCATCAAGGTTACATACATTATTACATGGGATTACAATAAAATACATAATGTGTCACATAGATACATAACAGGGTAAGCATAGTAGCAATATAACAAGTACCAAAGGTAAAGAGGTAACACTTTGGAGTCCCTTATCTTAACTGTTACATTTTGTGGAGGTATGGAAGTAAGCCTTAAGCCTGGTGTGGAAGGTGGAAGGGGTGGTTTTCTGAATGCCTTGAGGCAGGGAGTTCCATAGGGTGGGGGAGTAAAGGCAAACAACTTCCCACCCACCTTAGTTCTAACCCTAGGCACCAGAGGAGAATCTTGTCGGTCGTATGCAGTTGCCTAGGGTTGCTCTTAACGGAGATGAGCCCAGTGAGGCTAGGTGGGTGTGAGGAGGGAGTAGTTTGTAGGTGAGGCTGAGCAAGGTATCAAGCCTGTCCTCCCAGGGAGGCCAGTTTAATTGGTACAGCGTGTCACAGTGGTGGGTCCTCGGCCTGTTAATGAGGCGAAGCGGGCCACCTTATGGTAGAGAATCTGCAGCTTATTTAGCTCTTGCCTAGCTGCTCCCTGGATGACAGGAGTCACGCGTGAGAGTGGGGAGCAGAACACTCATGGCGATGGAGACCCGGCCGCTGGTATCAGCTGGTCTTTCAGCCTGTAAAGGGCCCTGAGTTTAGAGTGGATATTTTTGGTTACCTGGTCTATGTGCTCCTTGAGGGTGAAGCCCTGATCCAGGGTGAGGCCAAGGCATTTATAGAGGGAACCACCTCAAGCCTCTTGCCTGAAGTGGTTGTCAGTTTGAGGAGTTGGTTTCTATCCCGATTGCCAGATCTGGGGCCGAACAGCATGGCCTTAGTCTTGCTCGGATTGATGACCATTCTATTAGTGACTAGCTATTCTCTAGGGATTCCAAGTCATCTTGGAGCCCAGAGCAGAGTTCTCCCATGTTGGTGGAGGGCCAACAGAGGACTCGTCATCCACATACTGTATCACTGAACTCCCCACAGTGGTTGCAGAGGTCATTGGTAAACAGCGAGAAGAGAAGTGGGCTGAGTATAGACCCTTGGGGCACCCCCTCAGTTAGAGGAAGAGGCTCAGACAGGAGTCTTTCCATTTTACCTCTGTGACCTGCCAGTTAGGTAGCTGGAGAACCACGATAGGAAGTGACAGTCTAGTCCAACCTGCCTCAATTTG
The DNA here is from genome assembly GCA_016271365.2 of Neoceratodus forsteri. NCBI lineage: Eukaryota > Metazoa > Chordata > Ceratodontiformes > Ceratodontidae > Neoceratodus > Neoceratodus forsteri. The sequence continues at coordinate 1,375,382,137 of CM028132.1, read as the reverse complement.
AGAGCAACAGGTTGTGGTTGGACGAGGTCAAATGTTTTGGATAAGTCTATAAAGACTGCTCCTGTGGGGCCCTTGTGCAGTTCTCTGAGTACATCTGTAAAGAACTTGATGAGAGCAGTGTTAGTCCGTGATTGGTTCTGAAGCCATGCTGTGAGGGGCAAGTAGTTGGTGGGTCTCTAGGTAGTTATGGAGTTAACAGTATATCAACCTCTCTTGGATCTTACCAAGGCTACAGAGTGGGAGATTGGCCTGTAGTTATTGGTGATTCCCTCATACCTCCCTTATGGACAGGGACTATGTGAGCCATTTTCCATGTACCAGGGATGGTCTCTTCAGCGATGGAGCGGTTGAGGAGCCAGATTAGGGGCCTAGCGAGTGCTGAGGCCCCTTCCTTGAAAATTTGGGGGTGGTATACCATCAGATGCCACAGATCCCATTGCTTTAAGGGCTTTTAGTAGTGGGAGGACTTCCTTAGGTCTAACTAGCCTAAAGTGGAAGGAGGGACGTCTTGTGAGGTGGGAGGGGTCGAAGGGGGTCATAAGGGCTGGGGGTGGACAGACCAGCTTTGATCTGATCCAGGTTAGTGAACTGTCGATTGAGTGCCATAGCGATGATAGTCTCATCGCTTGTTAGATGCCGTTTACCTCCATGGGGCCATGTTCAGTCTTACTGCTACCCTTTAGTAGCCCATTTATGTGGGCCCAAAAGAGTCTAGGGTTACCTAGGCTCTTTTTCTGTAGGTTAGTGACATACTCTCATTTTGCCACTTTTATGGCCAGTTTGCACCTGTTTCGAGTGCCTTGTAGGTTGTGAGATGAGCAGTTAGTGAGGACAGTTTGTATTTCTTCCAAACTGAGTCCCAGTGTTTCATGAGGGATTTCACATTGGGGGTGATCCACTTATAGCAGCTTCCCTTGGTGCGGAATTTCTTCATGGGGGCAAGCCGGTCGGCCACCATGGTGAGTGCTCCCTGCAGGAAGGCAGCAGCTTCATCCAGTGAGGGAGTAGTTTGATGGGACTCCAATCTGTACTGTTGAGGCATCCTAACAGGTGCTCTGGCAGTAGGTGAGAGAAATCCCGTGCTACCAGGTTCACGGGCAGACTCTGGGGCCCTGTTTTTCCAAATGCAGAAGATAGGGGAGAGGTCGCTCAGTGCATCAGCTAGTGTGCCTCCCACCTGTACATGGGAGGGTTTACTCGTGAGTATCCAGTCGAGAGTGGTATGGTAACCCATTTTATAATTCATTTGGGTGGGCCCAGCGATGATCTGTTCTAGGTTAGCATCCTGGACCAGTCCTATTAAGTAATGGTTGTCTTGAGGAGCCCAATTTAGATTAAAATCCCCAATAAGAGTAGTTCAGTGGATACCTCCTTGGATATATCTTTTAGGACTGCTTCAAGGGATGACCTCACATTCGTTGGGGATTGTATACGCATCCTATATTAAGGTGCTTACAGGGGCCAAGGGTGATCCTCACAAAGGTTGATTCACCTTCCATTACAGGTGGCTTGTTTCAGGTATATCTGTACAGCGAAAGGGTGTCTTTCATGTAGATTAGCACACCTCCCCTTTTGCCCATTCTATCCCTTCTGTGAGAGGTATATCCGGCGGCTACCTCATGAGGTAGAATGTGAGATTTGAGCCAGGTTTCAGATACCGCCAGGATGTCTGGGTTGTACCTATCTAGCCAAGATTGGTTTGTGAGCCTTTGGCCTCAGGCTTTATATATTCATATGCGCTATCCACAATCCCTTGGAGGATGCCCAATGGGGGTCAAGTGGGAGGAGACGAAGAGGTTCTGTGTAGGGGTCCAGGACTGGGCTGGGCGGTCCCCAGCCATAAGCAGGAGGGTTGCAAGGAGGCAGTGAGTGGGATCCTTCCCAGGGTTAGGGTCTTAGCCCTGATCTTCCGCTTGGTGGTGAGTAATGTGGAGCATAGGAACAGAATTTGACGAGCAGATAAGGACTGCTTGGCCCACCCAGTCTGCCCATTCCCTGCCTACTGGATAAGCTGCAGATCCTAGTTAACCAGCAGCCTACTTCTTTATACCCCACCCCTAGAATTGCCTTATGACTGTCCCATGCATGCTTGAATTCCACCACTGTTTTTGACTCACAACCTCCTCTGGAAGGCCGCTCCATGCATCCACAACCCTCTGTGAAAAAATACTCCTTAAATTACCTCTGAGCTGCCCTCCATCTTCAAATTGTGCCCCTTGTTCTGCACACCTCTTTTTTGAAAGATGCTACCCTCTTGGACTTTGTTGATTCCCTGAGGTACTTGAAAGTTTCTATCATGTCCCCCTCTCCCTCCTTTTCTCGAGGCTATACATATAAGCTCCTTCGCCTCTCTCTTCATATGTCTTCGGTGCAGACCCTGCACCATTTTAGTTGCCTCCTCTGGACAGCTTCCATCCTGTCTATGTCTTTGCAAAGACTGGGTCTCCAGAACTGCACACAGTACTCCAGATGGGGTCTGACCAGCTGTCTGTACAGAGGGATAATAACCTCCTGTTTTCAACTGGTGATGCCTCTCCTATGCATCCCAGTATCCCCACCCTCCTTGCTACCCTCTCACATTGTTTGCCTACCTTTAGGTCATCTGATATGACTATCCCAGGTCCCTTTCCATTTTGTTGTTGTTAGTATCTCACCCCCATTGTGTATCTCCCTGGGTTTTTGTTTCCCAGGTGCATTACCTTGCACTTCTTAGCATTGAATCTAAGCTGCCATACATTTGACCTTTCCTCCAACCTTGCCAAGTCCCTTTTCATCCTTTCCACCCCACCTTGTGCATCAACTCTGTTGCAGATCTTTGTGTCATCTGCAAAGAGACATACTTTTCCTTCCTGTCCCTCTGCAATGTCGCTTATACAGACATTGAAGAGGACCGAGTCCTAATACTGAACCCTGTGGTACCCGCTAGTAACCCCACTTTCTTCAGAGTGAACTCCATTTCCTATTACTCTCTGTGTCCTTGGGACCCCTCCCAGGCTAGCAAACTTGTATATTAATCTTTGTGTGGGACTGTGTCAAATGCCTTGCTAAAGTCTAGGTAGGCCATGTCCACAGCCCCTCCCGATCTACTACTTTGGTCACCCAGTCAAAGAAATCTATCAGATTTGTCTGGCATGACCTTCCGCTGTGAATCCATGCTGCCTAGGGTCCTGTGCCCCTCTGGCCTCTAGATATTCGACAATTCTTTCCTTCAGAAGTGATTCCATCATTTTCCTACCAGTGAGGTTAAACTAACAGGTCTGTAGTTTCCTGCTTCTGCCTTGCTCCCACTTTTGTGAAGGGAATCACATCTGCCCTCCTTCAGTCCTCGGGTACCACCCCATCCTCCCATGATTTGTTAAACAGGTGAGTCAGTGGTGTCACTAATTCCAACCTTAGTTCTTTTAGAATTCTGGGATGAATCCCATCAGGCCCCATTGCTTTATCCAGCTTCAGTTTTAAGAGTTCTTTCAGAACCCTTTCTTCTGTAAATGGGCTGATATCAACTTCTGTATCCAGAGTGCTTCTACTGTTTGTTTTAGGTACCTCCCCTCTTCCTTTGTAAATACTGAGCAAAAATATTTGTTTAGTATCTCTGCCTTTTCACAGTCACCCTCTGCCCCTTATTAAGCCTCACTATTCCCTCCTTGGTCTTCCTTAGCTCCCTGATGTACCTATAAAGGTTTTATCCCCTTCTTAACTGGGTTGGCTATCTTTTCCTCAGTTTGGGCCTTTGCTGTTCTGACTGCCTTCCCAGCTTCCTTTGCTTTAACTGATACAATTCTCTGTCCTGCTCCTTCTGTGATTCCTTGTACTTCCTGAAAGCTTTCTTTCTCTTGAACCTTCACTGCCACTTCCTTTGAGAACCATAGTGGTTTCTTACATCGTTTTGTTTTATTTGCTTCACACAAGGCTTGTTACCTCTGTGATGGCAGTTTTATTATTCCCATTGTCTTCCACCCTCCTTCCTGCCCATTTGCTAGGCATTCCTTAGGCACTCACCCATTTTGGCAAAGTCAGCCCTCCTAAAGTCCAGTACCTTTGCCTTTGTATGGCTTGATTCTATTGCTGTGTTTAGTGTGAATCATACTGTTCGATGGTCACTAGTTCCCAGATGGCTACCCATTTACATCTGTGATCCTCTCTTCATCTGCATTTGAGAGAACCAGGTCTAAGATTGCTCCCTCTCGAGGGGCTCCAATACTAGTTGTCTAAGGCATGCCCCCTGTAGGGCATCTAGAATAACCCCACTCTTAGAAGTGGCTGCTGCAAATGCACTCCAGTTAACATCTGGCATATTCAGATTGCCCATCAGCAGTATCTCGCCTTTTTCTGCCATTCTAAGTATACTTTCTATTATTTCCTTGTCATTTCCTCCCCTGAGAGAAGGGTCTGTGTCTAACCCTGTGTGGATTGTGGTGCCATTGCTGGTCTCCAAATTTACCCACAGTGCTTCTTCTCCTCCCTGTTTTTTCTTTGTTCTGCTGCTTTGATTCCTTCCCTTATGTAAAGAGCTACTCCTCCTCCTCTATTACCCTCTCTGTCCCTCCTGTAGATAGTGTATCCTGGTATGTTTACGTCCCAGTCATGGTTTTGTGTGAACTCCTTTTGCAGAATTCATGTGCAGTTAGGTGTCCTTCAAGTTGCTGGGGAGATTGCACCCCAGGAATGATAGGGGAGGTCCAGAGGGATGGTGACACCTGGGGTCCTGTTAGCCTATGGTCAAGGTCATGTCAGTCCATAAGAGGATAGTATGTACAGGACAGTCAGGAGGAGCCCTCTGTTAGGTCTATTAGGATCAAGGGGCCTGGCTTGGGGGCTTATGCCTGCTCCGTGCAGATTCAATCTTTAGCTTAGTGAGAGGAGGTCCCATGCCTAGGTTGAGTTTCCCTGCTGATGTGAAGCTTTATGGTGGGGAGCAGGTTAGTCAGCTATACACTCGAGTAACAGTATGTTTATCAAGTACAATTATTGCATATAGGCCCCTTAAGATACTTTTGGGCAAGTTCCAGTTGGTAGGGCTGTCTGGTGGTGGGCAGGCTAGTCTATAAAACAGTCTGATTAGCAGTATATCTAGCAGGTTCAATTAATACTTTCAAAGCCCTTTAGGCACATTTATGCAGGCTAGTCTATAAAACAGTCTAATTAGCAGTATATCTAGCAGGTTCAATTTATACTTCAAAGCCCTTAGGCACATTTATGCAGTTAAGAATGTTGAGTATAATCTGGAAATGCGAGTTGCAGAAGGTTAATTAGCTACTGGAGGCATAGGTACACTAGTAACACTTCAGTATGGAGTTACTGTGATCCAGTGTTTTGTTTAGGCAATTAGTGACTATAAGATAGGCTGATGTGGTCAGTGTTCTGTTGGATCTGCACAGTTCAATAGCTTATCCCGTCTAGTGGATGAATGGGAGGCATTCCGTAGGTATACGGTCTCCGCCCAAATTTTTGTCAGTTCCAGCGATGGCGGGGTGATTGTGTATGTAATGGGAGGAGGAAAGGGGTGTGTAGGAGGGCTGAAATATCAATCCCTGAGGTAGTTGGTGAGTGAGGAAAAGCCGCCAGGAGTCCTGCACATCAGGGAAGTCCACCAGTTCACGTACGCTTGCCGGTGCCTTGACCTCAGGAAAATACTTGGTAAGTCCAGGAGTTTAAAGCTGGTAGTTCTGGTGGTGTTGAAGGGGTCAAGCAGCCCCAGCCACTCTCTCCTCCCCTGGTATCCTGAGATGCTCGTGTGCCGGGCGGTCCTGCTCTCAGCCTTAAGACCAGGCTGGGAGTGTCGTCACTGGCTCTGGATCCAATCAGCAAGTTGCTGATGTTTGAAACATCTGCACGCCACCACGTCAATTAGACAAAGGTCTGGGTCAGTAGCGTTAGAAATTTGGAGGCAAAAGAAAATCCGTCGGCGAGTGTCCTCAAGCGCAAGTCTGCGTCTCAGTCGATCCCTGAGGTATTTGGTGGAGCGCGAAAAGCCGCCAGGAGTCCTGCATGTCGGGGAGGTTTAAAGCTGGTAGTTCTGGTGGTGTGGGGTGGGGAGTCAAGCAGCCCAGCCTCTCTCCTCCCTGGTATCCTGAGATGCTGATGTAGCCAGCGGTCACGCTCTCAGCCTTAAGACCAGGCTGGGAGAGCATTGTCACTGGCTCTGGATCCAATCAGCAAGTTGATGATGGTTAGTGTATGTTAATAAACTTAGCTACTGTATGTTTTGTCTTGTCCAGATGCCGAGAGACCGCAGAGAAGGAGGCAACCTAACAGCTAATTGACTCCTTTCAGGATCCGTAATTCTTAATTCTAAGAGGTGGTCACCTGTTATTGGGGTTGCATTTTAATCAAGAAGGGAAGGACTGACTACTTGGCCCTCCTTAACAGTGCGGTTACTGGGTGTTTGGTCCAACTCTACCCCATCAGACCAATGATGTGTTACCGGCACGAGCAAGGAACCTGAGACATATTTACCAGAGATAAGGTTTCCCAGGAACACGGGGTTTCAGGTTGAGGGTACTTCAAACTCCATTAATTGTTAGTGACCCACTCAGTGCTTCCTATGGTGTCAAACTGGGAGTTCGGAGCCAGGAGACAGGTTAGGGAGGGAGGGAAAACTGCCTGCCTCAGCAATGACTGCAATAAATAATTAAATACCAAATACATTGAATAAAGTAGACAACAGTGTATACTGCCCTCATTTTGTGCCTTCACCATCTACGGAGGATAAAGGGAGACAAGGGAGACCAAGCTGTCAAAGGAAAGTAAAGCTCCAGACTGAGGCCATTTTGTGAAGCTGAGCCATCTTTTGTGAGCTGTGGTTTAGTTGACCAAGATCTACATCCACAGTTTTGTCAGCTCAGGAGCAGTTATAATCTTGTCCCTCAGGAGTGTTATCTATTGCATTTTCCTTGGAGGAGTTGCGGAAGAGGTGTCTTTGTTGGCAAAGATTTCTGCGAAACACGGACATTTAGAAACATAGAAGCTGACAGCAGATAAGGACAACAAGGCCCATCCAGTCTGCCCATTTTCTTTACCTTATGAATGTGCTACAGTGCGTGAAAAAGTATTTGCCCTTCCTGATTTTCTCTATTATTGCATATTTGTCACACTGGATATTTTCAGGTCTTTAGAGAAATGTAATACTAGATAAAGGGAACCTGAGTGAACAAATAACACTTGTTTTTTATTTTTATTTCACCTATTTAATGAAAAAGTTAACCAACACCAATTGGCACTGTGTGAAAAGTAATTGCCTTACACTTAATAACTGGTTACGCATACATTTAGCTGCAATGACTGCAACCAAACACTTCCTATAATTCAATATCAGTCTTTCACATCGCTGTGGAGGAATTTTAACTCACTCTTCCTTGCAGAACTGCTTTAATTCAGTAACATTTGGTAGGTTTTCGAGCATGAACTGCTCGTTTCAGGTCCTGCCACAGCATCTCTATTGGGTTTAAGTCTGGACTTTGACTAGGCCACTCCAAAACTTTAATTTTACTTCTTTTTAGCCATTCTGATGTGGACTTGCTTTTGTGTTTTGTATCATTGTCTTGCTGCATGACCTAACACGCTTCAGCTTCAGCACGGAAGGATGACGGACATTCTCCTTAAGAATTTTCTGTACAGAGCAGAATTCATGGTTCCTTTAATTTTTGGCAAGTCATCCAGGTCCTTAGGCAGCAAAGCATCCCCACACCATCACACTACCACCACCATGTTTGACTGTTGGTATGGTGTTCTTACTGTGGAATGCTGTATTTGCTTACGCGAGACATTATGGGATCCATGTCGTCCAAAAAGTTCCACTTTGGACTCATCTGTCCATAGAACATTTTCCCAAAAGGCTTGTGATCATCCAGGTGCTTCTTGGCAAATGAGGAAAACATTTATGTTCTTCTTGGTTAGCAGTGGTTTCTGCCTTGCTACCTCACATGAAGCCCATTTTGCCCAGTCTCTTTCTGATTGTGGAGTCATGAACACTGACCTTAGTTGAGGCAAGAGAAGCCTGCAGTTCTTTGGATGTTGTTTTAGGATCCTTTGAGACTTCCTGGATGATTTTCGCTGTGCCCTTGGAGTAATTTGGCAGGCCGCCCTCCTGGGAAGATTCACTACTGTTCCAAGTGTTCTCCATTTGGAGATTATGGCTCTCACTGTGGTTCGATGGAGTCCCAGAGCCTTAGAAATAGCTTTGTAACCCTTTCCAGACTGAAAGAGGGCAACAAATTTTTTCTGATCTTTTCAGGAACTTCCTTTGATCATGGCATAATGTGCTGGTTGAATCTTTGTGCTGGCAACGTGACTCTGATGGTAAGGGCCAAAATAAGTGAGGTTTATATTGAGCAGGGCTGGCTGTAATCAAGCCTGGCTGTGTTCAATCAGCTGACTCTAATTATCCTTTTAATTGGGTTGATTTAACTAGTTTCACACAGTGCCAGTTGGTGTTGGTTAACTTTTCATTAAATAAATGAAATAAGTAAAAAAAAGTGTTATTTGTTCACTCAGGTTCCCTTTATCTAATATTATATTTTGTCTAAAGACCTGAAAACATCCAGTGTGACAAATATGCAAAAATAGAGAAAATCAGGAAGGGGCAAATACTTTTCACGCCACTGTATAAGCTTCTTACCCTCAATGGCCTATCTGTTCATACTCATCTGTATTGCTCCCTTATGCCTATCCCATGCCTGTTTGAAGCCCAGCATTGTATTCATATCCACCACTTCCTGAGGTAGGCTGTTCCATGCATACACCACCCTTTTATGAAAAGAACTTCCTTACATTACCCTTAATTGGCCTCCCTTAATCTCATGTTGTGTCCTCTTGTCCTGCTATTTTTCTTATATTGAAACATGTTAGACTCTTTCACCTTGTTAATGCCCTTAAGATGTTTGAATGTTTCATCATATCACCTGTCTCCCTCCTTTGTTGTAGGGTATACATATTGAGCTCCATTAATCTGTCCTCATATGTTTTCTGATGCAGTCCCTGCACCATTTTGGTTGCCCTTCTCTGGACTGACTACATTTTGTTAATGTCCTCGTGCAGGTCTGCGGCCTCAGTACTGCATGATACTCCAGATGGGGCCTACCAGTGTCTTGTAAAGAGGGATTATTACCTCCTTCTTATGACTTGTGATGCCTCTGCATACACCCCAACATCCCCTAGCTGCATTCACTGTTTTAGTGGTCTGCTTGGATGATTTCAGGTCATTTGTGATGATGATGCCCAAGTCTCTTTCTTTCCTCGTGATTGCCAGCAACTCCCTCCCAACCTATAGGTAACTTCAGGGTTTCTTTCCCTATGTGCATAATTTTGCACTTCTTTGTGTTAAACCCCAGTTGCTACTCTTCAGACCATTCTGCCAGCTTTTCCAGATCTCTTCTCATTCTGTCCACCCCATCTGGATCATCTGCTCTGTAGCAGGTCTCAGTGTCATCTGAAAACAGGCAAACCTTACCCTCCAGTCCATCTGCAATGTTCTGATGAAGATATTGAAGAAGAGTGGCCAAGGAAAATATCAAGTGGTGGAAAGGCATTTTAACTCATTAGTGCCTGGGTGGCCATTTTGTGTCAGGTAAACAATGGATAGCTTGGACTTCCTATGAAGCTATTCAAGTAATGAGTTGGTACCAAACAATTTGGATCTCTTAAAACTCCCTGCAGAATAAATGATGACATGGCATGCACCTTGTGGTCTTTGGGTACATGCCAGTTAAACAACGAGTCCAACAGTTACAGCTAGTAACTGAAGTAGTTGTATATAGCAAATAGAAACAGAGATAAGGGTTATGTGACTGCCATGCCCTGAGCATGGAAAGGACATTGACACCTAAATTCTCCATCCTCTTACATGGAGAATAGAACCTCTTAGTGCAGTTCCCACTAAACCATGAGCATCAGACCTAGTGGGCAGTAAGGCAACCCTAACACCATCCATGGCAGCGGCCAAAGATCTCCACGTGGGTGAACCATACTATATCACTACAACCTACTGAAACCACAGTGTAGGTGAGAAATAAATAGCAAAATATTTACATTACAGTTCTGACTGAGGTTAGGTAAGGTATTTATTTCTATGTAATACATGAATGAGAACTTTCCTTATTTCCTGTATACCTGTGATTAATCTACCTGTAATCCCCTTACAGGTGGTGGTTCCTAACAGCCTCCAGTACTGTCGCTTTAAGAGTTGCCTGCTTGCAGGTGTTAGTGGTTTGGATGGGGAGACTGGGGTTTCTTTGTTCAAGTCCCGCTGAGCTGTGGTGAAATCGCTCTCTGCGGTGGTCGCTATATACCCAGAGGGAGTCCATCTAAATTATGTAAATGTTTGGCCAGGACTAGCAGCATGTTGATAGAAATGCAGTTTGTGTAACCTGTTTACTTTGCAGCTGAGACTGTGGGTGCTGTGCCCTCCATTTTAGACCAGGACATTCTGAAGGGTCCTATGGGGCAGGGGTATCTCAAATGGAGTCGGCTGACCAATGAAGATACAGCTAGTAATTGTGGGAAGTGAAATGTGGACCATGGCTCCTTTTCGCAACACTGAGAGCAAGACTGAGTGACTGGCATCTGTAGCCAACCAATGGGATTGGGTGGTGCCCAAGCGGAGAGGATTGTCCCATACTGCCAAGGGGCAGAGGTGTTGTGGCTGTAGACGAGGAAGGAGCTCTGGGCTCTTATGCATTATTGAGTGTTCACGGGAAGCGCGCAAAGGCCTGAGGTGGCTGTGTGAATAGCCAGTGAGCTTCGGACTGAATCCGTGAGGTGGCAATCAGAGGAGACTGTGTAAAAGCACGGCTACCTACCAGGCTCAACCTGTAGAGGACTGGAGAATCTGCTGAATCGTGCTCAGTCTGTCAGGAAAGTTGAAGCTGCAGTGAGACTCCCGATAGCTGTGAGTTCGGTCGGGCCATAGGACGCTGCCTGGTATGGTACCCTCTGTTATTTCTCATATAAACATGTGGAGAAGTATCTGAAGTCGGCTCAGCACTGCGGGTGATGTGAGAGTGCTTTTCCTTCTAGAGTTGTGAGTACTAAATCAGGGTAGCTTACTGCTAAACATTGCTAGCCAGGGCAGGATTTCTGGTTGCTTGGCTGACTACATTACCTGAGCCTGCTGGTTCCATCAAATCATTGTAGGATTTAAATGTTCATCTGTGTCAGGGCCCCAACCAGCTGCATCGAGGAACTAGCCTTTAGGGCTTGGGTACCCATAGACAGTAACTTATAGGTTAGGCCTGTACAGAGCCTTAGGTAGACACTTATATATTGTAGTGGTAAGCTAATCAGTCTGATTCCCCGGTCCTTGTTGTCTTCCTTGAATAAATCAGATTGCTTGTTTTGCAAAAGTACACTGGCTAGTTTGTGTATTCATGGGGAAATACTGCACAGTGAATATGGTGTAACTGTACCTTGCTTTAGGGGTCCCTGGAGTGAGCTAATTGGCTCGAGCCGGGGATAAGTGTCTATGGTAAGGACACTAAAATTGACCTATGTGGGCCACTAGTGGGAAGAAAGAGGGTGCAGCAACCCAGAGGGCTGTGACCGAGTCAACCTCGACTGTTCTAACCCCAACCTCTGGGTGGAGGCACCGCCATACGGATCTGGGCCCTCACCCTGTCACAGTTAGGGCAGACAGGGTAGTAGCCCTTAGGATAGCGCCCCCTAGGGGTTACAAATTGGAGGCACCACTGGGACTAGCACCCCTTAGTGGCAGAGTGGCTGATGTGCATAACTATGGATAATTTAAAGGAAAACCTGGAAGGGGATATCATGGCTAAGATTAAGCTGGACCCTATTAAAACAGTGGTACATAAATTGATGGGGTGGAGCGAAGCCGAGAGCTGAACTCTCAGAGAATTGTGCTACTACTAGATGTACCTCTGGGGACAATGACTGCTGACATTATTTCTGCTGTGGATCGTATCAAATGTTTGGGCAAGGCAGAGGTGAAGGGCGATGGCTGACCTACTCGACCAGACTTTGCAGGTGTTACTCTTGTGTAGCATAGCCATCGACCCTGAGAGGGTACCTCAATGATTTACCCAGAAGGTGTCCAACTGATGTGGAGGGTCATTCAGGTTCAAAGTGGGTCGGTCACCCTGGGAGTCTCCCCAGACTAATAGTTTCAAAGATAAGCTACTTAAATTGTTAGCTGGGAAGGAGGACCACCCAAGAGCTAATGCAGGCTTTGGACCTTTCCAGTGAATCCACCCTCGAGCTTCTCCTAGTACCTCTCCGGAGACCTCCAAGAGTTCTATCTTGGCTCCAACACCCCTAGTGGTTCCCTCTATAAAGCTAGATTCTTACCATAGGTTAAAACTTTTCTCTGGCACAGTACCCATGCCTTCAGGGAGGATGATCTGAAGGCATGGATGGACTACGCCACCCTCCTAGTTCAGGAGTGGCAGTGCTCTGAGGGGAGAAATGAAAGAGACTGATGGAGAGCTCATGGGTCCAGCTTTAGAAGCCATTCAGTCTTTCCAGGCCACTAGCCAGAATCTACCACTGCAGAGTATCCTTCTGCTCTAGAGGGACTGTTTGGAGCACAGAAACTGGGAAGATTTATTGTGGAAATTCAAGTCTGCTAAGCAGTGGTGGAATGAGAAGCTTTCTGCTTTGTCACTAGGGTGGAAAAGGTTTTACAGAAGGCCTACTGAAAAGGGTGAATCGCTGCTCCAACCTTGAACCAGGTCAGGTTGGAACATGTTCCAAAGTCTGCCAGATTTTCCAATGTGATACTGTTAAAACTTAAGTTGCACGATCGGGCAGCTGCCCCACCTGAATATTGTCAATTGATGAGGGAGATTAGAGAAGTGGAGACTGATGAGAAGGGTGGTAACCCCATGTGGGGCTGTGAATTTGGGCCAAACCCCTGAGCCTAGTAAGCCTGAAGCGACCCACCCTTCAAAAGGGCCTGATGTATCCCCAGAGGTACAGGGAGGTGGGGTGCATGCCATTTCCTCTGATCCCCACATAGAAAGTGAATTGAGGGCCGAGGTCAGAATTTACGGGAACTGGCGAGGGACTTGAAGCGATCCACTACCCACCCTGTTAGGTCTGAGGAACCCGAGTTATCTAGAAACCCATGCCCTGGGAATCCCTTGTCCCCAGAGGGCCCCCAGCAAATGAAGTATTCTCCTCCAAATAGAGACCCCGGGACCCCAAGTTCTGTTACCATTGTGGGTAGGATGGACACTTTCAGATTGAGTGCCAGTGCCGGAGAATTTGAGGAAGGCAAACAGCAGACTGATTACTTGGCATCGTGGGGCCCATGTCCGACCCCCAGAAAGGGTTTTGTGACCCAGGCCAATGCCCAATCAACTGTTAATGCTGTACCCTGAGTGGTCTGATGGTCGGGCCTCGATGGAGGACCCGTGCAGGTAAATGGGATTCCCACCCCAGCTGTATTGGATAGTGGCTCTCAGGTGACCATTATGTTTCAGGACTGGTATCAGACCCATCTACCTGAGGTGCCACGACAACCTTTGGATGGTCTACATGTATAGGGGCTGAGTGACAAGGCTTATCCGTGATTTGGAGTATATCCAGAACTAGTTTTCATTTCCTACTTCTGTGGCTGGAGTGGACAAACAGGTGGAAACTTTGGCTTTAGTCTGCCCCCCACTGGACTGTATGATGGTGTGCCCTTGTTGATTGGGACTAATGCTCACATGTTTGGCCGATTAGCCCAGTTGTGTTCTGAAAAGCAGGTGTCCAGGACTGGGCGAGCCCTTAGGATAGCCATCTTAATTGAGAAGGCCTATGAGGCTCAGAGAAAGCTAGTCAGGAGGAGCCTGAAGGCCCGGTGAGTGTTGTCTGGAGGAAGGATCCAGGGCCGTTGCTATTAGCTCCAAATGCCCAGTGTGTCTTGCAAGGAGGTCTGGCTTGAAAAGATGTCAAAATAAACTATTGATGCTGGATGCATCTGGAGAAGGAAGTTGCCTGGAGGACTGCTGGTTAAACCCAGTATCTTGCCTGCTAGAGCCCATGCTTATGCCAGGAGAGTGATGGTTCAAGTTCATAATGTGTCTGACAAAGAGATTCGAGTACATAAGGGCTGCACCTTGGCTAGGTGTGCATCGTGCGGATACTGCAGTGCTCCCTCACTGCAAGGGTTTGGGAAGGATGATAGAGTCACGCCAGACTTGTTTGATTTTGGTGACTCCCAGTTGCCTGCAGAATGGAAAGTAAAGATCAGTGAGAAGCTTGCCCAAACAGACTAGTTTTTTCCCTAAAGGAATGGGAAGTGGAGTGTGCGGGGCCAAGCATCACATTCGACTGCATGATGAAAGGCCTTTTGAGAGAGGTCTCAGTGCTTAGTCCCTGCTGATATAGGCGATATGCGATGGCATCTGCAAGAGATGTTTGCTGCTGGTGTGATACAAGAATCCAGGAGCCCTTGTGCTTCCCCATTGTCGTAGTGAGGAAAAGAATGGGGCTGTTCAGATGTGTGTGACTACTGTGACTCCTGAACCAGCACACCATCCTTGACCAGTATACTATGCCACACATACAAGATGCCTTGGACTGTCTGAATGTCAGTAAGTGGTTCTCTGTGTTAGATCTCCACAGTGGGTTCTATCAGATCCCAATGGCTGCTGAGAATCAAAAGAAGATCGTTCATTTGCCCCCTAGGCTTCTATGAGTTTATCTGGATGTCTCAAGGGTTCTCATGTACACTGGCTACTTTTCAGCACCTGATGAATGTGCTGTGGGGGATATGAACTTGCTCGAGTGCTTGGTTTACTTGGATAATGTCATAGTATTTGGCAGCTCATTGGAAGAACATGAACGTCGATTGTTCAAGGTCCTGGATCAGTTGGAGGATTTTGGTCTTAAGTTATCTATAGACAAGTGCCAAATCTTTCAAACTTCTGTAAAATATGTGAGCCACATAGTATCCACTGAGCACATAGAGACTGACCCCAGCAAGGTGGAGGCATTGACTACTTGGCCTCAGCCAAAGAATTTGAAAGAACTGCAATGGTTCCTGGAGTTTTGTGGATATTATAGGTGGTTTATTAAAGACTATTCATGAGTGATCCGCTCCTCCTCAACCTTACTCAGGGTACCTCCCACCCACAAAAGTATAAAAAGTTGTGTCTCTGGAACGGAAAGAAGGTATTTCATCCAAATGATGTGTTTGGAAACCGATGGACTACTGAGTGTGAGGAAGCTTTCTATGACATTATATATCAACTTCACCCATGCCCCAGTGCTGGCCTATGCTAACCCAGCCAAGCCATATGTCTTCCACACTGACACCAGCCTTCCAGGATTGGGCGCTGTCTTATATCACCCCAATGGGCTAAGACCTGTAGCCGCCAGCAGAAGCCTGACTCCCTCAGAAAAAAAACTCAGTACATAAATTAGAGTTCTTGGCCCTGAAGTGCGCCATTGTTGATCAATTTCACGACTACTTGTCTGGTGCCAAGATATTGGTAAAATTGACAACAATCCTCTGACATACGCAGACTTCAGCCAAGTTGGATGCCACTGGCCATAGGTGGCTCTCTGCCTTGGCCACCTACGACTATGCCATTGAGTACCGAGCAGGCCTAAACCATATAGATGCGGATGTTCTCTGTTGGAGGCCTGTGCCCGAACTGACTGGGTTAGGTTGTCAGAACCTGACATAAGAGCCCTTTGCCAAAAATGTGACAAGGAAGAACCAGTGTCTTCTGATACTGTGTACTGCATGGTGGACTGCTTAGGCCATCCGAGAACTGCCTACCTGCTGCTTACTGTCATTTTTCTGAACTGGACACTAGTGCACTGCCCCAATTCCACAATGATAGTCTACAACAGGCTCAATCCCAAGACCCCAGGATAAAAACTGCTTTGGAGGGTCTGCAAGCCAGGAGACGTGTCCCAACTGGTCTGCTGAATTGAGAACTGCCCTGTTATACAAAGAAGGCCCAAAATTGAAATTGAACAACAGACTGTTATACAGGGAGACTGTGGACAAAGAGGGGTGAATAGACAAACAACAACTGGTGTTGCCCACTGCTTTTAGAGAACTGGTGTTGTGGTCCCTGCATGACCACATGGGGCATCTTGGCATAGACCGAACTCTTGACCTGGTATGGACTCGATTCTACTGGCCAAAAATGAGTGCAGATGTAGAGCAGTATGTCAAGGCCTGCGGTCACTGTTTACAAAGAAAAGCTCTACCTCAGAGAGCTGCCCCCATGGTCAATATCACTACCAGCACCCCTACGGAGTTGGTCTGCATTGATTTCATAAGCTTAGACCCTGATCTGAAAACATCAGTAACATATTGGTAGTCACTGATCACTTTACCTGGTATGCACAGGCTTTTTCTACTAAAGATCAGAAAGCAACCACGGTGGCTAAAGTGCTTGTTGAGAACTTCTTGTCTGTTATGGGGCCCTCAGAGAATCCATTCCGACCAGGGAGGGACTTTGAGAGCCACCTTGTTAAATAAATGTTATCCTTGTGGGAGTACGAAAGTCAAGAACCACCCAGATCACCCTCAGGGGATCCCCAACATGAAAGTTTAACTGCACATTGCTTGATATGTTTGGCACATTGCAACCTAAAGACAAGTTTAGATGGAGCCAACAGATTAGCACCTTGGTACATGCTTCTAACTGCACCAAAAGTGATGCCACTGGATTTTCCCGTACAGACTGATGTTTGGGAGAGAGGCTAGACTGTCAGCGGATGTGTGTTTTGGGGTTTCCGGATGGGGTACAAGCAGCAAATCATCTACAGTATGTACAGAAGTTGAAGACCCAATTAAACCATGCCTACCAACTGGCCCAGACCAACACTGCTAAATGAAACCTGGCCAATAAGGAGAGGTATGATAAGAAAGTGAAAGCAATGGAACTGAAAGAAGGAGATAGAGTGCTATTGAGGAATTTGGGACTGCATGGCAAACACAAGATTGCTGACAGATGGCATCACCTCCTCATATTGTTGTGGAAAACTGGCAGATTTACCCGTATATAAAGTGCGGCCTGAAACAATTTAAAAGATTTTAAAACTATACACAGAAATCATCTGCTGCCAATTGGGCAAATTTTGATAGAAGCTGAACCTCCGAATGCCCCCCAGGCCTATGACTAGAGCTGCTGCCAAGGAAAACCCAGACCACTTGATTCTTCAGCAAGCCAATTCAAAAGGCCTTCTCAAACCCCTCTGATGAAGTTGATCATCTGTGTCTGAAGACAGTGAGAATAATATTGAATGCTATCCTTCTTATGAATTGAGCCAACTGTTTTGGGGCAATCCCTAATCAACTCTGGAGACGAAGTTGGCTTTCTGGACTGTCTGAACTCCCAGCTTTGTCTCTGGAGCCAATGCTCCCAGAAGATGAAGTGAGTGGCATCCAAGCTGAAGGGTGGGATCCTTGAGCCTGGCTGAACTGTCTGGCCTGGCTGAACTATCTGACTTTTCTGAAGAAGAACGTGATGTGGGGAGCAAGCCAGCTATATGTCAGAACCTGAAGAACATTCTGAGTGCCCTGATGGTTCCTTGCCAGTACCGAACTGTCCCCAGCTGAGCCAAGTAGTGTGGGTCCTGATATATAGAGGGTCACGCTCCCGAAAGTACTATGGGCACGGTGTCTCCTTCTCCGTGGAGGTTTCTCACTAATCTAAATGAGGTGGAAATTGAGTCAGGGCCTGTAGCAGATTTTAATGAGACCCCTAGACACACTGGCTGAGAAGTACGGCCTGTGATAAGGTTGAGTTATGAGTCCCTGGGTCAGCCTGTGGACCTGCCCCTAAATGTAGTCCCTAAAGGGATGTATGTGTCCCCAAGCTCCTTGCCCAAACTAGCTTTTGGAAATTACTCCAGACTGTTAGTATTGCCTTCTGAGTATGGTATCCCTCCCCAATTAACCCACAGGTAGCTGATAGGGAAGGGCCCTCTCTTTCCAGGTGTCATGGGCAGGAAGTAATGACCTGATTTAAAGAGAAAAGTTGTTTGCATGTGTAATATTGTATAAATAATCGAAACTGTGAATACAGTGCCAGTGTATGTAGCAAAGGTCTAATGTGCTGTCAATTTAAACTGTTTTGCCTTAAAGTGATTTAAGGGTAACTACTTGATGCAGACGCCACATTCTTTTCCAGGCCAGGAAGGGTGTAACCCCTTACAAATGGAGGTTCCTAACAGCCTCCAGTACTGTCGCTTAAGAGTTGCCTGCTTGCAGGTGTTAGTTGTTTGGATGGGGGACTGGGGTTTCTTTGTTCAAGTCCCGCCTGAGCTGTGTTAAAATCATTCTCTGCGGAGGTCGCTATATGCCCAGAGGGAGCCCGTCTAAATGATGTAACTGTTAGACCAGGACTAGCTAGCATTTATTTATTTATTTATGAGATTTACCAGGAAGGCATACTGAGCAACATGCTTGATTCCAGATGCGACCTGGGGCCTAACCCAGTACCTAGCATATAGAAGAACATTTAAATACAGAAATGGAAATAGAGAACATTGTATGTGATTTCTACACAGATAATACAGTTTTGAGCACGATGCACGTTGATGGAAATGCAGTTTGTTTAACCTGTTTACTTTGCAGTTGAGACTGTGTGTGCGGTCCCCTCCATTTTAGACCAGGACATTCTGAAAGGTCCAATGGGGCAGGAGGTATCTCAAATGGAGTCAGCTGACCAATGTAATTGTGGGAAGTGAAGTGTGGACCATGGCGCCTTTTCGCAACACTGAGAGCAAGATTGAGTGACTGGCATCTGTAGCCAACCAATGGGATTGGGTGGTGCCCGAGCAGAGAGGATTGTCCCATACTGCCAAAGGGCAGAGGTGTTGTGGCTGTAGATGAGGAAGGAGCTCTGGGCTCCTGCGCCATTGAGTGTTCACGCGGGAAGCGCGTGAAAGGCCTGAGGTGGCTGTGTGAATAGCAAGCAGCTTCTGACTGAACTGCGAGGTGGCGATCAGAGGAGGCTGCGTAAAGCACAGCTACCTACCAGGTTCAACCTGTAGAGGATTGGAGAATCTGCTGAATTACACCGGTCTGTCAGGAAAGTTGAAGCTGCAGTGAGACTCCCGATAGCTGTGAGTTCGGTCGGGCCATAGAAGCAGCTGCCTGATATGGTACCCTCTGTTATTTCTAATATAAACGTGTGGAGAAGTATCTGAAGCTCCGCTCAGCACTGCGGGTGATGTGAGAGTGCTTTTCCTTCTTGAGTTGTGAGTACTAAATCAGGGTAGCTTACTGTTAAACATTGCTAGCCAGGGCAGGATTTCTGGTTGCTTGGCTGACTACATTAGCTGAGCCTGCTGGTTCCATCAGATCATTGTGTCAGGGCCCCAACCAGCTGCATCGAGGAACTAGCCTTTAGGGCTTTGGTACCCATAGACAGTAACTTATAGGTTAGGCCTGTGCACAGAGACTTAGGAAGACACTTATATATTGTAGTGGTAAGCCAATCACCCTGATTCCCCGGTCCTTGTTGTCTTCCCTTGAATAAATCAGATTGCTCGCTTTGCAAAAGTACACTGGCTAGTTTGTGTATTCATGGGGAAATACTGCACAATGAATATGGTGTAACTGCACCTTGCTTTTCAGGGGGTCCCCGGAGTGAGGTGATTGGTTCTGAGCTGGGGATAAGTGTATATGGTGAGGACACTGAAATTGACCTATGTGGGCCACTAGTGGAAGAAAGGGGTTGCAGCAACCCAGAAGGCTGTGACTGAGTCAACCTCAACTGTTCTAACCTGACCTTTGGGTGGAGGCACCCGCCAACAGATCTGGGCCCCTCACCCTGTCACAGTTAGGTAAGGCAGGGTAGTAGACTTAGGATAGCACCCTAGGGTTACAAACCAATTAAAAGTATACGCCTGCACTAATCAAACAATTACAGCTATATACCTACACTTATTAGAGCTATTGTATGTACCTGCATTTATCACACAATTACTGTTATATACCTATGTAATCCCCTACAAATGAGGGTTCCCAAAAGTCTTCCTTGAGCTTGCCTAAATGCTAACTGCCAGGCTGGTGTCCTGTGTTTTAGCAGTATAAATGTATTGCCAGAGAGTGCTTGTATAGCCTCTGTGTACTGTCTCCTAAGAGCTGCCTGGATTGTAGTCATATTTAATCTGGGAGGGGCTGAGTGTTTCTATGCTCAAGTCCCACCCAAGCTGTCAAATAATCCACCGTTCTGCCATTGCTAGTAGCACAGAGGGAGCTCTGTTAAAAGATGTACTTGTTTACTGATCATTGCATGCGCAAGAAACATAGTGCCATCATCTGCGATTTCGGGTGTGTCACCTCCTCCTCCAGTTCAGTCAGTGTGTGTGGCAGGCACGGCCCTGTAAGCCAATGCATACTGGAGCCGTCTATGACAAGCTCCAAAATGCAGTGGCATACTTTTTGAAAGGGGGGCTACGCTTCAGTGAGCAGCGATAAGATATCGCCTGCTCATGCGTGAGTTCCCCCTACACACACACACACACAGAAATGCATGCATACTGCGTGCTGCCCTCCCCTCCGGCTCACACGTATAGCCAACGGGTGCCCAATCTCGCCGGCCTGTAAGGCGCCCTCCCCTCAAAGCTCTCCACATGCCACGCCTGGGTGCCCACCCCAGCGTGGCAACTCAGAGAATAGCCATGGGGTGCCCAATCCCCATCGGCTCCACTGTCCTCACCCCCAGTACTGGGTGCCACACTGGGAGCCCACCCCAGCATGGCAACTGATCATATACCCACGTGGAGTGTCCAATCCCCGTCAGCTCCACGCCCCCAGCCATCTCAGCCACACTGGGAGCCTACCCCAGCGTGGCAAATGTCCCACATCGCCTTTTTAACCTGCAAAAGAAAACGGTCCCACGGCGCTTCTCCCAGTCCCCCACAACCTGCACCCACCCACTGCACACCCTGCCTCCCCACACCCTCACTTATATTTACCTCCGAGCTCAGCGCCATGATCTCGGTGGACCGGGAACATCGCTCTGCACTCTTCAAAGCCAACCGCAAACTGAGGAAATGCCGTAAGCTGTATAATGGGCTAGATAGGGATTTTTCAACTTTATTGCATATCTCAGGCATTTTTGGAATTTATTGCACCAAATTTTCAACATGGGGTTTTGGGACCCCTTCTCATGAACGATGTCACTGTCATGGCGTTATTCGGGCCTGAAGGGTGATTTTGCAGTCTCTGCGCAGTCACTGCCGAAATCACCCTTTGGTCCCTAATAATGCCATGACAGTGACATCATTCATGAGAAGGGGTCCAAAATCCCATGTTGAAAATTTGGTAAAATTCCAAAAATGACTGTTTTACGAGATGCGCTGGTACAGTTCCTAATGAGGCCTGTAAGTTCGCGAATTTTCAATATTTTCACTCCAGATTTTCAACATTGCCATTTTACCACACCTTCTTATGAGTAGTACAGCTGTCATTTTTACATCTCACCCAAAATGTGTTTCCATCCGTAGCGCACAATGATGCAGTTGGTGTGCAAAATCAATGTACAGGACAAATTAAGAAAATCACAGTGACACTGTTCATGAGCAGAGGTCTTAAAATGGCTATGTTGAAAATTTAGTGAAATATTCCTAAAATGACTGTTTTACGAGTGTGCATTGTACAGTTCCGGACGCATGCTCAGAAGTTCGCGAATTTTCAATATTTTCACTCCAGATTTTCAACATTGCCATTTTACCACTCCTTCTTATGTGTAGTATAGCTGTCATTTTTCACATCTCACCTAAAATGTGTTTCTGCTCATGTAGCGCACAATGGCGCAGTCAATGTGCAGATCAATGTATGGGACAAATTAAGAAAATCACAGTGACACTGTTCATGAGCTGAGGTCTTAAAATGGCTAGTTGAAAATTTGGTGAAAAATTTCAAAATGACTGTTTTACGAGTGTGCATTGTACAGTTCCTCACGCATCTCGTAAGTTCGCGAATTTTCAATATTTTCACTCCAGATTTTCAACATTGCCATTTTACCACACCTTCTTATGAGTAGTACAGCTGTCATTTTTCACATCTCACCCAAAATGTGTTTCTGCCCATGTAGCGCATAATGGTGCAGTCGTGTAAGAAATCAGTGTACAGGACAAATTAGGAAAATCACAGTGACACTGTTCATGAGCAGAGGTCTTAAAATGGCTATGTTGAAAATTTGGTGAAAAATTCCTAAAATGACTGTTTTATTAGCGCGTTATGCAGTTCCTACCACGCCTAAGTTTGTGAATTTTCAATATTTTCACTCCAGATTTTCAACATTGCCATTTTACCACACCTTCTTATGAGCAGTACAGCTATCATTTTCACATCTCACCTAAAGCGTGTTTCTGCCCATGTAAGCACAATGGCGCAGTCAGTGTGTGAGATCAATGTATGGAACAAATTAAGAAAATCACAGTGACACTGTTCATGAGCTGAGGTTTTAAAATGGCTATGTTGAAAATTTGGTGAAAAATTCCAAAATGACTGTTTAACGAGCGTCGTTGTACAGTTCCTACGCACGTCAGAAGTTCACTAAGTTTCAATATTTTCATTCCAGATTTTCAACATTGCCATTTTACCACACCTTCTTATGAGTAGTACAGCTGTCATTTTCACATCTCACCCAAACATGTTTCGACCTATGTAGCGCATAATGGCATGCAGTCAACGTGCAAAATCAATGTATGGGACACATTAAGAAAATCACAGTGACACTGTTCATGAGCAGAGGTCTTAAATGGCTATGTTGAAAATTTGGTGAAAAATTCCTAAAATGACTGTTTTATGTAGGCTTGTGCAGTTCGATGCATGCTCGTAAGTTTGCAAATTTAATATTTTCACTCTAGATTTTCAACATTTGCCATTTTATTACACTTCCTTATGAACAGTACAGCTGCCATTTTCATATGCACCCAAAATGTGTTTTCACACGTAGCGCACAATGGTGCTGTTGGTGTCTGTAAAGCAATGTTTAGGACAGATTAAGAAAATCCCAGTTACACTGTTCATGAGCAGAGGTCTTAAAATGGCTATGTTAAAATTTGGTGACAAAAGTCCATAAAATGATTGTGTTACGAGTGAGCATTGTGCAGTTTCCACACACCCTCATAAGTTCATGACTTTGTAATATTTTCAGTCCAGATTTTCACCAGTGGCATTTTTCCACACTTCCTTATGAACAGTACAGCTGTAATTTTCACAACATGGCTGAAGTGTGTTTTCACACTTTCAGCGCAGAGATGCATGGTCGCTGTGGGAAATCATTGTTCGGCACAGATAAAGAAAATCACAGTGACACTGTTCATGATCGGAGGCACCAAAATGCCTGAGTTGACAATCTGTTGTAAAAATCCCAGCCTAATTATTTTACGAGTGTGCGTTGCACAGTTTCTATGTACGCTCATGACTTCACCATTTTTTAATATTTTTACTGCAGATTTGCAACATTGCCATTTTTACACCTCCCATGAACAGTACTGTTGTCATTTTTTACATCCTGCTTGAATGTTTTTGCACCTGTGGTGCTAAATGCCCGTAGTCATGGGCATAAGCAGCTTTGCTAACAAACTTATATTCCTCCTGTTCATGAGGTGGGGTCACAAAAAAACATGTTGAAAAATTTGGAGTAAAATACAAACGAATGCCTGAGGTATTAGGTTTCAACCATAACACCCAACCCGTAGAGAATGACAGGCATCAGGGTGTGACTTGGGATTCTTGCCCATGTCATGCCATATTCCACACCCTACAGCCAGTGAGAGGTATCGAGGTATGCCTTGACCTCCGGCCCCAAAGTTCACCCCATTCTCCTATATCACACCCATCTCACCGTATTTCCTAATGGAATGGGGTGGCATAGGGCCAAAGACCCCAAGGAACACCGTGACACTTGTCAATGTCTGCAGGGTGGGGTCTGGTGAAATGGCGTGGCTTATGCCTGACGACCCAAACGCACACCCCAATGCCTGTCACTCTGCAGGGTGGTGGTGGGGTTGGCTTCAGTTCAATACTTCACTGCCATTCCTATTATGCAGCTCTGTGACTTCACACTACCACTGCTAATGCCAGCAAGCAAACATTCGGCATTGACAAATGCTTGTTAGAATAGTAATAATATTGCAGTTTGTCTAACCTGCCTTCTTTGCAGCATGGACATTTCTGTTTATCTCCACCATCTTGGTCCTGGACTGCTGAAATGGGCCAATCAGTCCTTTGGGGACTCTAAAATGGAGGCTGTCACCAGGGCTTTGGGGAGCAAAATTCTAGGAATTGTAGTTTTGGCTTTTGGCACGAAATGAACCTGGAGAGGGAGCCCTTGTTGTGGCTGACAGAGGAATCAGCCAACCGAACCTTTCTGATCCTGGAGAAAGTCCCAGACTGCTTGCAATTTCAGTTCAGATCTGAGTTAGGAAGTGAGTAAGAGCTCGAGATAGTCGAGCAGTAATCCTGCATAGATTCATGCGGGAGATGTGAAAGGGCTGAGTTTGGCCTCCTATCTGCCTGCTGTCTCTGAGAGGGAACTGAAGTTTATTCGGACTGAATCTGAATTGTGAGGACGATTTAAGCCAGAAAACTGTGACCAGGCTTTAACCTGAAGAAGATCAAAGATTTGCTTAATGTGATCGGCCTGTCAGGATTTCTAGCAACCTTTGAACTCCCAGTTTGTGCAGAGACTCTGTAATTGTGATTGGATAGCAATCTGCCTGGTACAGTAAATTTCTTACATGTAAATGTGCTGTGTGCTGTTAGTGGGTCGGATTTGGTTCCCCACTGTGTGCTGAATTGTGTTCTGCTTGCTGGAAGCTGCATCCAGCTCCAACGGACTAAATCCATTTGCATCTCCATTTGGCCTGCGCCTTGCCACCTGGCCCAGCCAGACTACCCGCTACACAGAGAAAGCATCAATGAGAGACCTGCCTGGGATCAGCCCCTGCTCAATGCCTTGAACAGGAACAATGCCTTGATGATTCACGTGGCCCTGCTTCTCCTGGCACTCCAGCTTAACAACCTGCAGTCTCAGTTTCATCCTGCCTTTGTCCTATATTGGGTATTGTGAGTAAAAATCAGGGTAGCTTCCTGCAACAACAGCTAAATCTAAAGTGTTGTCATCTGATTGCTTTGTTGTCTTTTCCTTCATGAACTGAGCCCTCTGGCTCCGGATTACAACAGCGTGTGTTGTGCATGTTGCTTTCTTCCATCACAGGGCCCCAACCAGCTATGACGCCGGTCTATCCGGGCAACAGTCCTGGCTAGCCCACCTTTTCCTACCTGGGTACCCAGAGTGTGTGACTGTGTAGGAACCATGAAGTGCATGCATAACTGTCTGATTGATTTGGCCTTTAAGCCAATCAACATGATTACGCCCTCCCTTGTTCAGGTCCCCTAAATAAATCAGATCTAACACTTTTGCATTTAACCTGACTGTGGTTCTAGTTTGTGCCAAAAGCACTGACAGTTGCTATTTGCTGTGCATAACCTTGCTTTACAGGGGTCCCTAGGGTCGAGCTAGAGGAACCCACCCTGGTGGTAAGTGCAAACAGTGTGGGTAATTGCATGGTGAATACAGGTCATTGTGAAAGTGATTTTGTATATTGTTCAGGCCACTAGAAGGGAAAGAGGGAGGTTAGAGTGTCCCGGAGGGTTGTGACCACTAACAACCCTGACTTCGGGTGAGACACCGTTTCAGTGCCAATTTGTAACCTGCTACTAATGACAGGCAGGGGTGAGCCCTTGGGATAAGCGCCACCTAGGGTTATATATATAGGTGGTAGGAATGATCTGGGGTAAAATTTAGATGTATTATATGTATTCTTTTAATGTTATATTGTACATGCCCTTTGGAACCGTCTATTTTTTATTGAGGCACATTATCAAACAGGACACAAGGAGGCATGGAAAGGATGAGAAGGACTTGGCAAGGTTGGAGGAATGGTCAGAAGTATGGCAGCTTGGATCAGTACAAAGAAGTATAAATAATGCACCTGGGAAACAAAAGCCCAGGGAAGATTACACAATGTGGGGAAGAAAATAACAGCAAAATGAAAAGGGAGCTGGGGTAATCATATACAGATGACCATAAGGTTAGCAAGCAATGTGAGAAGGTAGTAGGAGGGCTGGGGGTACTGGAATGTATAGGAGAGGCATCACCAGCAGAAAACAGGAAGTTGCTATCCCTCTGTACAGACAGTTGGTGAGACCTCATCTGGAGTACTGCGATCAGTTCTGGAGACCTCATCTCTGCAAGGACATAGACAGGATGGAGCCAGTCCAGAGGAGGGCAACTAAATGGTGCAGGGTCTTCTAGAGAAGCCATACAAGGACAGACTAAAGGAGCTTAATATATACCCTTGAGGAAAGGAGTGAGGGGGGACATGATAGAAACTTTTATACCTCAGTGGACTCAACAAAGTCCAAGAGGGTAGCATCTTTCAGAAAAAGAGATGTGCAAGAACAAGGGACACAATTTGAAGATAGAGAGGATGACTCAGGGACAATGTGAGGAAGTATTTTTTCATAGAGAGGGTGGTGGATGCATGGAATAGCCTTCCCGAGGTTGTGGGGTCTAAAACTGTGGAAGAATTCAAGAATGCATGGGACAGTCTTCCGTATGTCACGGCACGTCCAGCAGCATAGACTCAGAGCTCTTTCCTCAAGGTAAAATAAACCTCCAAAACAATTTAAAATTACAAGAGAGCATCAAAATGCCTCCTGGAGGTTCAAAATGGACAAAGCAGACAAAATAAAGCTTAAAGTAGCCAATACAAGACCGATGGCACTAGATTCATGGACAAGCAGCAGGTCCACAGTCGGAGTGTCTCCTGCACAGCCAACATGGGTCAGATTGCAATACTGAAGGGGAGTCGAGACTTAGTCTAGGGTCCAGGTTTGAGATCCTTTGAGAGAAATACAGGACTCAGCCTGATAACAAGAAGGAATTCAATAATCTAGCTCATAAATTCAATAAATTAGACCAATGAATTGAGCAAGCTGAGCAAAGAATAGCCCAAATGGAAAGTGTGGAGAACTCATAGGACAGGCAGTGGGCTCACTATACCAACAGACAGTGGCCCTAAGCAAAATGTACAGACCTGGAGAGCAGGTCCAGGAGGGATAACCTCTACCTCTACGGTTTGGCAGAGGGAGCAAATCCAACCGATGGCTTCCTTTATCAAGGACCTCCTGAGGGATATCCTTGGCCTTGCAGATGGCTACCAACTCTGAATCGAGCAGGCCCATCGCTGTCTGATTCCTAAACCTCCTGACCCCACTGCAAAGCCCAGATCTAGTATAATGAAATTTTCAAGCTTTGGAGTCAAAGAGGATATATTAAAAGAGTTTGGCAGAAAAAGACCTCAGATACCTGGATTTGTGGATCTCCTTAGATCAGGATTACCCTCCGAAATACAGCAAGCTAGGCTATGGTGGACACCATTCATTAAAATTCTTGAGATAACCAGCTTAGTTTTCAAACCCCCATGCCGTGAAGCTCAGGATCTTCTGGGAGAAAGGAGTGAGGGTTTACAGCTCGACTGAAGAAGTAGTGGCTGCTATTGAGAAAAGGAATTACCCCAACCGCCCATGGAACCGGAATGCTATAAATGGAAGCAACAGATCCCACAGACTGGAACATAGTTACAAGCCAGAAGAAACCAACATCAACAATGGAATTGGTGAGAGTGCTTCTAGAAAGGTCTCTGTCCTACAGAAACAGAAGCAGAAAGTACAAGATTCCCTTTTGCTAAAACCAGTATAAACCTCTTATTCTCAGGAGTTCCCTACCAAACAGTAAAGACATACATGTTCATACATGTTAATTTTGTAGCCTAGACTCAACTCCTTGTTCTTGGTTAAGAGGAGTTTTATGTTTCCATTTTGTTTCATCTCAAAAGATAGTTTTAATAAGACAGTAAGTCCATGAGGGTTCCACTAGGTTTGCAAGGGAACGGGTGGTGGACTCCTCTTCTCCCTTCTCCTTTCAACCTGTGGAACTCATCATTTCTTTTTCTTTTTTCCATTAAATTGTTAAATGTGCACCTAAAAAGACAAGCATACAGCAAACATATTTCATTTTCATTTCCAGCGTGAGTGACCATCCCACAGAAACAAACAGTGAAAGGAATGGGGGGCCCTGGACAACCCACATATGGGCATCCACCCAGACAGGGCTCACCTGTCACACTCCCTAACTCTTTTTAAAGTGAATTTCAAGACTTTGAAACTCTGTTTGAGCTTTATAGCCCAATGCCTTATGGCATCGTTAACCAATTTCTACCCAAATGTATAGTATCTAATTGCATCTTTTAGGCAGGGAAGAGATGTAACTGCAGCCAAACCTATGGCCAGCCAATCACATCTACTTTCCAGTCTGCCAGTCCCAACCCTGGGCTCAGATGTTTTGTGACGTCTAAGCAGGAGAGCATGAGGGTGTACCGATACAAGTCTATAGGGACATTTTTTGAATACCTTTTACGTAAGTTTAAGCAGTCTTAGAGAAAATGAAAGCCACCCTCAACTAATAGGGGTCCTATTTTATGGGGGTGTATGATTAAGGAGGCAGTGAGGTGTTCTGCTGTTCCTCTGTAGAAGACCATTCTGTACAGTACTATGCTGAAACAAATGTTTATTCACTGACGGTGGATCTGGCATGACAGAGACACATATGACATTAGGCCATTTTAAGAAGGAAGAGTCCCTTCACAGTGATTACATGATAATACAGCACGAGAGAAGAGGATCCCTTTCAAAATACCCATGCTGTTCATTTCCACCGCTGTATTCCAAGGCTGTTTGTAACAGAACCTAAGCAAGAACAGAATGACAGTTAAACATGCGCATCCTATGAATAACCAACTGAAAGGATAGTGTGCCCTGCTATGCAACAGAGGTCACTGCATAACAACTCTGTTAAACAGCCACTCAGCATGCTGCTGCTGGCTAGAGCTCTGTGTTGCTGTGCCAATCGGCAACAGGAGGAAGCATTCCATGGGGATTCTATAATTAGTGGGGATAAAAGAGAATACCATTTGGGCTGTATTCGGTTTCAGAATGTTTCAGACAAGGAGGCAGTATAGTGCAGTGGTCTAAGGCCCTGAGCTGCAAATCTGGTAACATCCAGCAGATCAGACGTGGGTTTGACTTCCACTTGCATACTGTGTGACCCTGAGCAAGTCACTTAACCTCCTTGTGCTCCCAGGTCGCTCCTGTAAAAAGCTTCCAGCTTAGTGTGCTATACCTGGTTAAACAACTAAATAAAAAAAGAACGCCATCTGTTCCTTAGATTCTCACTCTCTCTTCAGTTCAATTTAAATTTATCATATGTGGTTTTCACCATCACAAACTCCCAAAACATACAATAGACACACTTCTGAGTAAAACAGTACATTAAAAGGAATATATATAGAAAATGCAGCAAGGCTAGTTCTTGTTTTTATTATACTATCTATGAGATTAAACATTAAAAGTGTAGTTTCTTCTTTGGATTCTCTCTCTCTCTCTCTCCTCTCTTGTTTTACCTAAAGTGAAATGGGCCTCTTTACATTAGAGTTGTTTATTGTCACCCTCGTAAACAGATGATTACGTTTATCCATTTACTATTTGAATAGCACAGACCCTAGTTTTCCATCCCTTATCTTTTATACACAGGAGCAGTGCAGAAGATAATGGCTTACTGATTTTTTCTCACTCCACTCTGACACAGGCATAACCTCTTTCTTTCTCAGTCTTTTCATAACTGCAGATGGGGTAACTTCCATTCTTAGGGCCCAATCTACAAAGTGACCCCAAATATGTGCAATTTGAGTGTATCCTGGTTGCATGCCTCCTTGCCCCAATGCTTTTCTGTACCAAGTGGCATTCCACAGCCCTGGCTTTCACTCTCTGTGAGTATGGATCATCGCCCGGGCAGGTGTGGCAGAGCCATGCTGGGCACTGGGCAGCCAATGAAATGCATGCTAGCTCCTTACTGAATCCCGAGCCCCACATGGAGCAGGAGCTGGTTGGATACAAGCACCCCAAATTCAACAGCTCGGGACTGGCAGCCTTCATACAGTGCACGGCGCATGAAACGCTGGCTTTTGTGCTAACTGCTACTGCTTGTGAGTATAATCCTTACATAGAAACATAGAATTTGATGGCAGATAGGACCGCTTGGCCCACCTCGCCTGCCCATTTCCCTACCTAACGGATAAGCTGCAGATCCAACTTAACCAACAGCCTACTTCCTAAGTGCTAAATGCAAAATAAAAATACAAACATTATTGGCAAGCAGCCTGTGGTTGTGTGCTATGCAGTGTGGTGTAGGCTTGTGAGCGCAGACTTTGTAGTGGATACAGCAGTCATCCATGGATGACTGTATTCTCACTAAGAACACCAGCTACAAATGGTGACCTCTTAGCTGGCCCACCAGCGCAGCAGTAGAGCTACCACTCACGATGCTGGTGGCCCAGGTTTGGGAACGAGCCTTGGTCATCAGAGGGCCAGCTGGCGGGCAGAGGACTGACGCCCTAGGGCTGCTCTCTTCCTCTGGGGAGGAAGAGATTCCACACTCGTTGCACTACTGTCACCTAAGTGACCATGAGTGGGAGTACAATCAGGGTGCGTAACAGGAGGGAGGGCATCAGCTGGGGTCTGGAGCAGCAGCATGTCTCAGCATGTGCATGTCTCCTCGGGCACCCTTATGCGCCACTGTCCTCGGGGGTTTGGGGAAACAAAGGGAAGCAAAAACTCTCCATGCATTAGGACCTCCCGGATCAGTGGTTATCCCGACCCCAACCCGACTACCAGGGAATGCCGAGGTACAGAACCATCCCTTGGGATGGCCCCACCATGAGGGGCGATCTCACGGGGTTGATGTCCCATGGTTGGGATGGATTTGGGCATCGGGATGATCCAGGGCTGCAGCCATGGTCAGTGTGAAAAAAACAATAAAATTAAAAAAAAAAACCCAGTGACCACCAAGATGTGTCAGTATGACCCCCAACTCTCCTTACCGGCTCTGAGGGCTGGGTTCAGGTGGAAAGGATGCCGATCAAGCCCTTTGAATGTCCTGCAGCCAGGCAGACAGGGGTCGCACAAGCTGTATGGCAGCCTCTCAGATGGTGTAGCCTATGCCCCTCTGCAGGCCCTACACATTGCTGTGTTCTCCTGGAAGATTGCACCCTTACATATCCCCATGCTAACCCAACAAAGTAGTGAACATACAGTAGGTGCATTGGTGGAGCGAGACTGGGTGTGGAAGGGAATGCACTAGGAGCTATGGATGTACAGAGGTCTCGGCATGTGCAGTACAGAAACTCTGCGCACCTGGGGCCAGGTGGATCAGGTCCTTAGTTTTGCTGATCTTACCCCTCGGTGCTTTATAGTGCATAAATAGGTTCCCTAATCATGTGTTTTCTGATACAAACATAGAAAATGATGGCAGAAAAAGATCACTGGTCTTTCCACTCTGCCCATAAAATCCTAAGAAACCCAGAACCTATTATCCATACAGGGTAATAACCCACACTATCCACCCCTACACTTCCCACCCTACCTCTACCACCCTGATCAACAACTAAACCCTTCACTCTGTCTCAGTTGTATTTGAAACCACTGATAGTGTTGGTGCCCACCACAACTGGTATATTGTGCCATGGCCCCACCACCCTTCTGTTCAATAAAACTTTCTCACTTCCTCCTGACCCCACCCCCACCCCATCAATTTCCGTTCATGCTCCCGTGTTCTTGATCCACTACATATTGCTAAATAGTTCCTTATAGTTTACTTTGTTCATGCCTTTCAGGAACTTGAAGGTCTGCATTGTAACTCCCTCTCTCTGGCCTCCAGCAAGTACATGTTCATTACATAAATATATATGTTATATTTGGAAAAATATAATGGTGTTTCTGCCAGTTGTACATTTGACACATCCATTTGTTTTGCAATGTCTAGCAGCCTTAATTTGACATTTTGTACCAAATCTTCCTTACTTCAGTTTAGTTGTTGAACTGAATGGCTCAGTAGATTGGTAATGGGTTAGAAGAGCCTTTCTTTCACCCTCTAGTTCACTGGTTCAAATCCAGCACAGGTCAGTAGTGGCGAAAGCCATTATCACCTGGGTACTGTTCAGTGACCTGTTTGAAATGAGTTATGGTTTTCTCAGTCCAGTTCCCATTGGACAGGTGTCCACCTCACCAAATGGAAACCTGAATGGGTACTCTTCTGTGTAGTTTCACAAAACAGAGTAGGTCCGGGGCTGGAAGGCAAATTCAGCTGATAAACCACAAGTAGTCCTGTAGGACACACCATACACACAAATGTCACTTTCCAATTACTTTACTGAGTTCATATTCATATCCTTCTTCAGGATATGGGCCTGTACAACTATATTAGTAATGATAAAATTATTTGAAGTCACATGACACATATGTCAAGCACAGCACTCCATTCTTATTCCTGCCCTGAGAAACTTAGTTTCCACCATGCCATGTTTACAGTGTAACTAAATACAGTATATGGCCATTCCTACAAGTGTTCCAAGGTGAATTTCTTTTTTTTTTACAAGTAACCAGCTATTACATTGTTCATGCTCCTTAAGTCGAGGAGGTCCAAATATTGTGGCCTTATGTAATTCTGATCCCTCTTCCCCTGTCATAAAGTGCACTGCATAATCTTAAAAGTTCTTGCATCATTTTCCCGTTTCACTGATGCATATAACTTCCTTAAAATATCTGTATTGCAGTCCTGGTGTAGACACATATTAAAGATCTCCTATACTGTTTTAAGTAATGATTAAAGCTATACCTGTAGATCATGGAGTGTGGTTTCTATTCACTCCTTTTAGAGATTCTTTTAAGTTTCAGTAAATTCCTGTAACCTTTTAAGGGCAGAGAGGCACTGTTAGCTCGATGTTTTGCAGTATTTTTCTAATTATGTGAGCCTCTTTCTTATTACAAAAGTGCAAAGTCATGGTATTACATGGGAGCGGAGGTGTTAGTTTTTGTGAGTTACACTTTCTGTGCTTCATAGCAAAATACTCTAAGACTATTTCCACCACGATTTTCAAAAGTGCTCTCAATACATCAAAGTACAAAGCATTGTCCAGAAAAGTATTACACAATGATTATACCTTTAGGCATTTCAGTATCTCATACTTGTGAGAAAGGCTGTCATAGGACTTCTCCTGACTTGTTAGAAATAATGAAAACGTGCAGATACACTGTTACATGCCCTCCTAGAATTCACTGGAGTCATTCACAACTCATTGGACAAAGGTTATCTAACTGGAGCTGTATTTTTGACCTGACTAAGGCATTTGACACTGTTTACCATGGCCTGCTTGCCAAACAGCTACTGAATATCAGGCTTTCACAGGACTCTACTGCTTGGTTTAATAGTTACCTGGATCAGCTCTCACAAAGGGTACAAATCTCAGGAGTACTCTCTGACTCCAAACCTGTCCACCAGGTGTCCCACAGGGTTCCATACTTGGCCCACTTCTTTTCATCATATTCCTGAACTCCTTCCTCAATCCTGCCCAGAACAAATTATCCTTTATGCCGACGGGCCGTGCTTCTCACCACCTATTAGAACCCACGACCTTACTCCACAGCCTGCAGCTTGCTTTCATCACTGTCGAGAACTGGTTTGCAAAACATAAACTGGTTCTTAACCATAAAAAACTAAAAATATGCTTTTCTCCAGCTGCATAAAACAAACATAAAGGCGATATTCCCTTAATATCAATACAAGTGCTGGAATTACCCTCAAACAAGTGTCATCTTTTAAATACCTTGGAATCTCGCTCAACCCTTGCCTATCTTTTGGGGTCCACATTGATAGTGTTGCCAGAGTTGTGAACTCACACATTGGAATTCTCCACTGAACCAGACAGCACCTTAGCCAGGCAGCACGAAGATTGCTATTCAAACTCTGTTGTCTCTGTCATAGACTACAGCCTAATAATCTTGGCTCTGCCTCTACTACCGCCCTCAGGCACATGACCTCCTAAACAACGCCTGTCGGCTGCTCTGGAGCCACCAACTCACACATATGTGTGAGCTTTACCTCAAGCGGATGGCTTCAACACCAACCGCATTAAGTACCTTACCTGCCTGATGGCGAAAAACTACCTTAGGCCTTACTCAGCAGAATCCAAGCCCTCTTAAGCCCAACCACTAATCCCGAAATACCAGAGGGTCTGAGCGTCAGCTACTACATATCCCTGATGCTGCACCACTCTTGGCCAAGGATCCTTTGCACACCGTGCTCCAAGCTGGATGAATGCCTCAGCACTCACATCACCACCTCTACCTCGCTGGGATTATTCAAATCAAGCCTCCATCTTCATCTCACAGCCTCCAGCTCTTGTGACTGCTCTCCTAACTTCCCCCTCCCATTCGAGCTCAACCACCTCTCTGATTTCTTGACAAAGCCGTGAGCTGCTCTAGTTTCTTTTCAGCTGCCACTCCCTATCCTCTCCCTTCCCCTAGATTCCTCTAGGTTTATGATTTGACCCCAATATGTGTTACTCATGTATATTATTACTGTGATGCTGCACTGAATTGATAAATATTTTTATGACTGTTCTTTAAATGTTGTCTGCTCTTGTTTAACATGTATTATACTCTCCTGATGTGGAATCTTTGTAAAAGAGCCATGGCTCAAAGGTATTGTAATCCTAGATTTTAATAAACAAATAAACATCCTGGCTGCTCAATTGTGCACCTCTTCAACTTATCACTTATGCAAGGTGATATCTCACATATTTGGAAAACTGCCCATGTGATCCCTCTCTACAAATCTGGTGACCCAGGTGATCTGAATAACTATAGACCCATTTTCCTACTCCCTATACTTTCTAAAATGTTGGAGAAAATAGTTAGTATACAGTTTAGGAAGTTCCTGGACTCCTCTAATCTGCCTAATCCTCTTCAATCAGGATTTAGGCCACGTCATAGTACAATTTCGGCCCTTGCAAAGTGACTAATGACTGGCGGGCACCTTGATGTTAAAAATGTTGTATGTGCATTATTTCTGGACTTAAACACAGGCGTTCAACACGTCGATCATGACCTGCTTTTACATACTCTCCATTACAATTTTCCTTGACCCTCTTCCATGAGATGATTCTCAAACTACCTCATAGGTCATCTTCCAGCCAGGTAAAAAGCAGAAGAGGAATTCTCACGCTGCAGCCCTTGCTCAGGGTCTCCACAAGGCTCCATATTGGGACCACTTCTATTTACACTCAACATTAATAGTATCAATTTGAGATTAAAATTCACAAATATTCATCTTTCGCAGATGATACAGTCCTTTATGTTAGCAGACCTACCTCCAAAGCAGCCTGCTCTGACTTACAGCAGGAGTTCAAGCAGCTCCAATTAAATCTACTGAACAGGAAGCTTCTTTTAACACTAAAAAACTAAGGTGATGCTTCTCTCTCCCTAATCTATACCCATAATTTTGCTACTTTAGGATTACATTACCAAAGCTTACTACTCTCCTAGGTGAATAATTAGACTTTGTACCCAATTTCAGACATCTAGGGTTTGGACCGACCATAATCTCTCCTTCCTTCTTCATATCGAGGAAATAATAAAAAACTTAAGCAGAGACTTGGCTCTATCTTATTGGATCAAACACTTGCTGACTCAGGATGCTAAAAAGGCTGATCCAATCCACCTTCCTATCGATTCTGGACTATGATGATTTCCTTTATGGACAAGCTCCTGCATCTGCATTAGCCAAACTTGATGTGCTGTACCATAGAGCCATAAGATTTATCTCTCATGCGCATAGTCTCGCATCACTGCTCTATCTACACCTTAGTTGGCTGGTCATCTCTCACTTTCAGAGGCAAAAACACTGCCTTCTGGATTTATAAGTGTTGTGTTTGGTGGCCAAAAATAAGCACCTAAACACATCAGAGTCTTGGTAGAAAGAAAACATGCACCACAGAAATGTAGGCCTCTCTGTTTACTTCTAGGCAGCACAGACACAGGGGGAACAATTATCTCAACACACACAGGAAGAGTTAGAGTAAATGCATTCCTAAAGCTGTACTGTCAAACATTTCTTAAAGCTGTACTACATAACAATCCTCCTGACTTAGCTAGAAAGTATGTAATCAATAATTCAGAAAATAGTATGAAGCTATTAAAGTTATTACTGCAATGTCCGTATAGTTAGTCTATGTCATCAGGCTATATCTCTACAAGTCCATTCTGTTTGGTGGGCGTCTTATACGTCTTGAACGACATAGCAGGACTGGAGGCTGTTGCTCTGGAATCTGATTAGCATCAGCCACATCTTGTTTCAATTGCTGTGGTTCCACTTTCTCTTCCTATTCTTGTTCTGGAAGAAATAATGCTGGATAACTACCCTGACTCTGGGTATCCTTTTTATTCTGTCTCAGTTCTAGTATGTAATTGGTCCACATATTTTTTCACTCTCCTCTGGTTACTCAGTCAAACACTATAGACAATATTTCCAAACTTTTTCCCACCACTCCTTCTCTAGCCGTCTCTTCGGGCCTGCATACATCTTGACCCACATAAGATCATTGGGTTTAAAGCATTTCAGTTACTGACTTGTAGCCCAGAAGGTGAAGAAGGTCCAACTGAGTTTGAATCTTATGTCCAAACAACAGTTCTGCAGGGATATTCCGTGACGCAATGTGGTGTTCTTCAATACATTGCAAGAAAGTCCAAAAGGTTATCTGTATTGCCATCGGTGTAGTAGGATTAGCTTTGTCCATACTCTTTTAAAGGCTGAAACAGGCGTTCACTTCACCATTTGAACATGGATGGTAGACAGGTGAGAAAATATGGTAGATACCACGTTGCTGGCAAATGTTTGAATTCAACGGACGTGAACTGTGGTCCGTTATCCAAGACACTCACTTACGGAAAAGCATAGGTAGCAAAGATAGATTCAACACTCTGATGGCACACTCAGTAGTTGTTGAAGACATTTGATGAATTTCTGTCCATTTACTATAAGCATCAGTTAAGAGTAACCACATGGAATTTAAATAAGGCCCTGAAATCAATATACAGCCTTTGCCAGGGTTTTCAGGTCATTCCCAATGGTGAACTGAACTCTTGCGGATTTCTCATCGATTCAGAACAACCATCGTATCTTTGCACACCCTGGTATATGTCTCTGTCAATGGAAGGCCACCATACGTGAAGGCTATCTAGGGTTTCATTTTAGCAATGCCTGGATGGCCGCATGCAAAAGAGTCAACACATTTGAATGATAACATTGGGTACTATGACCGCAATCCCGTAGAAGACACCCTCCGAATGGACAATTACTGTCTCTTTGTAGAAATGCGGTTGTAGTTCAGCTAAACAATTAATGCCTTGCGGCCAACCCTCAGGTGTATACTGATGCACTTGTTTCAAAATTACGTCTTGACTAGTCACTTTTGCAATGTCCTTGGCTAGTACTGGAAGCTGATCTAACTGTTGTAGCTCCACTGCACACAACAGAAGAGTCCTCCATATCTTTGAATTGCACTGGAAAACTATCTGGCCCCACCTGGCATACTAATGGCTCTCTTTAAGTCCCGTATCGAATCCATTTCTCTGGATACTGGTAACCTCAACAAGGCATCCGCATTTCCATGCTGGTCAGTTGGTTGGTATGTGACCTCAAAATTATATGCAGACAAAATGAATGCCCATCATTGAAGTCAGCTAGTGGCTGTCTCTGGAATTCCTTTTTCTGGACTGAAAATTGTCACTAGTGGCTTGTGATCAGTCTTCAGGTGAAACTTGCAACCTAGGAAGTATTGGCAAAATTTCTGTACCCAAACGCAATCACTAATGCCTCTCTCTGAATCTATGCATAATTCCTTTCAGCTGCAGTGAGTTTGCGTGAATTGTGGGCTATTGGCTTCTCCACTCCTTCTGGATCTGTGTGAAAGGACAGCTCCTATACCCACAGGACTAGCATCACAGGCCAATGTGATATGTAACCCCCATGGGCGCTATCCTAAGAGCTACTACCCCTGCGTGCTCCTAACTGTAACAGGGTGAGGGCCTAGATCCGTTAGCAGGTGCCTCCACCCAGTGGTAGGGATTAGAGCGGTCCCGAGTATGACATGGTCACAGCCCTCTGGGTTGCTGTAACCCCCTTCTCTTCCACTAGTGGCCCAACAGATCAATTACAGTGTCCTTACCATATACACTTACCCCTGGCTCGAACCAATCAGCTTGCTCTGGGGAGCCCCTGAAAAGTAAGTTGCAGTTACACAATATTGCTGTGCAGTAATTCACCATTAACACACAAACTAGCCAGTGTACCTTTGCAAAACAAGCAATCTGATTTATGGGAAATAACAAGGACCAGGGGATTCAGGTTCATTAGCTACTACTACAATATATGAGTATCTACCTAGGGCTCTGTGCACAGGCCTAACCTATAAGTTACTGTCTATGGGTACCCAAGCCCAAAAGGCTAGTTCCTCGATGCAGCTGGTTGGGGCCCTGACACAAATGAGCATTTAATTCCTATGAAGATTAAGTGGAGCCAGCAGGCCCAGATAGTGTCACCAGTACAGAACCCAAACCATCCTGCCCTCACTAGGACCATTGGCCAGGAGCTACCCTGATTTAGTACTCACGACTCCAGCAGACAGGCGCTCTTGCACCTCTCACAGGACCGAGCCTGTACTTCAAGCACTTCTCCCACATTTATATGCAAGGCAGAGGGTACCATACCAGGCAGCTGCTGTCCTTCTCGATCACCTGCCCACCATACACTGGGCCAAACTGATGCAGCTTCACTGTTCCTGACAAACCGAGTGCGATTCAAGCAGATTCTCCAGTCTTCTCAGGGTGAGCCTGGTAGGTAGCCACGCTGCGCACAGCCTCCTCTGACCGCATCCCAGTGGATTTAGTTCGAGATCACTGGCTTATCCAAATGCTGACACTGGCCTTACATCGCAGGTCAGCCAAACGGGACAGGAGCCCCAGCCCTACCTTGCTCACAGCCACAACGCCTCTGCCCCTTGACAGTATGGGGCTGCCTCTCAGTTCGGCACCACCCATTCCCATTGGTGGGCTGCTGAAGCCAGCTAGTTCCTGCCCCTCATTGGTGCAAAAAGGCGCTATGGTCCAGAACTTCACTTCCCAGAACCACTAGCTGTATCCCCATTGGTCAGCAGGCTCCATCGAGAGTTCTGATTCTGGTTGGTTACTAGTTACTCCATTTTAGATACCCCCTGCCCTATTGGACCCTTCAGACTGTCCTGGTCCAAATGGGGGGACACACACAAAGTCCAGCTGCAAGGAAGGCAGGTTAAACAACTTACATTCCCACAACACTCTAAAAGGTGTAGGGCAAGCAATTACATTGTCTGAAAAGTGCTCACTCTGCCCTTTGGCGATGGCTGAAACGGAGCAATTTGTCAGCGGCTTGAGTGGGACTCAAGCAGAGGAACACAGCCCCTCATAAGCAATAGATGTGTCTGCAAGCAGACAACTCTTAAAGACAGTACATGGAGGCTCTACAAGCACTCACAGAGCCATTTAAATGGCTTAAGCGCTGACGCCAACCACCAGGGGACACTTAGACAGCTCTAGATGGCTTTCAAGAAACCCCATTTGTGAGGAGTTACACCTTCCTGGCCTGGAAAGAAATTGGCGTCCGCGTCAGTAGTTACCCTTAAATCACTTTGAGGTGAAACTGTTTAAATTACCAACACATTAAGACCTTTGATTATACACATCACAGTTTACTTTTACCTGTACAACACTACACATATTACAACCCCTTTCTTTTATAGATCAGGTCATTACCTCCTGGCTGTGACACTTGGATAGAGAGGGACCTTCCTATCCACTACCTGAGGGCTAACTGGGCGGTAGCACTACACTCAGAGGTAATACTAACAGTTGTGAATCATTCCCCAAGACTAGCTTGGGCAAGAACTCGGAGATACATAGACCCATTTATGGACTACATTTAATGGCAGGTCCACAGGCTGACCCAGAGACTCATAACTTAACCTTATTACAGGTAGTACTTCTCGGCCAGTGCGCTAGGGTCTCATTAAAATCTGCTACAGGCCCTGTTCCATTTCAGCCTTATTTAGATTAGTAGAGGAACCTGCACATGAGAAGGGACCCGTGCCCATAGTACTTTCGGGGACATGACCCTCTATATCAGGACCCACACTATTTAGTTCAGTCAAGGGCACTTCTGGCACTACTGGGATGCTATCAGGGCACTCAAACTACTCTTCTTGCTCAGGCAGATCCCTGACAGATTCTCCCACATCTCCTCTGAAAAATCAGACAGTTCAGCCAGCCCAGATAATTCAGCCAGACTCAAAGACCCTACTTCTTCGGCTTTGATGCCACTCACTTCATCCTCTGGGGTATTGACTCCAAAGACAAAGCTGGGGCTCAGAGAGTCCATAAAACCCAACTTCATCCCCAGTGTGAGCTAGGGGTTGCCCTTAAGAGTTGACTCAGTTCATAAGAAGGGTAATACTCACATCATGTTCACTGTCTTCAGCCACAGACGGGGATCAGCTTCAGCAGAGGGGAGAGGGAAGGCCCCTGGGGTTTAAGTTCTGAGTAGTCAACCTCTGAATCTCTTTTTGGCAGCAGCTGTAGTTATAGGCCCAGAGGGAGGCATTAAGAGGTTCAGTCTCTATCAAAATCTGTCCAATTGGTAGCAGGTGATTTTGGTAAAAGTTTTACATCTTTTGAATTGTTTTCAGGCCTTACTTTGTACACAGGAGATCATCTATTTTGCCCACTACAATGTGAGGGAGGGCCATCTGTCAGCAATCTTGTGTTTGCCATGCAGTCCCAGATTTCTTAGCAATACCGATCTCCTCCAGGAGTTCCTGTGCCTTCACCTTTTTATCATACCTCTCTTTGTTGCCAAATTCCTTTTGGCAGCCATGGTTTGACCAATTGGTATGCATGATTTAGCTGGGCCTTTAACTTTGCACATACTGTAAATAGTCATAGCTCGAACCCCATCAGGAGACCCCAAACACACATCTACCGGCAATCGAGCTTCTCTTCCAAACATCAGGTGGTAGGGAGAACCCAGTAGGCGTCACTTTTGGTGCAGTTGTAGGCATACCAGGTGTTAATTTGTTGGCTCCATCTAGGCTTGTCTTTGGGTGGTGGGTGCCTAGCATATCCTGCAAGGTGCGGTTGAAATGTTCAGGCTGGGGCCCCTGGGGTGGTAAGGTGGTTCTGGACTTTGTACCCCCACAAGGATAGCATCTCTCTAATCAGATGGCTCTAAATCTCTCCCTTGATCGAATGGATCTCGCTTGGGGGCCCCATAGTGAACAAAGACATTTTCAACAGGACTTTAGCCACCATGGTTGCCTTCTGATCCTTGGTGGGAAAGCCTGGGCATATCAGTGGAAATGATCAGTGACCACCAATATGTTGCTGATATTTTCAGATCAGGTTCTAAGCTCAGGAAATCAATGCAGACCAATTCCATAGGGGCGCTGGTAGTGATATTGACCATGAGGCAGATCTCTGAGGTGGAGCTTTCTTTGCAAACAGCGGTCACAGGTCTTAACATACTGCTCTACATCTGCACTCATTTTAGGCCAGTAGAATGAGGTCCGCTCCAGGTCAAGAGTTTGGTCTATGCAAGATGCCCCATGTGGTCATGCAGGGACCTCAACACCAGTTCTCTAAAAGCGTGGCAGCACCAGTTGTTGTTTGTCTATTCACCCTCTTGTGTCACGTCTCCTGATATAACAGTTTATTGTTCAGCTTCCAACTTTGGGCCTTATTTGTATTACAGGGCAGTTCTCAAGTCAGCAGACTGCAGTTGGGGCACATCTCTCCCTGCTTGCAGCGGCTCTAAAACAGGTTGTATCATGGGATCTAGAGACTAAGCCAGCTGGAGGCTATCAATATTGAACTGAGGCAGCATACTAGTGTTTAATGCAGAAAAGTGGCAGTAAGCAGCAGGCACACAGTTCTCAGATGGACCCAAGCAATCCACCATGCAGTCCACAGTATCAGAGTCACCTGTTCCTCCTTGTCAATTTTTGGCAAAGGGCTCTAATGTCGGTTTCAGACAACCTGATCCAATCGGCTCGGGACACGGGCCTCCGGAGACAGCATCAGTGTCTATATGGTTGAGGCCTGTTCTATATTCAACAGCATAGTTGTAGGTGGATAACGCAGACAGTCACCTATAACCAGTGGCGTCTAGCTTGGCTGATGTCTGAACATATGTCAAAGGATTATTATCAGTTTTCACCAGTATCTTAGCCCCCTACAAATAGTCATGGAATTAATCAACAATAGCCCATTTTAGAGCTAGGAACTCTAGTTTGTGCACTGGATAATTCTTTTCAGAAGGAGTCAAACTGCGGCTGGAAAAAGCTACAGGTCTCTGACCATTCAGTGCTCTTGGTACAATAAGGCCCCAATCCTTGCAGACTGGCATCAGTATGAAGAAATATAGAGTTTAGCTGGGTCAGCATAGGCCAGCACTGGGGCATGAATAAGTTGATATATGATGTCACAGAAAGCTTCTTCACTGTCAGCAGCCCAGCGAGTACCAAACACATAATTTTGGCGGGAAAAGTCTTTCAGTCCCAGATTGTGCAGTCTTCTTATATTTCTTATGGGTCGGGGTACCCTTGAGTGATATTAAGCAGGGCCGGATCACCCAAGAGTAGTCTCTAATAAATCGTCGGTAGTACCCTCAGAACCCCAGGAACCACTGTAGCTCCTTCAAATTTCTGGGTTGGGCCAATGGTTAAAGCTTCTACTTTGCTGGGTCAGTCGCTATGCCTTCAGTGTGGATACTATGTGGCCCACATATTTCATCAGAGGTTTGAAAGAATTGGCACTTGTCTATAGATGACTTAAGACCGAAATCCTCCAGCCGTCCAGGACCTTGAACAATCGACTTTCATGTTCTTCAACGAGCTGCCAAACACTATGACATCATCTAAATAAACCAAACACTCGAAGCAAGTTCATGTCCCCACAGCACATTCCATCAGGCGCTGAAAGGTAGCTGGGGCACCTGAAATCCATTGAGGCATCCGGATAAACTCATAGAAACCGAGGGGCAAATGAGCGCAATCTTCTCTCAATTCTCTGGAGCCATTGGGATCTGATAGTACCCACTACGGAGATCTAACACAGAGAACCACTTACTGCTTAGACAGTCCAGGGCATCCTGTATGCGGCATGGTATACTGGTCAGGATGGTCCGCCAGTTTAGGGTACTGTAGTCCACACACATCCGAACGGCCCCATTCTTTTCCTCACTACTACAATGGGGAAGCATAAGGGCTCCTGGATTCTTGTATCACACCAGCAGCAAGCATTTCTTGCAGATGCCATCTCACATCATCTATGTCAGCAGGGGCCAGGCGCCGAGACCTCTCAAAAGGCCTTTCATCATGCAGTCAAATGTGGTGTTCAGCCCTGCACACATCCTATGTCCCATTCTTTTAAGAAAAATACCTGGTCTCTTTGGGCAAGCTTCTCACTGATCCTCACTTTCCATTCAGCAGGCAACGGGAGTCACCGAATCAAACAAGTCGGGCGTGACTTCTGTCATCCTTCCCAAACCCTTGTTATTGGGGAGCACTGCAGTGTCCGCAGACAATGCACACTAGCCAGGGTGCAGCCTCTATTTACTTGAATCTCTTTATCAGACACATTATGAACTTGAACCATCACCTTCCTGGCATAAGCATGGGCTCTAGCAGGCAAGATACTGGGTTTAACCAGCAGTCCCCAGGCAACTTTCCTTCCCCAGGCACATCCAGTATCGATAGTTTATTCTGCCATCCTTTTAAGCCGGACCTTCCCTTGCAAAACATACTGGGCATTTGAGGCTATTAGCAACGGCTCCGATCCTTCCTCCATACAACACCCACCGGCCTTCAGGTTCCTCCTGACTAGCCTTTCTCTGAATCTCATAGGCCTTCTGGATCAAAGCGGGTATCTTAAGAGCTCGCCAGTCCTGGACACCTGCTTTTCAGAATACAGTTGTGCTAGTCAACCAAACATGTGAGCATTGGTCCCAATCAACAAGGGTACCCCATCATACAGTCCAGTGGGTGGGCAGACTAAAGCTAAAGTTTCCACCTGTTCATCCACCCCAGCCACAGAAGTAGGAAACAACAACCAGATCCAGATATACCCCAAATACGGATAAGCCTTGTCACTCAGTCCCCATACATGTAGACCATCCAAGGGTTGTAGTGGCACCTCAGGTAGATGTGTCTGATACCAGTCCTGGAACATAATGGTCACCTGAGAGCCACTATCCAATACAGCCTGAGTATCCCATTTACTCGCACTGGGGCCTCCATCGAGGGCCCTACCACATCAGACCATTCGGGGCACAGCGTTGACAGTTGCTTGGGCATTTGCC
Source organism: Neoceratodus forsteri (assembly GCA_016271365.2). Taxonomy (NCBI): domain Eukaryota; kingdom Metazoa; phylum Chordata; order Ceratodontiformes; family Ceratodontidae; genus Neoceratodus; species Neoceratodus forsteri. The sequence goes on along the minus strand of CM028132.1, from coordinate 1,375,337,801 downwards.
CGGTCACAAAGCCCTTCCTAGGGAGTCGGACGTAGGCCCTGTGATGCCAGGTGATCAGCCTGCTGTTGACCTTCCTTAAATTCTCTGGCAACTGGCACTCAGTCTGAATGTGTCCATCCTCCCTCAATGGTAACAGAACTTAGGGTCCTGAGGGTCTCTATTGGGAGGGAGTACTTTATCTGCTGGGGGCCATCCGGTGGGAAGCGAGGGGACTCCCTGGGCTAGGCATTTGTTTCTAGATAACTTGGGTTCCCAAACCTAACAGGGTAGGTAGTGGTTTGCTTCAAGTCTCTCACCAGTTCTTGTAAATTCCGATCTCGGCCCTCAACTCACTTTCTACTTGGGGATCAGAGGAAATGGCATGCACCCCACCCTCCTTGTAACTCTGGGGACACATCAGGCCCCGAAAGGTGGGTCTCATCGGGTTCGCTAGACTCAGGGGTTTGGCACGATTCACAGCCCCCACATAGGTTCCCATCCTCCTCATCAGTCTCTACTTCTAATCTCCCTCATCAATTGACTATATTCAGGTGGGGCTGCTCGCCCGATCGTAACTTGAGTTTTAACAGTATCACACTGGAAACTCTAGCAGATTTTAAAACATGCTCCAACCTGACCTGGTTTAAGGCTGTGGCGATCCCCCTTCAATAGGCCTTTGTAAAGCCCTTTACACCCTAGTAACAAAGGTGGAAAGCTTTTCATTCCTCCACTGCTTAGCAGACTTGAATTTCCATAATAAATCTTCCCCAGTTTCTGTGCTTCTAAACACTCCCTCTAAAGCAGAAAGGTACTCTGCTGCGGTAGCTTCCGGCTAGTTGCCCACAAGAACGAATGGCTTCTAAAGCCGGACCCGCAGGCTCTCCATCAGTCTCTTTCATTTCTCCCTCAGAGCATTGCCACTCCTGGACTAAGGGGTGGCATAGTCCATCCACCTCCAAATCATCCTCTCCTGAAGGCACTGGCACTGTGCCAGAAAAAGTTTTAGCCTACAGTATGAATCTGGCTATATAGAAGGAACCACTAGGGCGGTGGGGCCAAAATAGAACTCTTGGGGGGCAGGAGAGTGTGGGGAAGACTGGGGGTGGATCACTGGAAAGGTCCAAAGCCTGCAGTAACTCTTGGGTAGTCCTCCCTCCACAGCTAACAATTTAAGCAGTTTGTCTTTGAAGCTATTAGTCTGGGAAGACCCCCAGGGTGACTGACCCAATCCAGATGTGAATGACCCTCTCCCCTGTTGGGCACCTTCCAGGTAAATCACTGGGGTACCTCTCGGTCAATGGCTACATTACATAACAGTAACACCTGCAAAGTCTGATCGAGTAGGTCAGCCATACATCCTCTCACCTCTACCTTACCCAAACACTTAACCCGCCCCACTCACGGAAATAAGATCAGCTCGTTGTCCCTAGAGGTACATCTAGCAGTAACAATTCTCTGAAAGTCCAACTGTTCAGCTTCACCCCAACCCATCAGTTTATGTACTATTGTCTCAATGGGGTCCAACTTGATTTTAGCCATGATATCCCTTCCAGCTTTTCCTTCAATTTATCCATAGTTAGGTACTTCAGCCACTGGCCACTGGGGACGCTAATCCCAGCGGTGCCTCCACAATGTAACCCCCAGGGGCCTATCTAAGGGCTACTACCCTGTGTGCTCTAGCTGTAACAGGGTGAGGGGCCTAGATCCGTTGTGGTGCCTCCAACCAGAGGTTTGGGTTAGAATGGTCAAGTATGACTTGTCACAGCCTCTGGTTGCTGCAACCCCCTTTCTTCCCACTAGTGGCCTACACAATTCAATTGCAATGTCCTTACATATACACTTACCCCTGGCTCGAACCAATCAGCTTGCTCTGGGAGCCCCTGAAAAGTAAGTTGCAGTTACACAGTATTCGCTGTGCAGTAATTCACCATTAACACACAAACTAGTCAGACTACCTTTGCAAAACAGGCAATCTGATTTATTTAAGGAAATAACAAGGACCGGGGAATCAGATTAATTACCTTACCACTACAATATATGAGTATCTACCTAGGGCTCTGTGCACAGGCCTAACCTATAAGTTACTGTCTATGGTACTCAAGCCTAAAGGTTAGTTCCTCGATGTAGCTGGTTGGGGCCCTGACACAAACAAGGATTTAATTCCTATGAAGATTAAGTGGAGCCAGCAGGCCCAGATAGTGTCACCAGTACAGAACCCAAACCGTCCTGCCCTCACTAGGACTATTGGCCAGGAGCTACCCTGATTTAGTACTCACGACTCCAGCAGACAGAGCACTCTTGCACCTCTCACAGGACTGAGCCTGTACTTCAAGCACTTCTCTACACATTTATATGCAAGGCAGAGGGGTACCATACCAGGCAGCTGCTGTCCTTCTCGATCACCTGCCCACCATACACTGGGCCAAACTGATGCAGCTTCACTGTTCCTGACAAACCGAGAAAGCATTCAAGCAGATTCTCCAGTATTCTACAGGGTGAGCCTGGTAGGTAGCCACGCTCCACACAGCCTACTCTGACCACTTCCCAGCTGATTTAGTCCGAGATCACTGGCTTATCCAAACGCCTGATGCTGGCTTTACATCGCGCTTCCGTGATCGCTCAAACGGCACAGGAGCCCCTGAGCTCCTTCCTTGCTCACAGCCACAACGCCTCTGCCCCTTGGACAGTATGGGGCAAGCCTCTCAGTTCTGGCGCCCACCTGATCCCACTGGTGGGCTGCTGAGCCAGCCACTAAGTTCACCCCTCATTGGTGCAAAAGGTGCCATGGTCCAGAACTTCACTTCCCAGAACCACTAGCTGTATCCCCATTGGTCAGCAGGCTCCATCGAGAGTCCTGATTCTGGTTGGTTACTAGTTACTCCATTTTAGATACCCCTTGACCATATTGGACCCTTCAGACAGTCCTGGTCCAAATGGAGGGACACAGCACACAAAGTCCAGCTGCAAGAAAGGCAGGTTAAACAACTTACATTCCCACAACACTCTAAAAGGTGTAGGGCAAGCAACTACATTGTCTGAAAAGTGCTCACTCTGCCCCTTGAGCGACAGCCAAAACCGGACAATTTGTCAGTGGTTCAAGTGGGACTCGTGCCAAGGAACACACAGCCCCCTCATAAGCAATAGATGTGTCTGCAAGCATACAACTCTTAAAGAGACAGTATGTGGAGGTCTACAAGCACTCACAGAGCCATTTAAACAGTTTAAGTGCCGACGCCAACCACAAGGGGACACTTAGACAGCTCCTAGATGGCTGTCAGAAACCCTCATTTGTGGGGGTTACAGATAGGTAAGTTAGGGTAATAATGAGTTAAATTATTCACTTCTGTTGGAGACAGCTTGATGGCTTGAATTGCCTTACTGTGGCCCTTGGTCCACTTCCATGGAGTACACTTATGTAACAGTTCATTCAGGATAGCGATTTAGTGGCTAAGCCAGGTATGAAATGGCCATAGTAGAGCACCATACCCAAGAATGAGCTTAACTCTGAAACATTCTTGTGGTTCAGGCATATGCACAATGGCTTCCACCTTTTCATCATTCGGACAAATTCTGTCTTTGTCAATAGTGTGACCTAAGTACGTGACACTTGGTTGACAAAACTGGCATTTTTCTCTCCTGAGTCTGAATCCACTCTGTTGCAATCTCTAAAGTCTTTTGTAAGTTAAGTAAATGCTCTGCTTCTGTCTTGCCCATGACAATGATGTCATCCAAATAACAAGCAACACCTGGTATATCACCACCATTTGCTCAATCACTTTTTGAAAAATAGCGTGCAGAACTGAGGCCAAAACATAACCGTTTGTACTTGTACAGTCCTTAGTGTATATTAATCACTACCAATTTCTGAGAGTCTGTATCCAACTCCACTTGAAGGTATGCATCAGCGAGGTCCATTCAGTCTGTGAAAAAGTTCCTCTGGTAAGGGTAAAGGAAATACATGTGTGCTAAGTACTGGATAAAGTGTCACCTTAAAATCTCCATATTTGAACCCTACTACCTGGTTTAGATACTACCACAATTGGAGTGGCCCAATTTGAACTTGAAACCTTTTCCAGTACACCCGCTTTTCCAGTCTATCAATTCTGCCCCAACCACTGGTTTTAAGGCAAAAGGAAGCCTCTGTGATTTACAAAACTTAGGGACTGCATTAGGCTTTGTAACTAGCTTGGCTTTAGCTGTTGTGCAACATCCCAGGCCTTTCTGCAGCTCTGGATACAAGTCTAAAATCTTCCCAAGCTTGGGTAGGTTACTGCTTTGTGGTACCTGGCACAGCAAGTAGGCCAAAATCTGCTGGATCAATATGAATGTTTAGAAGAACCTGACCATCTCTGCCCAAAATGTTCACACCTTTTTGAAACCAGAAAAGTTAAAGGTGTACTAGGAGAATTAGTCCTGCGTACATAAAGTGGTAAACGAAGCACAGTGGCTGAATTGGTTGCCCTTCAAATGCAGCAGCAACTTATTACAAGGAGACAATGGTAGCTTATCCAGATCAGACCATTTTTGATGGTTAATGAAAGTAACTGGGAAAGCAGAATCTACCATTAAACACAACTGATGCCTCAGTTGTGGCAACTGAAGTAACACATAGAAAGGAGGAACATCGTTGGTCTGCATTTGTGATGCAATAGGAATCACTGCACTGTCTGTGCTCTCCGGACTGACCACCACAGTCCTCCTGCTCCTGCGAACTTAGCCATATGCCCTGACATTTACATGCATGACACTGAACTTCTCTGAATTTGCACTGGTCCCTGCTATGCTGAGAAGACCCTCATGATGCACATTTATACTGGCCATGCAGTTTGGGTGGAGTGGTTGTATTTTTCTTTGAAAACAGTGGCTTAGACTTAGGTTTGAGCTGTTTCAATTTGGGGTTTACTGCAGACACTTGTACCTCATTTTAGTGTTCATCTTAGCATGTGCCTCGATTTCTGCAGCCTCATACATTTGTGCCAACTGTAAAGTTCATCAGCAGACTTCTTGACACGTACAGAAAGTAATCGCTGAATACGATGTTCATTGTTCAACCCCATAACAAACTTATCAGCTAAATTAGGTTCAAGATGCTCCCTACTCCACTCACATGTGAGAACTAGGTGTTTGATCTCAGCCAAATAAGGTTGTAATGACTGACCTGGTTTCTGCTGGTAACTGTGGAATTTATAATGTTCAGCCCTTGGAAAATTGTTAAACTGTATTGTGCATTCAGCTTAGCCTTTAGCTCTTGATATGACAAATCCTCCAGCCGGTCCAGTGCACGCAGACTGCATAACAATTTGAAGGTTTCACTCCCAAGAAAGTACAAAAAGCAGCTTGAATAAGTATATCCTGTCGCTCAACATTTGCAGATTTTATGGCAGGATTAAGTAATAACCACTGATCAAACCGTCTAGACCATGTATCCCAGTCTGTTCCTGTAAAATCTCAAAGCTGGCAAAGTTTATATTATACTACCGCTTGAAACTGCTTACTTGCCTCTAATGCAGAAAGTCACAAAATGGTGTAATTCAGTAAGCTGGAGCTATTAAAATGTCTACCATCCGTCGTCACCAGTTTGTTGTGTTTGGTGGCTGAAAATAAGTACCTTAAACACATCAGGGTCTTGGTAGAAAGAAAAACATGCACCACAGAAATTTAGGCCTTCTCTGTTTACTTCTATTTGGCACAGACACAGGGGAACACTTATCTCAACACACACAAGAAGAGTTACAGTAAATGCATTCCTAAAGCTGTACTGTTTTAACTTTTCTTAAAGCTGCACCACACATAACATAGAGTAATCACAAAGAAGTTGCTTATGTACATAGCTGACTGTCTACCCCTAAGTACAGTAAGCAAGTATGCATTAAAAGGCACCACTTATATCACCTTATCCACACCTAAGGTCAACTCCAGATTTGGTAGGTCCTCTATAAGTATGTCTCTACCCCAACTGTGGAATAAATTGCTAAAACTGTTAAGGCGTCCCACCTATCTCTCTGGCCCTATTCACGACACTTTATTCACAATCTGTCAAAGAGGCATGTAAATGCTTCCCTGATTGTGGCTTGGTATTATCTGTCTGCAGTTGCCTCTTGGTGCACTTGACACCATCCTCCCGAAATAAAGTTGGTGCCTCCCATCACTCTGTATCTCCTCCTTCCTCCTGTCTCCTCTGCATCCTGCTCTTTCCTCCTCCCTCCCTCCTACTATGCATAATGTCCCCACTTCCTCTTCCCTCCCCATATGTGAGGCACTCAATGGGTATCCTTGTATTTATTTATATGTTGCCTCAGGATACTTTATAGTATTGCCTGCAGACATTTGTATATATTGTAAACTACAAGTTGCTTGTACATATTGTTTATAGACTTTTTGCCTTCTCTGACTATTGTTCTCCAGATTTCTCTATTGTGTAAGTCTCATCATTATGTATTCATTCTGCTTACCCATATTCTGCATTACTTATACAGTTTTCTTATTGTACCTTATACTTATCTTAACTTCCCAGGTCCACCTTGAAAATGAGTTCACTCAATGGTGTTTCAGCTGGTAAAATATAGACTGATTGATTGATTGACTGAGTATATAGTCCCATTTTTCTTGGGCATGTCGTGTTAAAACTGACATTCAATTTCACTGTCCACAAGTATGTGGTTCTCTCAGGATGCCTATTCCTAGAAACATAGATGGCAACTACCAATATGTTTGTCTGGTGGGGGTGCAGGGAATGGACATGGGTGTAAATGGGGAGGATATTAAAATTTGTCTCTAGGCTAGTCAGCCATGCATACGAGAATGGCTAGTGTAAAATTCCCTTGTGGGGATTGATATACAAGGTGTTGGGGGTCAGGCATAAGGCAACAGGTTACACCAGGTATTCCAACTGATGCAGTTTTATATTCTTGTCATGATTATACCATGCTTACAGTCTCTGTACACATTGCTATAACCCTTGAGATAACAATATACTGGTGTATTCCCTAGGACATGCAGGAGGCACTAAGCAGTAAGAAACAGACTGGTGCACTCAGAATATGACCAAGGGCAAAGCCAGCTAAACAACTCTTATTGGGACCATTAAACCAAGGAATGTCTCCCGTGTAGACATACAGTACATCTAGGAAATGGAAGTGGTGACAAGAAATCTAAAATCAGAACGCACATAAATTGCAAATCACACCATGTTATATATCTGCTCATGTGTCCAGTGTGAAATATTACATAGGAAGACCACAAGACCACTGAAAACTAGAATCAGTCAATGCAAAAGTATGGTTAGAAATAGACAGTAAGGTTCACCTGTAGCCACTCATTTAAATTCAGCAGGACACTCCACAGCCTCACTCAGGTTTTGGAGCATTGAAGCTGTCCTGGAACCATTAGCGGGAGGATGACTGAAATAAAACTCTTAAAAATGTGTAATGTAGCCGGCCCAGAGGCACTGACGGTTGAGGTGCTGGATGCCTTACCTCATGCCACACCAGCAACCCGATTCGACTGATCTTGGGTCATCAGGAGAGCCGGCATGGGGGTAGGGAGGAGTGGATTGAGCAGCGAAGGCAGCTGTCCTCTCCTGGTGGTCATCACCCCCGCCGATAGTTCTGCTCCCACCAGATGGAGGTCCAGTGGGTAAGCGTAAGTGGGAGGGGTGAGACAAGAACGTGAGGGTGCCCTGAATTGGCATGTGTGTGCTTCCACATGCACATGCACACCCAGGGACGAGGAGAAAAGCCTACAAAATGTATATAGAAATAAATGTGTAATGCATTGGATATACAACCTTAATGCATTAGATAAGGAAATAGGTATGGATGAGGAGGAGAACTGGGATGCATGTTGGTGACAGTGCCTACCAGCATGACATGGGAATATGCCAGTGTACTGTTATCTCAAGGGTTATAGTAATTGACAGAAAGACTTTAAGTATGGTATAATCATCTCAATAATATACAAGCATTTGTCAATGCCAAATGTTTGCTTGCTGGCATTGGCATTGGTGGGGTGTTACCTTTGGGTCCGTCAGGCATAACTGGCTATGCCATTTCACCACAACCTATCCCGCAGACACCGACAAGTGTCACGGTGTGTCTTGGGTGTTTGGTCTTTATGCTCACCCCATTCCATCAGGAAATACAGTGAGATGGGTGCAGTATAGGAGAATAGGGTGAACTGTGGGGCCAAAGAGCCCAAGGCACACCTCGATGCCTCTCACTGGCTGCAGGGTGTGGTGTCGGTGGAATGGTATGAGCATTACAGGCGACAATCCCAAGTCACACCCCTGATGCCTGTCAGTCTCCTCAGAGGGTGGGGCATTATGTCTGAAACCCTAATGCATCAGGTGTTCGCTGGTATTTTCACCCACATTTTCAACATAGGTTTTTGACCCTCACCTTATGAGCAGTGGTAATATCAGTTTGTTAGCCAAAAGCTGATTTTGCACAGTGAATATGGCATTCGGAGGCAGTATAGCACAGTGGTCTAAGGCTCTGAGCTGCAAAACTGGTGACATCCAGCAGACCAGACCTGGGTTTGAATCCCCAGCTTCCACTTGCATACTGTGTGACCCTGAGCAAGTCACTTAACCTCCTTGTGCTCCCAGGTCGCTTCTGTAAAAAGCTTTCAGCTTAGTGTGCTATACCTGGTTAAACAACTAAATAATAATAATAATAATTTGGAACCACAGGTGCAAAACACATTTTGAACAGGATGTGACAAATGACAGCTGTACTGTTCATGGGGAGGTGTAAAAATGGCAATGTTGAAAATCTGCAGTGAAAATAGTAAAATAAACTGGTGAAGTCACAAGCGTGCGTAGAAATTGCAACGCACACCCTCAATGTAATTAGTTTGGGGATTTTTACAGCAGATTGTCAACACAGGCATTTGGGACCTCCGCTCATGAACAGTGTCACTGTGATTTTCTTAATCTCTCCAACAGTGATTTCCCACAGCCATCAAGATTTCATGCGAGAAAGTGTGAAACACATTTCAGCTATGTTGTGAAAAATGACAGCTGTACTGTTCATAAGGAAGTGTGGAAAATGCCAGTGGTGAAAATCTGGACTGAAAATATTAGAAATTCATGAACTTACAAGGGTGAGTGGAAACTGCGCAATGCTCGCTCATAACACGGCATTTTATGGACTTTTTCACCAAATTTGTAACATCGCCATTTTAACACCTCTGCTCATGAACAGTGTCACTGTGATTTTTTAACCTGTCCTGAACATTGATTTTGCACACCGACTGCTCCATTGTGCGCTACATGCGCTGAAAATGTTTTGGGCAAGATGTGAAAATGACATCTGTACTGCTCATGCAGAGGTGTAGTAAAATGGCAAAGTTGAAAATCTGGAGTGAAAATATTGAAAATTCGAAACTTACGAGCATGCGTAGGAACAACGCAACGCACGCCTCGTAAACAGTCATTTTGGGAATTTTTACCAAATTTTCAACATAGCCATTTTAAGACTCTGCTCATGAATAGTGTCACTGTGATTTTCTTAATCTGTGCTAAACATTGATTTCGCACCGACTGCACCATTGTGTGCTAAACATGCATGGAAACACATTTTGGGCAAGAGGGAAAATGACAGCTGTACTGCTCATAAGGAGGTGTGCTAAAATGGCAGTGTTGAAAATCTGGAGTGAAAATATTGAAAATTCACGAACTTACAAGCGTGCGTAGGAACTTTACAATCACACTCGTAAAAAGTCATTTTGAGAATTTTTCACCAAATTTTCAACATAGGGTTTTTTGGGGCCTACCTCATGAACTGTGGCCACTGTCATTTTCTAAATTGGTCCTGAAAGGTGGTTCCACGAGTGACCAAAAATCACCTTTCAGGCCCGATTAACAAAATGACAGTGACAGAATTCATGAGATGGGTCCCAAAACCCCATGTTGAAAATTTAGTGAAAAATTCCAAAAATGCCTGAGATATGCATCAAAGTTGAAAAACCCTATTTCTTCCATTATACAGCTTACCAGCATTTCCTCAGTTCGCGGTCGGCTTTTGGAAGAGTGCAGACATGTTCCCGATCCAATCAAGATCGTCACACAGACTCCGAGGTAAGTATAAGAGGCAGGGGGGTGGGGGAAGGAAGCACAAAGGGTGGAGTCTGGTGGGGGTCAAGACAGTCAGCGATGGACCGTTCTTTCTTTGTAGGTGTTTCTTTCTTTTAGGAAGACAACACGGGACGTTCTGCCTGTGGGTGGGCTTCCCAGCATGGCAACTGCAAGTTTTTTGGGGCAGCAGAGCTGACGGGATTGGGCACCTCTGTTGGCCATAGAGAGTTTTGCCATGCTGGGGTGGGCTCCCAGCATGGCACCTGGAAGTGTGTTTGGGGGTCAGCAGATGGACATTGCCATGCTGGGGTGGGCTCCCAGCGTGGCAGCTGCAATTTTTTTGGGGGCACTGGAGTCGATGGGGATTGGGCACCCCGTCATTCATTCTGTGTGTGTTGGGGAGCACATGAGCACGCTGGGGTGGGCTCCCAGTGTGCTACTTGTTGGGGAGCTGTCTATGACAGGCTCTTGCACTGCAGTGCTAACGTGAGACACTTTGCATACTGCCGACGGGCAGTATGCAAATTGCCTACACACTGCAGCTCATTCTTTCAACTGTATGCCACTGCATTTGCAAATGCTGTCATAGACAGCTCTTACATTCATTGGCAGTGGGGCCGTGCCTGCAAAAGGCAGCAGGGCATTGGAAGTAGGGAAGCACACCTCACGATCTGTGATGGTGGCACTATGTTTCTTACACATGCGCAAGCAAACATAAAATGGCATCAGTAGGAATACTTTGTGTGACCCATTGCCTCATGCCTGATCCCTCTTCACACCTTGTATATCAATACCCCCATAAGGGAATTTGCATCAGCCATTTCGTAGCCATCAGTAGGAATATATAGTGTGACCCACTGCTCATGTCTGAACCCCTCACCCCACTTTTGTATATCGATCCCCCGCAAGGAATTTCACACTAGCCTTTCTGGAATGCATGGCCAACTAGCCTAGTAACAAACTTTAACCCCCTTTACACCAATGTTATTCCTGGTGCCCCCCCACCTGCCAGACAAACATATTGGTGATAACCATCTATGCTAAGAATATAGGCATCCTGACACAACCACATACCTGTAGACAGTGAGGATTGCAAAACCTTCAGAATGAGCTGCTTAGTACTGCAATCAGAATGTTACTGTTAAAGGAGAACAGTCTGCAGCAAGGGCCACACATTCAAGTATGGGGTTGGTCCCAGTGTGCACCTTCTGTGCAAAACATTGTGGTTAACTTACTGTTTACTGTAGGCCATACCTCTGAAAGGACATTGACAAGGTGGAAGCAGTTCAGAAGAGGATGCAAAAATGGTGCAGGAACTACATGAGGAAGCCAGTATGAGGAGGCTGCGAGGATCTCAACATGCGCCCTGGAAGATAGGCGAGCAAGGCGATATGATTGAGACCTATCAGTACTTAACAGGGGTAAGCAAGTGCCGGTGGTGGTGGTGGGGGGGTATTTTAGCGAAAGGAAGGCACCAGAACAAGGAGGCATGCAGTGAAGTTGGGGGGTAGTTTAAGAGGATGTCAGGAAATACTTCTTCACAGAACAGGTCGTGGGTGACTGGAAGAGCCTGCCTGGAGAGGCTGTTGGGGTGAAGACACTGGGAGCTTAAGTATGCATGGAACAGACACAAGGCAAACTAAATTTAAGAAAGGGAGGTAGGAGGGGCACTTGGGACCAAGAAGGGTCAGTGGTTTCAGAGTAGGCAGGGAAAACTGGGCAGACTAGATGGGCCAATTGGTCCCTTTCTGCTGGCAAAATCTATGTTTCTATGTAGTATAGTAGACTGCATCTGACTAATTATGTTACTTCTATGCTGACATCTTCTGTTACTAGAAATCCCAGAATCCCTGGCCTGCAGCTGACATCAGAGCAGTAAGCAGCAGTGAGAAATTCAATGGCCTGCAGTGCATGTTAGAGTTTATATATGCTTCGACTTTGGTTTGCTGGTCCTGCTGTCCTTCCTTGTGCTAAGTACAGTCAGGACTGTACTTAGCCCTTGAGAAAAGCAGACCTGGAAAACATCTGCCTGGAGATTATAAAAGCTCTTACATGCACTGCAGGCTATTGAATCTCCTACTGCTCTGATGTCAGTCAGCTGCAGGGGATTCTGGGATTTGTGGTAACAGAAGATGTCAGCCAGAACTAAGCAAAATTAGTCTGATACAATTTCCTATACTACAGTAAACAATAAGTAAACAAAATGTTTTGCACACAAAGTGCACATTGGGACCAGCCTCACACTGGAGTGTGGGGTCCTTAGTGAGACTGTTCCTGTTTAAAATGGACATCGCCAAGAAAAATGGAACTGTACTGTTTATGTGAAATGGAATTGCACACATCAGTGCTGCAGAAACCAAGGAGCCTGACAGTAATTTTGGATATTCTAATGACAATGATTTTGTGTATTCTGTCAGCTGCCTTCATTATAAGACGTGCATAGGAAAAATGGGATGATGTGTTGATCAATGTAAAATGGATTTGTACACATTGGTCCATATAAGGGGTGCTAGCAGACACTAAGGAGTCTGATAACGATTCTGGACATCCTGTTAATTTCATACCAATGATCCTTTCATAAACCAGATGGCTTCTAACACTGTGTAGTACGTTTAACCCTATAATATATAAAAAATGATATACCAGAGGACAGAACCCTTAGCAACTGATCATTACAAGGAAACAAACTACTATTACAAACCACATTCATGAACAAATACCCAGAGGAATACAACACACTTTACATGGGCCCTTGTGTGCTTGGAAGTGTGAAGCAACAGTATATTTTTAGATGGATATAATGTAAACAGAGTGGTACACAGTATGGGAATGTCTGCTAGGGGAGACACATGAATGATCTAATGATCTTGGTTGGGTCTGTGTACAGAGACCTAGCAAAAGGTTTTGACACGGTCCACCATGGCCTTCTCTCTGCCTCCCTCTCGGGCTAGGCCTATCCTCTGATGCTACCTCCTGGTTTGAGAGTTACCTCTCTGGGAGGTCCCAGAGGATTCAAATTCTAGATACCCTCTCTTCCAGTAAGCCAGTTTATTCAGGGGTTCCACAGGGTTCAATTCTTGGCCCGCTCCTGTTTAGTCTTTTCTAAATACCCTTCCCCAAGCCTGCTCTGGCAACCTACTCCTCTATGCAGATGTGCAGTTATTTTCTCTAGTCACCCTGAACCCCTTATGCTTGAACAATGCCTGCAAAATAGCTTTACACAAATTGAGTCCTGGTTCTCCTTTCATAAACTTATCAATTACAAAAGACCAAAGTAATGCTGCTTGCAAACCACCAGAATAAACATAAAGAAGTGTCACTAAACATCCGAAATAGTCAACTCTCATCACTTAAACAGGTTAGGAGTTTTAAATACCTCAGCATCAACTTAAGACTCCTCCCTGTCCTACCAAGAACATATTAATCTGGTTTGCAAAGCAGTAAACACCAGAATCAGCCTCCTCTACAGGCATAGGAGCTGCCTGACAAACGACGCCTCTGCCTGGCTGTCACCAGTTCCATTCTATCGCTAGTGGATTATGGTATAGTAATCTACGGATCTGCATCTGTCACTGCTCTTAAAAGAATAATGCTGTCCCTCAGTAAAGCAAGTCACCTCATAACAGGAGTACTAACGCTAACCCATACCTGCGATCTTTACAGTCAAGTGAACTGGCTAAACTTTAAGGGTAAACTAGACTATCACACCTGCCTGTTGGCCAAGAAGTTTAACACCTCCTCCCCCCTTGGTCCAGCAGCTCATCTCCTGCCCCTACTCCTCGTTCTAGTAGGAGCTCTGATAAGGCTGTCTACCTAGTCCCTTTCTGTAAGACATCCCTAGGGCAGTGAATGTTCTTCCACAGGGCCCTGTCCTGCTCAATGACCTGACCTCGGTTTCCTCTACAGTTAAATTGGGCCCCTTTAAAACTAAACTTGGCCAGCACTTACTCTCTGTGAACAGTTGTGACTGCTCCTAGCCTTTATTGATCAATCTGGGACTGCTCATGGCTTGTCCTCAATTTCCCCTGCTCCTCTCCTCTCCACCTTATCATGGTCTAATTTCTCCTCCTCACTCTGTTCCACTCCTGCCCTTTGTCACGTGAAAACCCTCTGATATTATTATTGTATGATATTGGTATTATAAATACATGGTCTGTGTATGAAATTTCAGTGTGAGGAATTTTGGCCTGTAACATCAAAGTGTCAGAGGCTGAAAACTACAGGAGGCAATAAAACTGACCAGGAACCATTTAATTAAGACTTCCTTAAAGACATGGCATTTTACTACCTTTTATGACCTGCCTAGGCTTTTGAAGTGGAAACTAAATATAAAGTTTATGACGTCAGGAATGAAAGGGTAATTTGGCTGTTCTTATCAAGTTTAACACCTAAATGACAAATGCTGGGATTGCCAAGACCAAAGAAAAATACTTAATTAAAGGATGTCATATTTAGGAAATGTTTTTTTCTTCTCATGTTCCATTAATTAAAGATACCTCCTGGTAGAAAGTATGTTAGAATGAATTCTGAGGAGGGTCTAGCTGACCTCATCCAAAAGGGGTGGGGAAGACAGAGAAAGACATGTAACATTGTACCTGAAGTGATATCATCTTGGCTCTGAAGAAACAAAGTTCTCTCTAACTAAAAGAGCACTTAGAAAAGTAATAGAAAGCAATTACGTCTTTTGTGGTAGGAGTGTTTGTTCTAAAACTTCCTTTTGGTTTTATAAAATTGCAAGTTATATAATATATTGTTCTGATTTTTTATCTTACTTGTTTTACAATTTTTAATAAAGAACATTTTCTTTGGTAGACTGCCTAGGTGTCTGTCTGTTCTTTTGCATGTGATGTATAGGTGGTTAAGACTGACAACTGTTCAATAGCTTGATGGTGTTACTGAGCTTGGGAAAGAAGGTAAGAATATACCTAAGATCTCTTACAGAGTTTTAAGGGTTCATTTTGGAGACTGGCTTGGTGCCTAGCGAAAGACTGTACTGCAGTCCTGAAGAGGGTACATATCTGAGCCTGTACATTGGGTATGCTAGCATAAGGTTCACAGTTTGAATCCCACAGAACTTGAGACTAAAGGTGATTCGGACCCAAATCAGACAGGAGAGTTACCCTATCTGTTACCTGTTCACACTATTGCGCTCTGAGGTTGGCACTGTGGAAGCAGAGGGCCTGACCTGTGGAGAGAATTTGTGACACCCTTTACTCATCCTTTACCTGCACTCTTTCCTGTTCCTCCTTCTATACTTTACACCCTTTTATTCAACTTTTCTCCCTACCTCTCCACAGCTGTCTCACAACTCTACTTAACTAACTTCCTTCTGGTTTCCCTTTCTTTTCTTTAATTTCCTATCCGTTTACTCAGTTACCTAGCACTGCCTGCACCATATTTGTTTCATTATCTGTACTCCACCCTTTAGTTATGATGCACTTATGTATAATGCACTACATTACTTGTATACTTATCCTATGTATTATGTGCTGTGTTAATTTCCTGTAATGTTTTGTATCCTGTCTGTTTTAAATCTACCCACTGTGTTTATTTCTTTGCCATGCACGCCACCCTCATTTATGATGCACTTATGTATTATGTACTGTATTACTAGTATAATCGTATCCTAGGTATAATATACTGTGTTATTAATCGTATCCTATGTATAATACACTGTATTAATCTCTTGCAATTTTTTGTAACCTGTATGCTTATAAACCGGACGTGAGCCTTTGCAAAGAGTTTTTGACTCAAAGGGCTGTAATTCCAAGACTTCGTAAATAAATAAGCACCTTTGATTAATATAATTTTTAAATCTGCCAAAGTTGATTTTGCAGTCCCTGCACAAAATCACCTTTAAATACGAGCTGAACATTTTCTTTGCCCGTCTTCATGAGGCAGGGTCATAACAAGGCTATGTTGAAAAGTGGGTGTAAATATTAAGAAATACATTTACAATATTGTTCCCCAAATTCCTCAGCTGCAGCCCTATTATTCTGGCCAGATTTTGTTAAAATCTGCTCTTACTCATCATAGTGGAACCATGTCCTTATCTAGTATGGGGATGGCACGGGGTGAGTAGCAAGCTTCCTGTATTCAGATAGTCAAAACACCCACTGACTTCTGATTAGAAAGCACTGCCACATCATTGCCAGGCAAATGGTCCGCGGCGTATCAAAGTGGGTGGTCCAGCAACCAGATTGATGTCATGATGACATCACTAATGGTGATGTCATCACACTGGGCAATGGCTGGTGGTGCTGGCTGATTGCTACACACACTAGCAAGTCCTCAGCCACGCACTACTTAAACCACTAAACTTAGGGAGGTGGCGTGCATAAAGGGAGACCCTGTCACCAAACGTGAAACAGCTCATTAACTAGTGAGTGTTATATTTGGCCATGATGCTGCCATTTCCTAGAAATGAAAGGCATTAAGCACACAGCAGTGTATTTATACATTGTTATGTCTGCAAAGACCCAGATTTCAGAGGTGTGTCACTGTCTGGTCTAATGCAGCTCAGGCTGTAGTGGGCTCAGCAGTGACACAGGTTTTGTTTGAGGGATGAAAACTTCTGTAGTTGAAAGCAGCCAACTGCTCCATTCACAGAGCGGCTGGCTTCTTTCATCTGCCTAAACCTGCCAAGTGCCTTCTCAGCTGGAAATTTAGTATACCAGTGACTATTAGCATACAGTATCATACCAAGAATAAAAAACAGCCAGTTTTGTTCATCTAATGGGAAACAAAAGACTTGTCTGTGTTAAAAATATTTGTGTCTTGGGACTTGCGGTGACGTCACGGCCTGGTTTCCAGCCTAACTGCTGAGCTCCTGACCCTTCAGGTTGAGTTAACCTCCTCAAATCTCATAAAATACATCAGTCTTGCTCCAAAATGCCAGGAGAAGGTCGGGCAGAAGAGTGGGCACAGATCATGTTCCAAAACAACAATTAAAACAAGGGTTAACCTGTTTGCAAATCTCTGAGGAGCTGTAAGCAAGATGCCAGTTCTGGGTCACAATGCTCTTTTGCTGCACTTGTTGAAACTTACAAGAACACTGTGTGAGAAGCATGCTGTTTTCTTAACGAGTGGAGGGTTGCAAAGACTTATAAAAACAGAGCTGCAATTTCTTGCAAGAGAGAAAACACAGAGACTAAGATTGAAATTCAGAAGAAGCCCAGATGGACTTTTTTTCTGTTTATACTGCCTTTGTAAATAGTTATACTGAACAATTTTTTATTTTATTTTACAGTTATTAATAATAAACCACTTGTTCGAATTTTACAACTGCTCCTGGTTTTCCTATGCTTCCTGACTTGTGCCTCAATTCCAAAGCTGAACACGCTCTAGAAATCACTTCAAGACTCTTCTATGGGAGATAAAGGCATTCAGAGCTCGAAACAAACAGGAATTCAGAAACCTATCTCAGAGGTTCACTAGTTAGAGCTCAGTATAGATCAGGCCAAAGAATGGATTTCAGCAGTGGAAAATGGCGCCCGCACTTAGGTAAGGTAGTCAAGGTCTTAGCACTGCAAACAGTGACTCTTCAAGCTAAATGCCTAAACCTAGAGGGGTGCTCATGGAGAGATAACTTGCAGCTTTATGGGCTACCTGAGGGTACAGAAACCAACCCAATGTCTGCCTTTATAGGAAACCTACTAAAGAATGTCCTGACTCTACCGCAGAACTACCCAGTCACAATAGAGCGGCTCACCGCCTTCCTTGCCCAAGCCAACTGACCCTGCTGCCCAGCCACACTGATCATAATGAAATTTACTAGCTACAAAGTAAAGGAAGACATCCTAAGACATGCCTGGGTGAAAAGGAAAGTATATCTGGGGCCTCACCTACACGTGGATCAAGATTACTCACCAGAAGTGCAGCAAAAGTGCCTGGAATATATCCCTTGCTGAAGATCCTGAAGGAAAAGGGCACTAGGTTTCAGACGCTGTTCCCTGCCAGGCTCCATATTTTTGGGGAGGACA
This sequence comes from Neoceratodus forsteri, assembly GCA_016271365.2. Classification (NCBI taxonomy): domain Eukaryota; kingdom Metazoa; phylum Chordata; order Ceratodontiformes; family Ceratodontidae; genus Neoceratodus; species Neoceratodus forsteri. The sequence goes on along the minus strand of CM028132.1, from coordinate 1,375,319,765 downwards.
GTCCGGTCCTTTTATTCCACTCCTGAGAGGCTGAGCAAGCTATGCAAAACAAAGGACTCTCTGTACCAGAAATGCAACTGGACTGGGACCAAAAGAGAAAGGCAGTGGTGGTGGATTGGCAAGTGGTGCACTCCAGAAAGAAGCTTGGAACCTCCTTCTTGACACTCCAGGAAGCACTTCAACAGATTCAGCTCCTCCTTAGTAAATGAAGCCTCTCCTCCAAAATAGAAACATAGAAATTGTCAGTAGATAAGAACCGCCAGGCCCATCTAGTCTGCCCATAAGTCTATAGAACTTGTGCAAATGGAACGCAAGGAAATGAGTACAGCAAGTTCTGACATGTATCTGCAAACGAATTGAGGTACTTTCAATTAACTTCTCTAATAGTTTTCCAGCAGCTGAGCTGGAGGTGCTTCGAGTCACTATCGAAACAGTGACCTGTTTTGACTGTAATAACATCAGCTTACAGACTGGACTTATGTTTACCAGCTTATTTCTTCAATGGATCTCCCTTTTTTTCCAGAATTTGTTTAAACCACAAAAACTCAACGGAGGTCAGAATAATCCTGCACACTGTATCTTGTCGTGATTTACTAACATACGAAACTGCCAGCAGATAAAGGCCATACAGTCTATCAAATTTGCTCGAATGCCCAGCTAGCATTCCTTACACTACAGTTGTCCCTTCCTCCTCCCCCACAGTGGCCCTCCCTCACCTTGTCCCACCCCTTTAAAATGCCTACTATCTTATAGGATATCACCTCCTTGGGCAGAGTATTCCATTTGACACTACCCTTTCTGTGAAAAAGTGCTCCTCATTTCTCTTCTGACTGTCCCTCACCCAATTCCAGACCATACCCCCTCATGTCTCTCTCTCCCTCAGCTTAAATATCCCCGCCATATCAGTCTTGTTTATACCTTTCATGTATTTAATGATCTCAATCATATCACTCCAATCCCTCCTTTCCTCCAGGAGTACATGTTGAGCTCCCTTAGCCTTCCCTCATAGGGTTTGTCTTCCAATCCCTGGATCATCTTTGTCACTCTGCAACATGCTCCCTCAGTAATCTAACATCCTTCTTCAAGTATGGGCACCAGTACTGCATGCAGTACTGCAGGTGTGCCTCACTAACAACCTGTATAGAGGCAGGATCACCTCCCTCTCCTGGATATGAGTCCTCTAGCAATACACCCCAGCATCCTGTTGGCTTTAGCTGCTGCCTTTCTGCACTGTGCTGAGTTGTTCATTTGCCTTGTTATTATCACCCCAAGATCTTTCTCCTCCTCAGTAGTGGCTAACTGCACCCCTTCAACTGATAGCACCTGCTTGGGTTACTTGTTCAAGGCATAACTTTGCACGCCTTAGTATTGACCCCGACTGCAAAGTGTCTGACCAGTCCTCCAGTTTAGCCAGATCATCCTACAACCCCTGCCACCCTACTGTGTCATCCACCACCACTCCGATCTTGGTGTCATCTGCAAACAGACTGATCTTGTTCTTAATGCCAAGCGAGATGTCTGCTGTGAAGATACCAAACAACTCTAGGCCCAGTACAGAGCTCTACGGTACTCTGCTTGTCACAGTCCTTGGAGTTGAGAGTCCCCTCCCACCAGTAACTTCTGATGCCTCCCCTGCAGCCAGTTCCTCAATCCAGTTCACCATCTTTGTCCCTGCCCCAGGTATTTCAACTTACTAACCAGCCTAGCCTCCTGGCTCCCACAGTTTACCTAAACTAATGTGTCAGATTTTTATTTCCAAAGGTTCCTCCTCTTCTCCCCGGAGATTCTCAGAAACTCCAACTGGGTCCCTCACCGATCTTTAAGATCTTCCAACTAAGACACCTACTGCTCCAACATTTTCGATTCTACTCCTGTGTATTCTGAACTATCCAAATTACTCAGGCTACTAAAGACCTAGCACATAAGCCTCATGGTACCGCCATGGATTTACTCCCTCCTCCTTGACAAGCTATCTCCTGTCCCATCCAGGGTCCTGGGATCTGGGAAGCCCTGTTGCAAATTCTAGTTTCAATTGGGAGCATCTCTGGAGGGATCTCTACAGATATGCTACCAAGACTGCTCGGGCTCACCCAATTTCACATTTTAAATAATATGTATTACACCCCAGTCAAGCAGGCAAAGATGGGATGTCTCAGCTCCTCTACATGTACCAGATGTGGTAAGGAGGAGGAGGGTACACTCTTAAATATCTTCTGGTTCTGTGAGAAGGTTGCCCCACTCTGGGCCTTGATTGAATTCCGGCTGACCCTTGCTGGACTTGGAAGGTCTCTTCTCCCAGAGATTTGCATCATAGGAGACTATACCCAGATAGTGATTAAAGAACTGAGATATCATATGGCCCTAATTTCTCTAGTAGTGAAGAAGTTGGTACTTAGGCATTGGCTGGATCAGTCCTCTCTTCGTATCGAGAGTGGCTATACAAGCTGTCCTTCTGTCTCAGGACAGAACGTTTGATTGCCAGTATCCACCACAAACTGACTCTCTTTAACAAAAGTGGGGCAAGCTTTATGAATTATATTTGAACTGACCAACATCTTGGTCTCTCCTGCTCTCCCATGTCTTAGATTTAATGGTATTTTCTCTTTTCTTAGCTCATCTTTTGGATTTTGGGCACACTCCATGGGGAGGTGGTTGTTAGGGGAGGGGTGGAGGGGTTATTTTGGTCTGTGCAATTTACATGATCTATTTCTCATTGTATGTGTTGTATTGATAACTTAATAAAGTTATCTAAATAAAAAAAAACTTACTAACCAGCCTCCCATGTGGCACTGAATCAAACTCCTTGCTGAAGTTCAGATACAGGACATCCACTGCATGCCCTGTCCAGTTCCTTAGTCACCCAGGTTGGTCTGCAGGGATCTACCAGAGAAAACCCATGTTGCTTTCCATCCTGGAGTCCATTATCTTCCAGATAGGTTACCAACCTCTCCTTAAGGATTGTCTCCGTTAACTTTCCCACAGTGCATGTGAGGCTTACTGGTCTATAGTTGCCTAGTTCATCCTTGGGACAATTTCTGTGGAGGGCACCACGTGCCATCTTCCAGTCCTGTGGTATGCTCCCTGTGTCCAGGAGGTATTGAACAGGTCTGCCAATAGCTCTGCCAGGACCTCCACTCCAATTCTTTCCATACCCTGGGGTGCCATCTGGTCCTGCACCCTTATCACCTCAGTTCCTTAAACCTTCTAGTACCCCTACTCGCTGTGATTTCCCATCTGTTACCCTCCCCCATGCTTACCTTTCCCACCCCTGAGGCAGTGTCCTGCTCTTCTCCTTAGTAAATACAGATGTAATCATTTAGTGCTGCTGCCTGCTCTGCCCCTTTCTATGCCCACCCCATCCTTCGTGATCCTTACTATTTGATCTTTGCAGATCCTTCTCTCCCTTATGTATCTGAAGATGTCTTTTTCCCATCCTTGATGCCCTGTGCCAGCCTAACCTCTCCGAAGCCTTTGTAACTCTGACTGCTCTGGTCACCTCTTTTGAATTCTTCAGGTACTCCTCTCTATCTTTCTCCTCCCAGATTTCTTGAATCTCCTGAAAGCTTCCCTTTTGCCTTTACCTTTTCATGGCCTCCCTGCTCAACCAGCTTGGTTTCTTGTCCTTAGCCTTTTTGCTTTTGTGTTTAGTACAAGTTCTAGTAGCCTCCACTGTCCCTAGCTTGATGACTTCCCATTTCTGGTTAGCATCCATGTGTGGATGGATTCTGGCCAGGTGCCCTGCCACTGTTTCCCCATCCTCCCAAAGTCAGCCCACCTGAGTCCAACACCCTGGTTCCTGTTCCTACAGCTTCCTTGCCCATGCTGAGTGTGAACCAAACTGAGTGGTGGTCACTCCCGCCAGCAGCTCCTCCACCCCCAGCTCTTACAAACCCCATTAGACAGTACGAGGTCCAGAGTGTTGCCCAACCTGGTTGGCTCATTAACCATCTATACCATATGATATGGATTATGCCTTCTGGCCCATATCTCTAGGTTTAAGAGATAACCTAAACATGTACTTTGCTGTTTCTGTTCACATGTATTGCTTCTAACTTTTATCTAAGCATGTTCCATAGATTAATAATAACGGACTGGTTCTGGGGTGAGTTTAATTACTGCTGAGGAAGATGTTGTTTTTTTTCACAAGTGCTCTTTTATACAGTTGCTCTGTAGCAACTGGCATCTGTTGTGAAATGAGCTGGCGACACATGGACATTGTGTAAGAGGTGCCCTGGATGTAGAAGGTGAGCAATATGAGCTCTCCCTCATCCTACCCCACTTAGGGGGAGCAAGGAGAAACTCAGGTCACCCAGTTCATAATATGCTCAGGCTCACTCTCCTATTCTACTTCACCAACACATTCAGGCCTCCCATTCTACAGAGGCCCTTTCTAATGCCTACCCAGATCTCTTCACTATGCTCCTACTTTCCCAGATACCAATTTTTCTAATATGTTTGAACATAGGTGCTCTGCATGATAACATTAATCATTACTTTTGAACTTGCAGCCCAAGGGGAGGTTGATAGAGAAACAGATTCTCCCCACTCCCCATCGTCTGGTGACTGATTTTGGCACTATATTGTTTGCCATTTGAGCCCCTTTAATAAAATCAAGGGCTCCAGAAAAGGGAGAAGTCTTTACTTGTAAAGGCGATATTGCTCTTCTTCACACCCCTACCGTTTGGTCCAGCATCTCCCACATGGGTGGGCCCAGAAGTCTGATTTGACAGACTTCCTCCCTTGGAATTTCACTGTTCGTTCTCTGTGTTGTGCCCTGTTGGCAATTGTTTGATTTTCTTATAAGGGTCACATGTCTGACAGTGCTGTATTTACTAAAGGAGTACCAGTGTTTATGTTGGAAAATGCTTATAGATATTATCAAGTATGTGGGAGAGGACAATCCAGCCAGAGTGTTTTACAGTTAATTAATGGATGACACAGGTATAACTTTCTGTTCATATAATGTGCATGGGTTTACAAAGCCGATCAAAAGAAGCAAGGTCCTAACATATCTTAGAGTCTTAGATGCACAAGAGCCGATCTCATATTCCTATAAGACCACCTGTCCCAACAAACACATAATAAATTAGATAAATTCAGTATCGCTCGACGATCACAGCATCCTATAAGAAGGGCAGACAGCGAGGAGTGGCTGTTTTAGTAACCTCCAAGGTTTCCTTTAAACAGATACCCTTGCTGACAAGAAAAGAATGAATATGTTTTAATGAAGGGCAGACTCAATGGAAGCCTGGTGACCCTGGAGTTAGTCTATTTCTCCCCAGGGTCAGATTTTTCACTTATCACACTTTCTTCTAACGTTAGTGGAATGGGAGAGACCAGATCTTCTGTGGTGGGCATTTGAACTTAATTTTTAACCCACACATTGACACTACCTCACAAATCGTGAGGCGGAGCATCTGGTGGCCCCGAGGTTCATAGATTGCTACGGGAACTAGGATACACAGATATCTGGCAGTATCTGAATAGACAGGGAGAGACTATACCTTCTATTCCTCTGTCCACTGGATGTATTTCTGGATTGACTATTTTCTTCTCCCCAAAGAGTCTTCTGACAAAGCGACTCATTGCTGGATGGGGATTTCTCTCTCCAATCATGCATCCCTTTTCCTTAAAATGTCTCTGAGATAATTTCATAGGAACACCTTTTGGTGACTCAATGTGTCCCTGCTACAGGATCCAGAAGTAAAGCAAACCATTCAGAATACCCTGGAACAGATGATACATGATAATGAGACCCCACAGATATGTTCAGCAACCCTTTGGGATACGGTGAAGGCCATCCTCAGTTGAAAATGTATTGAGGTTTCTATTAGAAAGAAATGACTATTAGAAGCCTGGAGGAGACCTTGACCATGCAAATAAAAGATTTGGAGGAGCTACAAAAGTGAAAGTGGAACAATCACGCACCAGGCAATTGCAGGAGTTGAAAAAGGAACTAAGCTCCTTTCTGGATTATTACATCGAGCAGAAGCTCCTCTTCCTCAGATAGTAATATTATGAAGGGGTCCACGTTCCTTAAGACTCATAGCAGGCAGAATTCATATTCAGAGGCGAGGCCACAATCACGACCATTAAACAGAATCATTCCCAACACCACCTCCATACAGTTCTATACATAATGGAAGCTTTCCGTCAGTTTTATTCGACCCTTTACATCCCGCCTCTCGACCTCAGAGGACTGGATTACAAATTTTACTAGCCTATTAACTCTGGAGACTCACTCAGTAGCAGAGCACTAGCCTGATAACCCCTATTACAAACAGTGAAATTCTGCAGAAATAAGCAGGCTTAAAACTGGGAAATGCCCTGGTACTGATGGACTCAATGTGAATTTTATAAATGTTTCCAGGAGACATTGCTGCCTGTTCTGACAAAACATATGTAGCCCTGGTGCAATCTATAAGAGGGCTACTACCCTTGCCTTGCTGGCCAGACCAAGGTTCAGGGTCTGGGTTCCTATTCTGCTATTACCAGGGTCCTTTCCCAAGAATGAAAATAAATGGCGGTGCCTCCACCCAAAGTACAATTCAAGTGAATATGATTTTACCGTACAACCTCCTGGGATGCTGTACCAACCTCCCATATAATCGCCTCCAGACACGGACACAGCATTAACCAATATCCCCAAATTCAATACTTGGCATTTCTATCTTCAGGTAATAATATGCTCACTAAATCAGGCTCTTGAGTCAGATCTTTTCCAAAACAGTAACATCTCATTTATTTACATTGGGAGGGTTAGGAAAGGGGTAAGTGGACTACAGGATAAGCATAACATTTTAATTAGCATTTTTTCAATCATTTCCCCTTTGATATTCGACTCACATTTTAGTTAGTGCAGCCACCAACTAGCTATCTAACAGGTATCAATTCTCACAAGTGCAAAGTAGTGCACCTGGGAAACAAAACCCAGGGAAAAAGTACACAATTGGGGAGGGGTACTACAACAACAAAATGGAACGGACCTGGGGGTAGTCATATCAGATGACCGTAAGGTAGGAACAATGAGAAGGCAGTAAGGAGGGTTGGGGGATACTGGGATGCATAGGGAGAGGCATCACCAGTAGAAAACAGAAAGTTGAAATCCCACTGTAGAGACAATTGGTGATACCCCATCTGGAGTACTGCGGCAGTTCTGGAGACCCGTATCCGCAAGGACGAGACAGGATGGAGGCAGTCTAGAGGAGGGGATTAAAATGGTGCAGGGTCTGCACCAGAAGCTATATGAAGAGAGGCTAAAGGAGCTTAATTAGTATACCCTAGAGGAAAGGAGGGAGAATGGGGACATGATAGAAACATTCAAGTACCTCAAGGGAATCAACAAAGTCCAAGAGGGTAGCATCTTTCAGAAAAGAGATGTACAAGAACAAGGGGCACAATTTGAAGATAGAGAAGGGATGGCTCAGGGGCAATGTGAGGAAGTCTTTTTTTCACAGAGAGGTGGTGAACACATGGAACAGCCTTCTAGAGGAGATACTGGTGTCAAAAACAGTGGGGAATTCAAGAATGCATGCCAAGATATAAGGCAATTTAGTGGGGGTAGAAGGAAGTAGGCTGTTGGTTAACTAGGATCTGCAGCTTATCCAAAAGGGAGGGAATTGCAGACTGGGTGGGCCAAGAGGTCCTTATCTGCTGTCAAAGTCTATGTTTCACAGACCCCAACTGATACCAGTTCAGACAACCCCCAGAAATCTATCCCTGGGACCCAGCTCTTTTAGTTGCAGGCCTGTGGTGCAGCTGGTCGGACGGCATTGGTGCAGTTGATGACAATAACTTTAACTTTGGCTTTCTCTTAGTTTTCTTAACTGTTGAATTAGCTTCTACCCCAGTAGGCATGACTTAAACATAGAGAACTACAGTATATACAACCTCCAGGTGCAGGGCATTTCCTGCTTTACTCATGGTTCTGCAAATCAGTCTCTGGTGGCACTGTGACTGAAGTCCTGGGATTGGTGGACCAGCAGAAGCAGAACCTTAGGATTGAATGGCTTGAAGACTTAAAGAAGGGGCAGTGCTGCAGCTTAGATCTTCAGCTTGATTGAAGGTCTTGCAGCTTGTCCCTTTGGCCTGTTCAGGCCTGTGTCAGAGCACTGGCACAAGGCCCACCAACCACAGGAGATCCAAACCTAGGAATGGCTCAACAACCTGGCTCACTCAGGTCAGCATGCCCTTGTACTCTGGCATAAACCGTGATCCCTGCAGTCAGCAGATCCACTTGGAGGGGTTAACAAGTTCCCCACCTGGCTCTGGATTAACTGGACATCTCTGGCTCTCTTTCCTCTTTCAATGTGACCAGCTCCAATGTGCAACCAGAGCAGCTTCTGAATCTTTCATGTCTTTCAGACCCTGGGGATGTAGCAGGGTCTGAACAACCACAGTTTCTTTCCTCAGCTGTAATTCAAGAACAGACATCAGGTACCCGGCCCGGTAGGCACCTGCCCATCTCCCTCTACTATTACAGTCTCTCAATTTCAAAACAGCCGCCATTCTTGCTCTGGATTGTACACAATTCAGCAAATCTCTCTCTTGAGCCCAGGGTCTTTCTCAGTCCCTCTGATACATTAACAAATTCTCATTTCTCACGTGCAGGTGCAGATGAACAAAGAAGAGGACCTCTCCAACTTTTCAGCACAAGAATCCAGTTAATTTTCCATTATCCATTTCCCAGTGCCAAAACCCCATCTTTAAACTTGTCCATCCCATTTCTCTCTAGACACTTTGTTTTCCCAGGGTCGGAGACAGAACCTTTTCCTTTAAACAATTCTCTCACACAAATCTCTCATCACTGGCATCTCACCGTTAGGTGCAGACGAAAACTGAAGAGGCTGTCTTACTCTATATTCTTCAACACAAAACTAGTCCGCTTCCATAATCCATTTTCCCACTCCATCATCCTTTCTCTGAGCACTTTCACCGCTGTGTGTAGCTCTACCACAGCAGCCTGTAGCAGGATCCTCCAACTCTCTCTTTTCTCTGCAGAGCTGCCTGCACAGTCTTCCTCATCACTCTCCAGATAGGAAAGGCATGACCAATCCTGGGGATAAATTGCTGGCAGCCCCCATGCAGGCCATTTCCCAGCCTTGCAGCCCCATTCTCCTAGGAGCTGGAGCCCCTCCTGAGTAGGGGCCCTCACAAGGCTGACTCAGAAATCCAAAGTTCTTCTCTTTGAGAGCACTCTAGCAACTCCCTATTGGCTGGAGCCACTGTCCTTTACCAGAATTAATATGTATGTAAGCCCCGCCTCCAGGAGAGAGGCTTATGTTCACCATTAGGGGCCCTGCTTTTATGCCTTCCCCTAAGTTTATGGGTTTGGTAGGTGATTTGGGAGAAGGCACCTGTCTGGGCTATACATTGAGACTGCCACGAGGGGCAGGCTTTTAGCCCATAAAGGAGGGAGCATGGGTAGCTCAGGAGGGAGATAGGAGGCTGACTGGGAGATGGCAAGACAGGCAGGCAGGAAGGAGAGCTTGTCAGTCTGGGTTGGGACCCGATTTTCAGGGGGACCCCCTCATAAGTGCAAGGTAGTGCTGTGAATAATGCAACATGGTAATGAGTAATGCCTGGGAGGGCCTTAGTCTGCCAGCATCAAGTTGGGGTAACTGGGGCTCCGGGGAGAAATGGGTGGTGAGAGTGCCCTAGGAGGTAGTTTGATGGGGTCCTAGGTCCATTAGGAAGTAGGCCTGGACTGGCAGGGCTGGAGGTTTTGTGGCAGGATTCCTCCAGGGAGGGGTGGTGGCAGCTCCCTCCCAGTTCCCAGTGTGTTGGGTGGTCCAGGCCTGGTTAAGGGGTGCCAGAGGCTTCTCGCCGCTATAGGGACCTGCTTGGAGGGCAGGCTCTGGGGCACTGATCACAAGCTGTTTGGGATGGCCACATGTAAAGGGACAGGCCTTGAGAAGCATTCTGAACCTGGTAAGCTTAAATCAAGCACAGGAGTGATGGCCAGAAGGGCTGAGCTAGAGGTATTTCTGAGGTTACCCCCAGCTGGAGGAAGGATACCAGTGGTTACAGTGGCTAAGTCCAAGCAGTAGGCATTTTTACAAAGGGACTGGTCAGGAAGGGAAAAGTCCTGTGATCCTGTTGGGACCAGGTGGGAGAAGCATCTTGCTTCTCCATAAGGAGAGAGCTGACCAGGGAAAAAGGAAAGGAATGGAATAATATGGAGACCAACTTACCAGAGCCAAGAGGATAGGTTTGGCTTTGAGGTCCGGTACAGGTTTTGGGAGGTTTCTGGTATAGCATCCGAGGTTTCATCAGCTGCCTAGAGTGGAATGCTGCCTAGGACATCTTGTCTCCAGTCCAAGCGCCCCTCGTTTGTAAATAGTTTATGCTCCATGGAGCCAGATGGCAATAATAATAACCCCTGGTTCCTTGCAAAATCATTAAGACCTCAGTGCAATAAACTGGTTTGTTGCTTATTCCTGAGTGTGGAAGAGTGTTTTAAAGTTTTACTAAATAGATGAATTTTAGAGAATCTAATGAATTATTAATCAGATTCTTTGGGCGGAGTTTTAAAGTTCACAGCCGCTTGATATCAGTGCTTCTTTGGCTGGGATGTGGGGGGACTCTGAGAGAAGAAAGAAAAAGAAGAGGTCTCCTGTTCCAATACTGAGTATCAAGAGGAGTGGTGAGGGGTAGAGTTTCCTTTATTCTGCAGTAGGACCTGAGCCGTGATAAGATAACACCATTTTACTCTACACGGTTGTTAATTTGCTGGTCTGGGTTCCTTTGGGGCAGGCCCCCTCACCTCTTGAAACATTGGGTGCCGCTAGACAAATGGGGAGATGGGGTGGCTACATGTATTAGGCTCCCTTGGTGCCTTATTGACTCGGAAAAAGACGCCTACATGTTCCCCAGTCCCCCCAACAGTCCTTTCGGTCAGTCTCAGAGTCCTAGTGGTGAATCCTGGCCCTTTGATTGACTGACAGTAGTCACATGGCCACTACCATGGCTGCTGGCAAAACAATCCCAACACAGTTCACTAAAGGTCCCAAGTTTACACCGTCCCTGTAGCCCTAGCCAACATCTTTATTTTACCTTTTTCCCACCATTTGGTAGTGGCCTTGTGCCCTTTTAAGCGACTGCACCGTTCAACAATTTTAATTAGCTGTTTCACAGTCACTGATGCCGGTATGCCTTGCCCCTAGGCAGCCACACACATAGCCCCATTACAGTCCATACAAATTCCCACTTCCAACTGTCTTAGCAGCCCATAAACATTTGTATTCAGTACATGCCTCAGCATTTTTGTGGCCCCTTCTATGCCTTATCACACTTGACCACAGGTTTTTATTTACTCTCTCCAGCCTGTCGCTGGGCTAATACACTGTGCCCCAGGGCTAGTCAGGCTCTTCCTATTCATATTCATGCCGCCACATTAATATTCGTGAGGCGCACTTGACATGATCGGCATGCCAAAATGTTCTCCTTCTTCTTGGTTGCCTCTGGGACCCTGAAGGTCTCCTGTCCCTTTAATCCAACCCAGGGACCGTACCACCAGAGAGGCAACTCAAACAGCCACCAAATGTCAGTAACAGAAAATGCACTTCTGCAGGCAGCACACCAGAATGCACCTGTGGTGCAACCCACACTTGGCAGCTCTTCCACTACTGCTCCTCTGGCCCCATTACACAAAAAAATATGCTGGTGCCAGAGTGAGGGATTGTCTGGACAGTTGGGGACTGGCCAGAAACAGGGAATACTGAGGAGAAAAAAATGGGAACACGTGGCAGCCCGAGGGAGAAAACAGGTAAGCTCTCTACAGGGGTTACACTTTTGCAAGTCTTGAACAAGATGGAACCCCCTCCTGGTCCTGGTCCCAAGCCATTATTTCTGTGATCCCAAGCCAGGAAGGGACCCTACTAATTGTGTTTCTACTGACCCATTTCCATCTTTAATACAGATTGTAAGATTTTAACATCCCTGTTTACAAGAAGATTACAACAAATTATCCCAAGTCCATCTAGACCAAACAGGGTTTATTCCAGGACGGCAGGCCCAGGACAACCTTCGAAGGACAGTCCATATAATAGACCATCTTCAAATTACTAAGCAACTGGCCCTTTGATTAAGCTTAGACGCAGAGAAGGCTTTTGACAAAGTCTCATGGGCCTTTCTCAAAAGGTCCTTGCCAGTTTCGGGTTCCCCATAATTTCTACAATCTCTTTTAAGCTATATGCAAACCTGTAGGTTATATACGAGAAGGAGATAGCGCGTGTCAGTTTAGGTTCTGGGGTCGCGGAGCACATCAGGGTTGCTTTCTTTTCCTAATACTTTTTGCTGTCTATATAGAACCCATCGCCCAAAGTATACTGCAAAACCCAGATATTCAAGGAATCGAACTGGAGACAGCTAAACATAAATTGGCTCTGTATGCCAATGATATTCTACTATATCTTACAGACCCAAGTAATTCTCTCCTGGCAGTTCTCACACAACTGCAACAGTTCTCAGTTTTATCTGGCTATATCCTGAATACCCAGAAAACTGAAATTGTAACATTTAACTATGAAGCTCCCTAGACATTCGAAGCAATATCCCATGAAATGGTACCTATCATCATTGAAATTCTGGGCATACACTTAGCAGTGAATTCCTCCCAGCTGTTTTAATTAAATTATCTTCCTTAATAGCTCAACTGAAAGCAGATTTTAGGAAATGGCATCTCCTTCCCTAACTTTGTACTTGAGTACAGGCTCAAAAATGAATGCTCTCCCAGATTGTTATATCTGTTCCAATGTACCCTGTCTTATTTCTATAAAAGACTTGCTAACATGGCAGTCGAATTTCTCTCCTTTATATGGAAAAAAACATCCTTGCATAAGAAAGCAACCTCTTTCTCCTAAACAATACAGAGGCCTAGGCCTCCCCTACCTTCTGGGATACTGGTCAGCGGCCTAGATGAGAGTAGCATTACTCTGGGGGAACCCAACCTATCAGGCACACTGGAAGATGATGAACCTCAGAAGGAAGTTTCATACCCTTCAGGTGCTATTATTCAACCCTGGGCAACTTGGCTGTGTAAAACTTTGGTCTCCTCAGGAGCCTGGGCAATACTGGAAGGGTGGAGGAGAGGCACTCTCAAGGACCCACAAAGACACATCTCTCGAAATACTGGTGGTGGACCGAGGCCCCCAGTTCATCCCTTCTCATCGCAACTCCTGGTTTAAGATCCAAACCAAACTTAGAATCTTGCCCCTTGGTAGCTCATGCAAGCACGCTATTATCACTTTTGATCAAGCCTGACAGAAATATGGGTGGTCATTATCTGACAGACTCTTGTTCTACCAGTTGCAGGATTAAATACCTAATCCAAACCACGGGCCTGCAGTCCCAGGGATCTTCTGACATACCCCTCTTCGAGTGATAGGGCCTCCTCCAGTGGTGAGAAGGCCATCTCGCTTTTGACAGCAATGTTCTATACGACTCACCTCTTCACAGCATATTTCTTAAAGGTTAAAAGGGAGAAAATGATCTTAATATTTCCCTGGATGATAAGCAATGAGACAGGGTGTGGAAGGGGGTTTGGTGGACCACCTCTTCCCCGATTTGGAGAGAGTTTGCCTGGAAAATCAGTCTGCTATTTCTTGGTCCCAACCTTCCTGTCAAAATGGACACTCATGCTTTACTCCACCTGTTAGAGACAATGTGAGGAAGAAAGGGCATCACGTGCACATATTTTTTGAGTTGCCCCAAAATTCAAACTTTCTGGGAAGAGGAGGGAGTTGCCATCATGCTTCCAGCTTCTATCCCATTTATTTCAGAAGTTGAGTATGCCAATCCCAATGGTTGCTACGTTATATTACAGGGCACTATGTATGGGTCGGAAGTGACTTTGGCAAATGTTTATTTCCCCCATTCCCTCCCTCTACATTACAGCAGTTTTAAACAAGTTGGTAGAAATGCAGAGAGGGGTTTGGTTTTGGGAAGGGATTTTAATGTGACTTTGTCTCCCACATTGGATACCTCTCACCCACAAAAACATCAAATTACAGCAATCCAGAAGTTGCTACATTCTCAAATCTCAGCTTTCAGATTTATAGATGTGTGGAGACATTTCTTTCCGTCCTCAGGAGGGTATACTTATCCCCCGATTTCAAACTTATTCCTTATTGACTATTTTTTACTTCAGTTGAACATACAGATCAGTTGAACATATAGATCTCCTTGAGATCTTACCATAAATCCCAGATTTTTATTGGATCATGCACCCTCCTGTTAAAATGGACCTGGATAAGGTATGTAAACCCTCTCTAGGCGTCTCAACGCTCCCTTTTAAAAGATACTAAATTCCATTCATTAGTTAAAAAATCCCCAAATTATACAGGATAGTCTAGCTCTGGATATTTTCTCATATTATTATGAGATACATTAAAAGCAGTGATCTCTATCTTGTACCCAGGACCTATACAAAGTAAATTATAATCCCTAACCACACAAATCCAGATGGATCTGGACAGGTGGCTTCCATTACCCTCCCACTCCTTAATACAGTACAATCGATACAAATAAATACCTTACCCAAATCCTATACCTCATGCACACTATTCCACTCCTCTCCACCGTAGAAGATCCGAATAGCTGGAACAAATCTATCAGGAAATACCTCTGGGCAGGGAGGAGTCCCCGTGGCCTTCTCCAAACTCCAACTTCCTAAGAAATGAGGGGAGTTGGCTTTACCCAACCTCTACCACTACTGGATAGCCACACTAATATCACACATGGCAACCTGACTTCTGTCAAGGTCGACTGCTCCAATCTGGACACAGAGCGTGCCATGACATCAACCTTGCTAGACTTTCTCTTGATCTCTCAACCCTCCGATCCCAGTGGAGTGGTAAAGTTCTCGGCTCACTGGAGCATTACTGGCAAGCTGGAGACTTTCTTAACTTGCCAGAGCATGTCCTCCTTGCAAACTGGATGGGAGTACCAGCACTACACCCAGACTTTGTACCTGCACTGACAGACTCGTTTGGTAGATGGCAAGCTAGGGGCTAATACATGCATACCAATTTTATGAAGCAGGGTATTTAAAACATTTGAGCATCTACAGGAAATCTTTGACCTCCTCACCAAGATTTTTATGGTTCTATTGTGATAATGGCGACTGACGACAGCGACCCGCATTGCTCCGCAGCGATGAAGCGGCGAAAACAGTTTGTCACCCTGACATCCTCAGTGTACACGGAAGAATGGCGCCAGGACTTAAATCCATTTGCTTTCAGTGGGGGCTGTGCGCACCCCGCAAGTTCTCAGCTCCAAGGGGTGCATGCCGGAGAAACCAAAGCAAAACACAAACTTTGGGCGGGCGTAACGAAACCGTGGTAGCGCCCAGACCCAGACCGAACCTGGAACCCCATGCACTGCAAATGGAGGCCAACCTTGACACCACTGGGCAGCTAGGCATCCGACCACAGCGCCAACCCCTACATCCCCTTCGCCCCTCCCAGGCCATGCTCATTCCCCCACCAGCATGTACACATATAGCGACATCCTGTCACTACAGTGGCCCACCCCACCACATCCAGTCACGCCCCATCCTCCTTGCCATTCGAAGCTACCACATCGCGTCAGGCTGTTTGAGATGGCACCTAATTCAGGCGCCCACCTCACAAGCTACCGATTTGGATAGATATTTACAGATTAGACATTTTCTAGGAAACAAATTAGGCCCTGGATTTATCTCAAACTGAGATCCCCTACTTACATTCTCTGCTGACCGCCTATCAGACCTATATGCACAGGGGTATTCGGTTCTCGAATTTATGCAGCTTTACAAAATTCCTCACCCCATCATATGGAGCTAGTTCACTTCCACTGGGAGGCGGAGTTGGGTAACACTCTCACCCCACAACTGGTTACAGATTTGGTGAAGGCAACACAGGACAACCAATTCATACTCCTGGAGAGAATTCTCCTGGAAAGTTGTAGCTAGATTTTCCTTACCGCACAGATCACAGCCAAATACTCAGGGACTGAAGACTCAGTTGCTGGAGAAAATGTAGCTGAGGTTTCCACATACTCACGTATTCTGGTGTTTCCCAGTCTTGGCTGTCTTCTGGAAAGGAGTAGAGTACAATCTGCAAACTGTTTACTAATATAGAACCCTTACTCGGAGATATCCCTCCTCTTACACTGCCCCAGACAAATTAAACACAAACACCACAAATATTTATTGAACATCCTATTAGCGCAGTCTAAGAAGTGCATCACCATACTATGGTTAAAACCGGACTCCCCCACCATTACCTCCTGGGAAAACAGTATTTATGATATATACAAAATGGAGAGCCTCACTGCCAGACTACAAGACAGAACCCAGGAATTAATGTCCTATTGGATCCCTTGGTTCCTACATATAACTAAAACGAGAACCAATGTAGTGCCATAGAAGTTGGTATGGGACCCTGATTCTGTCCCTCCACCCCAGTGACATCACAAGACTAGAAAGCCGCCAGGCCAGAACCTTAGATACCTGCATCCCTCTCCTCCCCTTATGCTGTATGTTAATGTCTGTAGCCTGATTCTAGTCTGTGATATGAAATTAGAAATAATGCCTGTGGATATAACCTTGAGAATTTAAATGGCTAACATAATTGCAGCACCTATAAATTATACCCCGAGGATACTGCAGACATATATCAACGTGTAACCATATTTCTGCTTTGTGTAATGTATTGCTTGTTACATTTAATGGATTGTGATCCCTTGTGTGCTGAGAGCAAAGAGGAGAAAATAAAAGTTAAAAAAAAAAGCAGTGATCCATTAAGTAGATTATATCCTATGCATCTCATAAACATAAAGCAAGGCTAGATATAAACAATTACAAATACAGGTCAGAGATCTACAGCAGCCGGAGTGGTCTGGGGGGTGGACTCACTGAGAGAGCATTCAACAGATTAAAACGGCGCTCCAGAGTATTCTAGACTATAGGATACAGCAAGCCCTCTTATATTTAAAAAATTCCATTATGTGGACCCAGAGGCATGAGAGCCTTGGTGAAGAAATTCAGGGGCTACAGACAAGCCTCATGTATTACTAAGCTTAAAACCCTTTCACGGGTGAGGTGGCAAAATCTACCTGGATATATTAAATATTTTATGGCAGTTTTATATCGACTTATATTCTGAGGGACACTTCCTTTGGATATTCTAATTAACAACTTTTTGGCACCTCTTCCTATTCCTAAATTGTATCAACAACAACAGCAGTCTCTATTGGCCCCTATTAGGGAGGCAGAGATTCAGAGAGCCCTAACACGAGCTAAAACTTTAAAATGCCCAGGTCCAGATGGATTCCCATAGAATGGTACAAGACTTTTCAGGCTGAGCTCCTCCCTCTTTTGAAGGAGACATTTCAAGAGGTGCAGGAGGATAACCCCCCCACCACCACCGTTTCTGGGCATATATCACACTGTTCACTATATTAAAACCTGGGAAGGACCCTATTCTACCATCATTCTATAGACCTATTTCAATTTTGAATTGTGATTATAAACTTTTTATGTCTATTTGGGCTCACCGTTGGAAGATATTCTTCCCTCGGTGATCCATGCAGATCATCAGTTGGGTTTTCTTAAATCAAGACAGACCATAGATAATATTCATAGAAACATTCATCTAATGGATCACGTTACTAGAAGATCCTTCCCAGCTACTTTTATTAGCCTTTGACGCGACAAGACATTCGATAGAGTGACTTGACCATACCTGTGGAGGGTGCTGTCCTCCTTTGGTTTTCCCAAGGAGTTCATTTCTTGGCTGGTAATATTTATGCCTCCCATCGGCCTATGTTCGTATTAATGGCTGTGTTTCTTCCTTTTGTTTTAGCCTGGATACAAGACAAGGTTGTCCCTCTCCCTCTTATTTACTCTTTACATCGAGCCATTGACTTTGGCTGTTAGAAATCCAAAGACGAGAGGAGGTTCTTTGGGGAAGAGCTATACAAGCTTTCCTTTATGCAGACGATGTTCTGCTGACCCTCCTGGACCCAGAGACATCTATCCTGGCTGTGTGACAGATCCTTCAAGATTTTGGTGAGATCTCGGGTTATGTTATAAATTTGTCTAAAACTGAGGTGCTATCCAATAATTTCTTCCTTTCCCCAGGATTAAAAGCCCACTTCTCTTTTCAGTGGAGAAGCACTAAAATTAAATATTTGGGTGTCTATTTACCACAATCCCTGCAAAACTTATGTCTGATTAATTATGAACTTCTAACACAGACCATAGAAGACTACCTCCATCGATGGTCGCAATTATGTTCATCTTTTTATTCTAGGATTGAAACAATTAGAATGAATATTTTGCCTAGGCTATTATATTTGTTTCAAACTATTCCCATCCCACCCCTCTATATTATTTTACCTCTTGGAATAAATCTCTTTCCTGTTTTGTATGGGCAGGTCATCGCCCCACATCAGATGGTCCCTCCTTCAGCTTCCCATTGATAGCGGTGGATTGAACCTCCCCAATCTTCTGCATTATGCTTATGCGGTTACTATGAGTATTGTTTTATGTTGGTTAAACGCTGAATATAAAACTCATTTGAAGTATATTGAGTGTACACTCAATGATTTACATGATGCACCCGGTGGTATTTGCTCCTTGACTTCCCTCCCTAAACTATTGGATTTTATCTGGGTGCCCAACACACTCTCTGCATTTGGTTTAAACTATGTTCTTCCATCACTGGCTCCTATACTGTATTACTTAAAATTGTTAATAACAGAAACAGACTTTCTGCCAGCACAAATGGATCTTACATTTAGGGGATGGCACTTACGAACCTCTCGTTTATTTTCAATTTTTAGACATGCGGGAGTTGTTCCCTTGCTCTTCTTCAAGAGGCCTATGAGCTGTCAATAGGAATACTTCCAGTACATGCAAGTACAAACTTTTTAATACATAAAAGGCCCACAGAAGCTACGTACCCAATCCATTACCTTTGATGTTGAATTTGTTTACATCCTCCATAAAAAGTACAATGTGGTAACACTTAATAGGCCTGCTATATAGGGAGTTTAGAGACTATGTGGCAGACTCTACACTGGGATATTGACTGGATGGAATCGGAATATTTTTCATACTCAAACCTTATTAATTCCAAGCATACTGGATTACAATATCACAAAACAATCTCTCCAGATACATAAATATTAGTTTATCGTATGAACTAGACAAAGGTTTCCTGACAAAGACTTTCAATTAGGAAAAACCAAGGTCAGCATTTCTATATTTCTGAATATATCCTGGACTAACAGTTTTAATTCCAACATATTGTATTTACCTATTACCTTAAAAACAGTACCTAAATAAATGCAAGCTAGCAATTAATCTAGAAAAGGTTTAACATAAAACAGTTGTGTGCTGTCTTTTGGGGTTTCTCATCTGTCTTACTTTGTATGTCAATCCGGTGCTTTGTAGAAGATGAAAATATGTTAACTTGGGTTTACAAACTTTTGTATGGGGTAGTCCATTTATTAAAAGTGCTTATTCATTCCATTCTGCTCAATATCTGTTATAAGTGTGACCTAGGGACTTATGTAATGTCACATTAAAATGCTGATAATAACATTTCACTAAACCATTCTCCTCTTTGTAGTCACTTATAAGGTGACTATGAGTCTAGGGTTCATACAATTCCCAGCGAGTCCATCTATATACAAAATGGGGAAGATGTTGTTGTAATGAGAATGTGACCTTTTCATAAGTTTTAATTGTGTTAACTAAATCCTCCACTCTTCTACAGTTGGGGGCAGCACTTCTTGGTAATGGCCTTACAAGCCGCCATTGCCAGGATGTTTCAGAGATACTTAGCCTCCTTATCTTTCACCTCAAGGGGTATAATCCCAGTATAAGGTGCTCAGGTCCTAGGGTGGTGGGCAGCATAAACATGTTAACAATATGGAACTGGATCTTTTCCCAATACTGCTCCAAAGAAGGGTGCCAAAATATATGAGCCTGGGTAGCTACATCCTCCACAATCCCTCCAGCATGAGGGTGGTATCATAGAGTTCCATTTAGTCACCACTGCTGGGACTCTGGAATATTGGATACAGAGCTTCCAGGCAAATTTGCCCATCCATGAGAGGAGGTCGTCTGCCATGTATTTCTCCAAACTCTAGACCACTGCTCCCCACCCACTTCAGCCCCAAGGTCCTGTTCCCATTTTAGTTTTATTTGCTTAGTTGTATGCTGAAAATCTGAGATATAATTTTAATACACTATGGATATTGCTCTTTCTCCCAGTTTTGAGCACCAAACTGATTCAAATACTGGATGTGTAGGGGAGCCTCGGTCCAGTAATATTGAGACTTTCAGTTGTCAATTAATATACTCTCTAATTTGATAGTAATGTAGGCAGTCTCCTGGGTCCTTGAGAGTCTTTCCTGAGCCATTTCAAATGAGATGACCCTTTCCCCATGAAGAAGTTGCCATGGAGCCAGACACCCCTTAGCCTCTTGGAGTGCATACCATGGGTCCGCATGGGCTGGTGTGTGTTCTTGGCTCACTGACCACCACTGATATTTCCACAAAATATATTCAGGTTAGGCCGGCAAGGCCTCTCCTACAACCCTCTATCACCGCCTCTGTACCCGAGTATAGGGGACTCCCACTGTTTTGGGTGAGTTAGAGAGAAGCATT
Organism: Neoceratodus forsteri; assembly: GCA_016271365.2. NCBI lineage: Eukaryota > Metazoa > Chordata > Ceratodontiformes > Ceratodontidae > Neoceratodus > Neoceratodus forsteri. Next base: position 1,375,299,103 of record CM028132.1, on the reverse strand, counting down.
GCATTTGCAAAGGTGGAGAGAGGGGATGGCCAGGTCTACAGCTTTCCAGTGAGCTCTGTGGTCAGAGTGTTGTAATAATAGTGCAACTCTTATCTATGTGGCTATCCAATATCCCTGAAGGCAAGGCAGACCAAAGGCTCCTTTATCCTTTGTTAGGATAAGGGTTTGTTTCCTAATTCTAGGCTTCTTAGAAAGCCACACATAGCTTATAAAATCAGCTGCCAGGCCTCCAACTGTTTAGATGGAATTATACAGGGTACACATTAGAATAAAAAGAAATTTAGGTAGGGCATTCATTTTAGTGCCTGGATCCTTGAGTGAAGTGGCAAGGGCAGCAGGGACCATCTTTGTATGTCTTGGTGTAACTGGTTTATTAAGGAGTGTAATTTAACTGAAACAGCTGAGAAGATCGTGGGGATAACTTCACTCCTAGATATTTCATGTGTGGGAGATCCCAGCACATAGGGTATGAATGCGTGGGAATCGGGAATTAACTGTTCGGTCACATTTGCTATGTGGTTAAAATACACGCTTCTTCAATGAGGGTCTCTCTGCCCCATTTTGGTGAGAATTCTCTTGGAAGGCTCAGAGTCACTTTTTAACACCCCAGCCAGATTAACTAAGTTTCTCCCAGTACAATTTGGGCATTGTTGGAAACAATGTGGAGACCCTTAAAGACACATGTTCACCAGTTCTGGACATGACCTAAACTTGCTCTGTTTGGCAACAGATTTTGGATAGTCTGTATTTTTGGTGGGGACTGAGGCAGTTCTTACCCTAGAGCTTGTTCTCTTGTCCATTCCTCGTGAAGATCTTAATATACAACGAATTTTACTTTTCTTACATATATCCTGGCAGCCAAAAAGGTAATTACTCACCTTTGGTGTCAAACTGCAGCACCTACATTGGAGGAGTGGCACCATATTATTATTGATATGTACTACCTGGAATGTTTAATAACTAGATGCACAGGTAGAAGCTCCCAATTTGAGATTAGATGGAGGACATGGGTGTTTGACATTTCAGAGAAAGACCTTCTTTATCCCATGAGTACTGCCTAAATGCAGGGAATTGGGTGGCGATTGGGATCTCCTGTGGTGGTGTTGAGATTGTTGTTCTGAGGTTGATTGGGGAGCCAGGACCCATCTTTAGAGACTTTATCAGTTGTGCTTTTCGATTTTACTTGGCGATAGCTGAGTATATCTTGTATTGAACCCCATTCTAGTCTTTTGTATTAACTTCTTATTTAAGCTTATTTTATGACTGAGATTATTAATTTTATGTTATAGTATTTCTGTCCTTGTAAGCTTTTTAAATGTGTTAATAAAAATTAAAATTTAAAAATAAACCTTCTGGGAAGAGGTGGCCCACCATATCACTAGTATATAAGGAATTACAGACGATTGACTTCTGAACATTTAATACTAGGCCTTCCCCACCACAGTTACAGGGACAAGAAGCAAAATATTTATGGCTTATTTTGATAATAGCATCCATGGAGGCCATTACTAAGAAGTGGCTCCTGGTAGAAACCCCAGTGCTCTTAGAGTGGTTAAACTCTGCATAACACATACAACAACTCAAGAGATTCACAAATAAGTTACAGCAAAGGCTACCAGTCTATCAAAATAGGTGGACAAAATGAGATGTATACAAGAACTAGTTCATTAACCCTTCCTATGATGTAGGACCTTGCTTCTAGACCTCTGCTTTTAATTTCAGTGCTCTGTAGTACTTTTAACCTTTTTTGATGAATAAATAGTGCCCTGATTCATCAATTATAAGACACATCTGTTGGACCCTTTATATATATCCATGCACCCTGTGTGGTTTCCTGATTTGACAACTTTGAAAGACCACACTTAGTTATCATCCACCATCCCTTCCCTCAAGCAGCCTGAAGTTCTCCTATGGACTCTGGCAAATATAAGAAGATATGAACTATAGCAACCTCCTTCCTACAATGGACTTCGCCATGGACTTTTAACTATCAGTATCAAAAACATCTGTGTCTTTATTTCCTTTTCCTGATATTTTTTTAAATTGCAAAAACAAATATAAGATGTATGTCTTTTTCTTCCTTCCAAGCTAAGTAGGGACCTTAGTCATTGAGGACAGAGTTACGCAGTCTGTGTGATAGAGTACGCAGCATTGGAACTTACTGTATGCGTGCTCTTAAAACAGAAACTGTGAATGAGCATATAATGAGACAGCTGTTAAAGAGAGCATGACAGCTTTTCCCATCAGACTGCTCAGTTTCAAGCAGGAGTTTCAAACTAATTTTAACTTGTTCTCACTCTGCATCTAATTGTGACTGTTACTGTTGATTAGAAAGTGAATGTTAAATATGTAAGGCTTACTTATGCCTGATTGCTTCCACCCATAGAACTCTGTCTTTCAAATACATAAGAATAATTGTCAGCTGTGATTAAAATGCAATCTTGTAAACAATACATAGTACATCACTGTCACTGTCAACATTATGTCTGAAATGTTATGTTGCTTGTTAAAAGCCTGTGCAGTCCGGTAGATTTTCATAACTTTATAAATATGACCCCTTGTTAAATTTTGTTTTGGAAGAGCCATGGTGGGGGTTAGCACTGTTTATGTATTAGCATACTCCTGTTTTCTAGTCACTCTATGATTGTGTTTAATATGCTGTCATCCAGGATTTGTAGAAAGAGAGTTAGTGAACAGTTACAGATCTAGCAATCCCCCCTGCAGGGATCTATATAACCCCTGCAGGGGACGTGTGCCTTAGGTAGCTAGTAGAGGCCCACCAGGGAGGCAGTGATACTGGTTTAGAGTTGCAGATGTCATGGTGTGTAGCCATCTGGGGTCCAGTGATCACCGTACAGTGTGGTTCAATGTGAGAACAGTGGCGGAGTCAAACACACAAAGCAAGGGTCCTGGACTCAGAAGGGCCAACTTTGCAAAGATGGGGAAATGTCTCAGGAAAGCCCTGGCAGAGGGGGGACAGGGGTATAGAGGAACAGTGGGCGAATCTAAAAGGAGCCATAGAGGAGGCAACAAACCTTTGCATTAGGCAATTAAGCAACAGCAAGAGGGAAACAAAAACCACTATGGTTCTCAAAGGAAGTTGCCAGGTAGGTAACATCAAAAGGCTGCCATTCAGGAGAAACAAGAAAACACAGAGAGAGGAGGACAGGAAGTGTATCTAAAAAATGGGAGGAAGGGAAAGAAGTCAGGGGCACAAAATGCTAAATAGAGGCAAAATAGCCCAGGCAGTAATGAAAGGGGACAAGAGATCTTCAGGTAATGCTAATGAAAGAAGAAAGATCAGGGGTGGGTTTGTTAGGCTAAAAGGAGAAAGAGGGGAGTATGCAGAGGGGACTGGAGAAAGCAGCAATCCTGAACAAACATTTTTGTTTAGTATTCAAAAGAAGGGAAGGTGTGGGACCTCAGTTAGCTACAGAACTTCGATGGAAGGAGGCGGACACCAGTCCATTTACGGAGGAGAGAATCCTAAAGGAACTCACAAACTGAGAGTGGACAAGGCAATGGGTCCAGATGGGATACATCCAAGAATATTAAAGGAGCTTAGAGAGGTGTTTGCAGCACTGCTGACAGCCCTGTTCAACAAATCGCTGGAAACGGAGTGGTTCCGAGGACTGGAGGAGGGCAGATGTAGTCCCTCACCACAGAAGTGGGAGCAGGAAGAGGCTGGCAATCTTATTATGTCATATGTATTTCAATAGTTTCGATCATGTATAATCCTGTATTTGTAATGTGTTCATGCCATGTTTTGTACTGTATCCTCCTGGGTCGTAGCTGAAAATAGTCATTGCTCTGGCAAGTGCACTTACCCGTAAACAAAGACTAAATAAAAAATAGGCCAGTCAGCCTGACCTTGGTGGTGGGAAAATTAATGGAATCACTGCTAAAGGAAAGGATTGTGGTATATCTTGAATCGAGTGGATCATATAATCCTAGGCAGCATGGATTCACAGTGGGAAGGTCATGTCAAAAAATCTGATAGATTTCCTGACTGAGAACCAGGGAATTAGATCAGGGAAGGCAGTGGATTTGGCCTACCTAGATTTCAGCAAGGCTTTTGACACCGCTCCACATAGATTCTTGTAAACAAGCTAGGCAGCCTGGGAGCGTGTTCCAAGGTGGTAAACTGGGTCAGAAATTGGTTAGGGATAGAACACAGAGGGTGGTGGTAAACTGAGTTCATTCCGAGGAGAGAAGAGTGACCAGTAGAGTGCCACAAGGATCCGTTCTGGGGTCTGTCCTCTTTACTGTCTTTATAAGCAGCATTGCAGAAGGGCTGGAAGGGAAGGTATGCCTTTTGCAGACGACACTAAGATCTGCAAGAGGGTTGAAACTCCGGGGTGGGGTGAGGAGGGACATAAGCAGACTTGAAGAGTTGTCAAGAGTATGGCAGCTAAGATTCAATGCAAAGAAGTGTAAAATTATGCATTTTGGGCACGAAGCCCATGGAGGAGTACATGATGGGGGTTGCTGACAGACACCAAACAGGAAAGGACCGGGGGTAATTATAACTGGTGACCTAAGGTGACCAAGTATTGTGAAAGGCTGTGGGAAGAGCCAGTGGGATGCTGGGGTGCATAGGGAGTATCACCAGCAGAAAAAGGAGGTGGTGATACCACTGCACAAATCATTGGTGAGACCCCATCTAGAGTACTGTGTCCAGTTCTGAGGCCGATATCCGGAAGGACATGGACAGAGAGGCAGTTCAGAGAAGGGCACAGAAATGGTGCAGGGTCTGCACCAAAAGTCATATAAGGAGAGACTACAGGATTTCAATATGTATACCCTGGAAAAGAGGAGAGAGAAGGGGGATATGATAGAGACCTTCAAATACCTCAAGGGCATAAATAAGGTACACGAGGAAGCATCTTTCAGAAAAAAGATGCTTGAGAACAAGGGTCATGCTATGAAGCTGGAGAGGGGGGTAGACTCAGGGTAACATGAGGAAGTATTTTTCACAGAAAGAGTCGTGGTTGCATGGCACAGCCTCTCAGCAGAGGTGGTGGGGCAAAACGGCAGGAGAATTCAAGAATGCATGGGATAGGCAACAAGGAACCTTAGCAATAGGAAAGAAAGGGTAAATGCTGAAGCGGAGATCAAGTAAGATCTGAGGTATTGCAGGTGTAGGGAAAATGGGTAGACTAGGTGGGCCAAGTGGTCCTTATCTGCCATCAATTTCTATGCTTCTATGTCATGTTTCTATGTTTCGATATCGTTGTCAATGAATTGTCATCTACTCTTTCCTTGCACTCTTCAGTGTTAAAATTGAGCCAAACAAGCCCTGTACACACTGCTAGATAATTTTTAAGCAGTTTTTAAATGGTTTTAAACTCACCACAGTCATCCATCTGCACTGTCAGCAACTGTGCTGTAACACAGCTAACCTGCATCCACACTCCTATAGCCCGCTTGTTCCATCACGGTGAGTACGGTCTTTGCGCCTGCTGCCCAAGCACGGATCGATTGCCCATCCACACTACACAGCAAACGCTTAAGTTTGAAACCATGTTTAAAAACATTGGTAGACCAGGTCCCTTGCAGGGACTAAGAATGTTTTTAAACACGGTTTCAAACTGTGTTAAGTGTGGATGCAGTTCGCTTTGGCTTCTTAAATGTTTTGAAGGCCTTTAAATGTTTTAAGAAGCCCAGTGTGTACAGGGCCTTAGTGGGTATCATCAAACTGACAGCACATCTGCAAGCTGAGTTCTTTATGCTGTCTGAAACCTTTTTCAATACAGAGACTTTTTTCATCCCTTTACGTCCTCGTCAGGAAAATTCAACAATTTAGTTTTAATGACACATCTGATTTAGAATCCATAAACCGCCAAAGCCACACATTTTTTAAATTTAACACCATCCCTTACTCCTGCCAAAATCATGTGATGCAGAACATTTGTGTTTAAACTTCAACTTCAAATAACACTTGATGCTACAGGTGCTGTCTGTCTCATCCCCATGCCCCCACACTTAAAGCAAATGACAGGCAGAGGTTCGACGTCCACATCAGAGTGACAGTGGACTAAATGACTGAACACTCTTGCAGACAGCTTGACTGACTATAAGTAGTAGACCTGATGCAGTGTGAGCAGACATTAAAAATACAATACACAGATGTTTAATTTAGACACAGGGTACATGCATCCCTGCACTCACATGCAAAATCCTCCATCTGACTGTCTGGTTTCCACAAGTGTTCACCCAGAATAGGTATGAAAACTACTCAAATACCTCCCTGGGATTGGCAGGTTTTGTTGCAAAGCACTTTACACCAGGAGCCTTAATGCAAACACCAGTATCTGCCAATGTTGTATTCCTGACCATGCTTGACTTGTTCAGTGGTGTCCGATGGACATGATTCACAGCTAGGACAGTCTGTTCCTGTTGCCTCAGTTACTGCACATCACATATAACAAGCATTTGTCAATGCCAAATGTTGCTTGCTTCTATGTGCTGTTTAGGTATTTGAAGTCATTGGAGGCAAATATTGAAAATTTCTATAGAACTTTCACGAGCGCGTAGAACCGCGCAACCATCGCCTCGTGAAACAATCATTTTAGAATTTTCACCAAATTTCAACATAGCCATTTTAAGACCTCCTGCTCATGAACAGTGTCACTGTGATTTTGTTAATCTGTCCCATACATTGAGTTTGCACACCGACTGCGCCATTGTGCGCTATATGGGTGGAAACACATTTTGGGTGAGATGTGAAAAATGACAGCTGTACTGCTCATAAGAAGGTGTGGTAAAATGGCAATGTTGAAAATCTGGAGTGAAAATATTGAAAATTTATGAACTTACGTAGCCCGCGAGGAACCGCGTAACGCATCGTGAAACAGTCATTTTTAGGAATTTTTTCACCAAATTTTCAACATAGCCATTTTAAGACCTCTGCTCATGAACAGTGTCACTGTGATTTTCTTAATTTGTCCCATACATTGATTCTCACACCGATCTGCCATTCTGGCGCTACATGGGTGGAAACACATTTTGGGTGAGATGTGAAAAATGACAGCTGTACTGCTCATAAGAAGGTGTGGTAAAATGGCAATGTTGAAAATCTGGAGGAAAATATTGAAATTTTATGAACTATTAAGCTCATGTGAGGAACTGCGCATGCATGCTCGAAAACAGTTATTTTTGGAATTTTGCACCAAATTTTCAACATGGGTTTATGGACCCTTCTCATGAATGATGTCACTGTCATGGCAGTATTCAGGCCCAAAGGGTGATTTTGCAGTCACTGCGCAGTCACTGCGCGAAATCATCCTTTTGGGCCGGAATAACGCCATGACAGTGACATCATTCATGAGAAGGGGTCCCAAAACCCATGTTGAAGCTTTGGTGCAAAATTCCCAAAATGCCTGAGATATGCAACAAAGTTGAAACCCCTATCTAGCCCATTATACAGCTTACCGGCATTTCCTCAGTTCGCGGTCGGCTTTGAAGAGTGCAGACGTGTTCCCGGTCCACCGAAGATCGTCGCACCTGAGTCTGGAGGTAAGTATGGGGTGAGGAGCATGGGGAGGCTGGGTGTGCGAGTGGGTGGGTGCGGTTTGTGGGAGGGGGTGGGAGGCGTTCCAGCGGGACCGTTTTCGTTTTCAGGTAAAATTAAAAAAGGCGTCGTGGGACCATTTGCCATGCTGGGTAGGCTCCCAGCATGGCGCACAAGAACGTTGGGGTGTTCAGCCGACGGGGATTGGGCACCCCGTGTCGGCCAAAGGACTGATTGCCACGCTGGGGTGGGCTCCCAGCGTGGCACCTACTGGGGGAGAGAGGCGCAGCTCAGCCCGGCGGGATTGGGCACCCCGTCGCGCTACACAGTAGGTCTTGAGCGCACACGCCTGCGTGTGGGGAGCTGCTTCTTATCTCTGCTCACTGAAGCGTAGCTCCCCCTTTCAACTGTATGCCACTGCATTTTGGAGCGTGTCATAGACATGCTCCAAAATGCATTGGCTTACAGGGGAGCATGCCAGCTTACTGACTGAATTGGAGGAGGTGACATACTCCAAATCTCCAATGATGGCACTATGTTTCTTGCACATGCGGCAAGCAACATAAAAATTATATTTACATTTTATTACAACAGTTACGCATCACGAACCTCAGGAAGTGCAAGTCAGACTAGTGCATGAAAGATATTGGAAAACTGCATTATTCAAACTCCATACCTGACATGGTACAGTCTTGTCTCTGTTACAGAAATTAGTCTTAGTCCCTCATGTTTAAAAGGTTAGCATGGCAGCAACCGGGATAGTGCCCTGCTAAGCAGGAGTGATTCTGGTGCTCCAGGCAGGGCCATATTCAAAGGCCTCCAGAGCACCGCCCAAACCTGGCACAGAGCAAAATATACCAGTGCACCTATGCAAATGAGGATCTCTAATGCATAAATGGTGCAGTGGTATATTCATAGGTGTTGGTCACAAAACAGGCACCAGTGTGGCGCTGTTTGCCACTGCTGAAACCCAGTTGTAATCATATGCTAATGCTGCGCCCACCCTCCCAATGCCGGATGGGTGTGCTGCAGGTGAAATCTGTGGCATGCAGTGCCCCTCATCACCCATGTATGAAAATATAATCCCTGTCATATCCCTCCCTGGTAGTCTAGTGGATCCTCCTCCCTGATCATCCATGCATTGCAATACAACTCATCATATCCCTTCCTGGTAGTCTAGTGGATCCTCCTCCCTGATCATCCATGCATTGCAATACACCTAATCATATCCCTTCCTGGTAGTCTAGTGGCTCCCCTCCCCTGATCATCCATGCATTGCAATACACCCCATCATATCCCTCCCTGGTAGTCTAGAGGACCCACTTCCCCAATCACCCATGTATTAAAACACAACCCCTTTCAAATCCTTTCCTGGTAGTCTAGTGCCCCCTGCAGAGTGTCAGTTCCCAACCTGGCCACCTGTTGAGGACCCTGCCCTTGCATCCCCCTCACCCTGGTTACCAGTTGCCACTAAATGATGATGAGCAGCAGCCCACCACTCACCTCCTTGGCCAGCCGCCATCTGATATGTACCGAGCTTAGTCAGAGTACTATAGAAACAGTTGATTCTACCCCCCCAGTGTGTAACACACTCCAAAAGGTTGTAGAGCAGTGCTGCTGACCTGATCCCAAAAAACAGAAACAATCAAAGGAAAGTTTGTGCACCCACTCAGTCTAAGAATATTACAAAACAGAAACGCTGAAATGAATGGCGATAAGCCAAAGTGATTACTAGCCACAGTTCATAAATCCAATTTGCAGCATACAGCAAATCATTTTATTATATGGGGCTCCTGAGGGAGTACTATGATTGAATATGGGCCATCTAATGCTTACTTATTTCACCAACAGTGACTCTGCATTATCCTACACTGCTACCTGTAAGGGGTGCCTTTCATCATTATTTCCTCAATACTGACTCAGCGTTATTGCACCGTGCTACTGGTAATGGGTGCCATCTTCATGTGTTGTCTGAGAGAGGCCACTACCCCTTCCTGAGTGGCCACTAGCCAGGTTAAGGGCCTGGGTTCCCATAGATAACATAACAGGGCTCCTTCCCAAAAGCTAAAGCAAACTGGCTGTGCCTCCACCTAGAGTACATATTAGTGGGTTTGATTACCTGCAGTACAACCCCTGGGATGTCGTACCTACCCACCTCCCCAACAGTTACCCCAGGCATGGACTTACCAGGTCGAATCTCCCCACATTCCGTTATACCATTTACATCTTCCATTTCAGACAATAAACGGGCTCACTAAAATTAGGCTGTAGATTCAGCTCTGCTGCAAAACAATAACTTCATGGTTTATTTACGGGAGGGTTTAGGAATGGGGTAAGAGGAATAGAGTTTAAGTATTTTTAATATTTGCATTTCCCAGAATCGCATTTCTCTTCTGATTCAATCCATATTTTAATCATTGCAGCCACGGGTCTGTCTATCTAACTAACTGCTGCAGATGTACTCAAACCCAGATTCGTGGGTCCCAGTCCATTATATCCCCAAAGTCCAGTGCCTGAGTACCCAGATTTATGGTGCAGGCCTGAGCTGCAGCTAGTAGCTGGCATTCGCACACTTGGACACTAAACTACTTTTCACATTTCTCTCTCCTGTTTAAAGCTCGGCTCTATCTCCAGCCCTGGTATGCATGTTAAACTGTTTACAGTCCCCAGGTACAGGGCAATTCCTGCTTTTACTCTCAGTTCTGCAGAATCAATCCTTGAATGGCACAGTTCACTGAAGTCCTGGGGAGGGATGGCAACACAGGCAGAACCAGGCTCAATGCTTGAACAGGGATACAGAGGTTGCAGCTTGCTCTCTTTCTCTTGCTAGCAGAACTTGCAGCTTGTCCCCTTCTGACCATTACAGGCCCCATTGCAGGGCACATGCACAAGGCCTGCCAGCACAGAGGACCCAGACCGGGGTGGCCCCATGGCCCAGCTCCCTCTCAATTAGAGCCCTAGCACTTGGGTACAAAACCTGCGATCCTCTGCAGTGGCAGACCCCACTTGATGAGGGTTAGCGAGTTCCCCACCTGGCCCTGGGTGTCAGCAGAAACCATTCAACACATTCTCTTCTGCTTCTCTTCCTTCTCTTTTCTGCCATGGTGTGTAGCCGCGCAATATTTTTCTCTTTTCCTTGCTGAATCTCAGGAGCAGACAACAGGCACCCAACCCAGAAAGGCACCTGTTGACCTTTCTGCTTTCCCAGTTCTCTTGACTTCAACAGAGCCACATTCTCGCTCTGGCTCCACATATCACCTGCACTCACAGTCCCTTTTCTCACCGTACAGGTACCAGCAATTTCAAATGAACAGACCCTCTTCCTATTTTTCTCTCGCACATTCATATTCACTTGTTCCTCAACATTCCTCTGAATTCCTATCTTTTCCCAGGCTTACACGCAACCTTGACCTTTTACCAGGTTCAGAACACAACCTTCATCATTTTTCCAGGCTCTGGATACAACCTTTTTTTTTTTCAGGATCAAGACACAACCTCTGCCCTTTTCCTATGTTTAGAACACAATCTCTTCTCTCTTCTCCTTTTTCTCAATGCTGTGGTGTAATTTCAGAACAACACAGAACATTCACATCCTGCAGCTTTCCATTTCTCTCTGCCCAGCTGCTTCTTTAACCTCTTCTCTCTCTCCAGCTTCTCCTTTCCTGATGAGGCAGGCACTCTTTGCCTTGGGGATAAATTGCTGGCAGCCCCCAAGCAGGCCCATCCTGCAGCCCCAGTCTTTCCAGGGACAACAACCCCCTCCTCCCTGGAGGAGCTCCACTGAACTGAATCAAAACCCAAGAGTCCTTGCTTTATTGAGAGCCCTCTCTCGCTCCCCATTGGCTGGAGCCACTCTCCCTAGGATGAAAATTAATATGTATGAGGTTCCCTCAATGCCTCATTGGTGCAGAAAAAAGCCACTAAACTTTCCCGGCCTTTTCCCCAAAATCCTTTCACAGAGTCCCAGAGTCCTTGGCAAGAATCCTGGCTCAGTGGTTGGCTGGCTGGTGACACATGGCTGCAAAACATGGTGGCCGATGTGAACAGTGTCCCAACATTTCAACAGTGTCCCTGCAGCCAAACCCTTTACTTTTAATTTACATAAACCCCACCATTTGGTAGCCACCCATGCCCTGTGAAGCGACTGCATCCGTTAACACATTAGCTCATCGCTGCCTCAGTCTCTGCTGCGTTTCCTAATGTCCCCAGGCAGCACAAACACATAGCCCCACTTTATTCCTTGGCTGCAATCCGTAGAATCTTTTATTTCTTCACTACTCCACACACTGACAGCTTTCCTTTTCCTTCCACACTATTACTTTATTTAAACACTTTATTCATTCTCCTTTTCCCTGTCCTATTGCTATCTCTACATTTTGCCCCAGCGCTAGACAGGATCCACTACTTCAAGGGATGCCACCTCATTAATATTTATGGGCAGCTCCCGATTTCCTAAGTGTAACTGGCACTCACATAATCTTGTTTTGCTGCTTCCTGCCACCTCTCTGGTTACCCCAAGGTCTCGGATCCTCTCTCATTGCCCAGCAGGACGGGACCACCAGTGAGCACACTGAAGAGCCACTGAGCGGTGTGGAATGAAAAGAAACGCTTCTGTGCATATCGCAGCTTGCCAGCACTGCAGAGCCATTTCTGAAGCCGGTGGTTCTGCGATCCAGCTCCTCCAGCCCGCTACTCTCAAGAAACCATGTGGGGGCGCAGGAGAGTCAGAACACAGGAGCAACAGCCAGAAAAACCAAAAGAATGAGGGTGGAACAAAACCCCAGGAATCCTAGCCTTTTGGGGCTCACAGGCAAGCCCCGAAGGGGGGTTACACAAGCTTTACCAGTAGCAGTGCATAACAACACTGAATTAGTGTTGGGAAGTATCGATGAAGGCACCCTTACTGGTAGCAGTGTAAGATAACACTGAGTCAGTGTTAGGGAAATAATGATGAAGCACCCCTTACTGGTAGCAATGTATGTTAACACTGAATCAGCACTGGAGAAATAATCAGAAATACTCCTGGAGACACCACTTACCACTAGCAGTGTATGATAACACTGAGTCACTGTTGGGAAACAACGCTGGAGGCATCCTAAGCTGTAACATCATACAATAAAGCAGAGTCAGCGTTGGCGGTGCAGCCCCCATTGCTGTGACATGTAGCTTCTGAGAGAAGATACGTTATAAATAGAAGATAAACAGCAAACAGCTGCAGATGTACAGTGAGTGAAGAGGACTGACCACTGCTGGAGAACATGTATCCTTATTTTCTCACCTATTTTACCTAAATAAGAGTACTCATCAGCCCTCTCTTTTGCACATATACATGCTTTACTTTGTAATCCTTCTTCTGGTATTCCATACCTTGCTGTATAAAGATTTTGCCCTGTGTTTCACATCAATGAAACTATATTTTGCTATTGCAACTTGTACTTATAGTATGCATTCATTGTGTTGCTGTGTGCAGACACACCAAGACCCAAACAAATGTTTGTAACTCAATTCTTACTGAAAAATAACATCTAAAAGTGTGTTAAAAACAAAAGAATTTGAAACATAGAGAATAAAGTATGGGTGGGTGTGTAACAGATTTTACACACACCCTGAGTTGTGGGATGCTACATCAACCCTGAGAGCGAGCCTGGGGGTTTGACCAAAGCATCCACAATGATATGTAAAATTGGTTGATACCCGACCCATTTTTATTTTATATAATTGCTGGGTTTCCCTTTTTCACCTCAGTAATTATATAAAATAAAGTTCGAACACCAGCAGTCGTGTTTCGTTTTAGCCGGTGCCAGATTTGCCGGATTATAAATCTTTTGTTTGTTTGAGTAGGTCTTTATGTATTTCCAGCATATGTGGGAAAAAAGAAAACAACTTACTGCTGAGTTCTTCCTGGCGGCTCTGTGTCGGCGAGACGAAGAGGGTGGCGGTCTCGACTGGTTGAGCTGCTGCCTGAGCATGTCGCATAGCAAGAGAAATCATGCTTGTGTTTGCCATTATAAACACTCCTTTATAACATCAAATTATGCCATGGTTTCCCTATGGAAAACAGGGGAATCCAGTTATTATAATAGTTTTAGCTGACCGGCCCGCTGGCACGACAGTTAGATTTCCGCTTGCGGCCACACCCAGGTTGAGAATGGACCTGGGTCATTGGAAGCTGGTCAGTAGGAGAAGGATTGAGCACCCCATGGGTGGATGGGCAGCTCTCCTTCTCCGGGGAGGATGGGGCAGTGTCTCCAGCACAATGAGGACCTAGCGGAGGCTGGGAGTCACTCACGCTACCAGCGCTCAGTATCAGGAGGTGGGGTGGGCGCTGGCATCATTGCCATCCACCTCTGAGAAAACTAGGAAAAGATGGTGGGCTGGTCCGCTGTCTATGTGAAGCCCTCCTGGGGCTTCAGTGCTTCCATCGCGCATCCCGACCAGATACTAGTTCAGCATGGCATGATGAAGGAACCAATACCACAGCCCCTCTCTGGGAAGGGGCTGGGGATAACTGGGATGGCGGCAGTAGATGCAGTGGAAGTCAAGGGCTGTGCCCAGGGCTGATAAAGCGAAGCGGAACCGCAGGATAAAGAAAAAAAATAATAATAGTTTTAGCTGCATGTGTTTTTGAACTTTTTTTTTTATTCCTACATATTAGGTGCTATGCACTGTGCAGTGCCAGGTATGCACAGAGGTGTACACCTGTCCTGCACTGCTCTACACCCACAGACAAGTGCATGGGGCTCGGCATGCACAACTGCATGTCACTGCAGGACACCTGTCCACAGCCCTGCCCCTGGCGCACTGGTGCGCATGAGGCAGATTGGAGGACACAGGCGGGCATCCAATCAGATGCCCATCCTTGTCCCATAGTGGATCCCTGGCCCGCACAAAACAGGTGACTGTGGAACAGCATGGGTCCCTAAATTGTACACTGTCATGCGAGTTCCTCAAATTGCTGCCCCAGCCCTCCTTCATGACCAGAGGGTTAGGGTGGCATGGCAGATCAGTTTTCCATCCCACTGCAACAGGTGGACATCTTCCATGGGGCACACAAAGGATACATAAAGGTGCCTGCTGCCGTATCTTGTGCCCCCTCACCTAGCACTGCATACTTCTAGTGAATGGCATGGAGTTTGGGCACACCCCAACACACACACAGACTGTCTGCATGCATAGCTACATGAATGGCCAGGGATCAAGTATGAAGGGGCACATGTCCCTTCGCTGCATGCTGCCAGGGGTTGCAGGGACCACCGGAGTGTGGCATTCTAAGTGCAGTTGCCTACACACCACAGATCAGTGGCACATATGCAATCCATATCTTAATGCATAGGGGCCATTTATACTGTATTTTACTCATTCTTACTTATTCTAACCAGTAGCAGTGTATGATAATGCTGAGTCCATGCTGGAGGAAATAATAATGAAGATACCATTATCAGTAACAGTGTTCCATAATGATGAGTCAGCGTTGGGGAAAATAATGATGAAGGCATCCTTACCAGTAGCAATAACCAGAGCAAAGGGATCTTCGTGACTGCTGGCCCATGGCCAAAGGGAATGCCGCCATCCTCTTCCTGAACCAGAACTGCACTTTCAGAGCACAGACCAGGGCATTTCTCTCACTGCTGGACCCAAGCTTCCACAAGACTCTGCTCCTGCGTAAGCCATTCAGCATTGCGTACTGCACCTGAACCCCTACAATCAAGAGCTCCTGAGCCCTGCTGTGCACCAATCAGGTATCTGAAACTTGAGTTGGGCTGCTAAGACCTGCTCGACTGTAAAACCCTCCATACCAGCCACAACAAAGAAATAGTTGGGACCACCGTGGCCAAAGGAATTACCGTCAGCCCCTCATCAGCTGGAGCTGTGCTTCCAGAGCATTGCCAAGGAGTTCCATCTCATTTCTTGGCCCATGTTTCCCCAGGACTCAGCTCCCAAGTGATCCAAGCAGCACTGCATGCTGCTACCAAGCCCCTCCAATCAGGGAGGTTCATGTGCCCTGCCATATACCAGTGGGATTTCTGAAAGTAGGAGTTGGGCTGTTTAAAAGGCCTTTCTGACCACCCCATAGACCTCCATGCAGACTGGAATGAAGGGATCACCAGGGCCATCCATCCACGGCCAAAGGGAACGCCACCAGCTCTGCCTCAACTGGAACCACACTTCCAGAGAGCCTACCAGGACTTCCATATCGGTTCTTGGCCCAGGCTTTCACCAAGACCTGACTCCTGAGTAAGTGAATCAGCACTACATGAGGTGACCACGCCCCATGCAATTAGGATGCTTCTGAGCCTTCAGCCAGGAGAGCTGGCACTGAGGCATTACTTGCTGTCAATCTGTATCAGAACTGTAGTGGTATGGAGGCGTTGTGGAGCAGCAAAATGGTGGCAGCTTTTGAAACAGCTCCAACACTGAAATGCAATAAGTGCTAAATACCTGAAATCTGTCTAAAATAATAGCTACAACACTGCTTAAACTCTGCTGCCCACTTTCCGATACACAAATGGGGCCAAAGAAAGACACTAGAAGCCATCCACAGCCTTGAAGCGCTTTTTGTTCCCACGCAGCTCCTCGCCATGGATCTGAGCTCTTGTAACCACTGAACCCTGGGTCAGAACTCCGACTACACAAATTATGGCAATGCTCACCAAAATTCAATCAAATGGAGGGGAGACCAACAAACGACTTGTAGCAGTAGAGGCGGAGCTCACGGACAATGATCGTCAGATACAAGAACATTTAGTGGCCATTAAGAATTTTCATGTCACAGGAACGGCAGGCATATGCAATGTGGCCTGTATCAGAGATCTCTCATATCTGAAATCTAAGGTGGAAACAACTGAAAATGCCCAAAGAGAAGCAAACATTTGTATAGTGGCTTCCCACCCCACTTTGCTGGAGGAACAGAGATTTTACCTGCAGTGTCCAAAGTGATCTTGAGGATTTACAACTCCTGCCTTGGACTCTGGTTTGAAAGTTGTGCAGGTCTTCGTCATTCCACAAAGATCCAGACAGCATGGAAATGTACAACAGAAGCTACTTACGGCAATATCCGCGACTGTCGGCGCCTGAGGCACAAATTGCTCTGCTGTAAGCTGCAAGATCGAGAGGAGAGATCATTTGAGAGGGCAGTCGCTTGGGCTTTTCCTTGATTTATCTGCCCCAATGCAGGCTCGCAAGAAGGAGTGCCAAGTGATTAAAAACATCTTGCTGAAACACGGCACTGAAGCCAGGCTACACTACCCTGCCCGATTACAAATCAAGCAAGTGGAAACACATGTTTTTCAAGATCCTACCAGCAGCCCAGTTTGCTGAAAACTCTTCAGCAAATTAAATCCTCCAGATTCTACGTCTGATGATGAAGGGTAAACTACTGACTTCATTTCTGGAAGCACAAAATCACCCGTTTAGGGACTGGGGATTGTTAAGTCACTTTAATGATCCTAAAAGGCATCAAGTCAAGTCAAGTCATTTTATTTATAAAGCGCCTTTCGAAATCAAGGCGCTGTAAGGAAATAAATAGAACAATAAAACCAAATATTAAAACAACCAAAACTAAGAAGAATAAGCCAGGGTAAAAGATATGTCTTTAAAGCATTTTTAAAACTATCAACGGTTGGGCATTCTCTTAACCAACGAGTAGAGAATTCCACAGGGTTGGAGCCGAAAGGCAAAGGCACGAGATCCCAATAACTTAAAACGAACCCTGGAATCTCTAGCAATCCCTCGCTTGGAACGGAGGGGACGGAGGGGTAATAGGGAATCAGAAGATCTTTCAGGTAACCGGGTCCTGGTGCGTGTAGGGCTTTAAAGGTTAGTAAACCAACCTTAAAGGTGATCTGCCACCGAACAGGCAGCCAGTTCAGTTCATGAAACACAGGCGTGATATGGCTGGTTCTAAGAGTCCCAGTCAAAGCCTCGGCTGCAGTGTTCTGCACCAGCTGAAGGCAAGGATATCAACCCCGGTAGCCCTAGGTAGAGGGAATTGCAGTAGTCTAGACGAGTAGTGACAAAGGCGTGGACCAAAGTTGGAAGGTCCTCCTGGGGAATCAGATGTTTCACCCGGAAATATTCCTCAGATGGTAGAAAGAGGATTTGACAACAGCTGACACCTGAGATTTCAGGTCAGACCATCATCAAAAATAACGCCCAGATTTTGCACCTGTCGAGAGGTAGAGAGCGTGCATCACCAAGTACTAAACCTGATAGCTGTCCAGCACCCAAACCCACCCCAGGACGACCTGGATCCACGACCAATACCTCAGTCTTATCCGGATTGAGTCTCAACCAACTCAAACTCATCCAAATTCTGATCTCATCCAGGCAGTTATTAAATACAGAGAGTGCATCACTCTGATCGGGAGAAAGGACAGATACAGCTGAGTATCATCTGCATAGCAGTGAAAACTCAAACTGTATCTCCTGATGATTTCTCCCAATGGCAGCATATACACTGCAAACAACATGGGAGCTAAAATGGAGTTCTGTGGTACCCCACAAGGCAGGAGAAAGCGGCCAGAGGAATAAATTCCAGTGACAACTCTCTGAGACCTGCCAGTGAGGTAAGAACAAAACCACTCGTGGACTGTACCAGACAGCCCACAAAAACCCGCAGTCACTCCAATAGCACCCCATGGTCTATAGTGTCAAATGCGGCAGATAGATCAAGAAGGACCAGAATGGTACAAGCCTTCGATCTCTGGCCATTAGGAGGTCGCTCAATACCCGAACAAGGGCAGTCACAGTACTATGCCTTTCCTGAAACCAGACTGGAGAGTATCATAGACATTATGAGAAGTAAGATGATCATCCAATTGCAACGCAACTGCCTTTTCAATAACCTTACCAACAAAATGGCAGGTTAGAGATAGGCCGATAGTTAGCTAGACAGTCTGGGTCCAAGGAGGATTTTTAGGAGTGGTCGAACTACTGCCTCTTTAAGGGGTCAGGAACCCCCACAAGGATTTCAGATAATGTCAGCAAGGATTGGGTAGATAATTTCTACACAACCTACTAACAGGTGTAGGACCTGGATCCAAACTACAACTAGTTGGTCGATTGGTTGGATGATCTCACAATGTCCACGAATTCAAGTGTGAAAGTCAACCAGACAGACCGAGGATAAGACACCACCAGTCGTCCACCACAATCCCCCGTAGAGAGAGGTCGGACCGGATGCCGACCTGATGCTGGCAACCTTATCTGCAAAGAAGTGAGCGAACTCCGCATCTAAGCTGAGAGAAGGCTTCTCTAGGCTGAAGACAGACTGGATTGCACAGTCTGTCCACAGTCCGGAAAAGCTGAGCCGGTCGATTTTTGCAGCAGAAATCTCTCTGGACAGGAATTCTGCCTTCTTACGAGTGATTTCTGATTGGTAGGTATCATAATGGCCAACAATCTAAGCCTGTCTGCATCAAGGCCCGATTTCCACCAGGTTTTCCAGCCTTCGCCTACTGCTTTAATTCCTTCAAGGAGCCATCAAACCATGGATTCCTTGGACGGATGGTGAGAGGCCGAACACTAATAGGGCAATTTTGTCCAGAGCATCTCCCACAGCCTTATTATAGGCTAATACAAGACCATCTGGACTCATGCATTCACCGACAGACTCGATAGATCCAGCACCACCATTAGGTCATTGGGCCAATACCCCTTAAAGGGTGGTATTGGACCATCTTAGAGGCAGACCTATTAGAGGGCCCTGAAACTGAACCCTATGGTGTAATGGTCTGACCAACTGACTGGTTCCACCCCAAGTCAGTGATCTCCATACCCAAGAGAAAGACCAGATCTAATGAATGACCCCTATATGGGTAGAGGAGGTAACAACCTGTGTCCAGGCCCAGTGTATTCGTCAACTGGAGGAGATTTTGACCAAAATGAGATAGTTCATCATCGACCCAGGCGTTGAAGTCGCCAGGAGTATTAATCTGGGAAACCTCAACACCAGGTCGAACAATAAGTCTGCAATCTCCTGTAGGAATCGCCTCCGCACCTGGTGGACGGTAGACTAGGAGAATCCCACAACCTGCACCCCCGCCCAGGATATATTCAAAAGATCTGGTGTTCCCCAATGGCACATCCACAAGGCCCAGTTCAGATTTAAACATAATGGCCACACCTCCACCCCTACGATCCAGCCTTGGACGGTGTATCACCGAGAACCTGGCTGGAGTTGCCAAGGCCAATATAGGGCAGGATTTTCATCCAGCCAGGTCTCAGTGATACAAGCCAGATCATATGACTCAACAAGATCAGCTATAATAGCTGTCTTGTTTTTATAGATCTGGCATTGCACAACACCGCCAAGGCAGGATGAGCTGTCGAGGAAGACTCGTACCTGTCCGATTTCTTCGAACTTGGGTATGGGGACAAGATAAGAGCGACCTCTATCCTGACCCCATTTCACCCCAGGACATCTTCTGGACCCTAAAACCCCAATCCGCCCTCCCTATCCTGTCCCCACAAGGCCCAGCTTTCCACCTCTGCCCTCGCCTTCAAGATGCTCCAGTGCTCGACAATCTAAAGTAGGTGTCGGATGACAGTGTAGGTACTCAAAGGGACATAGTTCCCTGAGCCTAGTGGGGAATAATGCCCAACCGTCATTTATTAAAACAAAAACAAAGATAAACCTACAAATATCGAACCTATAAATAGCACACACTGTAAATTTACTGCTGATTATTAAACAAATTTGTGTTTTAAACAATGCAGCACCTCTCACGTGCTACACTGCAGGAGATGTTATAAAATCTCCCAATACCACCTCCTCACATGGCAGGGAAGCAGTTAACAAATCAGATTTATAGTAAAACAAATAAAAATAAATAAGTGTACAACCACTCTCACCACCCTTAGTCCAGAAGTTGGTAAAAACAGAGAAAACGATTCTCCGGCAGTCCAAAGATGAATAAAATCCTGATAAGGTCAAAAGTTCTCAGCAGGTAAATCAATAATAAATATTCAAACGAACAAACAGGAGAGCTCAAAGGTGTCCGACAGATCTTCCAGTGGCTGCTCTTCAAAGACCGAAAGTTCAAACAGTCAATTAACCAAAAGCAGCAAAATACTTCAAGGAGGCAGAATATGTTTTCTTCAGGGAGCAATGCCCCACTCAGTCGGCGACCTGCGGCTACAGCTGTCTCACAAGTCAGCCTCAAACAGCCGACCCTAAGGCAACTTAGAAGAAGCCCTAGTCCTCCCAGCTCCTGGGAAACACCCAGGGCAACTCCTGCCCGGTCGGAGACTGGAAAAGTGGACAGCACTCCCCACAAGATCCAAAACAGTTCTCCGTGCCTTCAAGGAAGCAAATTATATTTCTTCAGGGAGCAATACCCCCACTCAGTCGGTGACCTGCAGCTACAGCTGTCTCACAAGTCAGCCCAAACAGCCGACCCTAAGGCAGCTTAGAAGAGGCCCTAGTCCCCAGCTCCCTGGGAAGCACCCAGGGCGACTCCTGCCAAGTCGGAGACCAAAGTGGACAGCACTCCACAGAATCCAAAACAATTCTCCGTGCCAGTAAATCCACAAGCCCCAGAAAAGTTTGTCCATATAAACGAGCCCTCCGGTGCAGTCACGAAGTCCAGCTCCAGCAAAACCTCCTGACGAGTTCTCCGGAACCGATCCACAATCCTCAGCAGTCACCACCTCCCCAGTCCTCTACAGGACAGCCTGCAAATAGTTCAAAGAGTAGCACTATGGGACAGCAGGGAACCAGTCCGCTCCACAACGCAGGCTCAAAAAGCCTGCCGTACAGGATGCAAACCGCCAACAGTAGCCAGCAAAAAGCCAATAGAGAAACGGAAACCGGGAAACAAACTCAAGGTACAATTTTTCACGTAAACACAAAGTTACTAATTAGCTCACTCCTTCAGCCCTATCTAACTAAAATAAAAATGATAAATAACAGTAAAGCTGAAAATAGAGTTAAAACAAACAGGCTAAAACGCTGGCAGGCTCAACACACGCCATGTTGCTCCTCCTCCATCCATCCCTAGAACTATTTCTAGTTATTTAGGGTAGATTATATGCATTTTCTCTGTTTTTCGATGTCAAGTTAAATGTCTGCTCTACACTTGTTGTTGTTGATGTTTTCAACAAATTAGCTGCTCCACGTTAGAAGGCTATTGTACTGACCATTTAGACTAGCACTGTAGTTGTTATATTATGGTAGGGTCACCTCTCTGTTTGTAGACTGTTGTTATATTCTGGGCCTATTCTGCACCCATAGGGCAGGTTGCCTTGTTCTACCAAAAGCTATGGGGCTCTAATATAACTTAATTGAGCCCAGACTATGGTGTACTCATAATGTCTATAAGTGCTTAAGTCACTCAGCCCACCAATATGTTAGTTCTACAAGAGGACTTATATCCTGAATGCATAGATCTTGGGCAATGATATGTAGTGAGAGTACAATGATCTACAGGATAATTAGTTCATACTTTCCTCCTGCTAGCAAGTATATGGCAGTCTTTGATAGTCAGATAATGTATATGGGTCCATGCACTATCTAAATAATAGTGTTTCTGTACTGTTGAGGTCTGCATGCCTCCTTTCTTATTTTATGTGTGTTACAGCTTGCTGTCAAACATAACATTTTATAAATAAAAGTTTTAAAACAAAAAAGAACTGTAATGGTGTACTTACCCACATCTTGCCTGTAACAGAACTATAATCACTGTATATCTGCTAGTTACTGTGTCCATTGAATCTACTGCACCTTAGAACAATGCAGTTGCAGTATGCCAAACAGTTGTAGAATACTGTATGTATTGTAACAGTAATAACGTAATCCTGCTTTTAGTGCAGCCTTAATTGCAAACTACTATTGTGACCCTGCTGTGGTGGCTCTAACTCTCCTCAGGTCTAGGACAAGTGTAGGGAAAGGGGGGAAGTGAGACTTCAGTGATGTATCTGTTTTAAGTAGATGTCCCCAGCGATGTACCCTGAAGCTGCCCTCCATGGTGATCTCAATCCCTCTAATTGTAATTCCTGCTGTTCACTGCTACCCACTCACCATTGTGTTAAATTTTCTGCCATTCCTGGTTTCCTGCTGCCCTTCCAGGTGTTCTTCTCTCTGGCTGTTCACAACTGCTGTTACAGGTCCCCTTTAGTTGCTCTATTCTGGGGTGCCTCTTTCACCTGTCCCTAAGAATCTACTGCCCCTGGTTCCTGGTTGTCATTAGACTTTTCTTACAGGTTCACTGCTGCTCCAATCTGCAGATTCCACCTACTCACCAAATGCTGGGACCCACTAGCCAGAAAAATATGTGCCCTTCCTAAACCTGCTAGCATGCCTCACCTTGACTGGCTACAATCATGGCCCCTCATCTGATCCTCAGGGTGATACCAGCCAGGCCATTACAGCGAAGCACTAGGGTAGACTCCCATAGTTTGATTCTTAAGCATGTCCACTGCTGCGTTTGTTATTTTATACTATTTTGGGTAATTAATAAAGTTTTGATACGCTGATTTTAGAGTGGACATTCTATCTTTTCAAGGAGTACAGTGACTACTGGAATCTGGTACATGAGCCTATCACCCCGGTGCTCTCTCTCTGTCTACTGGACATCCCTAACATTTGGGAAGCTGGCTCTCCGCACCACCACTCAGCTACTACAACCAGTGGTTGATTACTGGGTGCCTGGCATACTGGGAAGTTTGTTTTAAACTTTTCAAAACCCACACAACCTGTATCAGGGTTACTGTCTCCCACAGGTCCCCTAATGAAAGGTTACAGAGCCACCCAAACACAAACATCTGGCTCTGCTTCTACTTCTCTCTTTTTTTAAATTATGTTTATGGTAGTTTTCCATTGATTTTTACCCGCCACCCAAGGCCCTGGCACCAGCCGCGCACGTGTGGAGGCATGCACACACACCATGGTGCCAGCTCAGCCCCTTCCACCCTCCACCCTTGCCCCACCCTCCACTTCCCACCAGACCTCCAGCTGGTGGGAGGCTATCAGGAGGCAAGCCCACCCCACCACCTTCAGGAGAGGAGAGGAGGCAGCCTACCGGCTCTGCTCGATCCTGCTCCTCCTCCTCCCCTCCCCAGCTGGCACCCGATGACCTGAGGTTGTTCACAAACTCGGGTCACCGGCAAAGCAGAAGGCAAGGCATCCAGTGCCTCAACCCTCAGTGCCACTGGGCCGGCCTGCTCCTATTCTTTATGTCTGGATCAGTCCACCCTCACCCTGGGCCCTCCCAGAGAAGAGCCTCCTCCAGATCTACCCTGAGGGATAGTTCATCTTAACATTCAGAGCCTCACCATAAAAAAAAACCTGTTCAAAAGCAATGGGTCAAAGAGTCCAAGTATGATATAAATGTTCTGCTCAAGACCTGACTCACTAACAAAATCTCTGATGGTGAAATAAAGCAGTAGAAATTGCCACCAGCTCACTAGATAAATGTTGGTAGATTTTATCAGGCCAGTAAGATTTTCCTTTAACTAGCTCTGTGGGGTAACATTTCTGTAAGTACACCAGCTTGGCCAGTAAAAAAGTCTGTGGGGCTAGTGGATTTTTCCAGTCACTAGCCCTGCTCTAGTAACTGCAAAACTTATTTTCAACCCCTGAAACCAGTGGATTACTCTATGTTTAGTAGAGACAGGCCAGAAAGGGTTGAGGTTGCCTTTTCTATGTAACCCCTAGATGGCGCCATCCCAGGGGCTACTACCCCGCCTGATTTGCCACTAACAGGTTGAGGGCCTGATCCAATGGCGGGTGCCTCCACCCAGAGGTCAGGGTTTGCAATAGTTAAACTAACTTGGTCACAGCCCTCTGGGACACTGCAACCCTTTCTTCCCACTAGTGGCCCACACAATATATCAGAATTACCTTCACAGTATACACTTACCCCCAGGACTGGTTCCGGCACTGGGACCTCCTGTGAAATAAGATACAGTGCAACAATCACAGTACAGTACTTTAACATAGACAAATACACTCAGGCAGTATAACTTTGCTGAAACAAGCAGCTCTGATTTATTTAGGGGGATGTAACAAGGACAGGGGAAATCAGGTTAATTAGCTTATCACTCTACTCATCTACCCATGGCTCTGTGCACAGGCCTAACCTCATCAGTTACTGTCCCTGGGTACCCAAGCCCTCAGTGGCTAGGTCCAAACCATGGCGGGCTGGTAGGGCCCTTTCACACAGAGAAAAGAAAATTAGTTAAACAGTCAGCAGTACAGTAATTCCATTTGGATTTAATGTGGCAATTCAACAGGGAGCGACCCTGAATTAGTACTCACGACCTCCAAACAAGATAGGGTCCTTCAATGTCGGCAGGGCTACTCTTGAGCTCCACGAGACTCCTCACACATTTATATGGCAAAACAGAAAGTACTATACCAGGCAGGCTGCTTCTCTATCCCGATCGCTAATTACTGCACAATACCGGGAGAACACACAGCAGATTCAGTTCCTGACAGACCGAGTGCAATTCAGCTATTTCTCCAGTCTTCTACAGGGTGAGCCTGTTTTACTTGTAACCCCTGCAAATGGGGTTCCAAAAGCTTCAGGAGCTTGCTGAATGCTCCAAGCCTGAATGGTGTTTGGCATTTAAGCCATTTATCAGTGAGTGTTTTAGAACCTCTGGTACTGTCTCTTTAGAGCTGTCTGCTTGCAGACATAATTAGTTGTATAGGGGACTGTGTGTTTCTTTGATTGAGTGCCACTCAAGCTGCTGCCAATTCACTTCATTTTGCAGTCACTAGGTGCAAAGGGAACCTATCTGACAGATGTAACTGTTTGCCAGAAATTATTTAGAGTAATAATGAAATTACAGTTTGTCTAACCTGCTTTCTTTGCAGTCAGAACTGTGTCTGCTAGTTCCCCATTCTAGTTTTGAACTGCTGAACTGGACCAATCAGTGTGGGGTAAGCTAGCTCTAAAATGGTGCCTTGACGAATCAGAACTTGGACTCATAATCTGAGCCAGCCACAAGAGGATTGTATGGGCAGTGACTCTGGGAGATGTAGTTTAGACTTCAGCACCTTTTGGACCAACAGCAGCAGTCTATTGTGAGTGACAGCCAATCCAGTCAAGAACTGGGAGGAACTCAAAGGAAGTGCCCAGGTTTTGTCGGTTGGAGTTTCAGTTGAGCTTTGGCAGTGAAGAAGGAAGGAGCCCTGTGCTTTTTCAGTGTGCAGTTTTAGTCAAAAACGTGTGTAAGGGCCCAGAGTTCAGTCTGCAGCTTGTTAGGACTGAATCCGTCCTGTGAAAAGAATCAAAGGATCTCTGAAGAGTAGAAACCAGGCTCCCTGTAGAAGACTGGAGGAATTGCTGAAAATTACACTCGGTCTGTCAGGAACTGAATCTGCTGTGTGTTCTCCCGGTATTGTGCAGTAATTGCGATCGGGATACAGATGCAGCCTGCCTGGTATAGTGCTCTTTTATATGGATGTGAAGAGGTTTGTGCACCTCAAGTGAGCCCTGCTGACATTGAAGGACCCTATCTTATTTGGAGGTCGTGAGTACTAATTCAGGGTCGCTCCCTGTTGAATTGCCACATTAAATCCAAATGGAATTACTGTACTGCTGACTGTTTAATTCTCTTTTCTCTGTGGAAAGGGCCCCTACCAGCTGCCACGGTTTGGACTAGCCACTAGGCTTGGGTACCCAGGGACAGTAACTGATAGGGATAGGCCTGTGCAGAGCCATAGGTAGATTATTAAAGTGATAAGCTAATTAACCTGATTTCCCTGTCCTTGTTATATCCCCTAAATAAATCAGAGCTGCTTGTTTCACAAAGTTATACTGCCTGGAGGTACTTGTCATGTTAAAGTACTGTACTGTGATTGTTGCACTGTATCTCGCTTTCACAGGAGGTCCCAGTGCCGGAACCAGACCTGGGGGTAAGTGTATACTGTGAAGGTAATTCTGATATATTGTGTGGGCCACTAGTGGAAGAAAGGGGTTGCAGTGTCCCAGAGGCTGTGACCAAGTTAGTTTAACTATTGCAAACCCTGACCTCTGGGTGGAGGCACCCGCCATTGGATCCAGGCCCTCAACCTGTTAGTGGCAAATCAGGCAGGGGTAGTAGCCCCGGGATAGCGCCATCTAGGGGTTACATCTTGGAGGCTCACCGCTGGGATTGTGTGTCCTCTAGTGGCCATATTTACGAACCACTGTTAAGAAAAAATGGGTACCCACAGAAGTGGCTGTGCACCGCTGGTGGAGGTGTACTGGGAGGAGATCGACCCTCAAAATGCTATGCTTATCCTGGACATCCCCTGGGTATCAATACGGACACTGTGCAGGGAGTACTTTCCAAGGTGGAAGGTTTACAAAACCCTGTGGTGGTGGGTCGGCATGCTAACCTGCTCACCCACACTTTCCTGGCCCTAGTAGAGTTTAAGGATCCCATAGATAGCTCCAAAGTGCCACAGACCATTACCCCAGAGGGAGCCCTCACTGCTTGGAGAGTGATAACTAAGGACAGTAAAGACCTGGGGAATCAGCCCCACCACTATCTGAAACTTTTGAGGAGAAATTTGCTGAATGGTTGCTGGGAGAGGGGAAACTGTGGAGGACTTGAAGAAACTATTCTTGCCACTTGGGGTGTCTCTCCCAACACCTCTCCTGCTCCAGTGCCCGTAATGGTGGCTGAACCAATGCAGACTCTATTTCTACACCTGCCATTAGTCACACTCACCGAAGGTTGAGGATCTTCTCTGGCACCTCCCACCCCCAAGGGAGGATGACTGGGAGACCTGGATAGACTATGTTGCCCCCAAGTGCTAGAATGGCAATGCCTCGAAGGCTAAAAGCCAAAGAGGGTTAGTGAGAGCCTCCGAGGTCCCTGCCCTGGCTACCATCCGTGCTAAACGGGCCAGTAACCCTGAAGCGACTGCACAGGCCTATCTTGAGGCCTTGGAGAATGTGTATGGGAGCCCAGATTCTGATGAGGACCTATGGTGGAGAGTAAGAAATGCACAACAGTACCAAGGGAGTTGTTGTCTGTGTATGTCTCGGCTGGAAAAATTGTTGCAAGAATGCCTCAGAAAGGGTAGTTTGCCAGCGATTGAACTGGACCGAACCAGACTGGACAGAATCCTTAAGTCTGCCCCCTTCTCAGAACTGCTGTTGCTTCAGTTACGCCTGGCAGATCGACTGGAATCCCCACCCTCCTATGATGAGTTAATGAGAGAAATTGAGGAGTTGAGAAAAGGCGACCTCGGGAGGTACCTGCACCAACAGCTGTGGCTACGACCAGTGACTGAGGTGACCCATCAAGTGAAGTTCAGGGGCAGAGGTTGACAGTCAATGAGTGCTCTACAGGAAAAGATATGCCACAATGGGGCTTAACTGTTGAGAGAGATCCGGGAATTCAAAAACAGTCCCTTTATGAAGGCCACGCCTGCAAGTACGGGCCCTGACCTATATCCGACTGCATCTGCTATGGGGTGGGGGTACCCACCCATGTATCTCCTGCTGATAACAGCTCCAAACTCAATTCCTTGACCATGGAAGTGGAGAAACTGACAGATGTCTCCAAATGCTTATCACGCCACAGACAGAGATGGCACCCAGGTTTCCAGTTAGTAATACCCCGCCCTGGCTCCCAGTGTGCGCCTCGCCAGCTCAAACCCAGAAAGTATGTTTTGCTATAATTGTGGAAAGATGGGCACATGAAAAGGGAATGCCAGTCCCCAAAAGACACTGACAAAGTTGCATATAGGCTACAAGGAGAGCTTCGGAGAAGAAATCAGTGGTTAAGAGGTGCACGACATGATCCCAGTGAGGGCACCAAAATGCTAATTCACGTCCTTTTGTGGCAAGGTCAGTTGCCCAGGCCCCCACTACCGCCTCTCCAGACTGGTCCAGAATAGTGGGTCCCTCCATGGAGACCACTGTAAAGGTGAATGGAGTGTCTACAAGAGCTGTATTAGACAGTGGCTCCCAAGTGACAATTATGTTCCAGGATTGGTATCAGAAGCATTTGTCAGACGTACCTACAACCATTAGGACTGCATGTATGGGGGTTAAGGAGAAGGCCTACCCCTATTCCTGGTATATCCGAATTTGGCTGTCTTTCCCCACCTCCGTGGCTGGAGTGGCCGAACAAGTAGAGACCCTAGCCTTAGTGTGTCCCCCACTGGACTGTATGATGGTGTCCCTTTGTTGATTGGAACAAATGCTCATATGTTCGGAAGGCTGGCACAGTTGTGTTATGAAAAACAGGGTCAAAGACTAGTAGAGCTTTAAGAGTTCCAGCTTTAATTAAGAAGGCCTATGAGGCACAGAGAGATGCTGAAAACAGAACCAGAGGAACTGGTCGGAATTGTATGGAAGAAGGATCCTGAGTCTCTGATCCTGGCGCCAAATGCCCAGTGTACCTTACAGGAGAGGTCCGTATCAGAAAGGATGTTAAGAATAAAATATTAATGTTGGATGCACCAGGCGATGGAAAATTGCCAGAGGGACTGCTGGTCAAGCTTAGTATTTTGCCCGCTAGAGCCCATGCTTATGCCAGAAGGGTAATGGTCCAAGTTCATAATGTGTCTGAAAGAGACATTCGAGTAAACAGAGGTTGCATCCTGGCTAATGTGCATTGTGCAGACACTGCAGTGCTACCCAGCAGCAAGAGTTCAAGGAAGAATGACAGAGTAACGCCTGACTTGTTTGATTTCGCGACCCCGCTGCCAGCTGAATGGAAAGTGAGGATCAGTGAGAAGCTTGCCCAGAGAGACCAGGTGTTTTCTTTAAAGGAATGGGATGTAGGATGCGTGCAAGGAGCTGAGCACAATATCCGCTGCATGACGAAAGACCATTTCGTGAGAGGTCTCGACGCCTGGCACCTGCTGACATAGATGATGTGAGACGGCATCTGCAAGATGTTAGCTGCTGGTGTAATACAAGAATCCAGAAGCCCTTATGCTTCCCCATTGTGGTAGTGAGGAAAAGAATGGAACAGTAAGGATGTGTGTGGATTATCGCACCTTAAACCGCGGACTATCCCTGATCAGTACACAATGCCCCGCATTCAGGATGCTTTGACTGCCTAAACGGGAGCAAGTGGTTCTCTGTGCTGGATCTCCGCAGTGGGTACTACTAGATCCCGGTGGCCCCAGAGGACCGTGGAGAAGACTGCCTTTATCTGTCCGCTGGCTTCTATGAATTCATGAGGATGCCTCAAGGGTTTCAGGTGCCCCAGCCACTTTTCAACGATTGATGGAGCGTGCAGTGGGGACATGAACTTACTAGAGTGCCTGGTATACCTAGATGATGTTATTGTGTTTGGCAGCTCACTGGAGGAACATGAGAGCAGATTATTTAAGGTATTGGACCGACTGGAGGACTTTGGCCTTAAACTGTCCATTGATAAGTGTCAATTCTTTCAAACATCAGTAAAGTATGTGGGACACATAGTATCCACCGAGGAATAGAGACCACCCAAGTAAAGTTGAGGCCTTGACCACCTGGCCACAGCCCAAAAATCTAAAAAGAAC
The DNA here is from genome assembly GCA_016271365.2 of Neoceratodus forsteri. Classification (NCBI taxonomy): domain Eukaryota; kingdom Metazoa; phylum Chordata; order Ceratodontiformes; family Ceratodontidae; genus Neoceratodus; species Neoceratodus forsteri. The sequence goes on along the minus strand of CM028132.1, from coordinate 1,375,269,131 downwards.
TGCAAAGATTCCTAGGATTCTGTGGTTATTATCGGCGCTCATCAAGGACTATTCAAGAGTGATCCGCCTTTACTTAACCTTACTCAAGGGTATCCCCAACCCACAAAAATACCAAAGTCAGCCCCTCAAGACTGAAAGAGTGTATTTTCATCCGAGTGAAGTATTTGGGGCCCGCTGGACTCCTGATTGTGAGACTGCTTTTCATGAGATCATATATCAACTTACCCATGCTCCAGTGCTGGCCTATGCCGATCCAAGAAAACCTTACGTCCTGCACACTGATGCTAGCTTGCAAGGGTTGGGGCCAAGGTACCAAGAGCACGAGAATGGCCTGAGACCAGTGGCCTTGCCAGTAGAAGCCTGACCCCATCCGAAAAGAACTATCCTGTACATAAGTTAGAGTTCCTAGCTTTGAAGTGGGCTATTGTTGACCAATTCCATGAGTACTTGTATGGGGCTAAAATACTAGTAAAACTGACAATAATCCTTTGACCCTATGTGCAGATCTCAGCTAAGTTGGATGCCACTGGCCATAGGTGGCTTTGCATTATCTACATATGACTATGCTCTCGAATACCGAGCAGGTCTGAACCACATAGATGCTGATGCTCTCCCGGAGGCCTGTTCCCCAGAATGATTGGGTCCGATTGGCAGAACCTGACATTCGGGCACTCTGCCGGAAGTTTGACAGGGAGGAACAAATGTCCACGGACGAGTGGACTGCATGGTGGACTGCTTGGGAGCTCTGAGAATTGCATACCTGCTGCTTATTGCCACTTTTCTGCAATAGACATTGGTGCACTGCCTCAGCTGGACAATGACAGTATTCGCGGCTCAATCCCACGATCCCATGATCAAAGCAGCTTTAGAAGCCCTCTATGCAGGAAAAGAGGTGTCCAAATTACGCTCCACTGATTTGAGAACTGCACTGTTATACAAAGAAGGTCCTAAGTTGAAACTGATCAATAAACTGTTATACAGAGAAACAGTAGACAGAGGGGACAAGTAGACAAACAACAACTAGTGCTGCCCACTGCCTTCGAGACTCAGTACTGAGGTCCTTGCACAACCACATGGGGCACCTTGGTATAGACAGAACACTTGACTTGGTGAGATCCAGATTCTATTGGCCTAAGATGGGGGCTGATGTGGAGCAACACATTCAACTTGTAGTCGCTAGCTTACAGAGGAAAGCTTACTCCCAGAGGGCTGCCCCTTGTTAACATCACCACCAGTGCACCCATGGAGCTGGTCTGTATTGATTTTCTGAGTTTGGAGTCAGATCAAAGAAATATCAGTAATGTGCTGGTGGTCACTGACCATTTCACGAGATATGCCCAAGCTTTCCCACCAAAGACCAGAAAGCATCCACTGTGGCCAAAGTACTTGTAGAAAACTTTTTGTTCACTATGGGGCTCCACAAAGAATCCATTCTGATCAAGGGAGAGACTTTGAGAGTCGCCTGATCAAAGAGATGCTTTCTGTGGGAGTGCGAAAGTCCAGAACCACTCCTTACCACCCTCAGGGGACCCACAGCCTGAACGCTTCAACCGCACTTTTGCTAGATATGCTAGGCACCCTGCACCCAAAGGACAAGCCTAGATGGAGCTAACAAATTAGCACCCTGGTACATGCTTATAACTGCACCAAAAGTGATGCCACTGATTCTCCCCTACCGCCTGATGTTTGGAAGAGAAGCTCGACTACCAGTAGATGTGTTTTGGGGTCTCTCCTGATGGGGTTCAAGCTGACAACTATTTACAGTATGTGCAAAAGTTAAAGGCCCAGCTAACTCATGCGCACTAACTGGCTCAAACCATGGCTGCCAAAAGAAATCTCCACAACAAAGAAAGGTATGATAAAAAGGTGAAAGCACAGGAACTCCAGGAGGGAGATGGGTATTGCTAAGAAATCTGGGACTGCATGGCAAGCACAAGATTGCTGACAGATGGCACCATCTCCCTCACATTGTAGTGGGCAAACTAGATGATCTGCCAGTGTACAAAGTAAGGCCTGAGAATAATTCAAAAGATGTAAAACAATGCATAGAAATCATTTACTGCCCATTGGACAAATCTTAATTGAGTCTGAGCCCCTAGAAGATGCCCCTCTGGACCAGTGACTAGAGCTGCTGCTAAGAAAAGATCAAGAAAGTCTGCACCTACAGAAGCAAAGTTAAAGTGTTCCCTCCACAAGTCCCAGTTGAGCATGACTGTCAGTCCATATCGGAAGAAAGTGAGAGTGACTTTGAATACTATCCTTCTTACGAACTGAGTCAATTGTTTCAGGGCAGTCCCTAGTCAATACTGGAGATGAAGCTGGGCCTTCTGGACTGTCTAAGCCCCAGCTTCATCCCTGGAGCCAATGCTCCCAGAAAGTGAAGTGCAAAGCATCAGATCAGATGAAATGGAATCATTGTGCATGGTTGAACTGTTTGAGCTTTCAGGGAGGAAAATGATAGATTGGGGCAGACTGGTGATACACCCAACAAGAAGAGTATTTTGAGTGCCCTGACAGTCCACTGCCAGTGTCCGAAAGCTCTCCATGCGAGCCAAATGTTGTGGACTCAGAAACTGTAACTCCTGGAGCTGAAAGTGCCCCAAGTTCTAGCCTTCTACCCCCATGGAGACTCCCTGACAAGTGAGGACAATGCTGAAAATGAGGCTCAGAGTGCAGAGACTATAACAGTTCCCCTAGAAAGACTGGTCGAGCTGTAAAGCCTGTGGTGCACCTCAGTTATGATTCACTTGGGAGGACTTGCCTCTCAATGTTGTCCATAAAGGAGTGTATGTGTCCCGAGCTCATTGCCCAAACTGAGCATCAGTGCTAACTCCAAGTTACTTGTGTTGCCCTCTAAGTATGGTGCCCTTGCCTCATCCAGCCCCAAGGTAACTGATAGGAAGGGCCTCCTCTTCAGGTTTCATGTACAAGAGGTAATAACTTGAGTTATGGTACAATGTGTATGTAATACTGTGTAAAGAGGACGTACTGCAATGTTTCAGAAATGTGTTCTTGGTAAAATGATATATTGACTGATGATTACATGTGCGGGCCTAATGCAAATGTATATGGTTGCAGTTAAAACTTATGGGTACTTGCTTGACGCGACGCCAAGCTTTCCCAGGCTAGGAAGGGTGTAACCCCTGCAAATGGGGTTCCCAAAGACTTCCAGGAGCTTGCTTGAATGCTCCAAGCCTGAATGGTGTTTGGCATTTAAGCCATTTAACAGTGAGTGTTTTAGAACCTCTGGTACTGTCTCTTTAAGAGCTGTCTGCTTGCAGACATAATTAGTTTGTATGGGGACTGTGTGTTTCTTTGATTGAGTGCCACTCAAGCTGCTGCCAATTCACTTCATTTTGCAGTCACTAGAGTGCAAAGGAACCTATCTGACAGATGTAACTGTTTGCCAGAAATTATTTAGAGTAATAATGAAATTACAGTTTGTCTAACCTGCTTTCTTTGCAGTCAGAACTGTGTCTGCTAGTTCCCCATTCTAGTTTTGAACTGCTGAACTGGACCAATCAGTGTGGGGTAAGCTAGCTCTAAAATGGTGCCTTGGACGAATCAGAACTTGGACTCATAATCTGAGCCAGCCACAAGAGGATTGTATGGGCAGTGACTCTGGGAGATGTAGTTTAGACTTCAGCACTTTTTTGACCAACAGCAGCAGTCTATTGTGAGTGACAGCCAATCCAGTCAAGAACTGGGAGGAACTCAAAGGAAGTGCCCGGTTTTGTCGGTTGGAGTTTCAGTTGAGCTTTGGCAGTGAAGAAGGAAGGAGCCCTGTGCTTTTTCAGTGTGCAGTTTTAGTCAAAAACGTGTAAGGCCCAGAGTTCCGTCTGCAGCTTGTTAGGACTGAACTGGCTCCTGTGAAAAGAATCAAAGGATCTCTGAAGAGTAGAAACCAGGCTCCCTGTAGAAGACTGGAGGAATTGCTGAAAATTACACTCGGTCTGTCAGGAACTGAATCTGCTGTGTGTTCTCCGGTATTGTGCAGTAATTGCGATCGGGATACAGATGCAGCCTGCCTGGTATAGTGCTTTCTTTATATGGATGTGTGAAGAGGTTTGTGCACCTCAAGTGAGCCCTGCTGACATTGAAGGACCATATCTTATTTGGAGGTCGTGAGTACTAATTCGGTCGCTCCTGTTGAATTGCCACATTAAATCCAAATGGAATTACTGTACTGCTGACTGTTTAATTCTCCTTTTCTCTGTGTGAAAGGGCCCCTACCAGCTGCCACGGTTTGACTAGCCACTAGGGCTTGGGTACCCAGGGACAGTAACTGATAGGATAGGCCTGTGCACAGAGCCATAGGTAGATTATTAAAGTGATAAGCTAATTAACCTGATTTCCCCTGTCCTTGTTATATCCCCTAAATAAATCAGAGCTGCTTGTTTCAGCAAAGTTATACTGCCTGAGGTACTTGTCTATGTTAAAGTACTGTACTGTGATTGTTGCACTGTATCTCGTTTCACAGGAGGTCCCAGTGCGGAACCAGACCTGGGGGTAAGTGTATACTGTGAAGGTAATTCTGATATATTGTGTGGGCCACTAGTGGGAAGAAAGGGGTTGCAGTGTCCCAGAGGGCTGTGACCAAGTTAGTTTAACTATTGCAAACCCTGACCTCTGGGTGGAGGACACCGCCATTGGATCCAGGCCCCTCAACCTGTTAGTGGCAAATCAGGCAGGGTAGTAGCCCTGGGATAGCGCCATCTAGGGTTACATACTCTTCAGATATCCTTTGATTCTCTTCACAGGACGGATTCAGTCCTAACAAGCAGTTACACAAGCTGCAGACCGGAACTCTGGGCCTCACACGCTTCCGACTAAAACTGCACACTGAAAAGCACAGGGCTCCTCTTCTTCACTGTCAGAGCTAAACTGAAACTCCAACAGACAAACCGGCACTTCCTTTGAGTTCCTCCCAGTTCTTGACTGGATTGGCTGTCACTCACAATAGACTGCTGCTGTTGGTCCAAAAGGCACGAAGTCTAAACTACATCTCCCAGAGTCACTGCCCATACAATCCTCATGTGGCTGGCTCAGATTATGAGTCCAAGTTCTGATTCGTCCAAGGCACCATTTTAGAGCTAGCTTACCCCACACTGATTGGTCCAGTTCAGCAGTTCAAAACCAGAATGGGAACTAGCAGACACAGTTCTGACTGCAAAGAAAGCAGGTTAGACAAACTGTAATTTCATTATTACTCTAAATGATTTCTGGCAAACAGTTACATCTTTCAGATAGGTTCCTTTGCACTCTAGTGACTGCAAAAATGGAGTGAATTGGCAGCAGCTCGAGTGGTACTAAACAGAGGAGCACACAGTCCCCATACAACTAATTATGTCTGCAAGCAGACAGCTCTTAAAGAGACAGTACCAGAGGCTCTAAAAACACTCACTGATAAATGGCTTAAATGCCAAACACCATTCAGGCTTGGAGCATTCAAGCAAGCTCCTGAAGTCTTTTGGGAACCCCCATTTGCAGGGGTTACATCTATAACTCTAAACACCTGAGGGTAACTAAATCCCCCTCTGCTACCCACTAGCCCTTATGATTTCCTTTCTATAGAATTTTTATGTGGCCAAGACAAAACCCTTACAATCAGCACCATCTATATGTACTACCTGGAGGAGAGGAGGGAGAGGGGATATGATAGAGACATACAAGTATCTTACAGGGAGGAACAGGGTGCAGGAATACACTATTTTTAAGCAAAAAGATGTTCCAGAACTAGAGGGCATGGGATGAAGTTGGAGGGAGGACGACTCAGAGGAAACGTGAGGAAGAATTTCTTCACAGAACGGGTGGTGGACAAGTGGAACACCCTGCCAGAGGAAGTGGTGGGGGCTGAAACAATCACGGATTTAAGAATGCATGGGATAGACATAAAGGAATTCTGGAGGACAGAGGTAAGGGCAAAGACTTCTAGGAAAACATAAACTGAACTTATAAGCTCAAATGGCAGACTGGGTGGGCCACAGGCCCTTATCTGCCAACATTGTCTATGTATCTATGTATCTACATGCCCTTAGGCCTTGCTACTGAGGGTCTGAGGGCTACCTCTGAGTTAGGTCAATCCCAGCAGAAAACATAAATTTGCTCCTACTAGGCAACTTTATTATGAACTGGTCCACCAACCAAGCGGATGTCGCTAAGGACCTATTCTTAAACCTAATACTAATCAAATTATTAGCAACCCCTCTAGGGCAAACTACTGAAACAGGATACAGCTCCATCCTTGACTGGATTTCAGTGTGAAACCCCTCAAATATCTACAGATCTGGGCTCCCTGAGTCTATTAGCGACCATAGCCCAATTTTCTGTGTGTGGTTCACTAAACTACAATGGGCCCAACCCTACTACATATAGTCCAGATGGCTTGGCGCTTAAACTTGAGGCTTTTAACTGTGCTACATACTTGAGCGACTAGTCTTGCCTTGATAACATTGTGGGTATAGATGCTGCTTACAATAAATTTGCCAGATTCTCACTAGACTCCTCTGATAGCTTGCCCTTATAAAAGACTCAGAATATGGGGTAACAAAGAAAAATTACTCATCTTAGTAATCTTTTTCCAAGGGTCCTTTAACATCAGTAACAATAGCAGTTAGCTGGATAGGTGCAACTGCCCCAGAGGTATGCCTTTAAGAGAATTAGCATAATGAGCTAGGGCATCAGCCAATCAAAAAGAGGTGGGCAATGTGCTGAGAAGAAGCAATCTGAAGGGCTCCAGAATTTTTTCGAAGATAATGGGCACATGACCTGAAAAGTGAAAAACATGATTCAAAAACATGCAAATGTCCAAAACCTTTAAACAGATAACAACCTGAGCACGAAAACTCATTAATAAAAAAAAAATTTGGTAATAAGCTGAGTGAGAATAGAGCCCTCTTCTAACAGGTGAGCTGGGAAGGAAGGTTGGGAGCTTACTGATGCTAAAGGACCCTTGGAAGGAAGAAGATTACTACAGTGAGTCATTTTTTCTTTTTACCCCAGGAGTCTGTCGTCGAGGCATAGGTCAGGAAGCATAGAAAACACCAGAAGCAGTTGTAGAATTCATCAAAAATATTTATTTACAGTAGCAGCACCATAAAAATGAACTTGTCCAGAATAACTATGTATAAAGGAGAAATAAAATAAAATCTTCTTTCAGTCTCTGTGTGTCCTTTTTCCTTCTAATCTTTCTGCAGTTGCAGCTTAGCTCTTATAAGTCTTTTCAACCCCTCTCTTAATTCAAGCATCCTGTTTCTTGCAAAGTATTCTGTTCTCGTAAGTATCAGGCAGGATAAACACAGTAGAACACAGTGTGCTTCGCTGAGGCCCAATTTCACAGCTTTTTCAAAAGGCCTCAAAGATTGAACTACGGTAACCTTTAGTTTACAATAGATTTCTGCAATCATCTCAAAATATAAATATATACATTTCAACAGTAACACTATATAATTTCTAAACAATAGGATCCCAATATCAGTTTCATTTCCATACAATTATTTGCACATATTTTATATTAGCAGATATGCAAGGGAGGAAAAACAGACAACAAGAGAAAACTGAGAGACAGTGAGAGGCAAAGAATTGCAGAGACTGTTCCGGTTGATCAAGTCCAAAGCTAAGGTGGAACTAGCAGAGCCATTGTAGAACTGTTAAGTTAGTCTCTGAGCACAGGAGAGGTCCCAGAAGACTGGAGAAGAGCTCATGTGATCCTGCTCCACAAGAATGGTAGCAGCGAGGAGGCAGGGACCTATAGACCAGTCAGTCTTACCTCCAGTAGTGGGCAAGATTATGGAGGCACTCCTTGAGGAAAGGATAGTGCAACACCTGGAATCCATAGGAGCACAGGATCCAAGACAGCATGGGTTTACAAAGGAAGGTCCTGTCAAACTAATCTCATAGATTTCTTTGACTGGGTAACCAGGGTGGTGGACCAAGGGGAGCAGTTGATGTTGCCTACCATGATTTCAGCAAAACTTTGACACTGTTCCACATAGAAGATTGATTAATAAGCTGGGTAGGCACACGGGTGTGTCAGAAGTTGGTCAACTGGGCGGCAAACTGGTTGACGGGCAGAAAGAAAGTGGTGGTAAACGGTATACAGTCAGAAGAGATGTAAGTCACAAGTGGGGTACCCTCAGGGAGCAGTTCTGGGGGCCAGTCCTCTTCAATATCTTCATCAGTGACATTGCAGATGGACTGAAGGGTAAGGTTTTGTCTCTTTGCAGATGACACCAAGATCTGCAACAGAGTAGATGATCCAGATGGGTGGGCAGAATGAGAAAAGATCTGGATAAACTAGCAAAATGGATGGAAGACTGGCAACTGGAGTTTAACGAATGAAGTGCAAGATCATGCTCACAGGGAAGAGAAACCCTGAAGCCACCTATAGGCTGGAAGGGAGTTGTTGGCAGTCACAAGGGAAGAAAGAGACTTGGGCATCATCATCACCGATGACCTGAAATTAAGGTTGTCAGAACTAGTTCTAAAAGATTCGAACTGTGCTCGAACGTCTGGTGTTCGAGTTCTAAATTAGAACTGAACACCAGAGGGTTCACAAAAGGGTTCGGATCATTTTTTCCATCTTGATAAGGAGCGGGCAGCCAGGGGAACACCTGTTGCCAATGTCAGCCGACAGATCTAGCTAACAGCAGCAGCAGATCTCTAGTGAATGATGGGGGCGGATCTGCCCGCTTTGATGACATCTGCTGCTTGGCAACCAGTTACAAGTAATGGTGGTGGAGGTGCGCTATGGCCTCCTTCCCTGCCTTTCTATGTGCTGCTTTCCTGTTCTGTGTGTGCCTGCCCACCACGATGACTGACAGCTGGCGGCAGTTGCTGCATTTAGGCGCCATTGCCAATCACCTTGTAGTGGCCTGGGGATGCTGTCGATACTTGGGTCGTGGTCGGGCGTTGCTGTAGTCCAGCTGGCAGAGGAGGGAGTAGTAGCGTGGACCAGACCCAGCCAGTGCTCACACCTTCACATGTTGTTGGAGGAGAGAGAGAAGCAGATGACCTGTCACCCACCCGCGGAGTTGACCAGCAACAGTCACGCGACTCGTCGGAGGACAGGAGAGGAGCAGTAGTTGCATCGTACTGGGCCTCAGGTCAGCAGCAGCAATCAATTCAATCTGGTGGCCTTTTGGTGTTTGAGGCTAGGAAGGAGGAGGAACAGTGATGAGCATTGTGCAGCAGGGTAAAAGACACGATGTGGATGTGGATGCAGCAGTACAGAGGCAACAGGCATACAGTTAATCAGTTATATGCTTTGGATGAAGCAGAACTAAGCCCAGCAGTGCAGTAAAAGGCTTCAGGCAAAGTACAGAAGTGCACTAAATTATAGGTGTGTGGAACAGAGGTTGCAGGAGAAGGTGCATTGGAGGTTCAGGATGGCATTGTAGGAAAGTGCATAGACGGGATATGATAGACATGGTGATGGGCTGGTGTAGTGATGTTTATATTGACCCTAGTGTCAAGTGTCTGGAATATTTTGTGTACTGTTGTTCAAGTTGTTCCTGGAGAAAGGCAATTATGCTCTGGTTATTAAGTATTTGCAAGGGCAACTAAGAAGGTGGAGGACTAGGCAGGAGGAGCGGCAATAGCTACTGTAAATACATTTCCATTTGATTCACAGATGTTGTACAAGGTATGGATGGCTGCAATGCTGTTCACCAGTGTACCTCAGCCTTATGATGGAGTGGCTCCCAGCTAGTGAAAGAAGGAAGTTCAGACTCCCCGTTATTCAGTCTTTGATTCTGTAGGCAGCTGGTGCAACTGTTGTGCCATGTGTGTTTTGGTGGCATGAGCACCTGCCCTCTGTGAACTGGACTGAAACTTCATGACTCGTTTTGCTTTGCACCCAAACAGCTATTGAGTGGCTGTTAAGTCACTACTGACCAGGGCAAAATTCCAACCTGTGCCCATATGACAGGGTCTGGAAGCAACTACTCCAGACCCTTATGGAGAGACTTTTCTATTTTGCTTTTCTGTATTTTCTGTATTGAAGCTAATAGAGTGGTTAATAATTTGCAGAACCACTCAGTTGAAATACAAATCCTCCCCAATTCAGTGTTCACTGATGTTAACATCTAAAAGGCAGTTCAGTGCATAGTTATTTAAATCAGTGACCCATCTGTCAAGTTTTGAAGCTGGAATTAGTCATGTAAATTTGAATAACTTGTTTAACTGGGTCTTAATTTTCTCTGCATTAAGTGTTAATGACGCCCGGGAGAAACTTTCAAAACCATAATATTAAGACACAGTTCAGTCACGTCATAGTGTGTTTTAATAGTGAATTTGTTTCTTTTGAAAGGTACCAAATTGATAGCAATGGAGTGTGCAGCCTTGTGTTAAAAAAAACAATAACATTATATGACTGACCATATTCTGAAGATGGTGCTGATGTAGCTGATAGATTACTTACTTACTCATTATCAAAAAATCTGTGTTGTGTCTTGTGCGACTCCATCTCCTACGTGTGTACTGGCCATCATCCATCCGCGGTGCCCTTTGACAGCTGCACTGTACCATGTGCATGTGTGACTCCTACATGGCATACTGGCCATCATCCTGCTGTTTACACTTTGACTGCTGTACTGTACCCAATATATTAAAGTCACACATGATCATTTCTCTCTCCCTTATATTGAACAAATTTATTTTGTCCTCATTTTCAGGTGTATGTCTCTGGTTTCCTTTCTCCTTGACCTACAAGGTCTTCTTATCGAGTCCGTCTGTTAGTCTGTCAGCCAGTTCAGGAGAAATGGATGTTTTGCTTCTAATTATAAAAGTCACTGCTTGTTATTTTTGTACCATTTATCCTGTGTAACCTGAGTTGTTACCGCTGCCTCAACTCAGTTTACATTGCACCCCTAACCTCATACTGAAGCAGGAATGCCAACTTTTAGGAATGTTTGAGGTGCTCATTGCTAGTAGTTAGTAGTTTTCTGTGACCAGGTTCCTAGTAATCCTTTGTTGCAGACTGAGCTCGAAATATTGAGGTGCTTATGTCAACTTTATGGGTGCTAGAGCATCCAAGCACCCATGAGGTTACCTCCTATACTGAGTTTTGTAAGAAATGTTTGACTCATGTTTTGGCCTTTGTCTATTGTTCATCACTGTGTAATAGCTACTACTGTCTATATAAATTTATGGCTGTTGAACTATGTTGGTGCCACCTTGTGGCTCGGGTCGTGTCTGAAAGCGGTCCATTGGATCAGCACACTTATATCGTTAGCAAAAGACATAAATAAATAAAATAACGTTATCTTTATTATTGGGCGTGTGCTCAGTTTTTTCCATGATTTGTTTAGCCATTTTTCCCATTTATGCCCACCCTCATGTCTTTGGTGTGAGCGTGCGACGTGGAGGCATGCATGCACCATGCACTGCTGGCCTCCACCCTACCAGTCACCCTTACCCACCTGCACCACCACCGGACCTCCAACCAGAGGTGGTGGGACTGCGCCTCCGGGAGAGGAGAACTGCTGTTAGGCACCGATCCTGCTCCCAACCTCCCAGCATGCTCCCCGACTAACCAAGTCCGTTCCCAAACCTAGGTCACGGTGTAGCATGAGGTGTGGTGTCCAGTGCCTTAATCCTCAATTTCACGTGTATTTCGGTATTATCTTCATTATTGGCAGCACAATTAAAAATAGGGTTTGAGTTCTAAAGGTTCTAAAAGATTAGAACCCTAGAACGTTTAAAAGTTCTAGTCTAGAACTAGAACCCAGAACTTCAGAGGGTTCTGACAACCTACCTGAAATCATCCAAGCAGACCACTAATGTAGTAGGTAAAGCTGAGGGATATTGGGGTGTATTAGTAGGGGTATCACAAGTCAGAAGAGGGAGGTAATAACCCCTCTTTACAAGACACTGGTTAGGCCCCATCTGGAGTACTGCGTGCAGTACTGGAGCTACACTTTCACAAGGACATTACCAAATTGAGGCAGTCCAGAGAAGGGCAACCAAATGGTGCAGGGACTGCATCAGAAACATATGAGGACAGATTAACGGAGCTCAATATGTATACCCTAGAGCAAAAGGAGGGACAGAGGATATGATCGAAACATTCAAACACCTTAAGGGCATTAACAAGGTGAAAGAATCTAACATGTTTCAATATAAGAAAATAGCAGGACAAGAGGACACAGCATGAGATTAGAGGAGGCAGATTAAGGGGTAATGTGAGGAAGTTCTTTTTACAGAAAGGGTGGTGGATGCATGGAACTGCCTACCTCAGGAAGTGGTGATATGAATACAGTGCAGGGCTTCAAACAGGCATGGGATAGGCAAAAGGGAGCAATACAGATGAGTATGAATAGATAGGCCATTGACAGAGCAAAGGCCGATGGCACATTCATAAGGCAGAAAAGAAAAGGGCAGACTGGATGGGCCTTTCGGTCCTTATCTCGCCGTCATCTTCCATGTTTCTATGTTTCAAAGTCTCACAGGAAAATTTGTTGTGCAACCAGACAGAGAAGAGACAGAAAAGTAAAGATTAGATCCTTGCATTTAAACCCTTTCTCCATAACAAATGGGACAGGGTCCTATTCTACCCTGTCACATACCCCCCCTCCTTAAGAGGGAACCTGTTTTATTAGACAGGTTTCCAAAACTTGTTATTCTCTAATAACATTTGCTGCTTTCAGACATTAAGCACATGGGCATCATCTATCTTTTTTTAACAGTACAGCAAACAGTACAGTTCAAACCCATACATTTGTTTTTTTAGCCTTCAGAACCCTCAATTCCTGATCCATATCTTGACAGAAAATCAGTATTGCTATTCTTTTACCAGATTTGTGAATCACCGTGAATTTAAAAGGCTGCAGTGCCAGGTACCACTGTGTGATTCTGGAATTTTTATCTTTCATCTGTTAAGCCAACAGAGAGACTGTGATTGGTTATAAGCACAAATTCAGTTCCTAATAAATAAAACTTAAGGGACCTCATGGCCCACTTTGCTGCTAAACACTCCTTTCAATAGTGGAGTACCTTTTCTCTCTGTCATGCAATTTCCTACTTATGCACAAAATAGAATGTTCTGTCCCATCTACATTTTGGCTTAGAACTGCACCTAGGCCTACCTCGGATGGATCTGTTTATAGCAGAAATGGTTTCTCAAAGTCTGGGCTTCTAAAACAGGGGCTGAGCATAATGCAACCTTTATAGCTTGAAAAGCTTCATCACACTCTGGGGTCCATTTCCATGATTTGGGTACCATTGTTTCGTGAGTTCAGTGAGGGTAGTAGTTAATTCAGCAAAGTTGGGAACAAATCTCCGATAATAACCAGCCAGCCCTAAAAATGACCTGACATGTTTCTTTGTTTTAGGGACAGGCCTGTTAGCTACAGCTTCTACTTTAGAAACCTCTGGCTTAACGTCTCAATTTCCCAACACATAGCCCAAATATCTGGTTTCCTGCATGCCCAATGCACACTTGGTAGGATTTATAGTCAGACCTGCATTTTGATAGCTTGGAATGGATACCTGCTCATAGGTGTTCCAGGTGGCTTTTCAGTCTGGACTATACACCTGACATAATTCAGGTATGCAGCACAATAACCAGTGGCGAGAGATACAATTACATCCATGTACGCTGGAATGTAGCTGGCGCTTTCATGTAAACCAAAGGGCATGGTGGTGAACTGACAGAATCCATAGGGTGAAAAATGCAGTTTTATCTCTGGATTCTTTAGCTAAAGGTATTTGCCAGTAACCCTTGGTGAGATCGAGGGTACTGATACACTTTTGCACCCCAGTCTGTCCACCAAATCATCTATTCTGGGCATAGGTTAACTTTCAAATTCTGACACTTGATTAAGTTTCCTGAAATCAAGGCAGATTCCAACACCCCTTCTTTTTTGTTTACAATCACCATTGGTGATGACCAAGCACTTCTTGATTCGTCTGTGATACCCAATTCTTTCATTTTTGTATTTCTTAACACATCAGCTCTTAACCACTCTGGCAACCTGTATGTCTTTTGCCTAATAGGATGAGATTCCTTGTCACTATTCACGTGCTCCACTCTTTGCTCGGCCTGGTACCGTGGTAAAAAGTGTTAAATGTCTTCAACACATTATGAATGAAACATAGAAACATAGAAACATAGAAGTTGACGGCAGATAAGGACCAAGTAGCCCATCCAGTCTGCCCATTTCTTTTCTACCTTATAAATGTGCCATCAGCCTTTGCTCTGTCAGTGACCTATCTATTCATAGTCATTTGTATTGCTCCCTTATGCCTATCCATGCCTGTTTGAAGCCCTGCACTGTATTCATAGCCACCACTTCTTGTGGCAAGCCATTCCATGCATCTACCACCTTTTCTGTGAAAAGAATTTCCTCACATTCCCCTTAATCGGCCTCCCTCTAATCTCATGCTGTGTCCTCTTGTCCTGCTATTTTTCTTATATTTAAACATGTTAGACTCTTTCACCTTGTTTATGCCCTTAAGGTGTTTGAATGCCCTCGATCATATCACCTCTCCCTCCTTTGCTCAAGGGTATACATATTGAGTTCCATTAATCTGTCCTCATATGTCTTCTGATGCAGTCCCTGCACCATTTTGGTTGCCCTCTCTGACTGCCTCAATTTGGTTAATGTCCTTGTGAAGGTGGCTCCATCACTGCACGCAGTACTCCAGATGGGCCTAACTATGTCTTGTACCGGAGGGATTATTACCTCCTCTTACGATTTGTGATACCCCGCTAATACACCCTAACACCCCTAGCCTTACCTGCTGCTTTTAGAGATCTGCTTGATGATTTTAGTCATCAGTGATGATGATGCCCAAGTCTCTTTCTTCCTTCTGTGACTGCTAGCAACCCTCCCAGCCTATAAGTGGCTTCAGGGTTTCTCTTCCCTATGTGCATGATTTTGCACTTCTTTGCATTAAATCCAGTTGCCACTCTTCTGACCATTCTGCTAGTTTATCCAGATCTCTTCTCATTCTGCCCACCCATCTGGATCATCTACCCTGTTGCAGATCTTGGTGTCATCTGCAAACAGACAAGCCTTACCTCTAGTCCATCTGCAAGGTCACTAATGAAGATGTTGAATAGGACTGGCCCCAGGACTGATCCCTGAGTACCCCACTTGTGACTTGCATCTCTTCTGACTGTATACCATTTACCACCACTCTCTGTTTTCCGCCAGTCAACCAGTTTGCCACCCAGTTGACCAACTTCTGACCCACTCAGAGCCTACCCAGCTTATTTATCAATCTTCTATGTGGAACAGTGACAAAAGCTTTGCTTGAAGTCAAGGTAGGCTACATCAACTGCTCCCCTTGTCCACCACTCTGGTTACCCAGTCAAAGAAATCTATGAGATTAGTTTGACAGGACCTTCCTTTGTAAACCCATGCTGTCTTGGATCCTGTGCCCTATGGATTCCAGGTGTTGCATTATCCTTTCCTTAAGGAGTGCCTCCCATAATCTTGCCCACTACTGAGGTAAGACTGACTGGTCTGTAGTTCCCCGCCTCCCTGCTACCACTTGTGGAGCGGGATCACAAGCCCTTCTCCAGTCTTCTGGGACCTCTCCTGTGCTCAGAGACTACTAAACAATTCTGCTAATGGCTCTGCTAGTTCCTCCTTTAGCTCCTAAGTACCCTGGGATGCATGCCATCAGGTCCCATTGCCTTATCCACCCTGGAGCTTAGCAAGCTCTTGTAGGACCCTTCTTTTGTGAAGGGAGTAGTGCTCACCTCCCTCCCCCTGTGTCCATGATGCTGAGCTGTAGGCCCTGCCCTACCTTCTCTTCAGTAAATACTGAGCAAAAGTATCTATTTAGGATAGATGCCTTTGCAGGGTCCTCCTCCTCACATGCTCCCTTTTCTCCATTAGCTTAGATACCCCTCTGGACTTTCTCCTTTCACTAATGTATCTATAGAAAGTCTTGTCACCTTCTTTACTGCTCGTGCTAGTGTTTCTCAGTTTGACCCTTTGCCTGCCTTACTGCCTTACCTGCTTCCCTTAGGGCAGTTTGGTATGCCTCCCTATCTTCATCCTGCTGGTTCCCTTATATTTCCTGAAGGCCAGCCTTTTGGCTCTGACCTTTCTACTGTATTTGAGAACCAAAGTGGTTTCCTTCTTCTTTGCACTTCCTTTTCTGTCTAACACAATGGGATGTTGCTTCAAGTATTGCATCCTTAATGCTTGCCCACTTTGCCTGTACCCCCTCACCTGTGTTTCTTTTGCCAGGCTAGCTTAACTCTGTTGGCCATCTTATCAAAGTCAGCTCCTCTGAAGTCCCATATTTTGCCTTGGAATGGGATGATTTAGATGTAGTAGCCAAATTGAACCATACCATGTGATGGTCACTGGCCCCAGGTGACCTTCTACCTGGAGATCTGTGATCCCTCTTTGTTAGTCAGTACTAGATCTAGGATAGCCCTGTCTCTTGTGGGTTGCTGTACCAGTTGTTTGAGGCCCTCCCCCAGGGAATCCATATGAGTGTAGTTCTGGCAGATGTTCCTGCTGGTATTGACCAATCTGTATCCGGCATGTTGAAGTCTCCCATTATCAGAACCTCCTTTAGCTGTCATGTTTGTATATCTTCTAACAGTAATGTGTCTATGTCCTCCCTCTGGTCTGGGGCCTGTAGACAACCCCAGTTCTTATGGCTGTCCCATTTCTGTTTCCAGGGTGACCCACAGTTCTTCTGGCTCCTTATGTGTATTCTGAATTTCTGTAGCTTTGATATTTTCATTAACATACAAGGCCCTCCTCCCCTTTTGCACCTCGGTCTCCTTCTGAACAATACATAGCCAGGTACTGAAGTCTCCCTAGTGTGGTTACTGGTAAACCACGTCCTCTACTAATTGCTACTATGTCCAGTTTAGCCTCTGACATTATTGCCTGCAGGTCTGGGATCTTATTTCCAGGCTGTGAGCATTTGTGTACATGATTTTCCATTGGCCAGATTTTTGGTGTGTTAGTTGTTGGGTGAAGTTTGGCATTACCCCTGTGCATCGTATGGGGAGACAAACCTTTTTTCTTACCTGGTGATGCAAATGAACGGCAAACACGCTGAATTCCTGTTTGACCACTAGCTGAGGGGAGGGTGTTCTTCCCATTCGACGTATGGGTGCTGCACCCCTCTCCCATTTGCTAGTTTAAATATTCTGCAAAGACGTCAAACTTCTGCCTCAATGCACTGACTCCTGTTTAGTCAGATGCAGTCCATCAAATTTAAAGAACTTTCACTCCCAGAACTGTTGCCAGTTCCTACAAATCTGTGTCCTTTTTCCTGGCACCAGTCCTTGAGCCACGTGTTTAGCTCCCCATCTCCCCTTCTTCTGACCTTCCGTCCATCTGCTCCCTCTCCCAGACTGGCAGGATCTCAGAGAAGGAGATGCCGGACTTAAATAGATGATAGTTTGTCACCCAGCCTAGTCAGGTGTTCCTTGGTCTCCACAACTGACCGGTGGCAGATCATTAGTCCCTATGTGTACTAGGACATCAATGTTTTCTCCTGCTTTGTGAACAATTTTAGCAATGTGGTCAGTGTCTCTCCATGCTGATGTACCTGGGAGACATCTGACCATCACCCTGGCTGGAGATGGGTATCAACTCCCCGAATCATGGAGTCTCCTATGATCAGAAGTTTTGGATTTCCTTAGTGCTTGTTTAGTTTTGGTCTTGATTTGGGTGAGTTTTGTTGTGTTAGCTCCTGTGCTGCAGTGTCCTGCTCTGCAGTGTCTTCTGCCTCTTTATTTGATTTCAGAGATAGAGGCAGATACCTGTTTGTAGTGTTTATATGGTTTTGGAGGCAATGTGTTGAGAGCAGAGAGTGATGGGGCTCCTGATTTGCTCCTCCTAACCACCTGCCAACCTCCTGGACCAACTACCCTCTGCGGTCGAGGTTTTTCTGTTGGATGCTGGGGAAATGGCGGTGGTTCTTATAATGTATTCCTCTTCAATATGAAATTTGAGGCGTGCAATCTCTGCCCATGCTGCCCGGAGCTGAGCCCTAAGATCTCCAAAGGCCCAGCATGTAGGACAGTGTCCTAAATCCTGTAAGACTGTCCTTCTGAAAATTGTTCCACAGTACCTGCAGTTAATGAAATCCATTCCAAATAAGTTGCTGGGTTTGTAACCTAGTCAGAGTAATTAGAAGGAAAAAAAAAAAGGAAAAAAATGCAAGTAATGGTTTAATTGTGCTTTGTTTAACTTGTTATAACAAGTTAAATTACTAGTGCCCTGTAAATGAGATCACCTTGTGGAGGCCCCACTGATCCGCCTCTTCCTGCTCTGCCACAGGAAATGTCACAACTGTGGTACCCTATAAAAGGAGTGTAGCGGGGTGGTTGGGGATGGGTGGGTGGCTGGGCCTTCTCTGCCTAAAAGAAGAACCACGGACGAAAGAACAAGGAGGTAAGAGCAGAAACAATCAGTCAACAACAAATGCAGTAACCCTGAAAGCTTATCCTAATGTTAGATAAAACTGTAAAACCTGTAAAGCACCACCTGTAATAATTTCAGAGAAGATATACCCTGTAAGAAACACTTTGCTCCAGAGAAAATAAAGCAGTAACAGAAGATATACCTTGCAAAAGACAGTTTGAATCAGAAGATTACAGCAGTAATCTGTTAGCACACACCTGTAGGCACACCTTGTAATAATGCAGAAGAAGGTATACCAGCAACAACAATTTGAATCAGAGAAAAATAAAGCAATGAAATGTTAGCAACAAACAGTAGCAATCCCTGTGAGTAAAAAATAAAAACACCACCACACAGTAAATCTGCTTAGCCAAACTAAGTCTTAATCCTTCTCCCTTGCTCTGGTAAGTTTCTCTACTCTGCCTTTCAAGCAGTCTTAGAAGGAACGAGCTCAGGTGAAGCTAGGTGCCTTGGCCAGCAAACCAAGTCTTCTGTCTGCAGTTTGTTCTGAGGTTAAGGAAACATTCACCTTACAGCATCAGCATTTACAGTTTGTTCCAGTCTATCGCAGTTACATCAATATCTTCCTTATCAGTTTCTGGTAAAACCAGCAAAGCAGCTTTTGGCATTTTTTCAACCCATTTCTTGAGGAGGTTAGCATGGTATATCTTAGTAGGATGTTTCCTGTCAGGGGTCTCTCGACGTAGTTAACAGTGCCAGTACATCTAAGGACTTTATAAGGCCCTGCCACTTCATTAATAGTTTATTTTATGTTGTGGGTAATAGAAGTAAGACATTTTCACCTGGCTCAAAAACTTTTCTTTTACCCCATGGTTATAATATACCTTCTGCTGGTTTGAGCCTCTTCCTGATTACTATAGGCAGTTTCAGCATATTTTGCCAGCTTCTTTCTTAGGGTACACATGTAGATGTTATAGATTGTTTCTGAGTGGGGTTATCTTCCCATGTTTCTTTTATCACATCCAGTGGCCCTCTTGGCTGCCTACCATACAGCATTTCAAATGGTGAAAACCTGCTGATGCCTGTGGCACTTCTCTGTAGGCAAAAGTAGGTAAGGCAAGTATTGGTCCCAGTCTTTCCTTCCTCTTTACAAACCTTTTAACATGTGTTTTAGGGTTTGGTTAAACACTCAACAAGACCATCTGTCTGAGGGTGATGGGGGAGGGTTCTTATGGCGGTGATACCTAGCAGTCTGTACAGCTCATTAAGTAATGCAGCACCAAAATTCCTACCCTGATCAGTAATAATTTCTTTAGGTATGCCCACTCTGCTGAAAATTTTGGCAAGCTCTGCTGCAACTTTTGGGGCTGTAATAGTACACACTGGAACTGCTGCTGGGTATTGAGTAGCATAGTTGCATACTACCAGGATAAATCTATTACCCTTTTACTTTTGTGTAAAAGACCAACCACATCCATTGCAATTTTCAAAAGGCACATCTATCAAGGGTAGGGGCACCAGGGTACCTGTATTTTCTAGTGACTGGGGCTACTTGACAGCACAGGAATTACAATAGGTAGCAACATCTTCAAGGAATTACAGGCCAGTAAAATCTATACAGCAATCTGGCAAGGGTGCTATCCCTCCATGAGTGACCAGCCATAGGACTATCATGTGCTATCTATAACAACTCTGTTCTATACTTTTGTAGTATAACCAGTTGCTCTCTGTTCCTGTCTCTGAGGTTTAACCCAAACTCTGTACAATAACCCATTAAATTTTTTAAACATTGGTCCATCCTGCTTTGGTTTCACCCAAAGCTGCTTAAAATAACCCTGGAGAGAAACATTGTTCGCTTGTTTAGAAAGAAAATCAGTTATCAATTTAGTTTCAGCATTTTATATTTAACCCTTTATGTCCATCAGTCATTTGTTGCTATAGTTTCTTCAGGCTTCGTCTTTCTTTCCTGGATTTCTGGATCTTGGAGCTGTGCTCAAACAAGTCCAAATCAAAATCTTTGAAAGGAAAGTGTCCCCACCGCCTGAAATTTTCTTTGCCTGAGCTCTTGTCACCACAGCTGCTGAAACATCAGGATTTACTCCTTTGATCAACTCAGTAAATCCTGGAAAGTCATTTCCAATAATCACAGGTACACGTACTCTTGGTACTACCTACCCTTAACGGTTAGAGTCACTTGGGTGGTGGGGTAGTATCGAAGTGTCCCTTGGGATGCAGATGACACCAGTACCTGGTCCCTTTGCACAGTGTTTTCCCAGCACTTTAACATGCACTAGGGTCTGTCTGCTTCCGAATTAATGAGTCCCTTCACAGTCTTGTTCTATCTTCACATTTGTTAAGTACTTGCCCCAATTTGCCAAGGACAAATCTGCTCCAGTGCCACACTCTACTACAACAGTTTCTTGCAAAATGGCCTGGCTTATTACAGTTATAGCAGATAACGCCTTTGAGCATAGATTTGTTACCCCCACCAGAGTTCTCATCAGGCTTGGAGTTTAAATGGGAAAAGGAGGTCTTACCAGTGCTTGGCTGTTACCTCGCTGTTGTGGCATCTGTCTGGTCATTTGGTAGTCCTCGCCAAAGAGACAGCCTTTTTCCGCCTTCTGGTCGGTGTTCCTTTACCCAGAGCTGCACATCTGTAGGCAGATGTTGATGAATTGCTTCATGGCAAATGTGCCAATGATCTGTGGAACTGTTTTGCTCTCTGGTTGGATCCATTTTATCAGAAGTTCTCTGAGTCGGGCCGGCCCGTGGCGCTGAGGGTTGAGGCGCTGGACGCCATACCTCGCCGCCACGCCGGTGACCCATGTTCGGGAACGGGCACGGTTGCTGGGTCGGCAGGGTAGAGATGGATTGACGCCTGAGGACTGCTTCCATCTCTGGGGTGGGGATTCGGTCGGCCGGTGCTTGTCTGACTTCACGGAGGCTGGAGTTCAACAGCATGTAGCCGCAAGACAAGGGAGGAGGCGGGGCGTGGAGAAGACACTTGACTGAATGCGCGCCGCGGGGGGCGTCGCAGACTCAGTCGCTGGCGCCATTACCGCCATGGCCCGCTCAGGGAGAAACTAGAAAAATTGCGTCTGGTTGCACGGTGTCGCTCCCTGGTGCCATTCCTTGAGGACGCCTTGGCATGGATCCGCTGTGGTGGGCGTCGAGTAGCTCCTCACCACCCTGCCACGAAGGGTAAGTCACGGGCACGGAAGGGAGGGGTCTCATGTCCGGGATGGCACTGTGGGAACGACGAAAGGGGGTTGTAGCCGAGCCCGAGGAGAAAAAATAACACAAAAAAAAAAAGAAGTTCTCTGAGTCGGGTGAAGGCTTCTGAGGATTGTCGACCGAGTTGTACCTCAGAGATCGAAATTCTGCCTGTATGTCTCTCCAGAGATGTCATACCTTTTCAGGATTTCACTTTTCACCAGGTCATAGTTTTCTGACTGTGCAGTGTCCATACCGCTGTAGGCAAGCTGGGCTTTCCTGTCAGGTAGGGTACCAGTCTGATTGTCCATTGCTGCTTTGGCCATTGGCAGGCAGTGGCAACTCTTTCAAAAGTTGTCAGGTATGCTTCAATATCATCTGAGGGACACAACTTAGTAAGTTTAATGGCTTTTAGTTGCTTGCATTTTATTTCTCGTTGGATCTGTGCTGATCCTCTGCCTTTGATAGCTTGAAAGGCATCCAGCCATCGCTGCTCCTGTTGCTGCACCTCTTCTCTCATCTGCTGCTCCTGTCGCTGTATTCTTTTTTCTCTGCTTCAGTCTCCTTTTGTTGTAGAGCCCACCATTTGAAAAAGTCCTTCAGGCTTTTAGGTTCTGTCACTGCCTGTTCTTTTTCCATAACTTGTGCAGGCTGTACAATCTCAGCTTGGACGCCTGTCACTGCTAGTTTGACTGCCATTCTCCTGGTAACCATTCCTGGACTTGCTGCTGCAGAATCCATGCCTTCCTCTGTGCTTCCCTGGCACTAGGTCCAGTACCCATGCACGAAACTCCTGTCTTAAGGTTGCACGGCATAAATCCCATTTAGGCTGACACCATCTGTGGTCGAGGCACAGGTCGGAAAGCATAGGAAACACCAGGAGCAGTTGTAGAATTCACCAAAAATATTTATTTACAGTAGCAGCAACATAAAAAAATTAACTTGTTCAGTATAACTATGTACAAAGGAGAAATAAAATAAAATCTTCTTTCAGTCTCTGTGTGTCCTTTTTCCTTCTAATCTTTCTGCAGTTGCAGCTTAGCTCTTATAAGTCTTTTCAACCCCACTCTTAATTCAAGCATCCTGTTTCTTGCAAAGTGTTCTGTTCTCTTAAGTATCAGGCAGGGTGAACACGTAGAACACAGTGTGCTTTAGCTGAGGTCCAATTTCCACAGCTTTTTCAAAAGGCCTAAAGATTGAACTCCTGTAACTTCTAGTTTACAGCAGCTTTCTGCAATTATCTCAAAATATAAATATATACATTTCAACAGTAACACTATATAATTTCTAAACAATAGGATCCCAATATCAGTTTCATTTCTATACAATGATTTGCACATATTTTTATATTAGCAGATATGCAAGGCAGAAAAACAGACAGCAAGAGAAAACTGAGAGACAGTGAGAGAATAATTGTGAGACTGTTTGGGCTGATCAAGTCCAAAGTCTCACAGGAAAATTTGGTTGCACAACCAGACAGAGAGGAGACAGAAAAGGAAAGATTAGATCTTTGCATTTAAACCCTTTCTCCATAACAAATGGGACAAGTTCCTATTCTACCCTGTCACAGAGTCCTTTAGCATCAGTAACAATAGCAGACTACCAAGCAGTACCAAGTGGAGGTGGGCAGAGAGCCTACTTAGGAAAGAGGCTCTGCAGAACCGCCCTGTCAAATTTGACATCAGATCTGGACTGCACATTTAAACGTAGGTGCTTAATGAAAGTGTGTACAGATTTCGTAGCTGCTTTGGTAGACATCAAGAAGGGGTATGTCCCTTTATTGCTGCCACACAGAGGCTACAGTGCCTTAGTGGAGGGGCACAGAGCCCACAGGAGGTTAATGACCAGTTTTTTCATAGCAGAATCTAATACAAGAGACCAACCAGCAGGAAATAATTCTCTTGGTAGCTGGTTTTCCTCTGCTTACATCCCTGAAAGTGAGGAACAACTGAGTGGAAGAGTCTCTGGATTGCCTAGTATGCTCTAGGTAGTAAAAGAGGGCTCTGTCACAGAAGTGGGGGTTTGAAGCAGTTTCATGGTATTGTTTCTGAAAGCATTATAGATAGGCACGACCAGTCTCTAGGATGGGAGACCTTCATCTCCTGTAATCTCTATCCTCATCCTGGATGGACTCCTGAGTAGGGAGGTGCAGGGTGTCTAGCATATTTTGAATAAATGTAAGCATTGAGGAGGGATCCTCCTGGTCAGCAGAGGAAGCTCCAAAGGAGGGTCACGGAATGCATTGGGTTCTAGGCCCTCAAAATTCAAGTCAGGGGCATCATAAAATGTTATCATCATCTGTATCGCCCTCACAGTCTCCAGGAAGAGAGAACTGTGGAAAAGTGCTTGCCAGCCCCAGTAAATATAGACCCCATCTTTTTAGGGTCTGAAAGACATGCTATGCTTTTACCATGTCTTTCACAGATGGAAGTTCCTGCACAGACTGTGGCTGTATAACCTTTGTTTTTCTTTATGCTTTAGCTGCCTGTTGTCTCACTATTGGCTTTCCCAGGAGGAACAGGAGCATTTTTGTCTTTACAGACTATATTTTTAGCCACTTCATCAGCAGCTTGATCATGCTTCCTATTTTGTACAGACACTTTATCAGAGACTTTATTATTTTTAAATTTGTGAGGAACTTCATCAGCTCCTTTGGAAGCTTTATTTTTGGCTGGGACTTGAGGCTTCATCAGCACCCCTGCTTGAATTTTTATTGTTATTAGTTTTAGATGGCCCTCATCGTAGCTTTTGATTTTTCCTCAGCCATACCTGTAGATATATATATATATATATATATATATATAGATATAGATATATATATATAGATATATATATATATGTTTGTAGGTCTCTTTGCTCTGTTTCTCACCAAAGTTGTGCAAAGAGAAGCAGTAGATCTGGACCAACACACCGGGGCACAGGTTGTTGAAAAGCTGTTAAGCCAAATCCTGTG
This sequence comes from Neoceratodus forsteri, assembly GCA_016271365.2. Taxonomy (NCBI): domain Eukaryota; kingdom Metazoa; phylum Chordata; order Ceratodontiformes; family Ceratodontidae; genus Neoceratodus; species Neoceratodus forsteri. Next base: position 1,375,244,615 of record CM028132.1, on the reverse strand, counting down.
ACAGATGACACACTTTTTAAAATCTTGTATGTCCAGATTTCTTTTAGTTCTGGGAGTCCCTGACATGCCAATCCACAGAGAATCCAGCAAAACTGTCAAAGTCTGAAAATCCAAACAGTTACCTAGAAGGGACCCACGATTCCTGAGGTAAAAGTAAGGAAAATAGTAAAATTCGACGTTCCTTCAAGAAAAATGGCAGAATAGTGAAGAACCATTGGAAATACACATTTATGTAAAATGTATCTAAAATACATAAATGTGGTAAAATGTATACAAATACATGCAGATGCGGTAAAATGCCAATGTGTGAAAAAGAAACAAATAGCTAAAAATAGTCAAATTACACACCTCTGGGGCAATGTTGCTCAGTCAGCGGAGAAAATTCTGAAGCCCTTCGGCTGCTTCTTCTCAGCATGCTCCCCTCTTTGTGATTGGCTGATGTCTTAGCTCATTATGCTAATTCTTAAAGGCATACTCAGGCAGTTGCACCTAACCAGCTAACTGCTATTGTTACTGATGCTAAAGGACTCCTGGGGTAAGAACAAGGATTGCGCTCCAAGGAGCTCCTGGGCTTTTCAGAGTCTGAGACAAAAATTATCTCAATTTTAAAAACAGGGACCCTGCCCTTCTGCAGGAACATAAGACCTTCACAACATCTGTAAGTCAGCAGTGTGGAAAACCAAAATTAACTACATAAAACACGGCCTCCTCTAATCATGGAACCCCAAATATCTCTGGTCCAATATCAACAACCTTACGGGTACTGTAGGTCCAAGTCCGACCAGTGCTGGCTATATAAGGCAAAAACAGGGTTACATGTGACCTGCAAGTTACAGCTACCTGTGTAATGACTTCTTCGTGGACCTCAATAAATACAGAAAGTTCCCCGCAGCCCTCCCCTCCTCAGCAGTCACCTGGTACCTCACCCTGTACCCTCTCTTAAATTCTATTTCAGGTACTTATTCATTGACCAGGTGGCCAAATACCAAGCTGCTCCAACCCCAAATCTGTGCTTGGTCCTGATTGGTTCAACTACTGCATAATCAAACTGGCCAGCAAGAATCTGGCTTACCCCATCTCCAAAATATTCAACCATTCCCTAGGCACAGGTACCTACCCTAAAGTGTGGAAGCTGGCCACCATCATTCCATCCCTCATGTCTGGTCACAACCATCTCACCACCAGCTACCGCTCTATTTCAAATGCAGACTTAGGTACCAAACCTGTCTATTGGCCAAAAAGATCGTGCAAGGTCTGGCTCCTGCTGGTGTCTGAAGCTCCTCAACTCCTATCTACATAATCACTGCACTAGAAGTACAGACAACAAAGTATTCAAAGTACCATGCTGTTGTACTCACTAGGTCAGAGGGCATTTGCCCACTGAGCCCCGAACTGGTGGAACTCTCTTCCTCAAGATATTTCATCTGTAGCCTCAATAGCTCCTTCAAACAAAAGCTGAGGATCCACCTTCTTTCTATGGCCAGCTGTGGTTGCTCGCAATAACACAGGGTTCGCTCCAGCGTATCCCACCTCTCCACCCCCTGCGGCATCCATTGCTCGACCCACTTCCTATTCAAACCTGTCTGTCTCCTTGTAGATATTCTGTATTTCTCCTGCTCTGACCTCCCTCCTTCCCACCCTCCTTCTCTACTGTCACTGTGACAACTTCACCCTTAGTGCTCTCCCACTATCCTACTTTCGATGAGGTCCCTTGGCCAAAGTACTTCCTCTTCCTCCTCCTGACCCTCATTGACGAGGCCCCTTGGGCCAATGTACTACACACCTGCTCTCATACCCCTTCCTTAACCACTGTACCCTCCTTGAAAATTCCTGCACTTATTGTAGATCATCTGCTTTGTTGTTTTCTTTTGCTAATTAGTTCTATAATATACTGCATTGTAGGCACTTGACCATTAATAACTTGTTTACCTGTAATACCAAAATGTTGTCAATGTATTTGTTTTACCTGTTGTTGAACCTATGTAACTACCTTAATTACCTGTTTAATTGTACTATTAATTGTTATCACTGTATTTGTTTTACCTGATGTGGAACCTATGTAATGAGCTTGTTGTCAAAGGCATTAATCCGAGATTCACAATAAATAAATTTTCCTTCTGGACCCCTTTCTAAAGTCCTTAAAGGCTTGTCTTCAACCAGACTACTGATTATATCCAGCAGTATGGTCTACTGACCCACACTCAGCATGGCTTCTTCCCTCAATACAACACAGAGACTGCCTGGTCAGGTTCATGACTTTGTACACCAAGCAATTGACTCAGGTAATTTTGTAGCCTCCATGTTAGTGAACCCCACGAGCCTTCAACCTTGTTGACCACAGATTACCAAACCAGGCCCTTTCTTCCCTCAGTTTTTCCCTGAAAGTCACCTACTAGTACAAACATTATCTGACTGACCACGCCCTCGGACCACGACTGACATCTCTATCTCAGGCTTCCACCAAATCTGCTGTGGGGTTCCCGAGGCACTCTATTTTTCCATGTTCTGAAAATGTTACCTAATGCCTGCCCATCAACGGAAACCATACATTGTGCCAAGATGCTGTCATCTTCAGTATGGGCAAGGACCTGGCATCCCTGAACAATGTCATCCAGTGGGACTTTGACCTACTTCAGGACTGGTTTGTAAAGCATAGGTTAGTTCTCCACACAAAAACAAAGCAAAATCTATGTTTTTTCTAGGATGCACAAAACAAATGACTGGTGCCTCTCCAGCTTTTTGACCTGAATGGCATTGAGGTGGAACATGTCACTCAGTTTAAATATCTGGGTCTGTACCCAGTCTGCTCCCTAAATTTTGACTTCTATGTAAACCACCTGGTAAAATCTGTTCACATGGGACTTGGTTCTCCTACAGAATTAAAAGGTTCCTGGTGCCAAAACTTTGAGGATTCATGTCCATAGCCTCCTGTTCTCTCTAATTGACTATGGTTGCCTTGAATATGCAACCGCCCTGCCAGGATCCTCCACACGATGGACACTGCCTATGGCAATGCATGCCACTTTGCACCCACCACAGCCAATTGTATTCCATTGCCTCCAGCCCCTCCCTGGAGGATCAACCTGACCAAAGGTCAGCTGTATTCCTCTACAAGATGGCACCTCGGGAAGCTCCATCATGCATTTCTGAGCTCTTCCAATACTCGTCCAATTCTAAGACTCACCCCAGTCCAGATTTTTCATAACACTCCCATTCAGGGAAACCACCATCAGACATTGACCAACAGAGTAATTTGCCTCTCTGATATTGATAACATTTATTCCTTCAGTTCCAGGCTTTTCAGCATGTGTCAAACAATTTGCACTGTAACTGTTTCTCTACCATCCTAAAACTACACCTTGTCCATTTGTTAATTTTGTATTGTACCCTATTTTCATTGTCATGTTGCCTGCCCTGTATCTTTAGGTTTAGGTCATTATCATTACCTTCCTCGCGCAGCATCCTAAAACTGTACCTTTTATCCACTTGTTAATGTTATTACCATATTATGTATTTGTAATATATGGATATGCCATAATAATGCCATCTTAGCCCATACAAAAATTGTCCTGTAACAGTGAACACTCACTTGAGCTATTTATCTGTTTTCTGCAGAGGTGAGTGAAAGCAGGATCAACCAGATAATGAATGTTAAATTAACAAGCATTTGTCAATGCCGAATGTTTGCTTGCTGGCATTGGCAGTGGTGTAGAAGTTACAGAGCTGCATAATAGGAATGGCAGTGAAGTATTGAACTGAAGCCAACCCCACCACCACCCTGCAGAGAGTGACAGGCATTGGGGTGTGCGTTTGGGTCGTCAGGCATAACGGCCACGCCATTTCACCACACCCTCTGCAGAGACTGACAAGTGTCACGTGTTCCTTGGGGTCTTTGGCCCTTATGCACCATTTCATTAGGAAATACGGTGAGATGGGTGCGATATAGGAGAATGGGGTGAAGTTTAGATGAAGAGTCCAAGGCATACCTCGATGCCTCTCAGTGACTGCAGGTGTGAAATGGTATGAGCATCACAGGCAAGAACTTCCAAGTCACACCCCTGATTCCTGTCATTCTCAGAGGGTTGGGCGATGTAGTTGAAAGCCTATTACCTCAGGCATTCGTTGGTATTTTCACTCCAAATTTTCAACATGTTTGTTTTGTGACCCCACCTCATGAACAGGGGAATATCAGTTTGTAGCCGAAAGCTGCTTATGCACAGTGACTACGGCATTTAGCACCACAGGTGCAAAAATATTCAACAGGATGTAAAAATGACTGCTGTACTCTTTCATGGGAGGTGTAAAAATGGCTATGTTGCAAATGTGTAGTAAAATATTTAAAAATGGTGAAGTCACGGCGTACATAGAAACTGTACAGCGCACACCCGTAATATAATTAGGTTGGGATTTTTATAGCAGATTGTCAACTCAGGCATTTTGGTGCCTCCGATCATGAACAGTGTCACTGTGATTTTCTTTATCTGTGCCGAACAATGATTTCCCACAGCGACCACGCATCTCTGCACTGAAAGTGTGAAAACACTTCGCCATGTTGTGAAAAATGGCAGCTGTACTGTTCATAAGGAAGTGTGGAAAATGCCACTAGTGAAAATCTGGACTGAAAATATTACAAAGTCATGAACTAACGAGGATGCTGGAAACTGCACAATGCTCACTGTAACACAGTCATTTTATGGACTTTTGTCACCAAATTTTCAACATAGCCATTTTAAGACCTCTGCTCATGAACAGTGTAACTGTGATTTTCTTAATCTGTCCTAAACATTGCTTTCGCACACCAACAGCACCATTGTGTGCTACATGTGCAATAACACATTTTGTTGACATATGAAAATTGCAGCTGTACTGTTCATAAGGAAGTTAATAAAATGGACATGTTGAAAATCTAGAGGAAAATATTAAATTTGCAAACTTACGAGCATGCATAGGAACTGTGCAACGACACCTCATAAAAAGTCATTTTAGGAATTTTTCACCAAATTGTCAACATAGCCATTTTAAGACCTCTGCTCATGAACAGTGTCACTGTGGTTTTGTTAATGTGTCCCATACATTGAGTTTGCACACCGACTGCGCCATTGTGCGCTACATGGGTGGAAACACGTTTTGGGCAGGATGTGAAAATGACAGCTGTACTGCTCATAAGGAGGTGTGGAAAAATGGCAATGTTGAAAATCTGGAGTGGAAATATTGAAAATTTGCAAACCTAGAGCGCATGGTGGAACTGTGCAACGACACTGAGAAACAGTCATTTTAGGAATTCTTTCACCAAATTTTCAACATTTCCATTTTAAGATCTCTGCTCATGAACAGTGACACTGTGATTTTCTTAATGTGTCCCATACACTGAGTTCACGTAACGACTCGCGCCATTGTGCGCTACATGGGCAGAAACATGTTTTGGGTGAGATGTGAAAATGGCAGCTGTACTACTCATAAGAAGGTGTGAAAAAATGGCAATGTTGAAAATCTGGAGTGGAAATATTGAGAATTCGCAAACCTATGGCGTCGTAGGAACTGCATAGCATAGCTACATAAAACAGTCATTTTTAGGAATTTTTCACCAAATTTTCAACATAGCCATTTCAAGACTTCTGTTCATGAACAGTGTCACTGTGATTTCTTTAATTTGTCCTGTACATTAATTTCAAGACACTGACTGCGCCATTCTGCGCTACATGGACGGAAACACATTTGGGTGAGATGTGAAAAATGACAGCTGTACTACTCATAAGAAGGTGTGGTGAAATGGCAATATTGAAAATCTGGAGTGAAAATATTGAAATTTCGCAACTTACGAGCCTCGTGAGGAACTGCTAACGCATGTTTCGTTAACAGTCATTTTTTTGAATTTTGGCACCAAATTTTCAACATGGGGTTTTGGGCCCCTTCTCATGAATGATGTCACTGTCATGGTGGTATTCGGGCCAGAAGGGTGATTTCACAGTCACTGCACGAAATCCCTTCGTCGGGCCGATAACGCCATGACAGTGACATAATTCATGAGAAGGTCCCAAAACCCCATGTTGAAAATTTGGTGCAAAATTCCCAAAATGGCTGAGATATGTCAATAAGGTTGAAACCCCTATCTAGCCCATTATACAGCTTCGGCATTTCCTCAGTTGGCGGTCGGCTTTGAAGAGTGCAAGGCGTGTTCCGGTCCACCAAGATCGTCGCGACAGACTCGAGGTAAGTATGGGGTGAGGGGGGTGTGGGGAGGCTGGGTGCAGGGTGGGTGCGGGTTGTGGAGGGGGTCGAGACGCACCGCTGGACCGTTTTCGTCTTACAGGTACAAAAATAAAAAAGACGTTGTAGGACACGTTTGCCCACGCTGGGGTGGGCTCCAGCGTAGCACAAACACCTGAGGCGTTCAGCCCGGCGGAGATTGGGCACCCCGTCGGCAAAGGTAAAAAAAAAAAAAGACCTCAGCTGGGACCGTTTGCCACGCTTGGGTGGGCTCCCAGTATGGCACAAGGACTTTGGGGGCGTTCAGCCGATGGGGATTGGGCACCCCGTCGGCACAATGACTGATTGCCACGCTGGGTGGGCTCTCAGCGTGGCACCAACTACGTGGGGAGGGAGAGGAGATGATGCAGCTCAGCCGACGGGGATTGGGCACCCGTCGGCTATACACTGGTGCGGGCGCTGCGCCTGCGGCTGGGGAGCTGCACGTGAGCAGCTTCATCGCTGCTCACTGCAATAGACTCCCCCTTTCAATCAGAGCAACATCAGCATTTTGGAGCGTGTCATAGACCGCCTCCAAAATGCATTGGCTTACAGGGGCCGCGCCTGCCAGCACACTGCCTGAATTGGAGGAGGAGGTGACACCCGAAATTCGATGATGGCATTATGTTTTGCACATGGCAAGCAAACATAAAATGAAACGACAAAAGAAATGCCTATCATGGGATGCAGGGAAATTCCTCTAGCTAACCGAGATGGCTGCCATGTTTGGAAAGTGTCTGGCCCACCCACTGAGGAAAAGCAGCTAATCAGAATGCACGGTTTCAGAAACATTACATTGCGGCCTAAAAAGGGCACTTGTCAGCATGGCAACCAGGTTAGTGTGAGGCAGTCCTGTGCTTATGCTCTTCACTTTTTCTGATACAGTAATACTATCACTCAGAGCTAGAACGATAGTATTATCAGCATGAAACTATGTATTATCATGACAGAAACCATGTATTATCACTGGAGAAACTATGTATTATCACATTTGTGGTAGTGTATTACAGGAACATTTTTGTATGGGCTAAAATGGTATTTTTATGGCATATCCATATATTACAATAATAACAAATACTAGGGTGTATTAGAAGATATAATCCCATCTTGAGGTTTGGGGACTTTGAACCTTTCCAAGTCCCCAAACCTCTTGATGGGATTACTGCCTGCAATAATAATACACATTAGGTATCTATTATTCTATTTATTGTGATGTTGCCTGCCCTGTACATTTAGGGCTAGGTCATAACATTCCTGTACAATGTCCTAAAGCTGTACCTTTATCCACTTGTTAGTTTTATTACTGTACCCTGTATTTATTGCAATGTTGTCTGCTCTGTACCCTATACCTTTCTATATCATTCAATCAATCAATCAAAGCTTTATTTTAAAGGCGCCTGTCTCAAACCAAAGCGCCTGTGCAATTTCATAAAACAATAAATAAACAAAATTTAAAACTATTATGAATCATTAAAAGCTATACTAAAAGGTGGGTCTTCAAAGGCTCCTTTAAAGCTTAGGACAGTGGGACTATTTAGCTCAAGACCTGACGAGGTAGAGAATTCCACAGGTCGGGGCCACAAACTAAATGATCTAGCCCCTGAAGTTTTCAAATGGACCCTGGAATTCTAGCAATCCCTCGCCAGTGGATCGGAGGGGCGGGAGGGACAGTAGGGGCAAAGGAGCTCTTCAATTAAGTAGGTCCCTGGTCGTAGGCTTTATAGGTCAGCAAACTGACCTTGAAGGTGATTCGCCAAAATACTGGCAGCCAGTGCAGTCCACGGAGCACAGGCATTATATGGCTGGATCTAGAAGAACCAGTCAATCAACCCTGGCCGCCGAGATTCTGCACTTAGCTGCAGACAGTGTGCCAACCCCATAGCCCCAGGGCCAGGAGCTGCAATAGTCAAGGCGGAGGCAACGGCGTGGATCAGCGCGGAAGATCCTCTGGAGAAACCAGGTGCTTCACCCTGGTGATATTCCTCAGATGGAAAGGAAGTTTTGACCACCGCTGACACCTGAGATTTAAGCGTCAAGTGGTCATCAATTATTACGCCAAGATTCCGCACCTGATCTGAGGTCATCAGCGGAATGCCCCCAAGCCATAAGCTTGAGGGCGATCCAGCTGGCAAACCCGCCTACAGTGACCTTTTGTCCACGACCAACACCTCAGTTTTCTCTCGGTTTAACCTCAACCAACTCCCATTCATCCAGTCTTGGATTTCTGCAAGGCAGTTACTAAATACCGACAAGGCAGCATCCTGGCCAGGCACAAAAGATATATACAGCTGGGTATCATCGGCATAGCAATGAAAACCCAGACCATATCATCTTATAATCGCTCCCACGGCAGCATATACACCGCAAATAACATAGGTGCTAGAAATAGAGCCCTCGGTACCCTCGCAGGATAGGGAGACTGATGCCGAGGAAAAATTCCCACACCACCCTCTGAGTCCTACCTCAAGGAAGATCTAAACCACCTGAGGACCATACCAGATAATCCACAGATGGACCGCAGACACTCTAACAGCACGCCATGATCAACAGTGTCAAATGCTGCAGAGAGATCAAGAAGTACCAAGATAGAATGGGTCCTACGATCTCTCGCTATTAGAGGTCATTTAGTACTCGAACAAGTGCTGTCTCGGTACTATGCCTTTTCTTAAATCCAGACTGAGAGAATCATAGATATTGTTGTTGGTCAGATGATCCTCCAATTGCACTGTGAACACCTTCTCAATAACTTTACCCACAAAGGCTAAGTTAGAGACTGGTCTGTAATTTGCTAGACAATCTGGGTCTAAGGAGGACTTCTTTAAAAGAGGCTTAACTATAGCTTCTTTAAGGGATCTGGAAAGATCCTCTCCAAAGACTTCCAGACTATCAAAGCCAGGACTAGGCCGATTTTATCCACACAATCCACTAAAAGGCGTGTGGGCCAGGGTCCAAATCACAGTTGGTTGGTCACAACGCTTGGATGATCATCACAACATCATCAATTTTGGGGAGGCTGAAGTCAGACCATGCAAACTGGGTGTTCGACATCTCCTGCCGACCATCACCGCCTCCCATTGGAGAGGGAAGAACGGACCTCTGATCTGATTTTGGCAACCTTATCTGCAAAGAAGAGAGCAAACTCCTCACACCGTTCTGTAGAAAAGGCCCTTCTGGGCTGAAGACAGACTGATTGCACAGTCTGTCCACAGTCCAAAGAGCTGGGCCGGTCTATTCTGTGCAGCCGCTTATCCCCTGTGGACAGGAACTCTGCCTTCTTACAGAGATTGCAGATTGATAGGCTGTATAATGGTCCATCAAACTAAGTTTGTCATCATCCAGACCAGACTTCCATCAGCGCCTCCAGCCTTCGTCCAACCCTCTCAACTCCCTCATGGTCTCATCAAACCATGAAGACCTGGGGCGAAAAGTGAGAGGACGAACACGAACAGGCACAATAGAATCCAGGGCCCTGTTACGCCCTATTATAGGCATGTACTAGGTCACCTGGATCCAAGCAATCTATCGGAAGGCCGATAGGTCCAGCACCGCCATCAGGTCATCCAGGGACACACCCTTAATGGGCGGTACTGGACCATCTCCGAAGGGCTGACCTAATAGGGGTGGCCTCAAATTGAATCTAATGGAGTGATGGTCAGACCATCCGAGTGGTTCCACCACCAAATCAGATATCCCCAACCCCAGAAGGAACACCAGGTCCAATGAGTGTTCACCAATATGGGTCGAGGAGGAAACTACCTGTGTGAAGCCCAGTGATATCATCAACTGGAGGAAGTCTTGACCAAACGTGAGAGTTCATCATCGACCAGGCATTGAAGTCCCCAGAACCAACCATCTGGGGACCCCAATGTCAGGTCGACAATGAAGTCTGCAACTTCCTGCAGGAAAACATTCCCGTCACCTGGTGGACGGTATCAGAGTATCCTGCACCCCACACCCTTGCCCAGAACACACTCAAAGGATCTGTGACTCCCACTGGTACCTCCACCAGGCCCATCTCTGATTTAAAGCAAATGGCAACACCCTGCCCCTACGATCTTGCCTCGGCGGTGTATCACTGAGTACCCGCCGGAACTGCTGCTGCCAAAACTGGCCCAGCATTTTCATCCAGCAGGTCTCAGTGATGCACGCCAGGTCAGCTGACCCAACAAGATCGGCTATAATGGCGTCTTGTTTTTAATAGACCTAGCGTTGCACAACACCACGCAGTAGGAGGAGCCTCCGGTGATGCCGACTTACCTGCTGATCTTGACCAGAACTCTTGGGTCTGGGCAACAGACAGGAAAACCTTTCCTGTCCTATTTCACCCTAAGGCGTCTCCTTGACCTTACTATCCCTATCCGCCGCTCCTTTCCATCCCACCCTAGGCCCAGTTCCAACCTCCTCCTCCCTCACAATCCCCAGAGCCCTACACCTCCTATAGACTCCTGGTGACGGGGGACAGGAGAAAGGACGAAGATCCCTGAGCCTAGAGGGGAATAATAGTCACTGTCCTATTTTCACTCCAACACATAGTTAATACCACAATTAACAACAATAAACCCCACAAGTTTATATAAATAACAAAATAAATAAAACTAAAACACAGCACTGAGGTATCAAAATTTAAATACTACAATTAAAACAAAAAAATTGTACCCTAACAATATATTCTAAATAAAACTAAAAACACAGCACTCAATTATCAAAATATAAATACAACAATTATAAACAAAACCAGAAATTCTTCCCTAACAGTGTGTCAGAGTTTGTGCATTAATTTTATCAAAACGCTTTATCCATCTACCCCACCCACAGTGCTCTCACCACTGCAAGGGAAGGAGCTTTCCACCTATTCAACTGATTGCTTGTGAAAAAGGGCTATGTAACTCATCTTGCTGTTCAGTATAAAAAATAAAAATAAAATGAAATATATTATAATGCTAAGTCAGTGCTGGGGAAATAACAATGAAGGCACCCTTACCAGCAGCAGTGTTCAATAATGCTGAGTCAGTGTTGGGGAAATAATAATGAAGGCACCCCTTACCAGCAGCAGTGTGTAATAATGCTGAGTCAGTGTTGGGAAATAATAATGAAGGCACCCTTAATGGTAGAAGTGTGCAGTAATGCTGAGTCAGTATTTGGGGAAATAATAATGAAGGCACCCATTACCAGCAGCAGTGTGCAATAATGCTGAGTCAGTGTTGGGTGAATAATGATGAAACCACCCCTTAATGGTAGCAGTGCACAATAACACTGAGTCAGTGTTGGGGAATAATAATGAAGGCACCCCTTAATGGTAGCAGTGTACAATAATGCTGAGTCAGTGTTGGGGAAATAATGATGAAGGCACCCTTAATGGTAGCAGTGTATGATAACACTGAGTCACTGTTGGGGAAATAATAATGAAGGCACCCTTACCAGCAGCAGTGTTCAATAATGCTGAGTCAGTGTCGGGGAAATAATAATGAAGGCACCCTTACCAGCAGCAGTGTGCAATAACGCTGATTCAGTGTTGGGGAATAATGAAGAAGGCAGCCCTTACTGTTAGCAGTGTATGATAATGCTGAGTCAGTGTTGGGAATAATGATGAGCGTCCCTTAATGGTAGCAGTCTATGAACGCTGAGTCAGTGTTGGGGAAATAATAATGAATGCACCCCTACCAGCAGCAGTGTGCACAATGCTGAGTCAGATGCCAGCCCAGTGGCGTGGAGGGCAGAGGCACCTATGCCTCACCTGCCAGCTCACCAATGACCAGGGTTTGGTGACAGACTCAGTTTAATAGCTGCTGGCCGGAGAGAGGAGGACTGAGCATTGGTAGGATGGCTCTGCTCCTCAGGGGAGGGAGGGTTGTGGGTCCTGGCTTGTCTGGACCCTAGCAGGAAGCTGGGGACAGGCAGCTAGTAAGGAGTACATACAAACAAGGGTGAGAAAGAATAACCCAATAACAACCCAATGGCAAGTCCCAGCTGAGGCACTTATTCTTTCTCACCCTTGTTTCTATGTGTTCCATAAATATGTACACCACACTCCTGTGTGATTATTAGAAGTGAATATTTGTGTTGCCATTGGGTTGTGCATTTGGAAAGAGTAACATGCCCAGGGACATCCCAGGTTCCAGTTGTCTCAGTGGCGCAGCTGGAGCTAGCACAATCGAACGGTATTCGGCAGCCTGTGTTCAGTCCCAGCTGAGGCACTTATTCCTTCTCACCCTTGTTTGTTGTGTTCCATAAATATGCACACCACACTCCTGTGAGATAGCTAGTAAGGAGTGCTTCATTATTATTTCCCCAACACTGACTCAGCATTAATATACACTGCTATCAGTAAGGCGTCCCTCCACCATTATTTCCCAAACACTGACTCAGCGATATCATACACTGCTACTAGTAAGAGGTGCAATCATTATTGTTGAAATTGGGAAATAATGATGAATGTAACTGTAGCCCTCTGGTGCTGTCTGGGAGAGGCCCACTACCCCTGTCTGGGTGGCCACTAGCCAGGTTAGGGGACTGGGTTCCCATAGATAACATAACAGGGCTCTTTCCCAAAAGCCAAAAACAAAATGGCAGTGCCTCCACCCAGAGTACATATTAGTGGGTCTGATTACCTGCAGTATAACCCATGTCCCCAACAGTCACCCCAGGCATGTATTTAATGGATTTGAACCTCCCACATTCCGTTACTTCATTTAGATCTTCCATTTTGGGCAATAAACAGGCTCACTAAAATTAGTCTCTGGATTCATCTCTGCTGCAAAACAATAACTTCATGGTTTATTTACAGGGATGGTTTAGGAATGGGGTAAGAGGAATAGAGTTCAAGCATTTTTAATATTTGCATTTCCCCAGAATCACATTTCCTTTCAGTTCAATCCCATATTTTAATCATTGCAGCCTCGGGTCTGTCTATCTAACTAACTGCTGCAGATGTACTCAAACCCGGACCTCAAGTCCCAGTCCATTATATCCCCAAAGTCCAGTGCCTGGGTACCCAGATTTATGGTGCAGGCCTGAGTTGCAGCTGGTAGCTTTCGTTGGTGCGTTTGAACACTAAACGACTTTTCACATTTCTCTCCTGTTTAAACCTCAGCTCTATCTCCAGCCCTGGTATGCATGCTTAAACTGTTTACAGTCCCCAGATGCAGGCCAATTCCTGCTTTTACTCTCAGTTCTGCAGAATCAGTCCTTGGATGGCACAGTTCACTGAAGTCCTGGGGATGGATGGCAACACAGGCAGAACCAGGATCAATGCTTGAACAGGGGCACAGAGGCTGCAGCTTGCTTGCTCTCTCTTGCTTGCAGATCTTGCAGCTTGTCCCTTCAGCCCATTACAGGCCCCGTGCAGGCACGTGCACAAGGCCTGCCAACTACAGAGGACCCAGACCCGGGAGTGGTCTCATGGCTCAACTCCCTCCAATCAGAGTGCTCTAGCACTCAGGTACAAGACCTGATCCCCTGCAGCAGCAGACCCCACTAGATGGAGGTTAACAGGTTCCCCCACCTGGCCCAGAGTGTCAGCAGAAATATTCAGCACATTCTCTTCTGCTTCTCTTTTCTGCCATGGGTGTGTAGCCACAGCAATGTTTTCTCTTTTCCTTGCTGTATCTCAGGAGCAAACAACAGGCACCCAACCCAGAAAGGCACCTGTCTACCTTTCTGCTTTCACAGCCTCTTGACTTCAACACAGCCATATTCTCGCCTGGCTCACACATATCACCTGCACTCACAATCCCTTTTCTCACCATACAGGTGCTTACCAATTTCCAAACGAAGAGGCTCACTCTTCCTATTTTTCTCGGCACATTCATATTCACTTGTTCCTCAACATTCCTCTGAATTCCCATCTTTTCCAAGGCTTAGGCACAACCTTTGTCCTTTTACCAGGTTCAGGACACAACCTTCGTCATTTCCAGTATTCTGACAACCTTTTGTCTTTTTTTCAGGATCAAGACACAACCTTTGCCTTTTCCTAGGTTTAGAACACAACCTCTTCTCTCTTCCTTTTTCTCACCACTGTGGTGCAATTTCAGAACAACACAGAACATTCAGCATCCTGCAGCTTTCCGTTTCTCTCTGCCACTAGCTTCTTTAACCTCTTTTCTCTCTCCAGCTTCTCCTTTTCTGATGGGGCCGGTACCCTGCACCTCAGGGATAAATTGCTGGCAGCCCCAAGCAGGCCCATCCTGCAGCCCCAGTCTCTCCAGGGGCACTAGCCCACCTCCTCCTGGAGGAGCTCCCACTGAACTGACTCAAAACCCAAGAGTCCTTGCTTATGGGAGCCCTTTCCTTGTCCCCATTGGCTGGAGCCAAAGTCCTTAGATGAAAATTAATATGTATGAGGCTCCTCGATGCCTCATTGGTGCAGAAAAAGGCACCTAAACTTTCCCGCGCCTTTTCCCCAAAAGTCCTTTCACACAGTCCCAGAGTCCCTGGCAAGAATCCTGGCTCGTGATTGGCTGGCTGGTGACACATGGCTGCAAAACATGGTGGCCGATGTGAACAGTGTCCAAACATTTCAACAGTGTTCCTGCAGCCAAACTCTTTACTTTTAATTTACATTAACCCCACCATTTGGTAGCCACCCTGTGCCTGTGAAGCAACTGGATCCATTAACACATTAGCTCATCCCTGGCTCAGTCACTGCTGCCGTTTCCTAAGGTCCCCAGGCAGCACAAACACATAGCCCCACTTTATTCCCTTGGCTGCAAACTGTAGAATCCTTTTATTTGTTCACTATCCCACACACTGACAGCTTTACCTTTTTCCTTGCACACTATAACTTTATTTAAACCCTTTTGCATTCTTCTTTTCCCTGTCCTAGCACTATCTGTTCATTTGCCTAGCGCTAGACAAGACCCACTACTTCAAGGATGCCACCTCATTAATATTCATGAGGCAGCTCCCAGTGTCTTGAGTGGAACTGGCACTCACAAAATCTTCTTTTTGCCTTCCTACTGCCTCCCGGTTTCCCCAAGGTCTCCAGTCCCTCTCTTATTCCCCCACGGGACCGGGACCACTGAGAGCACACTGAAAGGCCGCGAATGAAAATATGCCTCTGTCATGCGTGGAGCCTCGCCAGCACAGTAGTGCCATTCCTGAAACAAGCAGCTCCGTGATCCATCTCCTCCAGCCCTGCTACTCTCAAGAAACTGTGTGGGGGCGGCCTGGTGACACTGAGGTTGAGGTGCTGGACTCCACCTGCGCCACGCCAGCAACTCGAGCTCAGGAGCAAGCTCAGGTGCTGGGGGATGGGGGAGGGGTGAGGGAGATAATGTCCTGATGGTGATCCCTCCCGGGAGGGAGGGATGAGGACTGCCTGGCATGCCAGTGGCCCCTGGTGGAGCCCGGGGGGCACTGCAGCATGTCGAGCAGCGCAAGTTCAGCATGGCCAATGCCAGCAGAGTTGCCATGCGCCAGAGTGTTGGGCATGCACCAGGCAAAGGGGGTTCACAGAACAAGGAAAATCCCGGACCTTGGGGTAGGTGGCGGCACCAGCCCTGAAGACCACCACTGGGGTTCATCCTGGATGGCCTTTCAGTTCATCCGCCCGGGCCCTCACCAAGCAGCTGAGAATGACATGGCAAGTGTGCCCAAGAGGAGAGGGGTGGCCCCACCCCAGAGGGTCAAGCTGAGGACCAGCTGTAAGGTGAGGGGTGGGAGAGAGGAGGTAGAGCAGGCAGACTCGGGCCAGGCAGGACCCAGTCGGATACCTGAGAGGCTTCTCAGTCTGTGAACCTGAGTGAAAAGAATTAAAAAAAGAAAGAAACCATCTGGGACAGGCAGGAGAGGACCAAACACAGGGGCAACAGCCAGGAAAACCCTGAAAAGGATGGTGGTGGAACAAAACCCGGGGACATTAGCCTTTTCAGGGGCTCACAGGCAAGCCCCAGACAGGGTTTACACAATCTTTACCAGTAGTAGTGCACAACAACACTGAAATAGTGTTGGGGAAAATATTGACAAAGGCACCCTTTGCCAGTAGCAGTGTAAGATAACACTGAGTCAGTGCTAGGGAATAATGATGAAGCCAACCCTTACTGGTAGCAATGTATGTTGACACTGAATCAGGATTGGGGAAATAATCAGAAATACTCCTGGAGGCACCACTTACCACTAGCAGTGCATGATAACACTGAGTCACAGTTGGAAACAATGCTGGAGGCATCCCTTAGCTGTAACATCATACAATAAAGCAGAGTCACGTTCGCGATGCAGCCCCTCGTTGTGACATGTATCCTCTGACAGAAGATATGTTATAAATAGAAGATAAACAGCAAACAGCTGCAGAAGTACAGTGAGTGAAGAGGACTGAGCGCTGCTGAGAAAACACATCCTTTTTTCTTACCTATCTTACCTAAATAAGAGTACTCATCAGCCCCTCTCTGTGCACATATATAAGCTTTACTTTGTAATCCCTTTTCTAGTATTCTATACCCTGATGTATAGAAGATTTTGGCCTGTGTTTCACGTCAATGAAACTATATTTTGCCATTGCAACTTGTACTTTTAAGTATGCATTTACTCTCTTGCTGTATGCAGACACACCAAGAACAAACAAAGGTTTGTAACTCAATTCTTATTATAATAAGAGAAATAACATCTTAAGGTATGTTGAAAACAAAGTTAAATGAATTTGTAACAATAGTTTTAGCGTATGTGTTCCTGAACTTTTTTTTTTTTATTCCCTGTTAGGGGGCTATGCACTATGCAGTGCCAGGTATGCGTGGGGGTGCACACCTGTCCTCGCAGTTCTGCACCCACAGACAAGTGCATGGGGATTGGCATGCACAAATGCATGTTAGTGCAGGATGCCTATCCACAGCCCTGCCCCCTCCCAGTGCATTTGTGCATGGAGGCAGACTGGAGAACACAGGCGACATCCAATTTGGATGCCCATCCTCGTCCCATACTGGATCCCCTGTTCTGCATGAAGAAGGGATTGTGGAACAGCACAGGTCCCTAAATTGTACACCTGTCATTGCTGCCCCCAGCCCTCCCTTCATGACCAGAGGCTTGAGGTGGCATGGCATATCAGCTTTCAATCCCACTGCAGCAGGTGGGCATCTTCCATGGGGCTCACAAAGGCTACATAAAGGTGCCTACTGCCATATCTTGTGCCCCCTCACCCAGCACTGCACGCCTTACTGAATGGCATGGAGTTTGGGCACACCCTGACACACACACACACAGACCGTCTGCATGCATAGCTGCATGAATGGCCAGGGATCAAGTGTGAAGGGGCACATGTCCCTTCGCTGCATGCTGCCAGGGGTTCGCAGGACCACCGGTGTGTGAGCATTCTAATCGTACGGTTGCCTATGCATCATAGATCAGCGGCACAAAGGCAATCTATATCTTAATGCATAGAGGTTATTTGTACTGTATTTTACTCATTCTTACTTATTCTTACAGTAGCAGTGTATGATAATGCTGAGTCAGCATTGAAGGAAATAATAACGAAGGTATCACTTACCATTAACAGTGTTCCATAATGACGAGGCAGTGTTGGGGAAATAATGATGAAGGCATCCTTACCAGTAGCAATAACCAAAGCAAAGGGATCTTTGTGACTGCCTGCCCAAGGCCAAAGGGAATGGTGCCATCCTCATCTTGAACCGGAACTGCACTTCCAGAGCACAGACCAGGACATTTATCTCACTGCTGGGCCCAAACTTCCACCAAGACTCTGCTCCTGGAGTGAGCCATTCAGCATTGCATGCTGCAGCTGAACCACCTCCAATCAAGAGGCTCCTGAGCCCTGCCATGCACCAATCAGGTACCTGAAAGTTGTAGTTGGGTTGCTAAGACCTGCTCTGACTGTAAAACCTTCCATACCAGCCACGATAAAGAGATAGGGTGGACCACCCGTGGCAAAAGGGAATCACTGCCATCTCCCTCATTAGCTGCAGTCATGCTTCCAGAGCATTGCCAAGGACTTTCATCTCACTTCTGGGCCCATGTTTCCACTGGGACTCAGCTCCCAAGCGATCTGATCAACGCTGCATGCTACGACCAAGCCCTCCATGTACCCTGCTCAGACACCTGTGGGATTCTGAAAGTAGGAGTTGGGCTGTTTAAGGCCTTTTCTGTCCACCCCATAGACCTCCATGCAGACTGGAATGAAGGGATCACCAGGGCCAACTATCCACAGCCAAAAGGAATGCCACCAGCTCTGCCTCAACCAGAACCACACTTCCAGAGAGCCTACCAGGACTTCCATATCGGTTCTTGGCCCAGGCTTTCACCAGACCTGACTCCCAAGTAAGTGAATCAGCACTGCACAAGTGACCAAAGCCATGCAATCAGGACGCCCTGAACCTTCAGCCAGGAGAGTCGGCACTGATGCATTACATGCTGTCAATCTATATCAGAACTGTAGTGGTGTGCTTACCCACATCTTGCCTGTAACAGAACTATAATCACAGTATACCTGCTAGCTACTGTGTCCATTGAATCTACCACACCTTAGAACAATGCAGTATGCCAAACAGTTGTAGAATATGTATTGTAACAGTAATAATGTAATCCTGCTTTTAGTGCAGCCCTTAGTTGCACACTAGTATTGTGACCCTGCTGTGGTGGCTCTAACTTTCCTCAGGCCCAGGACAAGTGTAGGGGAAGGGGGGGTGAGACTACAGTGATGTATCTGTTTTAAGTAGATGTCCCCACCTCTGTACCCTGGAGCTGCCGCCTCCATGGTGACCTCAATCCCTCTAATTGTAATTCCTGCTGTTCACTGCTACCCACTCACCTTTGTGTTAAATTTTCTGCCATTCCTGGTTCCCTGCTTGCCCTTTCCAGGTGGCCACCTCCCCTGGTTGTTCACAACTGCTCTTATGGGTTCCTTTAGTTTGCCCCATTCTGGGGTGCCTCTTCCACCTGTCGCTAAGAATCTATTGCCTCTGGTTCCTGGTTGTTATTAGGCTGCTCTTACAGGTTCACTGCTGCTTCAATCTGCAGTCTCCACCTACTCATCAGAAGCTGGGGCCCTTGCCACAAAAAAAATGTATTACTTCCTAAACCTGCTAGCATGCCTCATCATGACTGACTACAAGAAAAATTACTCACCTTAGTAATTGTGTTTCTTCTAATGGAGTAAGTCTTGCTGTATTCTGACATGTGCAGTTAGCCCCAACACTTGAACTGCTCTGGAGAGGAAAGAGTTAACTCAATGCAGAAGCATAGAACGTTGAGCTTGAGCTCAGTTCAAACCCTCTGTCTGCAGCACTTAAAAGTGTAACTCGTCAGATTCTTATGAGCTAATACTAACTAGCTACACTTCCTAAGTGTAAATTGTAAAGAAAGAAACTAGCCAATAGGCAACATTTTTGGGTGCCCCAAAAGACTCCAGTCAAGAACCCAAAACAAT